>CADWAE010000468.1:0-2400000 GCA_902982915.1 Phalloptychus januarius | reverse complement strand
AAGTGCAAATGATTCACTGGAATGTGTATTTTTAGACTTAATACAGTAAAACTTTTACTTGTCAGCTTCTTCAGTTTAGTTTTCCACAAGGCATATAGTTCTGAAAGTTTGTTATGGAAAACTTGTAGCAATACTGCTTATATTCCAGCTTGTCAGATGAGAATAGATGAAAAGTGTATAACATTTTGCATTGGCCATAAAAAGATAGGTTTGGTCTATTTCCTGGCCCTTTTCTGAGAGCTCCAGATACTTGCTTGTGATGGAGTTTAAGGGCCAGGCTCTTGAGTTTTTGATTTGTGATTTAAATTCGAGTAAAGTTGGACGAAAATAAAGTTATTTATTATAATTTTATTATAACTTCCCACCATACTGCGCTAAATTGCGGAATATTGAGGGTCTTGTAAGGTTATAGTTGTTACTGGTTAAATAAACGAGTAAATGCTAAATGTTTTAGCACATCAGAAGCAAATTTTCAGCCCCAGGTCTTTGAAACGATTATTTTAACAACTTTTTATTTCATAGAAAGAAGCTTTAATAGTGACATTTAACGTCACTATTAGCTTTTAAATTAAAAAGCTGTTAAAGCTTTTTAATTTAACGACCTTCTTCCGGGAATACTGCGTCTATATTCTGCCAATATTTAAACTATTCTGCTAATATGACGCGGTTCTTGTAGTATTATGACTGGATTCTTGTATTTGAAAATAAAACTCTCTTAGCCTGGCCGTAAAACTCCGTCATAGTTGCTTCACTGACCTCTGCTGTCGTTTTTCTTTGCACTGTCAAACTTCTCCGCCTTTCCTCTACGAAGGTAGATATTTCAAAATATCCGCGTTTGTATCCTTCGCTTAGTTTTTTCTTCTTCTTCTGCTCCGTTTACGACAGTGCTGTGTAGCTACTTCTACGGGCAGCCTGTTGATTAGTTTGAACACTGCTGCCACCTAGTGACAGGAGGCTTATTTATCAGTTAAGCATGAGTGAAGACAATTATAAAGACCCGCTTCTCTTCTTTCTTCTCTTAATATTGATGTTAAAAGGTAATTAATGATCTATTTTGATAAATTTGGTGATTCTTCACAGAAACTTTCCAGATTTTAAAAACAAGACTCCCTAACTTAATTTTTCTTTAAATGGAAGACGGATCAGTTAACCTGAGGCCAAGCAAAGCAGCATCTTAATCTGGAGTGGCTGGAAGAGGTCTTTTGTGTGTCTATAGTGTATGAGTGTTTCTATGTGCAGTAGAAATATTCAAAAAAATATTTGTTTTTGCTTGAAATCCATGTAAATAGGACAACACAATAATATGAACTAACTCAGCCCTGTTCAGTTTGTCAATGTTTCAATTCCTGTGGTCAAAGTTAAAAAGAGGAACCCTTTCTGTCCGTGTCACGAATCGCTGCTTTAAGTGTGCTGAGAAGAAAAAGGGACGAGAAGCAAACATTTTCAGAAGTAAAAACCAAAGGAACCAGCAAAGATAAATAAAAAAATGTGACTCAAGAAGTAACTCAAGTAAAACAGAGTCTTTGAGAGCTATCGCCTTATCGCACCGCAATGACGGTTTCAGGCTGGTGCTGTGGGCTGTGTGAGGATGGGACGAGAAGGAGCTGCCCTCATTGCAAAACAGATGGGTGGGTTTTTTTTTGTGGTTGAGGTAGAAGCTATGCTCTGTTCCCATTTTACTTTAACTTCTTTTGAATACTGATCTCTGTATTCAAGAGAATACAGAGATTCTGAGTCCAGCCTCATGAGTCCAGCCTCATGATACGTTCATAACCGTCGAATTCAGCAATAAAAATCAGCACAAGAATACAAAGCAGTTTCATCTAAACTTGTTTGACATTAGCTTATTGTGTTTCAACCAGCCTCTGTGTTTGTGGCCACTTCCACAGCGTACAGGGTTAAGCTGTAACAGTTCACTCAGTTGCAGCAATGCTTTTGTAAAAAAAAAAAAAAAAAAAAGCATGTTTCCGTAACGTCAGTTGACTGCTCTTTTGTTCAAAACACAACAGAGAGATGTTGGGAAAAGATATAATGACTACATTTCTTCAGTTTACCTGCAGGAACGCAAATTGTTTGGTTGAGAACCTCTCCCCAGCCAGCATACCTAGGTGGGCCCCATATGGGGAAAAGGAGGGCACACAATATGCGTGCCACATGGGTTTGTCCACAGTTTCCATGGTAGCCCCCCATGTAGAGCCACCACCATGTAGGGCCCATGTAGGCGGTGGCCCTACATGGACAAACCTTCCTTTTCCCCATGTGGGGCCCACCTACGTATGCTGACTGGGTCTCTCCTAACGTTAGTGAGATGTGAAGTGACGGACTGAGAAAAGCAGAGCAGAGGAATTTTGTGCTTTGTTTTTTCTATCACTAGTTTTTCTTTTTTCTTTTTTTTATAAACTATCATGTTTTCTGGTCTGTTCCATGTTTTGTTTCTCTTAGCCTTCCTTTTTTTCTTCATACACATTTTTAGAGTAGATCAAATATTCACACCCACACAGGGTAAAAGAAGAAAACTTCCTCTTCCAGTGAAAGGCGGAAGGAGCACACGGCTTTTTGAGGTATTCTGTAGAAATTGCATTTCGACAGACAGATTTTCTGGCGGCTCCACCGTTCCCACTAGTTTTTAATACAAATATAATTGGTAAGAAAAACATTTATTATGCTGATTTTAAAATGTAGTGTTTTAAAATAGAAACATTTGATTTTTTTTCTTTCCTCTGTTCAGAACTGTTGCTTTAAAATCTTGACATTTACTTTGATAAAATGAGTTTGCTGAATATGACAGTTTTCTTTGGGAGTCAGTGCTTTAGGTGGGAAGTCAATATTTAAAGAAATACAATTGAAAATGCTGTAGAAAAGCTGATGTTTTTGAAAACTGTCGATGAAACCTTTTCCTTCATCTTGTCTCTGTGAGCTGATGGAGGAATGTAGGAGTGAGATGGCAGCTTTCTCCCAGAATATGCTGACAGTCAGCGTGTTACTGAGTGTCTTCTTTCTTCCAGGTGAGCTTGTTGCTCTCTCATTGTCATTTGGAGACATTACTGGAAGCATTTCAGGCCTCCAGTAATGTCTGATCTTGTTTAAAGTAACAGGCTGCAGCTCAGCTGGAGTTTATGGATCAGGAAGTTTTTCTTCAGGAACATTTTTGCTCCACTTTGTGTCCATCTTTGTTCTGCTTTTACAGGAGTTCAGACTGGATGTAAAGACAAGACCCCATCCCTCAACATCACTGCACCAAAGGAGATGGAAGCTCTGAGTGGATCCTGTTTGATAATCCCATGTAGCTTTAGAGAAAACCCAGAGAAGTCAGGAGAAAAGTTTGATAGGAAGAGAGACACATTTGGAGTTTGGATTAAAAGCCATTCAGAGTTTGGAATGTATCCGAACAGTGTGATTTACAACAGCAGTCGGTCAAACAACATCTATAAAGTGAACATTTCTGGAAACCTGAGAGAGAAGAACTGCACCTCTGTGTTTTATAATGTAAACTCAAGTCAAACAGACAAATACTTCTTCAGGATTGAGAACGGGCCATTCAAAGCAACAGCTAGCTGTGATCCTATTAATATAACAGTTAGAGGTGAGAGACTTTGGTTTTTATTGATATGTAATATGAATGTTGAGAGTAAATTCATTATGATGCCTTTGTGGTGTAAAACAAAAAAAATCCATGAACTGAATCATTAGTGTAAAATTAAACATGAACAAGATCAGAGACCAGAGTTAAAGAAAGCAGTTTGTGAGCACAAAGTGGATGTTTTTATCTAAATCATATCTTATCTTTGCTTCTTTCAATTTCTCTATTTCTTTATGCTCCCTGTGTTTGCAGTGGAGTCAGTCTGCTGTATCTCACTGTGTAACATGTGTGTGATGTGAAAACACAGATTCCGCTTGGAAACCCAGGATTGAAATCTCAGGTGATGTGAAGGAGAAGAACTCTGTCACCATGACGTGCTCAGCTCTGACTCCCTGTCCGCAATCACCTCCTGAACTCACCTGGAACCTCCAGCAAAACCCTCACAGAAAGATGGAGACGAACAAAAACGGAACATTTACAACTACAATCCAGCAGATCATCACTCTGTCAGACTCAAATTATGTTTATAACATCAACTGCTCTGTCAGATATCCTGTGAATGGAGGAAAAAACATGACAGCAAATATAAATGTGACTCTCAGTGTTTCCTGTAAGTGATCCTGTCAGAACATCATGGATCAGCTGGTTCTCATCATTAGTCTGAAGGTTTGCTACGTTTTCCTCAGATGCTCCCAAAAACACCACAGTATCCACCAGTTCAACAACAGGCAACATGATGGAGCTGCACTGCTCCAGCAGAGCCAATCCTCCCGTCAGCTACTGCACCTGGGTTAAAAACAGCACACATGGAGCCATTATAGAAGCTGAAGGAGACGTCAGATTAACCATCTATCAGGGAGAAGGCTCTGGTGAGTTCTATAAAGGTTTCCACTCTTCCTTGCATCTCTACTATACAATTCTGTCTTAAATTATGAAGCTAATATTGCAGTTAAGTGAAACTTAGTTTAGATTTTTGATGAGGAATATTTTTCTTTTTTATACATAAAACCAGTGAAACACATTAAAGTTCACATTAACCCGTCTGAATGATCTGAACTTTAATTTATGTTGTCATTGTCTTCTTGTTGTTTCATGCTTTTTCTTTAGATCATCTGCTGATTCCCCTCATTACAGTGGCCGTCGTGGCTGTGCTCATCTTCCTGGTTGTATGGTGAGTATCAGGAACTGACTGCTATGATGAAACCATTTAGTGGTTTAAGTTAACATTTGGCTTAAAGAGAACTCAATGCTCTTCTCAATGATCTGTTTGCTGCAAATAAGCTCCTACTATTTTATCTACTATTTATTTTATCTACAGAGGAACTAAACCACCAGAGCAGAATTTAGCAGGAAAGGAAAAGACAGGAAAGTAAACTTTTTATCTCATCTATGAAAAATAAATAAATGCAGTTCACAGCTGAACTCTGAAGCTGACATGTTTTTCCAAGTTGAAAAAGACAAATTCTGATATTTTATTTCTCAAAAAGTGCAGCTGTTGTTACATGTTAGGCAATTTAATTTGTAGTTTTTTCTTTCTTCTCACCTAAACTCTGTCATTAGAAGAGGGATGAAAGTTAACAGGTAACTGTTTTGCAAATTTAAAAAAAACCCATTTTGCTCTCTCTGTGTGTGAAAACAAAAACTTTTACAAAAAGGAAACACAGATCAAAGAAGCTGAAAAGTGAGATTGAAAGCTGTTATTTCCATGATGTAGAACAGACTTATAGAGGGGTGAATGGAAGCAGGTGTGGTCCTGGACTGCGTACTGCTAAATGATTCTGCGCCGGCACGCAGAATTGGAGAACAGCTGCAATAAGACCGTCACTCAGAATGGCTGCACTTTAAGTCAGGATAGATCTGCTAGAAATAGAGAACTTAAAACACAAGGAACACAGGGAGCCAGAGCTGAACAAAAACGCCATCAAGGTGAAAGGAAAATAACTAGGATAACTAGGAGGAACCAGCAAGGAGTGACTGAGAATGAGTTATATAAAAACTGTGGAGATTGATTAGTGAACAAGGAACAGAACCAGCCAGCATACCTAGGTGGGCCCCATATGGGGAAAGGAGGGCAGACAATATGGGTTTGCCCATGTAAAGCCACTGCTATGTAGGGACTCATCTAGGGCCCATGTGGGGCCACATTGGAAACTGCGGACAAACCCTGTGGGACCCGTATTGTCTGCCCTTTTCCCCGATGGGGCCCTCCTTTCCACATATGGGGCCTACCTAGGTATGCTGGCTGGGAGATGGCTGATTAGAAACCGGTTGCAGGTGTGTGGAGAGTGAGAGAGAAAATGTCACTAGGGGGCGAGAGAAAGCACACACACGGTCAATAGGAAAATTAATTTAACAAATAACTAAATATAAGGAACATAACAGAGCTAAAGTAACTAAAGGATTTAATTAAGACAAACAGAAATAAAGCAGATCTAAGGAACACAGTATAAACACACCTTGAAAGAACCAAACGAGTCACAACACATTCATTTCATTATTATATTTGACAGAAACGTCACTTTACCTTTTTAATTCATGTGTCTTGCAGGACAACCTTGACTCTCATCACGTGCCTTCATGTTATTTGCACCATATGACTATTCTGACCACTGTTTAATATTCTCTAGGTTGTTGAAGTCCAGACGTAGAGCTGCACAACACAATCAGGTGAGTAAATAACTCACTGACTGTGTTCTGATTGGACACAAAGTATGAAAAGCATGTCATTAAAATACTCCTTTATTCTGTTAAAACACGCTTTACTAAATTTAAGCATAAACACATAAAATCCGTCATGGAGTAAATCTTCCTCATTGCCTTTTATTTATGTACATCTATTCAGTGTGGAGAATATAAAATGCTAAGACGTTTTCTATTTAAATCACATCACCAGTGTGACATTCAAAGACTCATCTAAAGTAAGTAAGATGAGTATTAAAAGTATTTAAAGTAAGTAAATGCTAATTTTAAAAAATCCGACTTTTTCAAGCTGGTCAGAATTTCTAAACGTTTCTAGTTGTAGTTTTGATCCATGACTTCCTGTTTCTCTGGGGTGTAAATATGATTGAACTCAGACGTACTTCCCTTGAGGTTGCTTCAAAAAGGGAAACACAAGAGAACATTCTGCAAACCAGGAAACTCTGACTTGATGTCTCCAACCCCACTCTAAGCAACATCTAAAACTTTAAACATCTTGAACTGAGACAAACCAGGCTGAGTGAGCAAGGAGGCAACGGGAGTCGACTTGGGGTGCCAATAGTAGATGGCGTGTATTTACTAAGAGCGCATTTATTATGGATTGATTTCAGGTTAGAGGTGAATAACATGTTTGTCTGTTTATTCTCCCACAGACTGAAGCACCTGAGGAGCCTGTTCTTCAAACGCCACCTGATGAAAAGCAGGAAGAACTTCACTATCAGGATGTGAACTTCATAAAGAAACCTTCCGGTGCCTCAGACAGTACCAGTGGAGACCAGCAGGAGACGCTGTACGCCCAGGTCAGAGTGTCAGAGCCAAAGAACAGATCAGCTCAGACTGCTGACCGGGCTGAAGCTCTGATCTTATGACTCACAGTCAGTGACAGGAGTCCTAAAACAACAATACTGTGCTTGTTTGAGTTTTTTTCCTGATTCATTTATTTTTAATTTTTTTGTAGTTTGGATGTTTCGGTACTGATGTGGTGTGAGAAAGATTTGCATAGTTTGCAGGTTTTTGTTGTTTAATTTCTCTTCTGATCTTTGTTGTATTTTACTTTCATAATTTGCTGTTTCGATATTTGCATGTTTAATGTTTGCATTTAAATAAATGTGTCTCAGTGCAGTTTTTACATTTGCTTTATAGTGTAGAATCTCAATTGTCGCTCATGATGGTCAATTTAAACGGGACTCTGTCGTCCTCCAAGGAGCATGCTGGGAGTTCTGTGTGTTGGACAAGGGAACATGGTTCTAGTGAAACCCTTAAAGTCCAATGCAGGCAGCAAACATGCAGACAAAACCTGCAGGGAGGCTCCCACTTGCTCCCTGCAGCCCAGAAGGAGCCAGTGGCAGACAATATGGGTTTGTCCACGGTTACCATAGTGGCCCCACATGGGTCTGGATATGTAGGGCCGTCATCTACATGGACCCTATATGGCAGTGGCCCTACATGTTTAAACCCGTGTGGGACCACCATGGAAACCACAGACAAACCCATGTGGGACCCATATTGTCTGCTCTCCTTTTCCCTATATGGGGCCCACCTCGGTATGCTGTCTGGGATGCAGCTTCTATGCTCCACAAGTCTGGAACAAACTTCTAGAAAACTCCTGAAACTCTGAGTTCCTTGAAATTCAAACTAAATTTAAAAGAATTCAGTGTTTCTGTACATTTAGTCTAAAACCCAGCGGTCAAATGCAACTCAAATGTTAGAGTTGCATTTGAAACATTATCAATGGAACATTGACCTTCAATCTGACTGTTGTCACTTGACAAAATGTAATGTTTCAATTGTTGATTGTTTGCTCTATGACTTTGTATATTCGTGATTTTATGATGCAAAACATTTTGAACTGCCTTGTTGCTGAAATGTACCATAGAAATAAACCTAATTGATTGATAATTGATTCATCACCTTCAGTCCTTCAGCAGGTGTGTCTCCTCGAATGGACAGGACAGAACCAGAACTCACAGATTGGCAAGTGGGAAATTATCCTGACAGGCTCTGAATACCAGAGTAGAACCTCTGGTATTTTCCTCCAGAAGGAAAGTACCAGAGGTGTCTCCACTTTCCTCCTCCTGTTTCCTCTAAATGTCTTTCCTTTCCACCATACACTGGTTTTTGCCAGGATAATGAACAGGGAAAGACTCAGGTTTTAAATTAAAAGCACACAGTTGTAACTATATTAAAAACAACTAAAGAGTTTCATCCTGTGACCAATGTCCAGATGATTGGGAAGATTGACGTGAGATTGTCAACTGAGATTGAAATCTCAGCTGACGTGAAGGAGAAGAACTCTGTCACCATAACGTGCTCAGCTCTCACTCCCTGTCCGCAATCACCTCCTGAACTCACCTGGAACCTCCAGCCAAACCCTCACAGACAGATGAAGAGGGACACAGACGGAACGTTTACAACTACAATCCAGCAGATCATCACTCTGTCAGACTCAAATTATGTTTATAACATCAACTGCTCTGTCAGATATCCTGTGGATGGAGGAAAAAACATGACAGCAAATATAAATGTGACTCTCAGAGTTTCCTGTAAGTGATCCTGTCAGAACATCATGGATCAGCTGGTTCTCATCATTAGTCTGAAGGTTTGCTACGTTTTCCTCCGATGCTCCCAAAAACACCACAGTATCCACCAGTTCAACAACAGGCAACATGATGGAGCTGAACTGCTCCAGCAGAGCCAATCCTCCCATCAGCTACTGCACCTGGGTTAAAAACAGCACACATGGAGCCATGATTGAAGCTGAAGGAGACGTCAGATTAACCATCTATCAGGGAGAAGGCTCTGGTGAGTTCTCTACTGAAGGTAGACTGAAGGTTTTGTGGTTATCATTTATCGTTCTACAACATTCTGTTTGTGAGAACAAAAGAACATTGTGTGATCACAAATACTTGCAAAATATCTCGCCAAAAGCTTCAGATGCTTTTTAGAGAATATTGTGTAAAAGTGATGTAATGAACAGCCTCACCATGGAGACCAAGGATCAGAGCAGATAATTCAGGACCAAAGTTATGGTGAAGTTTAAAGTTGGGTGGTGGCAGGATTGTCCTGTAGGTGGAGCAAAATCATGTGGGTGGAGCTAAATCCTGCTAGACACTGTGAAAGGCATGAGGCTGTGGTGGAGGTTCACCTTCTAGCTGGACAACAAACCTGAACATCCTGTTACGAAGGCGGAGATAAGGAAGAGCCCAAATGCCATCAGCAGAGTGTCATGTTGTCCCTCACAGCTCTGTCAGTGGGTTTCTATAGTTTCTGCCAGAATATTTCTTTAGATTTGATTTACAAGTTTCTGATCATTGAAATCCAAAACATTTTCTTCCTCAGAGGGTCAAATATTTTCTCTTTTTACAGGAAGCGTCTACAATGGATTAAAGATCCTGGGTATTCTGATTCTCTGCTGTTTGACGATCATCCTGGAGTGGTGAGACACTTTGTAAAAGTTCATATTTTGCTGCCATACATCTGGGATTACTTTTTAAAAATATCAGTGTTCTGCTTTTCGTCATCAGTTGGTCTCGATCAATTTTCACCAAAAAACAAAAGAAGGTGAGGAAGTAATCCAGCAGTTTCCATTTTTCACTGGAACAAAGGGAACATTCAGATCTTTAACTTGTGCTAAAGCAGGAAAAGTGATCCAATAATCTCCTGCTAAGGTCTTCTCTTACATTGGAGCCGAATGTTTTTGTATCACATGTAAGATCGATGGAACAGAAGACGCCTCTAGATCAGGAGTGTCCAAAGTGGGTCCTCAAGGGCCAGCATCCTGCATGTTTTTGTTCTCTCGCTAGAGGTAGTAACAACCTCCTCAGCAGGTCAATGTTCTTCTTAGTCCTTCTAAAAAGCCATCATTTGATGCAGGTGTGCTAAACCAGGGAGAGAACTAACACATACAGGATGCCGGCCATCAAGGACCGACTCTGGGCTACCCTGCTTTAGATGCAAACCCTGGTGGTTTTTACATTTTTCATTAAAGCAGTGTATCTCAATTCTGGTCCTCAGGCCCCCCTGCCTGCATGTTTTAGTTGGTCGCCTTCTGCCACACACCTGGATTGAATCTGTGGGTGATTAACAGGCTTCTGCAGTACTTGATGACTGCAGAAGAGGTCATGCAATCATTTGGATCAGTTGTTTTGAAATAGAAACACATCTATTCAGAGGACTGGAATTGAGAAAATGGATTCTTATAGAGAGGAGGGAACCAGCTGAGATGGTGGAGCGTTCTTCATTCTTCTCTGCAGTTTTATTTCTCTTTTTACTGCAATGCTGAAACTGAAGTGACGTCTTCTTAAAGCAGGAAGTCACATGTTGATCTCTGGGTTTGGATCTGCAGTAAAGTCACATCACATGCTGTCCTCAGCGGGTTCTGATATCTGTTCACATCACACTGCTGTTCTCACTTTCAGAAGTCTTTATTATTTCCTACACACTGGTCTTGTGAAACAGAGAGAATTGAGAATGAGATTTGAATTGATGCGTATGTATAGAGCCACCTAGTGGTGTGATGAGTAACTGCATGCATCTGAGGAATGCTGGTGGAGGTCGGTGCGAGTGAGGCTGCTCTGCACTACCTTTTGTTTTTTTTTTACTTAGGGTCATATTTTTCTAGTTCAACAATTAACGAAATTCTGTAAGAACATTTAACATCTACAAATAGAATTTGTAAAGTTTTCTCATGGTTGGGCTGGAAAACTAGGTCACACTTTCCATCCTAATATTGCTCTACATATTTACAATCTGAGTTCAACTGAAATGTTTGAGAAAGTCAATTAGAAATATTTCTTCAGTATATTGTAGCTGTCAGACTCAGTGTCTTAGCCTGTGGTGTTTATGTGAGATATTAGATGTTTCAAGAAGATGAGGTCACAGAATATTTTTTCTTTTATAGCTCAAACTTAGCAGCAATAAATGAGCAGGGAATCTTTTGGATATTTCCTGATGCATGTAGAACAAAGCTGATTAAACTCTTTAAACCTACGCCTCTAACAGCCCATAGTCTGAAAGTATCGTCCCGCGTTGTTTCATGTAAAGTCTTGACTTTATTACTCTATTTGTATCGCCTGCTTTAATAAACTCTCAATTTGACATGAAAACATCGGCTTCTCCATGAATGTTGTCCATCATTTTGCCAGACTGACCTCTCAGGGCGGGGGTGTCTAACTCGTTCTCATTTTGGGCCATATTATAGTGTCCTAGACAATTTCTCCATGGAGAATCCATCCTGCCAGAGACCACCTTCACCTTAATGGGAAAACAGGATTAATGGTGTCTGGAAAGTCTTTGAGCTAAAATAGGGGGGGGGAAATGACATTAAAACATTTCCATGAACATTGTGACATTTATTCTGTGTAACTCAAATGAAAAACAAACTAATGTGTTGGAAGTGATGATTAAGAAGTTGAAGTGACCCTGACTTTCCCACAATGCCCTGCAAACATTTTCTTGGAGGATAACTATTGTCCTCTTCCGGTGAACAGACCTTTACTTTCTGTCTGATTCCTCTGATGGATTCACATCATCTGCAGACACATGAATGAAAGGTAATGTCTATGAAGATACCCAATAATGATTCAACTTCAGATAGAAATTTCCCTCTAAAGGCCCCACATACACAAGGGTACTAACCGTACTCCGTTACCCGTACTGTCTGGGGAAAGTTGAGACTTCATACTCGTGCACTGAGTGTCTATAATTTTCTCACCACAAATTCCTTCATTTCCCACAATCCTAATAGATACTCGCAGATTTGACGAGCTATTTGGATGACCAGCCCTGTTTCCTCTTCATCAGGAAAGTCTCAAAACGCCGGTCAGCCTCTGGGACAGAGAGCAGCAGTCACGCTGTGTGGCCTCTAAACTGGCGGCGTCAACTCTCGACCTCATCACCTCGGTGTCACAGGCAAAACGTTTCGATGTGAACACTGTACTCCTCCATTGAGTGGCTTAGCATGTGGTCATAAAAATTGATCTTCGTGTGTGCATGTCCGGCGGACGTCTCTTTCGAGTCCGCCATGTTGAATCTGACTCGAATTATTTATTTATTTATTTCTATTTATTTGTTTTTATTTATATTGTTATATTAAATTACCTGCATCACTCTTGTATATATATATATACATATATATATATAATATATATATAAATCTTTACATGTAAAAATATATATATGAGGATATATAGATTTATATATATATATGTATATATATATAAATGAATTGTATTATATATAAAATCTACATAAAGATTTTATATATGTAAATGTTTTATGATTATATTTGTATTATGTATTATTAATATAACACTTTGGATGGAGTAGCTTGTGAACTAATAAGCAATTTTTCCTTGAGGACCAATAAATAGAGTACTGTAGTCAATTCTTGACACTGAGTTGTTACCACAGCAACCAGTAACTGACAGGTCCTTCCCTTTTCTGTTGCCGTCTGAAACTGGTATGTATTAGGATCAGTTCTGTGTTTTTTAGTAGCGTTATATTTGAGCATATATGTCAGACTATCTTAACTAAATACAGGCTTTCATGTGTGATTTTGTCATGTTTTGTTTATGTTTTTAACAGTTATCATAATTAATGTTGTTATTTTTTGCTGTGTTTAATTTCCCAACTGTTAACTGCTGCCAACTGTTCATTGAGAGCCATTGCTCTGTAGTGGGGACTGTTTTTGATTATTTTTTGGATTTTTATTTGATCTATAGATTCAGAAGCTGGTGTTCTGATCTTGGCTGCTAACTTCACTTTTTCTCTCGTTGGGTATGTTTCCATTTTTGATGCAAAGCAATGTTTCATTTACTGATTGTGTGATCGTCTTTGAGTGTGAAATATATGAGCAATTTTATTTCCTGTACTAAAACCACATAAATTCAGTGCTATTCATGTAAAAAAATAAATTGGTTATGTGGATCAATATTGTGAATTTAAGTCAGACATCACCTTACGCTCACCCTTTTTCTGTTGCTGTCTGTAACTTTGGGGTAGAAGTCGCAGAACTGATGTTAATCACAAACTTGATTTTTTTTCCTTGTTAGAAATAGTAAGAATAATGATTATTCTACTAATTTGGTTAACTCATTGGGTAATTTGATATTTCAGTTTGACACTTTTTCATGCATTTTGTCTGGCAGAATCAAATTTGACGTTTCTGACATAACTTGATATTTTAATTAGTCGTCTACTTTTGGTTAAACTGAAGTCTAAATATTTCCTTCTTCTTGTCTCTGTGAGCTGATGGAGGGACTTAAGAGAGTGATGGCAGCCCTGTCTGAGAACGTGCTGACAGTCAGCGTCTTACTGAGTGTCTTCTTTCTTCCAGGTGAGCTGTTAGTTCTCTCACTTTCACTTGAAGACATTACTGCCAGCATTTGTCATCTCAACACATAGATTCAGATTTTATTAAAGGCTGCAGTTTACGGCTCAGGAGGTTTATCCTCAGGAACATTTTGCTCCACATTGTGTTAATATTTCCTCTGCTTTTACAGTCCAGGCTCGATGTTCCCAGAATGTATCCCTCAGGATTACTGCCCCAAAAACACTGGAAGCTCTGAGTGGATCTTGCTTGCTCATTCCATGCAGTTTTCCAGAAATACCTATAGAAACGTCTGGTGGGGAGAGAGAAAAATTTGAAGCTTCGCTTCAAAGTCACCCAGGCTTTGGACAGGATTCACAGAACATGACTTCCAGAAAACGACCAGAAAACGACCAGGAAATGAAAATGACTGGAAGCCTGGGAAGGTTTGACGACAGGAGAGGAATGATTGGAGTTTGGATAACAGACGGACAGGGGGTTGAGCCCGGTCCGCAAAATGTGATTTACAACACCAGTGAGTCACAAAGCAGATACACGGCGAACGTTATTGGGAACCTGAGTGAGAAGAACTGCACCACCCTCTTTTCGAGCATAAAACCAATCCAAGTGACAAAATTCTACTTCAGGGTGGAGAGCGGGCCGTTCAGAGCCACAGCTGTCTGTGATCCTGTTCAAATAACAGTTAGAGGTGAGAGACTTTTTGGGGTTTTTTATGTGTAATGTTAATGGTGAACAGATGAAAAAAGAAATTATGATGCATTTCCATTAACTGAGACTTTGTTGTAAAGTTAAACATCAGAGTCCAGAGTTAAAGAAAGCAGTTTGTGAGCACAAAGTGGATTTTGGATTTTTTTATCTAAATTATATCTTATCTTTGCTTCTTTCAATTTCTCTATTTCTTTATGCTCCCTGTGTTTGCAGTGGAGTCAGTCTGCTGTATTTCACTGTGTAACATGTGTGTGATGTGAAAGCACAGATTCTGCTTGGAGCCCCAGGATTGAAATCTCAGGTGATGTGAAGGAGAAGAACTCTGTCACCATAACGTGCTCAGCTCTCACTCCCTGTCCGCAATCACCTCCTGAACTCACCTGGAACCTCCAACCAAACCCTCACAGACAGATGGAGACGAACAAAAACGGAACGTTTACAACTACAATCCAGCAGAACATCACTCTGTCAGAGATCCACGATGGATACAACATCATCTGCTTCTCCAGATATCCTGTGGATGGAGGAAAAAACACAAGAAAGACAAAAGTGACTCTCAGTGTTTCCTGTAAGTGATCCCGTCAGAGCATCTTGGTTCAGCTGGTTTCCGTCAATAATCTGAAGGCTTACTGTCCCTCAGATGCTCCCAAAAACACCTCAGCATTCGTTACTTTAAGAACAGGTAGATGGGTGGAGATGCGTTGCTCCAGCAGAGCCAAGCCTCCCATCAGAGTCTTCTCCTGGTTCAAGAACACCACAAACGGAGCCTTGAAACTCGGCGAAGGAGGGAATTATGGGCTCAATACCACTGAGGAGGGAGCTTATTACTGTGTGGCCACGAATGATGCTGGTAGCCAGACATCTGCAGAGATTCGTCTGATTGCTCCAGTAATAGGTAAATAGAGAAACATGGAAGGATGTTACTGTGCCTGAGTCTCAAAGGGATCATTTGAAAGTTGCAGATGGGAACAGATTTAAGCAAAGAGATTGATTCAGTTTTTCTTTTTTCAGCGTATGAGCCAGCTGATGAAATTACTCAAAGAAAAGGTATGCATCTATTTCACTGGAAAATTTTCTTTTAATTGTCGCAAACTAGCTTATTTTCTTTGTCCTTTTTCAGCAAAAACAAAAAACAAAAAAACAAATACATTTACATTTTATGCCCATCAGTTGAGGGTGTTTGGTAAAGTTTTGGTCGGCTTGTATTTGCACCATACGTTTCTAGATTTTTGAGTTTTAGATTCTGTTAGGCTGAGCCAGCCTAACTCAAAGTAAAGGCTGGCTGTCATTAGCGTTCCAGCCACGCTGAACTTTGCTTTAAAAGCTTCTGGTTATCAAGTGGAAACATGTTGTGTGATGTTTTCTCAACAGACTGAACCATAAATATATGAACTCTAAAACTACCTGACATCTCTTCAGTTTTTTCGCTACTTATTTTTCCAGGAACTGACTTTCATCAAATTCAGACGACACTTCTTTCAGGGGCGGGGCTCCTCATCCTTATCTGTCTGCTCAAAATCGTCATGTGGTGAGTATGGGAATCTGAGTATGTGTGCAGAGATGTGGAGTTGAGACGATTCCCAGCACTTTCTACATTTTGTTGAATGCTTTCTTATTCCTAGTTGTTTTAGGAGTCATGCAATTATTCCTAATACAATTAATTACTTTCCTGCACACAAATCTGGTATGGGAGAAAAGAAGTTGTATCTTACCCTGAATTATAACATATTCATGCGTCATGTTCAGACGCATAAACATTTTCGTCTGAACATTTCTAACACTGTACAGATGCATGATGCTTAGTTTTGTTCCACAATGGTAATTTGATTAGATTTCCCAGCCAGCATACCAAGGCGGGTCCCATATGGGGAAAAGGAAGGCAGGCAATATGGGTCCCACATGGGTTTGCCCATATAGGTCCACCGCCTACATGGGCCCTACATGACGGTGGCCCTACGTGGGCAAACCTGTGTGGAGCCACCATGCAAACTGCGGACGAACCCATGTGGGACACCAAAAATGTCTTTGGGAATAAGGCCGTAATAATTCTAAAAATGAATTGCTGTGAATATTTTCCGGATGCACTGTAGTACTTGTAACTTTTTATGTGTAAAAGTACCTTTGTCGTTTGGTCTCCATAAAAATCTGCATCCAACAGACTCAATCACTACTAGTTCCAGAACTTGTTCCTGTCTCATGAAACACAAGGACAATTCTGACTGTTCTATCATTTCTTCCAGGTTTTATAAGATCAGACGTAAAACTCCACAACAGTCCAGTGTAAGTGTAGTAATAGACTGTTCTCATGGTAGAGAACGAACAAATGATTCATCAATATGCTCCTTAAAGGAGTCAAAATCACCTCTTGGTAACCATAACCGTTTTTTGTTTTTTTTATATATTACATATATTTCTGTTTTCCCTTCTAACTTTCCACAGAGTCCAGTTTCTGACTAACTGGACCTTGAATTGTGAGCCGATACCACTGAGAGAGCTGTTTAACATGAGGATCTAAAGTTATTGATCAAACAGGTTCCTCCTTGCATAGTGGCAGACGGCGGCAGGAGACAACGTACACACAGATCTCCAGATCTCTAAGAAAAAGCAGCTCAGCAGAGTCTCACCGCCCAGAAGTCATCGACCCAAAAAGGAATAAACATTGACCTCTTTCTGTAGAATGTCTGTTTGTTTTTAGAAAACCTGTTTTTATTGGGATTTACAGCAAATTGTAAAAGTGATTGGAAGCTCTAATTACAACCAAAACATTGGTCTGGTTTTGTAATAATGGTTATATCTGATCCAACTAATCTGTGTAATATTTATGCCCAAAATTATTTCGGGGTTTCTGGAAATAACCATGCAATGTTTAAAAAAAGTCTTTATGCAATCTTGAAAAGAAATCTATAGTCATATCCAAGGAATTAGAATATTAGAAAAGTGCATTTGTTTAAATCTCCAAATGAGACATGTTTATATTGATTCTTTACACAGACTGTTTGTTACTTCTTTTCATTCTTATAGTTTTGTTGACAGATTGTTAAAACACATGCACAGTCCTCCCAGACGCTTTAAAGTTGGGCTAAATAACATGACAACCACAATAAAATGACAGAGTCCTTGTAAATGTGAAAAAAGGATTTATTTTTCTTTGCAAAAATCCCAAAAGGTTGCACAACTTGTTCTGACAACTTGTCCATCCATCTTCTGTACACCCATGTCTTTAGTGGGGTAGGGAGGTGCTAGTGGGGCAAGAGGCGGGGTCACCCTCTACAGGTCAGCAGTCTGTCACAGGGCAACACAGAGACAGACAGGACAAACAACCATGCAGACACACACACACCTAGAGAGAATTTAGAGGCCAATTAACCTGACAGTCATGTTTTTGGACTGTGGGAGGAAGCCGGAGTACCCAGAGAGAACCCATGCATGCACAGGAAGAACATGCAAACTCACACTCATCCGACCTGAACGCCATTGATACTCGACAGACGTCACTACAACAGCCGCCATGGTTGTTGTTTTTATTCTCGTTGCGTCCTGATACGCCCAAACGCGAAGTCCGCCATGACCATGACAGTCATGGCGGACTATAATGGCGATTAAGCCTCATTATGATGGATCCTGTTAGACAACAACTTCGAAATTGTAAGATACACCCCACCGCTACCATCCACGTTTATTTCCCTAAACTATCATCACTCCTTCATTTTTATGGAGGTTGACAAAACACTGAGATCGCTCTCTGCGCGTGAGGTTATTGCGCGCTCTAGTGCGCATGCGGGACAGACTATTTTCACTCCTTAATATATTTGGAAATGCGAATGAACGCGCCAAGAAAATACGATTTGACAAAAAAATGGAATTGGGTCACTTCAGTGTGGACAGTTGGTGGTTACCAGAGCAACCAAAAACTGTCAGCTGGTCCCCTTCTTAACATCTGTAACTGCGGTATGTACAAGGATGTTTTCTTTAAAAGTATTATATTTTAGACAAATTTAATTCCATATTGCGGTTCATGTTTTTTTTATATGCTTTAACTGTTTAATGTTACTTTTTGCTGTGTTTAATGTTAATTGGTGTCAGCTGTTCACTGGGAAGCATTTTTCTGTAGTCGGGACTGTTTATGGTTATTTCATGAATTTTTAAATATTCTTTAGGGGCAGACGCTGCTGGACTGATCCACCAACTTCACCTTTGTTTCCTGTCAGGTAGGTTATAAATCTTGATACGAAATAATGTTTAATTTATGTGATAGTCTTTGAATGTTAAATAAACTCACCGGCCACTTTATTAGGTACACCTGTCCAACTGTTCATTAATGTGAATGTTAAGTCAGCCAATCACATGGCAGCAACTCAATGAATTTAGACATGTTGACATGGCCAAGACGATCTGCTGCAGTTCATCCCGAGCATCAGAATGAGGAATAAAGGTGATTTAAGTGACTTTGAATGTGGCGTGGTTGTTGGTCTAAATATTTCAGAAATTGCTGACCTAATGGGATTTTCAGGCACAGCCATCTCTAGGGTTCACAGAGAATGATCCGAAAAAGAGAAAATATCCGGTGGGCACAAACGTCTTATTGATGCCAGAGGTCAGAGGAGAATGGTCAGACTGGTTCGAGCTCAAATAACCACTCATTGCAACCGAGATGTGCAGAAGAGCATCTCTGCATGCCGAACACGTCAAACCTTGAGGCAGGTGGGCTGCAGCAGCATATCACCACAGCGTGTGCAGCTCTTGTCAGCTAAGAAGAGGAAACTGAAGCCTCAACTCACACAGGACAGAAGAAGATTGGAAAAATGTTGCCTGGTCTGATGAGTCGCAATTTCTGCTGTGACATTCAGATGGTAGGGTCAGAATTTGGTGTCAACAACATGAAAGCATGGCTCCCTCCTGCCTTATATTAACAGTTCAGGCTGGTGGTGGTGGTGTAGTGGTGTGGGGGACTTTTTCCTGGCACACTTTGGGCCCATTAGCATCAATGGAGCAATGTGTTGACACCACAGGCTAACTTACCGTGCCCATCGCTTTATGACCACAGTGTACCCATCTTCTGCTGGCTACAGGATAATGCGCCACATCATAAAGCGCAAATCATCTCAGACTGGTTTCTTGAACATGACAATGAGTTCACTGAACTCGAATGACCTCCACAGTCACCAGATCTTAGTCCAATAGAGCAACTTTGGGATGTGGTGGAACGGGAGATTCACATCATGGATGTGCAGCCGACAATCTGCAGCAATTCCCTGATGCTATCATGTCAATGTATTTCCAGTACCTTGTTGAATCTACGCCACAATAAGATTAGTGACATGGATTACCGAGGTAAATTTGTCAGATAGCAATAAATGATCACAGAGACCATAGAGTCCTAGTAACATTAATTACCTTATAGTGTAATAGTGCCAGAAATTTGATGTTTTGCTTTTACACTTTTCATGCATTTTCTCTGGAAGATTTACATGTAACAATTCTCTGACATAACGTGGAATCCTATTTAATTATCAGCTTTTATTTAAACCGGAGCTTTCTTCCATCTTGTCTTTCAGTGAGCTGATTGAGTGATGGCAGCCCTGTCTGAGAACATGCTGACAGTCAGCATGTTACTGAGTGTCTTTTTCCTTCCAGGTGAGCTGTTGCTTCTCTCACTTTCATTTGGAGACATTACTGGAAGCATTTATTTGTCTAGTTCCAAGAAATAGATCCTTATGTTGTTCAAATGCTCCACATGTAAAAAGTTGCAGTTTGCAGGTTAGGAAACTTTTCTTCATGACCATTGTGCTTCGCATTGTGTCCATCTTTACTCTGCTTTTACAGGAATTCAGACTGAATGTCATTCGACACACGCGGGGATCAACATCACTGCACCAAAGCATGTTAACGCTCTGAGTGGATCCTGTTTGCTAATTCCATGTAGCTTTACTGACCACAAGGAAATGAAGGTTGACGGCAGAAGAAAAACATTTGGAATATGGATAAAAACTTCAATCGACGTTGTCGCTTTTCCGCAGCATGTTGTTTACAACAGCAGTTGGCCAACAAGCAAATATGGAATCAACATGATTGGAAGTCTGAGTGAGAGAAACTGCACAACTGTGTTTTCTCGCATAGCTAACAACTATGCAGGTAAATACATCTTCAAAGTTGAAAGCGGGCCGTTCAGATCGTTTGCTACCTGTGATCCTGTTCACGTAATAGTTAAAGGTGAGAGCATTTTGTTTGTATATGTGATATTATCAAGAGAAAATGACTCCATAAACTGAGTCTTCACTGTTAACTAAACATCTGCTATATAAGATGATCAACAGGAACAGAGTCCAGAGTCAAAGAAAGCAGCTTGTCAACACAAAAGTGGATGTCTTATCTAAGTTTATTTTTCAATGTTATCTTTTCTTTATATTTATCATCTGGCGTCTTGTTATGCTCAGCATGTTCAAAGTGGAGTCAGTCTGCTGTATTTCACTGTGTAACATGTGTGTGATGTGAAAGCACAGATTCTGCTTGGAGCCCCAGGATTGAAATCTCAGGTGACCTGAAGGAGAAGAACTCTGTCACCATAACGTGCTCAGCTCTCACTCCCTGTCCGCAATCACCTCCTGGACTCACCTTGAACCTCCAACCAAACCCTCACAGACAGATGAAGAGGAACACAGACGGAACGTTTACAACTACAATCCAGCAGAACATCACTCTGTCAGAGATCCACGATGGATACATCATCGTCTGCTTCGCCAGATATCCTATGGATGGAGGAAAACACAAGATGGCAAATACAGATGTGACTCTCAGTGTTTCATGTAAGTCAGTGGTGCCCAAAGTCGGTCCTGGAGGGCCGGGATCGTGCATGTTTTAGTTCTCTCCCTGGCTTGATGCGCCCGGCTCATTAAAAAGGCTAAGGAGAACATTGACATGCTGAAAAGGTGTTACTACCAGCAGCGAGAGCTTTAAAGCATGCAGGATGTCGGCCCTCCAGGAGCAACTTTGGTCACCAGTGCTGTAAATGTAAATTCAACTGGTTCTCATGAATAATCTTAAGGTCTGTTACATCTTCCTCAGATGCTCCCAAAAACACCTCAGCATTCCTCACTTCAATAAAAGGTAGATGGATGGAGTTGCGTTGCTCCAGCAGAGCCAAGCCTCCTGTCAGCGTCTTCACCTGGTTTGAGAACACCTCAAATGGAGCCATGAAAGTAGGTGAAGGAGAAAATTTTGGAGTCCATGTCATTGAGAGGAAAACTTATTCCTGTGTGGCCATGAATGATGTTGGTAGTCAGACATCTCCAGAGATTCATCTGACTCTTACAGGTAAATATGGACACATGGAAGGATGTTACTGTGGCTGAGTCACCAAGGGATCATTTGAAAGTTGCATATGGAAACAGATTTAAGCAATCAGATTGATTCAGATTAAATTTTTCTCCTTTCAGGGCTTGAGCCGTCTCATGAAGTTCTTAGAAGAAAAGGTGCTCATCTATTTCTCTGAAGAATTTTCTATGCACTCACTTTTTCTTTTTGATTGTTGCAAACCAGCTCATTTTCTTTAGCTGAGTCAGCAAAAGATAAATAAAACAAATATGATGCCTGTCAGTTTAGGAGGAAAGTCAAATTTTGCCGAGCCTACAGTACCTCCATACTTTTCTGAAGCCATTACATTTGCGGATTTTAGTTTCTTCTTCAGGGAGGAAAGCCTGCTGGTCTTGCTCTGGATGTGCCTCAATTTTCTGCCTGAAGGAATAGGCTGGAACAGGCTGTGTGCAGGGTGGGTGGAGTCCTTCATGATGAAAAGCACCCGCCTCCTGCATTGTGATGTGTGGAGGTCCAAGATGGAGAGAAGGATGCTCCCACAGTGCTCTGTGCAGCCTTAACCACCCTCTGCAGAGTCGTCCTCTCAGCAGCAGTGCAGCTGCCTTGGCACATGGTGATGCAGGTGCAGAGAACGCTCTCCAGAACTCGTCAGAACTGAGTTCCCAAGTCCACCTCTCTGCAGTTTCCTGAGGAAGTAGAGATGCTGGTGGGCCTTCCTGACCAGACAGGAGGTGTTGGTACTCCAGGCGAGGTCTGTGGATATGTGCACACCCAGGAACCTGCAGCTGGAGACCACCTCCACAGCCGCTCCTCCAATGTACAGGGGCCATCATCTCCATGGTCTTCTTCATGTTGATGTAGAGGTTATTTTCTCTGCACCACTCCAACAGGTGTTCCATCTCCTCTCTGTATTTGGACTCATCACTGTTCATGATGCGTCCCACTACTGCTTTGTTGTCCGCATACTTCACTATATGATAGCTGGGGTGCCTTGCCGAGCAGTCATACATCATCAGAGTGAAAAGGAGGGGGCTCAGCGCGCTACCTGCCAGTGTTGAGGGTGACGGAGGAGGAGATGTTGATGTGGATCCTGATTGTCTGTTGGTCAAGAAGTTCAGAATCCGGTTCCCTAGAGTGGGAACCAGAAGAGGAGAGCTTCTGCACCAGGGTCTGTGGTGTAGAAGCACCATAGACTGAGGAAAAAGGCTGAGGAGAAATCCAGATATAAGAGTTCCTGCTCTCTAGGTGGTTGAGGGCTGTGTAGACCACCAATGAGCTGGCCTCAGCAGTGGAGCGGTTCTTACTGCAGGTGTACTGATGGAGGTTGACAGTCCTCCATGGATGTCAACGGAGTCCTTGATATGGGCCATGACTACCCTCTCAAAGTACTTCATGCTGTCGATGTTAAGGCTAGAGGCTGCATCTCTGGGTTACACAGTGACTGTCTTCTTCCGAGGCTAAGATGTGGGCGAAGAAGAGCTCTGTGTGCACCGTGAATGTAAGTGTGCATGCAGTCCAGAGTGTTGTCTTGCCGTGTAGGAAAGGTGACATGCTGGTAAAAAACTGGGCAGAGTGTCCGCTGATTTCACATGATAAAAGTCCACGTAAAACTCCTCTGGGTGCTTTATCTGCAGCAGCTTTTTACCAGTCCGCAGTTCATACACCAACTTTCATTCTCAGAATAACTGAAGACCTTTCATCTGGAAGGCTGAGTCCGGCATGTTGCTGTTATAGCTTGCATGTATTCAGTTTTTTCATTTCTTATTTTCCCAGGAATTCAGAGTTCTAAAGTTAAAATTCCAGTTCTGGCATCATTAGGGGTTATGATCCTTGTCTGCGTGATCAAAGTCATCATTTGGTGAGTATGAAAATTTGAGTATGTGTACTTAGAAGTGTAGTTAAGTCTATTCCAAGCACTTAACTGTTCCTTCATAGGAGCACAACAATAATTCTGACTGCTCTGTAATTTCTTCCAGGCTTTACAAGAAGATTCCCCAAAAGTCATTAAAGCCCAGTGTAGGTGTAGTACTACACTGTTCTCATGATAGAAAATCTCCAACAAACAAATCATGTATCAATATGCTCTTTAAATGAGTCAAAATCACCTGTTAATATCATGACTGTTTTATCTGTTTTTTTTTATATATTTCTGTTTTCCCTTCTAACTTCCCACAGACTTTAGTTGCTGGCTAACTGGGCCTTGAATTGTGCCAGTACAACTGACGGAGCTGTTTAACACGAGGATCTAAACTTCTTGATCAGACCTAAAGTTTCCTCCTTGCATAGTGGCAGATGGCGGCAGGAGACGACGTACACAGAACTCTAGATCTCCAAGACAAAAAGCAGTTCAGCAGAGTCTGACCGCCCAGAGGTCATCAACACCCAAGGGAATAAACATTGACCTCTTTTGGTTAAAGACACTTTCTGTCTGTAAGATGTCTGAAAATCTGGTTTGATCAGGGTTTTACTGCTAATTGTTAAATGGTTTGAAGCTTCATTTGATCACAACCAAAGCACTGGCCTTTGTAATAATGATAGCTACATTTGTATGGAGGATGTTTCCTGCCATAATCAAAGAGCACACATTTTCAGTCCAAAAGCAGGATTTCATTCATGTCTTTTGTTCGCAAAACTTTTAATACTTTTGCTTACATTTTAATTTTGAAAGCAGTACTCCATTTCTTCCTTCTCAAAACTTGTAACGATTGCACTCAAAACTTCTCCTCGCGCTCACACTTAGTCTCTGTTTGGAGCGAAACTCTCTGCTCGCTTGGTGGAATTTTCCTTCCATCATCCAAGAGCAAACATTTTTAGCCAGAAAACTGGAGTTCCCATTCAAATGCTCGGGAGCGCAACTGTTGAGGCAGCAGCCAGCTGAGCCTCACCTTGGATTGCACGACCTCTCTAACTGCGCTGGCTGCCATTCGATGGGAGCATGTTCCTCCTGTCTGGACGTCCAAGGCCGTGCAGAGACCTTGGGAGGGGCAGGGGCTCAAAGTTAAAAAAGGGCACATTGAACAAGATCTTAAAACACCTTAGGACAACATAGCAACAACCCATATTAATCAAGAATTTCATTGGATCCTGCTATATCATTATCATCATGCAGGGACAACGCAAAGCAAATGTAGTATATTTTCCCCAACAGGTATAATGTTGCTTTTTCTACTGCTGACAGTCCTGGAGGGCTGAGCTGATCTGAGACTGTTGCTGTTAAACAGACCATGAGAGAGCAAATTTGCTGCCATTTTACTAATTAAGACTTAATAATATCTATTTATCCTCTACAACAATTTGGCTGCAGACTGATTTGTAGATCAAAAAAGCTCAAAGGGGTTAACTCTATATAATGTTTTGATGTTAGCACCTCTGAGAGATCTGGAATTGTAAGCCGGGGACATCAAGGCAAATAAAACTCAGTAGCTGCTGGTAGGGGCCATTCAGGGGCCCTGAGAAATGCTTTAATTGTAACACAGACCATAGATCTAAATTTGTGGCATTCATTGTTAGAGAATGACAATGTTATAAAACTTTATTTAATGCATTCAGCTGAGAAAATGTTTTGTACATTTAAGATTTAATTAGGAAGTTTGCTTTGTAAAAGTTTAAAGAATCATCTTGATAGTTTGATTGTTGCGTTACCATGGCTACAATATGGTGTAATCTTTGTGTTTGAACTGGGGTTGTTCACAAATACATCACAGCAAATAACCAATAATCAGTGATTGATTTTAAACTCAGCCAATAAACCTGGTCTCCCTCTCACAGACTTCACCTTATCTATATTTAAACATGTGATGCTGTGATTCTTAGTAGGGGGCCGGGGGGGCTCTGTCAGGAAACCACGGACATACCCATGTGGGACCCGTATTGTCTGCCCTCCTTCTCTCCATATGGGGCCCACCGAGGTATTCTGGCTGTTATGAACCTCCTGCCCTCCCACCCTTGCGAGTCTCACCTTCACACTTCCTTCCCTCCTCTTGTACGCGGTGACCAGGCCCCCACCCCTCAGTCAGCCACCTCTGCGGTAAACATCACCACTGAAGATCTTAGAAGAGACAGCTAGCGAGATTCCACTCCACTGGCAAAGGCTGCAGGCCCTCATGGAGTGAGCCAGAGGACCTCCAGGCCTATGCTATTCAACTTCTGTGTAGTTCTCCAGCATATCTTCAACATGAGCCTTTAAAATGCCTCCAGAGGGTCTCTGTGATGTAGAAAATAATCCTGCATTGTTCCAGTGCCAAAAATTCAGCATCCCTGTGATTCCAACGATTACAGGCCTGTAGTGCTGACCTCCAACATCACGAAGTCCCTGGAGAGACTCGTCCTGGAGCAGCTCTGATTTGCCTACCAATCCAAACTTACCAGTTTGCCTACCAACCCAAACTTGGAGTTGAGTACGCCATCATCTTCCTGCTCACTTGGACCAGCCGGCGACGACGATGAGAATGATGTGTTCTGACTTCTCCAGTGCATTCAACACCATCCGGCCTGTTCTACTGGGTGAGAAGACGACGGCAATGCAGGTGCATCCCCTGGTTCCACCTGTTAGCTAAGTAGTCCTTTATTGTGGACCATCCAACTAGCAGATCACAGTTTGTGCGCCTGCGACACTGAGTGTCCATGTGTTGTTAGCAACACATGGGCTCCACAAGGACTCTCCTCTCTCCATCTCCATCTCCAGAGTTCTCAGATGAGAACCAATCAGCTGTGGTTGGTCTGACGACATAGATTATTATAGATTATTTATAGGTCTCACATATTTACATGTACATGCTTGTTAGTTTATTTATTTATTTTTATCCTGTCATATTGATTAACTTGTGTCATTCTGAAGGTGGAAGAAGACACCTTCATATATATATATAATTTTTTTTTAATCTATTATGGTTATGTTTGTATTATTAATATTTAGTGGAGTATCTTGTCAACTAATAAGCAATTTCCCCTTGGGGATTAATAAAGTACATTATATTCTTCTATATCAGTTATGTTACCCTTGACACTTAGTGGTTACCATAGTAACCAGTAACTGGGATCCTTCCCTTTTTCTGTTGCCATCTGAAACTGGTATGTATTAGGATCAGTTCTGTGTTTTTTAGTAGCGTTATATTTTAGCATATATGTTAGACTTTCTTAACTAAATACAGGCTTTCATGTGTGATTTTGTCATGTTTTATGTTTTTAACAGTTATCATAATTAATGTTATTATTCCCAACTGTTAACTGCTGCCAACTGTTCATTGGGAGCCATTGCTCTGTAGTGGGGACTGTTTCTGATCATTTATTGGATTTGTATTTAATCTGTAGGGGCAGAAGCTGCTTTTCTCATTTTGACCACTAACTTCACTTTTTCTCTCATTAGGTATGTTTTAATATTTAATAGAAAGTAATGTTTCAATTACCAACAGTGTGATAGTCTTTCAATGTGCTATATATGCCATTTATGTCAAAGATATGATTGGTTATGTGGATTAGTGACATAAATTTGTAAAATACTGATTTATGATCAGAAATCACACAGTCTTACTATTCTACTGATTTTGTTAACTAATTGTGCAATGCCAGAATTTTTATATTTTAGTTTTGCCCTTTTTTATGCATTTCGTTTTAAATGTGACATCTAAAACAAAATGTTTTAAATGTTTTAAAATGATATTTTAAGTGAAATAACAATTAAGTTGATATTTCACTTCATTACCAGCTTTTATTTAACCTGAAGGGTTTCCTTCATCCTGTCTCTGTGAGCTGATGGAGGGATTTACGAGAGTGATGGCAGCCCTGTCTGAGAACGTGCTGACAGTCAGTGTGTTACTGAGTGTATTCTTTCTTCAAGGTGAGCCGTTGGGCTGCGTTCACACTGCAGACTGAAGTCACCAATTCCGATTTTTTTTTCTTTTGTCAAATCTGATTTTCTCTTGCCCTGGCCGCTCACACTTCCAAATATATGCGACCTGTATGCTCTCTGTTCTCCAGCACAAACAGAGAAACGACCTGAAAGTGTCCCGCATGCGCAGTAGAGGGCACAATAACGTCACCGTTCTCAGTGTTTTGCCAACCACCATTTGAAGTTGTTGTCCGACCGGAGCCAGCATATTAACAACGTAACAACTGCTGTTTTTCTTCCTGCTTGCTCGTCTACTATAGTTACTTTTGTCGAGTATCAATGACGTTAAGGTTGGATGGCATTTGAATCGGACACGTATCGGATACCCAACTGGCTTGGGTCGCATTCAAAAAGAATCCGACCTGTGATGTTCAGACTGTCATGAAAAGATCAGATACAGGTCGCTTTACTCCAAAAAAATTGGAATTGGGTCACTTCATGCTGCAGTGTGAACTCAGCCTTATTTCTCTCACTTTTTATTTGGCGACATTACTGGAAGCATTTATTTTTCTAGTCCTGAGAAATAGATCCTGATTTTGTTTAAATCAGAGGTGCCCAAAGTTGGTCCTTGAGGGCCGGCATCCTGCATGTTTTAGTTCTCTCTCTGAACTAAAACATGCAAGATGCTGGCTCTCGAGGGCCGATTTTGGACACCCCTGGTTTCAATGCTTCACATGTAAGCAGTTTACAAGTCAGGAAACTTTTCTCCATGACCATTGTGCTTCACATCGTGTCCATCTTTACGTTTACAGGAGTTCAGACTGAATGTCAGTCGACCCACACGGGAATCAACATCACTGCACCAAAGCATGTTAACGCTCTGGGTGGATCCTGCTTGCTAATTCCATGTAGCTTTACTGACCACAAGGAAATGAAGGTTGACGGCAGAAGAAAAACGTCTGGAATTTGGATAAGATCTACCGTCTGGGTTCCCAGTTATCCACGTCTTGTGGTTTACAACAGCAGCTGGTCAAAAAACAAATATGAAATGGAAATGATTGGAAATCTGAGCGAGAAAAACTGCACAACTTTGTTTTCTAATATACATCCACGTCATACAGACCGTTACTTCTTCAGTATTGAGAACGGGCAGCTCCAATCGTTTGCTATCTGCGATCCTGTTCTTTTACTAATTAGAGGTGAGAGCCTTTTGTTTTTATCTATATGTGATATTCATATGTAGAGAAAATGAATTATGATGCATTTTTGATGTAAAACAAATTCCAGGAACTGAGTCTTCACTGTAAATTACACATCTTCTGGACAACAGGATCAGAGTTAAAGAAAGTAGTTTGTGAGCACAAAGTGGATGTTTTTTGTCTAACTTTATCTTTCAATGTGCTCCAACCTTCATATTTATCATCCGCCATTTTGCTTTGCTCAACATGAGTGGAGTCAGTCTGCTGTATCTCACTGTGTAACATGTGTGTGATGTGAAAGCACAGATTCTGCTTGGAAACCCAGGATTGAAATCTCAGGTGACCTGAAGGAGAAGAACTCTGTCACCATAACGTGCTCAGCTCTCACTCCCTGTCCGCAATCACCTCCTGAACTCACCTGGAACCTCCAGCCAAACCCTCACAGACAGATGGAGAGGAACACAGACGGAACGTTTACAACTACAATCCAGCAGAACATCACTCTGTCATACAGATATGATGGATACAACATCATCTGCTCTGCAAGATATCCTGTGAATGCAGAAAAACATAACAAGGAACCTAATAAGAGAGCAAAGACAAAATTCACTCTCAGGTTTTCCTGTAAGTAGCACTACCAGAACATCACGGTTCAGCTTATTCTTGTCAATAAACTGGAGGTTTGCTGCGTTTTCTTCAGATGCTCCCAAAGAAACCTCAGCATCCATCAGCTCATCCATGGATAACAGGGTGAAGCTGCGTTGCTCCAGCAGAGCCAATCCTCCTGTCAGAGTCTTCACCTGGTTCAAGAACACCACCAATGGAATCATGAAAGTAGCTGAAGGTCGAAATTATGGACTGCATATCACTGAGGGGGAAACTTATTACTGCATGGCCATGAATGTTGTTGGTAGTGAGACATCTCCAGAGATTCATCTGTCTGTGAAAGAAAAAGGTAAATAGAGAGATAGGGAAGGATGTTCCTGTGGCTGAATCACCAAACCAAGTCATTAAAATGCAGCAGAAGGAAACAGATTTGAACAATCAGATTGATTCAGTTTTTTTTTTCCATTCAGGGATTGAGCCGACTCATAAAGTCATTGAAAGAAAAGGTACCCATCTATTTCTCTGATTCTTTGATTTTTGTTTCATTATTTTTTGTTGTTTCTTACTTTGATCCAATTAGTCTTGTTCGGTCCTTTCTTAGTGATTCTAGTTTATTTATTGTATCTAATTATTCTTTAGTGTAAAATGTATTTCCTAGTTCTCTCCCCTCTGCACACTCCCTCACATCCAGTACCTCGTCCTCTCCCTGCGATCAGTTAGCTCATCAACCTTCTGCCTCTCGGTACTTAAGCACCTTATTCTCAGTCACTCCTTACTGGTTTCTCTTATGCACATCCGTTTTTTCCCCATCTGTTCTGCGCCGTCCTTTCCCCTCGGATATGTGGTTTGTGTGCTTCTTTGTTTTTTGGGGGGGATTTTTGTTGTTTTTTTTATAACATTTTCAACGCTACCTAATGTGTTAGGCCTGCTGCATTTGGGTCCATCTATAACACACATCATGACATTCACTCACTTTTTCTTCTTGATTGTCACAAGTCAAAAGGATTTTGTGTTTGATTCAGCAAAAAACAAAACAAAAAACACTAATCAATTAAATTTTGGTCAGCCTCCAGTTGCTGCATACTTCTCGTGTTTTATATTCAACATCAAAGTAAAGGCAAACTGTTGAGGTTTTTTGTTATATGAGAAAAAGCTAACTATTTGCTTGCAAGTCATGTTTTACCTTGTTATACAAGTAGATGGTTATCAAGTGATATATTTATGATGTGTAAGAAGTTCTTTTTGTTGTTTTTAATGGTTGGCTCCAGAAATATCTTCATTTTTTTCACTTTTTATTTTCCCAGGAGCTGAGAGTTTTCAAATTCAGATTACACTTATTGTAGCAGTCAGTGTTCTTGTGCTTGTCTGCCTGCTTAAAGTCGTCATGTGGTGAGTATGTGAATTTGAGTACCTGGAAACTATTCCCTGCACTTAACTGTTTCTACATTTTGTTTAATACTTTCTTATTACCGATTGTATTAAATTAATTTCTTTCCTAAAAATTCTACACACAAATCCCTCACTATGACAATGGGGGGCGAAAAAGGTTTTGTGCAAATTAATACTTTTTTTTTTAATTGTTGAATTTATTTTTGTTGAGATAAGTAAATCAAGAATATCTTCAACGTTATAGGGTCTTAATATAAAATTAAGACCTTAATTACATTTCAATTGGAACCTCTATCGTAACTTAATACGCCTGAGTTATTTGTTTGTTACCTCATCTAGTTTTTTTCTAAATGAACAGTGCAAAATCCAATGAAAACAATGGACTCTGTTCCGTTAAATCTATTGTTGTTCAATACAAAAAGCACAAGCAGAAAGATAAGTTTGGAACATTTCATCCACTGTAGCAAAAGCTGTGCGAATATCACAGTGTTACACACAGAAACAAAGTATGCTGAAATAGTTTCACTATGGTTGGAAAGATGGTGGCCTCTTCTTTCCTCTGACACCAGTTGAGAGAGGTGCTGGACAACCAGTGGTATGCTTTCAGTAGCGTACTTTTGGTGGCCTCTGCAATGATGGACCTTTACATGGCCTCACATATTCTAAGATTGCTCTAAAACAGTATTTGTGCATGACTCGTGTTTGACCTACTAGATGATAACCACTCAAAACCATCTTGTCAGGGCTCATTGGACTCATTATGCAAAGGCTGTGAATATTTATGTAAATGTGATTTCTTGGTTTTCCAGTTTAATCAATTTGCAAAACTTTTGTCAGCATTGTCATAATGACGTATTGGTGTGGAGAATTTTGAGGAAAGAGATTGAGTTATTACAATTTGGAACAACGCTGCACGGATGAAAAAATGAAGCGCTGTGAATATTTTCCGGATGCTCTGTAGTACTTGAACTTTTTATGTGTAAAAGTACCTTTGTAGTTTGGGCTCCATAAAAGTCTGCAGACTCACTCACTGGTAGTTCCAGAACTTGTTCCTGTCTTGTATCAGGAAACACAAGAATGATTCTGACTGTTCTATTATTTCTTCCAGGTTTGTACATATCAAAAGTCCAATCCCAAGCCCAGAACAGGCCAATGTAGGTGTAGTACTACACTGTCCTGATTCCAAAATATCGTCATGAACAAATGATGTATCAATATGCTCTTTAAATGAGTCAAAATCACCTGTTGGTAACCATGAGAGTTTTATGTGATTTTTATATTTCTGTTTTGCCTTCTAACTTCCCACAGACTCAAGTTGCTGACTAACTGGGCCTTGAATTGTGCCAGTACAACTGAGCTGTTTAACATGAGGATCTAAATCTCTTTATAAAACAGACCTAAAGTTTCCTCTTTGCATAGAGGCAGACAGCGACTGGAGACGACTTACACACAGATCTCCAGATCTCCAAGACAAAAAGCAGTTCAGCAGAGTCAGCAGAGGTCATCAACACCCAAGGGAATAAACATTGACCTCTTTTGGATAAATACACTTTCTGTGTGTTGGAAAAGCTGTTTTCATTAGGATTTTACTGCTAATTGTTTAATAATTGGAATCTGTAATCTGTCACACCCAAAGCGCTGGCCTTTCTTTGTGGTAACGGGATAGATTTAATTAGAAAAATCTATGGGAGAGTTCAGATTTTTTTGTAGTACAAAACTATTTATTGTCTGTTGTGCTGCTTAGAATAAACTAGCACAGGGGTGGGCAACTCCAGGCCTGTAGAGCCGGTGTCCTGCAACTTTTAGATGTGTCTACTTCAGCACACCTGAATCAAATAATGAGGTCTTTAGCAGGACTCTGGAGAACCTGACTGCACTTACGAGATGATTCAGCTGTTTGATTGAAGGGTCTTGGACCAGGGACACCGGCTCTCCAGGCCTGGAGTGAACTAGCAGATTGAAAAAAAATTATTATGCAAAGACAGATACATCCACTAGAAGGCAGCATCACTCCAGCAGTTTCTGAATGCATAGCATGGGTTGTGACCTGATGATCAAACCTTTGCAACCAGTTTCCTTCACATCACTCACAGCAGGAATCAAGCAAACAGGTCAGTTTAAATATTGCACTAAAACACAGGAAAGATGATTTCAGACGTTTTGAAAAAACGCAGCCCTAACAAGAGCAGCACTTTTCACATCTGGACGGTCACAGCAATACCAGAGGTGGAGTGGTTCCCAACTGCTTACGTTGATCTAGGTAAAATGACAGAAACCCTTTTGCACTGCACAGGCCTCGGGATCTTGCTACAGTGCACCATCTTCGTTCAGACACAAACAGGCCTCTATAATATCTCCGTCTACAATCACCAATGTCAGCTCTGTTTTCTTGCACAGCTTCCCCCTATAGCAGCTCACAATCCCATCTCACAATTAGAACTAATTAATTCAGTGTTTCAAAGAAAACACCTTCTATCCAAATAAAACTGAATTTGGGTGAAATATATCTGTGTTCCAAAGGCTCAACAAACAGCCATAGCACAAGAGGCAAAATTAAAATACATTTGGAAAGCCAGAGCATTCATACCCTTTGAACTTTAGAATGATGCTGTTTGATCTCTAATGTTCTCTAGCAAACCTCTGTACATCACACAGGTAATGGCTACCGTCAGCGTACAATCGTAAAGTTGAGTTAAGGGGAATTAATGTATCCGAGTGAAACCCCCTTGACAACAACTTAACCTCTGCAGCCTGTTTACTCAGTTACGTCCCAGTGGGCGATCGCTGTGACAACAGAGTCTGAAGGGAGGGGACTGCTTATGGGCTGCACTTTCAATCTTTCACTGAGGCTGCTGTTGCGTACAGCAGTCAGCTGCACAGACATGCCTTTCACTGGCATTCTGAAAGTAAATCCACATGATTCGTAAAATGACACCGGATACGCTCTCATAACTTTATCACAAATACAAACGCCTGCCAGGTAGTTAAACTGAGTCAAATGACAGCTTGTGGCATGTGTTAAAGGGCAGGGTTTTTGGGAAAACGTATAAAAGACTGCCGACAGAGGAAATGTGTAATGTTGCGGAAAAGAACAGTTGAGGGTGATGTAAGACACTGACAGGAAAACAAGACAATGGTGAGGTGTGTGGTAGGATTGGATGATGGGTTCGAAGAAGAATTGCATCAGAGAACATCTCAAATCACTTCCACTTGCTCCGTGTGGTGACTGCGAGATAGATTGAGTGGTTGTAGAGAGAGAAAGATGCTCTGTAGAGATGGAAAATGATGATCAGCTGTCAGGACAGAGAACATGTAAATGAGGGAGCATGAGGCAGGTGGAACCCTTGAAGTTGTAAGAAGAAGAGGTTTATGGTAGCTTCTTTGAAATTGAAAAAGACAGGACATCAACCAAACATATAAAACACAACATTAAGCTATTAGAAGTTGATTTGTGGCTGCACAGTGGCGCAGTTGGTAGAGCTGTTGCCTTGCAGCAAGAAGGTTCTGGATTCAATTCCCAGCCCCGGTCTTTCTGCATGGAGTTTGCATGTTCTCCCTGTGCATGCATGGGTTCTTTCCGAGTACTTCGGCTTCCTCCCACAGTCCAAAAACATTGACTGTCAGGTCAATTGGCCTCTCCAAATTCTCCCTAGTATGTGTGCATGTCCTGTCTGTCTCTGTGTTGCCCTGCGACAGACTGGCATTCTGTCCAGGGTGACCCTGCCTCTCGCCTGGAACAATAGCTGGAGATAAGCACCAGCACCTCCCAACCCCACTAATGGACAAGGGTGTATAAAAAATGAATGGATGGATGGAAATTGATTTGCATATTACTGAATGCAATGAATTGGCAAAACATGATCTAGAACTTGATGGGCAAACTTTTGTTGGCAAGCGAAGAAGTAAGACACCTTCTGCAGGTGGTCAACAGGTTTGCCTGCATTTCAGGGAGGATTCTGGCCCACCTTTTGGTTCAAAACCTCTCTAAATGCAGTGTAGTTAGCTGCCACTTGGCAATTCAAAGACAAAGCTAACTCATATTTTCTGATCATTGCCTTGAAAGACCCGTGTACATACTTCATCGGTTGTTTGGCTGAAGCAAGAAGCAAGGCTTTAAACTGTATGACCCCATAAATAGGCCCTCAATATTTTAAACATTTTTCTGTTGGACAGAAAATTGTACTATTCAGCACTTCTTTCTCACTAATCTTCTAGGTGGCAGCCTTCTGTCTATCCCTGTCTTGTGCAGTTCCACTGTCTTGTCACTGATGCCCCTTGACTTCTCTTCAGTCTGTCCATGGTGGTGGAGTGATTGGAATTGAAAAGTTGATTACTTTTGACAGCTCCTGCGTAATGAGCTGCGATCAGAATGATGTTCAGTTAGTGGATCTCTGCTGCATCGTCAAAAAACTGATCTTTCAGAACTGAATTCTGGAAGGGAATTGCGGAGTTGCAATTCCCTTCCTTTGCAATTCCGCTTGATTCTCGTCTCCTTTCGCTGCTTCCTCTGGGATTTCCCCTGTTGAGCTCCATTTTTCCAGTTGAATGATGGCATCAATTTTCCATGCTGCGTTAGAATTGTCAGCTGGCTGTATAGGGTCGTAGTTTGGGAGGAAGTGAACAAAGCCATTCAGTTTGTGTTAATCACGCTTCCAATTATTAAGCAATTACAGTCAAAGCAGGAGGAATGTATAGGACATTTTATTGGTCGGCAGAAATGTTGACACTATTCCCCAAAGGGTTTTTTTTTTTTTTACACAAAATGCAAGTCCATTACATACGTGACAGCCAAATGTTAGTAACTGGATAAAATAAGATCCAGTCATTTAAAACGTCAACAGAATCCATGTCTCCTGCAAGCAATTGGTTGTCAATATCAAAGAGACCACACTTTCTGCAAAGCAAAGCATAGAATCAGATGCTGTTATTTTTTTTAACCAGGTTAGGCTTATTACTTAAGCACCATGTGTAGTTTGTTTTGTACAGTTTTTGTTGATTCTCCATATCTTCCCGTCCAAATGATTCTAACCGGTGGAATAAAAATACAGAGCTTTTGTTTCTCTGTAAGTGAGCAAACTGAGGGTTAGATGGTGGAGTGAGTGGACAACAGTATCAGGAGTAGCATATCACAGCCGCAGAAGAGAATGCAAAGGGTTACAAAACGATAGGGCGAACAGTTATGGATCATGACTTGGGGATGGCAGTGGCACGAACCAAAAGAAAGAAGGCTGAACTAGAGGTAATGAAATCTGAGATGGATTAAAAACGATGCCTGACATTCTCTCACTCAAAACCCCTTATACAGGCTGCAGCTGTTCTGGTACACAAGTAATCTGCAATTCATTCTTTCCAGCCTATGAATTGCTCTATATTGAGGTGATGAGTTTAGCTGCGGATGAAACAAACAACATGGATATGGTGGATTACAAACGACTTAGTCAGCCTTGTGTTTTTATCTCACACCCTGCATCAGTCCTCCGCATTAGTACGTCTTCCGGGGGAAACATCAAGTCACTCCGGTATTTCCGTGTCACTTGGACTGCAAAGAGAACTGACTTAAACGGCCTCCGTCCAGGCGACAGGGGCCGTCTCCACCCCCACTCATCAGTCATCCAACTGTTCTGCCAGCTGTCTATTTTTGGTCTGTGTGACACACTTCAAGCAATTACTGTCTGAGTGGTGTCTGGACGTCTTCCAGAATATGTCTTGGTTGGACGTCAAGTACATAGTATTTATTGGTCCAAATTTACGAGAGCCTTTGATAAGAAATGAGTGTAGTCCAAGTCTATTAAGCTGGTAATATATAGCACACATGGCATCCCCTTTTTTAATTAGACTAGGTTAGTTGGGAGAGAGACTCAAAGACGAGGAACATTCCTAAAAGTTGTAATGGCATGTTAAGACGAGTTTGGATCCAGTGTTCTTCCCTGAAGGTAATTAACACTTAATGCTTTATTTTGCTGCAATAAATAAACTGTGGAGATAAAAAAAAAGAAACAATTAAAAGTCACTTTTAACACTGTTAAGTTCTTTCCATCCAGAAAAGAATCCTCCACAGAAGCAGACGCACATACAGTATACATACAGAGTACAGTGCAGAGCATATTTTGTCAAACTTCAGGGTCTTTTAACTTTGGAACTTTATATGATACAACGCAAACACAAAGTGGTGCAATGTTTTAAATCCGTTTTCCTATCAATTCTGACCATCTTTCTGATCTAAACTCAAAATTATCCCCACAGCATGGCGCTGTCGCCACAGCGTTCCTTTCTGTGGGCGGCGAATTCACATTGATGTGCAGGCGTAGCTTAGATTCTTGTAGCAAACTGCAAATAGGACTTTTTTGGAGCGGGTTCTTTAAACAAGCTCTTGGCTTTCTCTGACTGCCTTTAGTGATGTTGTCTCTTTTGTGCTCAGAGTCATTTTCATAGTAATTTTCTATCTCGCTGTAGGTAGATAGAAAATAACTATGAGGGTTATTATGATATTTGCAAATAAATTCTTTAAAATTCAGACAATGTGATTGTCTAAATTTCTTTTTCTCATTTTGTTTCTCATAGTTGAGGTCTACCTATGATGTCAAAGACCTGTACCCTGGAGACCGTGTGTCAAATCTGCTGGGAAACATGAGTGGTCATTCTATCTTGTGGTACTGACAAACCATTTCTTCTAAGATGGAACATACCAGAGTTATTAAGGAGAGCTGTGGGCTCAATGACTAAACTCTCCCTACTTTTTAAATGAGAATGATCTGCAGATAGAGCAGTGGCAGGGCTATAGATAGCAGAGGATATTCAGGGTCAGTGTTAATTACACTATCATTTAGAGATCACTAAGGAGACTTGTTATGTGTGAAGTGGCACGCTTGTGCAAATGACATTCGATCTAATAAACACCGACCATTTTAGATTTTTTTTTTCAATTCAGCTTTTTAGTCCTGTGCAATGTTGCAGACAGAAGGACTCGTGTGGATATATAGTTTAAATTGTGTATATGCAGTTTGACAGTTCAATAAAAAAAATAGTCCAGCTGTTTTTGCAGAAGCTGCCAAGTAAAAGAAAAGTATTCATGTATTTTTAAATCTCTCCATTATGTATCTGTATATATAATGAAGATATAATGACAAGCTTTGTGCATGTAATAAAGCACAAAGCTCATTATTATATAATTAATTATCTAAATAACTGGTACTTGCAAGAGAAAAAAAGTTTACATACTTTTATTACTACATTTTTAAGTCGTCTATTTTATATTCTAGAATAAACCTGTCTCCTTTTTCTATATAAAAAAGTACTTGATGGAATGAAAATTTCAATATATGTGATAGGAATGTTTGTGTCTGTTGAACAGAACAAGTACAGGCTCGCCCAGGCAAGACCCACCGCTGTTGATAAGGTGTGTAAAAACATATTTTTTTAATTTTAAAATTTTTAATTTTAAATTATGTCATATTTTCCAGTTAGTGGGAAAAGTGTAACTCCAAATCTTAAAACTTGCTCATTACATAGTTTACTAATTTCAAATGACTTTGATTTGCTTCCATTGGTGAGTGACGGCGCTCCTGAGAACTCTTGACCAATTAGAGAACCTTGGAGGCGGGCCTTACTCTTCTGTAATCAATCCTCTGATCAGCGCGTGAGCATGTCCTGAGCGTCGTTAACGGCTCGGGCAAGCAGAACCGAGCGGTGAGTCTTTCCGTTAGCGCGAAAAAAAGCGGAAAAAAAAACTAAACGAAAAACAACATGGGGGAGAGATTTGTGGTGGTGCCTGTGTACACTGGAAAGACGTCTGGCAAAGAGGGAGAGCGTTCGGGCAGCACTGGAGCTCACCCGGCACGGGACACCCGTGGAAGCACCAGCAGTGATCCAGGCACCGCGGCGTTAAATGAGCCGTTGGAGGACTCCGTGTTCGAGCCGACTGTTCCTATCCTGGAGTACAACAGGGAACCTAATAAGTACGGTAAGACAGCTGGCTCAGACATTAGTCCGTGTCCCACTTCTTATCTCACTTGTCTCCGGGGGATTACACTTCGTATTTCATTTGGGTGTTGGTTGTGGTGCTGTTTACTGGAGTACGTTAATTAAGTTTTGGGGTTACTGAGCCCCTAAAATCACCGCGGTTCGACGTAGAGAAGAAGCTACTAGTACAACTCGTTACAAATATTGTTACAGTGTGTTTTCATCATTAGTGGAATCTTTATTTAAATTCCCCGTGTAGGGGAATAGCACAATATAATTTTTAGGTTCTACTAAGTTAGCTTAAACATAACAATAATGGATTTTGTCTGTCAACAAACTGACTGTTCATATAAAATTGATTGTAGTCAGAAGTTTGTTTTGCGCCACAAATCACTGCGATGTCGATTGAAACGACCAGATTCAGTCACCCTTCAGTGTTGTCCCAACATTCTGATGTCATATCTTTAAATAAAAAATATAAGGTACGCGAAACTGATCTATTTTGGTAGCAAATTTTCTGTATTCATATTTTATTAACCTAACTCTTAAATCAAGAAAAGTCAGCTCTCATTTAAAGCAAGATTTAAGGATGCGTGTGTGCATGTTATTTTTCTTTAACTTTAGTTTTGGATTTTCTCTTGAGATACACTGATTAAAATTTTGGGTCCAATTTCTAAAATCAGAATTTTGTAAAGCTTAGTCCTGACTTTGCCTGTTTAAGGCAATTCAGATTTTCTTTAAAATTAAATTGTTTGAAAAAAGATAATTATTTGTTGTACCCTTCCTGACCAGAGTGGTTGTTGATCTCCTGTAAGAGCAGATGTGACATTAACACCTGCTGGGAGAGAAAGCAGACACTGTGAAATATAGTTTTACTAATATGTATTTAAAAAAAAAGAAAAACAAAGTAGCACAGTGTGCATGTCTAGCATTACTGAAACAGCAGTGTTTTTCCTAAAGAATGTAGATCCTGACCTTGACTGTGAAATTTATTAGTTCATATTATAATGTTCCATGACAGAAAGATGTTTGGGGAAAGCATGCCTTATCAACTTTTGCTGTTGTCCAATCAGCTTTAATTAATCTTTGACATTCTTCTCTGTATCATGCTCTTCGGCTGCATGAATTATCACACACACCTATCGTAGAAAATAGTTATTTAAATTTTCATTCCCGTGCTTCCAATTTCATTACTTGAAATACTTTGCTGAGTCCTAGTGCAATAACCCTGTCCAAGCTTTTGTTGTTTTTATTGTGGCCTGGATGTCAGGGCTGCACCGACTGGTCATCAGTCAAATCGGTCATCATCGGTAGCTGATGACCGATTTTTGAAAAGCCAATTCCATTTTATTTTTATTTTTTCTTTGTTTTTGTCTGAAATGTTGCCAAATGTAGCAATGTAGTGCTGTTGACCATTCTAAAACTGAGCTACCGTAATTTTATTTGGACATAATGGTAATGTTATGTTTTATATCCGTATACATTCGACTAGTCGGAAAACATTTTATTATACAATACTTGAAACGTTATTGCAAAATAGAAAGGCACTATAAGGATTCAACCGTGGCAACTTGTGTGCTCCTGCATTATGTCTGTTGAGTGGGAGACAATCCTGCTCACTAACCTCTGGGACACAGCACAGTGTTCCACATAAGTATCTTTTCTGTATTCTAGAAAATCAATTTTCCTTTTAAATTGCTTCTTATTTCTGTTCTTCTGCTGCCTTATGTTCAATCACCTCAATGGTAACATTGAGTCTGCTTCAGTCAGCCATAGCATCCACAATGAAGAGTGTTTCTGTCATTGTGACTTGTTAGGTCTTTTTTAGGGTATGTTTTCTGACTGGAAAAAGATTGGACAGATCACAGCTTAGGGGACAAATCATCCTTTTCCAGTTAATAACTGATTTCTCGACGCTTATCCACATTTAACACTTTATATTTCCGTCTTGATTTTGAAGATTTTTAACATTCAGTCCAATCCTTCTGCTTTACTTTCTTTGCTCTTCTTGCACTCAGACCTTGGTCCTCCAATAGGTGACAAACATGGTTGCTAAAGCAACACACAGGTAGATAGAAGGCTCCAGAATAGTTGGCAGGGAGCGTGCACAATTACAGTGCAACAATGTCTGGGTGGGTGTGTGTGGGAACAGTCTGGTGTGTGTATTGAGTCGTGATCAATAGGACACACTGGGTTTCATCTGGTTTTGAGTCGTTTTGGTTTGAATGGAGTTTTTATGAGCTGCTTTACTCAGATCCATCCGACATATTTCACTTATCAGTCAAATCTAGCCATAAACTCATAAAACAGTTGGAGAGCAGCAACCATGAAACAAGCTGATGTTTTGCTCTTTTAAAAGACTGCATGGACGAATGAACAAAAATAAATGTGAGGGCAAATTGAGTGGTTGATCAACTTGTGATGAATCACGGTGACACAGAAGAGGCTGGCTATTGACACAGCAAGCCAGTGTGTTATGGTAAGCCCGAAAAATGTTTCTCTGGCTCAGAGCCACAGCAAAACACTGAGCGAGTAACAAGTGAGTCGGTGACTGCAGCGAGCTACTGATGATCACTCAAACAAGCTACCATGCATTCGGACAAATTAAAAACATGCAGAGTATTTTTCATATTGCGTAAAAGCGTCCAGAATTGATAGGTGTGTTGAACAGAGCCTAGTCAGCAACGAGCAGCAAAGCTGTAAAAATGTTATCCACATGATTTCCTTCTTAAAAAAACACAACAACAAGTCGAGACCAGTCTATTCCGTCTGAACGCATGGACTCAGTTTGATTTGAATCTCAGCTGGTGACTTGGAAGATGTGTTGAGGACATGAATGTGTGTAGTTACGGTGGCATGTGTGCTCACTGTTTGGTTTGTCACGGCCTCTGCTATAAATTACTCTGTTAAGAAACTGTAGGATAGATTGTGTGTGGCCTTTCACCAGCACATGTTTTAATAAGTCTGTTACTTGATCCTGAGGAGAAGACTGTCTCCTGTGAACACATGCAGCCAGCATTCACACGACCAGATAATGTGGACCTTATAGCATTTCGTTCAATGCGTAAAATATTCACAATCCATATCCTCTAACTATGATTAAAAAGCACAAAGCGATTTTTGGTGAGGACTCCAAAAAGCAGTCATTTCCCCGAAGCTGTTTTTGTGGCTCATCTAGCTTTGGTGCTTTACTTCCTTTTTCTTTCTCCACTTTTGTTTGTGCAATCAATTCACAATAGATCGCAGTGATTGTAAGACTTTTGCGATGAGTCATTTCCTCATCTGCGGGTGAATCTTCTCAAACAAATCTTGATGATGAAGAGGCTCATTTTCCAGAACTCATTTTCTGCAACAGTAGCCCAATGAGAAAATGGGTTTCGGAAATGTTAGCGTGATGGACGGCCAGGCATTTTCCATTACAGCAGGAATCACCTAGTGGTAATTTTAGTAATGCAGGGCAGAGTGTACATACCTGGCCTTGCCTCAGCTCTCTGTTTCAATTTTTTTTTTTTTACTTGGAAAGGTGGTGTGTTGATTGGGAAACTTGTGCAACCCTTTGTGTGACTTTCCAGTTGTAATAAAAGGGCTTTATTTGGTCTTTGGAGAGTCATTCAACTCAATCAAAAGAAAAAGTGGTGGCGCATGCTAAAGTACGTCTGATTTGGAGCATTGTTCCGTTTTGTTCATGGTTGCAAAATGAATTTCTAAAGATAAAACGTTGGAAAGAAAAGAGGAAGCCGTGGTTAAAAACAAAGAAGCAAGATTATTCGTGAATTATTGCTTTATGTTCTAAGTAGTGTTGTCTTTTTTTTAGGTCACCAGACATTTTGTTGGTGTTTTTCTCATTCCAATGGACTGAACAGAAGCCTGTGAAATGTCTGGTGGTGTCAAACCTACCATGCACTACCTACTGGAGAAAAAAGGGTGAATGTATAGAGCAGTGTTTCCCAAAGGTTTACTTCTGGGCCCCCTACAGTAAATAAACAATAAAATACCCCCCAAAAAAGAAGAAAAAAAAATCAACTGGGCACACACATCGTTCAACCAGACATTAACTTATACACGTATTTTGTTTTCAAACTCCACGGAAGGTTATTCCACACTTTAGGTTGCAACAAAACAAACTACAAGCCATCGTTTTGTTTTGTTTTTTATAGTTCTGCACCATAGAACAGTATTCTTTGCTGTCAGTGTTATTTCAAACATTTCTTCTTTTTTTGTATTTTTAACAATATTCAACTTTATCATCAACACATTTAAAAAAAAGCCTCTGCAAAATGAAGTTAAAATATGAACAGCTCCCTGAGGTTTTTTTTTTCATTCATCATGCCCCCCCTACAATGGTATTGCAGAGGTTTGGGGGTGGGGGGGCTGCCCCACATTTTGGAAACCACTGGTATAGAGTAACTATTACCAGTTTCCAGTTTCAATAATTGACCTGTTTCAATAATGCGAGCTGCTGCTGCAGATGGCCTTCTTTATAGAAAAAGAACTTGGAACCACTAATGTTTCTCAATAGGAGCCAGTAGATAAACCTAAAGTCAGATGGTTGTTTTAAAATGAGACATGTAAAAATTTCTGACCATGACAAGTAGGGATGACACTTGAAGCTGCAGCACAAATCCAGAATCCCATTCTCTTCCCAGTACAGCCTGAGGAACATGCTCCTCTGTGAGCTGGAGCGACGAGGTAACCTTTAGTCCAAACAGTGAAACTGTTGTTCAGCTTTAGTTCTGTTGCTTAAGAAGGACACAAATTGCCTCTTATTCCACTCTGAACTGGTTCCAAGGATACTCGTGTCCAGATGTCTGGAGATGATAGATTTGTGCTGGTAAACAGAGCTTCTTGCTCAGCCAAAACCTGAGCATGAAGCGTGCACCTTGCCTCGTATGACACACATGGCCTCGTGTGGGTCTGGTTCATAGGCTTTTGCAACTTTGCAATAGAAAGTTTTTGAAAATAAAAATTTGAAACTAAAACAATAAATAAATGTTGGATTTTTGATCATGAAAAATAACAATTTATTTCCTGTGATGGGAAGATTTAGTCTCAAAGACATCCCAAACTGGGATTGCCCAAAGTATAGCAAATTTATTGATGTTGCAGAGTCACTGTATGCTATGTATATTGTTTTTTAAAAACTGCAACTAATTTATTTCTTTGCCTAGAGGGCAGGTGTCAAAACCAACTTTGCCAGTTAACTATTGTTGATTGACATATTGAATTTTTTTTTTTTTTTATTTTATTTTATTTTTTTTGCTGTATGAGATTAGAATGCTCATTATCTGGATTTGATGCACCGCATAGTTTTTCTTTTTTGGCGAGTAGGGGAGAGGGATAATATTAAAGCTAAATAATTTGGACAAGAGCAGAAGAATATTTAGTGTATTAAACTAAGTATTTTAAAAGCTGAAAACATAACCACGGATATGATCTCCTGCTGTAAATTGAAAGACCATTGATGGGGTGACGTCACAGCTCCCTCTAACTCGGAGCAGGTGGAAGTGCTGTAATTGCACAGTTCATTGCAACTGCTGCCATGAGGGATCATAGATCACAGACTATACATTCAGGGTTATTGGGAATCGAGTTTTTCCTCTGTGGAACACCTCCCGCCCTCAATAACACCAAACCAAAGTCATGGGGCACCATCATACATGCATGGCCATTGGCTGGCATGTAACAGCCGAAATGTTTGGTACGCCAAATGAAAGGAGGGAAAGAAAGACTCAAGGCTCTAAGTTTTAGAGTACCTTGCTGAGAAACAGCGGAGATCAATAATTCGGATTGAGTTTTAGCTAATAGACAGCCATAGTATGGATTTCACGTTTTCCTAATATCACCCAGACCCAGCAATGGCGAGTCAGCATCACATGATCAGACATATAGCCGAATGGACAAAGCACCTCTTAAAACACTCATTTGCCTGTTGGTCTGCATAGCTTTGACCGGTGGAAATTCCTAAATAAATTCCCTATCGTTGCGGAAGCTCTGTACAAAAAAAATACCACTGCTTTTCTGTAGTTCCGAGGCCCTGCCGTTGTGGATGACTTCCTTTACTTGCATAACAGAAAAAAAAGTTACAATTTTTTCCCCCCATGTCTGTTCTCTAAATATGTGTTTATAGACGTAATGAAGGCGTTCACTGTGAGTCATTTCAACCATGTTGTCTTTTCCAATGCACTAAATAATGCAGAGAGCCAAAAAAAAAGTGAGTGCCGTAAATGGCACAACACTGAGAAATAACAATATGAAAACAACAACTAGTTAATTTTTTTTTTTATCAAACACTAATCAGTTTATTCAAACAATTTTGCGGTATATTTTGTCATAGGTGGATCTAACGAAACAAATCCAGCTGACATTATCTGAAAGTCTGTTAAAAATGTATCATCTAGATGACCATATGAGGGTTACATAACCTGAGCTGTGGGCATGCCAAAGCATGCTGTGTCCCATATGCTACTTACTATCTTTAATGGATGAGTACTGCTGTGTTACTTAAGATGGTACAGATGCAGCTTTCCATGACTGCTGTGTTGTATTTGTATTTGTCTTTTTCTTTAGCCAATGCAGAGGTTGTTTTCCCCTCCTTTCCTCTTCCCCAACTGTTCTGTGTAAGTTTTAACAGCTCAAATCTAGTTGGAACTAGTTTCTCCGCCATCATATTTAGACTTGAGTTACTAGGTCTCCTTCCTCTACAGACATTTTATTGAAATGTTTTATAAAACAAGTTATCTGGCCTAGTCACGCAAAAAATATGGCACGGTGTACTTTCTGTAAAATAATGTAAAGTTCTGTCTGTAAACAACAACAACAAAAAACTTTTCCAGTGATCATTTAACCCCAGATTACAATATTAGCATGAAAACAAACAAACAAACAAAAAACATTTGAGTACGTATCTTTTATGTCAGTGGTTGAAAATAGATAACACATCTGGACAGAAGAGGGCAACATTGTGTCATGGTTAGTCTTGAATTGCCAGCTTTTGGTCAAATAAACAGCAAGGCAAAAAAAGTAAGGAGCTGGAACAATGCAGGTCTTTTTAGTCTGGAAAAGAGAGGTGGGGAAAAAATCTTCCTCGTTTCATCTCTTAGGTATGATATCATAAAAGATGATGTGATGCCATCTCCAGTAGCCATGTGACCTAACATTGTACTTCAGTTGCTGTCGTGTTGTATAACACAGCATCGAGCAATAAGATCACTTTTGACAACGACGGTGACCGTAACCCACCTGACATTGATGAAGCGCTTGTACCTTCTGTTGTAATCTGCAACAATTTTGATCTGTGCTGCACTCTTTACCCCCTAGGGGGCACTGTTTAGTTACCGGTTATGCTTGGAGGGGATGACTGGTATCAGTTAACGGATTGCTACTTTGCTCTTGTAGCACTGGGAGACTGCCACAGTCCTGGAGAACAAAAGTTATTTTCCTTTTTGAAGACCAGTTTAGTATTACGTAATACAAGAAGCCTTCATAGGGCTTTGTTTTGCTTCTTCAGTTGAAACTATTTTTCTCTATTGCAAGAGTAAATCAGACTAATTAGTGATTTAAAAAAAAATTGTTTAATTAAATTACTTAAAATGTATTGATCGGTTTGTCACACTTTCTCTGCTTGTAGATGATATCAAATGAATCCTGGCAATAAATTATCCTAGTAGTTATTGCGATAAACCATAATATTGTTTTGACTGTTTACAAGTAATATATTGATAATGGCATAACAATGCAAGGGTACCCTCTCAAAGACCAATAAAACACAAGAAAATATAGTAAATAAAATGAAGAAAAAAACACACACACACAACTGAAATCGTGACTAAAATGGATTATGATCCCTCTGTAAGCAAAATTGACCTCAAAAGATATTAACCAAACCTGAAATGATCCAGCTAATTTGAATTTATTATGCAATTAATTATTTATCGCGACAGGCTAATCTGGACTTCTGACTGCATTATTCTCGAATTACAAAGTACTGCCTGAATACGAGTGCAGAAGCTGGAAAGGAACGAGCTCCTCTGCCCTTCATCCATGCCCTTGCTTTCAGGTTAAGTGTCTTCCATCTGTGCAGTCAATCGATAACTTTATTTTAAAGTTAGAAATGCGAGCCTATGGAAGAGAAGTCCACATTAGCGTGATTGCTGAAGTCAGGCAGAGCAATGGACCATGGACAGATGAAACCAACATGTAGGTTTCCATTAAGTTCTATCTTAATGATGAATTGTTTTTTATTTGCCCAATAGCAATAAAAGCTATAAAATAGAAATGTGATGTGATGCTATTGATGGAGTATTCTTGAATGAAAAGAATATACAGTATATGTGTATGTATTTATATATATGTGTGTGTGTTGCAGCTGTTTCTGTGCACTTTCTGGAAGCCGGAGGTTCAGTTCACCCGCAAACAAGCACAACATGGCTTCGCGTGTGTGAGCATTGCAGATGGCGCGTTTTTTTTCCGTTCGGCTTTCGTCCGTCTCAGTGTTGGCTCTCTCCTTGGTCATTGGTAGGGGGAAACGCTGAAGTGTGCGCGCTTTTACTTTTTGTGGGTTTTTGTGTGAAAAATATTTCGGTGTAAGATCAACTGCAAAGTTCATAATGCTTGAGTTCTTTGAAAAACGAGGGAGAAACGTAACGCGTCACAAGATCACAGTTCAGTTAAACCACAACAGTCTGTTGAAGAATGGCAGTGAATGTTGACCTCTAGATATTGATTTGTTCAATTGCTGTCATTCACACATTAAACACAGATTTTTTTAAGTGAATAAATATGGTTAAGATGGATGGAATTGAAATCAGAAAGATAATGGAAAATGCAGAATTTGGGAAAAAAATAAAACTGCCCTATAGGAGCTTCAAGAGTACAATGTTTAACAGTCATATTGTGTCATTCCTGAAGAAATCTTCCACTTATTGGGTCCTTGGTAATTAGTTATGAAGTAATTCACAACTAACGCTGCCTCTATTCTTAAACAGAGGCGGTGTTTTCCTCCCTGCCCATGTGGGTCTTGGTGAGTCTCTTACCTCCCACTGCACCTCCTCCTTTTCCTGTTTCCTGCATCCTTCTCCCTTCCTTCAACTGTATTGATCTGAAGTTTGGTGCCAGTGGGGTAATAAAAGTGGAGGTGGTTAGCTCTCCACTTGGTTAATTTCCAAGAAAACTTTAAACCCACAAGAGCGTAAACCGGTCTTTTCATTTAGTCGACTCTTATGTGACATTGGTATTTTTAGTCGGTGTAGGCTGTTGCTTACTCGCTGTGGGAAGTGGTTTGTAGCACGATATCTTTTGGAAGAGACTAATTTTATTGGTCAGATCAGCTGATGGGACTGAAATATGATTATTGTTTGCTTTAATGCAACTCTGTTCAAAGAAATGACCAGAGGCAGTGCAGTCTTTAACTGTAGTATGAGCAGTTATATTCATTTTATGCGATAACTCAATTATTTTTCAACTCCTTCTGGAAGACGAATCATTCCTGACAACAAAACATGCATGTGGTTTTAATTGATAATTATTTGCAAGAATAAAGGCATTTTACTCCAAATACATAATTCATGGTACTGCTAAACACCTGTCACTACACACTGGGTCAGATAACATTGCATAGGCAAACAGGACGAGTACGGCGCTGTGGGGTGGGTGTGTGTGTGTGTGTGAGAAAATGTTCCTGAATGGATCAGCTCCAGACTTCCTCCTTCCTCGCAACTGCAGTCGATCCCGTCAGTATTTGTCGTGTGTGAGAGACAAAGCCGCATTCCAAGAGCGGGAAGCCAGCCCTCAGGGAACAGAAAGGACCTCTAGTATGTTCTCATAAGCTAATGAGCACAAATGCATGTCATGTTTTCTGCCAGGGTGTCTGTCTGTGTGGACTGCCCCCTCTGGGCGGGGCAGACCCACTCTTCCTTATTTGGACGGTTGAGGTGGGGGACGGACTCAGATGGGGAGGACAGCTGAATTCTGGTGACTACAACAAAAACTTGAGCGCGAGACTCATCGTCCGCTGGGGAGCGTTGAAGTTCATCGGGGCATCAGGTCTGAAGAACTTCAAGAAACCGAGGACAAGAAGGAGGAGGAAGAGGAGGAAGAGCGGTTGGCCGGAGGGAGAGGAAAAAGAAGCAGCTTCAGAGGGAGAAGGAGATAAGAGGGGAGAGAGTGGGACAAACAAAAAATGCCCACTAACTTCACTGTGGTCCCAGTGAAGGACGGCACTGGAAAGACAACAGAGGAAAATGAAGAGGAAGATGTGGATGGGAACAACGTGCTGAGAGAGGAAGATCCTACAGGTGAGATCAGATTCTGTTTTCTTTTACATGTATTCAAATGGAAGAACATGTTTTTTTTTATATAGATTTCTACACATTGCAAACAAATTTCTGACTTTTTTTCTTTTTTTTTTCTTTCACCTTTTTCATATGTTAGCCTGTAAATAAAGAAGTCCTTCAGGAAAGTTCTAGAGTTTGCTTACAGGATCCAACACAAGCTGACAATTTAGCTTTATTTTGAGGGTAATTACTGCCTTTATTTTTCAGAAAAAACTGTTTATGGCTCGTGTGGGCGTATAATGTGAAAGCAGTACTACATTTTAGGGAGCGCTTGTTCGTTGTCCAACTGCTGCATGAGATGGGTTTCCCTCACACGCAACTGCTACTCAGGGAAGTGTGACATGAGGACTGTCCCATTGTTTCCTTTTTAGCCTCCGTGTCCCTGCTATTCCATGCATTTACCTTCACAGCTGGCAGTGCAAGGTGTTTTTTTTTCTTTCTTGCGTCACTTAGCAACCAGATCTCCAGCTAACTCCCATCTTTCTGTTTAGTTCTATTCTGAGTCAGTGTCTGGAGAAGCCCAGTTGTTTTGATGGATGGAACTTTAACTTCAAGTCCTTTGGAAACTTGTTGGCATCAGTCATCAGCCTTACTGATTGATAGTAGAAACAGAGCTTGTGGAAAAAATGGGCAATTATTTTAATACCTCGTACTGCAAGACATACGAGGTATTAAAATTCTTGAATTATTTGGGGATCAGAGGCATCGTCATGCACTTATTTCTCGGTTTACGAGAAATAAGCTCTTAATTATCTCATCTCCGGACAATCGCACTCTCTTGCAGGACAGAAAGACGAACTGATAATGCATGCATTAGCAGTTAGCATGTTTAGCATGAAACTGAAAGTGAAACTGTAGGGTCTTTTGCATTTCAAATATTATTTTGATTCTTTACTGGTCTGTGGGATTTCTAAAACACTGCAGACATTTCCAAATTCATGTTCCAGACCACAAGTTAATCCTCCCCTCCCCCCAACTATAAATCAGCAACTTTGTTATAATATTTTTAATAGGAATACACCGACCAATCGGCTGTTCAATAATAAAATATAAGGTTTCCTCAGTTTTAGGAGATCTGTGCTCTTCTCCATTGTCACAAAAGTCTGAAGATCAATCACTGTCCCCTTTCTCTCTCCTGCCTTCCGGGTCACGTCTGCACATAGGTGGCTAACAATCCTCAGCCCACGGTTGCCAACTTAGCAACTTTGTAGCTATTTTTATCTATTATTCAGACAAAAAACATTGTCGTTGACCTAAATCGAAATCCGCAGGTCTGCCTTTTTAAAAATTGGTGATCAGCCAGGAAACAGTAATTGGTGCAGCCCTTACTTTTTAGCAATCTTCTCATCTCCGGGCAATCGCACTCTCTCTCGCCCTGTTTCAGTCTGAATGAGTTACAGACATGTTTTTTTGTCATTTTCCCTTAAAAAAACCGTCTTACATCCATGACCTGAGTCTGACTTTGTATTAAAGAACGCAGCTGCAGGTGAAAATAAGTCTTCTTCATTCAGTAACAGCCCCGCACTAAAGAGTGTTATAAGTACAACCTGGTAGCTCTTAATTATCGATTGGAAAAAGATAAAGCTTTTGACTTTCTGACTGGATACTCTCCAGTCAGTGTAAATCCAGCTGAAAATCATCTGTTTTGCTTGCACTAAAGTGAAAAAAACCATTTTGCTCTGTAGGAATATCCTTTGATTTGTTACGGCCCATTTGTTTCAGACCAATAGAGGAAATCATAAATGTCACTCCACAGGAACTTCAAGCTGTGACTGGTCCACAGCGTGTAAACTTTTAATTAGCCGGACTTGAGCTGGCAGTTGGAAAGAGACCAGTGTTGTGAACTTCTGTTTTCTGTTTGGGTTAACTTTGACCTGCTAACTTTGACCTGCTTTCTAACACCCAGACCCCACCTTGCAAGTGGATGCATTTCTTTGCATGTTCATTAAAATTCTCTTCCTTCTCGCTGAAAGCCACATTATCAATCAACATGACACGAGTGTGCAGAGATAGTTCTGTTTATCTGAGCGTTCAGCCCACAGAGGTCACGGAGTGCACTTTTAACTAACTCCACTCTGACTCTCCGTGCTTTTCTCAAACGTCTTTAGTCAACTCGCTACTTTTACAGCATTTTATGCAGCTCTGAGCTGTTTATTTCCCATGCTTTAATTTCTGTTGTGGAGCTGCAATTACAGCAGCCTGCTGGTTAAGCTTTTACAGACTGTGGGAGAGTGAATGGAATTTATTGTGATAGGCGGGATATCATGCTGCTTTAGTTACTCTGGCACAGGCAAAGCATTTGAGTCTGATGAAGGGTGGTTCTGATAGTGACAGCGGGTGAGGTGGGGATACGATCTCGCACAGAAATAAAAAAAAAAAAGAAAAACCCGGTGGATCCCATAATCTTGCGTCACCATGGGATTTTTCTTATTTTTTTAAGGGGTAATACCGCTTTACTTTCCAACAACATGGACTATTGTTTTTGCTTGCTCACTGAAACACGAAGAAAGATTTGAATTACTGATTTAGCAGCACTGTAATCACATAACAAAACCTTAAATGTTACTTTTTAACTGAGTTTAACAAATGATTTAAATTAACACCTCAGTTACCAATTAGTTGTTGCATATTCATTCATTTTCATCCGAGGTGTCCTATTTGGTAGGTAGAGTGAAATCAAATCCCAAAATGGACATAGAGGCAGGTTGAATTTGTTTTTTTCCTGCATGTTTTGTAGGGAGAAACTGCTGCTGGCTCGTGAGCATATGTTGGGAGGACAGAGTTAAATACGAGTCGCTGCTATTGATTATCCTGCTGGCCCATTTCCTGTTGGCTGAGTGGGAGGGGAGGTGAGACCCACCTTCCATCCCATAATGTCATAGACTGTATTTTTTTCCACAGACTCGTACGTTTCCTTTTTCTTCCCCTCTATATATCTTGTTTTTTTTAATATCTCATTTGCTCATATCGACGTTTTCCTGTTATTTTTAAAATAAAGAGCCATTTCAAATAGAGTTTGGAGACCATTTCATCATCTCTTATTTACAACCTAAAGCTTTTCTTTAACTTTTAAAAAAGAAAATTAAGCATGATTGTTCCTGTTCAATCATGTTCTAGAAAATTACTATTTAATGTTTGATCTATTGCTGTGAAGTTATCAATACTTGGGTTTATGTTGATCATGCTAGAGAGAAGTCTTGCAGATCCAGAGATGTTAGTTGAGGGGAAGAACTTAGAAGATGTGGAAAAGCTTTTAAAATATTTCCCAAAAAATATGGAAAACTGAAGCAAATAATGCAAATCACAATGTACTGTTCAGCCCGTTTTCTGTGTCCTGCAAAAGAATAAGTAAAATGTTTCTACATTTGTCATAACTAGATAGGAATGCAATTTTAAAAACCATATATGTTGTTAATATCTTGTTTTCTTCTGATGAACCTGATATCTTTTATGGTCGTATTGTCAGCTGGATGCGTTGTTACATCCTAGCACACTGCTAGCTTGCCTTTAGATTCGTTAACTTATTGAGCATGCCTTTTTTCTAAATACAGGGGCACCGATTAAATCCCACCCCCTTTTGCCTAAATATAGATGATCGGCTTATACTTACATGAATAACTGATCTTATTTGCTGTCGATGTTATCTAAAGAAAATCAGCTACTGTCCCCTTTCTCGCCCGCCAGGTCACGTCTTCACGTCCGCGTTTAACAACAGTCACCCCGCTGCTGCCAATTTAGCAACTTTTCAGACAAAATCCAAATTGCCGAATCAAACCTTTAAAAAAAAAAATGGCGATCGGCCACAAACCTGCAATCAGTGCAGCCCTAGTTATAACCTAGAATCAGTGGGTCCAGTTTCAGTGACCTCTTTTATTTCCTCATAGGATCACATGTTATCAGCTTATAACTAAATACAATCGAAAATAAAATGGAAACACAATTTGATGGCAGCAGTTGCTTGAAGCCGGGGCGTTAATGGGATTTTTAAGTGGCCTCTCGAAATCACTGCAACACTCAGGTCTGTGTGAAATCTTAACTAGCGGGCCTAATTTTGCATCCAGCTGCGAGTATGCAGATTTTAGACAGAACGCTGTGTTCTTGCAGGGAGCGAGCAAGGTCCTTGTGGGATAGGGTGGAGAGGGATTGTGTAAGTGTAAAGGGAGTAAGGAGTGTACACAATGGCCAACTATTCAGTGGGAAGTGACCAGTATGAGTAATGAAAGAAGTGTTTTTCATATATCTCACAGGAATTTTAATTCCTGTGGTTTGCAGTGGAAGCACCTCTATGGGCTCATAGCTCTGGAGTGGCTCTTCTCAAATGTTTGGACTAAGCGGAGCCTGAAGAAGTTATGGTTTGAAGGGAGATAATGAAACTATGCGAAAGTACAGTGTTTTAATGAATATACAATAATGTCCATAGTTTGGCGAAAGGATTTGAGGCCGCAGCGTTTTTTCATTACTGTCTAGATTTAAACCGAGTAGGGAAATATCCGAGCTGTTCCTGACTCAGCTGGCTTTTTTTTGCCCATCTGCCCAAGTCATGTGTTTCCTGTTTGTTTCCCCAGTCAAATCTGGTTTTGTTTAAATCTCCTTTTGCACTGTGACCCTTTGGCTTTTTTAAATTCTTTTTGCTTTTAACATCACATTATGGTTTGCTTGTTTTTGTTGTTGTTGTTTTTAGTAAAATCTTGGGACAGACACTTGAGAGAGAGCACTACGTCTGCTTCCTGTCATTAAAAGGAAGCCCAAAAAAGGCTAAAATGCACTTTTTTTTTGTTTTCAACTTCAACTGCGTCCTGCACGTTCACTATTCAGATTTTGTTCTCCAAAAACAGAATCAGTTGAGGTTTCTATTCACTGCCTCTGCAGATAGTTAAAGAAAGAATTGGAAACCCATTTTTTTTTGGGGGGGGAGGGGTTTAGTATATTTGTACACCAGCATGTGTCCAACCTGACCTTGCTGTGTTCTCGATTTTCAGCTGTGTGTTTGCATTAGCCTTGTTGCAAGAGTTCCGTTTTTTTTGACTCTGCACTGACCTTTTATAAGGGTGAAAACCTCGCTGATTACTAATACTTAAAATGAAATCCATCATTGCTAATTAGATTAAAAACATACTGGGAAATGATTAAGAGTCTAAAGAAAAGCAGCCAAGAAACTAACTTTATACGTTTCACACAATCCATGTGAGCAGACATTTAAACTGAGTGGACCTCGTGTCATGCGTTATCTGTGTTGTGACATGCTGAGGGGTGTGACGTTGGGGAGAAATGCATGCAGGAGACACAGACAGGAATGTAATGATCGAAGCACGGAGACATAACACGACACGATTTCAGAGTTTCCTGAAGGTCGGCCGTCAAACCTCACATGGCCGCAGCTAAACACTCAAGTCAAAGTTCAAAATGCAAGATCTTGTATGGTGTGAACAATCAAGTTCTGTGGTTTATTTATTAAAAATAAACAGATAGGATAGGGGAAAAAAAGTGTTCTGACACTCCTCATTGTGTTGATGGCTTGTTTAGACAGTTGTAGCGGCTGGTATCACTGCTTCCTATTTCCCGCACAGTGATCTCACTCTCACCAGTTGCATGTTCTCAATATGGTATCTCTGATAAGCTCCTAGCCTGCAACCCTGCACCTATTATAATGGGGATCTATTTTCCTTCTTTCTATTCGTTTACTCACAGCAGCAGTTGTGAGACCACCAAGGTCGTACTTGCATGGCCTCCTTAACATGTATCTCTTTTAACCAAGGCCAAACATGGCATATTGTTCTTGCAGGGACAACTTTAGGTTTTTTTTTTTTATCTTGGGGAAAAAAGGGATTCAGCATTTCATTATTTCAGTAAAGTTTATTTTGCAAAGTTGACTACTTATCATGTAGATTCCTAATGAGGAACATCTAAAACCAGACTACACATTATGTCCTCTCCGATGTTCCCAATTTCTTGGTGTGTTTTTCTGACATGGTCCATTAAGTTCAAACATTTTGGTTGTTAATTTGCCCACATTTTATTGCCATAAGTGCGGCAGCTCCAGCTTGCACTTTCCTGACAACCGAAAATATTCTGCGCAGGGAAATGATTGATTCTAAATGTCTGTTAGCAAACAGCTAGAAGTCGAGTTCTAAAGTAGAATTGGATTGAAAACGTGCCGGTGGTTTAGCATCCTAAAATGGAAAACCTTCCTTTGGTTATGTAAAGAAGCCTTGCAGCATTTTACTGTGGCAGATTAGTTTTGCGTCAACTTTTGTAGAAAAATCAACCTTTAATACAAAAAAGAGAAAGTTGTTTTTAATCCTCCTTCCCAATAATCTTTTGCTGTCCATATGCTCTGAGAAACGTGTAGATCAGCAGAACTCGATGCAAATGACATACATAGGGTGGTGCGTAAGCTTAAAATGTCATCACAATATTTTGTAGTATGTAATGAAGGTCTTAATTACTTTGCTGAAAAACACTTAATGTGTGTTGAACAGATTTTTGTATTTTATTGATTGTGTGTTTTGATTCAGTGGCATCTTAGCTGGAACTGATGGTGCCCTGTTAAAACAGTACAACAAACAAATGGATCATAAGTATTGTGACTGTTTGAAATGTTTGAAGGCTTTGTGCAGGTGTGGCTTACCTCTGTCTCTTCCTCTGCAGGGTGTTCAGGCTAAAAGATTCCCCGGGGGGCCTGAGCACCTTTTAAAGGTTCCGAAAGAGACCAATGCAGGTGGAAGGGGGAGCAACAGAACTACGCACTTAGAAGTTTAAAATTGGATTTATATTTATAGAAATGTGTTTTTAGATGTACTTAAAATAAATAGTATTTAATAATATATGTTATTCTGAAGATTTGGTTATTTTTGTGACGGTTGTTTGTGTGTATGTATTTTGTTTTATCCCATTTCTTGGTGGTTTGTTAATTGGAGCAGCTAGGGACTATAAGAGGCTGCATGTTGGCCACATTGTGAGTGGTTGCTGCTGAGACCCGAGGCCATGATGAAGCAGGGCTGTCTATGTGTTAAATGTTGGTGAATAAACACACAGTGGGATAGCACCGTTTCTGTCTCAAGACTCCAACTTGATCCTGAACGCGTCTTCATAGTTTTGGCTTGTTGGACTAATCAAACAAGTTGACCCATAAATACTAAATGCTTGTGCAAGAAATAGTTGCCTCTTTTTAAAGTGCTCAGAATGTGACCGGTCAGTCCGGCAGACTTAATTTTCCCCAAATCCACCCACCTGCGTATAATAACTTTTGCCCTAATCCATAAACCAGATGTTGGCAGAGCAGGACACCATCTGGTCCCAAGCGGTTACCATATCTTCCTGCAGTGGTTGCATCCTAATGCGTGCGCTTCGAAGTTCTGAAAAAGGCTTAGATAAAGCTCCCATGTGAATCTCGATGAAATTATTGTTTTTAGCATACCAGCAACAGCTGCAACTCATTGTCGAAAGTAGTTGAGGATCAGTCTGGATACCTGTCTGCAGTTTTGTTTCAAAGTCCTGTCGTCACACCATCTGCTGCTGAGTGGAGTGGCGTATCACTTCCAGTATTCGCATATGGTCAAACAGCAGACATTGTTTGACTTGATAAGGAGGTGACTACGTTTTAAGGAAGTTTGGTTGATTGCGCTCGTATGTCTGTCTCATTTGCTTTTTCGGTTTGAACGCTTGAGAAGAAGTCGAGTTACATGACAGAATGTGAGTATGTTACTTGTTGAATTTTATGAAGTGCAAATACATTTTCTCTGCGTCCATTTTCAGACAGGTGGAGCATCCCGATCAGCTGGTGCTTTCTGTCAGAATGATCTAATGTCATGTCTGCATATGAGTGAGTTTGTATAGAAAAGCACAGAGAGGGTGACCTCACTGTTCCTGACAGTTACACTGTGGGTGCCATCCAGTTGATGCTGACAGTGTGAGTTCTCCATCTGGGGGGCTAAGTGGCGTGTTTTCTCTCTGCCTTTGGGAGATTACTTCTTTCTGGACGTCTGCTGGTGTGGCCTTGGCTGAACAACACAAATGTAAAGATATGTACATAAACTGTTTTTTTTTTTGTGAAATATGTGAGGCATATTTCACAAAAAATACCCAGGAGTGTTTTTTGTTCATTAAAGTGTCAGGAAATATTTTTTTAAATATCTCATAAACATTAAGTGTGCACCGATAAATTGGCCTTGATTTCCTTCATCAGGTGATATTTATATATGGCTGATATTTGCATGTGAAACCGATTCTACCCACATATCTTTTCCACAAGTCTAACTATGTCTACCACTGCATGTGCAGTTAAAATTAAATAAGTGTCGGCCAGAAAACTGCAATCGGTGCACCTTTATTACACACCCACATCACTTTTTCTGCCCTAGCAGAATAACTATAAATTTGTGATTCTTTGGCTCTTGATTTGTTAAATAGTTCTTATTCACTCCTAAATTTGTTTGGGTTAATAAACAAAGTTAGAGTGGAAAAAGTGGAATTCCAAAAAATAAAAAGCCTGTGAAATTTGGGAGTTAATAAAACGGATATTAAAGAGCTCTAAGTGTACAATCAGATGGCTCCGTTTAAATCTTCAGAGCAGATGAACTATGGAGAGAGATTTTGTGACATCTCAGTGGGGAGTATCGTCTGAGTTTGTGATTCAGCTCTCTGTCATCTGTGACAAGTCGAGCTGATTATATTGTAGGTTCCACATACTTAACATATTTTACCAGTAAAGGTTATCCTGAGCTTCTTGATATGTTCTTATCTCATATTTGTTGTATTTGCAAATATAAACATAGATGGATGCTGCAGCTCTCTAGCTGATGCTTAATACAGCTGAGGCTTTGTGGACAAACAGAAAAATGAATTCCATACCATTGGAGTGTCTTTTTCAGCCTGTTGCTTTATGACGTTAAGCACTTTGAGCCACCTTGTTACTGACATGTGCCATGCAAATAGACTTGATTGATTATTTTGATTATTAAATTGAATATCATTTCAGATTTTTTGTCCAGGTTCATGTAAAAATTTGCCGTTTTTGTTACAGGTAAAATTCTGTAAGGTACAGAAACGGAAATGTTAGGGGAGCATAGACATGAAAATTTGGACCAATAACAGCTGTTGTGCCAGGATTTACTAATATGTCATTTTATGAAGCTTTTTACAACTTGATTAATTGTCAGAATAATTGCTACAAAAATAATTGTTTACAACAACCCTAATCAAAACATCTTTGTCATTTGTGCAAAAAAAAAAAAACATTTAATACATTTAAATGTATCAATGATATATTTCCTGTTGTAGATGTGAGGTTATATACTCAGAAACTCATCAATCACGTCTGTCAGATTTTATTAAAGGCTCTCTGAACTCCACTCTACTTCCGTCATGGCGGAGGCATTGACTGTTACTAAAGCTCTTTTTACGTCCTGGTAATCATCTCACGGTTGATGTTTACAGATGGCAGCCAGGATTCAGATGTAAGAGGCGCTAAGTAACATTGATCTCACCAGCCTTGACTGACCTGTCTCCTCTTGCTTCTTGTTTTTTTCCCCCTATACTTCATCTGACTTTAAAGAGGGCATCTTAAAACCCACATGTCTCCTCATTTCAAGAAGCTTAAAAGAAAGACATTATAAACCAGCATGTGCCACCAGTTAACCAGAGTTAATTTGGGAAAGTGTCATTTTTTTCTCCTTAGCATCTTTTCAGTTCCTAATGATGGAAAAGATTATTCCCACAATAAACAATACAGTCTAATTTCTGTTTTTTTTTTATGTGAAGATCTAAATGTACAGAATGAATTGTTCGCTTGTTTCCAGTAGAAGGTGCTATAGGTCCTCTTGCTTGTCTTTTCATCTGGTCTGAGGCCCTCGTTGTCCACTTCACAAGTTTAAATAAACTCCATGCTTAGTAGATGCAAAACATCCAGCTGTATGCAACCGATTTCATACCCGACATGAATAAACCAGAACTCAGAAAGTATCAAACGGAGCAGGGGCAACATGAACAGGAGCTGCAGGGTTCAGCAAACGAAGCAAATCAAGCCGGTTCATTTGTCCGGAAAGTCCTTGGATTCTAAGGCACAAGCGTGGATTAAAAATGCTTAATGTGTGAGCTTTGCTACCCTGTGTAGTCTGCATTACTCAGCATCACAACCAAACTCTTCAAACATCTGAAATTTAAACATGAAGTGAGTTTAGATTTTACTTTTCTTTTTTTTTTCTACAAAAGTTTCTACATTTGAATACACACTATAAACACCCTTCATCCACCCATTTGCTTCTCATTAGGATTGCAAACTCAATAGATGATTGGATTTTTCTGTAGAGTTGAGTTGCCAAGTGAAGCGTGGTAAAAAATATTTTAAATACGTTTTATAAATGACTGAGAAAAACGTTTTTTCTGATCGTTTTTGGTAAAAACAGACTTAGAATTTTCATTTCGATTTGGACAATCTGTAGTGAAGCTCGGTGTCACTAAATCCTTCCTCTTGATTTGATCGCTCAGCTGTAAGCTGTGCCTCGACACATCTGTCAGTCTAGTGATGGTGGGAACAGATGTTCACTTCGGTCACATGGACTCATGAAGCCTGGCAGAGCTGTTGCTGCTGATGTTCGGATTGAACTGATATTCCCGGAGATGTCATTTGTTAGCATCTAGCTAAGCTGGGTAGATGACTCGGGGTGATGAGTCGACGTTCGTCTCCTTGGTCACCAGCACATCTCGCACTGGCAAAGGGCATTCTAATGCCGGGCCTGTGGCCAGAAGACAGGAAGAGGAAGTGAAGCTCCGTTCGGTGCTGGCTTCAACGCAATATCCTCTTCAGGCCTCCACGTTGCCTCTTGTTTTAGAAAAAGTTCGGGATTAGCCTAATCTGGTTAAGCGATTAGCGCCCACTTCACCTGCTCTCTGCCAAACAGATTAAATGGCATCTAAAAAGAACAACAGTGGGGTGCTAGGTTGACCGAGGTAATGACTGGGGCAAGGCTTTGTCTGCCGTTGTCCTTTACCTTTATGTGGCTGTCTGTAGTTTTTTGCGATGAGGAAATGCAATATCAGATCTGAGTACCCAATCACCTTGTGGATCTGCTGGACGCCGGTTTTATTGTTGGTTACAGGTAAAGCTGTATAGGTCGTTTCCCCTGCAGCGAGCTGATGGACTAATTGTTTCGCCCTGTGACATCTCGGAGGTCTGTCTGTCTGTACTACAGATTTCTGCTCCCTTTGCGTTCTCTGCTCCTCCTCCTTTCGGTGTGTGTTCACTCTCCCTCGCACAGCTGTGACAGCGATCAGAAGCTCAGGGAGCTTGTGGGGAAGGACTGTGTGTGCTCTCACGCGCATGCCTGTGCCTGCAGGTCTGTCGGTGGGAGGGTGAGGGTGCTTTGTGATGCATGGTTGATGTCGCCGACTTTGTCGTCACAGCCACTTTATACGCACACTCACACACACACACCCCAACATGGACACAGACTGTCACAGAAATAGCTTATCCTCACATTATCACACAGTGCAGCCAGCTTTCCTGACTTGTGCACGTCAGTAGAAGTGTCTTTATACTTTGGACCCCCGTTACTGGAGTTCCCCAAGGACCACTGCTAGGATCCTCTCCCCTCCATCCCCCTTTTTTAGCCAGGCTCCTCAGAATGGAGCACAGGGGCGGCTCTCGTCGGAAAGGTATGTTTTCCCCATTTCATGTAGGTTATAATATATATGTAAGATATATATTATACTGTTCACTTTGACAATAATTTGATAATTTAAAAAAAAGTAGGATTAGTGTCCAAGAATAATTTCCAACTTTCTGTAATTCACCTGAACTGTATCTAGTCTGCTGTCATGTCTGATAGGTCTCTTCGACATCAGTTCCTCCAGTAAAGAGTAGTTTTAAAATGAACTGTAGTGCCCCGAATGAAATTATAATGAACCGATAAAAGAACAGAGGCTGAGAGACTGAGGCTGCTGGGCTGTTATTTATTTGGACTTGACCCTAATTTACGATGTTGCTCCATCTGGCCCACTAAATACCACCAAATTTCACTTTAAAGTTGTTAACCAAGCTTTCCAAGCAGTTACAATTTTTTTTAGGCAAAATAATTTTTTGCATTTTTGCTCCTTCTGCATTCTTTTTCTCTTTTTTAATGTATTTATTTAATCACATGTAGTGACAAAAAAAATTATTTTGTCTGGGAGGGAAACATTCTCATCAGTTCTTGGTACAATAAACTAGGATCCAACGTTGCCGGTGTGTTAGGCAGCTTACTGCGTTGTCACAGTCTGTGGCTTAGCGGTTATAAATAGAGCGAGTGGTCATTTATTACCACGAGAAAGGCTGATTGAAGACACCCGCCACTTTGGCAGAAGAACATCTTTTAATATCCTCCACTCAGCGGTCTGACAGTGTTATTGTGAATTCTGGAATATTGTGTATATATATATATACATATATATATATAACTGAGATGCACCAAATAATCAACCAAAGAACAGAATCAGCCAGTTTTTCTTTGACTGGTTCTGATCGGTGATCAAAGGTCCCATTTTGAACAATTAGATTGATTTTCTTCTCCCTCATTAATGAATTAAAACTGCCGTTTACATACATAAATATGTGTATGTATGTGTAAATTTGGATAAAATTGTAAATTCTTAATTTTCTGTTGGATTTGAATATTCTTCTTGTCAAAAACTGCATCACAGTTATTTATCGAAACATCAATGGTCTTTGTCAGTCATCAGATATGCACTTTATTGCTTCTGGGGGAAAATGTTCCAGTTAGTTCAGTTATATGATTTCAAGGTAAATTGATCAACTGCGTAAATATTTCACTCAAAGAATTAAAAGTTGACGAAACTAACAACAAATATTTAATCATGCTACAAACTAAAACGGACTAAGCAGATTTAAATTTAACACTGTTTTCCTTTTTTGCAGTCATTACCACTCATGCACTGCAGGCTTTTTAGACCAAAAGCACATCGAATCGAGCTTTATAGAACAGGAAGTATCTGCCCAACACCTGCAGAAATAGAGCATGCACTCTATTTCTGCACACAAACACGCCCCCTCTTAGCTCATCATTAAATCCACCTGCATTTATTCGATAGCAGATACCAGATTTTGAAAAAATATATGTAGAAAATGCATCCTGTTGGTTTATGTGTTTAAATTGTTTTTGTAGAATTGGAAAATCCAGTCTGGGAAAATCAGGGGAAAATATCTCTTGTCTGACACATCTCTCACTTTAACCTTTGCGAGTGTTTAGATGTGAAAGAAGAGAGCACATTAGCGGGGAAGGTGACCTCAACCAGCAGCATGTCCTCACATTCCCTCCAAATCAGCTGTTTTGCTATTAGTAAGTTCTCAAATGTCGATGTTCCAGGCTTTATACAGAGCATTTATTCAAAGTCAAATATTACACGTGGTACAATGCAAACACAGAATTGCTGTTAGTCAAGAAAATCTACATGTGAAGGATGCAGAATGAAACCTCACAGACAGCAGGAATGATGCAGACAAAGCACAGCATCTGTTTAATGGACGGATGTTTTATGATGGCTGCTACTGTACAGAAAACTAGATCAAGTCTCTCAGGACCCTTTGCTGCTGCACACACATCACTAGTGTTTACATCTCTACCTTTAATACTCTAGATCATGTGGAAGACTGTCTATCGGGCATGCTGCGTCCATGCTAGCCTCCTTATCTCTTGGTCTCACATGTCCTTTTGGAAAAGCACGTAATCTGCTGCAACGGTCGCCGTATTAATTGCAGCGTTTGCCATCAACAGTGACAGCTGGCACTTTCGCCTTGTTTGGGACATTGATGTGCAAGTGCAACCTAAGGTCACTGTGGGATTTATTAACATGGATGGGACTCGTGGACCACTTGAAATTGTTTTTAGCTTAAAAGGGCGTAGCACCACAGCTTTGTGCGAGCAGGAGATTTTTTTTTTCTTCTTTGTATTGATGACATCAGAGTGCAGATGGTGAATCGTAGAAAAGCAAAGGTGTAATTCCAGATTGAATTCTTCCGGATGCAATTCATGCGACAAGACATTCTGACATTAACTGCATGAAGGTTTGAGAAACCAGAATTCTGGGACGTTTTAAGAAAGACTCGGCCTCCAAAAAACGTATCGTTCAAACAGCACAATCTTCGATTTTCTTCATATATCCCATCATAAACATGAGAAGATGCTGTGGAAAACTCTTGTATTTGTAGTCCTTCATATGGTGAGGCGAAGCACTCTGATCACTCGCTGATGATGTAACCACTATGTCAGCGGGTTTAAAAAACCGAAGCATCACCGGTCCTGATTTGGAAACGGCAGAGCCTGTTTTAGCACACTGCCTTGTCTCAGAGGAGATTTAGCCACTGTCAGTAAAGGAAATGATTACCTGTGCTGAGTGCTATGTAACTGAGCTAAGCTCTGACTAACAGGCTAACGGTTAACTGCATTCCTCCTTCCCCGTAGACATCAAATTTAAATCCATTCTCTTACCCACAGTTATTGGAAAACCATCTCCTAACTTAACGGTCTGCAGTCCGGTTCAGATGGTGTCGAAGGCCTTCAAACTCCAAGGGCGTAATGACATTGTCAGTGATTACTAGCAAGCTAAGCCACTCTCCAAGCCTCTTATTCCCCCTACAGCTGGATCAAGTGGTAAAAGTTACTCATGAAATGCAGCCGGGCTCATCACAGGCTGCTGCGCTGGTACATGATGGAGGCTTGAAATTGGGTGGCATTAAAACCGTTGGGAGAAATAAAAGGCATCTTCTTTGATACCCGGGATACAGTTTTTAAATGAAATCTAAAAGCAGTAGTTTCTAAATTATTTGTATTAATTTATTAAATCAGATATGTTTAGAGAAAGATGAGTTATGTTGGCGCATGTACTACAGTAGGGCCTTTTCCTGCTCCTTTTTCTGAGGTAGATCACTATTATTTTTCTATAGTCCAGCCAAAATTTGCTGTACTATCCCTCCCACAGACTTAAAATATATGATCAAAGTAAATTTTTCTATTCAAATGAAGGTCAGCCATTGAGCAAAAGGACTTCTAGACTGTGCAAGCCTAGGAGATGACGACCAGTGAAGGCCGAAGCTGAGAGAAATTTTCTTGGCTCTTAAGAGCGTTAAAGGGGAACAAGGAACCGAGAGCCCAGGTCAGCGGCCACTTCTGTGTGCAGGATGAGGGGTGGGGGGACTGGGATCCTCCAGGAAAAGGATCAGGGAATAGCTGTGTGATGATGGGCGTGGCCCAAAGCTGATATGCTGCAGCTGGGGCATGATGCAGGCGACAGTCTTCCTGTTTGAATTCACACCCAGGCTTCATTTATGATGCACTGGATAGTAAAATAAGTTGGGGGAAGTTATTGTATTTTAGATTAAGGAAACAATATTCAGCACATTTACTTTAGTGTGATATATATATATATATATATATTTTTTTTTTTACAATTTTGGCAAAATCTTTATTCCATAGCTTTATTTATGTTTCAGTCTCAAAACAGAGCTAACTAACCCCATATGGGAACTTGCATTAAAAGCATTTTATTGACATTACTTTATGCAATTGTTAATATCATATTTAAGATTTTGTGCACAATTTCGCAGCTTAGTTGAATTAAGTTTTACTTCACACATAACCTGGCAAATTTTTTTTCCCTCCCAAGAGCTTTGGCTTCAGTTAAAAGCCAAAGCTCACGTCAGGTCATCAAGCACAAAACGATTTTGACTCTAAATAGTTTTTAATAGACTTAAAAATTATTATCAATAGTGAGAAGTGAGCTGCATACAATACAGTTACCAATATCAACAAGGCCAATCCTGTTAATGCAAAGACTGCATTATATCATTCCTGGCTGTCTGGATAAGTCTTTTTTGATTGAACGAAGGTTCCCGGGGTTTTCCTTTATCCAGAACACATAAAGATGTATTTAACTTCATATAAACAACACAATTCCCACTGTGTGTGGCTCAGAGCCCCTTCGGTGATCAAAATGAGCCAACTCCTGCGGCAGAGGTGTATTTAGATCAGGAAAAAAAAGCTATTTTTTTCTTCACACAAAGTGTTTAAATTGATTTCTGCTAAACTCACATGTGCCTACTTCCCTGAAGTCAGGGATTTCCCATAATCCCAAGGCTTTCATTTGATGGATAAAACGGATAAAGTGAAACAATAAAGAACTCTGCTAGCTGAGGTGCTTTAGTCACTCAGTAAAACTAATCTGGGTGAAAATTGAGCTGCATTATATATCAAATCGTAATTGTCAGTATGACGGTGCAGTACTCCAATTGTTAAGAACATTTCAGGCGTCATGCTTTTAAAATCTAATTAGATGAAGTTTCTTCACCATGTTGCACAAAAATATGGAATTCATATCATTTGAACTGTGATCATAATGAGTTGGATACCTCCTCCACACTCTTTCTAGGCACTTTTTGCAGGCATCAGTAAAGCCAGCAGCTCCTTCTGTGCTGTGTGATCGTATATTGTGCATAGAAGTAGCAGCACTTATTAGCTCTGAGTCTGGAAGATGTGAATCAGTGCAGCTGTTTTCCTGCATATTTATGGTTTGCATAAAATGTATCAGCAAAAGCTCAAAGGCATTCTGGTGGGATAAAACTGCTACTTCTCCATTAAATAACTCTTTACAGCCAAAATATAAACCGTATTTTCATCCTTGTAAGATTTAGTTAGCAGAGGATTTACTTACTTAAATATGAACAACATTTTCCTTCATATTGTTTGTTTTCTTTTTGAGAAATGTAGATAACCCCATAAAGTTGATCTTTTCCTGCTCTTGTGAATTTATTCCTGCTTCATCTCTTAGCACCAAAATAAATTAAAGATCTGTTGTTGTTGGATCAAGCTTCGAGACCGCTCAGGTCTTCTGGTTCTGTTTTACATCCAGAACCAAAACCAAACACTCAGCTTCTATGCACCATAAGCTATCAGGAAACTGCAAAAAAGCTGAACCACTGAGTTCCTTTAAGTCAAGACTTAAAACCTGTTCACAGTTGCCTTTGATTAGTAATAAGTGAAACATTGATCAACATGTTTGATGTTCGTTTGCTATTTGACAAAATGTAATGTCAGTTGCTTGTTTCACAATTGATGACCATATGATGATTTAAACAGTAATCTTGACTTAAGAATTTTTCCTTCCATTTCCTCTCTATTGTTTTATTGCATAGTTATTCCTGCCTGCCAAATTTTCTACATCGTCACCCACGCATTGTTCCTCTTTGCTTCCATTTACCGACCATAGAACACATTGTAAATCATTGAATGTTTGTTCTCTGGAAGGTTATGCTTGCACATTTTATTATAACCGTTGTTGCATGGTGAGAATGACTTCAGATTTGTTTTACTTCCTTTGAAATTAAAAGAGCAATTTGGTGTATTGGGGTGGGGCATAAGTTGTTGTTTTTTTTTCTTTAATTGTATGCACCGTTTGTGTTTTGTTTTATGCTGCTGTCCATCATTGCCAGATCTCCGTTAAAATTAGATTCTTAATCTCAATGTAGACTACCTGGTTAAATAAATAAAAAAAATATCTCTACATGGAAACACGAGCTCTGCACAGAATCCTGTTTTTCCTTCCCAGTGTCGTGGCTGGAATTTGTAGTATTTCAAGCGCATGCTTTGTTTTAAGGTGGTAAAACAAATTGCTTGTATTTCCTCCACATATTTTGGAGATTAGATTTTCCTGCTAATGGTTTGACTGTTTAACCCTCCCGCAGTTCTCCATGTTGCCAATATCAGAAAAAGCCACTGGTGACATATTTTGGTGTTGATTGTTGACACCTTTTCCCTAAAATAAGCATTTTAGCTATATTTTTTATTGATCAGCTATGTTTAACATACTGAATGGAGCAAGTCAAAGTAAGATGTAACTGACTGCACTTAGGCTTACATTAGCATTTTGGCTAATTGGAGCTTCTACACTAATGTTGGAATACTGAATGGACGGAGTTCATGTTGGCCTTCAAAAATTGATACTCCACATTTTATTGATTACATTGTAGCTTACTTTAGCTACAATCTAGCATTGTTGCTAGTTTTTAGCAGCAGAACACTGGGTTCTACTGACTCGCACACTTTGGCAAGCCCTGTTTAAATTTCTTAAAAATGTTCTAGTTATTATTATTATCATTGTTATTATCATTATTATTATTCCATCCATCCATCCAGTCAGGAGATGCTGATGCCCATCTCCAGCTAACGTTCCAGGCTAGAGGCAGGGTCACCCTGGAAAGGTTGCCAGTCTGTCGCAGGGCGACACAGAGACAGACAGGACAAACAACCATGCACACACACACTCACAACTAGGGAGAATTTGGAGAGACCAATTAACCTGACAGTCATACTTTTGGATTGTGGGAGGAAGCCGGAGTACCCAGAGAGAACCCACGCATGCACAGGAGAACATTCCTGGCCCAAGGTCGATTTCTGACCAAGCAGGGCAACAGTGCTACCAACTGTACAGTTGGTAGCACTAAGAATATTACTATTATTAATTTTATTATTACTGCAACTACAACTACAGTGGCCTCTTGGACAGTTCAGTATTCTTGGAGTTTGTGGAGTTTTTTGTTGAGAATATGTGATTTTATTTTATTTTTTAAATGCATCTTGGGCGCTGTAATACCTCGGTGCTATGCTGTTTGACATGTTATTGACTGGCATTTTCAAAGCAGCCATTCCCATCCAGGAACTCTACTCATTTTCCTTTGCTCCGATTGGCTGTACCCCCAAGAGCGAAGTTATAGAAGATTGTAGTTATTATCTTCTGCGTTGGCCCTGGGGCATTTTAGACTGTATGTTAATGGATATTAAGGCATATTTGGTGTCTTCACTATTGAAATAGACGGACATAGGCGTTCTTAGAGGAGATCTCAAGTATTCAGGGAGGATTATTATGGTCTCATGCTCTTGCTAGTAATAGTAGTAGTTGCAGTTATTTTATAGATTTGATTGAAATCTTAGCAAAAATTGTGTAAGTTCAACAACCTCTGTTGCTTTTGTGGTGCTTAAACCTCCCACTGCATCTTTTTGTATGCTCAAAATCAGATAAAATTCAGACTCCATTCTATTCTGGGATGCATTTCGGAATAACTGTTGCTCTGTACTGGCTCACTTATCAATGATGTTCAGTATGTTGTAGTTTTTCCTATCATACCCTCTATTATACTAACTGAGGCTACTGTCATATTCTGCTGATGCTTCACCTTAAGTTTTAACTAATCTCCTTACCTGTATAAATGTGTGTTTGTTTTATTGAGAGCGATTGAGCTTCAATGTGTGTGAAACACAATAAGAGGTCGATACCATTTCAGTCCACTTACCCGTTAGTCCATTTATGAGAGCTATATCTGACCCTGTCTGCTTCTTCAGATTGAACTGAACCATTTCCTGCATATGACCCACGTCATTTATGACAGACTGCTCTGGTTGTTGACTTCCCCTCCATTTTCTTCCCCCCAGGTGATGGCGTCCCAAAGGAAAACAGTCCGTTCATCAACAACACAGAAAATGACAAGAACAATTATGACGGCACCAACATGGCATTGTTTGAGGTAATTCTAACATCATTCTTCATCAGCGCTTCTTGTTTAGAAGTCGGTCACTTCTCGAGACGTTCATAGAAAAGCTCATGTGTTCGTAAACGCCAAATGTGACAGATTATTAAATCCTCGGCCTGAAAAAGTCTTTTTTTTTTTGCTGCTAAAACTGAATATATTTTCACCCACGACGCTGAAGCCATTCATCTGAAACGCCAACCGTGTAGAAAGTTTTACAATCGAGCTGGTCTGTTTTTTTACCGTTGAGCGAGCTGAAGCTTTGCCAGGTGTGTTTGTGTGCCATGTGGCAGCCTGGCTGCCCTGTGGTCACTGCATGGAGGAAACACTGTGCTCTCTGTTTTCTCCACCCTGTGTGAAGCCGATCCAGCTGTGCTATTTCAAGACGCTTTGAACCGACGGGGAAACTAAATATTGTCATATTCAATCTCCTCCCGCAAGATTTCATTTTTCTTTCAAATTATTGCTACTCTGTATTTAAAGCCAAGTAAAAAAAAAAAAATTCATCCAGAACAAATTAAGGACTTGGCCTGAATCCAGCTCTTGTTTTCCAAAAAAGTTATATCTGTCATCTTCTAGAAGTGAGCGGGTTGAAAAGGTAAAGTGATTTTTGCACCGTCTCATTGCAGGAGGAGATGGACAGGCACCCCATGGTGTCATCCCTTCTCGATAAATTGGCAAACTACACTAATCTCTCCCAAGGAGCTCAGGAGCACGAGGAAGCTGACGAAGAGGAGGGTAGCAAGAAGAAAACCGTTAAGGTAAAGCCGATGCAGTCCATCCAGGTGCGTCCAGCTTTGGTTGACATGGTTGCACACAATTTCATTTCAACTGTTGTTCTTTTAAATCTGCTGAACGGTCGTTGCGTAACGGGGTCTTTGACCCATGAAGCCGAGCTGTCGGTTTTAATCTCCCATCTTCCTCCGGTTCTCAACTTGTCCCTCATTAAACCGTCTTGGGACGTTCTCTGTTTATGAACACGGTGCCACATTTTAACGGACGTTTTTACTTATTCCGATTCAGGGATAGTCGAGCTTTAGCAGGACGTCACTTAGTACAAAAATGAACATCCGCAGCGCTCTTCTATGCATTTATTTGCCATTCTCCGTAGTTCATTTTTCAGATTTCTCTTTTCGGATTGTTCATTCTTCAAGTCCGAACTTTTTAGGATCAAAACGTTTTGAGCATTTTGCCACAAAGCGTACGGATGCTTTTCTAACCACAGCCCCAGTCCCTTGTCAGTTCCCCCATCACGTCCCCTGCATAGAAAGCGGCCTTGGCCGCCTCCCACTGTCTCCCAGAAAGTCTTGAAATGATTGGAAGAAGTGGATGAGTTCATGAAGTAGATACCTCGGTCGCCCCTCTTCATCTGGAATAGCTAGTGGCTGAGACCGTAACTCCACTCATGTGAGGTGAATTCTGCTCTGTTTTGGGGGGTTTTCTTTGCGCATGTTGCTGCAGAACACAGTTTTTTGTGAGGATTGTTGCTCTTTCTGAATTGAGGGGATAAAGGCTTTTTGGAGCTGTTGTTTCTGACTGGAGGCTAAAGAGTTCTATGGTAATCGTTCCCTTGTCACTTACATGTAAGTCTAATTATTTCTTTTAGGTTGTAGTTTGATATCAAAAATCCTTTTGGGGCCGGTGTTCTATTAAACACCAGTCAGATTAATTATGCAATTACAACTGATGTGCTTTCAGTTGGAGACTGAATTACAATGAAAATTGCATTTCAGTTAATCTCGTTGTCAAGAAATATGAAAATTTTTTAGTTGAAGGGTTGAACTAATACACATACAGAGCATCAGATGTGTCTTAATGAAGTAAAACACTGCTGTTCGGTGGTACAAGTGAGAATCAGGTTGACTTTGAATATTAAATTCCAGAATCTGGATTAATAGTGTAGAGCTGCAGAATCCCATCCGCCCGAGTTGAAGTTTCCACAGTCCAGAGACTAGAAAGTAAAAGTACTTTGTTGTTGTACTTGAGTAGATTTTAAGGCCTCTCTACTTTACTTGATTTGTTATCTTTTTGAGGACTTCTTACTTCTGCTCCATTCATGTGAAGAACAAAATCTGCATTTCCTACTTCTTACCGTTTGGCTTGTTTCTCCCATGCTGAAGAAAATCTGAAAGTGTTATAGTGTCTATAACTCACGGTTCATTTGAATGCAACCAAAGCAAAGCAGAAGAAGGTGGAACACACTTTGGCATGAGAAAATCACCATGGATGGAGACTTTAGCTTGAGTAACATCGCAAACAGCAGAGGAACACATTCAGAGGCGAAATCCATCCCATCTCTGTGGACTTTCTTTAAAACATCCTTCCATGTCTCTGGCTCAAAGGACGACTAGTGATGAATGCGTTGCGTTTTCTGCAATCTAAATGATCGTGATTGAGATGGTTTGAGGAAGAACTGGACCGCATGTGTATTTTGTTAATTTTTTTATATCGGCACAATCAATGTTATCAACAAAATAAACAGTAATATATTTTGTATGATTAGAACTTAAGTACTTAAGACTTTTCCAAAGTGGTTTTGTATTCTTGAAGGTGTAAATAACTTTTTACATTTTGTACTTAAGTGAAAAACTTAAACTTTTTCACTTTTGCATGAGTAGGACAATAAAAGTGTAAAACCTGTACTTTTACTTTTTGCTAGAATATTTTTTCCACACAAGTATTTGTGCTTCTGCTGCAGTAGAGAATGTGAATATTTTTGACGCCTCAGTCACAGTCAGTGTTGACTTTTGCAGCCATGTCTTCTGCTGGCGCTGCCAAAAATACCACATATCCTTTTTCATTGATCTTTAATGGGAAACCGAATCGTGGGTTTCCATTGTGTAACCCTCCCTCTTTTCCTGCAGAGCCCTCAGATGGGAACCTTCATGGGCGTCTACCTCCCTTGCCTCCAGAACATTCTGGGCGTCATCCTCTTTCTGCGCCTTACCTGGATTGTCGGCACCGCCGGCATCTTGGAGTCCCTGGCGATCGTGGGCTTGTGCTGCTCATGCGTGAGTATTTAATCGCTGCGATCAGTAAGAGCCTGGCCTGACTCTTCACATGGAAATCATCTGTTCTTTCATGAGGGATTTTGCAAATAAAATCCTTAGCGTGGTGACGCGGTGAAATCGCTCGTCCCGAGTACAGTAAGACATCTCACCACCTTGACATCTAAATCTGTCCATCTGGAAAATGTCAGAAACCCAGTGACACCCACACAATGCCTATATTTGGCTGTCCCACTGCAGACTGTGGATTATTCCAGATTAATCATGGAAAGTACAAACCTGAAACAATGACTGTAATCTCAGTGACACACTTTTGGGCTGATAATGAAATTCTCTTCTGGGGTCTCCAAAACCGCTAGGGCTGTTGTAAACGAATATTTTAGTAATCGAGTAATTTATAGATTATTCTTACAATTAATCGAGTAATCTAATAAAAAAAAAAAAAAGATAAAATAAAACATTGGTAAATCTAACATAGCAGCAGTATTACTATCAACATCAGTCCAATTTTTTACATTTGAGCTTCCCTAACAATATCTTTCCTGTAGTTTAGAAAATTAACTTGTAACATTAATAGCTCACTTTCTAAGTTAACCTGAAGAAAAGTTATACAAAAATCAGAAATTATATTCAAGTAAATAATGAGGCAGGCTTACAAATACGCTTATAAAAAAATGTCTATACTCCAGCTTTTTCTTTATGTATTCATCTTCAGTCAGTTTAATAGATGAACTCTGACCTTCCCAGACATTTATAGCTTTGTGTTCATATTAGCGACGGGATTTGGCTCCTTCGTTCGTCACACGCAGAAACTCATCCACCAGCTATATAACGTCACGATGCGCTTCGCCACCCATTTGTTGCAACCGGGATGATATGAAATTTATTTTTCGTTTAGACAGTAAAGCTGCACATCTAAAGCCGCCCGCAGTGTTCAGTCTATCCGCTCGCTTGTGTAAATAATCCCACCGTTTGCTCTGAACCAGCAGCTGCCATACACCAAGCATCGCTCCCGTCATTTTAAGGACGCTTATTGTTCCCCCGAAAAACGACAAAAACCCAGACATTATCACGAATCGATAAAATCCTCCCAGACAGAACTTGAGAATTGGACGCATTATGCTGCTAACACTTAGCTTCTGTCAACAACTCAGGCGGAAGTAAGAGCGCTGCGCAACGCAAGTAACGACCCTTCCGGAACGTGGTGCATTAAATAATAAAACATAACTTAACGAAGCGTCAAGGTAGATACATTTTCCTCGAGATATTTTAATAATCGAGGTACTTGAGTCACTTGAGGAATCGTTTCAGCCCTAAACACCACTAGTGAAAAAGACTCTTAATCCAGAAGCCGTCGTTCATTGTCCCTTCCACCACTGAAAACACTGTGACCAGTCGTTTCCCGTTCCACTCAGTTTACTGCCTTGCCCAGCATCTTAATGCTGCACATTTCTGTTGGATGTCAGAGCTCCTGTTCTAGTCTGACTGGAGCTCGAGTCCGATATAAAAACCCATCCAGAGTGCGTTAGCAGGGTTAACCCTGCCTTACATCCCTGCCGTTATGTAAGAGAGCCAGCTGAGCTTAGTCGAACAGATTAACGTTCAGTTTCACCGCTTAGATCACATCTGACTTTGCACTAATGGCTCTGCATCAACGGCCTTCTTATAGGTCTCATCCTACAGACGTGACATGCAGAGCAGTGTAATCTAGCCATCGCAAAACCCCAGCTGCCTGCATCTCCTGAAAACACGATGGAAGCTCTTTCACATTACCCAACAGCAGTTTGGCTTCATATCTGTTCCAACAATGATTGTCTGATTCTTCTGCCATTTAAGAATTTTTGCCTTCAAATTTAAAACATTTTATTCCTTTAACTTCATCAAACTCAAAGGTTTTGTAAAGGGATATCCATAATGTAATCTTTTTTATTTATTTATTTATTTTTATCAATTTCAAAATCTTAAAATTAAATCTATAAGGGGCACCAATTACATACAGGGCTGGATTTGACATGTCATCACACAAAACTTCAAAGTTACCACCCATAAACCTGGTATGTCTTTAGTCATACCACCTTTTTCCCACCTTTTCTTCTTCTCTTTTTAAAGCGCTTTTCATACAACACAAAATACTTCAAATAAGATAAAAATGGGAATGAAAACGACAACATGAACAGACAAAAATAAATCGTTAGCTAGCCGCAGCCAGCTCTTGAACACATTGTACAAATGAAGTTTTGCAAACAGAGGTGATATTGGCTTAAAGGAATGAGGAAAACACAATTATAGAACAGAAAAAATAATACAGGTTAACGTAATCATTTAAGGAGAGTAGATTCTAAAAACCAGATTAAGAGAGAACCATACGGGAATTCAAAATGTATATGAAACCAAAATAAAAGAGTAACTACAGACGTAATTCATTTACATGAGATGAGGAATTTTTGTAACTGGAAGTTAGATAAAAGCCAAACCTGAAGGACACATCATGAGTAGGGGTAGGGATGCTCTGATTGCTGTGTTTTTGGCAGGTCCCTGATTTTTAAAAAGCCTGTGCTTCTGATTTAGGCAAATTTTTTCTGTCTTTTTTTCCTCTGAAAAGTTATATGACAAAGCAGTAAAGCTCCTAAGTAGACCTCAGACATTATGGGTCTCAAATCATAATGCCGTCTACTGTGTTATGAATAATATGTAATGAGTTAGGAGATACAGAGGGACTCTGTTCTAAAGGGTGCCATTAGTTCCTCATTTACAATCAAAGATGTCATTGTTTTTGGATTTCCAGTCATTTTGATTCCTCTCCTCTCTAGGCTGTTGTGATGCCAGGAAAACATGAATTGCAGTGTTGTTGCTCAAAGTGTTGCAGTGACATTGTTGATTGCAATTAATCTATATTAACTTTTCCACCTCTAGAATTTCTCCACTGTTTTTTTGTGCGACACTTTGAAATCTCCTCCTGTTACAGGAAGTTGGAACAGATAACATTTTTAGACCAAAATCATTTTTAGACCATCATTTGCATGGTTCATTACAAATGCAATTTATTTCGTTATCCGTATTACATTGATTTACTTTTCCCAACGTCTCGACATAGCTTGTAAAAACAAATGTAGTCAATTTTGCATTTAAAGGTACATTGTTAGAAACTTTAGTCCTCCAAAAATTGCTTTTTGAATTGAGCTGTCTGTCTGAGTTTTAAAGGAAACAACCCAATAGTTACAGGAGATGTCAGAAATAAAAATGTACTTTCTAGAGCTGGACTGTCAGTCGCTCTGCTCAAATGAAAGCTGCTGGATAGCTGCTTAGGATTTCAATGGAAACTGTGAGCTGATTGGTTTTAGTCCAACATGTCTGTCACTTTAAACCGGACATCCAGCAAAGGACAAGAGGTTTATATTTGTTGTGTCCTTGTCTCTGCTCCTCTTCTCTTCTTCTCTGTACTCCTTTTCCCTTCCCTTTATGCTCCCACTTTTCCCTTTTATTTCAATCTGATGTATCTTTCCCGCCTTTTGTCTTCTCATCAGTCTCACTTCATTCCTCTCTTGTTGTCCTGACCTTCCTGCCGTCCGGAATGCACTGTTAGGTAACAGGCTGATGTAGATGTCCTCGACCGCATTGAGTGACTTCAAAGAGAAATGTGTGTCCATGACCAATTCAAAAGATATTAATTCCATTGTTTGAACGAGCTGGAAAATTCACTGAGACAAAAAGAAGAGAGGCCATGAAGGTCTTTGTTTATCATTTTATGTTAATACAGCATGGAGGTTTTTGCAGCTTGAAAATAATTAATGAATGCCAGACGCAAAAAAAAAAAAAAAGTTTCAACCTTGACAATTTGATCTGAAATGTTTTCTCTTAATTTTGCCGCAGACGATGCTGACAGCAATATCCATGAGTGCTATTGCTACCAATGGTGTCGTTCCAGGTAGGATGTGTTCTATTATTATGACGTTGGGCTGTTTTTTTTGTTTTGGTTTTTTTTTTGTGATTATCCATTTTGATGTTGCAAGTGTGATTCGAAATGTCCATTTTACTGAGCCCCTTAGAGGACATAGGGGGAATTTTTTTACTTTTGCATTCCCTCGCAAGTATGCATTTGTCAGTCAGTTCTTGCAGCGTTTCGAATGATGAATGTCTTTCTGCTACAATATCAAGTTTTTTGATGGATATGTTGTTTGTGAGCCGTCTGAAGTTTTATATCGTTTTCTTTATACAAACACATAACAAATATATGTGCAAAATGCAGTAGACAGAACAGGTCAAGCACTGACTACTCTAAGATATTATTATAAAAGAGAGAAATAAAACAAAAAAATACATCGATTCTACTATTTTTGAGTTGTCTTCACAGGTTAATTTTGCCATTTGATAGTTTTGGTTGAGTCTCTTTTTGGTTAGGTGGCTGAATGGTTAACAATGGGGTGTTTTCATCTGTAGTCCAGTATCTACCGAAAGATATTACCCAAACATACATGAACCTGCAGTCCATAAATCGATTTTCAACCAGTTTTCTGGACCCAAGAGTTAAGACGGTTTAAACACATTTTTAGTGAGACTTTCTAAAGTCTCAAAAAAAAAAAAATAGGCCAAGATGCATTTGCTAATTTATTACGAGGTACCACAAAGGTCTTGCCTGGGAACACAAAATTTTTGCGAGAAAACGAAAAAGAAGAAAATTCTCCCATATTCCCTATGGGGCTCCATACCTTTTTCACCAAAGTCACATAAGATAATAAAATAGGGCTGGACGATATGACTGAAAACCGTATCACAATATAAGGGTTTCATATCAGAGGATATCAATAATTATTAATTACCGTATTTTCCGTACTATAGAGCGCACCATACCACAAGCTGCACATACGCATTTTTTGGAAAAAACTGGAAACGTACATATATGTAAGCCGCTGGTTTCTCCGCCTCTCGGTTTTCTATAAGGACTGAGCAGAGGGCTGTATCCTAATACATCTGCTGGATTTATTAAGGACGTAGCCCTGTGTCTCCAGCACAAACCATGGATTCGTTCACGCCGAGCTCACATGCAGCGGCTCTATTTCCCTCCTGTACTGCCAGATCGATAGTCCTCAACTTAAAAGCTGCAGCATATGAGTTTGAAGAAGTTTCTCTGTCGTACCTGCTGCTAACATGTGCTTGTTCGAAATGAAAATGAGCACTTTCTTCTTTGAAGCTGCTTATAGTCCGAAAAATACGGTACTTGTTTTTTTTTTTTTTTGCCAAACTGGTGATGTGCCCTTTCCTGTTTTATCCACAGTTTCCTCTCGAGGTGTTATATTCATTTTCTCCCTTCACCCCACGCCGTTGTTTATTATTTTACGGCAGTTTTGAGGCACGGTGGCAAAACCTGAAACTGCTGCTGCACCAGTTACTCAACAGGTTGTTGCTAGGTAACCAAAGACTGAGTGAGTTAGTTGATGCCACCAACCATCCATAGCTGGCAGGAAGAGGTAGAGCAGCTAAAGCCTTTTCCCAGAATGCTGTGCTGTTGAAATTCAGTGAAATTATTGAACATTGTATCGGACGTTTAATTTATTGCTGACTATATATTCAAATAAATTGTTATTGATTTATTGTCCAGCCCTATAATAATATGTTTCTTAGATGCACAGATCAAAGTTTTGTGGCTAATTTCGAGTCTGTTTTTAGTTAAGTTTTTCACATTCTAAACAAATTTTGGCCACTTCTGATTGATTTTTTACAAAGCGTTATATTGACTTAAAAGAACAGATCTAGATTTTTCTTATTATTCCTTCTATTAGCGGTTATTAAACATTTCTATTAGAAGAAGACAGAATCTATGGGTGCAAGAGCCACTGCTTTAATTTATGATTTTATTGGTTAAATACAAAGGAACATTTAGAAGTGACTTTCTGCACTCTTTAGCTTTTTAAATTAGCAGTTAGCACAACTGGCAGCAGGTTTCACACATACAGTCAATCCTTTACTTTTATAGACTTTAGAATTTCCAAAAGGTTACCAAGAGTTTGAAAGCTTGAGATGATAAAACTAAGCAGCTTTGTTGTCCTCTGTTCAGCCTTCTCGTTCTCTACTAAAAGTCTTGCACACTCTAAATTAATCACAGACATGAATCAACATATTGTGGAAAATACTGTTTCTTTCAAAAGCCCTTTTTACATCTTTCTGATTTTTCTGACGTCGTTCTGATCGTCTCACCAATTAGAAAATTTGATATTTCAATTTATGACCAATTCATCAAAGTAGATTCAGGTGAAAATGATACGACTCTAGATTTCTTTACCTTCACACATTGATACCAATTTAATCCATTGATTTTATCTACTTCTGCAAAGGTCTGAAAATCAGCCCGCCCACCAGGTCATGTCTGTATGTGCGTGGTTTTTAACAAGCTAGCAAATGTTGCCAAATTAACATCTTTGATGCTATGTTTAACATTTGTTCTGACAAAAATAAGCTAAAATCAGCAGGTCTGACTTATAAAGACGCGTGATCAGCCAGAAAACTATGATCGGTGCACTCCTGTTCTTCAGCATACTTTGTCTGAGTCTGACAGCAAATGAAGCGATATCAAGATGTACTATAGCTGCAGATTTGTTATCGGTATTTGCTTGAGTGAACAGCGCATATCACTTTTCTTTGTATCATTGCCTTTTTATTTATTTTTGTGGGTTTGTTTTGGAATTGCTTTCCTTCCTGATTGAAACCTAAAAGTTGTCGTCATTGTTGTTCTGCAGCCGGAGGCTCTTACTACATGATCTCCAGATCTCTGGGTCCAGAGTTCGGCGGAGCAGTTGGCCTATGCTTCTACCTCGGAACAACCTTTGCGGGCGCCATGTACATCCTGGGAACCATTGAGATTCTGCTGGTGAGCGGAAGCCTGTGTTTACCTGGATTATGTCTATTTATTAACCTACGTTTAGATTAGTTTCTCATTTACCATCAATTATCAAGGAATTCTGCCAACTTTGGAACTGAGTGTGTATCAGACTAACCAAAGTAGAACTGGGATGTGTTCTCCTTTATCCAGTTAGTAGATTGAAAACCTGTCTCTTTCTTCTCTTCTCCAGACCTATATTGTGCCTCAAGCAGCCATCTTTACTGCGGAGCGAAAGGAAGATGAACTCAACGCCCTGCTCAACAACATGCGCATCTATGGCACGTTCTGCCTTTCGCTTATGGCAATAGTTGTCTTTGTCGGGGTCAAATATGTCAACAAACTGGCCCTGGTCTTCCTTGCTTGCGTGATTCTCTCCATCATTTCAATTTACGCCGGAGTCGTCAAGTCCGGTTTTGAGCCGCCGGATTTTCCGTGAGTTTAGCTTCCAGGGACCTCCGCTGTTGTCACTGCAGGCCTTTTATTACTGTCTTCAGTGCAACGTCTCTCTTTTTGCACACAGTGTCTGCATGTTGGGGAATCGAACACTACAGAACCTTCAGTTTGACAAGTGTCTGAAGACGGAAATCATAAATAACAACACAGTCTCCTCCCAGTTGTGGCGTTTGTTCTGCGATGGGCCTGATCTTAATTCCACCTGCAATGAGTATTTTGTGAACAACAACCTGACAGTAATTCAAGGCATCCCTGGTCTGGCCAGTGGGGTCATCTCAGGTGGGTGCATCATGTCACAGTGTAAAGTGTAAAACTGTGATGACTTAACAATGTGTTTAAGTCCATATCCCAGCTGCCTCACTGATGGTTTCACCTCAGCTCTCTAAACTAAAAGCTAGTAAAACACTCCCCTCTAGTGGCATCGTTTGGAATCCAGCAGTACCTGAAAAATGAAGACACATGGACATGTACGAACATGGATGTTGGATCTTGGCACCAACAACCAAAGTTATGGACTTGTTGGTATGACAAAAGTCATACCATCATAACGTAGCCATTCTAAGTTATGAATGGCTAATTGACTCAGAAATGTCACATTTCTGAGCCAAGCTCATATCAGAGTTAGCTCAGGTTTGAAACACTGAGCCAACTCTGCATGGCTCAGTATGAAACTCCAGGCTGTAAGAAACAAGTTTTCCTGCCAACTGTCAGCACAAATACTTTCCCTGCATAGTTTTTAAGGAACTGGGACAAGCATGTGCAGGTGCCCGGTGATTCCACATGTAATCGTTGTTCTCACCCTGCTTATATAACTTGCTCTTAACCTTTTCTTCCATAAAAAAAACCAAACATATTTTGCTGATTCATCCTTTTAATGCAGCTTGGATCTGCTGTAAAATTCACTGAGCCAGCCGAACACGTTTTTCCCAGCATTGCCGAAACCAGATAATTTATCTTAAAAAATTATTCATGTTTTGTCAGAAAAAAAATTCTCGTAATCAGCCTGGAGAGTGAATACTTTCCTTATCAGGTAGGACATTTTCAGGATTAAAGAAATGTTACTTTAAATCTTCATAGAGACTCTTTTAGGCTCCTTGAGTTTTCCAGAACTGACGATGAATCACTTTAGCCTTCATGGCTCATGTCTGACGTTTCCTTGTTCAGCTATAATTTTGGAGTAACTTTCCATTCTGAAATAACAACATCCACACACAAAGCTGAATATTATCAGCAATTTATCCAACATTTCGGATTAAACGTGCTTCTATTGATTTAGCACAGTCTCAAAAAATCAAACGGCCCATGTAGATGTAATTACTACATCACACCTTGGGTCTTGGCGATACTCATTTCTGTGTCTGTCGTAGAAAACATGTGGTCGGCGTATGGTCCACTTGGCATGTTGGTCGAAAGCAAGAGGCTGCCGTCCGTGGGCAGCGTCGACCCCGCTAAGGACATCTACCTCCCCTATGTCGTCAACGACATCAGCACCTTCTTTACATTGCTGGTGGGAATCTACTTCCCCTCAGTCACTGGTGAGACTGCCATTCAAACCACACGTCCACATACATTACAATGACCACTGTTGGGAACTGCTAACTGCCGGTCGTTACGCTAACCCCAAAGCGCTAGTCAAAAATATTAGGTCCACTGACACTAAAGCGCTACAACGAGGTATTTAGAGGAAGCTAATGCTGAAGCTAACTTCAACTATGTTGACACTCACCATGTGTCAATGACAAAACATGTGTTACAACATAGTATTGCTTCAAGAACTACAGGGCTTCCTGAAGCCCTTCAAACCCTTTGAAGCCCTTTCCAAGAATAATCTGGAAAAATATAAAAAAAATCTAGTAATTACTTTGATAAAAATGTTTGCTTTATTTGGAATGAAAATATCAGAGAATGTTTATATTAACTTTATTATTTATGATAAATCTCATACTCACTCTTCGAAACATCTGCAGTAAAATCCTAATTCGGAGATTTTATTATTGTCAGTGAAATCAATAGAATGCATGATAAAGGAAAATGATCAACCTTATTTTAATTTATTGGCTTTATGGTTTCTTCCTGCCTGTTTCTCTTTCTATTGATGAAACAGGCGTGACTCCGGTGCTCTGCATTGACCCCTCCCTTCCTCATTTCCTTAGCGTAAGGGAGGAGTGAACTATTGCATCAGGTAGTCTTACATGCCCAACTTCTCTATCTAAATCTAATGATTATTGAAGGGCAACATAGTGTACAGACTTCATAATCTGCACTCTTTTGGCTGAATGTAGTTCTTATTTCCACTTTGGTTTTATGTTGTGTTTAGTCCTTATTCACGTGCATTTTTTGTTAACGACGACTGAGAGTCCATTTTATTTTTGTTTTTGTTTTTGTTTATTTTGTTCACCAGGTCCAGTGTTAAGTGTTCTTTTGAAAATAAAGTGTATTTATTTTTGGCAGGACATTGCTTGTATTATTGCATCATTACCATTACATCAGTTTCAAACAATATTATTGTTTATCGCAATCATTTTTGAGACAATTAATTGCTCAGCAAAATTTGTTATCGTGACAGGCCTATCTTCTGTTAGTCCTTGGAATCAAGTTTGCTAAATGTTTGCAAAAGGGCTAAAGCGGAAAGCTAAAAATGAGTTCCACTATTAGCGTTAGTGGAACTAATAGTAAGCAGAAGTGTGCTTACCACTGACAATGAGCAACCTGTGTGAACTTGTTCAGCCTGGTTTACGTGATTTTCTGTGATGTGCTGTCCTTTAGGCATCATGGCCGGTTCAAACCGCTCTGGTGACCTGAGGGATGCCCAGAAGTCCATCCCTATTGGAACCATCCTAGCCATCGCCACCACTTCTTTTATCTGTATCCTTTCACCTGACACTGCTGCAAAGACGACAAGATTATGCACGGAGACGTGGGGGGAAAAAATAGATTTTCTCATGATCTACCTGACGGGCCACACGGCTGTCAGGTAGAATGTTTTTCTTGAATCTGTGTGAAGCTTTGCTGGTCCGTCGTGTTTATTTGCCTGAGCTGTTCCTGCCAGATGTCTCCAGTGTGATTCTCTTTGGTGCCTGTATCGAGGGAGTCCTTCTTCGAGACAAGTGAGGGTTTAAACTGTCCAACCCTTTGCTTTTCTTTTATTGGAAAGCCAGTTTTTAGCTGTTGAGGTTTTAGTTTATTGCTCAAATGAATCCAGAGAAAATCAGAGGAACAAATGTTACAGTTAGAATGCCTTGCTTGTTTGACGCCGCAGGTTTGGAGATTCAGTGAAAAGGAACCTTGTCATTGGCACCCTGTCTTGGCCGTCTCCCTGGGTGATAGTGATCGGCTCGTTCTTCTCCTGCTGCGGCGCCGGTCTGCAGAGCTTGACTGGCGCTCCTCGACTCCTGCAGGCTATCGCAAGAGACGGCATCGTCCCGTTCCTGCAGGTTGGACCTGAACATCGATCCGGTCGCAGTAGTCTTTGTTTCAGTTTGGATTGGCATCAACACAAGACTAACTGTGTGCGTCTGGCTGAAGGTGTTCGGTCATGGGAAAGCCAACGGAGAGCCCACCTGGGCTTTGCTGCTGACGGCTGGGATCTGTGAGATCGGCATCCTCATCGCCTCCCTGGACGCTGTAGCTCCCATCCTCTCCATGTCTGTACCCGTTTACAGATTACTTCCTGTTCTCCCCCTTTATAAGAGCAGATCATCACTGATCCACTAGAGCTTCCTTATTTTTAAAGCCAATTCTGAAGTAATAAAGTGGGAATTTAGAAGATTTTTTTTTCTTTGCTTGCAGGTTTTTCCTCATGTGCTACATGTTTGTCAATCTGGCCTGCGCTGTTCAGACCCTGCTGCGAACGCCCAACTGGAGGCCGCGCTTCAAATACTACCACTGGTAGGTGTTCATCTGTCTTCTGTTACAGATGCATTGGAGATGAACGTGACTGATTAACGGCCCGCTTTAAACCTGCCATATGTAACGTTTATTAAGAAAAAGTTTTTCTACATATTTTGAGATGGATGATCTGTGAAGAGATCGAGCTACTATTGCCATCTGAAGAAATGCGCCGCTTCCATCCAAAAACAACCAATCAGAGCGAGGAGGAGCGTCTTAGCGATGTCAATCAAACTCATGTACTTGCCTCTAAACGTGCTAATGGCAGAGAGAGAACTTTACTGTTGCAGAAAAACCATATATTTGTTGTCATTGGTGACCATGCTAACAAGCCTGAGCATTCAGCTCATGCTACAGCATGTCAGAGTGTAAGGAGGAGGGTGAGGAGTGAGCAGCACCATCCAAGTCTGATTGACAGCGCTAAGATCTGCCTCCTCACTCTTATTGGTTGTTTCTAATTAGCACTAAGAGAAGGTGGAGAAGTTAAATTTTTTCACATATTATCTGTCTCATACCAAACTGTCACGGCATAGTGAAGGTTTTATCAAATATGTAAAAAAATATATTTTTTTTATTAAACTTGCATACTGCAGCTCTAAGATGAGGGCCAGTTAAGGACAATACTCAAATTTGAATCATTTTAAATCTCCTTTCCTCTCCATTTCAATTTGCTATTTCTTTAAAGTTTTATCCTATAACATGCTGTCATCCCATCAACAGGACCCTGTCCTTCCTGGGGATGAGCTTGTGTCTTTCCATCATGTTCATTTCGTCCTGGTATTATGCCATCATTGCCATGGGGATCGCTGGCTGCATCTACAAATATATCGAATATCGAGGGTAGGACTCGCGTTGCCTTCAGAGCCGATTTGGTTCCAAGTGAAGGAGCCGTAAATCCGCAGCCAGATCCCAGAGAAAACCAGACGCTGTGCTGGCAGAAGGAGCTGGGCTTCAATCTTTGGTTGTCTTTCCTTGTTAGAGCCGAGAAGGAATGGGGAGACGGCATCCGTGGCCTGTCGCTTAACGCCGCCCGCTACGCCCTGATTCGCCTTGAGGAAGCTCCTCCACACACCAAGAACTGGAGGTACGGGACGCTTTGGATGTGACTGGGTGTGTTTCGCACAATTGCACTAACAGTTGACGCTGTGGAAGCTTCCTTCCAGTTTGGTTGCCTTATAATCAGGTCATAAAGCTACTGCAGCTACTTTGGGAGTGATGTCTTTACACACACCTGTTTCTTTGCAAACCTAAGTGAAGTGTATTGGGCAGAGACATTCACTCATATTTGTCAATTACTAGCACAAATTCATTTCTTCCATTTTTAAACCTAAACCAAAGACATCGCACCGAAACATCCACATGGAAACTGAATGACTCCACGTTTTCTTCTCGTTTCTGCATCCAGGCCCCAGTTGTTGGTGCTCCTGAACCTGGATTCAGATCAGGGTGTCAAACATCCCCGTCTGTTGTCCTTAACTACGCAGCTGAAGGCAGGGAAAGGCCTGACGATAGTGGGGAACGTTTTACAGGGAACCTACCTCACTCACGAAGCAGAGGCCAAGAAGGCTGAGCAGGTACAGTGCTCACTCCAAATAAAAGTCGCCTCTTCAGCATTCCATCTCCAACCTCAGAGGTCTGGTACGGAGCAGCCCAGTCCGTTCTGGTGAAGTGGGAAGTATCCCTGAAGCTGGAGAGCCCTGGTTTAGGTCCACACATGTCAGTTCATCTTCAGTGGTCTTGCGCTTTCGCTGCTCGTGTCTAATTAATAGAAACATGAACATGGTTTAAAGGCACAGTCTGCCATCTACTGGTTATTGTTAGTGATTTCCGTTTCACCGTAGTTTTAACCATTTTAATCAAGACACCCTAGTTTTCCACTTAGAAATCTGTCTCTGGAATATTGGATCCAGGGTTCATATGCTTAAAATAATTGAAAATGTTCCCATTTTAATTAGGTGCTTTTGACGGTTTATGTGCTTGATTTTTGTATGAAATCCTTGAGCATGATATTAAGATGTTACAGTTTTGGAAAAAAGTGTAATCTAACATTTGGTTAAAAGCCTAAAATAGGCTGGTTTCTAATTGAAACCAGATATTTTCACAAGCCTAATAAAAAGACACCCACATTTTTTCTCTCTCCCTGTCTTCAGTTAAATCAAACTTTTATTGTTGTGGTTTTGTCAGAATTGCTAAAATTATTTCTATCTGGTAAAGTCAGAAAACGTTTCAAGAATAATTTTCAGGATTTAAATTTTTTTTTTACTTTCTTTGTGTATCGTTTTCATGCATTTAATTTGAGCAGGGTAATTTACCTGAACAAGATTTGTTTCCTTATTGTAGTACCACAAGACATTATTAATAACAGTAATAAATTGTATCAAAGAATAGTAAATTAAAACTCTACTTTTTTTAGTTAATTCGTAATGTTTTCATCTGCAAGGTTTGAAAACTTACCTTCAAAAGTCCTTGAATTTTTACAGATGGATTTGTGAACAAACCCTGTGGGTGGATATCATGAAATTCAGTAACGTTCTCAATCAAACTCTGAACGGTTTTCCGTGTTTTCTTTCACACTCAGAACATCAAGTCGGCGATGGCCGCCGAGCGCACCAAGGGTTTCTGTCACGTCGTGGTGTCTTCAAACCTCAGAGATGGAATCTCCCACCTCATTCAGTCTGCAGGTTTGGGGGGAATGAAGCACAACACGGTGCTGGTGGGCTGGCCAGGAACCTGGAAGCAGTCCGAGGACCCGCAGTCATGGAGAAACTTTATAGGTACAGCACAGAGGGGAGGGCCGAGTCAGTTACACACTTGGACAAAGGGGAAGTTCTGATGCTGCAGAACCATGCACACTGACTTAAGCACATGTACAAAATCAAAAGGATAGAAAGCATCAGAATCCATCTTTAATCAGATCCGATTAAAGCAACCACTCTATTTGGGATACTTCCTGGTATTTCTCTACCTCGCATCACGACTTTCTTCTTCTGCTCCTGCAGAGATAGTGCGTGAGACCACGGCAGCCCACCAGGCCATGCTGGTGGCTAAAAACGTGGACAGCTTCCCCACCAGCCAGGACCGCCTCGGGGAGGGCACCATTGATGTATGGTGGGTGGTTCACGACGGAGGCATGCTGATGCTGCTGCCCTTCCTGCTGAGGCAGCACAAGGTGCGCAGATGGGATTTGAACTGGCTTTGTCCGCTAAAGCTTTATAGTTCGGTTACTTGTGGAGTACTTTCTTCCTTTAGACACACAATCAGAAATGATTCGTGTGACGATAATCGCTCTCCCCGCTGCAGGTGTGGGGGAAGTGCAAGATGCGCATCTTCACAGTTGCACAGATGGACGACAACAGTATCCAAATGAAGAAAGATCTCCAGATGTTCCTGTACCACCTGAGGCTGGATGCCGAAGTGGAAGTGGTGGAGATGGTGAGGCGTGCTGATCAGAAAACCTAGAAAGTCCATTTTCTTTCATCTCTGCATGTTTTGGAGCATGAGCAAAATGCACACTATGATACTTTTTGAATATGTGGGGCTGTTGACATTTTAGCAAAATATGTTTATTTAAACGTAGATGTTATGTAGTATTGTCAAACTTTTGGGTGCATGTTTCCATTTGCTGCTTTGGGTTAAATCAATCAGGCTACGCAAAACAGAATTTCACGAGACGTTAACGGTACACATTACGTCAGAACGTCATTTCTGCTGAACAAGTCTGTTTCCATCTCTTCTTTAGCACAGCAACTCTTCTTCAGAAAACCACAGAAACCACCTCAAGGAAGCATGAAAACATTTTTTGCAAAATGGAGGAAGTTACTTTGAATTTTGCCGATCCATCAACTTTTTCTAATGCGATACTTTAAAATGCACATAAAACCAGATGGATAAGAAAACAAAAACTGCCTGAGTTAAAGACTAGCTCAGCAGTTTTTTTTGTGTTTTTTTTTTTTTTTTTTTTACCTTTGTTTACTAGTTAAAAACACACACTTTATGACCACTACCCACTCCTCAGGCTATGATCATGCTGCTACGCCACGCGGCTGAGGCGCATGTTTAAGCAGCAACGATAAGATTATTTCAGACATTAACAGAGGTAAAAAAATATTCCAACAATATTGAGCATTTAGAAATGAAGAAGTGTCTGAAAGGAGCCACTGATTTCCCAGTGTCTCATGTCATGGTATGCAGACTCTCTGTCTGCACTGATGAAGAATCGGTCACATCAGTGTGATGAAAGCTAACAGGGACTCCAACTGGTGGCAGCCTGACCTACTTTCTGATGAATTCTTACGGCCACTCTTTAACTGTGCGTAGAGTCGATAAGCAGTCCTACAGACATAAACGTGTGTTTTCTTTACCTTACAGCACGACAGTGACATCTCAGCCTTCACGTACGAGAAGACATTGGTGATGGAGCAGAGGTCTCAAATGCTGAAACAGATGCACCTCTCCAGGACTGAGAGAGAAAGAGAGGTAAGGTTCGACACATCACCGACTCTATGCAGTGCTGCATTGTGGGAATTCTCAGATCATGCGGCTTCGACACCGAGACCCAAAGGGTGGGGTTCATTTCTGCTGAATGAATGTAATATTTTGTCCATGTGAATTAATGAGCTGCCATATTTCCTAAAACCGTTTCACAACGGTCAGTGACACATAAATCTGTACACACACACACACACGTGGGTGATTTGAGGCCAAGCTGTTCCCTGTTCATCCCACTCTGCCTGTCTGGCTCCGGCTTCGACGCTCAGATTCAGAGCATCACTGATGAGTCGCGTAACTCCATCCGGAGGAAGAACCAGGGAGCTCCTGAGAACTCGAACGTCAGCCGGCATTCCTCAACGGCGGAGGACGCTCAGGAGGACGAGGTAGTCGGCTCATGTCAACCCAGTGTCCCGTCACCGTAGCTAGGCAGAGTCGTCTTCACAAAGCTTCGTCTTTTGGCTACGGTGGTCATCATCTTCAAGATCTAGACGCATTTAGATCTGGACTGAGAGATGGTTGTTTTGCCCCCCATTTTTGGCCAGATGTCAAAACGCAGGGCGTTTCTTCAATCCAGTGAGGAGAATGAAAGTGATACAGTAATATTTTTTTAAGAAGTATTATTTTATCAAACTTATCTGAGGTTTTTACTTTAAACATCAGCATTGGTGGTGAAACGAACCATTTAATGTTGTTTTTATGTTCAAAAAATGATTTCAGAAATGGCTGTCAGAGTTTTATTTGCTGAAAATGCCTAATGTTGGAGAGGGTGTTCATAACGTAACAGTTAAACAGAAACGTTAGAGTGTTTTTAGTGTCACTGCAAGAGCCATGCCCAGAGTTCTCTGGCTAATCCTTTGAGCTTTTTCACCTTCTTAGTTGAGTCTGTCCTTGTCCGTCCATGCAGTGTGTGGGTGGCTGTAATTCAGGGACGTAAGGCGATGTTGTTGCAACGTTTCGCTGCCCTGCAGCAGCTTTATGCAGATGCTATGCTAGATTCTGCTTCAGGGAGCATCATTTTATAAGCTCCAAACACCCAACTTTTTATTAACTGTAAGCCAGGTTTATGCTGTACAGACCGTAGTGTAAAGAGCCAGAATGCATCGATTAAGACAACATCTAAAGTCCAGGCATGCAAGTCCAGATTGAGCCAACAGTAGTGCTACTTACTGTGTAGTCATGAAAGCTGCTTTGTGAACACCAGTCCTCTGCATCCTGAAGCTGCTTCCCAGCCCATCCATCCTCATCCCGCCCCCCTCCACACCGTCAACACCAAGATTGGATGGTGTTGTTTCACACACCTTATGCCTCAGAGTTTCCCCCGATGAAGCATGTGGTGGTTGTAATCCCAGCTAGAGAGTAATATTGACCTGAATATTTTGCTCTCTTTACCTTTACAATGCTGTCTTCTGTTTTTTGTTTTTAAATTTTTGACCTGAGCTGTAGCTTACCCTAGTTGGCCACAGTGGCATCCTCCACCTGCTTCTTTTTCCCCATCTGCATGAATTGAAGACAAGAGAAAAAAGCGTTTCCACTTCATCTTGCTGACTCATTAATATGCTTATACAACCATAAATAATGCAGTCCTAACTGATACAAGTCAGTCCAGAAAAATGTACTGTGGAACTCCTCCGCTGCAGAACCATGAGGACTTCACCGCCTTGTCATTCTGTAGTGTGGCTGGCTGCTTTCTCTACGACAGGTTGCTTAGGTTGCATTATTCAGGGTGTCTGCGCATCCTTAAAATGTCTTCAATTCAGTTTTTAAACAAACTAACCAGGTCTTAAACATGTCAATCAGCTCTGCAGGTTGAGCTGGTGAAACCTGCAGAAGCCCAGCTATGCTTCTGGATGTAATCTTACACCTTAGTGATGTGGAAAATGATCATCTTTAAGTCTTCTGGATAGACACAAGAGCGCTGTTTTCAGTATAACCTACTAACACTGGTGTACAGTGTGTTCAGCGACTGAAAAAAACAAGACAGTATAATTGAGTTCCTGAGTTTCTATTAGGATTATAAAAGCTCTCAGGGTCTGGTGCATGTTTTCAAACTCCTTCCTTCACCGTTCCCAGTCTCCCTCGTGTCGTCGTGTTCCATCCCACCGACGTCTCCTCGTCGTTATGTCTTCCCTGCGGAACCCAAATCCTCCCTCACATTTTTGTATTACTATCTTTTCTGATTTGTTTCCTGTGCCCTTCCACCAGGCCCAGCTCATCCACGACAAGAACACCGCCGCTCACGCCGCCATGAACAACAAGGAAGCCGGACCCGACCAGGTGCACATGACCTGGACGAAGGACAAGCTCTCAACGGAGCGGAACCGCAGCCGGGAGCCCAACGCCAACGTGGCCGTCCGGGACCTGTTCAACATGAAGCCGTGAGTGTCCGACTGCCCGGTCAGAAGAAGCCGTTGACTTGGGTGCGCTGCGCCGTTTGTGACATGGCGTCGTTTGATGTGCATTGTGGGAGACGTTGACACCATTCCGAGCAACTCGGCAGCAGTAGCGTCCAGGGGGTCGCTGGCGGGGTCACCGTACGCATGCAGTGTGTGTGCTCGGCCTGCATACGACGCGCCGCATGCGTGTACGCCTGACGTGCATGGCGGACGCCTTTCCCACTAACGTTTTCGTTCCGTACTGTCCGCAATGTGAGCGTCAAGAGGTAGAATCGGTCTGAAAACTCGCCAACATGCATCAAACGGCCTCATGTCACCGTCGGGCCTGCGATGGGAAGCATGCAGTGTTGTGGAGCGCTGCATCGCTGGTGTAGAAGCATCTAAGCCTGTTTCTGTTGTTCTGTCCCCTTTTCCTCCTTCTAGAGAGTGGGAGAGTCTGTAAGTTGCATTCATTTTGCCCCGGGCCCGCTGTTTTCGTGTTGCCGTGGTGACTAGCCTCTTTCGCTGTCCTCCAGCTCGTGTCCTCCTGTCTTTATCTGTGGTGTGTCCGTTTGCTCGAACTGCATCGTCCAGTTTCAAACACTGTGCTGCTCCGATTTGAACTGCATGAAACTCTTGTGATATTATTGGCTGTTGCATCTTGGCGTCCATGTTTTTCATCTTCCACCAAGTGGAAAACGGATTTTGCAGTAACTTTGCTTCTGTGCTGTACTTCCTTGTGATCGCTGGAAACAAAGAGGCAGCATTTAAAGTGACGACGACGTCGGAATAAACTTCAGATTACCTGTTACGTGTGAACACGTCATGTTGTGTTCAAGTGCTGCCTCTTTGTTTGAAATTCTAAAAGCTTCTGTCACTTAACCCGAGCCTGATTTACATCTAACACGAAACGCCGCCTCTCTCTCCATAAAATCATCAAACTGTTTTTTCTTTTCCTGCCGCTTTCCTCACTGCCAACGTTTTGTCAAACCAGGAACCAGTCGAATGTCCGCCGCATGCACACAGCTGTCAAGCTGAACGAGATTGTGGTCAACAAGTCGCAGGGAGCCCATCTGGTTCTGCTCAACATGCCCGGACCACCGAGGAACAGAGGAGGAGATGAAAACTGTATCCTTCCACTGGGTTTTCATTAGCTGAGGATCCCGGTGAAAGCTGCATGTTCATGCTGTGAGCGGAGGGGCGTCAGAGTTAGATTGGCTTCCCTGAATCTTCCAGAGTTGAAGCCACAGTTTAGCTGTTCCGCTGCAGCTTCATTCTCATAATACTCAGGGCTGCTTTAAGAGGCCGACTGGAAGCAATCCCTGCTCACCTTCCCACCCGGTCACAGCCTGAGGATGGGGGACACTGATTTATCAGCCAGATGATTTTTCGGCTCAGATTTCCTTAATTTTGGGAGATCTGTGATCGGCCGACACTTACATGTGAAGCTGATCTTACCCAGCCAATACCTAGGCAGGCCCCATATGGGGAGAAGGAGGGCAGATAATATTGGTCCCACATGGGTTTGCTCATGTAGGGCCACTGCCATGTAGGGCCCAGGTAGGCGTGTGGGGCCACCATGAAAACTGCGGACAAACCCACGTGGGACCCATATTGTCTGCTCTCCTTTTCCCCAGATGGGGCCCACCTAAGTATGCTGGCTGGGTTATCTACCTCAGGAAAGGTCTAATAATCAAACACTGTCCTGTATTGTTCTACAGTGAGAGGTTTGACTGACAGACCGGCCCAATCAGGTCACCTGTGCGGTCAACAGTCGTCCCCAAACTGTTGCCAGCTCTGTCACTTTCTCACTGTTTTTAATGATTTTTCAGACAAAAGAAAATTGGAACCTGCCAAAATCAGAATCAGCAGGTCAGCCTTTTAAAGCTCGGTGATCAGTGCACAGAGTGTATCGGTGTGGCTTAACAAAGGTCAGTAAGCGATTAGAAGCAGTGTTGACAAAACTGTTCCAGGTTGTTTTGGCACATCAATCCAACTACAAGTTTGACCGCAGCTTGTCTAAACTTTGACATAAAAAAATAATATATATATATATATATATATAAATATACGGTGCAGCTTGTTCCTCTTTGCCTTGACTCTGCTTCTCTAAGACATGGAGTTCCTGGAGGTTCTCCTCGAGGGTCTGAACCGCGTCCTCATGGTGCGAGGAGGCGGCCGAGAGGTCATCACCATCTACTCCTAAGAATGTCTAAAACAAAGCGAAGCACATAAGGGCATATTGCCATGGTTACCGCTCACCAGGCATTTGTTTTTGTTTTGTTTTTGTTTTTTTTTTGGGAGAGAGAGAAAACCCAAATTTGATTTTTTTTATGAAGGGCTAAAGGGGTTTTGCAGAGGGGGGGCTGACTGACGATCCTCCAGACGTCTGTTTGAAGGATCCGGCTGCAGGCCGCGGTGAGCCCGGCGTGCCCACGCTGACCCACAGAACCCCTGCTGAGAGAAGGAGCATAGAGACACTTTATATCTGTCACTTCACCCTGTTCTGTTCTGTTCACGTGAAGCTTGTAGTTTGTTCATGTTGTTCCTGGTGCGACCCGATGAAGAAACCTGCACACGGACGGCACGGCGCGGAGCGGGGCCGAGGAGGAGAACCAGCCCGCCGCCGGGATTTCCCTGACGTTTTTAAAGACTCGACTAGTTTTAGCTGCTTTCACACTGTGGGCAGATAGTTGTTCCTCTTAGACTCATGTCTGCATCCAGCGTCGCGTTCCGTCTTCCTCTATTTAACATGCTAAAAGGACCAGCCAGTAGGAGGCATAACATTTGACATTTCCATGAACGCTGTTGATTTTCTCCGTCTGTTTTTTCGTAGAGAGAATAGCCATAACTAAAGTCGAGCTTGTGCATATAGAATATCTGCAGAACCGTTTGGTTGGGAACAAATAAATATATATTTAGGTTTTTTGTTTTTTTAATGAAATGGGCTGTTAGACAGCATGCTTTCATATATTATTTAAGCTAATTGGCTAGAAGTCATCGCAGTGGCCCTCAGGATTGCTTAGAAAAGCACAAGAAGTCCGCCGTGATTCGGTGCATATCTCCCCATACTGTTCTGGTTACAGCACTGTTAACTTTGCACATCCTAACTTTGAGCACTTAATTCACTTTTCTCTTGATTTTTTGGTCAAGCCAACATTAATTTTTTTTTCCCCAACACCACTAAATTGTTAACAGAAGCCAGCAGGTGGCAGGTGTTTGCGGTCTCTTTTTTTTATTAGTCACATTTGTGTGTTTTTATGATGCTCTATTGAGCAGAAACCTTTGGCTCTGAGTCCCAGACTGCATTAAATGAGTTATTGTACGGGAGAAAAAAGTGCCAAAAAAAAATGACCACAAGGAAACTGTGGAAGTACGATTATTTAATGCAGCTCTGACTGTGGCCGCACTCGGTTTTAGATTTCAGATGATTTTATTTAAACCTAGAAATTCACTTCAGCAGAGCTCAATATCTCTACCCCCCCTTTTTTTTTTCTTTAAAGCAACCTCCATGTGGATTTTTTTTTTTATTTAAGGGCATTTTCAACCCATGTAAGGTGTGCTGCAGAGAGAAGAACCCCTCGTCCCATGTACCTCCACAGTTTCTGCTCCCGATTAGCCATGCAGTATTTTTATTGAGCAGAGTTTCGCTCTCCTGCACGTCTGTGAAGGCGAATGCGACCCGCTTTATCTCAGTTCCACTTGTGTCACGTTGTCGTCGTGTTCAGGTGTTAAATGTATGCCTGTGAAACCTTCTAGTTTTTTTTTGTTTTTTTTTTTTTTCTTTGTAGTGTTTGTTACATCACACGTGATCTTCTGTTACTTATAAGTGTTTATTTACAGGTGTGAATTTTACAAAAAGAAGAAGGCAGCAGTGACTTGTCTTCTACCCCACCCCCCCACCCTCATTTTGTGTGTTTGTTCCAACATGCACAGCACAAAGAAACACAAACATCCAGAGACTTTCTGGACTGAAGCTGTTTTTGGTTCTGTTTCTACATGAAGTTGGATGTTACTGTTTGTTCTACATCTGTAGTAACCAAAGATGAAAAAAGAAAAGATTAAAATAAAATAAAAAACACACATTGTTTTAAGAAGTTTGGAAGCTGTAAAGATGAATAATAAAGAGGGCTTTTGTTCTTTGTAATGTGGCGACTGGTGAATAAGCAGCTGCGTTATATTGGGAGGAATTGGTCACAATTCTGTTAGTTTGCATCACTGGCTGTTTATCAGGTCAACTGAGGAATCTTCAAGGGCAATGCTTGCCATGGTGAGGAATAATCTAACAATTGAAAATCGGCTTTAATTTATTATTAAAGTCACATTTTTGCTGGTTAGTTCAGTTGTGTGTGACGTTACAACAATTATCTAAATGTTATAAAACACAAAGTAGAAAATGACAAATAACTGAAGTTATTATCCAAGTCAAAATGAGCATGATGCTAGTGAGTGGAGTTCAATATGATGGATACATTTTCTACATTTACAAAAGGAGAAAAAAAGCTGGAAATTAGTCTCTTTTGGTGAGTTTATGATGCTTTATTTCACTGAAACTTTTGTTCATGTTTGTACATCACTGAGTCCATTTATTAGTCTTTTTTTAGGGCTATAGTGTGGTCCATATTTTTGTTGTATTTGCAGAAATGTTTCCGACCGAAGAGGAAAAAAAATAAACATAAGAAGGTGAGTAACAGTTTCTTTTAACTGATAAAGCTGGTCAAACATGTGGCCATTTTGTATGCAACTAATTGGTTTCTACTTGCCCTATTTCAGTCTAAACACGTCCACGAGTCAGCATTCAGTAAACTTTTTAATCATAGAGTTTTTAAAAAAAAAAAAAAAGGTCAAGATTATTATTCAATAATCCCTAAATAGTAAAGTAGTGATGAATCAGTTTGATGGTTTTATTGGTAATATCGCAAACTAGCACAAGGGGGCGACATTTCCCTTTTTAAGCATAAGCCAAGCCTCGTACTGCAATTTGCATGCGGCAAAAATAATAAACAGTAGCAGTAGTAGAATTTGACCAAACCAACATCTATTCGCAGTTTCTTTTTGTTTTTTTTTTCCCCCCCTGATACAAGTATGCAGATGTTTTGCACCCTTAGTTTTGTAAGATTTTTTTTTTTTTTAAAGTTAGACTGAAATAATATAGTTGTGTCTTGTACTTAAAAATTTTAAGAGGTGTAACTGTGTCTTGTGAAAGACTGAAAAACAAATATCTGCAATTACAAAATTCAACTAAGATTTTTCTCGTCGAGGCACAAATACTTTAAAAAATCACCTTCATGAAAATGGTCAAGCTTCTGAGCATGCGCGGTCTCTTCATGCGCTACATGCGACTTTGAAAAGGAACAGACTGGGTTGAATTTATTCAGCTAATATGTTAGATCAACAAAATAGGTTTTTGTGACTTTAGCAAGTTAAAAAAAGAATCTAAGCTCATTATGGCGTCTTATGTTTGAAATTTTAGCATTCATCAATAAATAGGTCAATTTATTTCCTTCAGGAATTTCCTGAGGTCACTGTTTTGAGTGTACTGTGATACTAAGATGTGGAATTTGAAATTGATCAGAATGAATGTAAAAAAAACAAACTCCTTAGACAAATTAAAGTTAAAAATAAAGTATCTTGACAGTTGCACTTCCTACTTCTAAATAAAGTCTGTTTCTCCTAGCTTTAATAAGGCATTTCAATAAATTCAAAATTTAATGAAAAATCCATTTTAATTTATTAGACAGTTAATTATATGCATTTGTTAGATTATGCCAATAATTTTGTATATTATTATATTCGATACTTCCAAGAGAATTTGAAACTCTTATGGCTGTATTAAACTATGCTAAAAAAAACTGTGTTAAAAATTGGATGAGTTTGATATAGTCTGTGTGTGTAAAGTGACCTAATCATTTGTACGATCTCAAACGTGGTATTTTTTTCTCCACCTGCAGTGGTTGTCCTGTAGGTGGCACTGTATTGAGTCCTAGTGAAGTTGCTCATATGCAAATAAACTATCAACAGCCTCACACATAGAAAACGGCTTTGCGTAGCTGTCCACTGTAGTGGCCACTATGTATGAAAGGTCAAAAATCTATCTGGACACTGAGGGGTTAAACCTAGCCACGTAAAGTTAGGTAAGTTTCGTAATGACCGGAACTGCTGTTTCAAAGTAAAAGCTTTTCGCTTTTCGTCTTCTACAGCCGGTTTGGTCTCTCTAGCGCTTTATTTTCCTACAGCTGAGGCTGCTAATTCGGTTGCGATACTTTGTTTTCGAAACAACCAGCTTTAGAAGCTCCAATCAATTCTCTGACACGAGAGCGCGTGCTGCGGCTTTTATTTTGAAGTGTAGCGCCGAATTTCCTGTCTGCGTTGAGCTGCTGCAGTGTGAGCAGACACAGCCGCAACATCAGCCCAGGGCTGCGGCTGTGGTGAGATCCTCCTCGGGGGAGCTAGCAGCGGTGACGGCGCACTCTGGATCCACCTGCCGCTGGATGAAGCTCCTTCCTGGGGCTCCTGGGTGTGAAGGTCCGCTGGTAGATGGATGGATAGCTAACCCGGTGGAGGGTGCTGACCTGCCTTACGCTGCCTCTCTGCGGTCTGATCGCGGGGAGACGTGGACGGGGTGAGGACCGGAATGGTGAATTAAAATATTTCTCCTTAACTGATCGGAGGACTGATCGAGTTTTTCACTCGTCTATGGGTTGATTTTTTTTTTAGTTTTCTATTGGTGTTGGAAGCTGAACTACATGTTTGATCGGAGCGGGAGGAGAAAGCAGCGCGGCGGGTGTGTGGCTGCAGGTGGATGGCCAACCTGACCGTCTCAGCCGCCGTCCGCCCCCCCCCCCATCCCCAGCTCTCCAGATCGGCTGGCAGCAGCCGCCGCCTCGCCGCTGGCTTCACTCGGATCAGTGAAAGGACGAAAAATAACCCAGACTTGAATCGGAGTAAAATAAACAGTTAAAGGCGGAGCCATGCTTCCAGGGGTCGGGGTGTTCGGCACCAGCCTGACCGCCCGGGTGATCATCCCGCTGCTGAAGAACGAAGGCTTCGCGGTGAAGGCGCTGTGGGGCCGGACGCAGGAGGAGGCGGAGGAGCTGGCCAAGGAGATGAACGTGCCTTTCTACACCAACCGGATCGACGACGTGCTGCTGCATCAGGACGTGGATCTGGTGTGCATCAACCTGCCGCCGCCTCTGACGCGGCAGATCGCTGTCAAAACGCTGGGTGAGTCCCGCTGCTGGATGCTGCGGCCCTTCTGCAGCTCCCAGCGGCCCTGCTGCAGCTCCCAGCATCTTTGTTTGTGTTTGTCTCTGCTTCAGTCAAGCATCAGATGTGACCTTGTGCTAATGAAAGTCACACCTGGACTCCTTCCAGCAGAAATACACACACACACACACACCCACACATAGCCCTCAGAGGGAGGCTGATCTAGTTAAAATGTGGAGCAGTGCAGCTTTTTCTGGAGATCACATTCACGGTGATGAATGAACGGTGGCATCCCTGGAGCCGCTCTGCGCACACAGGCTTTATTCACCGCTGCAGCCTGGCAGCAGAGCTCAGCTGGAAGCCCGGATGGGTCAGCTTCCGCAGAACATGCAAGTTCTCTACTGCTGCACACCTACAAAAAGCGGAGAACAGGAAGTGACATCGCAGCATCAGCGCTCACTAACAGAAGGCCACAAGTCTTCCTGTCTCTCATTTAGCTGCAGATTAGTTTTGACTTTAGCAGATGTCTCTGTTTTAATGACCTCACTGGTCATTCGAAAGAAATTACTCTAGCGGTGCACCGATTGCAGTTTTCTGGCTGAAAAAAAAGACGGACTTGCCGATTCCTATTTTGTCCGATACCGATTTTTTTCTAGTCTGAAAAGTTGCTAAATATATAGACAACATGGCTAATTTGGCGACAGTGGGTTGATTGTTAATGGCACATGTAAAATACGGGGTGTTTATCTATCCAACCATCTAGGTCTTGATAGAAAAGGTTTCATGACATTTGGAGTGTGTGCGTGTGTGGGGGTGGGCGTGTGTGTGTGTGGCAGCAGAAAGACCGGTGTCACCAGGTCATCTTTTGTGTCAGAATGTGTCACAGATGAGATATCCCATGAATATGCATCCCGGCTCGGCCAGGCCCGCGTGCCATTCTTCTGCTCTTTCCTCTCAGCTCGTTTCCTCATGGCTTCATTGTGTGAGCGCCGCCTGTTCCTTCCCACCCTCCTTCTCTTCCTCATCAGCCAGCCCAGGCCTGGTCCAGTTCTACTTGCTCTCTGCTGGGCCGACCAGTACGAACCACAGTTTTGGTCCTTTTGGGCCAAGAACTGCTCTCTAACCCTGTAATAACCGGGTTAGAGTGAAAGCTGGCAGTAACGGCCTCATGCTCCGACTCTGACATGGAATCCATCTGGATCGGTGTCAGCTGACCGCTGGAACATCAGCAGCGGGCTCTTGGATCAGCACACTGGTCGTTTTCTCACTTCTTGTCCCCAGCAGTGTGTGAGACGAGAGGCTGGCTGATCCTAAGGCTCCCTTTCATAAACATCATCAGGCTTCCTAATCAGAGAAATGTGACCTTGGATCAGAAGCTTGATTAGCCTATTAGCTTGTGTTCATATCCAGCAGAGCTACCAGGATGTTTATTCTGCTCTGTGCTGGTTTCACCCGCAGAGCCTCCGGATTTTGTCACATTACGTCTAGATCTGCCGCGATAAGCAGTAAATCGGTTAATCGCATCTCCATTTGCATGATTTATTGTTTCTCTCTCCAACAAAAACTGGATGATAAAAGTCTTCAGTCTGGTGCTTTGGTCTTAACTAGCCCTTGTTTTGAAGGACAGCTTTTTTTACAGACTTCATCATTGATTTTATTTGTTTTTTTTTGCTTGTTTATTTATTTTGGATAATTCAAATATCTTCCAGTTCCAGTGTCAAATATCAAACCTTATTGATATTTGAGAATGTGTTCTTGCATTATTATGCTATGGTTACCATTCTGTTAGTTGAAAATGGCCTCAAAATAACAATAATATCGATTATCGCAATAACTTCTGGGACAATTTATCGTCCAGTAACATTAGTCATCATGACAGGCCTGATAGTGTCGGTCCGTCACATAAAACCCTGAAGGTGCGGTGGCTGAAAAATAACAAAAATCTGAAAAGTGGGATCTTTGATCTGGGCGATCAGTCCAAATCGCGACAAACTAGTCGACGCAAACAGGTTTGTTGTGTAATTAAGAAAAGGAAAACGGCGCTTGATGAGTTGGAGGAGCATTGCGGCAGTTGTTCTGGTTCTACCTGAGCTCAGAACCAGTCGGTCTTGCTAGGCAGCATGACTGAGTGCTGCAGCCAATTTTCCTTTTCTTTCACCTCCTCGTGTTTCCTGTTCTCACTGCAGCAGCATTCCTGAGGCACCGCTGCCACTCAGGCTTTTATCTCAGCAGTAGCAGTAGTAGAGGACTGCTACACACACACACACACGCCCTCTGATGCTGATTTGCCGTCTAGGACAGGCCCGTGACGGCCTGGGGGATCCCTCAGACCCAGTTTGTTGTTATTTACCAATTTAATTTACAACCTTCAAGATTGTAAATCACAGCCCAAAGCAAGTTTCCCCCAGAAAACTTGCTCAGCCTGGCGGTCATTCATCCTGCAGCCCGCCGTGTTTTTGAGTTAAAGTTGACAGGAAAAACTTTAAACAGAAATGTGTTACATGGTCTAGCTATATCTCATTAAAACAGAAAAGCAAAACACAATTGTTGCTTCAAAACATTAAATACCAAAAAGAATAACCCGGAGAAAACGCACACATGTACGAGAGAACATTAAAACTCCATCAGTGCTGCTGCTACTGTTTTATAGTTCACCCCATTTCCCAAATATCGGGGTTCTTTCTCCTCTTAGGACTTTAATGAAACATAACGGATAATGAACTCTGATCAAAGAACATCTTTTCCTTAAAGTACAGTAACCTTAAAGCAGAAACGAAGCTTCCGCAGAATGATTAGGAATTGATTCCTGGTCACCGCGAAATATACTGTGATTGTTTTTGCGCTCGAAAAAATGCGTTACGTAGCAACCATGTCTGCAATAGTGGGAAATAGGGTTGTCATGGTAAATATGTCCACCTTGATGCCACCGCTCAGATAAAAATCCCAGATTGTTGAACTGGTTTATTTCGGAGCCGACAGAAAATCAACCTTTTCCTGTGTTCATTTGCCACAGAGAAGAACAAAGTGCTGCGTGGTTTGAAACTTTCTCAATTTCAGATCAACAGAACTCTGTTATTATATCCATGATAACAGGCTAGCTTGTTATCAGGCTAGTTTGTTATCAAGCTAGCCTGTTATTGCTAGCTTCTAAACTAGCGATAACAGCTAGCTTCTAAACTAGCGATAACAGCTAGTTTCTAAACTAGCTTTTGTCACCCAGGTTTTTTACTTCACTGTTCCATATACAGGAGCTTTACTGACCTTTTCAAGTTGCTCACAAACATGGTGGCGTTAGCTTGTAGCATTAGCCCAGCTAGTCTGTGTCATCCATTGGCATTTCCTTTTTTCCCGCCCTTCTGCCTCAAAAGGAAAGTATTTCCAAACAATGCTTTTGTTTGCCCTGTCGGCTAAAGAGGGTCACTTATATTGTTTTCTGCTTGTACTTGCCATTTTAGTAGCGTTAAAAACGTAATTTTTGGAAGGTAAGGAGCTGAATCTTTCTGGGATTGCAAGAGAAAGTCCAGCTGTCTGGGAAAATGTCAATTTTGCCTCAATTGAATTTTGAATGATTAGTTTTTTAGTTGTGGTTATGTCAAAGGATTGATTACAGTAGGAAGTGGCAAAGCAAAGAAAACAACAAAAAACCTCACCACAACATTACACAAAATGAGCAACTTTTGTTGTTCAGTTTTACCTCAAAGAAGCTGCAAAGAAAAGAGGCTCGAAAAGTACGGCTGGTACTATCACCCGTCATCAATACCTCACCAAATGGTGTCAAATTATCTCAAACTGAAAATGAATATTTCTCCCTTCTAGCAGTAGTTCAGGGTTTGTGTAGTTAAAGTAAACGTATACTTCACACCACGTGGAGCTGTTGAATTATCGCGCAGATGTTCTGGTTTGATAACTCCTCGGTTCGGGGCCTACTTCCTCTTAGAGGCATCAAACGGCTGTAAAAAAGCTCCTCAAGTGTCCTCGCTTCGACATGGACACCATGCAGCTTTAATGCTCTGGCAAGTGGAGGAAAATTCTGGGCATCTGAGCGTAGAAAATACACTTCAGGAGAAGCGTAGATTATTTAGCTAGTTAGGAAGGCCTGGCTGTGAGATGTGGCCGAAAGCTCAGGGGAATAAGACACCTGAAGAAACTGACTGACTGGATTTACTCTGTGACAAACAGCTTGATTGGGCGGACGTTACACACGGGGCTGTTTTGGAGACTTTAATGCAGCAGCCTTTGGGAATGTGAGAGCTTGTGCTGAAATGCAACCCACTGTAGAGTTTCAGGTGCTCTCCCTGCCTCTTTGTGCACTTGTGGGAGGCAGGATGTGGTGAGAGAGAGAAACCCTGCAGCTCAACTCTGTGTGACCGCTGGACTCCTCCAGCAGCAGGAAGTGTCTCTTTAAGACAGCTCTGGTGTGAAACTGCCGGTGTCTCCAAAGTGCACCAGACTGCGTCGTAACGTGAGACGGACATGCTAGATGGAGACGGCGGCGGCGTTCTGCGTCAGTAGGGAGTAAGCTGTAGCGTCAGGCCGAGTCTGTGTGCAGACGTGCGTCGGAAAGCTTCCCCTGTCTTCATCAAAGTGCATCAGGCATGATTCTGAGCTCCCCCATGTGAGAGGCAGAGCGTATCAGGTGTCTGGTCAGTGTGTGTCTGCATCATCTCAGAATAGCTTGCTAGCAGGACGGGCAGTCTGGGAGCAACCCTCCTGTCTGCGCCTAGCGACAGCACATCACCAATGCAGACACTCTTACTCTAACTCAGCACCCTAACTCCTCGAATCGGCGACGGTTCCTTGATTGTCGCATAAATATCAATGCCTGATAAAGAGAATTTAAATAAATCCTCCCAAAAAAGATTTCATCTAAGGGATGAGAGCTTTCCAAGCCAGTCTGACCAAATCCAAGAAGGTTATTGTCTCCTTGTTGGCTTTAGTGGGATCCATGTTCCTATCTTCCTTTGGTCTGACCTACAGTCATGAAGCTGCCTGAAAAGAACCTCTGGGGCAACGTGAAGTGGGCTTAACAACACATTACATACCGGCTTAAAGGAAATCAAGGACAGATTAGAAATGTGGCTGGACTTATTGCATCAACGACTCATCCAGGAGATCATAACAGAATCCAGAACATCTAGAGCACTGCAGGCCTCACTGCCTTCAGCTATCAAATAAACTATAATTGAATCAGTTCTAATTAGTGTGAGCTGAACTTGGAATTGGTTCTTCAGGTCATTGATATTGCACAACAACATTGCCTAGACATTGACCTTTAAATGTTTACTGACCTAACTTTGTGACCTCTGACCATTTGGATGAAAAACAAATGAACTCTGAAGTGTAAGTATAGATGATGTCATGGTTCCTTTTTCGTCAGCTGGAGCTGAGGGCAGAGCAGACATAAAAGTAGAACCGTTGATTTGATGGAGCAGGTTGTAAGGAGGTTAATTAAAGGGTGTGCGTCTCTCAGCTTTAACTTGATTAGCTTTGTGATGAGGAACTCCTTCCTGCATCGATTCAACATCTGCTGACACCATTAAACAAGTCGCTTTAAGGCGTCAGCTGCAGATCACGCTAACGCCATATGCACACCACAGTTTTACCTTGAACATTTTGACTCCTCTTTAATGCTCTACCTTGTTTCGTCACACATAAATCAAACTAAAATGTGTTGAAGTTTGTGCCTGTAACGTGACAAGATGTGGAAAAGTTCACTTCGGTAAATCAGTCTTTACGGCTCTTTTATTAGAGAGTCATGATGATGCGAGATCTTATCACCGCACAGTAAACAGCACATGACCTGGGTGTTATTTCTGTTAATGCTGACACGGGTTGAGTCATGGCGCTGGTTCGTCGGTGCTCTGATGAGCTTTCAGACACCTGCCTGCTCTGAATGGCCACCCAGCGGCATGCAGCTATTTATAACCCGTCTGCAAAGGGCAAGCCGGCATCATCATAAATACATGTTCCACCTCTGATGCTCTTATGCAAGCGCGCTTCAGAGCAGGGATGGGCCTGTTTGGCACCAGGCACATTTGTTTAAAGGGACAGTGATGCCAATATCATGCTTATTTTGCAAAAATCCACATGAATTGGATTGGAGGAAGTCACTAAGAAGTCACTTTTATAATTTGTTTCCTGCAGATCTGTTCTGTAAAATCTGCTCCACCAACAGCTCCAGCCAGTTGAGGCACAAGTCAAAGGTCATTATGGGGTGTCCTGAAGTGCCTGGTATTGGCACATTAACAATCAGCCTTTTGTTTGCCTTCACAGTTGTAGGGTGGGGTGTGTGTAAATTAGGTTTCCTTCTCAGAATTGTCAGCAGTGTTGATGAATTTGGTACCTGAGAGGTGTGGAGGTTGTTTGAACAGGTTTCCTTTGAGCGACTCCAGAAAGGTTTTGGCCTGTCTGGCAAATTTTTATCTGGCCTTGTTATTTATTTATTTTTTTTAAGCAGTAGTTGCCTCTTTGTACACATCCCATGAAAGCTAATCTTGGGCAATCTGTTCAAGATTAGAAAGACATCCAGCTTTGTAGCAGCAGCAGTGAGTGTCTCCTGCAGGCTCCCTATTGACATTTTAGGATATTTGGAATCTTCCTCTTGCATCTTGCAGTTTGCTATAAGAGTGAATAAATCTATGCATGTTTGCTGTTTTAATGAATGTCCTCTAATTGTAGACTGCTTCAAACTGATATAAGATTCACTTTAGACATTATGGTGGACCTAACACCTTCTTTCAGAAAGTGTTAGGTTCTTTCGATCTCAACATGGTGTCCACTCACTCTTCAATGGTCAGCATGTCAGTGCAAAGAACCCTTCTAAACTCTGTTAAGAAAACTACTCAGGTATATTGCTTTTCTCCAACAAAACACATCAGGTGTAAATTAAATGAGTGTGAGGAAACCCAACTCCTGATGAAAGCCTTTGTCAGACTCTTTGCAGCGTTTCTGGCCTCAGGCATGACTGAATAGAATTTGGTTTTATGAGAAGAAAGGCTTCTTTCTTCTGATGTTGACTTCTGTTCGGTTTGTTGGCTAAATAGATTCAGGACCTTTGGGTTTCAGTGGATTCCAACTGATTTAGGCCCAGTCAGATCAACGCCCTTTCTAATGGCGAGCCAGCCAGGAGAATGGGTCTGATAGAGTGCTATGCTGTCATTCCCATGCCTTCTCCTTTCAGTGTTTTTAGCACAAGGTTCCCATTGCTTCTCCTCTGTGTTCCCCTGGAGGCCCATTAACATGCTAATGACGGCCTGGGAGCGTGCGGGCCGGTGCGGGTCTGGGAGAGGCAAGAAGGGACGGGGATACTGTGCAGAGCGGAGAGAGGCTTGTCGTCCTGTGAAATTGCCTTTGTGTTTGGGCTGAATGGCTGGATTGGGGGGAGTTTCTCTTAGTACACCGCCACATCGCGCTTGACAAGTGAGTATCCCTGAAAAACCCATCTCTTCATTCTTCTGCATGGAGCCAGGAGGATCTCTGCGGCAGCAATGGTCTTGGATTTGAAGCTTTGGATGGAGAATCACATTGTGGTGGTAAATCCCAGGGCCATGCAGAGGGCAAGATTTCCAAACGGGATTTAATCAGATACCGGCTTCTAGTATGAAATAATTCTTCATTCTTAGGCAGATGTTTGAAGAAGGATTTTGTATCTCTTTGAGCAAACTCAATTGAAGGAAAGCGAGTATTTGCTTTTAGGAAATTTTGAGTCAGAGGGTCAGTGCTTTTATTTGGGCAGAAAAATGACAGAATAGAAAAGGAGGAAGAGAAAACTGTCATCAAAGATCCTTAGCTTAGGGATTTCCCAGTGATGTCCTAATGTCCTAATATGTGATCAAACTCTGGGTGCGTGTATGGGGGTGGGCATGCGTGTGTGTGGGTAGGGATCATTTTCAGTTTGTCATGCACTGCACGTGACAGAAAACAAAGGCTCTGCCTTAATGATTGTGTAAGTATAAACCATATGGTCATCGTTGTGAAATACGGCTCTAAAGGAAATCATTCGTCATTAGACAGTGGGGGGCGTAACAAGCGCTTGAGATATTAAAAAAGGCACATTCTTTCCATTTCAAGGCATTTCTTGTGGTACTTCCTGGTTGCAGTCAGCATGTGACTTCATCCAGCTTGTAAGGCAGTTTTTAGGGACGTAACAATGTGAATGTAAGAACTGATAAATAATAACGTTGTTGTAGCCGATAAAGGATATGTATGGATACTATATACTTCCCTGCCCTTCTAAAGCCATGAAAATATATCCACATCATTGACATTGTTTCTTTTCTTCACCTGAACATCCTACAGTCCTGTAATGCATCACTATCAATTTCACATGACTATGACCAGACCCTTTCCATCCCAAAACACACACAAATGGCCATGAGATGGAAATATTCATCAAGAAATGTCAGCCTAATTTTTTTTTTAAGGTTTTATTGGCTTTAGTGGCCTTTATTTAACAGTTAATGGACAGGAAAGAGGGGAATGAGAGAAGGGGAAGACATGCAGCAAAGGTCGCCAGGCCGGGAATCGAACCTGGGACACCGTATGTGGGTGTGCTAAACCCCTGCACCACCACAGCACCCCATCGGCCTAATTCTTCTGATTGAACATTAACCAATAAAATCAGACATAGAACTCTGATTTTCATCATCCAACGGTGCCATTAACACCAAAATATCTCACCTACCTAGTAGCCACTAGATATAAAAGCGAGTGCCGCATGTTAGCTTGCTGTATTTCCAAAACTCTTATTTTGAAGTGCCAAAAGAATTAGTCTTTGAGATGTCAGTCGATTAAAAAGGGGTTACTTGTTAATGCTGGCTGATAACACTTATTTCTAAAAGTAGACCACCACAGGACACGTGACGTGATATTTGTCCTCGCTGTAAGAATACGACTGGTTAACTGTTAGCCGATAACAAAGCTAAAGTAGAACTGTCCTTTTGCGCTAAAAGACTTTTTCAGTTTTTCTCATTATCATTTCTGCTTGAGAAATGATGATAATAATAATAATTATGTTAAGGTGGAGGGCTTGTTGGGAAGTAAAAATGCCCTTGGCCTCCAAATATTATTATAATTTAATAAATTGTTATTATTATTATTATTATTATTTATTTAACAATGTTGTTTGTTGTTTGTAAATGTATATATAAATGTATATGATGATTTTTTAAAAATTGTTATTTGATACGATTAAATAATAATAATATTCTAGAATTGCGCCGGAGATGGTGGGAGCATGTTGGAGTAGCTCTGTACTTTTGAATTTGAAATATGGTCTTTGTTATTTGACTTGAGTAGAATTTTTGAGTTTAACTTAGATATCTGCCTTTTTATGAAAAAAATCATATTAATCTAGACATAACACAGCTATGTATTTGTCTGAACCACCACAAAAGTGGTACAGTTAATACCAGGTGGTTGCATCAGTTTAAACACAACTCCCTGTCTGTCTGTGGAGTTAGGAAATCACTTGTGCAAATATCTTGCACAAACACACCACGTCCTGTCCACCTTTGCCTGCCACACCTCTCTTCTCTCTGTGAATGGTTTTTACTGAGTGGTGCTCCCAGACGTCCCCAGCTCTTGCCTATTAGACCCAGGCCTGTTACAGGCCTGCTCCGATCTGTTTGTCAAGAATCGGCCTGACTGTGCTTGCTAATTGGCCTGCAGAGGACGGAGGACAAGTGGCAGCTGCAGACATGAGAGACGACACATGTGTTGAAGCTGTCAGTTAGAGCCTCTTTTTTTCCTTCTTTCTGCCACCGATTCTGTCACTTTTTCACCTACATGTTTATTTCCTTTGATCAGGCAGGAAGAAAAAGCGGAACGCTGGTAATTACTGACGAGCTGCAGATGAAATCATCGTATTTCTAAAGCAGGAAGTGAAGCCTTGGTGAACCACAGTGAAGTGCTTCTCACTTCCTGTTATGCCGATGGTGGCTGTGACCTCTGTGTGCGATACTGAAGGTTCTTCTGATCACTTCCTGCTGCCAACACTCTGTGTGTAACGGCTGTTCGCCTGAGGGACGGATGTCAGGATGAGATGCTTTGTTCAGTCGACAGCCATCTCTTTCCATCTACAGAGTTTTGCAAAAAAATACTCGTACTGAACTTTTTCACTTGATGACCTCAATTTTCAGCCTACAGTAGAAACCCGGTATGCTAACCAGGGGGTAGCAGACCACAGCCACCCACGAATGACTGAAATTCTCCAAGACTTAAGACTTCCTCTAAAAATGCTTTTAACTGATTACTTTAACTGTTCAAACGTATGCATTAATGCACCAGGGAAACCATTGTAGCTCTACCATGCAAGCTAACATCTATAGTCTTCATCATCTACACTCTACAGCCAATCGGCAACAAGGAAAATAAATGCCGTTCCTGGATTGGCTGCTTTGCGAACACCAGCTAATAGCATTGTGCGTAGGTATTTCAACTTCCAAATCTGTGTTTTATTCAGATATTTTTTTTTATTTTCTTCCAAAAAAATCAGCTTTCCACAGAGGAAACTGCAAATAGTTAAATGTGTGAATACTGGACCGTGAATAGGCTGATGTATGCCATTTAGATTTCGTATGACTGACCGACACATCGTAAAGCATAATTTTGACGAGGAAGGAGCGGTTTCGAATTTGTTTTAACAAATCGTAAATCTGAAAAGCAGATATGTGGAAGAAAGAGTAAACTGGACAAAAAGGCCAAAGTTTTAGGCTCTAGGTATGCATTGGTAGAAATACTTTCAGCTGCTGTATTAGCAAAACGTAGTTCTGCAAAGCGTTGACCCTCATATTATTTTGTCTTGTAGAAACCACACCGATAGGTGAAGCTGGGTTCTGTGGGTGTAATTTCAACAATTCGTCTTCTTAAAGAGACAGTAATTCAGATTACTTTCAATCCTACATGTATAAGTCCATTCAGTAGACTTCTATATGTGGATGTCTGGTTCCACCATCTTCCATGATTTGGAACTGAAAATTTTGATACAGTTTTCATTAAGAATCAGCTATGAATTCCTAATGGTGAGCCAGAAATAAACCGAAGTGAGTCAGTTTTACACAAATCAGCTGATCTGTCCCGTCCAGATGAACTTGGAAAGATGCAAATAAGCGTTTGCATACAGAGTATTTATACTCAGCTATTTAAAGACGCACTGGAAACATCGACGGTGCGTTTCTTAGAAAGGCCAACATATACCGGTGTGCATGAGTGGCTGTTGCATAAAGTTTTACATTCAGTTGGGTTATTTCCACTGTTCTTAGCCGTGTTCTGCAGACAGTGATGCTCAGTCAGCATTAGCACTTCACAGCAGTTCCTTTGGCTGTATGTGTTCTCACAGTCGTCGGCAGGAGCACTTTGCATTTAGTATCTTGACGATCTCCTAAGTCCACGGCCGTTGTCACACTGACCTATATAAGCAGGCTGGACCAACCTGAGGAGTCAGGGGTTCGCCGTCTCAGCCCGTCATAGCCCATCTGATGGAGACATGCAGTCAAAAGTTAACGGAGGCCGCTTTGGTGAAGCTGCCTCACGCTTCAGCAGTCACATTGTTAGCGGGTGCAGCTTCCAGCAAACGGTGGGAGACATTGTTTCCCCCTAGCTATGATACAAGTGAACCCTGGGAACACACTTCACATTTTTATGAGCCATAAAATGTTGTTCGACATGTTGATGAGTGTGAAGTCTTCTCTCTTGCTACATGCATTATTTTCTTCTCAATATGGTCCAATAATCAACAGTTTAAACATTGCTTGATATGTCTTGGACATATGGTGACCTAAGTTTTTGTGGGTTGTACATAGTAATGCTACCCATATTAAGCATGGGAGGTAATTAGGGAGGCAACGATACAAAATTTGGGTCAATAACAATATAAATATGACACAAATTCTGCTGTGTACATTGTACTTTCAACACCGTTCAAAAGTGATCATGCCACTGCATTGCCACTCTACTTCTGCTACACTCATATGTACACTCACCCATAATCCCGCACTGCAAATGCCGATCAAATACCACATGACCATCCATCCGTCCAAGATACATAAACAAATGTTCACAAGGTTAAATCAGACATTGCTTTGTCATGTTGACCCAGTTTTGCTTATCGGACCGATACGATATGTTAAAAAATGACTAACATCGTCTGATACAAATGAAGTTGACATATTGGGCATCCCTAGTGCTAATTCCATCCATCCATCCATTTTCCTACACCCTTGTCCCTTACTGGGGTTGGGAGGGTTGCTGGTGTCCATCTCCAGCTATTGTTTTGGGCGATAGGCGGGGTCACCCTGGACAGGTCGCCAGTCTCTTGCAGGGCAACACAGAGATAGACAGGACAAACAAACATGCATAGTGATGTCCAGTTATCAGTCACAATATTTGATGACTAATCTTAACAGAAAGGCTTTTAAAATCTCTTTGTTACAAAAAAACTACATTTCTAAACCACATGGAAAGTACTTTTGTTGTTATTGGTGGTTTTTAATGTGAAATCAAAATCAGATCTTTAGATCACAAAGTGACCACAGATTCTCTGATTGGTGCTAATTTGAGTCAAAATGGCCAAAATACTTGCTTCTATTTCTAAGCCAAAAAAAAAATTAAATATTTTTTTAGAAATAATATAAAAATAATTCATTTCAAGACTCTGTTCCCGAATTATGATACTTCACTGCCAGTTCTCAAAAAAACCCACAATCCCAAGAGTTTACTTAAATAAAGAAAATTCCAAATTGCCTGTCACATTTAAAAGAAGAGTGTTAATTGTCTGATCTCATGGTTTGACTGTTTTTTTAGTTTCCTCTCTGTCATGTTGATTCTTTAGTTGTTTTTTTTTTAAACCAGCTGACTTCTCTGTCTGAACTGCCAACACATACTCTGTAGGTAATAAGCTTACATGTTGGCTCCTTAATGTGCTGTGAGTCATGGGTTCCATAAAAGAGCTGTGTGTGTGTGTAGCTGTGTGCAAGAAAAAAGTGACCTACTTTAGTGTGATAAGTGTTAGCTCACTGCGGCTCATTAGCATCCGGAGCCTTCTCTCCTCCGCTACCTCCTAGCATCTCTCAGTAGCTTCACCAGACACAAACATTCCCTTGATGACTCCGACTGAATCTGCCAGAAAATGATAGGCCACGTCGTGCTTACTCCCTGTTCAGACCAATTAACAACGCTAATAGTGACTACAGACGTATTGAGCCAGAATTAGCATCTTACGTTAGCATTTACCACAGCTAGCGTTACAGAATCTGCCGCCTCCGTGTGAGTAAACCAGAGAATGTGGATTACCTTAATTCTGAGACTTCCAAGCGGCTTTCGACATTTTACAAATTAAGCCTGTTTCATAACAAATGGAGATTGAAATGGCAAAAGGGGGAAAACAGAGTTAGCTTTCCTGAAAGTCCTTCCATTTTCCTGTTGTCAACTGAAAGTCTCGCTCTCTTGCACAGCCTGGAAGAACTATAGACTTGCCTTAACATGTTGAAAATTGTGTCATTTTAAAAAGCTTCATATATTTTTGTGATCCCTTTGACATTAAGACATCTCCCTCATACCGGAAACGGTTAACACTTAATTTTCTAGACTTGGTAACATCACAAACCTGGTAGCACCGTGTATTCTTATTGATGAAGGTTTTACCTTTTTGTTAAGCAGCTTGTCACCAATTTAGACCAATGAAGCTGAAAAAATATGTTGATTCTTATCTCAGCCCATTCATAATTATTTAATGGGTCAAGAAAAATATTTTAAATCACAGCAATGTTTATAACCAACTTACAGCTTAGGGGCAGTCGCACCAGCCCTGTTCAGTCCGCTTTAATCAAACTAGTCCATTTGCCTAGCTTCGTTTGGGAAGGTGTGGATGATGCAGACCGTAGAAGCGAACTCTGGTTCCCTTACATATCTAGGCCTGTGATTGGTTGAAGTGAACCCAAATGTTACTGGAGGCTGCTCCAATAACAGGAAGTGGACTACAGCACAGGGCATTCTGGGTAATTACAATCCAAGCAGCTAGCAGGAGAAATTGACTTTTGCCAAAGACAAAAGAGGAATCTTAAAACCATTGAAATTCCACGGTTTTTGTTTGCATTTTGTGAAGAAAGAAATTGAGGTCAGTGTCTTCTTCCCAGAGGTTTTCATGTCGTTTCCTTCAGTGGTTCTTGATGCAGCGCCCCCACCTGGTGAAGAGATAAACTGCTCACAGGATTTCATCGAGTACATTGTGAAAGCGAACCGGACCAACTAAAAATGTAACAAATGTTACAAATTTTGGTTACCAATTGAACTGAGTCTACTGGACTATCAGTTGTAAAAACATTTGATCTTTTTTCTTTTCTTGTGAAGTATGCTTTAAACTTATTTTTAAAAGTAACTTTTGGTTACACACAGTTAATGACCTTTGACCTTTAAGTCTAATTTAGCCTGCATAAAAACTGTCTCTTAGGAGCAGTTCCTGTGAAACAAAGAACCAGTTTCAGTACCTACTTGAACCTTCTAACCGATACTGATCAGAATAGCAAGTTGTTTGAAAAATAGCCAACTCTCAGCATAAATTTGCTTTACTTTATCCTCCTTCAAGCTGCATGGATTGACCTTGTAGTCACGCCTTTGTAATTAACTAGCTGGGCGGCCCACAAAGCCACGCTAACACCACAGCAATTCATTAACATGTCAGCAAGACAAAACCGATCTTTAAATCACGTGAATGTGGCATTTACACGTGCTAAAGCCTGAAGTGCCTCTGGACGGCTTTCCTGGTTTCGCTGCACCCGAAGAAAGCAGCTGCGGGCCGCTCTGACGATAAAATGCAAATGTCACAAAGAGTGTGTGAGATGGTTCTTTGTGAGGCTGCAGACAGATCCGTCAGCAGCAGCATTGGCTCAGCTGCTTGTGAGCTACCGGGGCTGCTGCTTGTGCATGTGTCAGAATGATTAGAGAGGAGAAGGGAAGCAGCTCGGTCCAGCAGTTAATCAGACCCAGGAGGATCATAAGCAGCGGGGGCCTGCAGATGTAAGCCTTCGAAGACATACGCATCCATCTACTTTTATTACTTATTTATTTGCATAAAAGCGCCATGGGCTAGGACGTGACCCTTGTTTGGCTATAGTGCATGCCGAACAAGCCACTCTGGTACTGAGGTTAATTGTGGTACTTAGACACGTTGTGGAATACTAACCTCCTTACATTAGCTGAGGGTTAGAGCAGGCTGGGTGAGGCTAATGCTCCCCATTATTAATAATCCTGCTGTACGCTAATGGACCTGGAGCTACATTGCACACAGTGAACACACTGCATTGTTGCTCTGTTATGCCATGTTAGTATGTTAGCTGTCCTTCATGTGGTAGCTTATTATTCCAGATCCAAAAAAAATCTCGTTTGAATGGTGGAGGCTGTGTTATGAGGTATAGAAACATAAAGATATGTTATAGAACAACACAATTATTTCTGAGGTCAATCTGGAGCAACAACGGTTTAGCTAATGCTAGCATTTGTCAGGAGTGCTACACGTTAGCTATGTTAGCTAAGTTTGAATGATATGTTTGAGTCATTTCTACGCCGACATTATAAACCAGAGTGAAAGACAGTCAATTTTAGAGTTTCTTAAGAAAAATGCATGTTTGTAGTTGTAATTAAAACTCAGCTTAAAAACTATCAACCAGTCACGATTGACCACAAAGCTAGCGCTCGCTAGCTGTGCATCTTTTGCTAAAACTGCTGTTTTGTCATGATTTCTTCCTTATCTTGAAATGAAAAACTTCCACGCCGCAATTAATTATTTAGTTATTCTTTATCCAGTAGCCAATTTATCTTATATTAAGGAATCTATTATTTAGTGTCTAACTTTTTTTTTACAATAAAGAGTATGCAACAAGTTTTCCTTATGTAACTACAAGGACCTAAATCCCAACTTGCATGCCAATTTCAGATGTCAGCATATTGGCCAGCTATGATAAAGTTACATTGACCTTTATTCTTATGTAGCATCTGTATTGCAAGCATGTTTGCCTTTTCTTCCCGACAGTCCCTGCTTTGTAATTGCTTTACGGTAAATTAGATTTTGGAAAGCAGACACTGGCTTGTCTCTACCTGTACTGTATGTTTTATTGAAGCAATGACAGACATGTTTTGTTTTTTTTTTTACATAATATACTCTATGTTGTTGCTTAGAATTTTTTTTTTCTTAGTATTTTTAACCAAACTTGTGTATTCTTTATTTTTGTGTTTTTATTCTTATACATTTTGTTGCTCATTTTCTGAGACTGTTAATATTAGTAGGTAAAGTAACTGAATAGATTTAAGTCTTGAGTTTGTAAATATACCCAGTTACACCCTGATTGAGCTTTAGCTAACACAGATCTAATTCCTGAGCTTTGGTGAGCAAACATGTTTGATAATTTTTCAGATCTTTTCGTCTGTTGCTATCTGGTCTCAGAGCTCCGTCAGCACACATCTGATCCAAGCAAACCTGCTACAGACAATTTCCAAATCATACACTGTGTCCGGCACTCCTTGTTTTCAGGGACCTGAGATCAGAGAGACGATATATAGGCCAGAGTTATAAACCTCTGCTGAATGTGATATGTAATCTTTATGTCCTCAAGTGATTCTACTTATTAAAGTCACTCCATTTTAATCAGCTTTAATCTCTGACAACCCTTTATCATCACGTGGCCAAAAGACACCCAAAGCAAATTCACGAAGCAGTCCAGCCTTTCATAACCGATTGGATAAAAAGCCAAGTATTAACCACATCGTGTGAAAAAAGTAACAACTTGTAGTCCATAAATTACGGTAATTTGCAGGTATATTTCTGTGAAACATGGGAAATCCACGATTAATTTGCATATCTGAAATATTCAAAAATAAATATAACTTAGGAAGCTGAAATATCTGGCCATATAGGGCCACTGCCTACATGGGCCCTACATGGGCAAACCTGTGTGGGGCCACCATGGAAAACGCGGACAAACCCATGTGGGACCCATGTTTCTGCCCTCCTTTTCCCCAAATGGGGCCCACCTGGCTGGCTGGGTTTAGCACAATATTTTGATGTCTGTTGCAGGCATTACATTTTGATTAATCTAAATTACATTTGGACTCTCTTTGTGACTATAATAATAATAATAAGAATATTTTGTAATAAGATCCCCAACTTTAATAGAAAACAGCGTCATAAAGAAAATAAACGGAGGCATTCAGAATCAGTCTGCGGCTGCTGGCTTAAAAAAAGGAAGGAATTCAACAGTTCAGCTTAGTAAATCCTTGCTAGTCAGCCAGACATAGGAAACCTTCCTACAAGCTTGTATTACTGTAATTTTGTATCTTTTTGGTGTCTTTTTTCCTCTTCCTGACCTCCCTGCTGGAGCACAAACATGATGCAGCATGCCAGATGGTTAGTCCTGCTGACCTGTTCTCCGAGCTTTTCTATTTCTAGAATAACCAGGCAAAGGAGGCCTATTGTTTACACTGTTGGCATTAAGCTTAATCCACAAGCTTCCCCTGTGTAGTGATTTCCAGCTGTTCCCACTGAACCACCTTGCAAATACACTAGATGCATGCAGATGTTACCTCGATTTGTTGTCCTGACATAATCAGAAAGCTTTTAACTTTTAAAACAGGATTAAACCATTTTACTTTTAAGGTGTTCCTTCACCGCAGCCGAAGCGTTATCGCCCTCCTTCGTCTCTAGGCCATGGCCTACTTGTGTGTGTTTCTGTGAACACTGGTACTCAGCGTTATAAACCCTGAGTCATGCAGAGAGGCCCAGACAATGAGCTCGGCAGTGAGCCGGAAGGAGCAGTGGAGTGTGGAGGTTTGGCGTTCAGTTGTAATGATGCATACACTGACCCTGGCCAGAGTTCCTGCCTGTGTCGGGTCATTTCTTTCTGCTGCTGTCCAACATAAAGCCTCCCAGGTCTACAGGACTAGAGAAACTGATCGGTCCATTTACAGATGGCAGCTAAGACGCTTTTTAATCAAAGACACTTTAGCTTACACCACTGCTGTTGAGGGCATCTTGTAGTTCCGCGTACTTAGCTAATGGACCACATCTGATTCCCACTGCGGTGCAGTCACTTCCTTAAATTTACTCTTGGAACAAATCTCCTTGTGGTCATACAGGACTTAATTTACTTTTAAGTAATCACAGTCTTGTTGTTTCTGTGACTACCTGGACTTTAAAGTCTGAGCTTGGCGAACTTGATCTGTCAAATCAAATCAAAAATCTTATAGCAAGAGATAACTCTGAGAAATGCACACTGGGAGTTCGGTTGTAAGTATCTGTTGACTTGTGTCAATTGGCCCCATCGACACGGAAGGAGAACAGATTGTAGAACAGTCACTGGATGATGGGCGTTGCAGCGATGGGTCCAAACACAAACTACTGGTGACCGTAGTTTAACTGGAGCAATACTGGCATATTTTATCAGGCGTCCTTATATGTTGCTGATCTCTGCTGCCCTCCTGTCACTAATGGTGCCCAGGACGTAACTGTGCACAGGAGAAACCCTGTGTTTGGCTTTTCTAGAGGTGCTGTCAACTTTTCTGGGCTGAAAAGCATTGTTGAGTAGTAAAAATCTTGGTAACACTTTGTTTGAAGGAGTGTGCGTAAGACTGTCATGACACGGTCATAAAATGACATAACACCTGTTATGAACATGAAAAATTTGGAAGGTTGGTTAAAAAGGTTTTAATTAAAAGTTGCACCAAAAGTCCATTAAAAGTGTCAACTTTGCATTATTTGGTAAATAATGACGCTTTTAATGCAAAGTTGAATTAAAACTTGTGTTTAAAGGCCATTAAAAGTGTCAACGTGGATGTGGGACGTTTATATTCCTGCACACCGTTCATACAAAACCCAGGCCACCAGGGGACACCCATCCCATTGCAGTACACATCACGGCCATTCCAGCTGGGGTTTCCTTCACCTCCCTCCAGCCTCCATTTTGCTTTTACGAAACTGTCACGGAGGCAGCGCCACACCTTTCTGCAGATAGCCTCCTCTACAGACAAAGAGGTTACAATTTCCATCCTGGAGTTTTTAGCCGTTTGACAATCCTTGTAGTTATTTGGTAAAGAATCATACAGTTGCTCCTCGCGTATGGACAACAAAAGTCAGATATTGGACGTAGACCAGTTGAATCAAGACATCAATGATGTGTCCGAGCGCATTTAGAGCATAAAGCACAGCAACAAACCTCATGAACCATCGCGCGGATCTCCGTCAAAATACTTTGACACACTTTTCCTCCTCTACTGTCGAAAGAAGGAGGAGGAGAAGGAATCCTCCTTGCGAACGAGATGATGCAGTTTGCGTCACTCTACGAAGAGAGTCACTCAGAGAGAGCTGATTTCAACACTTTGGATGAAGAACGGGAGAACTTCAAGTCCTCCTCTACAAGAAGGAATTTCAACTCACTATGTGAGTGAAGCTTCCTCATTGCCGTGTCTCCCGGCTCTTGATTTTTCAAACCTTTGCTCATGAAACACAAACGGTCATTGCCAACATTTTGATCTGACCCCGTTTCATGAAGTTCTAACTGAGAGCACCACGAGCCATTTTAGGATTTAGTCAGTCAGGGTGCATTGAACACCTCAACTCATTTATTTTTGAAGCCATTTAAGCCGTCGCTTTGCAAAGCCTTAGAGCTGCATATGGATTCCGATAAAATAGTCGATGTTTTGGGAATCTAGCAAGAAAGCGAATTCATCGTTTGTGTCTCCGCTATCAAAAATAAAAAATGAGGCCGGGGCTCCTCTGTTGTTTCTTGGCTTTGTGTGTCAGCTCTGGTTGGAAACTGGGTGGGGGTGCTTCTCAGAACTGGGTCAAACAGATTTATGTCTTGACCTAGTCAATTGGAGCTAATGGTAGATTACGTGGGCGTCCACATCCACAAAACTGTTTGCTCACCCATGACCCCTTAGGCAGGACTGGAGGAAAAGCAGCACTTCCCAGTATAAATGCACAATGTCCATCTAATCATATGGCATACATTTGAGCTGCACACACAAAGAAAATGATGAATTAAGCAACCAGAATTAAAAGCTCCAATAAAATGAAGGAAAGATGTTTGTGCGTGAATCTGACTCCTTTGTTTTGAGCATAGAAAAAGAAAATAGTTACCAGACTACTTATAGTAGATTAGTGTACTATTAATCCAGTAACTTACTGTGCAGTAAGGACAAAATTAGAACATAAAATGCAAAAATCCTGGATTAGCATGAAAAATGTATTGAAGGAATCCCAAATGCCTGGAGCCCCAAGCATTTGCCCAGCCAGCATACCTAGGTGGGCCCCATACGGGAAAAAGGAGGGCAGATAATACGGGTCCCGTATGGGTTTGTCCGCAGTTTCCATAGTGGTCCCACACAGGTTTGCCTATGTAGGGCAAACCTGTGCACCGCCTACATGGTGCCCCTACATCCATACATGTAGGGGTGCCCCATGTGGGGCCACAGCCTACATGGGCAAACTTGCCCATATGTTTACCCATGCGGATAAACCATAAGTATTTGGGTCGTCTGCCCTCCTTTTCCCCATATGGGGCCCGCCTAGGTATGCTGGCTGGGAGGGAGCCATCCAGGAGTCATGTTAGCATCTGTCGGTTGAAACTGGACTGCTATTATTGTTTTTTAATGTCATGTTCTCAATTTGAGCTTTAATAGAAAATCTCCTCGAATCCGTGTGTCCTCACATCACTGACATGTCTCCTGTCTCTGCTGTGTTTGGGCTTTGCTTGTAGCTGTAGGCCATTTGATCCACTGCATGAGATTTTAATTAGGTTCCATGCTTCTTCTAAGGCTTATTTCTACTCTTTTTTTTCTCCTTTTTTTTTTTCTATCGGCCTTCTACTGAACCTCCAGCTATACCGTTGATCTTATCTAAGCTCTATGATCTCTGTTGTCTTAGACCCTCGAGTTCTAATCAGATCATTTTTTTGTATAAATTCTTCCAAATTGTAAATTTTAGAGTGACATCTTCCTAGTTGTTGACTGCCTCTTAATATTCCCAGGATATATAGAATGCTTTCACTATTTGCTCTGTTTTTCTAAAAGGTTGCTATCTCCTAGACTCTCCTCCGAGTCTAGGAGCTCTCCCCTCCTACACTTGGAGGGGAGAGCTTGTTTCATTCAAAAATCTCAGAGTCAGCTGTTGTAGGAGTTGCCTCGATTTGCAGGGAGGCATTGTTTCCTTGTGGGAATGCATGTTTTCATTCACAGAAGGATGTCTGTAGATGTTGCTAAATCTCCTCACTTCTTCTCTTTTTTTTCCCCACACCTCAAGTTCTACTATACCATAAGAAAGAACACAGAAAAACAGATTTTGCAATTGAAGGACACAAAAGTCATTATTCTGTCTTTTCTCTTTAAAGGTATCGGCAAGAACGTCATATGTGACAGGACCGCCACTCCTCTGGATGCCTTCCGAATGATGTCAGCTGCTCAGTACTACCCAAAGTTGCTCAGCATTATGGGAAATGTGCTGCGTTTCTTGCCTGCCTTTGTTCGAATGAAGGAACTTCTGGAGGAAGGGTACATCGGAGAACTTCTGGTCTGTGAGGCCCAGGTATGATGAAAAAACATTTTATGACTCATTCTTGGGTTTCTTGGGAGTAAAAAATTGAAGCAATAGCAAAAACCTTGACATATTTTTCTGCTTTGTGTCACTAAGGTCCACAGTGGCAGTCTCTTGGGGAAGAAGTACAACTGGAGCTGTGACGACCTCATGGGAGGCGGTGGACTGCATTCGGTGGGCAGCTACATCATTGACCTCCTCACATTTCTAACAGGCCAGCGTGCAGTCAAGGTGCACGGCTTCCTGAAGACTTTCGTCAAACAGACGGACCACATCCATGGCATCCGTCAGATAACCAGTGACGACTTCTGCACGTTCCAGATGGTGTTGGAAGGAGGCGCTTGCTGCACTGTCACCCTCAACTTCAACGTCCCCGGAGAGTTTCGTCAGGAAGTGATTGTCGTGGGAACCGTCGGGAGGTTAATGGTCACGGGCATGGACCTGTACGGACAGAAGAACAGTGGCGGCGGGGAAAGCGGTGGCGGTCCTGAACTCTTGCACAAAGACACCACTCCTCTTGAGAAGGCCTCCTTGCCAGAAAAGGCCTTTAGTGACATTCCATCCCCATACCTCACCGGGACAATCCGCATGATCCAGGCTGTGAGGCAGGCCTTCCAAGACCAGGATGACCGGCGGACCTGGGATGGAAGGCCCTTGACGATGGCTGCCACTTTTGAGGATTGCCTATATGCTCTTTGCGTGGTAGATACAATCAAGAAGTCCAATCAGTGTGGAGAATGGCAGAACATTGTGGTCATGAAGGAGGAGCCGGAGGTCAGCCCTGCCTATTTGATCAGTGAGGCCATGCGACGCAGTCGGATGTCACTCTACTGTTAACATCTGGCTGATGTGCAGCTGAGGAGGACCGTGGCCTTGGTCAAGTTCAAAGTTCTTTCATAGAACTGCTGGATTTAATTTATCTCATCTCTAGTTTTATTTAAATGTGCGCTATTACTGTTACAGAGAGTTTATGCCAATGTGATGCAGATATCTGTGGTTTTGTTGCCTCAGCAACAGGGGGGATGCTAGCTTCTTAACAATCAAATCTGTATTTAAAAAAAGCTCCATCTGTTTTTTTCTTTTACGTTTGATAAAGGACTCGAGTCCTTCAGCTGGATGTACTTGTAAAACGGACAAATTCACAAAAAAAATGACATTGGAAGCGTGTTGGGAAATGAAACTACTTACTAGTTAGCTGGTCAGTCAGTAATGACAGCCTGTCAGAAACCTGCTTCTGATCGTTCCGTTCAACAAGCTCACACTTCTGAGCCCTGATGTTTATTACCATCCTGCTGGCTGCTTTATCAAACAAGTATTGTGCATCCTTTCCCTGCATTCTTTCAACCACGTCATGACTAGGAGTGGAAACGACACTGTGGGTCCGAACAGGGACAGCCAAGGAAGAATTAAATCGTTGCTGTACTCTGAAGTCCTTGCTAGTTTTCCCAAGTCAACGTTTGAAAAGTCAGTGTGCTCAACAGTTTCTGTTTACTGTGTATTCTTCCATCTGTGTGTGAAGCAGCAGAAAAAAATAATCTGTTGGCTGGTGGGTAACTCAGAGGCTTCAACATTCTGGTTAATGTATGCAATATAAAACGGCTGCAGCCTTAAATAAAGGGTTAGACCACACCTTACACATCTTATGCCTTTATTGCAGTTGGCTGTGCATTAGCCTTTTCTTTCTGTACGGGTGATCAGTAGTGATACTTGGATGTTCCCTTAATTTATTGCTTTTACTTCCTGTTCATTGGTGTAGTGCATAGCTAATGCTAAGCTAAACTTAGCTGTTCCCGCAAGCAAATATAATCTTGTTCAACATAAACATAATGGCTAACAGTGTTAATTTTTGTAATATTTTCAGACTGTCCCACTCTGAACTCTATCGCTAACGCTTATTAGAAGGGGTCAATGTTCCTGAGATGTCAAAGAGGCTTATGAACAAAGTTAGTCATTTTTTATTACCTTACTGCTCTTACTCTTTTGCTGTAGTTCTTTTGTACTTGGAAGTCCAAACTTCCGAGTTCCAAGTTCAAGATATCAACTAGGGTTAAGTCCAAACTTTGACTGAAAATTGTGTCGATTTCAAAGCCAACCCTAAGCTTAAAATCCAAAATGGCTGCCAGTTGCATACAGAACAGTGATAGCTGTGGAAATAAACCGCTAATTTCCACAGCTGATACATTGTACCCTGATAAATCAGTCATGGACTCAGTTCTGCTCAACTTTAAAGAAAGAAAGTATTGCTATTGTCTTGAAGTTAATAAAATATAGAAAATATATTTTTTACTAATATTGCTAAAAGCAGTTAGCAGTACATGCCACAATCTCAAAAGTTTTCAGAACTGCAGCGAACACGTTTAAATCGAAGCAAGTTGTAGTTTTCACTCTAAATCAAATTGAACATACTAACATTGCTTCAAGCAGATGGCAGCCATTTTGGTGAACAAGCCACTGGCAAAGCATAAAGGTGAAAGCGTAGCTGGCTAATAGCGGAGTATTTTATAGCTAAAATAATCACTAGTGTTAAAAATATGGTGAAAAATCAAAGTGGAGCTTAAAATTGCAACACAAACACATTAGTTACTAAATGAATGTCAATGATTGACGTTTATGGTTTGGCTAACACATTAGCTTCAAATCTGGTTGTAATTAGCACAGTGCTCGCCAAAGAAATTAGCACAAGGATTGAAACCACTGAAGACCTGTGTATGTCCTCTGGAAAATGTGTTTTAAAATCTCAGTGGGATCAGGTTATATTTAGAATTGTTAGCTAATGCTTGGCCATTTTCCTGAAAAAGTTAGCAAAATAGGCTGAAGTTCATCTTAGTTTGAAAAAGCCAAAAAGATGTTTTTGTTTTGTTTTTATGCATTGCTATTCTCATGTTCCATCTGCAGTTCCAAGTTCAAAAAAATGTGCTGAAGTACTATCTGTGTAGCAACTACTGAAAAATGTACATATGAAAAATATTACAAAACAAATGTATGTCTGAACAGTTAGACAAGTACTGTATGTGTTTTCTATGTAAAAACCAAGGAACTGGAATGTGTTTCGATGCGTTTTAAGGTATTTATTGTGTGGTTTTGATGTTTTACATTTTCGTGGACTGACCTGCAGTTTATTTGTGAGATTAACAACAGACTGAGGCCTTTGGAGCATTCCGCTTATTTGTCCTCCCTCCCCCCCTTTACAGAACCAAAATAAAACGGTTAAACTCACTGAAAAGCTTTATGTCTATGTTAGGCTGCAGTGTGAATTCAACGTCGCTGCTCAAAGCCGTTTGTCCCAGACTGCGACATTTACAATCTGTGACGACTGTATGCTGATGACTGCCTCGTTTATTTTTATTTTAATCATTTTTCTTGGGGGTTGCCTTGCATGCTTCCCTGAGGTCAGGATCCAAACTGTTTCATCTGAAATACCTTTGGACAAAAAATAAATAAATAAATAAAACTACTCGCCAAATGATGTGCCTGGGAAAACAAAGTCTGAGCTCAACGCAGATAAGCTATCGCTCTTCAAGATAAAAGATTGGCCCTTGTGTACCAAATTGCCTTATCAAAACTCCATACAGACTTTCCCCCTTTGTCAGATTAGAGATTCAATGTAAACCTATAAAACCTGCTGTCAGGATGTGGACTTTTCTCATGACGTTTTATTTCACTGCCATGTTTAGGCTTTTATTTTGAAAATTAAGTCTTCTATTTAATCTACTGTGAAGGCACTTGGATATAAGTCCTGAACTGGTAAAAGAAGAGCAGTAAATTGATCTTTTCCTCAACAGACATGTAAACTTCCTTATACACTGCGGGATTTATGGGAATAAATTCTTAATTTTTCATTATTTCCACCATGTGGATGAATTATGTTCTCTTTCCTGCCGGTGAAACCGATAGATACGGTTACAGGGTCTGAAACGTATGAGCAACTCGACAGGGAAGTGAGACTGCATGAAAATTTTGATGTTGAGTAACTTACAAGAACTGATTAAAATGGATGAATTTAAATGAAAATGGGTTTTATGTTCAGAATTTTAGTTTGAAAGTGAACCCACTGGGTGTGTGGAATAATTAATCACAGAGTGATGCATTTTTAAAAGGGTATTTCTTTAAATCTTTATTATAGCTTAAATCTAAACAATAAAATTAAAATAAGTTTCTATTGAGAATTACAAAAAGTTTATAAAAAATGACCAACCGGGGTTCTCAGCGTTTCCACTCTGGATCACTGCTCTGTTTTTTTTTTTTGATAACATACTTTTTTTTCCTTCTATTTAACTTTCTGTGGATGTGCTTGGATACAGCAGCCATGTAGACAGCCAGCCTTACCTTCATCATCGAGGCTGTCAGTAATTGTTTCTTTTATAACAGTGAAGTTGGCCATGCCATACGATTTCCATATTAAAAATTACTTTAAAATAAGATTTTGTGGAACTGAATGATAGGTGTTTGTTAGCTGAATATTACAATGAATCCATCCATCCATTTTCTATACACCCTTGTCCCTTTGTGGGGTCAGGAGGTGCTGGTGCCTATCTCCAGCAAATGTTCCAGGCGAGAGGCGGGGTCACCCTGGACAGGTCGCCATTCTGTCACAGGGCAACACAGAGAGACAACCATGCACACACACTCACACCAAGGGAGAATTTGAAGACACCAATTAACCTAACAGTCATGTTTTTGGACTGTGGGAGGAAGCCGGAGTACCCAGAGAGAACCCATGCATGTACAGGGAAAACATGCAAACCCCATGCAGAAAGACCGCAGGCCGGGAATCAAACCCAGAACCTTCTTGCTGCAAGGCATCAGCTCTACCAGCTGCGCCACTGTGCAGCCCTGAATAATATAATCATCTATAAAAATAATAAACTCTAAGAAATTCAATTTGTTTTCATTTAGTCCTGGACGATTCTTAAGACTAATCCCTGTTTTTTTTTTGTTTTGTTTTTTAACACAGCTTTTCTGTCCACCTAACTTTCCGCATAATGTGCTTGGATATGGAATTCCGAGTCTAACTTTTTGAGTTAATTTAATTAAATTGATTCCCCTTTTAATTTATATTCATATGCTTGTTTTTTTTTTGTGTATATTTTGACAGTTATGTCGCTCAGTGGATATTTTATTAATGTATATTGTTCTGCAAAGTACAAAATCAGAAGCTAAAGTGTTTTTTTCCCTGGGTAAGTTATGCTGACAGTGAGGATTCTGATAAAACATTATTTTTCTGCTTATTATTATGTATGTGCTCACCATGTTCAGGGTCAAGTATCTGAGACTCTGATTTTAAACAAAGAGGATTTGGTGCATCCTACAAATATGCTGACTGATTATTAGTTTTCATTTTTTATGATTGGTTTCATTTGTATTAAAGTATTGTTAGCTTACGTTCTGCCTGTATTTTAATTTGGTTGTGTTCTTGTCTGTTCTGACCTCTGCACTCTCTGCTTCAGCAGCATTGACGCTTCTGTCAGGGAAGACCCCCCCCACCCCCCTCTCTCTGTCTCTGAGCCAGGGAGGAACCGGGACGCGGGGGACCAACGGTCTCACAGAGGTGCTCCTTTAGGCTTTGGTGGTGTTGCTTAGTAACCGGATGCCATTGTGCCAAATTCTCATCTTGTCATGGATTCCACACCGCCTTTTCTCAGACTGTGGATGTGCCAGAATTCAGATTCCTTCACAGCACCCAGACTTGGTTTAGACGCCCAGACTGGGAGTCCACCTGAACTCCCAGTCTGGCTGGCCCAGAGACAGACACACAAGGAGTTTGACATTTTTAAATTAATTGTTCATTTGTGTCATATTTATCACATTTCGTGGCCCAGGAGAGTTGCTGTGGAAAACCTCTGCATTGATATTCATCAAAGTACGGGTGAAGGAATTAGCTAAATGCTAGAGTTTCTATGCAGACAAACATGGAGGTATATCTGAACATGGGATTTGTGGAAGTATTTGTCCCATATTTTCACTCTATGAAACTAGAGGCTTACGTTTATTTTGAGGCATTTTATATACCTCTATCTGAAAGCATGGTCAGCACTGTGATAGATATTTTTTTTATGGTATCCCAGAGTTCCTGCCATACCTGTTCGGACATTTCTATCTATACATATTTCAGATGTTTTGATTTGGGCACACCATGAAGCTACTTTTAGCAATGAAGCTAAAAGTAGCTTCATTGCTGGTCGGGGATTGGTGAATACTGAAAACTGGTGAGTATCTGGATGGATGGATGGATGGATGGATGGATGGATGTTTTGTCAGATTATATTACTACATATTTACACATTTATTTGAATATTGTTTTCCTCCTTGTTTGAGTGGTGTTGCATTCAGTTTTGTGATGACATCATTTGAAAGTCTCTGTTGACCCCTGCTGGACGCCGGTGGTGTTGCATCACTCCTGTGAAAACGTTGCCCAGAGGAAACAGTATTGCTGACCTCTGACCTCTGTCAAATGTTTAATTTCTTCAAAATGTTCTTTAAATTGGACACTATATGCATGAGGCATGACATAACTAGGCTGCTAATATGTCTAATGATATAAATATATATATATATTTCCCAATAGGACTTGCTACAGAGTCTAGAGTTGGACACATTTTTTATAAAATATTTACCAACGTGTCTCAATCTGGTGTTGCAAATTCAGAGGTCAAAAAGTTGACAATGAGTCTGTTTTTACTGTACTTTCAACATGCAGATGTGGCAGATGGATGTTTTCTATCCCAAAGAGAGTGTAAAGATATTTTCTAGAGATCAAAAAAAAATGTCGATGAATTTGTCTGCTTTCTTTTGTCAACAAAACTACAAACTTCGATTTTTATGACACTTTTTGTGACTTAGTGGAGAATATTTCTTTCTCTGTCAAATTACTTGTTTGTTTATGTGTTGTGAAAAAGTTCCTCTGTTCAGCCACTAGAGGTCCTCAGCGTTTCACATCTACCACATCGGTTTTCCAACAAAAGCATGGTCCTTCAGGTTGCCAATTGTCCTAAATGTGTTCAGTTATTTTGATTATAGCTCTTTGCTTGTTGTTGTATGGGCATTTAAATCCTTTAACTCAAGGTGATGTCATGGATTCATCTTAAATTCTCGCAGGAGTTGTCAAAGTAAAAAGGCTCTCCTGCCTTGACCTCTCATTGTGCTGGTTGAAGAAAATCCCTTTTGATCAAATCTTTAATCCTAACTCGTGCCACTGTTATGCTACTAGTATTGTACTTTGGGTTAATACTATGACTTTTTCTCCAGCTAGATAGATGAAAAAAATGTGACTCTGCCAATTGTTCGAAATGAACCGAGATGTCAACGCCGTGTGATCAGAGTTCAGCCTGTGCAGAAAACAAGTATCCACTGCGTAGAAGGAAACCTTAACTGTCTTTCATAGGTGTGTCTATCTAAAAGTCGCTGGGCGGTAGCTCCTGAGGACTGGAGTTGGAGTCCACGACTCTACAAGAAGAGCAAAATTTGTTCTTTCACTCAAGGTGGGAAGAAAGAAGTTCCTTCTGATCTTGTTCCTTCACAGGAACTCAAGTGCAGAACTCCTGGAACTTCAACTCAATTCAAAAATACCTTATTTATTCCAAGGAAAGTTTAAATGTGGACTGCACAGTGGCCCAGTTGGTAGAGCTGTTGCCGTGCAGCAAGAAGGTTCTGGGTTCTATTCCCAACCTGGGGTCTTTCTGCATGGAGTTTGCATGATGTCCCTGTGCATGTGTGGGTTCTCTCCGAGTACTCCGACTTCCTCCCACAGTCCAAAAACATGACTGTCAGGTTCATTGGTCTCTCCAAATTCTCCCTCAGTGTGTGTGTGCATGGTTGTTTGTCTCGTCTGTCTGTCTCTGTGTTGCCCTGCGACAGACTGGCGACCTGTCCAGGGTGACCCCGCCTCTTGCCCGGAACATTAGCTGGAGATAGGCACCAGCAACCATCCCGACCCCAGTTGGGACAAGGGTATAAGCAAATGGATGGAAGTTAAATGTTGGCCTAACTCATATCGGATCTTCAAAGAGTCATTATGGATGGCGATGCTGTGGGGAGGAAGGATCTCTAGTAGCAGTAGTCTGTAGTCAGACTTGCAGTACATCTGGAAGTAACAGGTACAAACACTCCTTTGTTCCTGCTGCAGTTTTTCTTTTGAATACAGGAGAAGGTAGTGGGACTTGTATATGACTGTTTGTTGACTTCCATTATTTGTTCCATATTTTACTGATGTTAGTAGAACAATGATACGCTGCTGTACTCTTCCTATCATGTAGTGATTTATATTTGATGAATTTTTAAGTTCACTTTAACAGAAGACTGTTGGGTGTATGACAGTCTCATGACAATCCTGACATGCTAACAGAGTAACAGGGTAGCAGAAACAGCATTCTACAGTAATATGTTTTGGATGACACCATTGGTTGTTGACAAGGGCTGCTAATCCAGTTCATTTGCTTTTGCCACTCCAATTTAAGTCTCTGTTGGAGTCAGGGATCTGGCCATTGCCATTACGCCTGTCATTCCACAACCTCCAAACAGTAGTCTTGCTCTAAAAAAACTCACGCCAATTTCTCTTCTGTTGTTTTTCTCATGTTTGGATGGACTTTAAGATTCTCTTGACATTTTACAGAAGCATGGAGAGACTGAAACAGAGGCCAAAGGGAATAAAGCAGACGAAAGACCAAAAATAACTTCTATTATCAACCCTTTTTAGTTTAGCTTCACACAGCCTGAAGGGCCATGTGATTGTTCTTTGCACAGAAGGACATGTGCTCTGTCTTTGGTTCTGCCCTCTAACAGCTGGACTCTTTTATAACACAGTCAGCGACATTCAGACACTTCTTTTCATTTTACAATTTATTTTAGAGCTCTGATCCAATCTTTTCAGAGACTCTCTATTTGCTGACACATCCTTATATTTTTGGGGCTTGGGATTTTATCCTTAATATTCAGGACTAATGTGTTCCTTCTCGCCTCAGCTGAGTGGTTGAGTACCAGCTGCTGGAACTGTGTGTTTTCCTCTCCGCGAGCATCAGGGAGGACTTCTCCAGCAGCCCGTCTCTTCAAGCTGACTGGTGCCTGAGCACCAGCTCTGTTTCAGGTCTTGTGGCGCTCCATCTACTACAGCGAACATGGCGGACCCCGGGGAGTGCAGCATCAAGGTGGTGTGCCGCTTCAGGCCGCTGAACAGCGCCGAGGTGGCCCGTGGGGACAAGTACATCCCCAAATTTATTGGAGATGACTGCGTGCAGATTGCGGTGAGTGAGTCCAGAACTGAAGAATTGAGATGTCTTTCTATGACGGAAACCCGGCCTACTTTGGGATTAGACATGGTGTTTGTTGGGGTTATTATTAGACTAAATTTGTATAGACTGTTTTTAACAGAAATTACTTTAAATGTTCTGAAATGAACCCCTTCTTGGGAGATTTATTTTATTTCTAAATAATTAGCACCAGTTGTTCAGCTGTGCAGACATAAAACATCTTAAGGGATGATGAAGTATTAGACTCAAACAACAGACATTACGCGTCATTGTGTTTTCTATTGTTGTGGAAATATTTTGACCCACTCTTCATTACAGAAATATTTTAGTTCAGCCACTTTAGAGGCTCAAGTACAGGATCTTAAGACAGCACCTGAAAAAAAGTAATCATCCCCTACAATGGTTCACTTTTTATTGCTTTTACAAATCAGTCATGACCAAGCCAGCATACCTAGGTGGGCCCCATGTGGGGAAAAGGAGGGCAGACAATATGGGTCCCACATGGGTTTGCCCATGTAGGGCCACCGTCATGTAGGGTCCATGTAGGTGGTGGCCCTACATGGGCAAACCCATGTGGGACCCATATTATCTGCCGTCCTTTTCCCCATATGGGGCCCACCTAGGTATGCTGGCTGGGGAACAACAAAATACTGCATTATTTTAAAAAAGCTTTAAATATCAAAATGAAAACTGATTTCTATAACATAATGGCAAATATAAATATTTAACATAGAATAAGTGACTGCGTAAATATTCTCCCATTGCAAGTCAGTATTTAGTTGATGTGACTAAAGCAATCACAACACAGAGTCTATGTGGATCTATCAGGCTGCTCATCTGGATGTTGTCATTTTTCTCCATTCTTCCTTTTAAAAGTGTTAAAACTTTGAAAGGTTTAGCTTGGGGATTCAAACAGGCTGATGCTGCCACCCTTGTGCTTGCGGTGTGTTTGTGACCATGTGCACAGTTTTGGTGTCTGCCCTAGCATCTTGTCTGAATGGAGACAAAGCTCCATTTTGGTCTCATCAGATTAAAGAACTTTCTTCCACTCGACTGCTTATCAAGTTTTGTCTGAACTTGATACGACTTTTCTTCAGCACCTCCTTTCTCATTGTCACTCTCCCGTAAAGTTTTGACTGGTCAAGAACCAAAGAACCAACAGTTGTTGTCTCCCATCTCAGCTACAGAAGCTTGTTTCCTACAGTGTAGTCATGGTAACCTGGTGTCCTCTCATTTTAGGGTCCTTCCTCACAGCCAGTTTGTGAGGACAGCTGTCTCGATTTCTGCTTTTCAGTATCTTTTTCTCTTGATTTCCTTGGAATGTCCTTTGGTCTTCATGATATGATGACACCCAGGAAAAGCAAAGAACCAGTGAACTTTCCTGCATTTAGGTGATCTCCATCCCACTCATTGTGAGGCTGCAAGCAAAAATTGGTCAATATGATCTTAAAGGAGTTTTTTGTGAATTTTTTTATTTAAAAAAAAAAGGTTAATTTTTGATTTATTTGTAAAAGCAAAAGCACCACAGAAACAGGTTAGCTTGTGTTTTAACACGTGGACTGAGTTTAACTGACAGCAGAGATACCCTCACAGTCATTATATATGGTGAACATCAACAGGTGTCATGCAGTTTGGTCTTTTGAAAAGCAAAGTTATTCCATCTTAGTTTGATTCATGGAGCAAAAGAAGTTAAAATAATTGATGTCCACAGAAACTCTCCATCCAGTCTTAGAGTCTCACCCCAAAACACTTACCCATCCATTTTCTATACATCCTTATCCCTAGTTGCTGGTGCCTATCTCCAGCTAAGCCATAGTCCCCAGAAAGACCCTGGGCCGGGAATCAAACCCAGAACCTTCTTGCTGCAAGGCAACAGCTCTACCAACTGCGCCACAGTGCAGCCCTGTATACCTCTTAGATTTGAAAAAAAAAAAGTGAAAGTTTGTCATTCTGGGAGGTTGCCCAGCGGTTAACATTGTTGCTTTATAGCATGAAGGTTCAGGGTTTGAAACAAGAGTTCCTCTTGCTAATGTGATTGGTTAAAATATGCAATGACTTTACACGCTGGCCCCCTCTGTGTTACAAAGTAGAAGTACTTCATACTCTCTTTGTGGCCACCAGGGGAAGCCGTACCACTTTGACCGTGTGTTCCAGTCCAACACCACTCAGGTGCAGTTCTACAACGCGGTGGCTCTGAAGATTGTCAAAGGTAAACCTCGTATTAACTCAACAAGGTAAAGTTGTGCAAGTTCAACGTCAATGCTTAAGGGGTTTTCTAAACTTTGCAGATGTTCTGGAGGGATATAACGGAACGATATTTGCTTATGGGCAGACTTCTTCTGGGAAAACACACACAATGGAGGTAATGCAAACCGGTGTTGGATGCAGAGCTATAAAACAGTAGTTGCTGGTTTCTTCTGTTCTTGCTTTTCTCGTTCAACTTAAATGTCCGAGATCATCCAACATATGGCAAACAAAAAAAAAGCACTACAGATGAGAAACAATATGGAAGTTATTGACATCCATCGCAGCCAGCATACCTGTGTGGGCCCCATATGGACAGAAGGAGGACAGACAATGTGGGTCCCACATGGGTTTGTCCCATGGGCCACGTCCATGTAGGGCCCATGTAGGCTTGCCCTACATGGGCAAACCTGTGTGGGGCCACCATGGAAACCACGGACAAACCCCTTTTACCCATAAGGGCCCACTTAGGTATGCTGGCTGGGATCAGTCTGGAAATGGCAACATAACCATTTCTGGACTTTAGATCTCCAGTGAACGACAGTGAGAGTCAATGTCTATTAAGAAAACATGGAACAGTGGGGGACCTTCTCTAGTGGCTGAACCTGTGTCAAGTCAAGTTCATTCGTATAGAAATGGTTCATGGTCTTATAGCTAAAGACAGAAGATAAGTCCCCCAACTGCTAGAATCTGATGCCATTCCATTTATGTTTGCATATGTTTATGAAGAAGGAAGTTGCACTCATATCTTCTCCAGAGGTTTTTATGTTGTTTCCTTCACTGCAGGCGAAGATTTGAACAGGTTTTTCAGAGGGTTTCGTTCATCTGAGCAACCTCACCAGCTGAAAATGTAACAAATGTTGTAATTTTGGTCCTCAGTTGAACTGAGTCTACCAGACTATGAGGTGTGAAGGCGTTCTAAAATTAGCTGGTAGATCTGAAACTTTTAAGAAGGACAAAACAGCAAAAGATGAAACCCGTTTCCAACGCCATGAACTAAATTCAGCAGACCTTTAGCAGCTTCTGCCATCATTTCTCACTTTTTTTCCTCTCAATGTTTTCCTCCAAGGGGAAACTTCATGACCCAGAAATGATGGGAATCATTCCTAGAATTGTCCAAGACATCTTCAACTACATTTACTCCATGGATGAGAACTCGGAGTTCCACATCAAAGTACGTGATCGCCCGATCAAAACAATGAGGAGCTCACATGTTCACAGTTTATAAAGTTTCTCTTATAGAGCTTCTGTTTGGCAGGTTTCATATTTCGAAATCTATCTGGACAAAATCCGAGACTTGTTGGACGGTAGGCGTTTGGGTTTCTTGTGCCCTGCTTCAATATGCTTTTACCTCCTTACTAACCACAGCTGTGTTGACCTTGACTTTTCTGTACAGTAACGAAGACAAACCTTTCCGTGCATGAAGACAAGAACAGAGTGCCCTTTGTCAAGGTGAGACATTTCCTGGATTCATTCCCAGCCAGCAAACCTAGGTGGGCCCCATATGGGGAAAAGGAGGGCAGACAATATGGGTCCCACACGGGTTTGCCCATGTAGGGCGCCATGTTGGGCCCATGTTGGCCTTACATGGGCCCAACATGGCGGTGGTCCTACATGGGCAAACCCGTGTGGGACCCATATTGTCTGCCTTCCTTTTCCCCATATGGGGCCCACCTAGGTTTGCTGGCTGGGATTGGTGATTTTTTTGTTGCCCAGAGCTATTAATAGTTCAGCATTTATGTGATCAGATGATAAAGATTGGAAATACTGAGAAGATGAAGTAACAGGAGTCACTTTTTCTCCACGGTTCCCCCTCCACTATGTCATGGTCTCGCCCTTCATAACCAGGTCTCTGTGTGGCTGCGCAGTGGCTGAACACAGCGCTTCCTTGTGATGTGCCTTTGTGTCTGCAGGGATGTACTGAGCGCTTCGTGTGCAGCCCTGAGGAAGTTATGGATGCCATAGACGAAGGCAAAAACAACAGACACGTGGCCGTCACAAGTGAGTTTGCACACTGAGTGCCTTCAGAGCTGCTGGTTCTCATGGGTTCAGCCTCAGTGGGTCTCCTGACTGCCGCCACACTCAAAGCCAAGCGGCTGCCTCTGCTCGGCGCTCCCACAATCTTTATTCCTTTGCTTTTTCTATCATGTAAGGAGTAGTGAATTTGGTCTTTTTGTAGGGGGCATTGGGGAATAGGAGGTAACTAGTGCCTTACAAAAGTATCCATATCCCTTCAGCTTTTCACTAGGAGTGCACCGATTACACTTTTCTGGCCAATCACCGATCCTTTAAAGGCCTGATCTGATGATTCCGATTTTAGTTTATACTAATTTTTTGTTGTTTAGTAGACCAGTTATTTATTCTAAAAAGTACAAATAAAACTTATAATTTTTTTTGGTAAATATCAGTATTACGCACTATGTTGTATTGGTCTGCCAAATAAAAGCCGCCAAAATATATTGAAGTTTATTTTTGTAATGCGAAAAAAATGCGGAGGAGTGCAATACCTTGGCAAGAAGCTAAAATGCTTTTACTGCTTGGCATCAATGCCAGAATTTATCCAACACACTTACTACAGCTGCACTAGTAACGCCAGTTAGAATGTGCTGACATTCACAACTGTTGAGATGATTAAAACAAACAAATTACATGAAAGCAGGTTCAATAGTTAAATAAATCTAAGATTCCAAGGATTTGATCCAAAGTCAACACTGCAGTATAGTTTCAATGACTGCTGCAGCAGAATGCTCAAACATTTCAAATCACAGGTGGACTCAGATAATGAGGCCCCTGATTAAACACATCAGGTGTGCTTGAGATAGATCAGCTCATATATTCATATGGCAACATTTTATGCCATATAAAGTTCTTATATGTCATTGTCTCACTAAAAATATGTGAAATGACACAAAAACACAGTACAGGCCAGAAATTGTCCCCCAGGCCCAGTTGGAAGCTTAATTTCTAAGTTTAAAGTTGGAAACAAAGTGGCACTGCCATCTAGTGGCAGAAAGAGAAAATAACTACTTTCCACTTGATGGAGAAAATACAGAACACTAGAGCAGTGTTTCCCAACCCTGGTCCTCAAGGCTCACTGTCCTACATGTTTTAGAGGTTTCCCTGATTTAATGTGCCTGATTCAACTGATTGCAGTTCAGCAAACGCCTCTTAATCAATAATCGATTGAAATAAACTGGGCTAAAGCAAGGAAATACCTAAAACTTGCAGGGCAGTGTGCCTTGATGACCAGGGTTGGGAGACACTGCACTAGAGGACTATATGCCTAAACTGTAAGATGTACACCACTACTCACTCTAATATTCTCTAACTAACCTCCAAAAACACAAGAAATTCAGCTCCAAATTGGCAAAACTTTTATAGATAAGTTGGATAAGTTTATGGATTATTTTCTGTGGGATCAATTTGTATCTGGATGAGGAAGAATGAAGCATACATCGGTACTGCAATCTCTCAAAGCAAATGTACTTTGCAGTGAGGGTTAGCTAGTTATAGATGCAGCTTTAAATTACATGTTGTTCAAGGTTTGAGCTCCTTGAACAACATCTAAGTACCTCAATATTTCCCCCCTTTAGTGTAATGTCATTTTTCTGGATAAAGCTCAGTTTGTCTCTGTCCACCTCAGACATGAACGAGCACAGCTCCCGGAGTCACAGCATCTTCCTCATCAACATCAAGCAGGAAAACACCCAGACTGAGCAGAAGCTGACCGGAAAACTCTACCTTGTCGATCTGGCAGGGAGTGAAAAAGTAAGATCCCTCCCACCCCCAACATCCGAGCTGGCAGTATAACGTGGAGCATTGTCATAAAATTGATTTGTTGGGAGACATTATATTCACAGATGGAGATTAATGAGGCTTCTTGGCTTTATTTCCTTGGCAGGTGGGTAAAACCGGAGCAGAGGGAACAGTTCTGGATGAAGCGAAGATGATCAACAAGTCCCTGTCATCGTTGGGTAACGTCATCTCCGCTCTGGCCGAGGGCTCGGTGAGGCAGCTCACACAGCATATCCAGATGATGGAGGTGTTCGCAGTCTGGGATATTGTTCCATAACCTAACACTGCTTTAAAAGTCCTTGGTCATCATGATGCTGTTTGCTCTCTAATATTCTCTAACTAACCTCCAAGGCCTTCAGAGAGCAGCTGGGTTTGGACTGAGATCAGTTCAGTTTGCTGAACTGGATTGTATTACTGGCAATGCCAGTCACCATATTGATCACGGCTATAACTTTACCTCAGGTAATGCTGATGCAGCAGTGTAGTTGAAGTAAGAAACACTGCCACCTGCAGGTGTGAGTTAGCACTCACTCAAACTCAATATTTTTGACCATTTGGCGTCAAAATTAGCAGTAAACTCACTATTATGCATTAGTGGAGGAAAAATGCAGGTCTGTGTTGATTTAGGACGAATTTTCAAACATTCCGAATCTTAAAAAACTGGAGGAGTTGTTTTATGTTTTGGTTTAAAAGGACAGACTTTCTTTCTGCAATCATAACAAAGGTTAGCTGACTATATTAAAGGGCTTATTGTAGCTCCAGCTGCAACGCCCTCCACTGGGTTAGCATGGAAGCATGTATTTTTTGACATTTTCTTTCTGATTGGTAGGACTCGCGGCAGAATACGTATGCAGTTTAAATTACCACTACCTACGACATTATGTAAAGCTCAACTATTACAGCCGCTTTATATTTTCCACTCCGCTCCAGAGCTACGTACCGTACAGAGACAGTAAGATGACCAGGATCCTGCAGGACTCCCTGGGAGGAAACTGCCGGACAACCATGGTCATCTGCTGCTCACCTTCCGCTTTTAATGACGCAGAGACCAGGTCCACTCTGCTGTTTGGACAGAGGTACACAGGCACACACAGAAAGGCTGTCTTGTATTGTTTGGTTTTATGAAGAGTTGCATTTTTTTCTTGCAACGGTCCAGAAGGTTCTTATGAAAAACAGGACTGGTCTAAAAATAAAATAAAAAACTTTGGGATAGACTCAGTTGATAATGCCATGAATGAAACCGGGGACTTTCCTCAACAGAGCAAAGACAATCAAAAACACGGTGACTCTGAATGTGGAGCTGACCGCGGAGCAGTGGAAGAAGAAGTGGGAGAAGGAGAAGGAGAAGAACAAGACTCTGAGGACCACCGTCACCTGGCTGGAGACAGAGCTCAATCGCTGGAGGAAAGGTGAGGGCCAACGGCAGGCGGAAGAAAGATAGGCAGAATTCATTTAAAATTGCTGTATCTCCATGATTTGAGAGATACAGAGTCAATTCTTAGACTCTTAAGAATTGCTGAACTGAAAAATAAATCAATGTCTTTAATGTTGAACAGCTGTTGAGGTGCATTATGGATATGGATTAACATGGACTGTGATTGGCGTGGCCTGGAACCTAACCTTTACCTGGGGTACTGAGTATGCAAATGAGCTAAAATTGCAACACAATACTTGAATATTCAACACAATACTTGAATATAATGCAAATTCACGACAGTAGTCTTTCAGGGTTTGAGTGTTTGACTATCTCCATAGCATTTTAGAAAAATGATGAAGGTGGGCTGTAAAGTTTACCTGTCACACTGTACTCAGGCTACCATTATTAAAGAACTTTTAAAAGATGGAGCTACCTTAAGAAGAAGTGTAGACTTGATTTGCATTATTTTATGGTTGTACTAAAACATATTTGTTTGTTATTTGTGGCCCTAAACTTTGGAACAGTTGACCTTTTGATATCCAGACCACTGAGGCTGATAAGGCTTTTAAGTCTTTGTTCAAGATCCATCTTTATTTTTTGACATTTGCTTCTAGCAGAGCTTGAGGTTAATTTATAATGATGGTTTAGCTTATTTTGATAGTTAAACACCAAATATACCTCAACATGCATTAGTAGGCTTTGGTTTTAGCACAACCACAGAAGCTAGCATCCACAGTCTTCCATATCCCCACTCTTTGGGATTCAGCCAATTAGCACCAATGTTTGGCTGCTTTGCAAATGCCAGCCAATAGCGTGTCAAGTAGCATTGTGCCAGAATATCTCAGCTTCCCAAGCTGCATTTTTTTTTTTATATTTTTTATATCTGTGAGGTCGTAAATACTCTTAATTACTGCTACCTTAGAAAGTGAATTGTTAATTTAAAATTACAATGTGAAGAAAATAATGTGATTTTATTTTTTTTTATTTTAACCCAAAACTAATGCTAAGGGTGTTAGCATTAGTTTTCAGCAGTTGCTTCTTTTCAGCAGCAGCTGCTGAAAAGAACGATCCACTGTCCAAAAAAAAAAAAAAATTATGATAAAGGAGACTTGACAACCAACTGGATTTCTCTGGAATTCATCCTCAATATAAAACATAAAAATAGCCTGTAATATACTGACTTTAAGGCTTATTCTTTGCTAAAAGTGTGAATGTTGAATACTTTAGCATTAGCTCATGCTATCCAACACACAGATAAAGGACTGTCTTAAGTGAAGAAATTCTCTGGAGTAAACTAAAGTGGTTAATACAACCCACTCACATTAATGATGAAGAAACAGCATCAGATTACCAGCTAACATTTATGAATTGGTTACAGAAGTTTAACAAGGTTCATCCGTAAAAACCGAGTCACAGTGTTTGATCGAATGTTTGGTCTAACGTCAGTCCCACCAGCATGAACTAAACTGTCAGGGTACAGAAAGAACTCCGAAGACTTTAGCGTGTCTAGCAGGAGAAGCTCTTCAGTCATGCACACAGGGTTCTCCTGTCAATTCACTCTAAATTTGAGTCACACACTGGTTTATTTTGAGATCCAAAAGAAAGCATCCTTTGTCTCCACGTTAGCAGTGTCATGAGGAAAATCACAGCAGTTCTCCTTAATATACGGCCATGGCGAGACTGGGGCCAATCCCATTCTCACTATAACACAAGAACATGACGCCTCTGCTGCCCCCTACAGGAGAGAGCGTGCCAGTGGAGGAGCAGTTTGACAAAGAAAAGGCGAAAGCTGAGGTAGTGTCGCTGGATGCTGCTCTCAACAACAATGATAAGGCTGCGCCCAAGCCTTCCCTGGGCAGCCTGCCCGGAGTGGCTCTCACGGGTCCAGAGAAGGAGAAGTACGGAGCAGAAATGGCTAAGCTCTACAAGGAGCTGGACGACAAGGTAACTGTTCTGGGTCACTACCTGTCAACGGCCCAAGACACATAGAAAACAGTCCAGGAACGATAGGGAAAATAAAGCAAAATGAGATTTCTGCTTGGTTTGGCATCAGCAACTGGTGCAGTACTTCTTTTTGACAGCAGATGGCGTAACTGGCTTCTAAAAATAAGTAAAGCAGTGATCTCAAATTGGAGTCTTCTAGAGCCAGAGTCCTGCAACGTTTAGATGTAGGGGTGCACCAATTATAGTCTTTTGGTTGATCACCGATCTTTAAGAAGCCTGATTTTCCGATTCCGATTTTTTTTTCCTCTGTCAAATATAGGGAGATAATTGCTGAGTTGGCAACAGTGGGGTGACTTTTGTTAACTGCGAGCGTGCAGACATTACCTGGTGGGCGGGGCTAACAGTCAAACCTTTCTCACAGGAGAACAGAAAAGGACAGTGGTTGATTTTTAGACCTTTGCTGACGTGAATAAGATTGGTGAATAAGATCTTCTTCACATGTAAGCAACGGCCAATCGCTGATCTCCTAAAATGAAAGAAATCGGGGCCAATTTATCAGCTGGCCGATTTATCAGCTGGTTGATTTATCAGCTGGCCGATTTAACGGTACCCCCTTAGTTCGTTGTCCTACAAACTGGAATAAAATTGTGAAATTTTGTCACTTGCAAGCAGTCAAGCTCCATAGAGCTCTGCTAAAGAGCTAATATTGGAGCCAATAATATTGGATGACTCGTTTTGTATCTTCCTGCTCTCCAGGACGATGAGATCAACCAGCAGTCCCAGGAGGTGGAGAAGCTGAAGCAACAGCTGCTGGACCAGGAAGAGGTGATGCCTCGCTCTCTCTCTCTCTCTTCTTCCTCTTCTGTCCCAGTCTGAATCCTGGGATCCACATCACAGTGAACATCCTTTTCCTCCCCTCCGCCCTGTCAGCTGTTGGAGTCCTCCCGCAGTGACCACAACACCCTGCAGACGGAGCTGAACCGACTGCTGGCTGAGAACGAAGCCTCCAAGGAGGAGGTGAAGGAGGTGCTACAGGCGCTGGAGGAGCTGGCCCTCAACTATGACCAGAAGAGTCAGGAGGTTGAGGACAAAACCAAGGAGTTTGAGGCGCTCAGCGAGGAGCTGAACCAGAAGTCTGTAAGGCAGTCGCAGCCTCCGGCGTTTGGAGTGCTGCCGGGAACGCTCTTCCTCACACTGACTGTTGCCGCTTCCGTCTATTCCTCAGAGCTCCTTGGCCTCCATTGACTCCGAGCTGCAGAAGTTGAAGGAGATGACCAACCACCAGAAGAAGAGGGTGACGGAGATGATGTCGTGCTTGCTGAAAGACCTGGCTGAGATTGGCATCGCAGTGGGAAGCAATGACATGAAGGTGTGTCCCTCGTTTTCACATTACAACTGCAAAAATCTGTGTGTGCAAACCCATATTGTCTGCCCTCCTCTTCCCCATATGGGGCCCACCTAGGTATGCTGGCTGGGTATATCATGTTATAGTGTTATTCTTTCATCAAAACCAAACCTGGAGTGTTGCCTTGATTCCTTCATGCATGCTTGAAAAATCCTGTAATCTCCACGGAAACCACTCAGCTGTGCAAAACACCTGGGTGGACGCAGCTACGCCTTCGAGGACGAAACTCCTCCTGGAAGCAGCAGTTTCCAATCTTCCGAGTTTCCACCTCATAGAACCCTGTGCTCCTTCAGACTAGCCAGCAGCAATTAGCAAACACCAGAAGGAACTGCCTCTGTTGATCTCATTATGGAAGCTGCTTCTCAGTGCAATGTAGGTAAGATGTGAACAGAGGAGCCATGTGGTGATGACTTCCTCAATGCGGAGTTTCAGAAAGAGCAGGGGTTTTTAAAAAGACATAAACCCAATTTCAAGGTGATAAATTACAAATTTCTTGTAAGGAATATTCGACACTTACAGCATTCTTATAACAACTGAAGTTAGCATAGTTACTTGATTGTCCTGCAAAAATAGCACTACTGTATGTGCCTGGAAAACACAAAACACTGCCTGCTAAATGTGTGTGAATAATATTGAAAAGCAGTATATTTTATAGGCCACAAGATGGCGCTCAAATATAGTTTTTTCATGCATTTCAGAGAGCTGTGTGCGGCTCATTAAACATTACCGAGAGCTGGGTCAAACCACCGAGCCAGAACTGCAATTAGTAGTTGATTGTTATGCAAAAGTCTCCTAATTGGGCTCATGCAGCACACTAAAAACCATGATGAAGGACACTGTTCAAATGAAAGACAAAAAGAAAACTGTTGATTTATGTAGCATATCTCCATCTGAAAATAACTATTTGGACACAGCATGATAACAAAATAAGGACATGATGATGATCTGGCTCACATGTTTAAAACTGGCTAAAACAGGAGCTTAGATGTGTTCTAAAATATGACACTTTTCTTCTGATTCATGCATCTGGGTTCAGTCGGATATCATTCAGAAGCAGAGGCATGCACATGGCTGAGACGTTCAGTGTTCCGTGTGTTTTTGCTACAAGCTTCTGTTATCTGTTCATTAGCTGTAGATTATATCAGATGAAAGTTGCACAAGTGAAATTTCCTTGATTTTGCTGTTTGTTTTTAGACAACATGCAAAAATCTTTATCTGCAGAGGAGATAAAGACACCAACCCTTCATATCAGCACCGACAGCAATGCTGCTGATGCTGATGCCATCAGAACACACGCCCAGTCAAACAGTACCCGTCGTACACCCACGCCACAATGTGCCATTTCTTAACCTCTCAGCAACAGGAGAGCAGCGGGCTCATCGACGAGGAGTTCACCGTGGCCCGGCTCTACATCAGCAAGATGAAGGCCGAGGTGAAGACCATGGTGAAGCGCAGCAAACAGCTGGAGTGCAGCCAGGCAGAGAGCAGCCAGAAGCTGGAGGAGACGGAGAGCGACCTGTCCGCCTGCAAGCTCCGCGTCTCCCAGGTAACCGCTGCTTCCATCCGGCGGAGCAGCGGATGGATCGCGCACGCTGTCGTACCCCAAACATGTCTGCAGATGCGTTTCAAGCAAGCACTGTCTGTGTTGTGCGCGTGTATATTCTCTCCTCTCCTGCTGGTGGTCAGTACGAGGCTAAGATCAAGTCCCTGACGGAGAGCCTCCAGAACGTGGAGCACAAGAAGAGGCAGCTGGAGGAGAACGTGGACCTTCTGAACGACGAGATCGTCAGGATCAGAGCTGAGGGTGAGCGCCAATGAAGCTGGGTTAGCCTCAAACGCAGACAGAGTTTGACGGCGTTACATAAGTCAAGATTAAATCGGGGGACCAGAAAAATGTACCCCCTTTGGTTACAATTAAATTTGGATCCATTAAATGGCTTAAGGCCAATTATTCAAATCTCCACTGGTGGTCAAATGTAAGAGATTGAGGTCCAATTGGGCCCCATCCGTGTGGGACGGGTAATGCTCAATGTAAAGGGGCCGAGCAATCAGCCCTGTGGAATACCTTATCTCTACAAAGCTAAATTAAATTATGTTAAACCATCAAACAACTAAAAGTCGAGCCCTTTAGTTCAACAGCAAGAAAAACAACAAACTAAACTATGATGAACAAATTCTTCAAGTATTAAGCCGAGACTAACAGTTTTCATTGAAATTAGGAGAATAAAGTTAGAATATTGTGACAATAAAGTGGCTATATTAGAATAAAGACACAATATTATCAGAAGAAAGTTGTAAAACTATAATAAAAAAGGGAGTTTTAATGAAAGCAAAGCTTCAGTTGTTATCATTTAGTTTTATTTGTTATTGTTCTCATAAAATGACTTCCTCATTCTCCTGATATGCAACTATTTTCTGGTAATATTATGACTTTATTCTCATATTATTATAACTTTATGTTACATTATTACAATTGTATTCAGGTCATAACATTACGACTCTTCTTGTATTATTACGACTTTATTCCCGTGCTGCTACAACTTGTGTTCCTGTGAAAATGAGTCTTTTAACAAGATCCAGATCCAAAACATAATAATCAACACAGAAAAAACTCACCAAATTTTAGTGAAGTTTCTGCAAAATAATTTTATTTTGTCATTTTTTTTCAGAGAAAGTAAATGCCATGGAGAAAGAGAATGAGATTCAGTCCGCCAATGAAGTTAAGGTATTCTACGCCTCTATGGCTTCGCTTCTTAACTTCACTGTGACATGGGACAGCATGTAACCGTTTGTGTGTGTTTGCACGTGGGTGGGGGTGTGTGTGTGTGTGTGTGTGTCCAGGAGGCTGTGGAGAAGCAGATCCAGTCTCACCGAGAGGTCCATCAGAAGCAGATCAGCAGCCTGAGAGACGAGCTGGACAGCAAGGAGAAGCTGATCACGGAGCTGCAGGAGTAAGAGCAACGTCTGGAAACCTCCCTGTGTTGTTGGAGAGCGTGCAGCTGTGCTGAATGTGTTCCTGCGGTCAATGCAGCTCCAACCAGGAGATTGTGCTGGAGCAAGAGAGGCTGAAAGTGGAGCACGAGAAGCTGAAAGCAGCTGACCAGGAGAAGAGCCGCCAGCTGCAGGAGCTCACGTAAACATTGTCATTTGGTCAGAAGGGAAGCTGTTGCTGTCGGCATGGCAACCTGTTGGTGTTAATAACCCAATTATTGCTTTGCAGGCTGCTGCAGGACAGACGGGAGCAGGCCAGGCAGGACCTGAAAGGACTGGAGGAGACTGTGGTCAGTTATTACCTCCATTATTTAACAAGAAGACAAATCTACTTAGTACATATTTATGATCTGACGTGGAGAGGATTTGGTTTGGGATCAGATCATTCAACAAAACAGCAGAAAATCTGCTTTTTTATTCTTAAGATTCTCCTCAAACGTCTACAGATGTGGATAAGCCCAGACCCAGTGAACCTATGGTGCCACTTCATTAGGTTTCCATTAGTATTTTTTTAAGCTTTGCATTAGAATGATGGTTAATGGAAACAGCGAAATTTGAAAACACTTCCTCAAATTCTCAAAAAATGTCACTAGAAAAAATGAAAGCACAAAAGGGGAGATGGAGACACATTGGCCGAATTTGTTCAGACGCAAAAGTCCATTTCAGAGGGGAGGATTCTCCAGATTTCTGATTGGAGAGTCAGAAAAATGGGCCGAGTCTCCAACCAGAGAGCCAGTCCGGTGGCTATGCTAGCTCACTATGAATATTGAGCTAACAAAGACACGGACAACGGCGGATAAACATTTTTCCTGTAATGGGACAGTGTGTAACTTTTATGCAGAAGTAGTAGTTGCTAGTTTGCCAGTTTACAACCTCTACTTCCTGTTTACAACTTCTACTTCCTCTTTACAACTTCTACTTCCTGTTTACATCCTCTACTTCCTGTTTATGACAGCCTCGCGTAATGTTTACATCAAACGAAATGATGTAGCCTGAGCGATTCACTTCAAACCAGTTGGTGGAAACATGCATAATTTAACTGTTTTTATTTTACGAGATTTTTAAAAGTTTGCTAAAAATTTGCATGAAAATTGGATCAAAAAAAAATTTACATAACATGGCAACAGGACATCTAAGGTGATAATCTTAGAAAATGCTCTGACAACTGTTTGAGTCCACATCAAAATAATTCTTTGCTACATTTACTTGAAGCGATTGTTAGAGGCACCAATAACTGTGCCAATTTTTCTTGGATGTTTCTGCCACCAAATAAATTGAGTCCAAATAATTGGTTTAGTGTTTCAGTGTGAAATTATGCTAGCCTGTGTTAGGGTTTCTTGCACTTCTTTAGCCATAAGGTGCCAATAAGTGTGTGTGATTATTGAGAACAGATTCATTCAAGTCCATTGTTCTCAGAGGTGCATTAAAAACAAGATAGTGAGGAACAACAGAAGGAGACCTACTCACCCAATGACTGCTGCAGATAGACACTGAAGAAGGATAAGGAAAGACGAAAGGGACTGATTGATTGATTCATTGTCTACCGAGATCTAAAAATGGACAAGAGAATCAGCTTCATCGTCTTTGCCACCCTCTTCTTTTGTCTGTCTCTCTTTTTTAGGCTCGGGAGCTGCAGACGCTCCACAGTTTGCGGAGGCTTTTCGTACAGGATTTATCCAGAAGAGTAAGAAAGGTAGAACTTGTCACATTCCATTTCATCTTTACACTAAAACATGCTTCCTGTTTGAAAGCCATGAACACGCCATTTCCACGTGGCAATCGTCGGCAGCGATCAGACGAGACGTCTTGTGATTTTGCGCTACTGCTGCGGTGCTCTGCTTCATTTGCACCCTGATGGTTTTTTAATGAGTCCAGGGAGCACAACAGACAGCGTCTGCGATAAGTAGGCCATCTGATTCTTTAAAGGTAGCGGATGTAAATCGGGGGCCCCGGGGCTTCAGCGTGGCGCTCGTATTCAGCCGTCGGCCCAGGGCAGATGGCGGCAAGATGAAAAGAGACACATCCAGGCTTTTCCCGTTCACTCACACAAAAATGCAAATCCGCTACTAATCATGTCCTTTAGCCTCAGACTTAGTGTCAGTTTTAAAGCCTCGGCCTGATGGGTTTGCAGTTGTGTAAAATAAATAGATTGTGGTTTGGGATTGTAATGTGCCAAAATGTGACAGCATGTCACTTTTATACTTTTATAGAAAATATATATTTATTTTACATGTGTCTTGAAACCATCACATATGAGACAGATAATCTGTGAAAAAAAAATCAAGAGCTTCTGTCTTCTCCCAGTGGTATCTAGAAACAGCCAATCAGAGTCAGGGCGCAGGGCCTTGTTGTCTCTATGCTGTGCTAGCAGAGACTTTTGTAAATGCTAAGGCTAGTTAGCTAACATAGTTACCGATAACAGCAGGTAAGCGATTTTCCTGTAATTGTGAGTTGCTTCTCTGCCATTAGTACATTTAGCAGCGAGTACATGGGTGTGATTAACAGCGCTAAGACCCGCCTCATGGTTCTCATTGGTTGTTTTTGTTCGGGATTGTTTGGGTGCATTTATTCAGACAAAACTCAATCTTTTCACAGATTATCTGTCTCATACTAAACTGTCACGACACAGGGAAGGTTTTCAAGAATATGTAAAAAACATTTTTTAATAAAAGTTCAAACTCTTTGCTATGTTTGGGCAGAACGGGCAGGACATGGAAGACTCAGAAGCGAGCGCTGCTCAGAAACAAAAGATCAGCTTCCTGGAGAGCAACCTTGAGCAGCTCACCAAAGTTCACAAGCAGGTTAAAACTCACAAGAACCCCGCACACACACACACACACACACTCATGACCTCCTCGTACATGCAGTCTCCACCTTCAGACGTGTTTTGTCTAGCAGCTTTTTCTCCCTGCAGCTGGTGCGAGACAACGCCAGCCTTCGCTCTGAGATCCCCAAAATGGAGAAGCGCCTGCGTGCCACGGCGTCGCGGGTCCAAGCACTGGAGGGCGCCCTGAAGGAAGCCAAGGAGAGCGCGGCTCGCGAAAAGAAGCGTTACGAGGAAGAGATGGAACGCATCAAGGACACGGTCAAGCCTAAAAACATGGGCAGGAGAGCCTCTGCAGTCATAGGTGGGCAAAACCATAGCAATATGATGATCAAAAGCCAGGGGATGCTGTAACGTAGCAGCCTAAGATACCAGGTCTTTCAGGTTTAGGTAAGCTGTATTACCTAAACCAGAGTGAAGAGTATTGCATGTTAAAAACTTGCCAGGAAATGTAGCTTCTCTTTGGACCCGTGCGCTGGCTTTCTTTCCAAAAAAGCAACTCAAATCAATCCCTAAAAAAAATTTGATGCACAAATACTTGTGTTCTTATTTTTAAAATTGTCGGCCAGATTTTAAACCCCAAGAGACTTGACAATAAAAATCCAACACATGATCTGATTTCACTCACCAACATTCAGATGTTAGACAGGAAATCTTGCGAAACCTCTCAAGACCAAATGTGAGTTCAGAATAAACAAAGATGGCCGATGCAGAAAAAGTGATGGTTTGTAGCTGATTTAATTGTGTCTTGATGTGCGTTTAATCAAACTTCTCTTGATTAAAATGTTATAACTGATGCGTTCTGTCTTTTTATCGAACCCAGTGAAGCCAATCAGACCGGGCCAGCTGCCCGGAGCGTCTCCCTTGATTGGCATCAACAGGGCGCTCCTATTGCAGAACAGCCAGTCTGATACCATTGGAGAGGACAATGACAGGTACCAGAACATATCAAGCTCCAATCCAGCCAGCATACCTAAGTGGGCCCCATATGGGGAAAAGGAGGGCAGACAATATGGGTCCCACATGGGTTTGTCCGTGGTTTCCCTGGTCGCCCCACACGGGTTTGCCCATGTAGGGCCACTGCCATGTAGGGCCACTGCCATGTAGGGCCACTGCCATGTAGGGCCACTGCCATGTAGGCGGTGCCGCTACTAGGGCAAACTTGTGTGGGGCCTGGTGGATGCTGGCTAGGATCACTCTGTTTCTCTATTGAAGAACTCTGTCTTTCCCTGGGGAAGAACACAGAGGACGCAAAATAACTTGAGTAAGCAGAAATAATTTACTTTCCTTTTTGTTTTACCTCACAGTAGTTAAGGATCTTCAGACGGATGCCCAAACCTGAAGCCAAAACCTCGAACCAGCAGACTGCACTAAAGTCCTGGACACTCTGTACAAATCATCCAGTGTCAAAATGTGTACATACTGTATAGAAAATTGCCGCTGCTCTTTAAGGCTAACAAGCTGCTAATGCAAGCAAGTTTGTTGCAAATGCCCAGAAAATTCTGCTTCTACTGTAAGAACTTTGAGTTCTTTTCACCTGCACATTAATCAGCAGCTTGTAAAAGAAAGCAAGCCTATGCTGCACCAAAGACCTCTTACATAGCCATCTACATTACAATGTCACCAAGTGAACATGAACCCATTCAGCCGCTGGGGTAGATGCGTAGAACAAATCCCGTCATTTTCTTCAGCTGAAGAGAAACAAAACTGAAGTTATTATTTCTTGACCTAAACAGGAATGAAGCGTGCACCTTCAGTTATCACAGCTGGAAACAAGAGATCAGGCCCGAAATCTGGGTGTAGTGATGGTCTCTGATCTTAACCTTCATAGCCACATGAAGATATCCACAAAGTCGGCCTTCTATCACCTGAAGAAAATTTCAGGATTAGAGGACTAAAGTCCCAACAAGATGTGTTTATATTTAGCCGCATTGATTATTGCAACAGTGGCTTTACAGGTCTGGCTTAAAAGTCAGACAGCTGCAGCTGATTCAAAATGCTGCTGCTGTCATTTCTCACTAAAACTAGGAAAATACACCATGTACAAGCTGATTTCACCCACATCACTCCAGTTTGAACCTTTTGTTAGTTTATAAATCACTGAACGGCTAAGCACCAAAACACATTAAAGATCTGCTGTTGTCATAGCAACCTTCCAGACCTCTGGGGTCTTCTGTTTCTGGTTCTGCTCTGCATTCCTGGAACCAAACATGGAGGAACAGCATTCAGTTTCTATGCACTACAAATCTGGAACAAGCTCACAGAAAACTGCAAAACTATTGAAACACTGAGTTCCCTTAAATCAAGGCTGAAAGCCAATTTGCTTGGAGTTGCCTTTGATTGATAATAACTGGAACATTCCGGTCTGGATCACAATTTGTTTTTTATTCTCTTTATTTTTTGTGTCACGTTTATATCATGTAAAGTGCTTAAATATCCCAATAAAATTGACTTGACCAAAACAGTTTTCATTGGCATCACTAAGCTTCTGGAATTTGGGACAGACCCATACTCTAAGCATAGCCCACATTTCAGCCAAGAGTTGAGATCGGGGCTACTTCAGTAGCTTAATACTTTCCTGCCGGTTTTCTTGTGTGTTTGGGGTCATTGTGCTGCCAGAACACCCAGCCGTGTTCATCTAGCTTTTGAGGGTGAAATAAAGCCTCAAATCAAGTCCGCATTCTTCATTTTTCCCTCCTGCTTTGTGTAATGCTGTCAGTGCCACTAACAGCATCATCCTACCACCTCCATGCCTAAGCTTGCGAATTTCCCCTGAGGTTTTTTGAAGCAGCTTCTTCATCGGTCGGGGTGGCCTCCTCTCCATCCATCCATCTTGGACTTCTTGGCTCGCTTTTGGCTCATTCCTGGACAACAAGTCAATTTGCTAACGTTCCGGGCGAGAGCCAGGGCACACCCTGGACAGGTCGCCAGTCTGTTGCAGGGCAACACAGAGACAGACTGGACAAACAACTAACCACACACACTCACCTAGGGAGAATTTAGAGAGGCCAATTAACCTGACAGTCATGTTTTTGGACTGTGGGAGGAAGCCGGAGTACCTGGAGAGAATCCATGCATGCACAGGGAGAACATGCAAACTCCAAGCAGAAAGACCGGGGCCGGGAATCGAACCCAGAACCTTTTTGCTGCAAGGCAACAGCTCTACCAACTGTGCCACTGTACAATTTGGGTCAGTTGAGTAAATTCAACACTCTTCTGTATTCTGACCAGACAGTGATGGCAAAACATATTTAAATATTAGTTTTCGCACGGATAAAGCAGGGAAACATTAGGCTCTTGATGATGCCCCCAATTCAGCTCCTGCTGAAAGTTAACAGCCACTGCCTTGGTCTGTGGCTTCTTAGCAGCTTAAGGGACTTTTCTCTGAATATTCCTAAGAGTGTAAATATTTGAGGGAAAAAAGGAGCTAAAATGCATCATAAAAAGCCAGGAGATTAAAATGACATGTGTAAGTAAACTGACTGAAGTTGTAGGGCTGTCACCATATTTGGCGAAATACATTTTCACTTAGCAGAAGCTTAAAGACACAATGCATAAAAACAATCAATTTTCCCAGATTTAGTTTTTCTTTTCTAAACATAATAAATTGCAGTCTGAAAACTCGATATGTGTGGAATTATTTCCTGCTTCTTGGAGGAGATGGGGGGGAAGTACATATTTAAACGATGACATTGCATTCCATGGAATCCACATTTCCATTCTGGAAAGCAAGAATTAGTGGATTCCCATTTGTGCTGCCATCTGTCATTTCCTCCTCACACCGACAGGCTGTGCTTGTTTTTCCCCCTGGTGTGGCGCTTTTTTTTAGACCAACATTCCTACATTATCCTGAAATCCTGTCCACTTGTTCTTTGTCCTGAGGCTGATGTCAGTCTGTGGTCTGGGTGAGTGTTTTCCACTGAAGGCCTGCTGTGCTCTTGGATCATCCAAGCATTAAATCATTCATGATCCTGCTCAGATGGTGAAACTACCCGCTGTGTCAGCCAAAGAGAAGTCAGCGCCGAGGGGAGGGGTCCCGGGGAAACTTTACACGTTTAAGACCTGAAGAATGTGAACATTAAACCCGGGATTTTATGTGTTGCAATCAAGCATTGAAGACGCGACTGGATGAAAGGAAATGTCAAATAGCCCAGCTGGAGCAGAGAAGGCCCCGGAGTTTCTGCGGAGCTGGAAAACCACCGGGCTGCGCTGGAGGTGTCGAACCGGGAGGCGTGCACGGCGCGCCGGCCGCGGGGCTCCGGATGCGCCCCATCAGAGATGACAGACAGACGGGCGGGGTGTGAGAGACAGCCCGGTGTCTGCTGAGTGGAGACCGCAGCTGAGTCAAGCTGCTGAGCAACGCTCCATTTATATCCGGCAGGGGCTCCAAAATTAAAGCAGGAAACTTTGATTTTTTTTTATTCATTTTTTAGTTAATTTAAGCTTTTAAAAGCTGAAGGCCTAATAACATTTAATTATATTTATATATTGAATTGCTTTTATTAATATTAAAGCGCAATATTACACTTTAATATTACATAATATTACATAATATACATATAGTGCTGCTTATTTTTTAATGCATGGATTTTTTCCAAACAAATACACATGTGAAATGTTTTATTTTTCTTCGTTTGTGTGTGTTGGGGGGGGCGTGGGGGGGGTCGGGGGGGAGGGTAAATAGCCACCCACCCACCCAATGAAAGTAGGGGGTTGCTTATGGAGGGGTTCATGGCCACCCCTGGAAAAATCCTGTCTACACCACTGGCCCCCCAATACAATGTTGATGAGTTCATGCAAAATCATACAGATTCATCTTCTTCAATCAAAACATAAATATGAAACACAATATATATAAATATAAAAGATTAATTTGAAAGAAATTCAAAAACATGTTTGTATTTTATTATTATTATTATTATTATTATTATTATTATTATTATTACTGCCACCCCAAAAGCTTTTACTGAACATTAGGGAACACGAATTTCAGATTACACAATAACACTATTCATAAAGATTAGCCCACTCAATAAAAATGAAGTAAAACAAACAATCGAAGAAGCTTTTATTCTAACAGCGCTGACCGGATGTGGCCGCTGTTGTCTCCCGGAACTTGACACCCAGCAGAGAGGCGGGGGATTGCGAACCGCTCGGCTGACTGGAGGGCTGCTGCTGCGGGCTCTGTCGGGGTAACACACGCGAGGTAACAGAGCTCCGGAAAACTTCCTCTGCTCTCCTTCAGCGGTCGCTAACGGAGCACAGAGGCCGACGCCACAGCCGCTCGTTCCGGGGGAGGTGAGTGCGGTTCGGTTCGGCTCTCGGTTCTACGTGACGCTCTGGCCCCGGTGAGAGGCTATTGGCTTCTAACGGAGTTACTTTGTTGCTATGCACGCTGTTGCAGAGCTGGGGGCTCCCAGTGAACCTGCAGTGCTGTTTTGTCCGCAGCAGAGCGACGCCGTGGAAATATCCAGGGCAGTATCCTTCTGAAGATGGGAGGGCTTCGGCTAGCGTCACTTTTCAAACGGTAAAAGTTGCGCCAGGTGGTGTAAATTAAGCACAGCAGGTGATGGCTGCATCCTTCTGTTTTGGCGCACACCTTCCCTAATTGTTGGGCTCGTTTCCTCCCGCTGGTTCAGGTGGCGGTGGGGAGTGAGGGGGGGTTTCTGCCCCGGCTCCTGGGAAGCTGTGGTGATGGTGAGTGGGGATTCTTTGTTGTCAACGCACAAGGATTAAACTCCTTTGTGTTGGCTTTCTGCAGCCTATTTGAGGCAGGGAAGGAATGGACCCTGCCCCCCATCTAAACGCCCCTGGGCAACTCAACCCCACCACCATCACCCTCCCTCCCCCTAAAAATAACTAACTAAATAAATAAATAAAGTCAAACCAGCGTGCCTGTTTGCAGGCTTTAACAGTTCTGCAGTGGTTTTAATAAGCCGCAGAGGCTGCAGCGCATGTTGGAGTGGATGCTGGGTCACATCTGTTTTGAATGAAGTGCAGGGACAAAGGCAGTCAGTCTCAGTGTGTTTTGCTGCTGAGGTAGTCACCCTGCAGATGTGTGTTGACAAAAAGCCTGTTATCTCCAATGTGAGATTTATTTTTTCTTCATATCTTTCACTCAGGATTTCCCAATAAGGCGTCTAGTTAAGTGCTTTTGCTGTATCTGCGCCTTTAAAGCCGTGAGGAGGAGAGATGTCGATGCGGTTGAGGGTGGAACGACCGGTTCCTTGGAGTTGAAAGTTTACACACTGCTACTTCCGCTTTTAAGCTTTCCACGAGAAAGCTTGGCGTAGAAAAGTAAGACTTTCAGCCGCTTCCATTCACTGACACTATGTTTTGGAAATTGCCTTATATCTTTAAAACAATGCTGAGAATGTCCATCGTACGGTTCCTGTCGGGGATGCACGATGTATCGACACTAACATCGGCATCGGCTGATATTTGTCTTTTTTTTTAACATTGGTCTGATAAAACGGATATTTATTTTTTCAGTCTGTTTCTGCTTGGGGATTTGTTTTCCTAAAAGATGTTGAAACTGCAGTGAAACATATCGATAATAACAACGACATTAATAATATCAGATATCGATATCAGCCCAAACTTTCATATTGGTGCATCCCAGTTCCTGTGGTTTAATGTCCTATTTAATGAGATACCAGAGAACGTTTCTAAAAGCGCAATGTGTAGAGTTACCCAGTACTGCCCTCCCCCACTTGTTACCTTACACTGGCTTTGTGTTGGTCTCAAGGAGACAACATTTATAAAAATCAGAATACCAGCAAATAGTTATGATAAATAATACATATTGCCGCACCGATACGTCAGCCGGCCAATAATAAATCAGCACCGATTTCCAAAAAGCTGTATGTTTTTGGTTATTTGTAATGCATTAATTTGGTAAAGAGAAACTGTTGTAATTTTTCACCAGGTTCTGCGTGAATTGGATAACGATCCATGCAAACTGGCGTTAGTTTGAATGTTGTTATAGATTATAGATTGTTATAGATTCAAACTAATCTATTGCAGTGGCAGTTTGACCTCTACATTACAGTAGTACAGGTTGAAGTGAATGGAACAAAATAACGAGGGGAAAAGTGAGATTTCCAGCTGCTACCTTTCACAACTGCTATGTGGCTGGGGGATTGCTGCTGCTGGTCTGCAGATGAGCACCGTTATCTAATAAACAAAACAACAGAAACAACTTCTGTCATCCAGTTTTAGGTAGAAAGAGAAAAGAAGAAAACAATAACTCATTGAGCTCGTTTCAGTTCATCATGCGGTCCGTTGAGTTATCGCTCACTGGGACAACAGGCCTCAGTGTATCACGTTTTAGCTGCAGTTGTTTGAGCATTTCTAGAATGTTGTTCTGGAAGTCCGCAGGTTTCAGAACCGCAGCGGGTCTCCCAGATGTCAACATCTGAATGGACAGACTCACCACCGCGCAACAGGCTTTCAAATCTCCAACCGATCGACAAGTCGGCCGGCACGCCGCCGGGCGACTTTCACTGCTGTGTCGACGCCACACAGCGCCGGGAATCTGTTTCTGCTGGAAGTTCACTCACCCGGGACGCCTGGCAGAGCGTTCAGACCGCAGAGCAGCTGGAAGGACCAACTGAGCTGTTGTTTTTTTTTTCTTTTTTATTTATTTTTTGTTGTTTGCAGTAGTGTGTGTGTGTGTGTGTGGGGGGGGGGGGGGGGTGTGGGGTGTGTGTGTGTGGTGAGACAGCAGTGAGTCCCTGCAGAGGGATTGCTGGCTCCTGCCAAGGTGGGAAACGTCATGCTTGAACTTGCGCCAGTTTGGGTTCCTGAGGTTTCTCTGGGTTTCATTTCCCACCGTCACTCCTGACTCCAGGATCCAGCTCACTGTCAGTGGGACGGGTCCATTCACGTCGGCGCTGCCAGCAGGACGGTTTCCATGGTTATCTAAAGGCAGTGATGCCCAACCGTTTTGAGGCCACAAATTTACTTGTAAAAATAAATGTATAAATTGAAAAAACCTTTTAAACTTTTTTTTATATTTACCAGCTAAATAAGCAATAAGCTCAGCATAGAATGTTTTCATAAAATAAACAAAGATTTCTGTGGACCAGGGATTCCTAAATCATTGTGGATTTTAAACAATAAATGGTCTTGCAGATTTTTTTAAATTAAAAAAATAGAAAAAACACAACAGCAGACCGTAACGTTGAGGTTTTTTTGTATGTCTTTTAGACAACAAGAGCAGGATATGGCTGACTCTTGCTTTAAATTGATTCAGGTTATTAAACAGGCATGCCAAGGATGGAACCAAATACTGGCTGTTCATTTTGGCCCAGTTTCTTGCTGATGATGAAGTTCAGGGTGGTGCTTTGAGTCTTTCACAGATTTTTGAGAAATCCTTCAATCACCGTGACAACCATTCAGCTTAGCAGAACACCTGGGCGGACCTAGCTCCGCCTTCAAGTAGAAGCTCCTCCTCTGAGCTTCAGAGCTTCCACCTCACGCAGCTCAGCTCCTTCAGACTAGCCAGCAGCAATCAGCAAACACCTGGTGAAACTATGCATCTGCGGAGCTCATTACAGGAGCTGCTTCTCAGCGAAACGAGGTTAGAAACGTTGTTAAAGGGTTAATAGAGGAGCCGTGTTGTGACGACTTTCTGAAGGCGGCGTTTCAAAAAGAACAGGAGTTTTTTTTTAAAGAGATCCAAGTTAAAGGATCTTCAAATTTATTTTTGACTTTGATTTATCTTCAAAGTCAAATTTATTTCAAGACGTATTTGATGCATACAGCAATTTTATAACAACTGAAATTAACTTAGTTACTTGATTGTGCCATAGAATGGCACCATGTGCCTGGAAAACATAATACTGGCCCTAAATTCATGATGGAAGCATCTGAAGCGACCTTTACCCCTTGGTGTGGACGTCTCCCCCGAGCTGTAAATCTGCTCAGGGTGTGGAGCTGTCACTCCATCCTCCTTCCTCTTATAGATTCGGCAGCAGGTTCTCACGCCTCACTCAAAGCACCTGCTCTCCACCAGCAGTGCTGTGGCTGCTATTTCTGGGAGGATGAGAGGGAATTCGTAAAGGGGGGGGGATCCGCCGCTCGACACCCTCCGTATTCGGAGGGATACTCTCTGACAGGCGGATCGGTGACAGGCTCCGTCCCAAAGCGAACCCCGGAAGAACAGAGAGGGGCCCCAACTGCCTGACTCACACTCTGACTGTGATGCAGCAGGACGGTTTCAAAGGCTCCTGACCGAGTCCGCACTGTGAGTAATGCTGCCACCGCTCAGATAAGGAGAAGGAGAACGGTGCTGTTTTTGGAGGACTGCATACAGGACTGAATGTGTGAGGTCTTGTTGTCATCACCGTTAGCACTGCAGACCAGGCTCATTTGTGGTCGTGTGGGTAACTATAGCAATCGGAGTCCAGTGGTTTATGAAGATCAGGAGGAGTCACCCTGCAGCGCTCTTTATTGACTCGCCATTCATGCACGGCAGGCCATCGTATCATGGTGTCAGTGTGCTGCAGCTGCAGCAGCACTTTGCGGTTGTGGTATTAAGGGTGACTAATAAGCCGGGGAGTAGAAACCAAGACCCTGGAGGTTTGTGGTTGGTGGTAAGGAAAGAGGTGGAGGAATTACCACAACGATGGAAAAATAATCCTAACAGTTGATGCATAAAAACTAATGATGTGCAAGTCTAATAAATAAGGCCTTAGTTGAGCAGTAGGACAGGTTCCTTACCTTAAACATTATTTCATAACAGCATAACTGGCATAAAGACGGCTAGTAGCATCCAGTGTTAATGGTTAAATTAGCTCAACAGGAAATGAAGCCACTTCCAAAGAGGAAGAAACTTTCACTGTTACCCGCTCTGCTGCAGCGAACAATATAAAGGTGGAAAGACATCAGGAGTGAGCTTTTTAGAAGTAATATCTGGTTATCAAGTTTTTTTTATAATCTATAAATAAAGAAAAAGATTAAGTTAAAATGCCATCAGTTTTATCTGGAGTTCAGCTCATGTGATGTTTGGAGATGAAGCTCCACCAGCTTCATTCTAGAACACAGGTAGTAGGTAGTAGGGTAGGGTGGCAGCCATCCACTTTTTCCCATCTGGTAACGGTACAGATATCGGAGGCTTGGATTAAAAAAGAAACGCAAATGTACCAAATTACAACTCTGCAGCAGTACAGCACATTTAATACACCAACAGCTTGACAAGCTGGTCAAACATGTAAAAACAACACAGCTTTAATTTATTCAGTCGGTGCCTATAGAAATATATAGAAATATAACAGCCAATTTAAAATAAATAAACTGTCAATAAATTGCAACAAACCTTTCAAATAATCCAGAAAGTGCAATTAGTAATTCTAAATATAATGTAAAATAAATATTTAAGCATGCTGTCTCTCAGAGCACAAAACATAGAATTAGACTGAACAGATTTGCTCTTCTGGATTGGGAATGTTGACACCTGATGTAGAATTTCTTTTTTTCAATATCGGAACCAATACAGATATTAATATCAGATTGGTGCGTCTCTACTTGTCACGAAACACGTGACTGTGACAGGGCTCAGGGTAGTTTTAGCATTTAGCATTCTAGAAACGATGGAGAACGAAGTTCATTTTTTTACAATACCTGCGTGGTTGCACATTGAATTCTGTGTTGTGATATCCCGCTGAGACATAACCTCCACTTCCTGTCTGGTCTTGTCGCCCGCAGTGTTCAGTGAAACATGAGGAGCCGCCCGGGCCGGTGAGCAGCTGAGGGTCAGAGTCGAAGCGCGCGCTCCAGCAGTCATGGCGGACAGAGAGGGGCTTCCCATTGTGCCGGGCCAGATCTACGTCGAGGTGGAGTACGACTATGAGTACAAGGCCAAGGACAAGATGGTGGCCATCCGCCAGGGAGAATGTTACATGTTGGTGAAGAAGACCAACGAGGACTGGTGGCAGGTGAGGAAGGAGGAAGGTGCAAAAGCCTTCTATGTTCCGGCACAGTACGTCAGGGAGGTGCGACGGGCGCTGATGCCGCCGCAGAAACCCGCCCTGAGGGCCAAGCCCACCGTTCTGGACATCTGTAGGGAATCCAACGAGAACCTCAACAGGCCTCAGCTGGAAATGTCCAGCTTCGGCCGCCCGTCACCCTCCTCCACCCCATCGCCATCCTCGGACCGCGTCACGCCGCCCGTTCTCCCCAAGGACGCCAACCAGAACCTGGGGAGTCCGCACCACTGCAAGCTGGTGGCAGAACTGGTTCTCCTCCACAACAACAACAACCACCACCACAGCAACAATTCGTCGTTGCCACGGACACGAGCCGACTCGCCTCCCCTCAAAGCGGGAAATGGCCACAGCAAAAGTCCGGACAGCGACAAGAGCTCGGCTGCGAGCGAGGTGCCGGGAGAAGGGTCCGTCAAACAGCGCAACGACTCGGAGTCCGGAGACGAGCTGAGCAGCAGCTCAACAGAACACATGCAGGTAAGGAAACTGGAGTGAATGGTTTTCTATGGGTTTGTTTAATGGTTTTGGGGAAATAATCCAGAAAATTGTGCATGCCTCAAACGTGAAATCAGCACTAAACACTTGGCGGTAGCAGAGCACTGCCACTGTTGGTTCTCACACAGACACTGCTGAGGTTTTTGAGATCCCTTCACACATTCTTCCATTTTACCCAGTTTATTTCTTCTCTTCCTCCTTGTTATCTCAGCTAACAGCTCTTGTCCCAGTCAGATCCGGCCCTTTCAGTTTCCAGGTGGTTTCTTCACATTCTTCTGCAAAATTAAACTCCTTCATTACCCCTTTTACCACTCGACTACCAAACAGTCAGTCCACGGCTAACCAGATATTAGGTAAAAATACCAGGAATGTGATGGTTGGAATGACCTTGTTGGCCATGAGGTATCATTGGGGTGGTTCCTGATGAAACACGTTTTCTGATGGAGGGCAGCGTTAAACATGAAACCTAAATGTGCTGTTCTCTTCTCGTTGGGAATGAGAAGATCCTTTGCATTTCTAAACTATTCCATTGCATCTCTGGCTGTTTGATTAGGGATGTTTGGTGTGGGTGCTGTTTTCAGGATAATGTAGATTGGCCGTTTTCTGCTACTCATAGAGTTTTGCATTACTGTTGTCTCTCCTCTGACCCTCTCAGGGTAAAGGTTGCTATTTGCATGGCAACTTTTCTAAAAAACTTGTATTATTTTACTTAAATAGGGCTCAATTTCCTTAATTTTGGGAGATCTTTAATCGGCGGACACTTGCATGAGAAACCAATCTTATACACTAATTTTATCTACCCCCTCAAAGTTAGGAAATCAGCCACTGTCCTCAACTTTGCCACATTGTCCCTATGCTTATTGACTTTTCAGACTGTTAAAGCAGAGTCATCCCTAGTTTTCAGCACTAAAATCCAAGTAAAATACACATCACTATGGTTGTAAATGTGGAAATGTTTATGAGCCATGAATACGTCTGCAATGAACGGTAATGAAATAAACTGTTAAACACAGCTGACGGTGAGTTGTACTGCTATTGGTACATGGGTGATGGTGTCACCACAGCCATGGCTGGTGCTTTAAGGCAGAGATTCTCTGTAAGGTCTCTGCAGGAACTGAGACTTCCTGATTCTTTCCCAGTGAAAGTGTTGAACCAAATCAGATCTCCTCACTCCTCCACGGTTTCCTTCTCATCTCTCCGAGTCTGGAGATCGGTGAGAGGCTCTGCAGGAGCTGCGGTCGGTCCCCCTTCGTCTGCTGCATAGGTAGATCAAGGTACATGACCTTGACATGGTGGAAGTACGAGCAGGGGCGCCTTCGCAAACGGTTTGCACACTGTGGACGTATCCAGGCAGGGCAGCTTGTTTCAACACTCCAAAAGCTGCTTGTGTTCTTTGTTCCACGCACTGCTGCAGCAGCCTCCTCCACCACGGAGCGAACAAAGAGGCTGGCTTCAATAGAAACTAGGTCAAATCTGCCGAGGATCCCGCGTAGCCCCCCAGTCATCCCTCTTACTCCCTTCCATGGGGTCCACTGTGTGAGCTTGAGCACGTGGAAGCACGAACGCCATGTCTGATGTGCCGTATGAAGTAGGGAAATGTGAGAATGGCAGCACAGTTTACAGCTCCAGAGCCTCCAGTGTTATGATGGCTGAACAATTTGTGGGTCAAGTCTGGAACTCCTGTCAAAGGGTCCAATCTGGGCGAGGAAAGACCCGTTTTCTTTGTCGGTGCCAGACTTCACCAAACTTTAGGAATTTATTTCATGCTTGTCAAATCACACAGACCAAAATAAGCACACATTTCACTCCACTCACATTAACATTGGCAGCTCTTTCAATATATATATTTTTAACCATCTTTTTATAGTCAGGGTGCAGTAGAAGGGGCGGAGTGTATATAAAGCCCACAGCTGACAGTGTTCAGCCACAACTCCCCGTCGACTCCAGCACAGTTTGGGGTCACAGGGGCATTTGGAGCCCACTCCCACTCTCTTTCGGTTGCTTTGTGGCATTCTGTTAGGGCATTCTGTTTGGCCTATTGCCAGGCGAGTGAAAGACTCGGTGGAAAACGCAATTCTTTCAACTCACCTAATTCCACTGCAGAGAACCAGATCTGCAGGGATTCCTGCAGCGTTTCTAGAGAACAGTGCCAATTTAAACGGAAGACTTTAATCAGTTTAGCAGATATTTGCTTGAGTTTTCCCTCAGCAGCAGGTTTACTACTGATAGTTGGCTGGGTACCAGCTCAACATAATATCAAGAACCAGAAAAGTTGGTCTGAAATCCAAGAACATTCTGCATCAAAATGTTTAAAATCATCAAAGATTTTAAAGTCAATACTGACTTCCTTGTGTTGACAGGTTCTCACTTCGGCAAGCGGCTCCAAAGTGTTGGAGGCCGAATATGTTCTTCAGCCTTACCGCTCAAAAAGATGAGGTCTTATAACTAGAGCTGACTAATATAGCAATACAATTTCAATGTGCACCAAAATGCAATTGCAAAGGATTGTTGTGATGCATTAAATCAAATGCAATCCATCGTCACTCTTCATGCTGATATATGAATGAGTTGGATGAACTTTGATGCGCACACCAGATGTAGAATTTAGCAATGGTTAGCAATGGTTGCCTTGATTTTTATTGTCATCGCAAGAACTTCACGGGATCCTAATCCTTTTCGCCTTTCCAAACAAATAAAGTCTCACCTGAAGCTTCAGCTGAAGCTCTGAAATTAGCTCTCATTCATGTGGTTGCCTGGCGAAAATTGCACCATCTAGTTGGTAGGGAGGCCTCCTCTTTCCCTTCTTGACCCCAGGCCTGGGACAAGTTATTTCACACAGAGCTCGCTGCGGTGTGTTGTGTGATTGATCAGAAGTTTGTGGACATGTTGGGTACAAAATGTCTCCAAAGTGGGACAGAAAAATGCTTTGTTCTTATTAATTATACCCAAGAAAAGCATGGCACGAAAGGTAACAAACTGGAAATGTGGGAAATACTGAAAGGGTGACATGACCAACACCCTTCATCATGTGGCGGTCCCTGCAAGGATCGTTCACAACAAGAACTGTCTGTTCCTCCGGCCGTTTGCTGTGATTACTAATCACTCACTTCCCTAAAATAAACAGTCCTTCAACATCTGACACCTTGCATTAGTGACATTTCCTACAAGGGACGCTGTAAGGATGCCAGTAGCCACGACAACACGAGCAGCCTGTAAATGCATCTGCACAGATTTTGAAAAGGAAACAGCTGAGTCGGGACCTTGTGGCCAGCTTCCGTTGCCCTGCTTTGTGGTCTTCTTACTCGCTGGCAGTGCTTGAAAGGGCATGGGGAGGAGAACGAGGAGGAGGAGGAGGTCGGGGTGTTCACCCAACCCTAACAGCCCATGCTCCCAATGGCTGCCAGGGAGAGATGAACGATTTCTTTACAAGGTCACCGCTAAAGATGGAGGAGAACAATACAGCTGCAGGGACATGAGTGTCTGAGCATGTCTTCAGATTTTGATGGATTGTCCATTGCCCTGTGAAGAAACGCAGGCTGAACACGGCCTGTGTAAGGCGGACTGCGGCTGAGCCAAGATCGAGTGGGGATGTATGGCCGTTGTGCGGTTGCTGGGATCTCTAAATGCACTTTGAAAACGCTTTTACTCCCAGGCTGGGCTGATCAATTTACTGCTGCTATTTAGGCCCAGTGAGTTGGATCACTATTGCTGTGTGACGAGCGCTTTCTCCCACATGAAGCAGCATGAACGCATTTGTGTTTGGCGGTGTGCTGGCCAATCGAATTGCTCCTCGGTTTTACTGTATGGAAACATCCCGTTCCTAAGCATCCGTTGTCACAATTCCCGGCTAATTGCATGTTTTGCTGAGTGGATTTGTTCTCCACGGAGTCAGAGTCCTCTGTCTCCTAGCCAGCGTTTAAATAAGCAAAGGCCTTTTGAAGCACGTCCAAGAAAAGTTCACGCTCTCGTTTCACCAAGACCTCGTAAATCCCACCAGAAAACAAGTGTTTCTCTGCTGAATCTTACTGCAGCACGGGCTGAAGAAGAGGCCCCGGCTTCTTTTCCACTGCATACTTGGAATTCCTACCTCCAGCCCTGCCTACACACACTCTAACACACACACGCACACCCCCACACACACACAGTGAGGCAGCAGGGGAGCTGGGCCAGAGAATGTCTGCGCTACCTTCTAAAGGGAAGTGCCGGAGCTCTGTAAATCTAATATTAAGCTTGAGCAAACGGTGCATCCTGTGTGATCATGTGACAGTCTGGCTCTTTGTCTGTCTGCCCGCATTCTTCTCAGCTCAGCTCGTCTCTGACCCTTCCTCTGCTGCCTCGTCTTCCTCCTGGCACACCTGTCTCTGGGGCTCAGCTGTAATTCTTAGAGGAGACGGTTCTCATCCTCACATCTGTTCTCAGCTGAGAACATGTCCTGTTTTTTTTGTGAATGCTAAGCTAAGAAGAGTTTTCATGTAAAACATGGAGCAAAGATTTAGCATGTTGATACTGTTGTGTTCTACTGCTTTATGGTCAGTGTTTTTTTGTGTGTGTGTGGTAGGGGGATTGGACGCTGACTATTTGTTTCTTCTATTTTTGTTGGGCCAAAGTCAGTTGGTAAAAACTAGAAGGTTGATATTTCTGTTCATCTATCATAAGGGAAGCAGAGATATATCAACCCATTTATCAATTTCGAGAAATCGGCGATTGGCTGATATTTGCACGTGGGCACCGATCTTATCGATCTGCCACCGCAAATGTCTGAAAATCAGCCAGACCTGACGGAGCCTGCAGTCTCTCTATTGATGCATGGCTGCCTCACATGCAGTTCCAACCTGTAATATGAAATCAGTTTAAATTTCCTGCATACCTTGCACACGTGTGCTGAGAAGACGCATAATTAGCTCCAGCTCCACTGGGGCAGGATAATTGATATCTGCTGTTGTGTAACGGCTCAAAGCAGCAGGCATGTAACCGAAGAACGCGGTTGAGGGAGCGACATCAGGCCTCTTGTTTTCTTCAGCTCTTTTCTCTCCGCCTGTCAGCCTGCGATGCAGCCGCGCGGCGCTGGTTACTCCCAAAAGAAGACGACTGCATGCTTCACCTATCTCATTTGCTCTCCAGCTCCTCTTCCTTACCCCACTGCTCACTGTGGTTCCTCTCATTCCTCACCTGTCTCTCTGGGCTCGGCTCACTTCAGCGGCTGAGCGGACCGGGACAGTATGTACCCGGAGAAGGGAAGGACATCAAGCTGGCCTGGTTCTGATAACACAGCCTTCATTTATCCTCCACTAATGGCTGCAGCTCCTGTTCCCTCCGCCTTCTCGCAACCCGGTCCGGCCTAATCGGGCTGAGCTGCACCATCTCTGTGGTATTTCACCTTGTTGGAGACTTCCAACACCAGCAGCCGTCGTGTGCAACACGGCTTTGTGTCAGCGCACCATTACATAACCAGAACCTTTCTCGGACCAGTTCCCAGTCACTCCCCGCAGCAGCCTCTCTCTACTGGAACAAATGGATGGGCCATGAGGTTCTGTTTGGTCGTCAATTCCAGCATGTAAAATGCTGCTTTGCTACATTGTTTTGTCTACAACAGTAAAATAATTGGATGGTTCTTCCTGGACTCTCAGTGCTAAAGCGCTTTTTGTTCTGCTGTGCCACAGAGCAGCCGAGTGAGAGGAGAAAGAGTGGAGCTATTTTGACAGATGGTCTCAAACAGATTTTGTTCAAACTAAACTACAGTGCAGATTATGTCCAAAAAATACAGAAACCTGCGCAATTAATTGCGCATAATTTCTTTTTCTTTGACAGTGTTAAAAGAATGTGAATTAACGCCTTAATTTTGATCACCCTAATAATTATATGCATTTATTAATGGTGGGGCTTGCTTAGAATTTTTTATCAAATTAATTGCAGGGTGTGTAATCAATTGATCACATATTAATAAAAAGCTACAGACAAAACAATGCTAATGTCAGCAACATGTTTAGCTTTGAGATGCTATTTTAGGATCCTTTGTCATTTGTAATCTGTCACAAATATAATATGAGACATTCATTCTCTATAATTGTTGTATTGCTGCATGCTGCAGGTATTTCCCAGCTGTCCTTCAATCAACCTGATCAGTTGTACCTTGCCCCATCTCCCTTTGATTGTACAGATCTCAGACCAAAGATGAGATCAGACCTATTGTATCTCGTGGCGGTTCGTCATTTTCAGATTTTGCAGCAGTTGGATGCATCTGCAGGTCAGAGACATGAGAACCGTCCGTAGCTTCTGTGCTCTGGCTGATTGTTTCTTCAGGAGAGATGGAGCTGGATGCCAGCGTGTGGAAGGACTGCAGAAAGCATCAGAGCGTAGGCGACTGGAGCCATCGAGGGGCACGTATTGTCTCCGTCATACGCCTCTGATATCCTTAATTATGCACCGCGGCTGCCACAGAGACAATAGCTGAGCTGAGAATCAATCAGCGGTGAAACGGTTCCTGTAGCAGCTGTCGCACTAGAGTTCACGATGAGTCTGTGGCAGTGCTGCAGAAAGGTGTGCTGCATTGTGTAATTAACATCATTCTTCACGTTATGGTGCTTTCAAGTTGTCTTTTTTTAGAATAGATGTGCCATTGACTTTCCAGAACCTTTTCGGCCTCAGAACTTTCCACCGGCACCTGTTGCTGAGCAGCAATGCTGCAGATTTTAGCACAAAGGAAGATAAAGAGAGAGAGAGACAGAGAGAGAGACCCAGCGCACTGTGGACAAGTCTCGCTCTTTCTGCTGGCTTTCCACTTGCTCCACACAGGAAGTTCAATTGTGCCGCAGTGTCAACGAGGTTCTCCGGCGGCACTCTCTCCGATTGGGGTTATTGTTTCTGTCTCTGCGCTCTCCCTCAAAGCGGGACAGAAATAGCCTCGGAGAAAGAACAGACACTAGAAGCAGGGATCAAAGTTGTGTGCGGCGCACAGCCTGCAGCCTTTCAGTGTCCTCATGTCTGGCGGACAGAGAGAGAGACTCTCCCGGTGTCCATTAGTGAAATGGATATGCCAGCGGTAACGGATGGTGCAGTGCTCCTTACAGCGCCGCTGGCTGGTTTGATCACTTCTTTGCAGACATCGGCGGTTTGCTCATTAGCCTGTCAGGGAAGGGTGACAGAGTTTCAGTCATCAAAATGGACACTAGGACAGGTTTTAATAAATGATGGCAAGGAGAAACTGCTAATAAGAAACATAATTATTATTTTTAGAAGTCAGGTTCAATTTAAGCCACTGTCCCATCACTTCTAATTTTGTTATTGTGAATCTGGAACTCTTTTTCTGTTGCTCCAAATGTGAAAAATAGTCAAGAAATGATGGAAGTCCTTAGAGAGTCACGACGTTTATTATTAGAAATGCATTAATCGGGGGTGCTGTTGTGGCGTAGGGGCAAAGCACAACCCACATATGGAGGCCTCAGTCCTCATGCCAGCGGTCGCAGGTTCGATTCCCGGCCTGGTGACATTTGCTGAATGTCTTCCCCCTCTCTCATTTCCCCATTTCCTGTCTATCTACTTTCAAATAAAGGCCACTAGAGCCAAAAACATCTTTAAAAAAAAAAAAAAAAAGAAATGCATTAATCAGAATATTTAGACCTATTTAAAACTTTTTGCGAACCTCTGACCAGTCCATCCACATTTTGTCTTGTTTCAAAGTTCTCTTTAAGAATTCAGTTATAAGAAACTGTAAGGATAGCAATAAATACATTTATTCTAGCTAAGCAGTCAATTATTTTAATTAGATATTGAGGTGACATAGAGAGTAGTCACAATTAAATAGTGGTTAGCATTTCTAAAACAGATGTGCATATTCTATATAGCCTAATCTTTACTCTGACATGTCTTAAGTCTGCACGCTCTGAAACTGTTTCAAGCTCAAAACAGCAAATAATCCAGTAAGCCTTTCTTTAACTGTTAAGTCTTGCTCTCTCTCACTCTCTCGCAGCATGACCCAGCAGACATGTCACAATGTTATAGGAAGTAATTATTTTTAAATTACTCCTCAAACCCTGACCCACATCTTAAGAGCCTCATTGATGCTGAAAATTACTGATACATCTTTGCACCGATCTTGTTGATTAATCAGTTGATTGACACCAGATTTGCGTGATTTTTGTAAATGTTCTGCGGCTTAATGTTTCCAGAGGTCTCCTTCGATGACCTCTGAAAACCTTTACTTATATCCCTAGAATAATGGCGGCACAAACAGCAATTTTTGTGCCGGGAGTTTATTTTGAAGAAGGTAGGAAAGGAGCAACTTCTCTCCTGTGTCAGCAGTGCATGCTCAGGGTTTTCTTAGTGTAGTATGGCGGACATACTATTACATAATAGTATGGGATTATGGGAAGTTATTGTGGTTTCAGCTTTTATTGCAGTCATGCTGGAATTTGCTAGCAGTACCATAAATCAGTTTAGTCAGATCCACACATGCACAGAACCCAAAAAAAACGTAGACATTTTTTTCTCACCATTACATAATCTCCTCTTGTTTTCCCCTCCTCTCGCTCACAGTGAACTTTGTTCCGTTTACCATCACCTAGTCTAAAATAAACAGGTTTGTTTGAGTCACGGTCTGCAAACTTTTTTTCCCCCCTATGCTTGCTATAGTAACTAAATCTGATTGCAAACTGAGTACAAACAATTAGTCATAATTTTTTTTGTTTTTTGAAAACGGATTAGAAAAATGATTGAAAATTAATGAAATCAAAATATTCTGACGTTAACGCCAGCAGACAGTCGTTCTCGGGCGGTTATTGTTTCTGTTGCATGATATGATTATTTTCCCGCTGTGGGAGGCTGACCAAACCAACTGCTTTCTGCTCATTTCCTCAGCTGAGGAACGCTTTGGTCCCATCCCAGATAATCACAATCATCTTGCTCACACAGACACAAATGCTTGTTTATGTCCTTTCATGGCATTTCCCTTCATAATGTCGCAGTCCCGACTATTCAGAGCTGGTCTTGTTTCTATATGTGTTCCTGTTTGGTCATTGAATACGATTCTGACCGAAGGCTGACAGTCAGAATCAGCTGACAGTCAGAATCAGCTCTTCTAGAGGATAAATCTAGAAGGGCTTACAGTTAGCAAAGTAGAGAAAGCATCTTTTCTTAACCCAAAGAAAGTAGACTAGACCAGATGGGATGCTTTAAACAGATTTTTTTTTTAAATTCCAGCTAAAATCTATAGTTCCTTTATGGAAAGCCTGTGTGCACATGTCATGTTTCCATGTTAATAAGTGACTAAGTGATTTGGCATATTTTTGAAATTAACAACTACTGTTTTAGATGAAATTAACACAAAAAAAAAAAACACCACACCTCATCCTGCCCAAAAACGGTAGGATGAAGTGTTTTAACCCTCCAGCTCACTTTATAACACAAACATGACAAAACAAATGTTATTGAAATGTTTAACCTCACTCAAATTAATCACATTTTCATATATGTGTGCCCAGCTTTAGTTTGTGAGGAAGAGGATATGTTGGACTAAATTTCAAGATTAGACTAAATCTAATTTTCATACTGGACTAAATCTTCAAAGTCCTTGAAAATGGGACGCAAGCTAGAAAGAAATGATTATCCCAGACCTGCTTTAAACGTATGATATCCAAAACAACTGATAACTAGTAATAGGTATTCAAAATGCCTTTTACCAGGAGCACAACTGATCTATGTGGATTAGTTTTACTAGGACTACTGTCTGTGTTTTGTACATATCGGGCTATCAAAGAATCAGTGGAGTACCAGGGAGATTGTGGTTCTCCCAGATATAAAACTGTTGTTCTGCATGGATTAAGCCACAGGGACAGAGCAGCCTCCACTGCCACAACCATCTGCAGGAGTGTTACAGACTTCACTTGATAAGCTTCATGCACCAGCAGCTGTGGGACAGAGAAGTTCACAGGTCAATCCGATGCCCGGACAGGAAGCCCCCACCTCATATACACATTCTACAATCTTCTTACAATTCCGGATTAAGGGGTTGTATACAGTACATTCCTGTGCTAATACCCACCGACCCACCCCCCAAGTCCTGTTCATCAGACACCAGCATGTCTCAACCTTTCTTATCCTGTTGGACAATGTGCTTATCTCGTCTGTCTGACTAAAGCCCCTTCCAACACCTCCATCCCCCCTTTTATTTCCGGTATCTTTCATCACTTACTCTAGTGGCGACATTCCCAGACTCGTCAGCTACAACTAAAACAGAAATTAGATGGCATCAATTGTCAGTATTAGAAGTTAAAACAAGCAAAAAAATATGTACCTCAAAAAGTGGAAACGGTCAACCGTAGAGCCTAATATCTACAGTCTACCATATCTCCACTCATGATGGTTGTAGCCAATCAGCATCAAGGAAGATAAATGCTGCTCATGGATTGGCTGCTTGGCAAAGGCCAGTCAATAATGTGTCCAGTAGCATTGTGTTTTGATATTTCAGATCTCCCAAGTGACATTTTCTTTGGAATATCTTGGATATCCTACATGGAAAAATCTGCATATTTTTCCAGTCTATAATTTGAAGTTGTGTTCAACAGAAAAAATTGTAAATATGTGAATCAATGTAAATCACTGGTCCAACCACTTTATTGTATGCAATTATTACCTAATTCTATAATAATGTGATCTAGGACCTTTACTAGGGATGCAGTGATACATGAAAGTTGATATTCAATAAGTTTGTGGTACATTTCAATTAAAAGAAAAAACGACTTTCTGAGAATTTGATTTGATGACATTGCCCAAGAATTTTAGAAAATTGGCATTATAAAAACTGACTGGAGATTTGCTTTGAGTTTTTTCTTCATTCATATCACTAAACCTTAGATGAGGTATGAGTGACATGTTACTGCTTTCGAAGCACTGACTTTTTAAAACCTGGTTATGCCTTAAGTTGCCACAGTTTCGGGAACTTTAAATGACTTCCTCCACGTCTTCCATTGTTGGTTTTTCTAAATGGGGAAAGAGCTGCTGCTCAGTTTCAGCTCCTTGTCGAGGCCTCATTCACCACATCATTCCTCTTTTGTCTCTCAAACAAAACCCTGAGTAATAATTGAAAGGCGAGTAATCTGGAGTCCTTAGAACTGGGGATGATGTGGCTGCTTGGGTCAGGACCCTTCTTTCAGCTGAAGGACCTGTTTGTTATTGATGTGCCAGCCCATCCACAGGTTCTTCAGATCCCGCCGATCTGAAAGGAAAGTGCGTTTGAAACCATGGTTACACATTCACATCAGGCAGGAGCCACTTTATTGAAAATGGGGGGCTGTTTCGACTCATGATGGTGATGTGAAATGTGACTCTTATGTGTGTGGGAACACACTTTAAAGATTCTCAAATTAGAAAACTTGGATTGCAACAAAAAGGTCCTGGGTTCAAATCCCCAACCCTAACCCTCTAACCCCCATCAGAAGGTAAGGTGGGTGAAATGTCTTGCCCAAGGACACAACGACAGAGGTGGGTGGAGCGGGGATCATACTAACCATTTGGAGCCAGCTCTTACTGCCATAGCCACCTTGAGGTTCAAAAACATGACTGCTAGGTTTAATGACAACTCTACAGTTGCCCTTAGGTATGAGTGTGTTCATTCGTAGATGGTTGTCTAGTTTGTCTCTGTGTTGACTTGTAATAGACTGGCAATCTGTCCAGGGTGTTGGTTCTGAGAGAAAACCAGAGATCTGCATCATCCAGGAAACTGATGCATCTCTAATTTGTAGATTTGGAAGAAAAAATCATGTGGAGTGCTTTAGTTGGGAACAAAGTGAGGTAGTGAGTGGTTGGGATTTGGGGGGTTAATATACTCATGAACATGCTTTAGGAACATCTCTAAATCATCTCAATGGCTCATTTGAGTCAGTTTTCAGCATCCCTTTGTAACTCTGAAGCAAACCCACTGACCTTATTAGAAACTGCTTTTGAAGTAGCACCGATGGTTTGGATGCCTATCAGCACCCCTCTGCAGGAGAGGACCACGTCTTGGCTCTAGGTTACCAACTGCCCCATTTCTTGCCATTGGCCGGCACACATTCTGTCAATGGCCCCATGGACGGTTTGGCAGGCAGAGCTGCGCTTTACGTGCTCTCGCTGCTTCCACGAAACAAAGGCGGCAGTCTTGTTAATGTGGCAAAACATGCCCAGTGGAAATTGAATTGCTTTCTACAGAAGCAGCTCTGTAACAATCAATTTGCCCACCAGGACCCATTTATGGGTCACCCTGAGGCCAACTGAAATGAGGCCCCTCTGCTCAGAGGTATTAGAGCCTGTTGCTGTGTAAGAGTGGGCTCTGCTACTAATGTCAATTCCATAATTTCTTTCCACTGATTTGTAGCGACTCCATCACGGATGAATCAGACCCTCTGGACAGGTTGTGAATGGCAGCAGACGCCCGAATCTGACAACGCTCTGATGAGCGAATCGTGAGGCAGTTCAGAAGTCACAGTGTGGTCATGTTTTTCATTATGGAATGCTGGTTATGATAAACCCGTTTCTCTGAATGTGTGACGGGACTGTAGAGATGACAAGGCAGCTCTCTCTGTGGCAGGGACTGCACGGACAATGCTTTCTACAGTGTCTGGGCTCGTACTGGAGCTGTCGTCTGGGAGGATTCGCAGAATGATGGGAGCAGTGGGAAGGCTGGTCAGCTTGCCAGTCTCTGGGCTGTGGGCTGAGTGATCCATGACCCGTGACACAATGCATCTTTCTGTCACTGCCTCTCCACCCCCAACTTGCACAGCTGAGCAGCCTGAGTCATGGTATGTGGGCCAATAGGTAGAGAGGCCAAAGGTTTAGATATGTCCTTTTAACTCTCTGTGTGTAGATGTGTGTGTGTGTGTGTGTGTGTGTGTGCGTGTAGCCTACTAGCCTACTTTCCTTTCCTCTCTGTCGCCTTAGGTTGTCGTTATCATTACTAATCTTCAAAGACAAGCACTCTTCACAAGTTAACATGGCCTGAAGCAATGTTTGATACTTATTTGTTGTTTTAGCCTCAGTTAGATCGTTTTGCTAAAGGAAATAATTATTTAAACCAAGATCAGATTAATAGACTGTTTTCGCAATTACTTGGCAAGGATTATTTTTGAAAATCATGTTTTAATAAATAACTACGGCGCTCTTGGTTAATCAAAAATGTTAATAAGCTTCAAACTTCAAACATGAATGCCTCAGGAAGTGAGGTTCTGTCCTTCTCAGGAGAATATCTATATGTACAAAATTATTGAGCAACTATTATTGTGATTATTATGCAACCATAAGTTTCGAGTCAAGTTCAGGTGAGGAAGGGGGATCACGTTATGAAGTGTTTATCTTTACTGGATAGCCACGCAGAAGAGTCCTTGGATGAATGTGGCAGAGCTTTGTCCTGCATAAAAATCCTTGTCTTTTTGAAAGATGCAGACATCTTCAGCCATCTGTTTTACAGAACTTTGAACCTTCCTGTTTGGAGATGATGTTGCTCTCTCCTGGTCCTTTAAAGCAGTGTTTTCCAACCCTGGTCCTCAAGGCTCACTGGCCTGCATGCTTTAGGTATTTCCTTGCTTCAGCCCAGCTGATTTCAATTGATGACTGATTAGCAGGCGTTTGCTGAACTGCAATCAGTGGAATCGGGCACATTAAATCAGGGAAACCTCTAAAACATGTAGGACAATGTGCCTTGAGGACCAGGGTTGGAAAACACTGTTCTAAAGTGTCCGACACTCCACATCATACATTAATCTTTTGTCCTTTTCGGGCTTCGTAGCCTTTCTCTGTGCTCCCTATAGTCTTCTGAGACTTATCTTGGACTTTTACAATCCAGCAAATAGTTTTGAAATATTAGCGGCACATAGTTTTCTCTACTTGGCCAATTAAAATGCAAATCATGTGCTCATTTTAATTTGCCACAGCTAAAAAGATGAAGTCTGAACAATAGGCTGGAGACAGATTATGTTGCTATTGTTAAGATCAGTTTTAGAAATGCAGCATTTTTTCGCCCACCTATAGAAATACCTTTCACCTCAAGCTGAGAGAGGGTACACTTCCTGCTTCTCTGTGTGTAAAGTGGTGTGTGTGTGTGTGTGTGTGGCGTTAATTACGGGCTGTGACTTGACAGTTTCCGTTTCCAATGCTGTAGGTATTTCATGTTGAAGTGGCACCTCCACTTGTCCTACAGCTTTGTGGATTCACTCATCACTGCGCCAACAATTTGATAACAGGAAGAAGCTAATAATTAAGACCCGTGGTCCCGTTCTGAACGGGCCGTCTGCAAACCTTCACATCTCTTGCATAGGCACCATGTGCTGATCCACGGGCTTGACTGATTGGAGTGCAGGAGCAGCGAGGAGCAGGACGTGTGAGGAATTCTGCCACTCGCAGCTCCAGGGTGGCGGGGTGGCTCTTATCTGGATCACATTCTGTGAGAGGGGGAATGTGGATCTTTAGCTGGTTAAGGCTGAGTTATAGCTATGCTTGTGCAGACATCTCTAAAAGAAACTTCATCAAGAGATAAAGGGTTTCCTCCAAGAAAACTTGCTAAGCCCGGTGGTATGGGAGCTTGCGCACAGATGATTTATAGAAGGTTTAAAGTTGAGAGGGATTTGAAAATATTCCTGTTACCCCCTTTATTAATTTATCACTAGTTTATCACTAAACTAGTTTATTAGTTGTGGTAGTCTTGTGGCGATCCAAAGAAAGCCTGATGGCCCGCCAGGCTTAAAATACACGGTTTGAAAACCTGATAGTATAAAGACAAACCTTTACTCATGTAGTGCATTTTGAGTGAAAGTGAGGCACGCCATCCATAGTTGAACGAGGCAAGAGAGCGCATGACAACTGTAGCACCGTGCGCTGGTGTCGAGCTGTCCGTGGCCTGCTGCTCTCAATTTTTGCAATTCTCTGCGTCACATTTCTGTCTATCTGGACTATATGGAAAGTACTCCTGCAAAGCAGGTTCACCTGAGCTGGCATTTATTCATTCCCTTTATGAGGTCTCATTTTCCCCAACATATCTGTGAAGTATAAAAGCCACACCACTTGTTTGGCAAATGTAACTTTTAAAGCTGCAATTGTAACGCAACCTTTACAAAAATTCTCAGCAGCATGTAACAGCAGGGACAATGTGATTTGCCTTAACCCAGTTCAATAAATCAATTATAAAACTTACAGCTTACCATGAGGGCAAACACACTGATGCAAATCAGCATGCTGTCAATACTGACGGTATTGACAGGACAAAAGGCAGCTGCCTTTTGTCCTGTCTTCTGTGTGGTGGATTATGGGTAAAAATGCTGTGAATATGACAGGACTTTGAGCACAGTGCAACGTTAATGAATGTGGCGCAATCAAACACTCACTACCTAAAATATTTAGAATTCCTTTATATGAAATCACGCTGTTTTATCATGTTGTTTTATACAAATTCAGATAATTTTTTTTTACAAACGTGCATGAATATTTATAACACTAAATTAAGGTGAAAGCAAATGTTCTTTTTTCCTATATGTAAAGGTAATGACTTTTGACTCCAAGATCAGTTAAAAAGCAAACAATACTATTTTGATAAGCAACAGTTAGCTGTGCCAAATAGATTTAAAGGTGAAAGTAATTCTATTTATATAGCACATTTTTAGCAACAAGGCAATACAAAGTGCTTATGATGATATTCAGCATGATGTTTTTTTATGGTGCTAAAAGGGAAATTAATATAACATACGCAGCCATCATCCATGTTTCTCTGCCATAACAACATTATTAACATATTAATATTATATGACATCTGATATGACTGCTGGTCAAAATGTTCATCTTGGTGCATCCCTTATGCAAACTCTGATGCTCGCACTGCTTTCTGCCGTCACTCTGCTGCTTCTGCCTGCAACTGAAGACAAAATGCTTCTGTGAGATAAAAGCGTTCTTCTCTGTATGCTAAGATTTTCAATTAACTCCACTTCTCTGAGGTTAACAACCAGATGTGCCAGAACTTGCATGTTTAGCAGCTTTAGGAAGCTCTCGCCCTGTTCTTCTTTAATGAGTCATCAGGAGTTTGAGCGCAGACAGAAACACGTGTCTTTGTCTCTTCCATTTATCTTTCTGCAGGCACCGACTCTGAGCAGAAGCTTTCCGCTGGATGTTTCAGCTTCGCAGATTGCTGGGTAGCAGCAATTATTTCTGTGAGGTCATTGGGCTAAAACTCCCAATGTAGCAGAGTTAGTTGCACTGATCATGGCCTATTAATGAAGTATTTTAATCAGCAGCACACGGCTGCTGCTTCCCTGTATGAATCCTGAGGAGTCGGTGAAGTTGTTTTTATTTGTCATGGACAACTTCTGAATTTAGCTTCATTTTTATCTTATATATAAGAAAGGTTGAATCTGTTTAACTCTAGAACGAGAGCTGCACAGATAAATGGAATGGCCGATAAATGAGACAGCCAATAAATAAGCCCAATTTTCTTAATTTTGGAAATAGGGCCCATCTTATCTCCCTCCACAAACGTCTGAAAATTAGCCACCGTCCCATTTTTCTCTTAAATAAGAGAGGGCTGACTGACGGACCCTGCCCACCAGGTCATCTCTGGACATGTGCAGTTAATTGTTGCTTCCTTAGCAACTGCGTTGCAATATTTAACAACTTCTCAGACGTAGAAAATTGGCTAAGATTTTGGTATGACCAGACTCGGCAGGTCAGGCTTTGTAAAGAGCGGCGATCGGCCTGAAGACTTCAATTGGACCACCTCCACCTAAAACTGAAAGGGATGTTACTGTATGAGAGTAATTGCTTTGATAAGATTGATAACCTAATACTCACCCCAACACCCTTCCCAAAATCCAATCTCAGTAATAATACTTTGATACTAAGGTTGAGCATCCAGGATAAGAACTTTATAGTAAACTGTGTTTTGTTTGCAGAAATACCAGAGAAGTGAACCGGTTGCCAGGGTTGTTAGTAGTTAGTGGATGAAATGCGTGTCCTGCATCATCTTCTTGTGTGCAGCTTTGACCCTTCAGTCTGTATTTAACCTATGACTGAACTGAAAGGCTTTGGACAGCATGCTCAACATTTTCCATTGACGGCATATTCATAATCCTACTAAGAGGGTGAGCAGCTCAGGACGGAAATAAAGGTGCCACTTGTTGCTTTCATTGTTGCAAAGCTAAACATGGATATAGATCACTTGTCATTTGGTATTTTAAAATATGCAAGAGAGATTCCAATATTCACACTTGCTTGGAATTCCTTGTTACAAGTTTGTACTGAGCTGCAGGCCAAACACAGATCCCACAATCTGTGAGGGATGAAAAAGTGTATACCTCACTCTTGGTATCAAAAGACTGTATCAATGTTCTGTGTTGTCATTTAAATGTCTCAGCCTGCGTATCTCTGTGCACTCATCACTTTCCACAGAGAAACAGCATCAACTTTCTCATGAAGTCGTAACGTCACCTGGCCAGAAAGCCCCTCCCTCCTAATCTTAATCTGCCACGCACTGAACGAGGAAGGCAACGGTCATCGTCTTCATCTGTTCTCGCTGACCTACGGCTGCTCGCTTTGCTCTCCCACGCAGCTGGTAACTCACCCCGCCACCCTTCCCAAAATCCAATCTCGGTAATCTTCTCCCGACGCCCGTCTCATGCAAACACTGGCTGTGGGGTTTCGGCGGCGTGCCGACCCAAGGCCTCTCGGATGCCGCCTGCGGTGGAAAAGCGCCTTTCGGCTTTTCGGCTGCGGACACACTGAGCTGCTGCTGGTGTGTTTCTTGGTCGCGGTTGGAACTGATTCAACCGCAGCATCTGTCACTGTAAGTGGACCGTGTGAACCACAGAAGTTGTGACCCAGGGATCGTGACCTCTGACTTGTTCGCGGCCCTAAAGCACGGCCACCCTTCAAGCTATCCCCTTGGACTCTTTCCGTTTGTTGCTCTTCATCTGGCTCCGTATTTTCTTTGCCTCTCTGTCTCTGAAAGGCTCAGGTCATTCAGCTAATGAGAGTTCCTATTTAAGGCCAGCTCCACGTCCTAAATAGATCCCTCTAGATCCCTTAATCGTCTACGGAGGGCCCCTCCTTTTGGAGTTCTGAATGCAGCGAGACTTTGCCTGCCACCAACTTCCATGCACTTGCACGGGACGCCTGTGTCCCTCCAACCCTGAACCGACTGGCGTCCTGGGAGCCGGGCCATGTTCTCATACCTGAGGAGCCCTCAGTATATTGTGAGTAGCTGGGTTTGTGCTGTCCAATGGAAAGCTCAGTGGAAGTGGATGTGTGGAGTCTTACGCTACTTGGCTGCTAGATAAGTAGAGCAGATGTTAGCGGACGTGCTGGTCATTGTCACGATGGCCGACACGGTCTGGTACAGTTTTACTGCTGAGTCACTTGCATGTTCAGCCACTTTTCTTTCTAGTTTTATGAATCGTTTTACTGTTTAGTTCATAGATTGTTGTATTAAAATACCCTTTAAACAATTAGCTTAACATGAACTCTGTTTTAAGGGATGTGAAAGACTCAGATTTAGCTAATTAAGAAAACTAGTGAAGCCCAGTGGTAGGGGCACGAGCTGAACACCTCAGTTAAATCTTATGTTAATCAACCAGTTGATCTTAAAACAAGCCATTCAATTCTATCTGAGTATTTGTATCCTAAATGAAACATTCTTATGGTACAAATATTCCATTTTTAATTTTATTATTATTTTTTGTGTTTTCCCAATATCTTCAGCTCGGTGCAGTGTTTTTGATTTGCTGGGTTTGATTGGTTGTTATTTATCCAAACGAAGGCAGGATTTGGAAGGAATGCTCCAGGGGAAAAATACTTGCCTGTGATTGGCTGGTACATTAACTTTGTCAAGGTGCAAGTGGAAGTGTGCATGCCAGAACACACAGTGTGTGAGCATGTGTGATACATTTTTCTTTGTCCACAAAGATGTGTGCACTCACATCAGTCTCACTGCTAGTTCAATGCAAACCCAGCAACTAACTGAGCCTTTATTATCAAGCTTTAAGAGGTTTGTGTGTGAGTCGAGTAAGTGATGTGGTTTTAATTCTCATCGTGTACAATGATGCAGTATTCTCCAAGATGACGGCCTTCATAAAGGGGCCGGTACAGCCGAACCTACTCTGCAAGAACACCTTCTCAGTAGACCATTTTAAGTGAAAGTGGTGCATGCGATAAGACAATTAAACAACTAAACCTGTCTTTTTCTGGCATTGATACATTTAACAGAACAAAACAAAACCCTACAGACGGCAGGAGTGTGGATGTGCTCATGTAAACTTCAGTCTTTATTGGGCTTAATTCTCTTTGTGGGAAACTTTTGTGCTGGATGTACTGACGACCCTTTTACCACAAGTCATACTTTGATGGCAGAAACCATCAGCTAGCAAAGCACAAGCCACAGCAAAACGTATCAGGAGCCTTCAAAACTTAGGCTGAAGGTTCTGGTTCTGCCTGTAATTTCTGGCCAATTTCTGGAACCAGTTGACCGGCGCTTGTTTGTTGAGGACATAGTGGCAGCAGCAGCTATCCTCAGCTGGTGTCTGAGCCTGCAGGGAACAGTGGAAGTTGGTGGTTGTGTTCAGCACTAAGCATGAAGAGGAGCTGACCTTCATCTCGCTCGGGACCAAAAGCAGTTGAACCTGATGTCGTCGAACACGGCGTGTTCAACCTGAAGGCGCCATCACATCCCATAATATCAACTCTCTGCCGCCTGTGCGCGCAGGAGATTGAAGTGTCTCTTTAAACCAGAACAGTAGAGGCTCTTCCCCCTCGGCCATGTCTGTCACACCAGCCTCCTTAAGAAAGATGGAGATTGCAAAGGTACAGTTTACGACACCCACTCACCCCGGAGCCCCTCCTTGTTGTCTCCACGGTAACAATAGTCGGCTCTACCTTATGAGACATCATTACTCTCTATTGTTCCTGTCTTTATTCCTGTTTCTGGACATTCACGTCCTTTATAGGAGGTAGATAAACTCTTGTGACACCTCACACCTCTCATCACCCGTCCCTTACTGTCCCCTCCTCCCGGTCCTCCGCCTCTCCTCTTGTCATTGTCAGGCAGCCAGCTGTTGTTATTGGGCTGACTGACTATTGTTTTGCTCTGTACCAAGAGTCCCTTTGTCTCAGGCTGTCTCTGCACTTCATGTGGCACAGCACCGATAGACCCTCAGACATACGGCAGGGCTGGGGCCCGTCACACGCCGACACACTCTGTGAGTCACTAGCTGCGTTACCATTACAGATGCGTGCATCTTTGTCTATAATCTGCCAGCGTCGAAAAAAATATAACTTCACAATTGCGGTATTGCTGTTAAATGAGAAATGAAATTAAAATCACACGATTAAGATTTTTCACATGAAAAATCACGGCAGTGACGAATGTAAACACTTATATGAGATATATTCATAAACAGGCCGTGGTGCTAGCGCTAATTATCTATTAGCCAATCAGAGGAGACGTTGGTGTCTTATTCAGGCTTATTTAGGCTCCAAGACATCTTGGTGAATGTCTTCCTCCTGCAAGACGTTGCTACTTGGAGAAGCAACAAGCCTCTCCTACTTGGGAGCGGCTAGGTATGTGGTGTTTTGGGGAAATTGTTGTCTAGTTTTACAGAAGAGCGACTGATTCAACACGTTGGAGTGACACACAACTTCTGATTGAACTGCGTGATGCTGCTGTAGCTCTGGTTCTGCACATTGTCTGAAAAAACAAAAAAATCATCCTCCGACTACTTTGTCGTCTGTCGACTACGCTACCACTTTCATCAGTGGTAGCGTCCGGTTGTCGATCACGTGACTCATGCGACACAAAATAATTGTTTCCATTTCAGTTTTATGAAATACTTCTACTTACTATCCAGCCAAAAAGACACTTTCTCCTAGCACAAAAACTTTCCAAAGTCGGTGTTGTTCCTTCAAGCAAATTTATTTGTGTCATTTCAATTTGTGCAATTTTGATGTGTAATGGAAACACATCTACTGGCTGTGGTAGGAGTGAGTACCTGAGATGTTCTCTTACCTTTGCTTTGGTGTGATGAGGGCTGCTAATGAGTTTCAGTACGATGTAGCGGCGTAGCATGCTGATATGAACACATTGCTGCTCTGCCAGCGTCGCCATGGAGCTTCCAGTCGCTTGTTATCATCTGAGGTTTTGTTGGATCCATCACGGGATTCTGAAGCATGCTTTGTTGTTTTCTGGTGAATAAATCCCCAGAGCTCTTTTTGTCCCCTTTAGTCATGGTTTTGCGTTCAGTTCTTTCAGCTACAGTACTTGCATATCAGTCAGTATCTTGGCAGATTGATCACTTTGTCTTAGGCTGTATCAGAATTGTATAGAGGCCCTAAGGGGACATGGAGAGAGAGAGGGAAAAAAAAAGAGATCTCGGTTTACTTTCTGGAGATCCCGAGATCCTGACTTTTTTTCTCGAGATCCCGCGCAATGAAAAAAAAGTTGGGATCTCGAGAAAATCAGTCGGGATTTCTTCTTTTTTTTCCGTAGAATTGTCATGCAAATGTTGAGCCATAAAATTCAAGGTGGGGAATTCCTTGACTCCAATTTTGGTAAACAGGAAAGTTAAGATTCTTTACCAAACGACTGACTTGCCAACTATTTACTGGCTTCCCATTAAATGAGACAATAAAAATGTCAAACTGTTATTGATCGTGTACCTAAAGGATTTCCACTTTGTTTTTCTAAATGCTGTTCAGAGATGTTAAGACATTTCTTTTCCAAGTTGACCTCAAGTCTTTCACCCCAATTTTGGCTCATCGAATACACAACATCCAGGTTACCTCTGACCCTTCACACGCACAGTGACTGCAGTGTCTAACTCACTGTTCACAACGTGAAATGAAAACTGTCAGGACTCGAGTCTCACACCAGGGGTCCACAGATCTTGAGGGCGCAAATCTTCCTCATGTTTGAAATCTTTTGAGTGCGACTCGAGTCGAAGTCTCAAACCCGCGTTGCCATCTCTGTTATCTAGTTACCTAACTCGAGGAAACTCTTCTTGTGATAGACTGCATCATGTCATTGTGGTGAATTGTAGCTTTGCACAGAGTTTCCTGAGGAATCAAAGCGGGACTTTGAATTGGCCCACATCTCTTCTCAGATGACTGCGATCATCGGTTCCAGCACCAAAAGCTTCTGATCGCACATCCACGCCTAGAACGGTGTAACCAGAACCTTGCGGAGGAAGACGCATCTCCTGTCTGCATAGGCAACCATGGAAACGGCTTGAATGCAGGAATATCAGAGAAAAACGACATGCTCGTTTAGCATCTGTGCCATGCGTGTCCACCGCACGCAGGGCTTCTGCTGCATTATCTGACTTGTTGTTTATTTTAGCATCCATTTACTTAATTTCCTTCCTTTCTCCATTTTTACATCCAAGCTTTTCTGCGACGTGACTGTAGTTGAGCCAAGAAACTGTCAGTAAGCATTCTGACTCATCCTCTTCTTTTCTTCTCGGTTGCTCAGCATTTATAGGAAGTTCTAATTCCATTGCTAGTGGGAGAAGCTAAAAATCCCACATGCACCTGCTGGCTAAAGGCTGCAAAACCTGTTTAAAACAAGCCGTTTTAAACAGGTTTTAAAACAGCTTGTTTAGCATCTGATGTCACCACTTATTGTGATCTTTGTGCTTCTATCATTCATTTCTTTTCATTCTTTATCGCAAAAACTGACATGTGGAGACCTGGTAAATACATCATGTAGAGAGGCGGTCAACAGACTTTAACAGTTTGAGTTCAAACGCCGTCTAGACAACAGACGTCGCACTGTTGACTTTTTTTTAAAAACAGAGCTTCAAGATTTTAAATGATCATACATTTTTTGAGTCTTTTCACCCAAATTCAGCTCCGCAGATGTTCCTCTGTCTCAGTTTTATCCTGTTCCAGTAGAAGAGTTTCAAACTATGGCTTTTCTGAAAGCAGATGGGCGAAGACATCTGTTGCACGTTCGTTCTGGGATCAGATGTAAACATTCACATATGGATGGATGTCATCTATTGCTTGTGTAAAGTTTTTTTTTTTCTTCTCCCAGATGAACCAACTGTTAGAGTGTAAATATGTTTAGAAATGAATTGTTTTGTAATTTCACCATGACCATTGTGATTTTTATAAGAGCCGTCCTTCTCTGCATGCTTCTCTCACCTCCACCAATCCCCAGAGATCTTTGCTCCCTCACTCGGGTTCCACGTAAACGGAGCCGATTTCAGGAAATGTTAATGAACTGCTAAAACCACAGCTAAAGCCACAGCCACACTGGTGAGACAGCGAGCAAGATGCTGCTGGGCTTTTTCCTAAATGCACAGAGTGCTTTTTAAAGAGCTGTTTTGCCTGCAGATGTTATCTACAGAACAGGATAATTTGTAGAAGCGACACTAGAAAAACCCCATAAAGGCTGATCTATTATGCTCTTAGTGATGTCATGCTTTACTATATATTTTACATTATAGTTAGAATCCCTAATTGCACTTTCTGAACCATTTGAAAGAAGGATTGTTGCAGTTTATTTTTGCATGTTTGACCAAGGTTTCTTGTTTTATTTTTCATTGGCTGTTAAACTTCTAGCTACACTGACTGAACAAATGAAGGTTGTGCTGATTTTGCCTGGTTGACCAGCTTGTGATGCTGTCGGTGTATTTCAGTGTGCTCTGCTTAGTTATCAACTAAATTCATAGTACGGGACATTTACGTTTGTGATGGGGAAAAAAAAGAGAAACATTTAAAGTTAATTCAGCATTGATTTTCTGTATTGGATCAGTATCGGAAGTGAAAAAGAGTGGATTGACGCATTTCTAGTTTATGCAAATTAAAAACATGACGGCAGATGTCCTAACTGTGACTTAAAAAAAAATACGATTCAAGATTTTAAACATTTGGATCTTTAATTCTGAGTTTCCCTTTTTGGTTGATTCACCCAACAGGCGATGTCTGCCAACTTAGTGACTTCATCTCTATATTTAGCTGGGGTTTTTTTAGACAAAAATATTGGAATCCTGAGGTGAGGGTTTTGAAAGGTCGATGATCGGCTAGAAGACTACAAAATTTGCACAACTAGTTTTGATAGTTCTGTGATTTTTCAAGAACTCCACAACCAGAAAGACCAATGGAGACACTGTAGGGTCTACTGAGCTCCAGCTGTTAGTAGGCTTGTGGTCCTGAATTATGGAATATGATTGCATGACTTATTTCTTAGGAGCAAATACATCAAACTGTTTAAATCCCAATTTTGAAAGCAACTTTTCACACCAAAAAATAATCAGTATTGGCTAAAATCTGTGTTTGCAGTTTTCTGACTGATCACCATTTATTACAATCACTGCACTAAAAAAGCAAGTAGAACCTTTAAGTGACTTCATGAAGGTCCACTCAGATTCACCAATCAGCGGAAAGTGAATAACACTAGAGTAGCTTGAACCAATCAAGCTGGAGGTATTAGGACAGGATTAGCCATTAGCTGGAATGCTTAGCACTCAGCCACTGCTCCAGCTCCACTCTCCTTATAACAAAAAAAAAAAAGAGAAAGAAATCTGGAAGGCAAATAGTTCCTGAAATACAGTTCCTGATCCGTTAATAGCCAGAGCCGAGGGCGGACGGATCAGACGGCAGCTGCTAACGTCTGGCGCTGCTCTCTTCTTGCCTTGTGCGGCGCGCTGCAGTCATCCGGTCTGCAAGGCCGATAAACGGAGAGGGAACAGGCTCACCATCTGCCGTAGCATTCATTTGCCGACTTCTCCCGGAGTGAAGTGTCAGGATGTGAAGTGTAACGTTCAGCGCCGTCAGGAGGGAGCAGCGTGTCGGGCCCGACGCCGCCACTAAGCCCCCATGGAGTCGTTGTGCTCACCCAAAAGGAGAAATAAAAAGTTTAATTTGAAGCCCGTCTCATTAGAGAAGGTGAAGTTTTCCTTCAGCTGCTCAGCATTACGTTGTTTTTTTTTTCCCGCCTGCTAGTAAACAGAACAAATAGTTGCTGTCAGGGTTCTGGCAGCTCATCTGACGCGCAGCCAGAACTCATTCATCAGGAGCCGCCTGGTCCTGATCTTCTCCTGGTCCAGATCCTGGTCCTGATCCTGGTCCTGATACTGGTCCTGCCCTGGTCCTGTCCTGCAGTTGGCTGGTTCTGCAGGGAACACACTGCAGTGTCGTCCCGTCCCACCAACTCTGACCGCTGCTCCACCGCTTTCTGTTGCCGTCTCATGTGCATGTCAGCTTCAGCAGACGACGAAATTAAGATTTAATCCAGTTTTCCTTTTGTTTACCCCAAAAGGAAAATAAAAAGTTGTCATAATTCATATTATCCAAGTTTCTTCAGCGTCGTCATGGATGGTGATGCTGTGGGCAGGAAGGATCTCCAGCAGCACTAGATTTGTTTTGTTAAAATTTAATTTAGTGCTGTGCAAAATAAATTATCACAAAAAACTAATTTTGTGTTTTAAGTTGGGGGGAAAAACAATATGGCCTCCCAAGAATCTTCAAACTTAGAAACCTCGAAATAGACGCATTTTGCAAAACTGCAATGGAAACTTTTTTCGCATGTGACAGGAGTCACATGATCAACAGCCGGATGTTACTACTGATGGAAATGAGGAAGTAGACATGAGGTGGTGGGAGAATCATGGGCTGTTTTTTGATTTTTCAGTCAATGTTCAGCTGGATCCACCAGAGCTCTGACAGCAACACAGTTCATAAAATGTTTTGTGTCGAATGTTGAATCAGTCGTTCTTCTATAAAATGACTGGCAATTTTCCCCAAAACATTGCATACATAGTCGCTCCCAAGAAGGCGGGGCTTGCTGCTCCATCGCCTGAGTAAGACGCTGATGTCTCCTCTTATTGGCTGATGAGTGCCACCACCATGAATGAAATTTGGAACATCTTTTGAAACGATTTTGAATGACTTATCGCACAGGTGTCAAACTCAAAGCCCATGGGCCAAATCTGGCCCGCCGTAGCTTTTTATGTGGCCCTCTGCGCTACAGATTACATCAATAAGTCCCTGCAATAGGAATTGGAATTCCTCAAAATTCCAATTCAATTGTAATTCCAATTTTTTGAGGATTGGTCAAATTTTCAAAATTCCCAATTTTGAGGACTTGACCAATTTTGAGGAAAAATTGGTCAGAGGCGTTGGGTTTCATTGACTGCTGCTTTAGCCTTAATTGGTGTCAAGCTATCATCTGTACCCATTACAGCAAGTGATAAAAAGTCACATTTAACATCATACAATCGTGCAAATATCATAAAAATTCCTTACAAATATTTCTAGCTTAGCATCACAAAACTTGTGATTTTGATTACAAAAAGCCACAAAAACAATCAAAAAATCCTATGTATTAATATTTTAACAGTTAAATGGGTTTGATCAATACATTCCGGCACAACTGGCCCCTTAAGAGCTTTCAGATCTTTTTTACACCCCTGACTTATCGCAAACAAGCTTATTTGTGTCATTTTAACTTGATTTCTTATTGAATGGATCATCTCAATTGCAGATTTTTAGATTTTTTTTACATTAGTGGAAAACAGACTCAGATTTGCACACATGTACAATGTAAACGCTGCTTCAGTGATGAAATCCTGCCAGGTGGAATCCCAGCTGGATTCTACCAGTGGAGGTGTCGTCCCAGATTCCCGCCGTTTGGGTTTCCCCTGCACAACATGCAGCTCAGTGCATCACACCGACACCAACAGCATCATCTCCCAACATGCAGCAAGCTGAGCGTGGCTGCAGGCTTCTTCCCCCCCACCCCCCAACCTCCATCCCACTTCCTCATTAACATTTCAAGAGGCCAGGCTTTGTTCCTCACCGTAAAACTCCTTCTGTTCTGCCCACGGACAACACGAAAAGATCTGAGATGTCGCTCGAACAATTCCGATCCCGCATGATTCTCATAAAGAACGTCAGTCGCTTCGTTTCCACACAAAAGCTTTCAAGTCGCCCGTCGATCATTTTCTGTTTTTTTTGTTGTTTTTTTTTCCCGGTACAACTGACCCAGTTTGGCGGAGGCCTCTTTGAGCGAGTTCTGTTCCAGTCAGCTTCCAGCCCTTTAGCAGAGCCGCTGTGTTTTCTTCAGACAAAGTGACATTTTAGCTGGGCATTATCAGCGCGGGACCGAAAGGTTAATTGCTCGCACTCTGTTAGCTCAGCGGATCCTCTGGTCCCTGAAATGAAAACATGCTGACTCACGCTCACACCAGAGTTTTCATCTTGGGTTATTTTTTATTTTTCTCTGCTGACTCTGCGTATCGAACCAGATGCAATTATTGGCAAACTCCAAAAGCGCATTCGACTTTCAGTGAGTGATATATCATGCATCTCAGGGTTGGGGACCGGAGGGGGTCGGTCGCCCTGTGAGGCACAACGACATGCGATGATGGCCGAGTCGGACAAATGTGGTGTGACTGACACTCAGCCATGCGGAAATGTAGGTTAATCTGGTCATATGGATGTGAACATGGCCACCATCAGGCCTACCTCCAGGAGCGCAGGGAGAGACTACAAAGGAGGAGGGAGAAAAGAGGAAGGCCAGACAGGATGAGGGGAAAAGGGCAACCTGAGCGAGGGAGGATAATAGAACAGAGGGAGCAGGAGAAGATTGATGTGGCTGTTTGGAGGTGGAACCCATCCCCTACACACTCACTCACACCAACACACACCCCTTGCAGCCTGGCTTCAAACGCTCCTCAATGTGACTGCCGGATTGGCCGAGTGTCTCCATGGTCACGGTCGCCACGCTGCGGCACGCTTCCCCTAACCTGCTTTTGTGTAATACAATTACACATAAAACCCAGAGTCACACACCGGCTCGGGCTTTAACTAGAACACTCTGCTCTGATCTGACAGAGACGCATGGATCTGGTATTATCTATATTGATCCCAATGTTGAAAATCACTCCAGATCGGGAATCATGACAATGTGCCTGATCCATAAGAGCAGATCTACGCTTTGTGCTCTGAGGACGTCATGCTTTATTATTTATTTTGTGTCATATTTACTATTCGTAATTGCACTTTCTGAACCATTTGAAAGAAGGTTTGTTATAGTTTTTTTTTTTATGTTTGACCAAGATAATCAGCCTATTTTTCAGTTTCTTTATTTATTTTCCGTTGGTTAACGTTGTTTTTTCATGTTTAACCAGCTTCTGAAGCTGTTGGTATATTTAAGTGTGCTGTTCTGGTGCAGAGTTATCAAATCAATTACACACAGATATAGATGTGTAATTCAGCACATCTATATCTGTTTTTTAAGAAAAGAAACAAATATAAAATGTTTTAAGTCATTCTGGCACTGTGTTTCTGTACCGGATCGGCATTGGCCGATGCTAAACCACAAGTATCGGTATCGGAAGTAAAAAAAAAAGTGGATCAGTGCATCTCTAGACTAAACGTGCTACGTTAGTTACACTTTAAAGTTCAGTCTATCTACTGTTCAAGAGCTATACACGAGTCTGATGAAAATCACCAATGGTGCAACGATCACAATTTTGTAGCCGATTTTCGATTTTCCTAAAACTTTGAAATGCGGACAGCAGTTTTGTCATTTCCAGTAATGTTGGGCTGCAGCTAATGATTATCTTTGTAATCATGTATTTTATTAATTATTCCGAGGATTTACAGAGTAACGGTATAAAATAAAATATCGTCACATCCTGCACATTTTCCATTTTACTACTTAAGCATATTTTAGAAATGTATAAAAACGGCAAATAAATAATTAAATTCCTTTTGGAAAAATAGCAAAATAACAATGTTTTTGACCGAAAATGCCAAAAAAAAAAAGGTATTCCTTCAGGAAGCCCTTTAAATTTAGCATCTGTAGCTAAATCATTCCGACATGAACATGTGAAAAACTCATGTAACATCAGCACAGCGTTGGACTGATTTGATTATTTTTTTTGATTATCAATTAATAATTATACAACAAAAGCTGTACTGTAGTGAGGGGTCCAACTCCTGCATCAGCTGATTTGATAAATTCAGAGTGACTCATTTGCATTATGAATCACTCATGCACTCAGAGTGTATGAACAGTGCTGCATACACTCTTCAGTGAGACTTTATGTTTAGGTAAATTAGCTAGAATGATAGAGAATGTGCACTGCAGTGTGTAGCTTGTAGAACTGGGTTCTGTGCGTTGGGCTGAGCAGGCAGCGGTTCCTGCACCGCTGCAGGGCCCGTTGCCATGCGCACACCGATAGGAAACCCTCCCACTCCATCACACGGAGACTCCCACCTGCTCACCAGCGAGCCCTGCTCAGTCCCGCCTCCCTCTCTGTGAGCACCACCTGCTGGAGGTAACAGGAAACTGCAGCTCTCGTACCCTGCTGCCCTCACACTGACCCATGCCTTTTTTTTTCCCCACTCGGAATAATTTATGGTTTAATTTACTGTGCGCCGCCTGGAGGAGCAGTTTCTGGTGATGGTGCAGCAGAAGAGGGTCATTAGTTCTGAACGGGTCGAGGCGGACCCGGTAAGCATCAGGGATACAGAGAGCTGAACAACAACCTTCCTGGCTCCATTTACAAGCCATTTAGTTCCTTTGTTTTCATCTGCTTTTACATTCTCCATGCAGGGTGCGCCCACTCATCCTCCCACTCACATAATGTGCTGTAATGCAGTTCAGCCTGCACCGGCCTGAAGTCTGAAAATGATTGGTCACGGCCATGCGGGCATGCTGCTGCTGCTGGTGCAAACAAAACTAAAGACACTCTCTACTGAGCGGCACATTTCATTCCATCTCTGTCGTCCATCCGTCCTTCATTTATTCTTCCGCTCCCGACTCCTCAGGTCCGCTCAGTTCTAATTACTTGTGAGAGGCTGCGCGACTCCGTCCACTGCATCGCAGCTTTCTGACACGTCTTGTTCTTCCCTGATTGTTTGCCTACAGGAATTCATCAGGAACATGCATTCATCTGATGCATGTTGGATGAAGAGATGGATGGATGCATGGTTGGACGACAGGGTGGATGCAAAACTGCGATAATATTTCTGAATATTCCATATAACTGGGTCTTAAAGCATAACTGCGACGTTTTGTCCAACTGAAGACATCTTTGTTTTCCGTTTTGCAGACGACTGATTCTTTTATTTCAGTTTTCATGTTTTATTTCAGTCGGTGGTAAACTTACGTCGACCTCTGTCTCAGTATGCATCCAACTGTTTCTGAAAGAACTCTGTTCTTTCACAGTCTCTCTTCTAGTCCTTGTTTAAGGTGAACAACGGCACTATATCAGTGGTATTAGTGATTAGTGGTGTGCCAGAATGTCTTTATAAAGCGACCTTGCAGCACCACTTCCTCTTGTGTTAAATGTGTGTGTGAGGTAATGAGAACCTCTTCCCCTCTGTCGCTGTCGCAACGAGGTTTAGAGTTTCCTCGCCTCCTCGGCCGGAACGTTTCAGAGCATTAGAGAAAACGAGAAGCGTGTTCGCGACTTGTTTGATGGCCGCCGAGCATCGCCATGCGCCGGGCACTCAGCGTGTTCAGGGGCTACCGGAGAGCCGGGGAGGATGACGACGACGTGTTTGTGTGCAGCCCGGGATGCAAGGTGACAACCGTGACGCACAGAGATGCTTTTGTGTTTGCAGTTAGCCAGATTGGAGGTGCAATTCGGTCCAGGAAGCGGTCCACATCCCCTCAGGAGTCGCGTCTCTGTGCCGTTCTGGTTGCAGAACTTTTTTTTCCACCTCCATGCAGCCAGCACAGCCTTTGAATCTCTGAAATCTGTTAAATTGTTTTCAAGGTAGTATTTATGTGCTGCTAACTGAGCCCTGACAGGCTAGAATTAAGGCGGCCGCAGGCTGCCAGCGAAACACTTGATGTTGACATCAATTATTCATTTAGAGAAGGTTCCCCGCCAAGTGTCAGCCGTTCTCAGCATATGGCGTGGACTTCTCTCTCATACACAGCCGTCTATTTATACACCGACTGCAACCTGAAACTAAATGAAGCCGTTTGTGCAGAAACGCTGCGCCGTTTGTGACTGTTTTTAACTTTCTCTTTCTGCCAGGCTTTCTGATTTGATTTTAGTTTTAGTGCGTGTTTGACTTTTAGATAATAGCCCTACTAAAAATCGAGGCTGAATGGAGCCATTTACACCTCGACCTGAACACAACACAACCAGACTTGAGCAGTAAGTCTCAGCGAGTTTCCTTTTATATCCAGTAATTTCATGTTTTTGCAGCACAAAATAGCCAAAGTACTGTATTAAGTGCATTTAGAGACGCCCCCCCCTTAAAGGCAGCATGCCTAATATAAGCTGAAATCATGTGGACACGTGTGGCATGGCATGCTTGTAAACAGTAGTGCTTTGTTCCTGCACACGCACTCGGCCTAAAAAAAAAATACTTTTAAATTGCTCTAAAAAATATTCTACTTTAGCTTTGGCCTAAAAAACTGATTCGGGCCCCGGGCACCGCTCCTCGTTCCTCTGCGCTCTGACCTGATCATTACCATATTTTGTTTTAATCGGAGTTGTAACGCCAGCGTGCTGCTGATGGATGAGTGCGATCCCGCGCCATTATCTCTCCTCACTTCACCGCATCGCTCTGAGACACGGAGAGAGGCGGTGCGACTCCAAAGTGGAAACAGCAGCAGGCCTTCAGCTGCGCTCCAGCGTGCGTGCAGGATATTAAACGATCACTCGTGTGGGGAAAATATTCCCGTTATCCCAAAAAAGCGACAGGAAGAACCCATCTGTGTGCTGAAAGCAGTGGATGTTTCTCCGGGCTGCAGTCTGTTTGCCTACCAAACATTCCTCACCTGGAATAAACCTGAGGGTGAAGGCGTGGCGCCGACTCAACAGAGACATGGCATTTTTGGAACTACTCTCATTTTTTTGATAGGAGGAGGCGTTTTTTTTTTTTTGTGGCCATATCGAAATTGATTTATTTTGCAGAAGTGCAACGTAAACACTTATTTCACGTCACATGAGTCATGTGATCACAGCCGGATGTGGCGCAAACCACGAAGAAGACGACGACTGGGTGTAGTAGGAGGACGATGGCGGCGGCTTGTTTTTAATGACTTATCACGTGAACAAACTTATTCAAGTGTATTTAAAAATAAATAATAAATTCTTATTTAGCTGAAAATTGAAATTGAAATTGTTTTTTTTCCAACATTAGCAGAAAATGGACAGTTTTGCATACATTTGTTATGGAAATGCAGCTCCTGTTAGGAACTCAGCACCGCTCCAGAAGCCAAAGTGCTCTGAACCACATCCATGGAAACGGAGCTTTCTGACATTAATGTCAGAAAGGCATCTCTGTGCACGCAGTGCTGACTCCATGCAGTCTTTCTGCAAAGCCCTCTGATGCCGTTTCTCTTCAGCGTCTCAAACACTAAAATGTGAAGCTGTGTGACATCATTGGTTCTCAACAGTCCACTGATTTTATTTACTTCTGCTTTGCTGCAAAACAAATGTTAATGCTGCTAATGTTTCTTTTTGTTTTTTGACGTTATGTCTTCATTCCCCTTGCAGGATGTCGTTTCACAATCTTAAGCAATGCTTACATGCAACAGTTGCTAAGACAACAGCACGGTTTCTGTCTCCTGCTCGTATGTAACTGGATCAGCTGGCATCCTCTTGTGCCCTGCTGGTTCCAAAACACCTGCTCCACAGTCTGCTTTTAACACAGGTTTTTGGGAGGTGATTTTGCAAATTTGTAGACCAAAAAAAAAATCTGTCGGCCGAAATCGAAATCGGTACGTTGGGCTTGCACCGATTGTACTTCCTTCCATTTCTGCAAAAGACAGATTATAATCTGATTATAATCTGGAGTTTAGATCTACATACTCAATTCAATGTACTTTGTTTATAGGAGTCCAATATAACAAATATTGTCTTGAGACACAAAAAAAAATTAAATTCAAGCAAATTCCATTTGGTTCTAAGAAACAGTACAAGTTCAGTTGAGTTCAAATGAGTTTAAAAAGATTCTATCTAAATATGGTCAATACGTCTGCACTACATTGTTGCTTACATTTGAAGTTATTCTTAAAGTTAAATTGAGCTTAAATCTTCGTCCTCTGCCAGATGGGATTAGGTTGAACACGTTTCTTTTTGCTCTTTGGTGTTTAAACGAATTGTAAGCCTTCCTGCTGCCTGGAACTTTTCGCATCTAATCACTGCCCCTATTAAAATACCTCCGTCTGCTTGACCTTTCTGTGCTGATAGATATACTGCTGGACACGTTAAACACTGAGACCATGTGGCGTCGGCTCTCGGAGCTGGACTGAGGCGCGTCCCGAGAGCCACATGTGGCGCCTGATGTGATCCAGCAGCTGCCATGCAGGCCGACACGCACGTCCATTCCATGACTTTCAAAATAAGACGTGGGGCAGTTTGATCCTTTCTCCATCTGTAATGGGACGTTCACTGCGACAAATAACCGATTTCCTCGTTTTCTATAACTCAGGACTTGAGATCTGCTAAAGGTTCAGCTGCCTAATTTATTAGCACCAAAATGCTTTAACTTTTAACACGTGTGCCTCGAATGGATGTATCTGTGTATGTATGTGAGGAAAGGACAAAAATCAACTGTCCAGAATAATTTGCTAAGACAACAGAGACACTTGATAATTCATTTTATCTGTTGGTTCTGTTGTTTTGTTAACTTTTTTTGAATATTTAAAATATCTTCCAGTTCCAGTTTAAAATGTTCAAATGTTTGTTGATGTTTGAGAATGTGTTCTTGCGTTATTATGCCATTATTACCGTTATATTACTTGAAAATGGTCTCAAGACAACATTATCATTTATCCCAACAAGTTCTGTGACAATGTGTTACCCTGACAGGCTTAAGTGTTGTTACAAAAACCTATGTCCCAGTCTGATTCCCGATCTGCCGCCTTCTTCTTCAGACGACGTCCCCCACGGGTCCGGGCCGCTCCGTCTCGCCGGTCTACACCAACCTACAGGAGCTGAAGATCTCCCAGTCCAGCCAGCCGCCCGTCCCGTCGGGCTCCCCGCTCCACGTTGTGGGCGACTGGGAGACCCACAAGGACCTTAGCGGCAGGTACTTCTACTACAACCGGGCCAGCGGCGAGCGCACCTGGAAGCCGCCGCGCTCCAGAGACACCTGCAGCAGCACCAGCAGCTTCCGCGGAGACAGCCAGGCCACGGCGGAGAGCGAGGTACTTTTCAAGACGATAGTGACCCCTTGGCACACAGCCACACTTCTCAGATCCGTTTGTGGAAACCTCTGAAACTATGTGCAACTTTCTATTACACATTTATCACACTGGCATTGAAATGTGGGACTATAATGTGACTTGTAAAATGTCACACGTTAACATTTCAAACTATACGTCTCTGTAAAATACATCAGACACATTTGTTACTTGTAGATAAAGTTTTTTTATGTTTCTAGATGAAAACTCTGCGGTGAAAATGTTCTTGTGGTTACTGAATGGAAGGAAATGAGAGCGCCTTTGATGTGGGGGAAATTATGGCTTCCTGTCAGAGCGTTTGTTCCTGACAAATCATCCAACACTGCCCCCGTGTGGCGGTGTGACGCACTGCAGCAGGATTTTACTTACATCCAGTAAAAATAAGTGAAGACGGCCCACAAGCCGCCTTCAAACGTATGTGCAGCAAAAATTTTCGTTTGTGCCGCTGTCGTTTTAAAGATACTGATAAATTTTTCCAGAGGTCAATGAAAGGTCAGTCAGCCAGTTCACAAAACCAAAGTCTATCAACTGCATTTGTGCAGCAAAAAGTTTTGTCTGTGCATTTTTAAAATTAGTTTCTAGAGATCACGTTGACAAAATTAAAAAAACTGATTATAATTTTTTTTTATGTTTGAGACTTTTTTTTGTAACAGTCGATTGACACAAAACTTGTTTTTTGTAAGTGGACTGGGCAGTTGACTTTTGATGACTTCTTGAAACATCTTTTAATATTTTTAAAATGAAAGTGGCACAAATAAAAGTATTTTGCTGGACAAACCTTTGACACAGATGTTTCCAGAGGTTATCGAAGGTCAACTAAAGTCAGCTTGATACCAATTGCTTTCAGTTTGAGAAAGGTAGAGGGGGCGTGGCTTCACTCAGCTGTGATTCTCTGACTTCCGACGTGAGAATTAAAGTTGATCTTTCACGTTCACGTCTAAAAATCAACCACATTCACTTCCTGTTCCAGTCGCCATTTATTTATGCTCTTCGTCCTGCGCAGCCGCTGTCCTCTGAAGAGAACTACCACAGCACACACTCCAGCCAGTCAGACAGCCAGTACGGGTCGCCCCCTAGAGGCTGGTCGGAGGAGCTGGACGAACACGGACACACCCTCTATGTGTCCGAATACACACAGGAGAAGGTGGGACACTCTCTGCACGCACACAGGCACTCGAGCTTAGCACTAGCCTTAGCTTAGCACTAGCCTTAGCTTAGCGCTGGCTCGCGCTGTGGCTGCTCCCGGACACTGAGTGCTCTTTGTATCCGCAGTGGGTCAAACACGTGGACGAACAAGGCCGGCCCTACTACTACAGCGTCGACGGATCCCGGTCAGAGTGGGAGCTGCCAAAGGTGAGATTAGCTCGTTAGCACCAGCTGCTTCACTTCCTGTGGATTAAAGTGATGGTTACATCATTATCCCTGTTTCCCCCCCTGCTGGTGTGGATCCGTTTAGAGAGTTGTAATAGGATGAGGGGTTAAAGTTCGCAGAAAGTAGTTTGGGGTGAGCTATTTGTGTCTTCACCTCTGCTAATCTGGAGCGCATCAAGCAGAGCTTCTGATTGGTCGATTTAACAAACAGTAGAGTGACTGTGCTCACATTCTGAGTATGATACTAAAGCCCTGTGGATGGTGATGCTCTCTGGGGATGTGTCTGATGCTGCTGTGGGTGCTTAGAGGAGAGGTAAGGTAGCTGGAACCCTCTGGAGGAAACTGTCTGTGAGCGTTTAACGAGCTGTGAACTGTTTTCTACATTTCTACAGTACAACATCTCCCCTCTGTCTGGAGAAGCTCCTAAGAGTCGGAGTTTGGAAAGGAAGCAGCCAGACCCCATCGTCCTCACCAAGTGGAGGCACAGCACCTACGTCTTAGACCTCAACGACAAGGTAACGGGGTGGAGGGGTCGCAACGGGTCAGAATCTTGAGATCTGCTACTGTTATCACATCAGATGTTTAGACTGAGTTCCGTTTCTTCATTTTATTGTCTGTTTGAGATCGTTAGAAGAGAAGATGAATGATATATTGCACTTAAGAACGAGTTCCATCCATCCATTTTCTATACACCTTTGTCTCTTAGTGGGGTCAGGAGGTGCTGGTGCCTATTTCCAGGTAACGGTCCGAGCGAGAGGCAGGGTCACCCTGGACAGGTCGCCAATCTGTCACAGACTTAAGAACAAGATGTTTGGCTTTTTAATAACACCAAGTAAAGACTGAGGCATGGCGATCATGTGAAGTGTGCTGACATTTAAATAAAAAAAACTGCGCTATGTCTAAAAGAGTGATTCATCTTTGCACTTCCAATATCGATATCTGCATCTAGATATGTCAATACAAATTTTATAATTGTACCGATGTGTGCAGGTGTGTCTGTAAACCCAACTTGAGGCAAGTATAAGTTTAGAAAAGGAAGTTGGAAGAACAGAAATCCCTGCAAACAGGGAAAAAACTCATAGTGTAAACAAATATGCAACTCTGAGTTCCTAATTGACTGTTGGTATTTAGTAAATCCAGAACAAATTCCCGTGGAGGATAAGGTTTTTATTTCTTTCCAAATGGAAAAAAACGCTGCTTTTTTCTGTTTTATAATATTATTTTGTTTTCTGCTCTATGATGTGCTGCTGGATGATGTTTTAATACTGCTGAAAACTTATCAATAAAGGTTAAATAAAATAAAAAATCAGCACAAATTAAGAAAATTGGTTCCTGTAGGAACAATAAATCGAGGTATAAAATAAAGCAGATTAACGTAAACAAACATTTCACTCCTGGGGGGTAAACTGTAGGCGTGGCTGCTGGTATTCAGTCCTTCGTTTCTACTACTGATGACGGCTGGTTGGTCATTGAGTGCGATGAAGTTAAGCAGCTTCTCTGTAATCTCTTCAGCTTTCATGTTGTCCAGTGGATGTTTATCTTGTGTTTGGAACAACTCCAGACGGGATTCCTGGCGGCTCCTTCCTGTCTGTGTGCCACCTGGTTAAATAGTTCATCAGGCTCTTTATCGTGGTGCTTCTTTGAATGTTTAAGTTAGTTGCACTGCTGGTTGTGTTCAGCCCTTTCAGTCTGTTAATAACAGTTCATTCTTTCTAATTCAGTGTTTTTCAGAACAAATATATGTGCAGGATGAATTTAGGCTCTGCAGCAAACATGTCTGAGTTGCTTAATAAACCCTTACACAGAGGAAAAGCACATTCTCTCTCTCTTACTTAACATTATTTCACTGGTTAAATAGTTAACTACTTTACATTGTTTCAATTAAAACCCTAACCTTCCCTTTTCTTTACCGAGTAACAACAAGTCCTGATTGTCCTCCAGGTGTTCTCGTCCTCACTAATCTCACACCATTCTGTCTTCTAGTCGGTTGCTAGTTTTCTAGCCTCTCATCACGTTATACATTGTGTTGGTAGGAGTGTGCTTCGGCGCCCAAGCAGAGCTCTCCAGACTCTGACTCCTGCCCGTCATCTCCTAAACACCCTTCGACCGTTAGTATCCCCGCTCTCACAGCACTCTGCATCCGCTCTGCGCCCGCTCTCACTGCATCCACTTTCACTGCATCCGCTCTCACTGCGTCCGCTCTCACTGCATCCGCTTTCATTGCATCCATTTTCACTGCGTCCGCTCTCACCTCTCCTCTACTGCATGCCACATCTCTGCTCTAATTGTATCCAGATTAACATCATTTCTTAATCACTTCCTGGCTGCTTCTATTCTAAGAAACTGTAGAGACGGTGAGAGGTTCTGTGTGAAAGGAGTCATGGGAAACACCTGCAGCGCCCCCTACATTACTTCTGCTTCTATCATGCTTTTTATTATCAAGAAAAAGATAACCTGATTAAATACAGACAGCAGTTTTCATTTACTAAAGAGAAACGGTTTTCCAGAACAGCATGGCTTTGTGAGAAAGTAAACTTTACAAATTGATCCTGGTTATTAAACAGTGCAGTCAAGTTCAGTTTGTTATTCAAATTGGATCAAATGTTTTTAGCAGCGCTCTGGTTTTAGTTCTCTGAGGAGACCTGGCTCAGTGTGAACGACAGTTCACCACAACCAACTGGGGGGTTTGAGGAAACGGCATACACACAAAAACAGTTAAGGAAGAATTCAGATGCTCTTCTCTTTTTTTTTTTTGACCTAATGGTTGAGTCTTCAATGCCCTGTCAGAGTAGCTTCGGTTTGCCCCACTCTGTTCGAAAGATTCACTGAGGTTGTTAATAATGGCTCTCGCTGTCCTTCACTGGACACCCAAACTCTTTTTTGTCTTTTTTTTCCCCAGACTGACAGATGTCAGTGACTCAATTTTAATAAATGACCCCATAATTTTAAAACTGTTGTTTGTATTTTCTCAGGTTATGGTGGATCATTATAGAGACCAGTTTTAACAAAGACTTTCCGTTTCTGTTCAGTGAACTATATTAACTGTCGGCACCAAAACTAAAGCTTCAAAGTTTAGAAAATGCAATATCTATATGACAAATATTTTGGCCATAACTGTACATGTTGCTATTGAGTCCAAAATATACATTTAGTCCTTCTTTTGATCGGAGCTCTGGAACTCAGCCTCATGCATATGCTAAAGCAGCTTTAAATGCTGCCATCTGCTGGTAGAAATCAGATATGACATGATTAAAACATTGCATGCTTTTGCTTTGAGCTGGTAAAGCATCAGGACATTTACCTGGTCGATGTTCACAGGCTTGAACTGTTTCTGCTTGTTCCTCTTCAGCCCTCGGAGAAGTGCGGAGTCCTTAATGTCACCAAAATCACAGAGAATGGAAAGAAGCTCAGGTTGGACACAAGTGTTTTATTTCTAAAGTTTCTACTCCCTTGGAACTTTCTGACATTCTGTCATGTTACAACCACACATTTGCATGGACTCATGTTGGGGATTTCATGTGGGGAAAACGGCAAACATGGAAGAAGAGACCAAAGCTGATTATAACCCTTTCTGTCATCCTGGAGCAGCCACGCAGACAGGTGGTGGACGCATCACGTTACGTTTTGTGGTTGTGGCATGATAGAATGTCCAGTTCAGTGGGTGTGAATACTATTGCAGTGCAGAGTACCGTACTGTGTTATTATTTTGTCTGACAGGAAGAACTGGACATCTTCCTGGACCGTGCTACAGGGATTCTCCCTCCTGTTTGCAAAGGGCCAGGGGGCCAGCACCAGCTGGGTACGTAATCGTCAACTCACCCCAGCGGCTCCCTGGCCGTTGGTCTCTGTGACGACGCTGTTCTGGTTCTCTCTGAGTAATCACCTGTCTTTTGAGCCGTCTGTTGCTGTGCAGTGTCGTCTGTTCATGCCTCTCCTCTCCTCTCCTTTCCTCTCTGAAGTCGTACTACCGCAGCGGCTCCATCCCGGAGCTGCTCCTCACTCTCCTTAGCAGCTGGAAGCGCTCGGTCAAGCCCCGCCCCTTCCATTCCCCCCACCCCCCGTCGCGGCATGTATTAGCGCCTCCTTGTGTCCTCAGTGTGCCATTGCCCCCTCCCCTAAAACAGATTAATTTGTGTGTTTGAGGCCCTCGGCTTTATCTCGTTTGGCTGTGATGACCCTAATGCATTAATACAAAGTGAAAGAGCCCTACAAGGCATGCAACATCCGTCTAACCTTAGTGTGAAGCGCAGTGGCTCTTAATGGCATCTATAACGTGTTTCCACATGTGATGGGACATACATCCTGTACGGTTCATGCAAAAAAATAAAATGCACACATGCAGAGGAACGTCCACATCCTTCAACTGATGCTCTTTCCAAGCAGCTTTCGATTCAGTTTCAGCTTCCAGTTCTCTTGAGTCTTCAAGTGATGAATTTGAAATTCTGATATTTTCCTCGAGATTGCTGATTTGTACAATACAAAACTACAAAATAAGAGACTTCAAAGGAATCAAAAGCTCTTTATATGAAAGTATTAATCAGGAGTATTCTCCCAGTGTGGGTTTGCACCGATGTTGCTCCAATGTTCTTGATTTTGGGCGATTATCCAATAAGTACACGAAAAACCAATCTTATCCATTGATCTTATCTACCCTGATGATCAGTCACTGCTCCCTATTGGTTTGTTAGGACAGAGGATGGACAGACCCCACCCAGCAGATCATATCTACATGTTTAACAATAGTCACCCCAATGTTGCCAACTTAGCAACTTTGTTACTATATTTAGCAACTTTTCAGACCCTATAGCTGAATAAGATTTGGATATTGAAGGTGTATTATGACTGTAAAAGGTCTGACTGTGTTGGTTATAAAAGATTTATTGGGCAAAATTGGAAGGCCTTTTAATGATCAGTGATCGGCCTGAAAACTGCAATCGGTCCATCTCTACAACACACCAGGTCCGCAGTGGAACATGGTAGTGGCAGCATCATTATGTTGGATTGCAATTAACAAGCTGGGTTTTATGTTTTTATAAAAGCAGGTGAAGTTATGAACGGTTCCACATAGCAGTCAAAACCTTCAGCTGTCTCCTTCAAAGATGGAATACATTTGAATTAAAGTATGGGATGGCCTAGCCAAAGTCTGGTAAATCAGTGAGATCTCCAATAGCGAGTTGAGAACAGGATGTGCTTAAAATCGGATCTGGAACTATTGAAGGTAGAGCAAAGCTGTCAAGTCAAAATGTGAGCTTGTGCTCAGCCAGAGCAGACTGAAAGCTGAAACCGAGTCAGGAGGCTCTTTTATACCAGGGCTGCCCAAAGTGGATCCTCGAGGGCCGGCATCCTGCATGTTTTAGTTCCCTTCCTGGTTTAACACACCTGGCTCAAATGATGACTCATTAGAAGGCCAAAGAAGAACAATGACATGCTGAAAAGTTTATGACCAGCAAGGAGAGAAGTAAAACATGAAGGCTGCCGGCCCTCGAGGACCGACCCTGGGCACCCCACTTCTATACAGCATCAGTAAAAGGGATGCAAGTTAATTAATACAACTTTTTTTATGTGCATATTTTTATTCTTTTAATGACATTTGGTTGTTTTTGTTTTTTTTTGTAAATTGTAATGGGTAACTGTCACATTGTTTGTAGACGTTTAAGGTGGTTTATCTTAATCTCATTTATTTAAGGCATATAAACCTGGTATTTGAACAGCAGCGTTTGCTCTTAAAAGCCACTTTCACCCGGTCACTAAAGCTCACTGGTCATGCTTTGGTTCAGGAGTTACTGGAATAAAGTGGAGAAAAACACCTACGGAGGTTTTCTCTTGGCTTCTGGTGTCATGTTCAGTAAATGGTTTCTGCCAATGGAGACCAACAGTTGGCTTGATACTCGGCGCTTTGGAAAAGTATTCACACCGCTCAGACTTTTCACATTTTGTCACCTCGTCACATTCCAGGATTCATGGAATTAAAGCTTTTTGCCATGGGGACCATGAAAGTCTCAAAAAATAATTTTTGTTTTTAAATTTTAGTTTGTTTTTCACCAATAAAGTAAACAGGCAATAATTCAGTGAAACAAGTAAGTCGTCTTATTATGAATGAGAATGACATGAAATGATGTAGTCATGTAGAATCAAAATAGAAAGGAGAATCTAGGTTCACCGTAATAAAAGGAATGTTGAATATTTTTGGCCTATGGAAACAAAAAATGATATTCTAATCAACAAAACCAGGATTTATGGAAGTCTTTCTTCAACAACAACAAAAAAAAAAAAACAATAGTTACATTTAACTGAGTTTAATTACTTCATTAAAATTACTATTAAGTAAGTAGGACCTCTTAGTTTAACAAAAACCAAGTAGCATGATTATGAAAATATTAATAATTTGTGTTGTACATAACATTTGTCATCTTACAAAATCTTCAATTTCAAATGTATACCATTCTTCAATCAATTAATATAATAATACATTTTATTTATGACACACTTTCACAGAAATCTCAAAGTTTACTGTCAAAAAATTATTATGAAACAGCAACAAACAAGGATCAAAAAATACCATAGAATTATGGTCATCGCATACAAAAAAATTAGTCCAAATGGCCTCCTGAATTCACTTTGGAAACCCCTGGTTCAGAAGTATCAAAGGAAAGGAGGGGAATAAAAGTATGTGGCGCAGTTTTCAGATTTGTAATTGCTAGAGGAAAATAAAAGCCATTTTCCTCCCAGTTCATAATGTGCTGTACTTTGTGTTGGTCTAGCAAATAATGCCTATTAGTTTTTGCTTGGAATGTGACAAAATGTAAAAATGTTCTGGGGCTGGGAATGGATTTGCAAGGCAGTGCAGCAGTGTAGAGCATGATTTATGCTAACAAACACTAACTACATGTGGAAGACAGTCCAATGGTAAAATCCCAACAGAAAATCAGTCTAATTTGTGAGCCAAATTGTTAAATGCTTGGTGTTGAAGATTTTTTTTCCCCCTTAACAATAAAAGTGGATGTGAGATATGGAGGGAAATGTTGCCTCGTTTGTCCGGTGATGCAACGGTTTATGATGTGCTTTTGCTTTTTGTGGAATGTTGAGCAGAAACTATGTCCTGAGGAGCTGCATCCCATCTTGGACCCAAAATCTCCCCTAATCCCGTTTCTTTGCCTCTAACTAGACTAAATCCTGCTGTCTAAATCTGACATGTCCTGTCATTTCACACTTAATCCTCATTCTGTATCCCCACTTTCTACTCCAGAAATTTGGCAGCAACCAGTCCAAGCCCGAGTTCACGGTTGATCTGCGCGGAGCATCGGTGGAGTGGGCTTCCAAGGAGAAGTCCAGCAAGAAACACGTCATCGAGGTATCCATAGCACGACCCGCCACATTCCACTTTCTTGTTTGTGTCTGCAATCCAGCTTTGACTTGCCTTCCCTCTTTCAGCTGAAGACCCGTCAGGGCATGGAGCTGCTGATCCAGTCCGAGATCGACAGCGTCATCAACGACTGGTACCGGGCCCTCGCAGAGACCATCAACACTCATGTAAGTGCTACCCGTACCTGAATCCTGGTTTCAGTCACAATGAACAGCGACTCAAATAAAAACTGATGTTTCCTGTGGGCTAGGCGTGGGAGTCTGATGAAGCCATCGAGGAGGACATGCCCGAGTCTCCAGGAGCTGAGAAACAGGACAAAGAGAAGGACCATCGGGACTCCAAGAAGAACAGAGGTGAGTCGAACCGAAAGGCCCAGCAAGGTCGGACCGAGGTAGACCAGTCGATGTCCCTTTTCGCGCACACCGTTCAAAGTTCACAAGACATACACAGTGCACATGATGTGTGTGGTTTACAACAGTATAGGAAGCGGCGATCATGGCAGCGAGGAACTACTACTACTATCCTATAAGTTCCTAGGAAGAAATAATGATTGATGAGCTGCAAAATCTCATTTTTCAATGTTATGTTATGTTATGTTATGTTATGTTATGTTATCGGAAAAAAAGAACGAAATTTGCCAATGAGACGCATCAGACGAGAACTAAGGAGGGGAGAGTTTGATGCTTTGGTCCAACAGTACGTACTTCCTCGCAGCCTCGGACTATTCTTCTTCAAAACTCTCCATCCCTCTCTCTGGCTGAAAAACCAGCTTCCTGGAAGTTGAGTAGTTGGCACTTTTACAAAATTTTTGTCACACAACTGTGACAATGAGAACCGATTTCGATAGTTTGGCTCGACCATGCAGAGCCATTAAGACCAGTGGGATTGTCCCGTCCGCGGGACAGAAGGTGGGATAAATTCCCCACTTACTGAATATGTATGAAAGCAACAGAAAACTTTTTGATGGCACATTTCTTTAAATATCTGGTGCTAATATACTCTTCTTTCTAATGTCAACTGCTGAAAGGACAAACTGCTCTTATTGACACCATGTGTCTTCACCCTCCTGTATCTCTGCAGTGATGAAGAACTCCATCAGTATGGACTCATCGGACCAGAAAAAAACCAGGATGAAGCTCAAGAAGTTCCTGATAAGGCGACCCACCTATCAGGCCGTCAGAGACAAAGGGTACATCAAAGGTGAGCAGTCAGGATGCGTTCTCAGAACCAAAATACTCCACCCGGCTTCCACCGCTATGAGCTATTGTCTGTCTGTCCACAGACCAGGTGTTTGGCTGCAGTCTGAGCAGTCTGTGTCAGCGGGAGAACACGTCGGTTCCCAACTTTGTCAAAATATGCATTGACCACGTGGAGAACACAGGTACAGGCATCCAGGTCTAGATCCTTAAACCCGCGTGGACACATACACACGTGCCCCCCCCACACACACACACACACAGTGGCACCTGGAATTCATCCGACTGTTCCTTAATTTGTCTGCACCACACCTGGAGAGGAAGTTTAATCTGTCTATGGTTGTAATGGACATTTATTCCTTTAACAGAACTCAAAACATCAGAATTAAAAATATCTGAGCACTTCTGACCCAGTAAGAATCCATTTTAACCTCTAACAGGGTTTGGATTTTCTTCTGTTATCCCAGTATGTTGAGTTAAAACAGCTTCTAAAAACACAACTTCAGTATGTGATATTTGTAACATTACTACAGCATCAGACAACACACAAAGATTATGTGGTATCTTACTATTTCAGCTTTCTGCATTTGTCCTTCAATTAAGAAGACATCCAGGTTTACACTAAAATCTGTTTTCATTCAGATAAAACAGTCATAAGCTGCCTAAATAGACTCCAGCTTTGGGTTCTCCTTTAGTTTTTGCTCGGTTGTATTTAAACTCTGCTGCTCTAGTAGGACACCTAGTGGTGTTCTGAGTTAACTGAAAGTCACTTAGGATTAATATGAACGTGTCATTGCTACTTTTTATTATATATCTTTTAACAAAATAACATGAACATATGCTTGAAAGGTACAGATGTCTCTGGAAGTCCATATTTCAAAGCCCACGGTTTCAGAACTTGGTGGACTGACTCGAGCAATCTGCTGACTTCACACAGCATCCTCCTGGATGAAGGAGTTTGCTGTTTTTCAGTTTCAGGATGAAAAGCAGATCAGTTTTTGAGTAGGTTCATCATGACTCAGCACTTTTTGCTCTTTCTCCCACCTGTGCAGGCCTCAGTGTTGACGGCCTGTACAGAGTGAGTGGGAACCTGGCGGTGATCCAGAAGCTCCGCTTCGCTGTGAATCACGGTAAGCCACGGTGCGGCTCCACCGAACCTCTGGTGCACGCTGTGGAGAACCTGCCTGGGATCAGTGGCTTATTGATCGTCTCCTCCTTGTGTCAGATGAGAAGGTGGACCTGAACGACAGTAAGTGGGAGGACATCCACGTCACCACCGGCGCTCTCAAGATGTTCTTCAGGGAGCTTCCAGAGCCTCTCTTCACATACGGCTCCTTCAACGACTTTGTGAACGCCATCAGTAAGTGACTTATATCAGCATCAGACACTCTGAGGGTGGTTTCTTACCTCATAGTCTGGTAGACTTGGTTCAATTGGGGACCAAAGATACAACATGAGTTTCATTTTAATGCTGACACAGTTTGATTTCACCCTGCACTGTCGCACCCTTTGAGAAACCCATTCACCTCCTTGTTTGTGTTGCCGCTGCACCAAGAACCACTGAAGGAAACAATTTAATAACTTCTGAAGACACTGAGCGTAACTTCCTTCTTCATGAACAAATGGAGTGGCATTGATTTTCTTGGTTATAGGATTTCTTTTTGTCAAATTTTCCAAACATACACTCTTCAACTTTGGACTTCGTGGAAAATGAGTTTGTCCCATATGCTGTTTTTCCTGATGATCCCATCCTTCACTTCAGCATACTTCCTCTCTGCTGCAAAGTTCAGCATATATCTAGACATTGCTAGATATATGGGATGGCTTAGGTTGCGTTTACCCAGACTGCCCTGCGCTGTAGTCCACTTCCTGCTTGTGGAGCGGTCTCTGGTCCGTTTGGCGTTCACATATACATTTGAACTGCACCAGAGTTTACGGAGCAGTTTACGGAGGTCGGGGTTTTTAGACAGACCAGAGTTCAATTTTTTTAGTACGCAACAGAATTCAGTTATGCATTCAAACCTCCCCAAATGAACTGGACTCAGTTGCCGTCGTATGTTTTTGGATTTTTTGTGACTGTCGGACAAGGTAGTTCATTATGTTAAGCACATTCCCAAGTACAAGTCTGAAAAGTGTGGCTTGGATTAGTTTCCAGGTACTGAGTCAAAACTTTGTAGGACCACCAGTTAAAGCTGCAGGTCTTCAGAGGAAAGTCTACCTGCACATATAAAGCTCACTTACATTGGATGAGGAGAGATTCTAATTTGGGTCTGCACTTTGACTAGGCCACTCTAACACATGAATATGCTTTGATCTAGCTCTGACTTCATGATTAGATTGTTAGCCTTCCACCCCAGTCTAAGTCTTCATCAGGGTTTCCCTCCATCCAGCTCCATTCATCCTCCCATCATCTCTGACCAGCTTCCCCAAGCATGATGCTGCTAACACCATGTTCCAAAGTGGGGGCAGAGGGAGGGGCGTGTTCTGGTTAATGAATTATTAATTTACACTCAGGTGGACATTATTTGCTAATTAGGTGATTTATGAAGGCGAATTGTAGCACTGGATATTAATTTTGGGTGTTAAACTGAAAGTGGTTCAAAAGGTACAACATTGTATTTGCAGTTTTATCCTGGATTATTTTTCTTCCACTTCTTTTGTGTTGGTAAGTCAGATAACATTCCAATAAAAAAAGACGGAGCATGACTTTAGCAAGGTACTTTAAGCATGAAATAGTTGAACTCTGCACCGCTTATTCTTTAAATGACCTTTTAGTTTATAATGTACCCACAAGAGGGCGCTCCTGACCTGTTTTTTATTTTTGACTGTTTGTTTGCTTCAGAATGCTCTGACTATAAGCAGCGGCTGAACTCAGTCAAAGACTTGATCAAGAAGTTGCCAAAACCCAACCATGACACGATGCAGACCCTGTTCAGACACCTGCGCAGGTAAGCTCCGCCCCCACAGAGCACAGCTGCACCACGCGACCCGTTACCCGTCGGAAATAAGACGGCTAAGTCCCCAATTCTCCACCTCTCTGCGCACACACACTGCAGCTGGCGTGTATTCTTAGCCCGCCGCAGCCACCGGCTACATCAGACGCTCACAACGACATTTGCGGCGTCCTAATTTGCATTTATATGGCGCTGTGTTTGCTGTAATTCAGCACCTAGGAAGTAGATGTTGCTCAGTGAAATTTATGGCGTGACATTCAGCGTACGAAGCGGATGTTTACGTACATCGGCAGGCGGATTTAATTTGCCTTTTTTTCCCCCTCTTCCCTTCCATGAATATGTTATTGTTTGAGCATCTGCATGCAGGCATGTAGATTCTATTTAAAAAAAGGCTATTATGCTTTTAGCCCGCAGCGCTCTGGAGCGTTTGTTTGCCTCCACGCTCCATCTGAAGCCCTGAAGCTGTGTGTGAAGGCAGCCATGTTGTTTTTCTACATAAGTCGAAACTAAACCCAGAGAACCGTCAGACAGATCCACCTAAAGCCGCTGGAGACAAATCTGATCTCTACTCCTCCCTCTGCAGGGTGATTGAGCACGGAGAGGCCAACCGCATGACCACCCAGAGCGTGGCCATCGTGTTCGGACCCACGCTGCTGCGGCCCGAGACGGAGACGGGCAACATTGCCGTGCACATGGTCTACCAGAACCAGATCGTGGAGCTGATCCTGCTGGAGTACGAAGGCGTGTTTGGGAGGTAGAAGAATCCGCAGCAGGAGAAGACGAGCGTTGCCGGGTTTCCCAAACAGACTTCTGTCCCATTTCCTGAATGACGCTGTGGACCAAGCAGCTGGGAGGAATAAAAAAAAAAAATGAAAATAATAATAACGGTTTACAAAAGTGTTGCACTTACAAAGAATCTGGGGATGAGTTTAGGAATAAAAATAGATGTATAGATGTTGCCCGTTTTTTTTTCTTTAGTTTTTTTTTCAGTTGCCATTCCTGCTGCGAGGAGCGGGCGGTTGAGAGAAAGGCTTTCAGAGTGTTGCCGTGGTGACGTGTGGGCCGTCTGTGCGAGTCGGTGAATTTTGAGTGTTTACACTGGATTTTTCGTGGCCAGTCTTTGGAATCGGACCAGGCCGCTCCTTTTTGAACTCCGGGTGGGACGGGATCGGGAAGGAGCCGGCATCATGTCTGCCTTTCAGAACCAGGTCGCTTCTGTGTGACGGGACTCGTTCTGTTCGCTTTTTAACAGTGTTAGCCATGAACTCTGGGGCCTCCTCCCCGACCGGACCGGAGCGCGACGGAGCGGACCTCCTCCTCGTCATTAAGCTAGCGGTGCAGCGGACGCCGTATGGATGCCCTCCAACACGTTGCCAAGCGTTTGTACAGAGCGTTGTTGTAAAAATAAAAAAAAAGGAAAGGAAAAAAATAGCGTCCCTCTGACTGAGGTGTGTATGCTTCGACGGTGAATCAGTGGAAGATTGTGAATTTAAATATAAAGGAAAAAAAAGCATCAATTGTGTGTGGAAAAGGCGCTGATGGGCTGGTAGTTCTGTGTGTGAGGTGTTTGTGCATGGTCAGCTGCACACTTTGAATGTAATTTTGCGGCTAACTGCTGTTTGTGAACTGCTATGTCTAATAAAAGAGACAAACTAAATGTGGGGGTGTGTTTCTCAGGTGAAGCCGGTTGTTGGTATCAAGTTTAAGGTCTTTTTAATTAGCGGTGCACCAAGAAATCGGCCCGATTTCCTTCATTCTTGTTGATTAACCTATATGTAAACATGAAGCCAGTTTTATCCACCAATCTCATCTTCCTCTGCAGTTCTGCAAATCAGCCACAGCCCCGCCCACTGCACTTGTGATTAAAAATAGTCACCCAATTATTGCTGATTAAGCCACTTTTTTTGCTCTTTCTTAGCAACTTTTCAGACTTAAGAAATTGGTATCAGTGTGTTAGATTGGTGATCGGCCATAAAAGTGCAATTGGTGCAGCCTACATATATCACCTCTGCTCTTATTATAAATGGCCTAGTCACAGAAATGTTGAGTGTTCTGAAAACTGTACATTTATGTCAAGTTGTTTTTAAAGAGGAATTCGAGTTTTGCCAAAATATAAGCAGCTCTCCACACAGATCAGAAATGGATGCAAACATCTTACGGGGTTTGATCGCTGCGTGCGGCAGCAGAGAGAAGACGGGGAAGTTCAAACCTCATTCAGCTCTGCAGCGCTCGCTTCCTCTCCGCTTTAATTACGTAATTGAAATAATCCACTCAGTACGGAGCTTATTCAATTGACTGATTAATCTTTCACATCTTAATCAATTATTTCCTCTACCTGTTAATTATGAAAATGAACTGCATTTCATTTCAGGAGATTTTCTGAAAAGCAGCCTGACCTTTGCCCCCCCCCCCCCCCCCCCCGGACTTCCATCAACGTGCCGCCGTCGGTCGGTTACGCCGGGGCTTTTGTCTCCGTCTCTGTCTCGGGGTCAAATGTAGCCGTGGAGCTGACGCCTGACGATTAATTGATGTCTAATTAGGTAATTGCCATGGTGCCAGGTTAGATTAAGGAGCACGAGGCGAAGTGAGCGCAGAGCGAAGCTGCTAGCTTGGAGCCAAATGCTGGCGCTCGTGTTTTCTGTTGGTCCGCTGCTGATGGAAGACCAGGGACAAGCCGTCTGCGCTGAAGTGACTTTACAGCGGGTTATAGGAGCTTGTTTTAACTTAATAATTACCTTATATAGTTGAAAAAGTAGCAATTCTATTATTTAACTTAGAACATAGGAAGAACTTGGTTGCTAGGAGACGGGCTGGGCTTGGCAGGCGTTCCTAGGTAACAGCACAGTTCCAGTTGATTTGTAACTATTGTTATTACAATAACAATAGTTATTATAAACTATATTATTGTTTATAATAACAATATTTGTATTATATTAAATAATGTGGAAAATATAAATTGCATATTTATCATTTCTGCATTATAAATATGTAGAAGTTATACATATTTATATTTGCTAGTCCTCTGTTGATTGGCTAATATTTTGTGGGTGGGGTCAAACCAAAACCAACATTTTTATATTGAATTGGCATCATGTCTACAGCAGGTTTATTACTAGTTTGACCACAAGAGGGAGGTAAAGTCTGAACATCATTAGAGCTATAAAAGGACTTCTCTCCTCTGCTGCATCTGCATCAATATGCTTTAAGGCTATCCTGCAAATATTAGAGCCTAATAGGTTTGTAAGACTAACTTCAAAGTTATTTTCTATCTTCTTTCAGATTTTTGTAGTGGACCAAAAATTCTTGACTCAGCAGAGCTAAGGGAGAGTTTGTGCCAATCTGACTCCACCAGAAATGACGTTCTTGTTTTTATTTAAATGTCTCATTTCAGATCTCAAATGATTATGTTAGATCAGTTCTTGTTTTTTGTTTTTTTGAGTAGTTTTCTCAAACTTCTAGTCCGTCGTGGCAGATGACTGCTCGTGCTGAGGGAGGCTCAGGTTCTGCTGGAGGTTTCTTCTTGTGAAATTAGAGTTTTTCCTCTCCACTGTCGCTGCATGCAATCTCGGTATGAGGGATTGCTTGGAGACGACGTTTGTCGTGAGTTTGCGCTAAGTAAATAAACCGGATCGAATTAAGAAAGTTGAGAGCAAAATAATCTGAAACGTTTTAAAATGAAAAACAACAACTTGAGGAAAATGTAAAACCGTCATGGATCTGATCTGAACACATTCCCACTTTGTAGCTTCAGTGCAGGATGTTTAATGTCATCATTCAAACACAGCAAACATCAGGCTATTAGCATTGATTTGGTGTAGAAGGTAAAATCTGCAGCCTTCCCTCCACATCCTTCAGAACGTTCTCAGTCCACTTTAGATGTTCCCCACCATGTGTTCCCCTTTAATCAGACCGCTCCACCCGCCACCCTAACCCCACCTCCCCATCTGTTAATTTACTCCAGCAGCTTCGCCTTGCCGCCTCAGCTGCAGGTTTGCTCTGACAGGACGGACCACCTTGGATTCAACAACCGTGTTGGAGGTAGGCGGCACCGAATGGCGCTCCCCTCTGAAAACCGCAGGCTGTTAAAGCTCAGAGAGACAGAGAGAGAGAGAGAGAGAGAGAGACGGAGAGGAGGGTGAGCCCCCTCTTAACCCTCCCTGGTGTTTCCAAATGAGAAAACAATTAGATCATTTCTATAATTCATGGGTGCGACCGCAGCTCGGGGCCCCGGTGAGGCCCTGAATGTTTGAAGCGCTCCATATGCTCACAGCGGGCCTGACCCGCTCAGCGGCGGCCCGGGCCGCTCTGTGGAGGCCGAGGTGTGGGCAGGTAATGTGAGTGAGCCATTATAGAGCATGAAATATTTATGCATCCGCAGCACTCCTGCTGCAGCTGCAGGTGGGCTGTGGGCGAAGCAGCCGGACGGACGGGGAGCCTCCACCACTTTGTGGTGAACATCTTTGTGTTTTAGACACCACTTTCTACCCTCAGCCCAGCCAGCGCCTGATTGGCTCAGAGGCCGGTTAGGAAACACGGTTCATCTCCACTGTAAGTTCATGATGCTGTGGCTTCCAGAATCTAAATGGAACAAATTCGTCGCAGAGCTTCGAACGAGCCTTCGCCTCAAATTGTTCACTTTGCATTTTGACGTCCTTTAATGGTAATATGTTGCCTGTATTGGGCTGCACAGTGGCGCAGCTGGTAGAGCTGTTGCCTTGCAGCAAGAAGGTTCTGGGTTCGACTCCTGGCCCGGGTCTTCCAACATGGAGTTTGCATGTTCTTCTCCCTGTGCATACGTGGGTTCTCTCTGGGTACTCCGGCTTCCTCCCACAGTCCAAAGACATGACTGTCAGGTTAATTGGTCTCTCTAAATTCTCCCTATGTGTGGGTGTGGTTGTGTGTGTGTGTGTGGGGGGGGGGTGTGCATGTGTGTGTGTGTGCACAGAAACACAGAAATCATTGTTTTCGATTGTCAAAGCAAAGTTGGCAACCATATCTGAGCTGAAAACTACAGAAACTTCACCTATGTCACACTTTCTTTTCCATACACTCTTTTTGTGCTTTTCTTAGGAAGTATTTAATATTTCAGAATGCTCCATGATACGACTGGCAGGTTAGGTGGCCATGGAACTGAAGAAGCTACTTGAGCCAACACCTCAAGGCTCACACACTTCCTGCCCCTTCTGTCTTAACAGAGTTACAGACCGAACAAACACACCCGGACATCACACCCTGAGTGAGAAGAAGCACCACTTCCTGTCGAAGGCGGTGAGTTGTCGGGCTGCGCTCCCATTCCTTTCTCCAAATGTGCTGTCAGAGCCGTGTTCCCCTGCATGCATGGCGATGCTAAGCAAGCATGTAAGTATTCCAAATGTCAGAGCGGCTCGTCGTCGTTATTAACGAGCTTCAGGCAGCCGGAGTGGATCATTTTCCATGGAAATTCAATGCATTTTAAATAGCAGTGGATCAACATTCCGGGCCAGGATTTACATAAGGTAATTGCAGGACGCTGAAAGCACCTTCTACCTGGCAGGGATTTTTTTTTTCTCTCCTCCATCCCTTCCCCTCACTCTCCTTTACCTTCAGTAATACAATCAAGTCCATTAAGTAGGCAATAAATACAAGGCAAGACTGTATCAGCGCTCTGTGACAGATAATGGCCTTTCTCCAGAATATCTGTTTATTTAGCCGCGGACAGCTCCGCACACCTCAACAGTCAGAGGCGGCCTCCTCTTCCTCACCTGCTCCTCCTGCTGTCTGGGAGAATTAAAATGAGTCTTTCTGATTTAAAAAAATGAATAAATAAATAAAAAAATGCAGGTGGGGTTGTGTGGGGAGTGGTGGAGGGTGAGCCGGTGATGCACCTCTCTGAGGTCTACCTGCTGCAGCTGCTATGAGGGTCTGGGGAAATTAACAGTCAGACAATAATTTGTAGTGTGTATGTCTGCGAACACAGAGCTGGAGAGGAAGTTTGGAATTTTAAAACCTTTTCCTGCTGATTTAAATATCAACTCTGGCTTTTCCCGAGGCGGCGCTGCAGTCCTGGTGATGGTCGAAAAGCTCTCGACTGTCATCCCATTGAGTTTTGGGACTTCTTGTTACACAATGATTACACTTTGATGACATTCAGGATTCAGCTGCTTTAATTTTGAAAAAAGAAGTGATTTTTTTTTTTTGAGGCCTGGATGAAGATGTGAGCTGGAAGCCGACGGTGACAGAAAGTAAAACTAGGTGCTCTGATTAATCTAAGAAGGTAGGCGTGTGTGTGTGGGGGTGTGTGTGTGTGTGTGTCTCATTAACACTGTTGGCTCTAGAATCTGTTAGCTAACAGCGCGTGTACTCCCCTGCTGCAGCCGGGCTCCGCCGAGGCTGTAATTAGGACATTTCATCCGTAGCCTTTTTAACACAGCTGTCTGATTGGAGGAGAAAACCCCAACACACCGACACCCCCCCCCCACCTCCTGTAATTACAGAGGCCCCGGACCCCTGACGCTGTTGCAAACAAGAATTCAATTAAGGGATCAACGGCCAGACACGCGCGCGGCCATCTGCAATTTGGTGTGATCACGCGGGCCTCTGACGGGGGGAACTTTTCCCTCCCTCGCGCCTTCCAACAGGTTCCACCTTCAGAGCGAGGGCCGGGCCGGTTTGCCAGCTCTCTCCATAAGCCTATTGGATTTGCTCCCGTGCCAACGTCTTACTTAATTAGCCTGCACATTTTTACGGGCATAAATCGCTTTTACATCACTGCCAGCGGAGCGCACCGCAAAGTGGGTCGATCATATATTATGTTGATCCTCCGCTGGCGCAGTCACAGCCATACATTACATTTGAATTTGTCGAAGAGCCCAGGGCCCCGAGCATCATTCTTCTTTGTTGTGCTGTCAGTGCTAATCTCTCCCCAGGGGGCCTCGGCTCCTGCTCTCGCTTTCCTTTCTGCTCGCTGCCCCCAGATGGGATGAGTAAAGGGACGTGGGGGCCCGGGCCAAGCCAGGAGGGCACCCACTCATATCTCCCCATCGCCCCCGCGGCCCCTCCCGCTGCTCGAGGAAGCTGCCCACCTTCACGACTTCCACAGACAAGAACCTGGAGGAGAGGCCTGTTATGAGCTCCTTTTTTTGTATTTTTGATCTTCTTCATTTGTTTCTGCCCATAATTTACACATATTTGTGTGAAATGTTCATGACTTACTCCACTCCAGTGCTCATGGTATGTCCGCGCTTCCTCAGTTATTTAAAAATTAAGATCTTAAAGGGTCTAAAATGAAGTGTTCAGAATTCCACCAGTGAAAGCTAAGAAGTTGTTTAAAACCAAAGCATATTTTCTACACGCATGTTGACATGTCTGTCTTTCAGGCTGCGAAAGAGCTTAACGTAAGAGAGCCAGACGTTTAACAGATAACAGGAAGGCTGAACTGAAAGCTTTCACATCAGTCACATGATCAACAAGAGAACGTCACCACTGACTACAAACCTTCTTCATGGTTTGTACTACAAACAATAACTAACTTATTGACGTGATTTTAATTGCGCTTCTTATTTACTGAAAACGCCACAATGGCAAAGTTGTGGTTACATGGGTGGACTATTGACAAAGTTTTGTGCACATTTGTAAAAGACACTGAGCTATAGAGACAGAAGAAACAACCATGCACACACACACTTATGGACGATTTAGAGACCTAACGCTAACTGTCATGTTTTTGGACTGTGTGAGGACGTCAGAGTATCCATATGGAACCCAAGCATGCACCAGGACAGGGGTGGGCAGCTCCAGGCCTGTAGAGCCGGTGTCCTGCAACTTTTAGATGAATCTCTACTTCAACACACCTGAATCAAATAATGAGGTCTTTAGCAGGACTCTGGAGAACCTGACTGCACTCAGGATGTAATTCAGCTGTTTGAAGTGTGTTGGACCAGGGAGACGTCTAAGAGTTGCAGGACACCGGCTCTCCAGGCCTGGAGTTGCCCTCCCCTGTACCAGGAGAGCACACAAACTCAATGCATTCCCCAGGGTGGAATTCAAACCCATGCAGCCTTCTTGCTGCAAGGCAGGAAGCTCCGTTAAGAAAGTTCCATGGAACTGTTTGATCGTCGTTCATAAGATCTTTAAACATCCCCACCATACGAAAGACGTACAGACAGGACAACTTTTATGCCTCACTCACTGCACACTGTACTATGCTACTGAACTATTTCAAACATTTATCATAGAGTAATATTTTTACAGATGCAAAGCTTTTCTAGATTGATTGGAAGCAGCAACGGCCTCCCTACGGTCATTGCTAAAATCTTTCCCATCATACATCTTAATGGTCAGAACCAAAGCAGTTTCTTGTCTTGTGTCATTAAAAACAACAGAAGAAACAAATTAATATAGTCAAGGCCAAAATTATTCATAACCCTATCAGATTTTAGAGTTATTTGAGGGACCATCAGGTCATTCATTCTGATGGGAAGTAATGGTAAAGTTTTGTAGTGCTGAGTTGATTCTGATAGAGAATCTGTGGAGGGAGCCAAAGATTAGGGTGATGCAAGGAGAGCCTCAACCTCAAACAATTGAAGCTAATCACCAATAAAGCCACAAAATAGCAGGTCAAACATGTAGGTTAGTAATTACAAGAAGGCTTTGATTGCTGTATGTCAATGAAGATTTTAGGAAGGTTTCCTTGTGCCTTTCTGAAGAAAATGTAGTTAAAACTGATCAAATATATTCCTGTCTCGTTTATTGTCAGGAGTAAACTTCTTGGATGAATAAGAATAATTTGAAATCTTCATCTGCCAGGGATTTCAATCATTTTGGCCTTAGCTCTGTGCTGTTAGAATGTTGTACAACTTGAAACCACAGAAGCAGAACATTTGTGTGGAGGCTTTCATTGAATTGGAACCTTATGTACAGGTCATTCATCAAAGTTCTCCTTTTCTCTTTCACTCATCAGATTGTTTCAAACTCTTGTCTTTAGGTCTTTCGTTCATTCCTACACTGTCTTGAAACCCTTGTCTGATATTTGGCCTAGTCCAACTGCGGCTTTTGTGCTTCCAGATTTCGGAAGTGACTCGGAGGCTCCCGGCTCCGTCTGTCCCCGTCCCAGCAGTGTCTCTCCTTTCCCACTAGGGTGTAGTGAAGAACGTGGATTCATCCTCCACCGAGCGACCCAGATGCATTCCACCTTCAGGCTGCGCTGTTTATTCTCATAGGATTAGCTTCCCCAAACGTCCACCCCTCCCTCCTCTTCATCCTCCTCCTCCACAGCGGAGGGAAAAACAACTAGAGATGTTTGGCTTTAAACATGAGGCAAATCAGCTCTCACTGAGCCCCTAAACACACACACACACACACACGCACACACACTGACTAAATCAAGCTTTTCCACAATTTCTCTCCGGTCCTTTTTGTATTAGCATGGAAGTCATCCATATTGATGCTAGGTGATTCATGTCCCACCAGCTTCTTTGTTTTATAATTTCTTTCCTCACCCCCTTCATCCAGGTTAAGCTTTCTGGGGTTCGGGTGTTGGGGGGATGATTAAGGCAGGAGAGGTTAGCCCAGGAGTCCATGACAATGGGGCGGAGGCAGGCAGGCAGGCAGGTTCCTCCTCGGGTCCCCCTGGTGACGAGGGAGGGCCTAATTGATTTGTCAATCTGGAGCCATCTGGCATAGAAAGATGAGGCTCAACCTGGTGGTAGTGGTTGGGGGTAGGGGGAAGGTTAGGTTGGATTACACCCTTATGTGACACATGTCTTCTTCTTGGGGGTTTTGCCTGATTTTTCCGGTTGTACATCTGATCCAGGGTCAGTTCCCTCCACAGTGAAGCGCCAGAGAAAGATGACAGAGACAAAAAGGGGGTTCCGTTTACCCATTAGGGAAAGAAAACTCTTTTCTCCGATTAGCAGAGGGTGGGGGTCCAACAGGCACGGATCAAAAGGTCAGCCGCTGTTGTCTTAATGAAAACAGCTTGAAAAAACATGGACAGACAGAAACAGACGGAGAGAACGGAGAGTGCTAGAAATGATTAGTACCTCCCCTCATCATCTCCACCTCTTCATCACCCCACCCTCTGTCTCACCGCTTCGTCTTCCCCCTGTCATTTCCTGGTTTTTGACCTAAAACTTGGGGAGATTTGGAGGGACTTCAACCGTATCCACAGATTGTAACCATAGCGGTGACTCTGGAATGTGTCGCATGGATTTCTTTTTGTGTGTGTGTGTGTGTGTGTGTGCCACTTTTCACTTCTGTGTAAGCAACAGAGGCGAGATGAGCCACTTTAGCATCCTCGGGGCGAGAACGATGTCTCCAAGTGAAAGTCTGCATGTTATTGCTAAAATTAACACTTTCAAGTTGCGCTAGATGACTGGGAAGTGTGGGCGAATCTTAACTTCACAGGAGGCGCTGAAGTGTTGGAGGCTTTATTTCTGCTGGAGATGCACAGTCGGAGCAGGTAAATGTTTCCATGCTTCCTACACCACCTGCTAAAACTGGAGCGTCACCCAGGCTGCACCTAGATACATGGCTGCAGTTTTCTTTCTTAACATCTAACCCTCAGTTTTCTCGTCCAAATTGCAGGGCAATGAAACCACTTCTGTTTGTTGTTTCGTGTCGTCCCTCTGGGCTTTACTCTCCATTTTTAGATCACTTCTCAGATTTCTTATTTGATGTAGCGCCAAATAGTGATGAGGTCTTCATGTTAACACTGAATGTGATTATGCACAGGAGGCTGGTCCCCTGGTTTAATTTGATTAATTTAATGATACACTTGGTCCTGTCTTTCTGTAGTTAAGTATTCAATACAAACTCAGCCACCATACTTAGGACAAGGAAGGCAGATTATGGGTCCCACATCCGCAGTTTCCATGGTGGCACCACACAGATTTGCCCATGTAGGGCCACTGCCTACATGAGCCCTACGTGGCAGTGTCCCTACAAAACTTTGTCGTCATTACTGATATGCAATTGCGGTGTTTACATAAAATAAGAAACACTATTAAAATCACATTTCATTATATTTCGATGAGTCATAAAAAAAACGCACTGTATCATCATCCTACCACTTCCTATCATCTTCTTCATCTTTTCTGCCAGTAGTAGCATGAATAGGTGAAGGTTTGATATCTAAGAAGGACTTCAAAAGTCTGATACTGCTACAGAATTTGTAAGTTATTGTCTCTAGGGATGTCCAGAATCGTTTTTGGATTGCATCAGGACGTCTCTAAACATTAGCATTTAGTATTCCTGATCACCCTAATTCGCTATTGGAGTCTCTGATTAAGATCAACACCTGATTATTGCTGTACTACAGTATTTGATTTCATGTCTGTCATAACCTTAGCCATTTTTTTTAAAAGTACACACTATTTGTGTGCACATTACTTCACTTTTTTTATCTGACCAGAAGCACTTTGTTCCGCACTCAAAATTTGTTTTGAGCAGGAAGATAATTGGTGTCGCACCGCATCCGACCTACATTTCCTGCAGGAATAATCCTCAACATTTTTGTAAATCATTAAATGAAATTGTGATAATGATTTAATTTAAATAACATTCACATGAATACCTAAAATTTCTAAGCTTGGAGTTGTTGCTGTCAGCCTTTCCAGCTAGCTCTTAGCTTTAGCCTCTTATTCCAGCTAATTTTATTTTTGCTAAATGAGTTTATGTTCATATTATATTCAAGCACATTTTAGTATGATTAAGCAAACATTATGAAGGCCTTTAATAAGGAACCCCATTCTAAGTCTGGCTGTGCCTTTTGGAGTTTCCTTTATTGCAGCTTTCAGCTAAAAAAAGCGACGATGTGAAACAGCCAAAATGTGACTGTTTTCTTAATACTTTTTTCTGTAGTTAGCCTGCATATTTCGCGCTGCTGTAAATAGAAGTGTAAACCTGTTGAGGCTGAATCTCAGAAACAACAGCAGCACAGTTGGTGCTGTTAGTGTCTGCTGGTTGCTAGGTGGCTAGGCTAACTAGCTTTAGCATTCGTGGCAGGCTCTTCTATCGGGAAGAAGCTGTAGTGTAGCAGCTGTAGTGTGGGCAACATGTGCACTGGCTTTCCTCAACTCCAATCCAGAGATTGGAGTTGAGGAAAGCCTCAACTCATCCTGGAGAGAAAATACCTCCTGCACTTTAAAACCCCAAACTCTTTCCTGTCCTGAAGAGCTTCTCCAGTCGCAGTGATAGGTTTTTCTACATAAACATTGTTCAGTTTACTGGCGTCACGATGGACTCGGATCTCATTTGCTCCATTAAAATAAAGAAAGAAACTACAATGAGATGATCTGTTGTCCTTCAGGCTCGCTGGCGCTCTGCGGACAGAAAGGTGAAGTTTAAGGACGTGTAAAGAGCTGTCACTCGTTTTTATGAGCTAATCCACTGACCTCCGGGAGCCAATCAGGTTTCAGCTCTGGAGACGGCTCATGAAAAGGAAAAGGGCTCTTCTGAGGAGGACACTACAATGGGATTAAACACACATCGGAGACTCAGGAGAGGGGCGGGGGAGAAAAATGGATATTTCCTCATGTGTGTTTTCCTGCATGTGTGGGACGACCAAAGCACACAGGAGTGGGTAGCTGTGTGGAGGTGTGCTACAGCCAGTGATAGTTGGGGTGTGTGTGTGTGTGTGTGAGTGTGTGTGTGTGCGCGTGCACACGCAGGCAGGTGGGTGGTAGCTTTTCAAAGAGCAGACCGTTTAATTGAATTCTGTGCCTCTCCTTGTTATTCCAGTCATGACTGAGAGCCGTTCCGTGTTGTCCCGGCAGTGTGGGAGGGCCAGTCGTACCTGCAAACACCGGATGGTTTACCCTCACAGTGTGTGTGTGCGTGTGGGGGCGTGCGTGTGTGTGTGTGCAAAGAGCCAAGGCTTGTGAGGTGATTGTGGTTGAACTGGTATTTTTCTAGCGCAACTCAAGTCCCAATGTGGTAATGAGGAGGGGAAGTGGTGAAAGTCAGCCCTGAACCTCACCCTTAAAAGAAAGCAGGGTGTGTGTGTGTGTGTGTGTGTGTGTTAGATCGAGAGTCAGATTTGGAGAAGGCGTTCATGTAGACTGTGTAAAGATCGTCCTTGCAATAAAGCCGGCTAAACAAGACAAAATAACACACATTCTGTTTGGCAATTACAAGGACGATAGCTGCCTAATAAAACGAACAGAGTCTCTAAGCAATTACAAGCTTAAACAATGATGCATAAATTTCATTTATAGATAGATTTCACTGAGGCTTATCTTTGAGAAGCACTGTAATAGGATTCAGTCAGGAGGCAAGGGGGGGGGGGATGAGTGTGTGCTCAGGGGGAGGAACGCCTGATTAGGGTGAATGGGGGGGAAAAGGTGACCAGGATTCAGGATAGCTACTCCTTCCTAAACAAGGACAATGAAAACCTTCACAGATGTCAGTGTGGTTAACGATTGGTTTCACATTACTGAGGCTGAAGGGTAATTCTTGAGGGAGATGTTAAAGCGGCAAGATAAATACAGGACGATCCAATCAGGGCTTTGTGACACACATACACATCTTTATTGGCGACCTTACAGTCCTCTGACTGTTAATCAGGTAGACCAAAGACAACAGTATACAGAAAGAAGGAGAACCTCGTAGACTGAGCCAACTGTCGGTAGAGCAGGTGTGTACTCCATCGGTTTTCTATGCTTGCCTGTGTGTGTGGTCCTGAGGCCAGAGGAAACATACTGCCATGTTTAACCAACCACTTTGTCCTTTTCCATCATGCAAGTTGATCCACTGAGATCTACGGCAAGCGAGTGTTTGGAACGTGTGGCTGGGATGTGTGGAACTGAATGGTGTGGCTACAAGACCCCAATTGGTCTGCATTCTCTGCTACAGTCTTCTTGCAGGCTGTCCAAATGCACTTATTGCATTTAAATGCCAGTAAAGTCATTGTGCTCCATCTTGTCTTTATCTGCATCAAATTCTCAAATCAGACGGTCACTGGAAGATCACATGGTGCCTTTGGTCTGAATGCACCTGCAAACTCTCTCTATTCCAGAGTTTGTACCTTGGTAATAAAGTAATCTTAAGGTTGCCTTGGTAATAAGGTTTCCTTATTATCTTGGTACCAGAATTGGTACCAGTGTTCCAATTCTGAGTACTAACATTGTACTCAGAATTGGATTTGGAACATTTTGTAACAGTTTTGCTTCTGTGTTGAGTGTTAAAGATGGCCTCTCTTAGCGTTTTCTCTTTGGGAACTTCTGCTTGAGGGGTTTTCATCAGCTGGAGGTGCTTCTAAAGGTTTCTGTTAAACTTTGCTCATTGCTTGGCTCTCCCCAAGCAATGAGTTAAATATTGCCAAAAGATCACTTCAGGCAAGCTAAAGCGGCTCGCAGAATCCTACGGTGGCGGAACCCAGTTTTGTGATTGTGACTTGAATGTGTAATTATTTGTTTGACAGCTCTTTTCGGCTGTAAGGACCATAAATTTATCCAGAATGTCTGCCTCGGCGTGTCGTTGGTTATTTACTGCAGACGGGTAAACAGATTTTCCGTTATGTATGGGTTTCTGCTGACCGCTGTGCTAAAACGGAGCTCTGAAACAGCTATTTGTCACGCGAATTGACATATTAACCTGCCCCTTTACACATAACCCGCACATACGCTCACGTAACGCCGCAGCGTTTGCGTTTGCTATTTAATGCTCGAGTAAATGAACATGATATTTAAGTGACTGCTATTTCCTGAACTCTGTTTTTTTTTTTTCCTTCCCATACTCCTCCTCCAACAGGCTTTTCTCTAAATTTCCCCGGGGAGCCTGAGCCCCCGGGGTTTGGCTCGGTGTCACAGCCCCGGCAGCCATGATACTTCATCAGGCTTTCGCGCCGTTATTGGCAACGGCACCGCATATCCTCTTAGCAGTTATAGCTTTTCAATTTTCCTTTGAAATGCTGAGCCCAGCAGAAACATGTGGCAGTATCTTGGCTTACAGTCCTGGATTGAGCCAAAAGCTTGTAAAACAGCCCTGCAATGTGAGCGCACATGAAGCCACAGGCTGCAAGCCGTTGACCTTTGTGGAGTTTGAGCGCAGCGCATCAGCACTTCCCTTACAATTGTTAAAGACATTTATAATGGCTACAATTACAAGAAGCTGTTGGACGCTGTAATGTCACAGTGTAAGCTGCGCCATAAAGTATTATTTCACCACCGAGCCTCCAACCCCCTCCTGTAGGCGTCTCACGGGCCCCATTTACCACGATGACAGCGTGAACTTCTGCAGGATTGTTCTATCATTCTCTGTCAAACAGTCTTTCCCTCGACACACGTTAACGTAAACTCCTGTAAATGCAGTTGCGTCGTCTGGATTTGTTCCACTCGATCAATGGCTGAAGAAGCCTCCACCCTTCCCCACCTGTCATCAGGTAAAACAAATGCACTGAGTCAGCAGCAGCATCAAAGGAAAATGTGGAGCTTCCGCCAATAAATTCCTGCAGGGCGTTCTTGTGGGCCGAAACTGGACTGAGACGGCAAAACAGCGATGGCAATTATCGTAAAATATGTTCTCCAACTATTGTATCATTTTCCTACTCTTCCACAAACTATGGATTTTTGATCCATTCCATTATTAATTCATGGTGGTGAGGGTGCAGGGGGGGCAAAGGGGGGCCCTGCCCTTCTGGAACCTGATCTGAATCGATAGAGTTGACCTTGGGTTGAGCTGCTACCACCAGGCTGGACTGGAAGGGTCTGCCCTGTCAGAGGGCTGCAGGTAATTCATTTACATTTATCTATATTTAAATTAGTTTGACTTTACAAAGTATGGATGCCGATATGACGCTTTCAGTGGAAAAAGGAGAAGCTATTAACACAATCACATAGGACCACGTTACTATCAAAACCACTTAAGGAGACAATATGATTTTAAAGGGTTAGCTTGTTTTGGTTTTTTTTTGTTCGTTTTGTTTTTTTAAGTGAAGTACTACTTTCCCGTAGAAGTATTTTGTAGCGGTTCGAGTCGATGGGAGCTAACAACATGTTAGCCGATAATTATTTAGTTTTTATGTGTGATTATGTTGGTCGAGTCTTTTGGCCGTATCATTCTAGCTGATTGAGACTCGTCAGGCTGCTCTAGCTGTGCCGAGAACAGAGAAAACCTTTGAATTACAGACTGGCAACAGTGCAACAGCATCAAAGATGGAATGTTCTTCTGTTTTCCAGGTCTCTGTTTGTTTGAAAATTCTCTCTAATCCCCCAAGGCCGGCCAAATCAGCTGATGAAGTGGAGTGATACAGCAAACATCTGGCTAGCTTGTTAGCTTCCAAAGAGTTCACGGGTAAAGTGACATCTTTCTGCTTTAAGTAAAGGTAGTTATACCGTAATAGAACTTCACTTCAAAAATGCCTAAGCTAACTATTTTAAGCTCTCTTCAGGGGCTGTAGGAAAAAGTTTCTTAAAAACAAGCTAATTTAACAGTAGCTAACTGGTAGTGCTTTCGGTTCCGCCATGTTACATTTCTGTGAACATTTGAATTCACGTACCGCTGGAGGAACCTTTATTCTAGAAGGTTCTACCCAAATCAGTAATTAAATAAATGGATAGAATGTTGCTGTATCGACCTCAAGGCGCCTGCTGGATTCCCTTTGCTAAGCTAACCAGCTAATCAGCCTGTTAAAGGAAACAAACATTGGTGGCGAACAGAGCCACATACGAGATTATATGGTTATTGATTTTTATAAAACAACCCTCGTGGAAGAGCTTGGTCGACGGGCAACGATCCAAGATGGAAGGTCAAGAGCTGCTCTTCAAACCTGCTTCGTTCAGAAATATTTACACTTCTGAAAAAACTGTCCATGGCCAAAGTCCAGTAATCCATCCATCAGACTCAACTCATCAAATTTGTGTTTAAGACACCAGTTGACATTTGTTATTTAGTGGGGTGCAGTGAAGTGCTCCAAATGGTTGTTCCCTTTTAAATCAACCAGGCAGATGGAATAATTAGCTTACTTCACGCCATAACGTGAGGAGCCACAAGTGGATAAAGTAAATGTTGATATAGATTCCGCCTTTTAAATGTTTCAGAAGTTCATGCTAAAGTACTCATGTTGAACCTTCACAACATGACATTTGCATTAAAAAGATGCCTGGTTTGTAGTTAATTACCATGAACCTCCATGGTCTGAGCTAATATCCATATACTTCTATGTAAAAAAAAAAAAGAAACGTTTTACAGAAATCGTGAGTCCCTCTTGGGGATTTGAGTTGTTTTAGGAAGATAGAGGGCAGCTTCATATTTGTCTTGTGTTAAATCGGAAAACTAATATCTGTTACAGGAAGCCTAGAGAGTTAGATAATGACTGCTCACAGTCACTACGGAGAACCCCACTTAAAAAAAAAATCTGAATCATTTTAAGAGATATTCAAATAACTTGAATGCTGTAGACAGTTGTTCAAACGAGGGAAAGAAGCAAAATGAGCTTTTGATAACGTAATATCCAAAGTAATATATTCGTAAATATATTACTCATTTGTTTAAAGGCAGTAATTTTAGTGTGTAAACTAAAACAATATAATTTTTAAAAGAAAAGTGAATGAAATAAATGTTAGTTATAATGGAGTGTTTATCTTGAACGAAATGAATATATATTTTAGAAATATATTTTTCATTATTTAGTCAGTCAAACCATTTTAAAATAAATAAATCAACAAAATATAATTGCAATTACGTTGAAATAATTGCTTCTCTAGCCATAAATGTAGAATTTTAATTTGAACATTATGACAAAACGAGCATGTAATTGATGCATTTTATTGTGAGATGGGGAATCATAAAAAAAAAAGAAACAAAGGAAACAAAAACATTCATTATAAAAAAAGATGAGGTTGTTAAAAGGGGAGGAGCATATAAAACTGGGTATGGTTGTGACACTGATGTAAAGTAACAAATTGGCACAAATGAAAACATAAGAACATACGGCAATATTATTTTGGCTTGGCAAAGTCTATGTGGTTAAGGATCGTCGCTCAATATGACGGCACACACTCATGCTATTAGACATACAATTAGTTTTCAAAGTTCAGTAGCTTCATATCAGGAGAGGGGAAAGAAAACTAACATGAGAGTAGATGCAGAGAGGTCACAGGTTCCAAATTTTCTGGCTTGCATGGTGAGAGATTTTTTTTTTCCACCCAGAAGAAAAAAAAAAACATTTGTTCAAAAAAAACAAAACATACTTCTGTATGCCGGAGTCTTGTTTTCCAGAGTTGCAGTTATTCGCCTTTTCTTCTTTTGTCCATACTAAAATATATTATCGCATTAATACAAACTACAGTATTGTACACTACATTGTGTAATAAATAAGCGTAAAGAAATGTAAAAAAAAAAACAAAAAAAACCGACATAAATATAAAAGTTCTCTACAACTAAACAGACAAACCCATCATGTTTGGGGTAATACTGCCATTGTGGGACATGTACAGTACGCACACTGAAACAGAACATGAGAGACAAAAATAATACTGACATGTAAAAAAAAAAAAACGTGGTTAAATTAAAACTTCATTTTGCCACCTGAAGAGACTCGAGGATTTCATGATGCTTGAAACAAGTGCACTGAACGAGCTGAGGGACGGCAGGAGGCGTCACCGTGGGAAACCAGTCGTCTTCGGTCATCATTAGTCGCTCATATTAGGAGAAAAAAAAAGAAATCATCTAACATCTAATGCATGAATTTGCAGGCTTGGCTCTCCTGTTTCTGCAACAGTGTTTCGGTTTATTGTTTTGATTGGGACCCGGCGTCAGCTGGAAGCTTCAACAGCAACATTCAGCGGCACTTCTGATATGCATGCTTTCTCATTTGATTTTTTATTTATTTTTTCACAATTATTTTTTGCATAAGGCTCTTAAGTTTGTGGATGAGATCAGAGGCGGTGAGTGAAAAGGCAGACATTTTGGATTTTCGGTTTCCTTTTCGTAAACGACTAGTTGGCTGTTTGAAACCGGGATAAGCTGAGCTGGTTTAAATGTGGCTGGCATCGCCTAGATGTAATGTGCACATGTCAGAAAAGTAAAATAATAGGAGACAAAAAGCAGATTTTTTTGGGAGGTTATGTGCCAAACTGTTTTAGTGTCCAGATTCTACTAACAAAGTTCATTAGTGGTTTTTGGTGGTGGATTCAGACGAGGGTTCCTATGAGGTCTGGAAGTTGATCCATCATCCACTGATCCATCCTTCCATCCTTTCTTTTACATTTATACCAATGGGCCAAAAACGCCAGTGGGTTTTGTATGGGATCGTTTCAGGAACCCTCTCTGGTGACGCTCACTTTTTATCACTCAGAAATGGAACTGATTTAGATTCGGCCGAGCCTGACCAACAAAAATAAAGAACATGAATACTGCCTGGTTCTGAAACGCCGCTGGCTCTCGGACGTTTCTCTCTCTAAGGCTCGCAGTCCGACAGAAACGTGAGCTGTAATGCTAAACGGTGTGATGGCGCAGCGCGATAATACTGACAGGTACGACAAAATGCAGCCTGCAGGTAAACCGAGCCGCTTGTAGTGCACAGGATTTGTCTTTTTTTTTTCCTTCCAACTTAACAAAATACTGACTTTGTTTTTTTTTTTTTGTTCATTGGCAATAAAAAGATATAGAAATATCTCCCAACTGTACAGCTTTAAAGGTTAAAATATGAGTGGTAAAATTAGTAACACTGATAAAAAGAAAGGACCCAAGGTGTTTTAGTAATAAAACATTATCTAAAACGTGTCGGCTCTAGCTTCCAAAGTCTGTGTAATGCATGTCTTTCTTTCGTTAAAATTCCTCTTCTTCGTCTTTCTGTTTTACAAACGGTCCTTCGAACAGAGGGAGACGTTCTCCTGCGGGGAGAAAAAGTCACTAGTATTTTTTTCAGGCACACCTGGATTTCTACACAGTAGTGACGTGTCAGAGTGAGCGGACGCTGGTCCTCGGCGCGGGGCGAGGAGGGAGTCTGATTGTGTCGCACGGAGAAGACGACTTCCCGCCTCAGTCTGTGTCTGCTTGCTCCTCCGGCGCCTCCTCCTCCTCCTGAGAACCCCCGCTCTGATTCGTTTCGCCTCTGCTCTCCTCCCCCCCCCCCCCGTCGCGTCGTCTTTATCGGCGTCGCTCTGCCGCGTCTCCTCCTCCTGCCTCATGTCCACTTCCTCTTTCTCCTCCGTCTCTAAGGTTCCGTCCTCTCTCTCCGTCTCCATCTGCTCCTCCTTCCTCTCCTCTTTGCACTCTTCCTCCTCGTCCTCTATCTGCACCACCTGGATGTCGTTCATGTCCACCACTCCCTCCTCGTCCTCCTCCTCGCTCTCTTCATCCTCTCTGGTGCTGCTCCCTCGCTCGTCTGAGTCCAGTAGGGAGGGTGCCCGGTCCTGCCTCTGCCGCCCTGCGGGGACCTCCCCATCCTCCTCTGCGGGGCTCTCCCGTCCTCCGGCCTGGCTTTGCGTCTCCTTCTTGCAGTAGGAGTAGCGGTGGTTCATGTGCTGGGAATAAGAGCCCGAGTGGGAAAAGCGCTTGCCGCACTTGTCGCACTGGTACGGTTTCTCCCCCGAGTGGAGGCGCATGTGTTCAATCAGGTGGTGTTTGTGTTTGAAGGCCTTGCTGCAGATGCCGCACTCGTGAGGTCGCTTCCCTGTCGAGAGAGAAAAATAAAAGCTGCTTCAACGTTTTGAGATCATTAAATACTTTACAATTGACTCTAATGTGCCCCAAAACACCTTCTGAACTTGTTGCATTCACAATGCAGGAAAAAAAATCACAATGATGCTGAATGATGTGTATTCAACACAAGCCAATGATCCTACTGGAAGCACTTTGTCGCCCTCTGGTGGTGCTACGTTACCATTACCACAGGTGTCAAACTCCAGTCCTGGAGGGCCACTGCCCTGCAACTTTTAGATGTGCCTCTAATACACCACACCTGAATAGAATAATTAGGTCATTAGCAAGGCTCTGGAGAACTTTTCTACACAAGAAGGAGGTAATTAAGTCATTCCTTCAAGTGTTTTGTACCTGTGGCACATCTAAAAACTGCAGGACAGCGCCCCTTGAGGACTGGAGTTTGACACCCCTGATCTACAACAAGCTGCCTGAAATGCTGCTGATACAGGATTTTTACTCCATTGAATCCTTATTAGTAAAAAACACAGAAGTTTTTGTTCCAAGTCTGGATAATTTTTTTTTTACCAGTAGATACCAGAACGCTGCATAGGAAGGTGATTTTCCTCTCGTATCCAATCTGCTAAGCTACACAACTAAACCTATAGGATATGTAGGCGACAAATGAATCGGCTGAATCTCAGTCAAGTTAGTCAGTATTTCTTTTTTTTCTTCTTTTTTTTCTCTCCATTTCCCCTTCGGGGCTCCGTACTAATGAGGCGGATTAGCAGTGCTAAGTGAGACCATCATACAGAAACAATCTTCGGTCAGAGGCCTCTCCAGACTCATTGCGAAACTGACTGCTACCAGAGAACCTTGTTCCCTGCAACGTCACCATCCACAATGACTTTTTGAAGATACTAGGATGATATGAGTCATGACATTCAATTTCCCCGTGGGCTAAGTAAAGCGTTATTGAGCTGATTAGAATTGAACATGTATGCGTGTCTCAGAGAGGACTTCCAGCTGAGCCATCAGCAGGTCTGCTGCTGTTTCTGTAACAGATCCATTAAACACTCAAACTTCTCCGTTATTCACACAATAACTTTCTGGAGATCCCAAGATCCCGACTTTTTTTTCATTTTGAAGGATCTCGAGAAACTAAGTCGGGATCTTGACTTAGTTTCTCGGGATCTCGAGAAAATAAGTCAGGATTTCTTTTATTTTATTTTTTTCTCCATGTCCCCTTACATTTGCTTTTACAGCTCATCTTTAACTCAGTCTGGCCGTAATGCTGAGAGATGTTGGAGTAGGGGATGTGACTCTTGCTCATTATGTTGTATGGAACTTCTTCGTCAACTTTGGCTTCATAGTTCAGGTATCATTTTAGTTCTTGAGTTCCTAGTCAGCGGGCCCAGGTTGTTAAAAAAAAAACAACAAACAAACAAACAAAAAAAAACAACACACTGTTGCCATGGTTACGTATCATAACAACTGTCTGGAAAGGAAAACGTAGAGGTTTATGTACATGTTAAACTACTAACTGACCTGAGCACTCAAACAAGCCAAAAATACTATTAAATAGAATATGCACCAACACATTTAAAAAGAAAAAAAGTTCTACTAAATGGAGGGATGAGTGGAAAACAAAAAACAGTCCTCAGGTCCCCCGCATTGTTGCGTAAATTGTTTCTACATCCTGAATGCCGAAAGTGTGCTCCATCATCAGCGTATCTAAGGAGAACATTTCAACACAAGCAGCTAGTTTCACCTAAGATGAGGTCACTTGGAGCTGAAAACTGGGCTCCAGAGCCAGGTAGCAGAGTAATAAAGAAAAAGAAAACGCCTCTGAGAGCGCTGACCTGCGCTTGGCCACGGAATCATCATCTTCTAGTGCTCCAAATCACTACCAGAGATCGCCTCTTGCAACACGCCGAGCCGTACATGAGAAACTGGCAGTGCAGAGGTGGGGAGTTGGTGGAAATAAATTCTCAGACCTCTTCTGTGAGCGTTGAGTAATACCTGCTGGAATGGAGGTGTCCACCCTTCTCCCAGCTCAAAATCCCCCTTCGCATGCACTCTGACTCATGTTTCCAAGCACAACAGTGAGCGGTGATGAGATGGGTTCCGGTTCTGAGGGACCTCTTGTTTTTCTCTTTTGCTCTTGTGTGTGTGATTTTCGCCACGTTTACCTGTGTGTTCATATTTGTGTCTCAGCAGCGAACTGCTCTTTTGGAAGATCTTGTCGCACAGGTCGCAGGCGTACATGCCGCCGTCCGTCTTCTTCATCTTCTTCCTCGCAGGGCCCGAGTCGGAGTCGTTCTGCTCGTCCACGACTGAGAACCCCTCTGAGCCCAGATCCAGCCTCTCCTCCTGGGAAATGAGACATCGCGTTAAGATGCTGATTATCTTTTGGTTTTCCTTTCTTTCTCACAACACGGTGATTCACATCAGCAGTGAAACTTTGCATGGAGTGACGCTGAGTCATCAGCGAGTCACGGCTCTGTCTGAACAACAGCAACAAGCCCTTCCTGTTCCGGTGGAGCTCAAGCCTCCGCGGAGCAAAAGGGATGTGTGCCGTCGTTTGCGTTCTGTTTTACACAGCGGATCTATGCCAATCCACTTAACACTAAAGTATAATACAACAACAGGAAATCAATGCAGCAGGCAGAGGTGCTGCCTTCAAACTGATTCAACAGATCAATATGGTGTATGCAACAAAGAGTAGCATGTGTCCTCTGAGTGGCAGCAAACACACAGTCACATTTATATCCATCCTGACTTGTCCCATTAAGTCTCTGGGCTAGAAAGCTCTGTGAAGTTACAGTTCCTTGTAGACAACGGTTGCCAACTGTTCTCTACAATGGATTGCCATTTTTTACGGCAATCCGTAAAGAAGAGTTTGCTGTTTTTGGCTAATACACAAAACTAATTGTTTTGTGTATTTTTTTCCTGAAATATAGCAAATTTGTTGATAAATCTATTGACACAGTTGCTAAGTTGGCAACAACGGAGTGACTATTGCTAACCGTGAACATGCAGACATGACCTTCCACTTGTGTGTCTGTCAGCGACACGTCTCTCACAGCAGAGCTAAAGGAGATGGTGGCTGATGTTCAGACCTTGGCGGAGGCAGAAAAGATCAATTTCTATTGTAAGAATTGGATGATTTTCAATCTTGCAAAATTAAGGAAATCTGGGGATTAAGGGTGTAGATGGTTTTGAAAGACACCATCGCCTGATGACGTTGGGATGTTTGCAGCTCTGAACAATGAGAAGAGCTCTGGACTGCACAGCTTGACTGACTGTGTTTTCTAATATTTAAAACTAATTTGAACTCTACCACAGAGAAAATCTCTCTACAGCAGCCATACAGGTAATTTGTCTTCAAGGAAAATATAGAACTACAACTTAAACATGATGTATTTCATTTGGAGCCATGCCAAGCTAGCCGTTAGCTTATTCTGCCTAATATTCTAAACTCAGTGTAGTTTATAATACTTTTTTATGAAGACTTGGGGCTAGTTAAGGGTACGCACCTTGATTCCGTTGAGGTGGATGGTTTCGTGCGTCTCTGTCCCTGCAGGGCTGTTAGCTGTAGTGGTGTATGTGTAAGCCAGCTGTGGGATCAGGATGGTCTGTTTGCTGTTGTTGGTTAGTGCTCGCAGGCATTGCATTGTGGTTACAATATCGAGGGGTTTGGCACTTGGCTGGTTGGCGTACAGTGCGAGGGGGCTTGCCCCCATGGCTGAGAGTGGTGACATGTCCTTCTTTGTGCAAGTTAAGTTCAGAGGTTCTTCCTCAGTGGTCTGGCAGGAGGAAGCAGTGGGGTAAACTCGGGCCGCAGGCGCCATGCTCTCTGCTTCTTCTCTGGCTGGTTTTGGCAGCGACAGGTCCAGGGGTCCCTCAGTGCTCTCAGGGGTGTCGGCTTGGGTGGGACCGCCAGCTGTAAGGTTAAGTGGCGAGGGCGAGGCCGGTGAGCTGTGAGTGCCGTTGACCTCTGCTGGGGTAGCCTCTGTGGGGCTATCCTGACTCACAGATCTGCTTATAGTGGCTGTGTCCTTCCCTGGGACCAGTGATACCACACTGTGAGCTTCACATGAGTCGTCCTCTTCTGATGGGGGTGTCGGGGCGCCCAGGGATATTTGACCCTGCTGCATTTTGCTAAACCACTTCTTTACCACATGGATCGGCAGACTGACCGAGTCAGAGATCTTGACCAGCTCGTCCTTTGAGGGCTCTGCATTTAAGGCGAAGTAGGCCTTGAGAAGGGACAGGAGGTTCTTGGGGTGGTTGCAGAGTCCTCCGTCTGACAGCAAGGCAGCAACGGCCTCCGATTTATCTAAACCTGCTCCATTCAGTCTGAGATCCTCTTTCTTGCAGTGCTTGAGAGCATGGAGTGCTTCCAGCCCCCCTGGACAGTTCTCACACAGTAGACAGGTTGTAGTGGTCTTTTCCTCTTTTTGCTGTGCCTCGTGGTCCCTGCTGCCTCTGACGGAAAGATCCTCGGGGAGTTTCTGGGACTTGATGGCGTCAGCAGCACTCTGAGCCGGAGACAGTGGCTCTTTCTTTAGGTTATGGGGTGTGAGCTGGCCCTGGTTGGGGTCCAGACTGTAGTTTATAATAAGTTTTGCATTCCCATCCTGGCCTACGATTGGCAGACTGATGGCTGAGATGAGCTGCTGCTGAGGGGGGTGCAGCGTTCCAGTGGTGAGGCCCGAGTTCACCTGGCCTTTGGCGTTGTTTTCCAGCACCTGCCGTATAACGTTGCCGTCCACTGCCACCTTGAGGGCATTCTGTAGATCTGCCAGGTTGATGCTGATGGGGGAGACCAACCCTACCGTGGGCAGGACCACCGCCTGTACAGTACCCTGCAGAGGGGCAGCAGCACCTCCACTGAACACTCCGCCATTCATAGTGGCCATGGCGGGAGGCGTTATTATCGCCGGCTTGTACTCGTAATCCACAGGCTCCGTCTTGATCTGGTTGAGGGGCAGCTGCTCCTGGAGGGGCTTGCTGTTCTCCAGCTTCTCCCTGATCTGTCCACAGTGGACTGAAGGGGATGTGGGCAGCCCCGGTGGTGAACCCTGGGCCTGGTTTCTGCTGCCCCCCAGGCGCTGTCTGCTGTTCACTGAGATGACGCTGATGCACTTCTTACTGCTGATGTGGGAACTGTATGAGCCTGAGTGGGAGAAGCGCTTCTTGCAGTGGGAGCACTCATAGGGTTTCTCTCCTGAATAAAGCCACAGTTTGCGAAACAGAGAGAGGGAAAGCGGAGTCGGCCAGGAGGGGGTGGAGGGATAGAGAGGAGGGAAGAGAACAATTTCCATTAGTGAATGAAGCTAAATGAGCAAGCTAGGCTATAAGCGGTACAGCAGGAAAAAGCTCTAATGCATTTCGATGATGCTTAAACGTTCGTGTAATGGCACCAGTGGGAAATGCCCGTCTCTAATTGCTGTCCCATAATGCCAAAAGAAACATGATTACGGCACATTAAGGAGGAGAATCAACACACCGAAACATGATGAAGGAGATCTAAACGCAGGGAAACATAAATAAAACATAAAGCCTGCTTCAACCGAGATTGAAGCATCTCTGGCTAGCAGAGGGGCATGAAAACAACACACTGAGCATGACCTGCTCACACACACACACACACACACCCCCACGCACACACAGATAGCATGCTTATATGCAGGGCTGTGCACTCACCACTGTGAATCCGGAGGTGCTCCTTCAGATGGTGCTTGTACTTGAATGCTTTGCCGCATTCGGTGCACTTGAATTTCCGGTTGCCTCCGGACTGCGTGATGTGCCTCTGCCAGATAAAAGGTGAGGGGGTCGTTCAGTCACACAGGCTATGACAGTGTGACCTTTGAACTTTGACGATTCACATTACAATGCTGTTAATCAATCAAGGGCAAGAGTTCATATTTATTTGTCGTGCTTGGAAACCAGACGGTTCTTATGTCAAGTTTTCTTTAGAAACCCGTTTCTGCAGCACCTACAAGAGATTTCACAGCCGTTTTCGAAACAAACATCTGAATCGTTAGAGGAGGTTTTGTTAAATAATCTGAAGCCGCTCTTCCTTCTTGTGTTTTGCTTTTAAAGAACCAACTTCTGCTTTATTTTTTTGTAATTTAATTCTCCGGTATTTTAAAGTATTTCTACATATTGCTTGTCTCTGATTTCAGGTAGAGACATCCAATTCCTACTACGAACATACGAGACAATGAATCTTCAATTACTCTTCAGTTGTGAAGTTTTTGACTAACCAGCAGTGAATCACAGTGGATATGCACTCTATGTGCTGCATAGTGGCACTGCACTGGAGGGGGCGCTATTTTCTGCCTATAAGTACATAGCTGCACTGCTGGTAAAAGACGATCTCGTGAAAATTCCACAATTTCAAGAGGACAGCTGCTGGTTTAGCTTAAACAATTATCAGGAGATCTGCATCTGAAGGCGAGTGCTTGATCTTGACTCTGATTCATGTTTGGGACTCTTATTTTGTAGTGTGACAGGAAGCCGTTCTTCAGTTGTCCCATTGTATGAGTCATGTGACAAGGCCTCCTGGCTGTGCCTTAATTTGAATATTTACTGAGTCTTTTATTCAGTTTTGAAGGTGAACATTTTATAAAAAACCCTTTTTCTCAAATTGTTAAAATATCAGCTCAATATTAGTATATTTTTTGCCTCGTGGTGAATGGATTGTTTAAACTCATAACTGAGGAAAGTAAAACATTAAATCTGCCATAGGACTTATTTTTCTTTCCGAAAGACTAGAAAACTATAAAAAAAATCACTATAAAAAAAATCACAGCTTTAAAATATTTTCACAAAAATTCTCTCCTTGGAAACAAAATGCAACATTAGCTTTTGGCATCCAAATGCAGAACAGAACTTTCTACCTGATCCCGGCCTCCCTTATGGACGCTCATGTGGCGCTCCAGCTGAGCGCGGTATGCGAAGCTGTAGCTGCACTCTGGGCAGCTGAAGCTCTCCTCTGTCTTCTCATGCCGGTACTTGATGTGCTCCTTCAGGGAGCTGTAGCGCTTGTAGCCCCGCGCACAGTACGGGCATGTGAGCAGCTGGGAGAACGAATCGGGGGTTCCTGGAATGAAAGAAGAGAACAGGAGGAGGAGACAGGGTTAAAAACACACGTTGGGGGAACTCTTTGATGTTGCGCATGAGCAGCCACAGTAACGCCGCTCTGTGATTTCACCGATCGCCGAGAGATCCTCCCCTACAGGTAAACAGCAGCCAGGTAACCCAACAGATCAAAGCTGGCTGCTGATAAGTGTTTGCTGTCCTTGGCTGCACTTTGATTTCTCTTCCTGTTTTTTCCACATACTCTGACATAAAGCAAAGAAATTACAGTTTTAGACTCTTGAGACGTAACCATGTGATTGCCTATTGTGTACCAGGAGTGTGTGTACGGAGAAAGGAGGCCGGCAAACATGTCGCCCACCTGCACCTGAGCTCCAGACACACAGAGGGTTTAAGTTGTTTTCTTCCCACACAGGTAAAGCATTACCTTGTTAACAAGTGATGTATTAAGCCTCCCACCCCCACCTCTTCCTGGAGACCAGGTGAGAGCTGTGGCTGGGAATACACACACATTATCACACAGGTAGCTGTGAGTCAGAGATCGCATGGACGTGACAAATTTACTCAGGTGTTGCCATTTCTGACACCCCCCCTACCCCCACCCCCATTAAGGGGAAGCAGGTAAAAGTTTAAAGCCCAACTACTAACAAACCACAGTAGCTGTAATGATGTCAGAGGTGCTGCTAATGGGGGGGGGGGGGGGTTAACACCTGAGGTGTAACAGGCAGTCGGGGAGATTACCAGACTGGCACTGTAACGGCGCGAGAGCTCGCTGGTGCAAACAGTGAAGTGTGACTGAGGACAGTGTCCACGGCGTGATGTCCGGTACCGTTCTCGTCGTGGATGCTGGCGTCGGGGGTGCCCTGGCGCTGGAGGTCATCGTCTGGGGCCTCCGGGTAGATGATGGCCGTGTCTCCTTGCTGGAGCATCTCCTCCACCAAGGCGTCCGTGCTCACGTCATCCTCGCCATCTGAAGCGCAGTCCTCCTTCACTGCAAAGGAACAAACACACACACACAGTCGTTACAGACCAGCCTTCATTGATCTCATCGCTGGAGCAGAATGTCTCCGGCTACTGACACACGCCATATGTGATCATGTCGTAAAATCACAGAGAATGCCGTGGTTGGAGCAGCTCCGCGCTCTTGATCATCCTGTGTTCAGCAGACTGGAAAGAGGCATGCAGCGTCAGGAAGAAGAAGAAGAAGAAGAAAAAACATCTCGAGGTTCACAAAGGGATGAGAAAACTCATTAGCATCAAAGGCCAGGGGCGACGGTGAGCATGGCGTTCTTTGTAAGAACTGAATGGCAAAACCTCGATTAACAATGTTAGGTAAGGTACTTGTTGTGACTGGAACTGGTAATTAGGTGACGAACCTCCTCCTCCTCCAATGTTGCGGCAGAGGAGAGCCGAAGCGGGAGCGCTCACAAGCGCTCCGTGCTCTCAGGTGAGGCTCGGCCTTCAGACCAGCTTTGGCAAATGAGCCGAGCGCGCTCTTCCTCCGCACCGCACGAGCTCGGCTCGGAAAGCGGCGCACGCGCTCATTACCGGAGCGTAACCCGAGGACGGAGTTTAGTAGGCACGAGCGCTTCCTGCCTCTCTCTCTTGGTCTCGGTTCTCCCCTCTGCTACCTGAGGTGGACGCAGGAACCATGTACAGCATGTCAGCAACTGAACAGAGCAGCGCTCCTCTGTGGATGGTAGGGCGCCTCCTTGGATCATTACGGAGAATAATTACAGGGGTGAGCTCGCAGCTAAAAGCAAAGTTAGCCTGCTGTGGATACATCGGGGCAGATGTTTCATGAACTCCCTCTGCTCAGCGGAGATTGGAGAATTGTGTTTGGAGAACTGCGTACAGTGTGTGTGTGTGTGTGTGTGTGTTGAGAGACGGGGCCAGCTGTGTTCTCCTCAGAGATGGGAACAGGTGTAGCACTTCATGACTCACCGACGCACAGCGAATACCAGCACTCTTACAAACAAGTCTCGGTCCAGCTTCCTCTGCGGCGCCTCGACAAAGCCGCAGAACAATGCAACGGCACTCATTTGTTGCTATGGTTATTGAGGACTTGCTGGAAGAAGCCTGCTGGCCCGTTGCAGACCTCGGAGAGACCGTGAGGACAAAGAGGCCGTCTTTTTGTGAACATGTCAGCGTGGGTGTGTAAAGTAGGAGAAGGCAGCAGGTGCTCGGAAAGACCCATCTTGGAATTTGTATCCTTGTGCTCGGGATCCGCGCAGCTTTCCTCCCACGACCCGAGCAACATCAGTAATACCCCGAGACACATTTAACACATTCCACCCAACATGTTAAGGGAAACACTTTGGCAGTCTGGGAAACGCTCTCTCTCTGGCTGTCAGGTTAAGGCTTACGGAGGATTAGCAACAAGAAAACGCAGAGCTTTGAAAAAGTATTCACACCCTAGGAATGGTATGTTTTTGTTTTATTGCAACCACAAATATCTGTACAAAAGGCCAGAGATAACTCTGGAGGAGCTGTTCAGATCCACAGCTCAGTTTGTCAACACCACAGCTGTTGTGCAATTTGCAAATCTGACATTATGATAAGACTGGAAGGAAAAAAATCTATAAGAAGTGATGTCGTGGCTCACATTGGAACGGTTTTGTGTGATTAAGGATTTCTCTGTATGCCACCCCATGGTAACATATGGTGGTGGCAGGATGATGGTGTGGGGACACTGTTGTTTGGCAGGGACAAGAATTCTCGTTAATGCAATTCTGCCAGAAAACCTGCCTGAGGTTGTAAAAGACTTAAGACTAGGATGGAACTTCTGTTTCCGGCAGGACAGCGATTGATTGAAACACAGACGTAACCACCAGGTTACAGCTGCATAGTCACTCCACTTTCCTGCTACATTTAGCGACTTTTCAGACAAAATTAATTGGTCAAAATTGACGTTTTACAGATTGTGATCAGCCAGAAAACTGCAATTGGTGCACCCCTAGTTTGTACATGTGCAAAGCGAGCAGTTACCAACCCCAAAACACTCAAAACGTTCAATTCTTTCTCCTTCACAGTTATGCGCTACTTATAAATAGTACTTTAGATTGATGTTTTAACATAGCAGAATAAGACATAAGGTACAGACAAAGCATTACATCCTATCCATTTCTAAATAATGTTGGCGACTGACGTGGTGCAGAAAATGTCAGGAAGTGCTGATCAGGCTGGGATTTGCTCCCTCGGCTGCATTCAGACTCACTGATTCACCTCCAGGCTACAAAACGTTGAGCCTGTGTGTGAAGTGAAGTGAAGTCCCGTTTGGGGCTCCGTGGTGCAAAGGCATGACAGGCTGTTGTTTTCGCTCCTCGCCTGTGTGATTCGTTTGCCTCGCTCGGCTCTTTTTCAAGTACAGAAGAGGGCCAGGAGGGGCTGCAGCCTTGCTGAGGTGGCTGCGTGTTATCAGGCTGCTCCCCCTGACATGAAACATCATGCAGGCCGCTTACATGCTGACACAGGGATGTGAATGCACCGCTGCACACGTGGAAGATCAGTTAAAAGAGCTCCGTGGAAGGTTCAAGAGAGAATGTCAGCGCATGTTCTAGGGGGGGGGGGGAACAGCAGACCACCAAGTTTCTTTTCTTATTCTCTTGCCTTTGTCTCTTCCCACTCTCCCTACATCTCTGCAAAGGGGCCGGCCCATGACGCATTTCCTGTCCTGTCCAACCCCATGACCTGACTGCTTCCTGTTGCAGTGCATTCACAGCATCTCATAGGTTCTGTCTGGTGGGACAGACAAACATCATTAAACAAGGCAGGGCCTTGTGAACAAAAAAATCTAAAGTATTCAGCAGTGGTGGGGGGTAGGGGGGAACAAATGCTTTACTTTATCTTTAGCCATTGGGAGACACACTGAAGAAGACATGAGGTATTCTGAAATCAGGAGAGGAATGATTTGCTTATCCTTGGCTGGGTGCTATCAAACATGCATTTCTTTCCAACCGTTGGGAAAACTGTGTATTCGAGTGTCTTTCTGACATCATGGTAACACAACGATAGACGGCGTCAACCTTGAGATGGTTTGTCATGTAAAATCCCAATAAAACACGTTGAGTTTTGTCTCAAAATGTGAAGGAGTCCAAGGGGGAGGGATACGTTTGCAGAAACAGCCTGTATATATACAGACTTTCTCCATCATTTGGTGCCTCTGCTCTCCAGCTCCACCCTGCTCTTTCACTCAGATGTAATCATTCTCTCCTACTCATTAAATGTAAAGGAGAAGCCCTCCTGGGTCAGCGCTCCATCTACCTGTCCCTCCCAAGCGTAGTCATACCCCAACAGTGGGCTGCTCCGCCTCTACATAATTACTTAGGAGTCAATGAGTAATGACAGTGAGGTGGGGGCCTTCCATACCCTTTAATCAAGAAGAATCACTTGACAAGAATAGCCAGTAAGAATATAAAAAAAAAGAAAATGATTTCAGGTAAACAAAAGTTAAAGTGACGAAAAACCACCTTTCTGGTTTTGGAGCGCTGAAGTCTCGTGAGAAGGGGTGTCAAGGCTTTAATTTGAAGCAAACCGAGCTGTGCGGACAAGAAAATTGCTGGGTGGTGGTCAGATTTTCAAGGCCACACCAGAGAGTCTGTTCTCCCGACAGATTAGACGAAAGACGTGTTTGCTTAAAGAGCCGAGGCTTTCCCCGCGTTTCATCAGTCCGATCTGTGAAGAAGGCCGGAGAGCTAGGAAGAGCAGTGAAAAGACCCGATCAGGCACAAACATGGAGCGCAGCCAACTCACTGAGCTCTTTCAGAGCAGCTCATGCTTTTGAAGTGTTTAATGTTCTCGATCCCGGGCCAAAACCAATGACATTATTCTTCCTCCGACTTCCCTCTTATGCAAGGAGGTGCAGCTGGGAGAGCCGAGCTGAGGATGACAGCAGAGTCTGGGGAGTAGGTGGCTGCTCTGCGCGCAGGTCTGTGGTTTGACTGTGCACGTACAGCGCGCGCCAGCACAACCGAAACCATGATGCACAAAGCCGAAGCAAATTCATCTGAGTGGAATTTCTAAAACTCTCTCCCCAGACCAAAAGTGAGATGTCACTGGTCGTTTTCAGATGTGTTAGCTTGAACTTTCCCCACCCTGCTGCCTATGTTTACATTCATGTACATCAGTTGCTAAGAAAAGCGAAGAGAAGTCGACATCTTCTGAGAACTTTGTGATTTGTTCTGTACCCGATTATCTGCCATCTGTGCAAGTCACAGTTGTTGGCACCCGTCCAAAGCTACCTAGGTGACCTCATGCGGTGGCGAGGCCTTGAGCCCGTTCTGAAACTCCGACATCCTTCAGCACCCACGATTGTTTTGGAGACGACAGAAAGGGAATGAGGGGGATGTGATATCAGCGCTTCCTGTGGTAGTGAGCCGCTTCTGATGCCACTGCCACAGGATCCGAGGTAAAAAGGAGTTCATGGCGGTTCCCTGAGTGCCCACCAGTGCTGTAAAGCTTTCCACCGACACTTGGCTGGAAAGGCTATTTTGCGTGCCTGAAGGTCTCTGTGTGTTGGCATTGTCTCTGTTTAATATCATACTTCCTGCCTTAGTTTCAACCCCTGTACATGTAGTACCTGTTTCCTCACTCTCTGTTTCACAATGAGACAAAGACTCGCTGAATAACTATGTGCAGATGTTGAGGTGGCATTTCTCAACTGAGACTGCATCTCTTCAGCTGAGATAATAGTAGGATCAAAACCCACCTGCAGAAAATAATCCAATCCCCCCCAGGGATCTCCCAAGTGTATGATAATCCTGGCAGCCTGCTAGCCTGCTTTGCTCAACCCCGCCAGGTTTATAGTTGACGCACTGAACTTGAGGGTGTGCTCAGCCACACCGTCCGCGCCCTTGCGCACTGTCGCCGTGCCGGGCATGACGACTCATTTTCGGAGAACACAGCACCGGTACGCATCGAGTTCAGCCTCGCTGCTTGCTTGGCTCAAAAATGCCTAACGGGAACTTTTAAAAGCGCAACTATAACTCAGCCTGTGTCTGTATTGTCAGAAAATAAGTTAATTTTCAGTGAAAGGTGGTGGACACTTAAACAGACTGGTTAGGAGAAAACTTACTATAATCAGTACTTGAATTTTGCACCTTTCGAATACGTAGCTAAAAATAGTATTGCTGTAACACCAAGCGGATTCGGTTGGGAGTTGGTGTAACCTGTCGTAAGGAAGCTGCTCTGTTTCCCCCCTGACAAGAGTGCAGTGGCTGCCTTGTTGGAGAAGAAATGGGCTAAAAGTCCAACTCATCAAAATCAAACTTGGAAAAGAAAAGAATTTGTTGTGAGAATTGTAGGAAATTGATGCGCTTGACTATGACATGTCAGCTGACCATGGACAGACTCCGCGCTGTATGCCATTGTATCCGGGAGCTTTTTACACCGTACATCGAACTGAACACGCCATTCCCACTGTTGAGTGGAAGCATCATAGTGTGGGGATAAAAGCTGGGATGATGGATGAAGCTAACTACACGCCAATCCAGAAGGAAACTAATTAGAGATTACAGAAGAAATTGAGACTGTGGCGGAGGTCTACGATGAGAACTACGTTGAAATTTGTGCTTCTAACATGACACAAGGTGGAAAAGTTCAAAGGGTGGGAATAGCTTTGCAAGTCACTGTAAGAGCCACGGCATTATGGCCACCTACCGTAACGGTTAGCAGAAACGACGGCTTCTGTTCGCTTTTCACCGTGCAGAGAAGAACACGAGGTTCTCACCTGGGTCCCAGCTCGGCACGCTCGGGTGCTCGTCGTCCGGCAGGGTGCTGTCGCAGTCTGCCCCATCCGCGAGGCTGCCTTCCTCCTCCACGATGTGCAGCTTGTCCTCATCATCTGAGTCGGAGCCTGCCTCCAGCACATTGCTGTAGTTGGTCACTGCACAAGGAGAAAAAGCTTAGAATGAGTACCGTGGCTCCCTGACTCTACTACGAGTGCTTTATAAACATGATGAGATGTGTGTGGTCTTTAATTACAAGTGCTGGGAGTGAAAGGTTAAAAGCTGGCCGGGTTAAATATATGTACCGTGTCGTTTTAATGTCAAAACTATTAAAGGGCCTGGTTGTGGAGGCAGAGGGGGGCAGAGAGCTGGAATCACCAATTAAACAGAACGTGGTCCGCCTTACACAGATGGGATGAAACTTGAAATGACCTCCATGGGGGAAAGATTTGGATTAAACAGCTAAGACACTGACAACCTGCTGAACAGGGGCCTCTTTTAGGTGCGACAACCGACCCTGCAGCAACAGGCGAGCAGAGAAAATTCGCACTTGGACATGCAGACACATATGCACGTGTGTGTGTGAGATCACTGGATTGCAGGCTGAAGTGGTTTCAGGGCTGTGTGGGAGTCGGTGTGATGTGGTCGCCTGTGTTATGGGCTGAAGGAGCCAGGAGGCGCGCAGAGAGGCGGCCCGCGGAGAGAGAGCGAGCGAGCGAGAGAGAGAGGGTTATTACAGGGAGTAAATTTTCCTCACACACACCCCGTCTGTTTCAGTGTGTGTTTGTGTGTGCGCCGAGCGTGTTGCTCCGACATCGTCTTTTCATTTCCACAGTGTTCCTCCATCTCTCAATTCCACCTGGGCTTCCATTCCCTCCCCTCCAGCCCCTCACACACACACACCCCTCCTCCTGCTGCTGCCCTCCAGCCTCCCTCTGTTCCGCTGAGAGAGCTACAGATCCTCTCGGAGGCCAAATCAATTCTCCAGTGAGAGCAGCTCAGTCAGCAGAGGGCCTGGGCTGCAAGCGCTCCAACTACCTCTCATATCAACACTCGCGCCGCACGCAGCGCTGGCACATCCACACACCACCTGCATTCACTCACTGAATGCGAACTGCCAGTACAAAGCACCTGAGAGTAGTGGAGTTTTTTTTTTTTCTCCCATCTATCTCCACTCTCTCCTACCCTCTTCGCCCACCTCTTTCTGAAGTGGCTGAAGGAGGAGGCGTATCAGGTGGAATCGTGGGCCTACGTTTCAATCAATGGGAATTGTTCCGGCGAGATCTTCTCGCTCTCGCCCATCGCCAAGCCAGTCGTTATGGCCGCCCGGCGTTCGCAGAGGCTCGCCGGAAGGTTCAGGCAAAGGGGGAGGCGTGGGGGCGAGTAGGAGGGAGATGTGCTGTTGTTTGTCGAGCCGCTTGTAGGGGTCGTCGCCGCTGCGCTGCAGCTGCGGAATCCTGTTGGGTTCATTGGGAGGGCCGTTTCCTTCTCAAGCTCTTTACTGTCGTTCATTCAACACTTAGCTTTTCCTCGTGATATGGGTACTTGAACGAGGAAAGATTTCAAAATATTTTACAAACCCAAAAACTGGGTTGGGTGTTTGTGTTCAGCCTCTTTTACTATGACAACCCTAAAGAAAATGAATCAAAAGTCGCCAGATCAGCAATTCACACTTAGTCCATGACATAGAGTTAGGCTTTAACACAGAATCCAGAGCTTAGAACATCTCACAGAGCTCTGTTGTCTAGCATATTGTTCAGCGCTTTGCTGCCCCCAGAGGGTCTGAATCCTTGGCTATCAATAAACCATTGCCTGCTGTTGAAATTATCAGATTTAATTTTCCCAATCACTAATGTTTGGCCGCAACATACGTAATGTGGCAGCTCAACTTTGAAGAAGCTACGTTCTGAGACGGGAAATTGCATGTGCTATGAACAACTTCATAAGAGTATGCCCGTGACATTTTTGCCAGCGATAAAATGTTTTATACAATCCTCTTGCTGCGACTTTAATTGCACATTATTTGGCCAAAACGAACTGAATGGCTTCTTTCAGTTTTTCCGCTGCCATTACCAAACTAGAACTCTGCATTGGCAAACTACAATTTGAAAACAGTGCAGAAACAACCCAAATACTTCCTGAGAAATCAAGCTCAATTGGAGAAATCCCACACTGAGCAGTAAAGGGAGATGAGAATTAAACACAGTTGCTTAGGAAGCCAATGGTCAGGCTAAATATTAGGTACTCCTGGTAGAAAATTGGTTAGACCGCAAAAGACCTTAGACTGGGGTGGAGGTTATTTCATACATACAGCCAGAGCTGCGCTGCACCTTTGAGAGGTCCAGTCAAAGCCCAGACCTAAATTCAATTGAGAACTTATGGCAAGTTTGAAAAAAAAAATGCTATTCATAGATTTTCTGTTCAATCGGAGTATATTTTGGTTGTTTTGCTAAAAAAAAGTCAACTTGTCTGTAAAAATGCAAAGCTGATAAACACCTGCTGTATCTAATGAAAAAAGGTTTCTCTAAGTATAGCACACCGGGGCTAGCGAACATTATGTAACAAACTGTACTTAATAATTAGGTGGCTTCTACTTTCGCAAGGCCATGCATCTCTTGACCATGTATTGCTAGACATATTTTACATCTCTGTTCGACTACTCAAGAGCCACAGAGGAGGGACGCCACACACATGCGCTGGTTTTACACAGCATGACGTGATACTTGTCCATACTCCTGCTTTGTCCCTCTCTTGGTGCATTCCACTACCTCTTTTCCCCCCTCTGCCCACTTTTCCCCCGGAGCGACTCTGCCAGGTGATGTATTGTCTGTTCAGCAGCCCCAACAGGGTGCAACACTTCATTTTGAAACAGAAGGTACTTCAGGATGATTCTGAGAGGCTGTTTAGGGCCGCAGCCACTCAGGTGTGGAGCTGAGGTCAGCGATTACAAAGGCAACAGTCCCCAGCAGCAGTGGCGAGAGAAAATGACCGGCTATAAAGGTGTAGAGAGAAAAATCAATTCGCTGGTGTTTGCAGCAGCAGCAAGCGGGACAATAAAGGCGGGAGCCTCCAAGTGCGGCAAAGGGACTGAGTAAAACAGTCAAAGGACGGTGGTGTGTGTATGAGATGAAGGGGAGGGCCGTCTTCCTGTGCCAAATGGTCGGTGTCGTCGAAACAAAAGTGTGTGTTCCTGCACGAGATGTAACACCTTGCGTCAACAAAGGCTGCGGTCCCTTTTGGCTGACCGGCTGAGCGTTTGGACAGCTGGTCTCATTAGCGCTAACATGCTAGCACGCAACAGGAGGACGACTCCTACGCATCTGAGAGAAGGCATCGGGGAGGTGGAGGAGGTGATGAGCTTACTTTCTGAAAAAAGTTTGCTTTTCTACATGGGCTGCAATGTGTTTAACACCTGAGAAAATAGCACGGCTCAGATCCCAGCTTCACAACACCCACACGCAAAAAGATCACATCCTGTAGGTCTGGGTAATAAGACACTATCAACACAAACTCTGCGCTAAACATCCACTGATAGGCTACGATTTTGGCTCATTAATAACTCGAGACTTATGGACTGGTAAGACATGTACCAGACTGTCCGTGTCAGACACACCTAAATAAGCCGCCTGTTGGTGGGAGGAGGGCCGTGTTGTTATGACACCTGCCAGGCTCTATCAGTTACCAGCACCGGAATGGGTGACTGGCTGGTCCAAAAACAGGTCCAACATTACTCTGGTGGGAACTGGGGGGGGACACCTTTGGCAAACTGTCAGCAGTCAGTACAGCACATGAAATGTCAAATGTCCATTACTGCAGGTTCCCCTGTTGGTTCTGCCCGACTCCCCCTAATTGTGTAAACTCTCCAGTTCTTATGTTAGTTTCTTGTTATGTGATCTGTTCCTGATTGGCGAATCGTTTCAGGAATTAAAACACCTCTGCAGATGAGGTCTCCAACTGCAGCAGATTGCTCAGTTTGGACTTTCCAACACTGAGACATGCCAGATAAGATAGGAATATCTCAACCTCCGTGGGAGGAAACAAATCTCATGTTTGGAGAAGTGTGAATGACTGGCCTAATAATTTGGACAAGGGATAACGCATACAGGTTGTGAAGACACACATTAGTGTCTGGAAACAGCTTGTTCCTTGATTCATTACCTTTAAGGACATCTGTTAGCAACTTGAAACCTACACCTCGTCTGTGCAGCCCGATGGTCCTGAACCAGAATGTGTAGGAGGAATGTCTGGAATGTCCAACCAAAACACTTTTCTCTGAGTTTGGCTCTAAAGCCACAGATCAAAGCCTGTGCTTTCTTCTTCCACCTAATGTCATTCAACTGACTGACACATATTGCAAAGTCTGCTGTTGCCCTGCCTGTGATTAGACAGATTGACTCATTGTAAGCGGCAGTGACTGCTTGCTTGCCCTTCTACCTTTCCTCTGTGTCTATATTTAGCCTCGGCATAGGCTCCTTCGTTGAGGTACGCCACTTATCTCATTCTGAGCTCAGGGCCAGGCAGACAGTGGTAAAACGACCACAGGCATCCTCATAGAGGACAGAGTCTGCCGTCACAGAGTCTGCCCTTGCTGCTCCGCAATGCCATTTTCTCAGGAAAGGCAACCACTACAATAAACCCAACTCCTAACCAGAGCAAAACAAAGCAGTGCCATTCAAAACCCTCAAGTATGCCGTCTCAAGGTAAGGCGCCTCATTCAGCGCAGAGGTAAAGGCTGATGGTTTTTGTTGAAACAACAGCCTTCCTCCTGCCGAGTCAGGAAGGTCAGCGCAAGAACCGATAATAACAGAACAAAAGAAGTGGGGATTTTCATAGTTGACTCGTTCAAAGGCTCTTACCGAGTCCCTACACACTGCCAGACAGAGGGCGCTAGATGGTTTCCTGCAAAGATCAGCAGGATCAAAGGTCGCAAAGTGAACAGTATGGCCTTCTTTGTAACAGCCCTATAGATAAATCTCTAAGACTTCCCCAGGCAACATCAAGTGATTCTTACTCATCAGGCTGAAATGGCAAAAAGCAGAACCTTGATGGTGAAAATAGCCCTTGACACTCCTGAGTATTAGTCACTCTTTTATTAAGCATTTACCTGCTCTCCAAAGCTTCTAAACAAGTCAAATGCTCTCTTGATATTCGCTAACAAACAAATGTTAAGTCAAAATCAACAACCTGCAGAGATGAGCCCTCAGCAGGAAGGATTTCAGAGGTGATCAGGAAGACAATGGACCCTTGTCTTCCTAATGAAGCTGATCAAGGCTTCAGCGTGTGAGCTAATGGGCCTCTGTGGGTCACTCCACCACCATCTGATGAGCACTTTTTTATGATAACACTAATGCTAATGGTAGCTATTGTTCTCTTAATCTGCGTGACGATACTTGGAGCTGCGAAGAAGAAAGTCGGTGGGTGTTAATGAGTGGAGGGGAACACGAAAAGACTGAATTGTGCCTCAGAGTTTTTCAGATTAAAGAAGAAGCCGGTTAACCTGGCCCATTGCTTTGCTCTACCAGTCAGGCCGCGTGTTTTATTGTTCAGGTTAGTCCCAATATTGCTGCTGTAGCTAAATGGCACCCAGGCTGTAGTTCTACTGGGGAGGTGGGTGTGAATGATTGTGGCTGCTGATGGTTTTTTCTTTCAGAGACTAATGAGCACGCACACACACACCCCTACACACCGGCATTCTGTTCAACTGGACGTCCTCTGAGGGTTTCTGCTTCTGGCTCCTCGTTGCTTTTCTAAATAAGGCCAGGTGGGATGGTAGAGACCGATGGGTGTCTTCATGCACACACACACACACACACCCGAGTCTACTCTTTGTTTATCTTGGAGGTGAGACAGCCTCATCCAGCCTCATCTGCTACACCTAAGTCAGAGTGTGTGGTCTGGATGTTAAGCTAGTAAGAGGCCTGGCATGTAGAAGGTTCCCAGTCATTATGGGTGATCACATGATCCAGGCCGCAGTCACACTGACGTCTTTAGGAACTGGTGCCATCCAAAACCGAACATAAAAAAAATGGCAAATTTCAAACCTGATCAACCAAACCATTTTTTTTAAACCAGCTTTACCTGATGGCACCACCTCCGTTTTTAGCGCATTTTGACGTGTTGCATTAAAAAAGGTTCGCGAAAATGTCATGGGAGGGTCTGAAATGACTTTCTCAATTTCACGAAAAAACCGTTTTCACACCCGCTTCCTGGTTTTGGGCTTTCAGGAAAGAGAGTTAAAGCTCTAAAGGGTTGATGGAAACACATTTTCCGAATGAGTTCTGATGTAATGAACGCTCCCATCCTCTGGTGGCTCTGTGCCTTAATAGAGACACGAATCCTGGAAAAACATTCAAAGTCAAAACCTCCGGCTCAGAGGGAAGAAGTGTTGGCCTGGAGCGGCCGACCAGCGGCACCACAGGTTGTGTGGATATGTGAGTCCATGCCAGTTTGCGAGCTCCATTTGCTGTTTATTACAGCTGTATATAATATCAACCTCTGACAAAATTCAGCTCACCGTAGCCTGGTTGATTTGCTCTAATTGAGAATGGAGACAGGCCTAATTCGCTTTTTTTCGCACCATTCTTAAAGTTCTCTCAAAATTTGCATGATAGTTTGATAGAAACACAGCTACGGGATTGAGCTGGACATTTCTTCAGCATCAGTGAGACGTCTGAAGATGAAGCAAAACAGCCAGCGCCACTCATGGTCCAAGCTTAAAATGTACTTTTTCTAATGTCCAGAAACGGTGAAGGAATGATCTGACTCTATTCCTGATAGCAGCAAATCAGAGCTGATTCCTCTTATATATTAGGTTGCCTCTTATTTTGAAAAGATTATGTCATCACATTGTGTACATTACAGCTGTAATCTGTCTTGTAAAGGGGTAAAGGAGATCTGATAGGGTTTATTTTTAGATTCCTTTTAGATTTTCAGAACACTTAGGCGTTGCAACAGCCGAGATCTCAATTCACCCAGGAAGCAAAAACACTTCTCACTTTTTATAGCTTTCAGGAGAGGATTGTAATCAACTGAAATGTGCATCAACAAGTCAGACCTCTGCAAAATCCTACCATCTCTACACGCAAAGCTAAACTGGGTGCTGGCGTCTCACACCGTCTGTGGATCCTCCGCCCGTCAGCGGACAGGCCTGCTCCGGTTCGCAAACACTCAGCAGCTCTGCGGTGAGAGAATGCCCACCTCCTCAGCAAGCCGAGCTGTATATAGCGTAGCCAGGTGAGTGAGGAAGAAGTGATGCAGGAGGTGGATAAGCAGCGGGGAGGTGTGGGGGCGAAAGGGGTTTTGGAGGTCAGAGAGGTGAGGAGAGGAAACATCTGTTACAGATTCTGGTAAGGCTAGAAAACCTGCGGTCGCACTTTCGCAAACCAATCCTTCTGCTCTCTCTTTACTCTGCTCCTCTGCTCAATCGGTCACATGTCATTTTCATTCACAAAATAAAACGCGCCAGGCCCTCGTATGTGCCAAATGAAAACACGGCCGTCCCTCTGCACAGGAAGCAGAGAGACGACGGCGCAGAAAACCTTCGGCGCACACCTGGGTAAACAGTTGCTTCCCTCCTGCCAGCGGCTGCTTCCACTTAAGCCCGGTTCATCTTCAGGAGGGGGAAGACGGACCAGATCACAGACCTGGCTGGCCATCAGATCTCATTTGAGAGTCGCCGGCAACACAAAAAGTCCCTGCCACCTCTGCGGTCAGACTCCATTCACACTGATGGCTTTTGAAAGCTCTACAGTAGTAGAATGCTGCTCTTGTCCTTTGATTTTGCCGGGTTGTGTTTAGCCGTGACATTTTGAGTGGAGTGGTTATTATTAGAGCGAGAGCCGAAAGGTATCCGGCCCGTTTTAAAATGTGGTCTCTTTACATCAGCACCGTCAAACTTCATTACGGGGCTTGTTCCTCTTTTCTTTTTGTTTTTTTCTGCAGTCACTTCGGCTGTAATGTCAACAGGGCAGCTGGGTCAGCAGGTGCTGTCTAAGGGTGGATGTGTGAAAACCTTCCACTTCGGGGTAGAGGAATGCATCCAAGGTGAGACTCTCCTCCCGGTGGAGTCGATTCTGTTTCTGTTGTTGACTGTATGGAGGCATTAAAAACTATTGAATGTTTTGTCAAAAGGATCTGCATGTGCAGTGTGAAACCTGCCTGTTTCCATCCCCCCAGCATAATGATTTGACAAGAACACAGTTAGATATGCCCCGATGTGAAAATTTGGTTACCAATGTCCGATAACGCCGTAAATGTAACCAATATTTATCAATGTCATTTTTATTTCACTGCATCTTCAACACCTTGATAAAAAACACCCACCATCGCTGATGTCACCACTGCTTCCCTTCTTGAGTTAAACTGCCCACAATGCTTTGCTGCGTCACTGTCGCTGTCTCATGATCAAACAACCACATGACCGCCACCCTCCCCTCTCAAAGCAAACAAGATGGAACCAAGTATCAGTTCTTACCCAGCCAGCACACCTAGGTGGGCCCCATGTGGGAAAAGGAGGCAGACATTATGGGTCCCACATGGGTTTGTCCACTGTTTCCATTGTGGCCCCACACGGGTTTGCCCATGTAGGCCCACCACCTCTAAGGGTCCTACATGGGGCCCATATGGGGTCCTCCTAGGTATGCTGGCTGGTTATTGGCCCAGTTTGGTTTATTGGACTGATACTGATATGTAAAAAAAAAAGATCAGTAAAATAAACCGATATCGATGTTGGTACTGATATATCATGAATCCCAACAAGTTCAACAATTTTTTGTTTGAATCTTGTAAGAGATGTGAAGCACATAAGTAATAGCTGTTCTGTTTACAGATCTAGTAGACATCTAAGTTATGCAGAATTTTATTTACAGGCGTCAGAGTCTATCATTTTCAAACTTACATACCACTTTTATCTACAAGATAAAGTCTTGTCAAATTAAATGTCCACAAATTTGGGTATAAACTAAAATCAATCTTTAACAAGTGGTAGAGCAAAATGCTGAAGAATCTTTATGAAATATAAGGAAGTGGAGGAGAAACGTGTGAAAATCCCCACTATTTTAGAAAAATGAAATAAGCAGAATTCCACAGAACTGAACTCTTGTTTTCTTCTTGTAAAGACGTTCTGCTGACCAGCAGAACTGGATCACAGTGAAGTGCGTGTTTAAATATACGCAGTGAGCAATAACGCCGCTATCCAACCAGGTTGTCCAGCGCACATCTATATTAGGTTAGTGTAGCACAGGGCTGTTGCATTTTAGGAGCAGGTGACTGGACATTCCTGCCTGTATTAGGTCTGACAATTTACTGTGGGGGAGTAGCAGACCGGGAGAGCTGCGCTGGCCTAGGAACAGGGAGGCAGGGAGTGAGCTACATGACTAAACGGCTCCGGCCAGAAAAATCTCATTAAATCCTGCTTACCTGTACACATACCTTGCTCTCACTAATGTCGCCAAGGCAAACTTTATCTAATCAAGGAGGCCGAACGTCACGGCCCTCAGCTGTCGCATATTTATACACCCCATTCTTCACTCAATAACGTGTTTGTCGGGTAGATTAATGGAGATTTTGCCAGTCAGTAGCGAGGCGTGTTCGCTCACAGACTACGGAGAAAGAGGACAGAAGAGACGACCGGTAAAGGGAGAAAGATGACAAAGGTGAGAGGGAAGGAACTGCTAATGGCCTAAAAAGACTAAGCTGACCTGTCACATACGATGCTCATCTGAACTGATGGCTGCCCCGGGGAGGGAGTGTCACTAACTGTCAGCCTGACTGAGGGAAGAAAAAGGAGAGAATATTGTTGGGAGACAGAGGTAGACATTAGAGCTTGAAATGAGGATGGATGTCGCAGGAGGAATGATTAACGGGAATAACAGCGAAATGCAAATACGACCTATTAGGGAGTGGAAGGATGACGGCAGTGGACAGGTAAAACATTTATACCGGGGCAGTCTTAGGCTAAGATCACACACCAGCTTTTGATGCTCAATTCCCTTTTTTTTTACTGTTAGTTCATGTTACTAAATGATGCAACCACAGTCTGACTTCGGTTCGAATGGTTTATGACCCCAAAGCATGCGCAGAAGAAGAGCATTGTCATGCAGCAGCACTCTGCTTACAGAAGTAACAATCCCAGCTAGCATACCAAGGTGGGCCCCATATGGGGAAAAGTAAGGCAGACAATATGGGTCCCACATGAGTTTGCCCATGTGTGGTACCTACATGGTGGTGGCCCTACATGGGCAAACTCATGTGGGACCCATATTGTCTCGTCATTGAAAGATGAAGGGAAAAAGCTCAAGTAATTGCAACAGACTTTGCAGCATTGGCTGCAACTTTATCACCTAAAAAATAAAAAGAAAAAAAAAGAAGAAAAATAACATCTGCAAGTGAGAAGTTTAGAAAAACAGTGATCGGGCATTAGCCTTAATGTCTCGCATTGACCTGGAGGGGCGGGACCAACCCAGGGATCCTTTCTACCTTACATTTTACACTTTCCACCGATGCAAGTTCCACAGCAATCAGCGAGTCGGCTCACTTCAGCGCAGCCCTGGCCGAGATCTCTGCTGACAGCCTACTGTGGCTTCACTAATCCCGACACTAACACGCAAAAGTGGAGCCTTTTCTGCGTTCTTTGCTCTTTGTGGGACTCAGACAACAAATGAACGCTCCTCTGGCTCTCCAAAATGTCAGCTCTGTCACAAGACTCCAGAGGCCAGACGTCCTGCGCAACCCCTGACTCGCACGGCGCACAATCAAACACGCTGCCCCCAGGGGCCGCCGCTCGCTTTGTCACACTTGCTTTCTTGTTATTCATGTGAAGCAGGAAGAGAAAGGGGTTAACGCAGTAAACTTACATCCACAAAGGCGCCTTTGTCACCTTGCTCCTCCACTCCTTCACCTCGCCGCCCCCCTGACCACTCCTCACCCCTCCCAGGGGAAAATAGCCTTTTTCCCTGTGTGATCGAGAATAGTTAGCACCCCCACCACATCTCCCCCCAGGGGGACTTCCAGCTGAAGAGGCGGTCAAGCGGCGCTGCTCACACCATTACCCTGCTGTTAAATGACCATGAGGCTGGACTCCCTGTCCAATGGACAGCTATGAAAATCTGTCCCGCTAAATCAGGCGAGGAGAAGTACGTGTGTGTACACATGTTGGTGGACCTCATCTAACGGGGTCAGGTGGGTGTACAGTGGCTGTACTCACCAACTCGTAAACTGTGATTTGTAGAGCAGAAGGAGCTATTAATGCAGCGCCGATTGAGGCAACAGGTAAAAGCAGCGACGGCACAAAGATGACGATTGATCACCTTTAGTGCAGTATACCCGTAGGTGTGTAAGGCCAGGGTTTTAATAGGTTCACATTTTTCCTTAAAGTTTAGCTTTACTTTGTTTGTCTAATTGAAGTAGTTTTTATTAGTTTGGCCAGTTTTCTATTAGGTAGACAAACCAGAAACAAACATGGAGAAACTGCGTTCAGCTTCTATACACTTCAGTTTTGGACACAAACTTCCAGAAAACTGCAAAACAGCTGAAACACTGAGTTCCTTTAAATCAAGGCTAAAACCCACCAGTTTAAAGTAACATTCAACCCATAATTACTGGAACATTGACCAACATAACGATGGCCCTTGGAAAAAAACGGGACGTCTGTTTCTGGTTTTCACAGGCGTCGATTGTATGATGCGTTTATGACGTTTCAGTGTTTTCTTGACCTGCCTCGTCTATAAAAAGTGCTAAACAAATAAACTCCATTGATATGTTTAGTTTTTTATTACCGGTAGTTATACTAGTAGTTTTATTTGTATGTTTTGTACTTTGGTTAATTGTTTGGTGCCGAATTCAAAAAGGTCAGAGTGTTGTTATTATGTGTACATCTATTGGGTAATGAATACTTAATAGAAGATCCCATTTTTAAAAAAAAATTATTGAATTATTGTTAAACAACCAACTGACTGATGTTTTCTTCCAACCTTTGCTGTTGTCATTGTGCGGATTGGCTTAAACTGCTCGTGTTGGGGGAGGGAAACAATTTCATGTCAGTTCTAAATGCTAACAAACAGATTCATAAACAGAAAAGAAGGATATTATAGCTCTAACTCCAGTGTGTTTTAGTTTGTTTTAAAAACGCATGATAGTTACAGTTAGTTATAGCTTTTTTCCATTATTTACCATTTTTATTTATTTCAGTAAACGGAAATGTTTTCTCAGTTTCACTTTTCCTTGTTTTCTTAATTTTAGTTGACTATGATAACCCCGGTGTTGTGTGTGTGTGTGTGTGTGGTTGCCAGCAGCGCTGAGAGGGCATTAGTTCAGTGTGTCAGGATTGGAAAGGAGAGCATCGACAGTCGGGCTGGGATAATCGATAGCAGCAGATCTCTCATTCCCCTCTGCCATCTACAGTAATGGACCCACAGTCCAACACGGCTCCTCTGCAGCTCCGCATGCCGGAAAAAAATTAAGAGAGGAGGGCAGTGGAATGGAACAGCAACCGACTGCTGGTACTTTCTGCCTTGTTTCCTCTCTCTCTCTCTTTCTCTCTCAGCTTTTCTTTGCTGTTGTGGTCCTGCTCCCTGTGGAATAAAAGATGGGGGCCAGAGTGGGGTTTGTTCGCAGCCAGCAGGGTGGGGCCTTGATTACTCAAGCACGGTGCAACTGGACCGAGCTCTCGGGACTATCCCGTCTGATGTCACCCTGAATGGGGACTCATTGAAACACTTGAGCGTTTCAAGGAGAGAGTTTCTGTTTTTCCTCATCCGGCTTCGGCTGAGTAGAGACGCTTAGCGCCACTTCATGAAAACAGCTTTTGGTAAACATTTCACCAATAGATTAGAGAGCGAGTCTTCCTTGAGTGAAAATACCAAGGTATGACAGTAGGAACTCTGATTTCAGCTGAGGTTCAACAGGACAAGACATTCGGAAAAACAAGATGAGATGGATCTGTAGCAGGATTTGAGGGAAAACTAAGATGTTCAGTCAACTTCACGAACCCCAATGTGAAGTTTGAAGAATCTGTTAGAAGAAGCTACGTCTGGGTGCTGTGGTGGCGCAGGGGCTTAGCACAACCCACATATGAAGGCGTTAGTCCTCGACGTGGCCTTCCCAGGTTCGATTCCCGGCTTGGCGACCTTTGCCGCATGTCTTCCCCCTCTCTCATTTCCCTCTTTCCTGTCCATTCACTGCTAAATAAAGGCCACTAGAGCCAATAAAACCTTTAAAAAAAAAAAAAAAAGAAGAAGCTATGTCTTCACTGCATGTAAATGTAAACCTAATATGATTCCTTGAGCCCAAATGTGAACCAGATCTGAACTTCTATGACATTCACAACTAGGGGTGTACCAATAAGTCGGCCCAGATTTTCTTAATTCTGGGAGATCGGCGATAAGCCTGTTGCACGATAAATTCAGACAAACTCGATAATTCTCATTTGCACGATGGTTTTTCTCGTGTCTCGCTCTCTTTCTACCTGAAACAGTGTAAAAAGAGGCATCTGTCTTGTGTTTCAGTCTTAACTAGATGCTTTTTTTGAAAAGACAATGTTGTATACAGAGACTTCAGTATCCATTTTATTTGTTTTACCTGTTGTTTTGTGTATTTACATTGTATATTTCAAATGCTGTCCAGTCATTCTGTTGAATGTCTGTTAACACCAATGTTACAGTTTATTGGAACAACTTCTGGGACAATTTATCATCCCAGCAACATTTTTTTATTGTGACATGCTTAATCGGCAATCCAGCGATACTTCCAGGGGAAACCGATGATATCTCTCTAAAACTCAGCCAGTGTCTCCTTTTGCTCGCCCACCAGGTTGCGTGTGTGGTTAACAGCAATTGCCCCATCAAAGTTGCCTATTCAGCAACTTTGTCACTATGTTTAGTGACTTTTCAGACAAAAAAAATCTGTACTGACTAAATTCAGAATCGGCATGCCAGAAAACTTTCGGTTCACAAGACAAATTCAGAATCCACTTTTATATATAATTCTAAATTCAACCTATTTCTTATGTCATTGTGTGCATCACATTCACAGTTTAGCGCTGGAGGTGTAGCCACGTTAAGTGTAAACGAAGAATACAAAGATGGCCGCCGTTGTGATGGCTGGGAATCTGGATTCTAACTGTTCTGCGTTACAGATCTCAGCTGCACCACTCTTCACTCTCTGCTTGTCACAAATTAATCACATCAGCATGCTACTTTCAGATCCTGCAGTAGTTCTCCTTCAAAATAAGAGACTTTCTACAACAGCATAAACAGTCATAATATCAGACAGAGCTCATCACATTTTTATCTGCTCAGGTTGCACATTAGATGTAAAATTGTGACGCCTAAACATGTGCTGCTGTAGCTAATAGGTTGCAAGTGCATATTTAAAACTTAATGGGCGGGCCTCTGTTGGCTACAATGCCGTAATTGGTCATTATTTCCAAAAAGACAAATTTTCCTTTCTTGTAAATGAGAGGAAAATGACTTCTTCAAGCCAGCTGAGCAGCAGTGTGCAGCAACTCCCTGGTATGTCCTCTGCAATCCAATTAAACTGATTTTCAAGCGCAGAAATAGCATAGTGAACGATGTATCTGCTTTGAAACCTAGGAACTGCGGGGGTATTTCCCATTTCCTGCCTCGTGTCTGCTAAGCAATTTCTTCCAGCTCATAGTTGTGCATGCTGATATGATTTGGTTGGACGGGCATTAAAAAAAAGAAAAAAAGACAAAGTCTGTTCTTTGTGTACTGTGAGGACAGTGACCACCTTGGGTCACACAGCTATGTGTTTTGCCTATGAGTGAGTCCCTGCTGGGTCTGGGGGAATTCCATTGGCCAGAGGGTGACCCCGAACACTGGCCTTCCTGTTGCACGGCAGCCAAGCTGGAAGAAAACTGGTTCGGTCCGACGACCGGCTCTTCTGTCAGCCTTACGGCCCGGTCTGTGTGTACAGAGACGTGTGTGTGTGTGTGTGTGTGTGTGTGTGGCTGGGTGTTTATGTGAGACGGATCAGCGATGACACCCGGCCTTTTAATAAGCTCAGCAGTGAGTGTGTGGCTGGCTGGGAGCTGCTGTGATTGACGCCGGCTTTAGAGCGGTAAACACACGCATATGCAGGAAGTGATGATCATACGTAAGCCTGACGCAATGAGCAATTATTAAATTAATCACATGATGTATTAAAATGAGCTCGGTAGTTTCCATGCTGATGATTAATAGTTTTTAGAAGGGCAGTTTTGCTTCCGGATTAAATAATAAATTTTATTCAGAGTTTTGGTTGTTTCTGATTGTTTGTTTGTGTTTTTTAAATATTTTATTTTGGATATTTGAAATGTCTTCCACTTCCGGTATATAATGTTCTGTGCAAAATTAAAGCATATCCATCTTTGACAGAGCGAACTAGCACTTAGGACTGAACGATTAATTGGATTAATCACAATTAATTGTGATTAATTGATCAATAATCATCAACTTTCTTAGTTGTATCTATGAGACATTAATGCAAAGAAAGGCAATTTTCTGAAAAATCCCAACACATTCAGAACAGTAATAAAGTCAAAACTGTACAAAATATATAAACATCTTGTATTTAAGATAAAAACACTTTTCCCTGTCGATGTCTTTTACCCGAAATTCCTCAAATTGCATTTTTTTGTATTTTTATCCATTTAGGGAACACAATGTTTATTTTCTTATTTAAAAAAATTTAAGTATTTATTTATTTCCACCTTTTAATGAATTTCTAATATTCCATAGAAAAGGCTTAAGTAATAATACTACTAATAATAATACATCTAATTTGCATATATATATTTTTTGGACCCTCATGCTTAGTCTTTAAGTGCCCAAAAAAAGTCTGAAGAAAGTCAGAAATTAAAGTAGTTTAAAGAAAAAACTACAGAAGGGCTTTTTAAAAAACTGATTAATCGATTAATCGTTAGAAAAATTAATTGATCCCAATTGCATCCCAACTTATGTTATTATACCATTATCATTGTGTTAGTTTAAACTACTGACAAAATAACAATAGAGTTATTGCAGTAATTGTGACAGGCTTAGTTATATGTAGCAATGCTAGCATGATTAATCTGAGTGCTTTTCTTTGGTCTTGCCACTTTAAAGTTTGGAAGTGAGTGAGGAGGAATATTTTGGAGTTTCTCAACCTACAGCTGCTTCCTCCCAAGTGGACATAAACAGCAAAAAAGAAGGGAATTGTGGAAGTATTGGACCAGAGGAACCGGCTCTTTGCCCTGTTAGCAGTTAGCAGCTAGCTGCTGCTATGTTGGGATGGCTGGCTTTTCCACAGCACGCGGACGGCAGAGCGCTTCCACAGGTTTCCTCTGGCTGAGCCTTCGCAGGAGAGGAGGAAGTGCTGTCTAAGGAAGAACGGGAAGTAAAGGGGGCTATCATGGAGCTGACACAACACTTCCAGTCCTTGCCAGAGAAGACAGAACGGTGACTACTTTCTACAGACGCGGGTCTGACTGAACTCTGACAAAAGCACCTGATTCACCCAGAAGTAGAATGACTCATAATTTGTCATCTCAGTTCACTTTAGTCTGTTTGTTCCAGTTCTTATTTATTTAGCTGAAGAACAACAAAGGCATGTATGTTAATTATCAGAAAACAAAGCCAATACAGGTGGCTCTGTGACACCTTTCAAAAGTATTCACATTCCAAGAGCTTTTTCCACACAAATCACATCACAGCCTCACTAAATGTTAGAACATTTTAGTGAGATTTTATGTGAAAAAGGTATTTATTTTTCATTTTCCTAAATAGAAATCTGGAGAGACATTTGTATCAATCCCCCTGAGTCAAAACTTTCGAAAACCTCTTAATGTCAGCTGCAGGTGTTTTGGAGCACATGCATAGCAGGTTTGCAATTCTGAAAGCAGATTTTGTTTTGTTCGTTCTGCTTTACAAAACAGTGACACATCAGTCAGATTTGAAACTTAACTTTCACAAGCTGCTGTGGATTCTCAACTTTCATTAAAGGGGCAGTGTTATGTATGTTCCAGGCACAAAGTGTTATTTTATGGCCCAAGTAGATAACTGTTACCATCAGTTGTTATAAAAATTCTGCATATATAAAACATGGCTTAAAAGGTTATTGACTCCAAAAGTGCTTTGAAATTGGGCCTCTGTCCCTTTAAGAAGTTTTGAAATTGGGCCTCTGTCCCTTTAAGAAGCTCTGGCTCTTTCTGAAACTCCGCCTTCAGGAAGTCAATACAACAACATTCCTCTATTAACCCTTTAACAACATTTATACCAGTGTTTCACCGAGAAGTGGCTCAGCAGATGCACCAGGCCACGTTTCCACCAGGCGTTTGCTAATTGCTGCTGCCACTAGTATTATGCTGCCACCACCGTCTGTTTAGAAAGTTTAGCACTGTTCCGTTGCCATAGCACCTTTAACATATTTGCTGTGTTAGGGTGCATTCACACCAGCCATGTTTAGTAAGTTTCAGTCGAATTGTAGTTTTTTTTTTGTCTTGAAAGCCTGGTTCGTTTGGGGCGGTGAATGCGTAATTGAACTCTGATATGGACCAAAAATTGAACTCTGGTGCACCTGCAAACCTTAGATATCCGTTTGATTGAGCTGAACTCTGGTGAGGTTCCCATGCGTAAGCGAACACCAAGTGGACTGGTGATCGCTCCAAAAGCAGGAAGCAAACTATGGCGCAGGGTATTCTGGGTAAATACAATCGCGTCAATGAGTGAGTCCAGCACTACAGGGAGAAATGGCTAGTGGTCTTTTTCCTGAGACAAAAAGCGAAATTCTACCACCGCTAAAAAAGTCTGACGTTACTCCATTTTTGTTTGCATTTTGTGAAGAAGGAAGTTGCGCTCATGTCTTCTTCAGACGTTTTGTGTCGTTTCCTTTAGTAGTTTTTGGTATAGCGCCACCAAGGGTGAGGAGGGGGATGGGTTTTTCAATTAGTTTAGATGATTGACACAGTGCAGGGTGAACTACATCAGCTGAAAGACATTTGAGTCTGGTAGACTCTACTGAACTATTAGGTCTGCTGGTCTGGTACATGAAATTCCCTGAAAAGTGGTTTGGAATTTGTGTTCAGAAAAGCACAAACTGGGACAGTTTTGAGGGTGTGAATACTTTTGTAAGTCACTGTACTTGCCAAGCTTGATCTAATCACCAAATATTGTTATTCCATTAGCCAGCCTGCTTTGCCCCAAGACCAGGTAGTGAACTGGTGAGGGCTGCCACACCCTCACCCAGACACAGAACGTAACCCAACTAACACTAAATACACAAACGCTTTATAAATAACAACACGTATTATTACCACATGGGCTCCAAATGCTAAGAGTGTGAGGCATGTTTCAGAAATCCTCCACCGCGGTGCGGGAACCCACCCAGTGGCCGCACCCAGCCCCAGTCAGACTGGAGGTGCTGCCGTGTGCAGCGGGAGACGCCGCCAGGGAACACATCAGTGCTGCGGTTCAGACGCCTTGCGGCCCAAACGTCCCCGTCTCTGCAGAGCTGCTGTTCTGTTCCGCACCAACAGGGAATCCATATGGAAGGCTGCGGGCGCGTCTGCAGCAGCCTGGAGTTATTCACCAATAAAAGCAGCTGGCGCCACGGGAGCCAGGCACGTCACTGCCGACACACACACACACACATCTGAGCCGCCAGAGCAGGGATGTACAAAGTAAGGCTCGGGAGGCCGTTTGTGGCCCTAGAAATGATTTTGTTCGGCCCTTGATTGCAGGTCAAGAATGGTGAAAACTTGGTTAGCAAGATAAAAAACAATTAATGCTCACAAAAATTGTCTTTTTCTTTCAATAAGGCAATGGTCCAAAACTCTTTTTATGTTTGATCTTTAATCATATACAGATTTCATAGTTTAGCTTATTGTCGAGCAGGTGCATAGAAAGAAAAAAATAAAATCCCGTAAAACTCAATTTAGCATTTTTAGAATAAAATAGGATCTTTGTCATTTTAACAATGAAACCTTGAACAACAAAGGTGCAATTCTCTAGAAAAAAACATTGTCTCATTTAAGAAAAGACTATAAATAATGACGTAGAGAAAAAGTCAACTAAAAACTAAACGAGGTCAAATTGACCAACCGCGGACCAGTAAAAAATATCCATCTCCGCCCAAAATTTTGATTTTTATAGTTCCAACAACAAACAATAAACTAAGCACAAACCATTTGAATTAAACAATCCATTTTTTTCCTGTAGAAACAGAATCATGAACCTAAAACTTGAAATGCTTTTTGCACGTTTTTCTTGTCAAGTGAAAAGGCATCCAGTTGAATTATTATTTTAGGCTTGATTGAAGAAAACCACATTTTTCAAAGATCCTTTCTCAGAAATATAAACTAGATGTAGGTCAGTATTCATTTGAAAACATTTACTGTATTTAGCCAAGTTTTGATACAGCAATTAGAAGCAGATTTGGTTGCACCATTTGGAAAACAAGTCAATGAAAAACATGGAAAAGATTATCTATGTTTATAGCGTCTAACATTGTTGTGAGAATATTTGAACTTAAAAGTGATGGATTTAAATTTCTTGAATTGTGATTCAAATGGCCCTTGGACCCCAACTTGAAGACCCTCACTCTAAACTTTTCATCTGCGCTTGAGAGTTAAAACAAGTTTGCATTGCATAGGGATATTGCTTAATATTTTTCAACACAATAAGAGTAGAACATTGAAGGTGTATTATCACTCTGCAACACCTGATGGTGTCTGTTACCATAAAAAAAAATTGGCCACAATCAGAATCGGTCAGACTTTTTAAAGATAGAAAAACTGCAATCGGTGCACCGCAATGCTGCAGAATCTGATTAATAAAACACCTTGATTCCCATCCTGGAATGCCTGATAAATCCACCAGTCTGTTCATGTGTGAACCAAAAACATACCTTCAATAAAAAAAAAAAAACAACTCAAAACAAAACAAAGCAAGACAACAGAGCTGGACAAACAAGCGGAGGTTAAGCTGGCAGGTCTGCGGTCCTGTTAAAAGCAGCACTTCCAGCCTGGCCAAACAAAAGCTGGCTGATAAGCCCGGCAGGCGCATCAAAGCCTTCCAGATTATAGATTACCATCAACTGAGCGGCGGCTGTGGACGGGGCACCTGCTACTTTACAGAAACGCCCCCGAATCGGCGGGGCTGGTGAGTCGCTGCCTACCTGACCTGCACACAAAAGCTTCAATAAAACAGGGGAAGCAAAGGTGATAACTGAGTGTTTCTAAGGTCTTTGGTGATGCCTGATTTATTTTTTTAAAAATTATTTCTAAACACATTAAATGAATTCATGTCTGATCCTCAATCAGTTGTTGTGTGTTTACAAAGTCAGACCGGTTCTGCTGTAATTGGCTTTAATTAGTGTTTGGTGTTTTGTAGGTGTGTGTGTGTGTGTGTAAACAGAGAGGTGATGGCTCGGTGCCAGGATGATCGCCCCCGACGACGACGTGGTGTTACAGTAAAGCGTCTTCCCTTCTCCGCCAGCAGCCGTGTGAGGATTAACGATTAATCCAAACCGTCTCTAAAGCCTGTGCTCACTTTAAAAGGCTCCTCCCAAAGTATCGGCTTGGATTACAGCACAACTGTACCCAGTCCCACCTCTGCAGGACATAAACACCTATACAGGACACACTTGGACTGGCTGATAGCTGCCTGTCCAGACTGGTTCACAGGATCTGCTGATATTCAGTTTACAGTGTGTGTGTGTGTGTGTGTGTGTATGTTAGCAGAAACACTCGCCGATGCCTCGTCTGCTGGTTGGAGTCGCTGGTGAAGCATTTTTTTTTTTTTATTATACATTTTTTGCTTCGTTTTCATTGTAACTTTTAGCTTCATCCCCTCCTTCTATTGTCTCCTCTTCCTTTTTATTCAAAAACAGACTCCAGAGAAAGACATCCTGGTTGTTAAGGCGCAACATACTGATTCTGTTTTTTTTTGTTCCATGCAGGATAAATAATTCAATACTGAGGAAAATTTTGGTCGATTACGATTCTGTTCCCAACGACCTTTTGTGCCAAACTTGAGGCAGCGCAGGACCAAACGCCATGATCTCTCTTAAAGCATGTCAGGCAGCCGCGTGTTGCTACCGATTCCAGTTTTATGATGGTTCAAAGCTTGGAATATAGTTTGATGACCAAACTGTGTTAAGCCTCCCCGGAATGTTCTCCGTTACCCTGAGATGAAATTACACACAGATGAGTGGCGCTGGATTTTATGAGAGAGGAATAACAAATCAGGAACTTTGATTCCGACAAAGCATGCGTTCACTTATTAAGAGTTACTAGTGATCATCATCCATCCATCCTTATCCATCTCATCCATCCATCCATCCATCCATCCATCCATCCATCCATCCATCCATCCATCCATCCATCCATCCATCCATCCATCCATCCGGGTATGAATACTTATGTGCTGCACATTAACATCATATTTCCAGCAGTGCCATAGAGCCTGTGTTGTCACACGGTGTCAGAGGGCGTGTTTCATCCACGGCCTCTCATTGGTTATGTATGGAGGACTGTGTCCCTGCTGCCGTTTATCTCTGGAATGGAGGGATGAATAAAGGATGAGGGTGGAGGTTCTGTTCAGCACCTCTGGCTCTCTGCCCGGCGCTGGAGGGGCAGACGATGGGGGTTGGGGGGTAGCAGAAGAAGACATCAACACTGAACGATGAGCTGCTGTTTGGATTCTGCCGAGTACCTTAACTATACATGCAGCAGATGAGGGGGATTTTTTTCTGAGATGCTAAAAAAAAAAAAACAGCTCCTTGTTGACTTGGAGTCTGGTTCCATACGCCTCCGCAGACCTCGATCCTTTGATCCACCTCAGAAGAAAATGAAAGGCGGCGGAAAAAACGAGAGAGAGAAAAGAAAAAAAAAACAGAGAGGAACAGCAATCTGAGAAAAAGGAAAAAAAGAAAGAGGGGGATCTGAGGAACAAGTTTGAGAGCTGGCGCTCCGAAGGAGAAGGACCCAAGGTAGCCATGGTTAGTGAGGCACTGTGCGACAGTTGTCAGTTGGCACATATAGAGGATTGGGAACAGATGCTGAGCTCCTGACGCTGCCAGTCTGCTGTACCTCCAAGGCAGCCGTAATGGCTTCCACCTGCCCTGACTTCCAGCAGCCAGAGAGAGAGAGCCGGTGGTGGCAGCACCTGTGCTCAACAGTCAGGTCACCACATCAAACCCCGCCTGCAGGAGCAGGGGGAGGAGGGGCTCAAGAAAACAACCAGTGGAACAAAAAGAAAGAGAGAAAGAAAAAAAAAAGATTTTCTTCCTCTGCACTTGGATCATTGCAGTGAAAAAGCTGCTGAGGAGCCTGGAGCGTTCTTGGAGTGCGGTCATTAGATCATCTTCAGCATTAGAGGGGTGTGTCTGCCTTTCATTAGACAAGGCTTCATACTAGACGCACAGTTTTCTGGCCAATTACCGATCTTTAAAAAGCCTGACTTGCTTGATTTCGATTTTGGGGCGCTATGGTCAGACCACTGGCAGCCCACTGTGTTTCTTCTCTTTTTTTCTTTTGGTTGAAAGATTTTTTTGGATCTACTGACTGAAAAAAAACAAAATCGAAGGAAGAAAGTGGATCGTAAGAGAGAGGGAAGACATGTGGGGAAAGGTCGACAGGCCGGGAACATGACGGCTGGGTCTGGAACCGAATCCGCTGTTCATGAGGCGCGTGCATTACATCCAGCTCACCATGCTTCTGTAAAAAAAAATGTGAAAAACAACTAAAATGCTGAGGTGCACGAGCGGGCGAAATAATTCAGAAGTAATAGTGCGTGAGGACAACGGGTAGGTGCAATTGCTGCTAAACTATAAACCCAGCTTAATCAGTCTTTACTGTCATTGTTATAAAAAATCTTTTTCAAAATAAACAAATAGTGCTGAGCCTGGTGGAGGGACACATAAAGCCTGGTGACCCGCCAGGCTTATAATACACTATCTGAAAATCACAAAACACAGCAATAAATCTGCTAAGTTAGCAACAGTGCAGTGAGTATAGCTAACCACCGATATGCAGTCGTGACCCGCTGGGCAGGTGAGCAGTCACAAACTGCTTTGCAGTAAAAATAGCAAAAGACAGTAAGAGCAATAAAAACCACAAATAAGGAGACGTAAGACTGAAGTGGAGCGTCAACAACCTGAAACCTACAGGCAAAGCCAGAATCGAATATCCATGTGTAGAAAATGGCCTAGTCAAAGTTCAGATCCAAACCCAATTGAGAATCCATGGTAAGATTTGAAATTTCCTGTTTGTGCAGTTTGAGCTGTTTTGATCGGAAGAAGATTTTATTTTGGTAGAGCTATGCCCAAAAAGGCCGGAGGTGGTCTTACAAAGCATTGACTCAATACATAAGTAGTCTTGCAGCGAGACTAGTACACATTTAAAAAGTAGCACTTTTTAAATGTGTACTAGTAAAACAAATACATTCATAAAAGTTATGTATCCTGTGAAACCCCCTAAATAATCTGATTTACGGTTCCGATGTGACCGAATGTGAAGAAGCTCCAGCAACACAGTGAGGGTTTGCTGACAAGTGGCAGTGATTGTGATGAGGCAGCACTTTTTTTTTGTCTTTAAAGAAAATAAAGAGAATAATAAAAAGCAGAGCCACATTGCGAGCGTGTAGCTGCTGAGGTATTTGAGGAGCCGGTCGGTGCTCGTGCCATGTGACCCGCTGTGAGAGCATCTTATTTTAGAGTGGAGATAAGGTGTTGCTGAGAGAGGGCGGGGTGGACATGGCAGACCTCCACCCCTCCGATTCAAACCACAACAAGCCTCATCAGAACATTCATCCCGATTCAGAACATCTACTGTTCCTGCATCTCTCTCTCTACCACACACACACGGCAGTTTATTTAGCTGCCATGTTTACATTCCTGCTCAGTCAGCCTCTCCCAGGGGAAAGACGACTGGCCCTGGGCCCGAAGCCGAGCCGCTCGCTCTCACATGGCCACGGGGTCAGACGGACTGCGGCGGCTACACATGTGTGAAACATGAACATGTGAGTGCAATCACGCAAAAAAGTCGGCCCCCGATGTAAAATACGAGGTCTTTAGATCAGGGATGAAATGATCCAGGGTTTGGTAAGAGAGGAGCGACGACGAAGCGGGGCCGGAGGTCCCTAAATGGACCGGGCCGTAGTAGGACGTCCTGAGCGCTCACTGGGCTCATCATTAGACTGACTGGCTCCTGCGGCCTCCGGCAGAGTGCTGTCTGCGCGCCCTAATGACCCGCTGACTCACTCGCCACATTAGCCCGGCCCAGAATAGGCTCAAATAAAGAGAGATGAGAAGAGGGCGGGGACGTTTGGCGCCCCTGCAGTCATGGAAGACATAACTCTGTGTGCTGGCTGTGGACGATACACGTAGTTCTAGCTTAATTAGATTAAAACCTCTGTTTTATTAACCTGAGCAAGTCCAGGAGATCCAGGCGGTGGCTGAAAGTGCTGCTTAATGAAGACGTAGGGAGTCATGATGAGCTGCGTTTCCATGACTGATGTGCGCAAATATTTGTCTGTTTTCTGCTAATGTTGAAAAACAAAAAAAGACAATTTTCCCTGAGTGGTGTTTCCATTACGAAAAGAAATTAAATTAAAACAAGCTAGTCACGCGATATGTCTGTCAAAATAACGGCAGCGATGAAGGGGCTGCACAGTGACGCAGTTGGTAGAGCTGTTGCCTTGCAGCAAGAAGGTTCTGGGTTCGATTCCCGGCCCCAGGTCTTTCTGCATGGAGTTTGCATGGTCTCCCTGTGCATGCATGGGTTCTCTCCGGGTACTCCGGCTTCCTCCCACAGTCCAAAAACATGACTGTCAGGTTAATTGGCCTCTCCACGATGTGAATGTGTGTGTGTGCATGTTTGTTTGTATCTGTGTTGCCCTGCGACAGACTGGCGACCTGTCCAGGGTGACCCCGCCTCTCGCCCGGAACGTTAGCTGGAGAGGCACCAGCACCTCCTGACCCCACAAAGGGACAAGGTTGTACAAAAAAATGGATGGATGGATGGATTTTGCAGAAGAACGATGGATTCAAGGTGCCACAACTTTTTATGAGCACTCTGGTGGAGCCAGCTGCACATTGTCCGAAAACCCCCAAAACACAGTGACGTCATCCAGCTACTTCCTGTGGTCTTCTTCATCTTTTCCACCAGTAGTAACATCCGGTTGTTAAGCTCACGTGACTGGTGAGATGCGAAAAATGTTTCCACTACAGTTTTGTCAAATGCCATCTATTTCATTGCAGTCGAAAAACCATTGACTGCAATGAAAAAGCTTCTGTGCTTTTTGATATCAAAAACATGAGGGGTTGTTTTTTTTCTCCAAATTGGCATGTTTCTATCAAGCAACTTTATTACAATCATTTCAGTTTGCACAATTATTTGAGTTAATGGAAACTCAGTTATCGCCATCATAACTGCTTACAGGTTGATCTCAGACAAAAAAAAAAAGTGACTACCCAAAATTGCTTCCTTGTTGAGGATAAATTTCCTAGCAGGGCTTGTGAGTGAAGGCCTGCCTGGAACAACATGCAGAGCCTGGTGGAGGAGATAGCTGAGGGTTAACAGGGCTGTAAAACCCACATGATGGCCGGACAGAGGACGGCTCTGTTCACTGACCACAGAAGGTAGGAGGAAGCAGCAGAGTGGGACAAGGACAGGGAGCGTTTTTGTGCTGCTGCCCCCTGCACACACACACACACACACACACAAATCACCAATAGACAGGAGATAGCAGTAAATCTCCTCCATCAACACAGCTTCTACAACTAACAAGTGTCCAGGTCACACTGCAGGTGGGAACATAAGACTGAGCGAAATAACTTAGAATTTCTACAATTTTCCGATTTTATATTTTTCTTGCAGTTTCTAAAACATTCTGGATATTCACCGCATACTTCTGACATTAAAATCTATGTTCAGTAGCTGGGCTTTATTATGAATAGTTATTTGTAAGGATGCAAAAACAGAACTCTGAGCTCTGTTTGGTTTCTAAAAGAAATTCAATGTGCATTTATCTGTTGTTACTCATCAATGAGCCACAGGGGAAAAAAAGAGTTGGGATTCATGAAAGCAATTGAATAAAGGAAATAATTTAAATATGAAATAAAGAGGAAAAACACATTGTACCTATGCTAACAAGTTTAGCATAGCTTCTGTTGCTGCTTTTGCATTTTATTGACCATTTTGCGCCACTATAAGGCCACTATAAATCACTAATAAAATATTTAAAAGACAGCTAAAAATGTCAACACAGTATAATTTTGTTTAGTGTTTTAGAATAGTAAAGTTATGATTGCATTAGTCTAATTAATATATTTAAATTTCTATTTGAAAGTTGCTGTTTTGTTTCACATTATTGCTCTAACAGAGAATTTGCAATCTGCTGAAATGAGAAGTGAAAGATGAAAAACTGCAGATCAGCTTCAAATGTTTAGTCAGTGCATCTCTAATTTAAAAGCCATTTTCCATAAAACCCTTTTTTATATTATATTAATTTTTATCTTTATCACCCATATCCATGGAAAATGTTTCAATCAAATTACATACTTTTCAGGGCCACATAGGAAGCGTGATACCTGCCACTCTTACAACCCAAACGGCTGAGACAAGCAGAGAAAGCAAGAAATAAAAAGAAACGTGTTGTACGTAAAGTAAGTGCAGTATCAGCCAGAACTACTCCTGCCAAATCAATGCTGCATATTGATTACTTGTACACAGAGCTTATGCAACTACACCACTTCAGAGTACAATCATGGTGAAATCACAATCCTCCAGAGCTCTGCCCAGCAACGTGATTGTCCTGTGGAGAAAGAAACTCAAAGCCTTGTGAGACTACAATTGAAACTCTGGGAGAAATGTCCTCACAGAGACGCAGCCGTGTTAAATGTTAGCACAGCCCTGAGAAGGCCTCGATAGGGAGAGGTGGCTTTGGGACAAGTCGTAAATCTGAAAGTAATTCACGGCAACGTGGAGATGAACAAAATGTTTACTTAAGGTGGAAATGGAGACACAATCATCTTTCTTCCTCTCTGCTACTCCTTTTTCTCCCGGCTCCCCTCCTCTCCCTGAAACCCAACACAGAGCCATTTCCACCAGGACCATGACGTGAGCTTGGAGACGGCCGTGCTTAATCGATAGTGCCAGGTTGCCAAGACGACGTTGATTTCCTGTCGCCGGTTTTGCCGAGCGCCGGTGATTGCGCCGGGTGTCTGTTGCACCTGCCGCCCTCTCCTCGGCCCCCCTCTCCTGCTCTCCCACCGTCTCACTGAGCTCGCCTCATCCCCCGCCTCCCCTAACAGCATATAGCCACCGCACACAAAGGGGGAAGGCAGATGTACAAAGGCCAAAGCGGATCACACCCCAGATGTTGGCTCTGAACGGTCCAAAATGGGTACCGAAACGGGGCGTCCTCAATGAGCGCCAACCTCTCGTCGTTCCTTGACAAAGGCATGCTTTGACAGCTATCACGTCCACCTTGCAAGATGATGTCAGTTCACCTGGGGAGCATTTACTCTTAGCACCCTCCCTGTCGCTCCTGCAGGAGGGGCTGGCACCTCCAGTTTTTTTCATTAATGGAGAGCTCATTAATCGTGTCTGATAACGAGGATGTGGGACAGGGACATGATTAAGGGGATCTCTCTCCTTTAGCTGGGCGCCCTTGGGGATAAGCAGCCCTGCATTAGAAAACGTGTGCTTGTGTGTGTGCGGGCGTGCGTGTGTGTGTGTGTGCGTGCGCTGCATGTTAAAACAGGCAAAGGACACGCACACCAGCCACTATCTATAGGACATCTGCAGGATAGGATATGACACATGTTTTCCTTTCTGCAGCCAGGGTTGGTTTTAGTCACTTCTGTGCCCGCTGAAGGTTTGCTCAGACCCGTGTGTTCAGTCACCTCTAGTTCAGCCACTGAGTTTGGACCTAGTTTGTCATAAAGCTGTTGGTTAACAGTAGAAGCACATGGAGAGGAAGTTTGGATGGAAAACAAACCTCTATCAGAGATCTGTTCTGGGGAGTTTATCAACTAATCCTCGTAGAAATTGGCAACTTTCATCAGACTGATGTGTTTTATGGTCAAGTCTGATGTTTGTATCTAAGTCTGTACAACTGGACTGCACTGAAGTGAATTGCACTGAGTTGGACTACACAGCATTCCATGAAACATGACTGTTTGTCTTAGAAAGTACCTTGACATCACAGTTGTTGTGAATTGTTGCTATATTCAGAATTTTGGATGTAAAGATTTACATTCACATGACAAATAAATGTTTATTAGAGTTTTAAACTGCATGTAGATTTGCAACCTAACCCTGGAGTATAAATCAAACCAAAGACAGGCAAATTAACTAAGTTATGAGAATATTATTGTCAAACAGGCCTCAGGTCAAAAAGTTGTTCCCATATCGAAAAGGTTAAGAGCCCCTGTTCTAAAGGCCTAAACACAACCAAAGCAGAGCAACAATCAATTTGATGACATTTTTTAAACTGGGAAATTCAGCTATGACTTGTCCTTTAACACAGCTTAATATAAACCCAACTCATTCTATGTTATTCTTTTAATGCGCATTTCATGACATCGTCAGTGTTAAGCTGTTGATAAATCCTGGGTTGTTCTATGCAGGCTGCTAACTCAGAGCCTCCTTGGTAACAAGAGCGGTTTGCTCGTCTGTGATGGTTATTTTCTGTTCAGAGCAAGCAAGGGAAAAAAAACCTAGCATTTGTTCCATTTTTCTGTGCTCCTGAAAATGTACCAAAATGTGACCCAAAACCAAGGTATGTAGCGGACTGTGGTTTATGTGGACCATGTTATTAAGGGTGCAGCGGTTGTAGAACTGTGAGCTGGCAGTGATTGTGTTATTCATTTATTTTTCCTTTGATCTCAGCAAAGATGATAAAATTCGAGCCCTTTATCGCAAGTTTGCAAAAAACTTGACGGAAAACCTTCCATCTCAGTGCAAATAAGTTTAAGATTATTTTTAGCTAGGTAGCTTTGTGACTTTTTGATGTTCACCTATCTGTGGAAAATACATCTCGTTGGTTTTACACTAACCTTTTACAACAGCAGCATCTGTGTCCGTGTCACTGGTTGATGTTATCCTGTTTGCTGATTCAATGACAGAGGCTGAACGTCAGAAAAGTTAGACAGTTAGACTAGCATCTCAGCAAATCCCCATTCTATTCATTGATGTTTGAAAGAGACATTTTGAAGCATCTACAGTATGGGACAAATTGATGAGGGCGAGGTCTCAAACTTTACCAAAAGATTTTAAATGGTCCAATAACGATACTGAACGTTTTTCTTCATACTATTACTAAAATTTAAAGTCATTTGATAAAATGCCAGACAAAGTGTTGCGTTGACCAGACTTTTTTCCCCCCAGTATGTCAAACACAGAGCTGGCTGAAAACACAAAACTTTCCCCTCATTTTAAAAGGCAGAAAAATCTTTGGAGACAAACTCATCAGAACTTCAGGGTCACTTCAGGATATCTGTAAAGTGTCTGACTGCTGTCTGGCTACCTCGGCTGATAGCATGACTAATTAGCCAGCTAATTTCATCTTGTCACACTTCTGCTGAGATCCTTTAGTGAGCAGGATGGTATGTTCTGCAAAAGCCAACTATAAAATTACTTAATCGTTACTCTATAGTCTATACTTGTAGGTTTCAAACTCAGAGTCACAGTTATAACATCATAGTATGTAAAATGTACTTATATAGAACCTATTACACACATTACAATCACAAAGAGCCTCATGAAAACACAAACATAAGAGCAAGAATATACAAAAGCTGACCTAAAATTTTGCAGTCCAATAAAAGCCTGTGATATAGCAATAATTTCATCTGCTTCTTAAAGGGGCAGCATTATGTATTATAGCGCCATTTTATAGTACAATCAGGTAACTCTGTTACCTTCCGTTGTTATAAAGAAAAAATTACTTTGTAATTTAATGCCTTGAAATTGGGCCTCTGTCTCTTTAAAAATGTTTGTTCTTTCTGAAGCTCCGCCCTTAGGAAGTCATCGAACATTGCTCCTCTATTAAAACCCCTTAGCAACATTTTTATCAATATTGCACTGGCAAGTAGCTCCTATATAATGAACTTAGCAGTTCCACCAGCTGTTTTGCTAATTGCTGCTGGCTAGTCTGAAGGAGCTCCAAGGAGGATTTGCGTCTTGAAGGTGTCTGAATGGCTGCTATGGGAGAGGAAAGGATTTCTCAAACAGAATCAAAGCCACAATCAAGGTATGTTTTTGATGAGAAAATAACATAACATGATGTAAAGCTCAAAAAAGTTGATTTTAAATAATACCGCCCGTTTAAAAGAGTCAGTGACTGTAATAATCAATCAACTTTCTGTTCTGTAAACAATGAGATGATTTTCTGAAGGTTATTATCTCCTCCCAGCCTCTTCCTAATTAACATGCAACAAAAAGCAGGATTTCATGCCACAGCTGACCCCCAACCGGTGCGTGTGGCTGGATGTAACTGATCCACAAACACAAACAGGATGCGGACTGCATTGGAGCCAGAGAGCAGAGATCAGCCCGTACATACATGAGGGCTTTGTGGCGATGCCATCGTTTAGTCTTACACTCGCATTAAATCCAATCTGTCTGGACCAGGACCCTAATCCCCTCTCCACGGCCACGCAGACAGCAGACACTAATCCTCCATATTTGTATATTAATAGCAAACAACCACTGAGGGGCCTCCCTATATGTTGTGATGTATGTTTTATTAATCGGCTAATCTGCTTGTTGATCACAGGGCTCGTCTGTTTGAACGCTGGCTTTAATAAAATGCAGCTGGCCCTGCCTGAGGCATGAGATCCCTAAGGACGGTGCATGCCTCAATCATCAACAATAAACAACCTTATATCTACGTTATCTGTCATGGGACTGTACACTTATTAGTTCTCTCAGCCAAGAAGACGTAACGCTTTCCTCAAATAAGACCCAGCTACTTGTTACGTCTTGATAAACCCGAGTCTCTTTGTGTCTTCTCTGGTTCCGGTTGAGATTCCTTGGCACTGGAATCACTTACAGAGACGTCCGTCTAGACGCTGTGTCACTGCCACCATCCCGATTCCACCTAGCTGTCAGAAGGGGGCCACTCGCTTAGAAGGGCGTTAGCTGCCCGAGTCGAACAGAGCGATGGAGGTTGGTTAGACATTACCACAGAAGCAACCTCACTGCAAAAGCATCAAATCTTACCAAGTTTTTTTTGTCCAGTCTGTGGTGTAAATACCTTAGTACACTTTCAATGAGACGAAACTAATTTACAAGCAACTTTTCAGCAGGAGTTAGAAGCTTGTTTTAGGTCAATCAATCCTTAATATCGATGGAAAAACACTAGCTCTACTAACAAGTTATTTTACAGGTTTTAATTTAATTTCAAGTTATATTTTTAGGTGCTTAAGACGTTTTTCTCAGGTTATAAGTGACGTTTTCTGCCAGTGGAACTAGCACTGTTTCATCAGACTTAAAACAACCTCTTCCATCTTGCTGATAAGCTACTTGTACATTAGCTTTGTCTTGTTTTTACTTAGATTTTTGCACTTTATTGTTTTGTTTATAATTTATTCTGGTTTAACGTTGTAAATTCCAATTAAAAACATCTGAAATTGCAGAACACTGTCCATATTGTTGGGATTATTTTTGCTGTTTGTACAATGAGAACATCAATCAGATATCAATCAATTTGAAAATATGACTATATGCAGTTGCTGGGTGCTGGTAGGTGATACAAATCGCACTTCTTAATGTGCCTGGTGTCCTAAAGAAGTATATTACAAATAGGTTTGTTTTTCAAGAGTAGTATTTGTGCTTGTGGGGCTATGATTGCTGTGCCATGCAGTTACCTAGAAAAGTAGTGATCAGTAGTTCTTATTGTCACATTTATTGTTATCACAAAGGTACCACAAAATATCATAAAACTTTTTAGTTCATATCGCCAACCCCTGTTTGCACTAGAAGCTAGACAAGAAATACTTGGTAAAACATTGCAGTGTTTCTCTTCATTGTACTTGAATGCAACTTCGGTTTGTATCATTCTGGGCTGCAGCAGAGAGACGTGTGGCATAGCAGGCAGAGTTTTATGGTTGCATCAATCAAAATGGCTTCCATGGGGTAAACAAACAAATAGCTTTTAAACATCTGGTTAGGAAAGATAGAGGGAGAATGATAGGGGCCCCCCCGGGGAGACCGGAGGATTTCCTTGGAGATCTCTGGATCAGAACAGAGGAAAGGAAACTCATTCTAAAAGAGAAAATAAATAAATAATGAGAGAAAGTTCACGTTCGGGTCGGAGTTAAGGTACAGATTAGCGACATTCTCAGCAAGCTACATTTGACAAACCGAGTCACCGGCTGGGTAAAAAAAAGTAAATAAATAGAGAAAAACAAAGTCTCCAACCATGTGACTCTCACGGGGTAATCTCATGGGAGCATCCACCCCCCCTCTACCTCCACCCGCTTGAGCTCCCCTGGTGGACTGTAACAACAGGAAGTCGGCCAGGCCTGCATCATCCCACCACACCCACAGATAACCGCCCCCCCTCCCTCACACGCTCTACCTTCTAACACAAACACACGGAGGCCGTCCTGGTCACAGATATCTCACCGGTCCCGGGTTAATCTCTCGGATTGCATCCGGTGTGAGGCAGAGTCAGTGATGGCACAGAGCCCGCCTGCGACAGGAGGTCCGGGGGGGGGGGCGAGGTTGAAGGCTGGCAGTGAAACAAGAAGAGGCCAAGGCGGGCAGGAGGGGACTGAATGGCCCTTGTTTATCTAGGTCCCTATGGGAAGTCAGGACACTGCAGTGAATAGGAGCCAGTTAGCAGCTATGGCATAATAAGAGCAGGGGGGGTGGTAGTGCGGGGTGACTGGGATGTTTGGAGGAGGGGGGCATGGGGTCATTGAAATTCAAGGCAGACTACTGTCGAGACAAACCACCCCTGCCAGCTGGGGCAGAAACTTAAAGGAGAAGGAAAGTGTTTCCAGACGCTAACAAAAAAAACCTAGCTAACAAGGTTTATGGGTCATGAAGGTAACGTAAAGTAGCTTACAACACCTAAACTGAAGTGAACTGCATCAGATATCATCGGTCATGGAAAATTATTGAGTAGTGCTTATCACTTGCCCTTCAGTGACCCTGTAAAAGTGGGGGAACTTTGTTCAACGCCGGTGAGTCCGAGCCGGTTATCGCTATCCTTTATACCAACATTTTAAACAGTTGTTGTTTTTAGTAAGTACTTTTAGTACTTTGTGCAGAGCATAGAGTAAGGTATTGTATGTCAACGTGAAGTTTGCATATTCTCCCAGAGCATATGTGGGTTCCTGCTGGGTACTCTTGATATCTTCCCAAAGTCCATAATGTTACCCTATGATGATCTGGATGGATTGATGAGTTCTCTTGAAGATATACAACAAAAATATGGAACTCAAAATAGATTTTTCTAGTCTTTTTGTCATCAGCAATATTAATATTATACTATATCCACTCAGCAGGCAAGTAGGACCCATATCTGACCTGTTTCTGACTTCTTCGTAGTGGTCTGAACTGCCCAATTCTGATCTTTTCACCTCTGATTTTATCTGACGTTTTTGCCACCTGTCTACACATCTAAACAAACTCCTCTGCAGAGGTTGCAGTCAATGCTCCACAAAATGCTGTTGCTTTTAGTTGTGCTTTCTTTCTTCTTAGGTTTCTTTGTCTTGTTATGATCTTGTGATGACATTGTTGGCTACCGTTGCTCAACAATTTCAAAATCGATCCATAGGAGGCAGCGTCCATTATTAATTGCTTCTGTAAACAGAACACTGCTATATTCATATGTTTAATTAATAGTACGAACGACCATGCAAAATAAAAAAATTTAAAAACTGAATTTTAGCAAAAAATTGGAATTGGGTTAACATTGCATTAGACACAAAGGCGACACCAAACTTCTGTGTAAGAGGTGACAATCTGAATGAATGTAAGCTATGTCTCGATGGGAAAAAGAACTCAGTTTTTGTCACGAGATATTAATATGGGTATCGGCCGATATCCGTCATTTTAACACGGTTATCAGTTCAATAAATAAAGCCAGGTTGATACTAACAACTGATGTAATTCCATCTTGTGGCTGTTTGTTTCAGAGGCGGAGTGGTCATGTGGTTTTTGCTTGGTCATATGACAGTGATAGTGATGCAGCACAGGATTGTGGGTAATTTAACTGAAGCAGAGGAGCCAGTGAAGCAGGTCAAGTCAGCGAAGCAGTGTTTTTTCAAGGTGTAATAAGGGTGTTGAAATATATGATAACAGATATTTATTGAAAATATATTTATTAGCAATTGTATTATTGAATATTGATAAGATTCCAAGTTTTCATATTATGCATTCCTAGCGATATTATGCACAACAAAGAGTGTAGTTGTCTATTGTTGCTAGCGATAAGCTAAGTGCTGTTCGTGGAATGCAGAAAGATTAGATCAAATGGCTCTTGATTCTAAGCCTGTCAATAAAATCGAATTATTATAATTAATAATAGATGATTACTTTACAAATACTGGGAATAATAGGCGTGTTTCCGACTCAAATTAAACACAAGTTAAACCAACAATTTTGTTTTTATTTTCCATCAATTGCCATCAAACTGTAGTCTTTCCTTTACCATAAGTGTGGAGGCAGCCTACATCTAAAAGGTCAAGTTCCTTTTCAAGGCTTTCATGTTTTGTGCCCCCCTCGGTTTGTGGTTTCCACGGCCCCTGATCCCTGATGAGGATCCCTAAATAGGCTGCCACAGGTGCCGGGGGGCCGGCCGGGTGAAGGAAGGGGTCTGTGAGGGGCCTGTGAGAGGGGTTGTCCTGGATGGGAGCAGGTCTGCAGGAAGCTTCTTGTTTTCACAGAGATAAAGGGCTTTCAGGTTGCATCCTGGGCCGTAATCTCTCACGCGCTTCCTGGTTTTGTTCACGGTGAGGTAAGAGAAAATGACAAACTAACCTTCGCCCCCGAGAGGCTGATCGATAGCTTCTGATGAGGCAGGATGTCTACGTGTGTGCGCGCGCGTGTCTGTGGATTTGAGGAGCAGAAAATGACAGAAACAAAGCGCCAGTTTCATTTTGAGCTTTGTTCATTAAGGGGCCTTAATCAGAGGAAGATTTATGGCTTCATTTATTCTGAGTGCTGCTTCATTACTGATGAGGATTGTAAAGGTGTGCATAGAAATTCTTCTCTGACCTCTTCAACTGCTTTTAGAGCACAATTAACATTGTTCCAAGCTCTTACATCTTAATTACAGAAAAGATAACACTCCTTCCTTCAAATATAAATCCCCACTTAACCAGTCACTTAGAGCTGGCCTTGGGTTTCGTAGAGATCCACTTAGTAAAAAAATACATTTGCATAGACATTTTATGGATAAGTTAGCCTTGAGGATAGTGGGAACCTGAGAGGGACAGCGTTCACATTTTTTAGTGTTTTACTGTTCTGAACATCCACCCCACCCAAGATCTGCAGCTGGGGGAAACTTTCAATCGTTGCCCGTCTCCTCACTCTGGCTGCAGTGCTGACTTGCTCATATTTTTTGTCAGGTGTTATTTATGAGTGCTGTATAGCTGAGTTGCTGCATGCCTTCAGCACCTGCTGCAGCCGGAGAGCCGGGGCCCGGGCAGCTGCCGGGGGAGAGAAACGACGGGACTCCGGAGGTGGAGACGCAGCGAGACAGTGGAGATACATACTGGGACAAATGCATGTGTTTACTGGTTGAACCACTGTCGATAAGTGTTGCATAACGTCGTCAGGCAACATCATTAAGGAACTTGTCTGATTCCTGGTGTGATGGCCGTGTTTCAAACATTTTGAGGAAGAGGAGGTAAAGGAGGCTTTGGTGTGTTTTGCCTGGAAACACCTAAACGTTGGTAGGGGTGAGTTAAGCCAGGACAGGTGTGCTAAGAGGAGTTGAAGGTTGCTGGCTCAACGCCAGTTTCCACAATCTCACTGTTAAAAAACACCTGCATTAATGCACAGCATCTTCCCAGAGGTTTGTGATGTGAGACCTACATACGGAGACAGCACATCAAAATCTAAAAGGCATAACTGTGACAAAAGGCATATAGTAATCAGTAAGTCTTATTCTGAAAATACTCTCCCAGCCCCCCAAAAAAAGAGTATAACACAACTGCAAACCAATTAAGACATGGACATCCAGTTAAAGTGACAGTAGCCCATGCTAACTCTGAACTCAATTTGAACCCGTCATCATTAAGATAGAAACATGGTAGTGGCGGCGTCATGCTGTGGGGTTCTCTTATTCTGCAACCAGTACTGCCATCTGTGTCTAAGTAATTTCTATAACCAAACTTCCAGATAGAGGTGCACCGATTGCAGTTTTCTGGCCGATCACTGATCTTTAGAAAGCGTGATCTGGTCTAGTTAAAAAAAATAGTACAGTTGAAATAACAGAAGACTAACTTACAAGTAACTTTCCAGCAAGATAGGAGCTTGTTTTAAGTAAATAATTCCTTTAATATTGATTTCATTAGCAAATTATTTCACTTATAACAAAACATTTTCCCATAAGTGAAAATACTGCCAGTGGAACCAGTACTTTTTAAAAAATGAATATTAAATAATTATCTACTTAAAACAAGCTGCTATATTTGCAGAAAAGTTACTTGTAAATTAATTTGCTCATATTTCAAGTCTCGTAAGATATTTGAAACTAGATTTAGTGTTTTTGTAGTGTTCACAGCAGGGCAAAAGGGGGCAAAAGATTTTCAGACCTTTGTGGAGGTAGACAAGATCGATTTCTCACGTAAGGTTTGGCCGATTGCCGATCCCCGAAAATGAAGGAAATCGAGCCAATTTATTAGCACACAGACTTGTCTGTGCACCTCTGCTATCTAAACATCATCACATTAATTCAAAAGTATTTATGTCTTTCTGATTTAATGAGTTGTATAATTCTAGGTCTAACTACAGTATTTCTTTCTGGGGTGCCTCCATCATTCTCTCTCTACCTTTGTGTAGTTCTATGCGTGGGGGACCTCAACGAATCACTCATGGGTTAAATAGGGCAAAGTGGATGCTGCATGCTCCCCTCCCTCTTGGTTCAGCCTGTCCATTCTTCTCTCATTAATCCTGTGTGGATGTTTATCCATGTTGACATTCAGCGTCGCAGTCGGCCTTCCCTCTGTCTACCAAACACGGTGACTAAGGGTTTTCTTTTTTCTCCTGCAGCAGCTATCATTAGGCTTGGCTTGTTCAATAAGTTTCCAGGACAGAGTAGTGAATCTGTTAGTCACTGCGGCCCCTGGGACGTCACGGCAACGCTGTGCGACTGGGATCTGGATGTGAATATGAATGTGTGGCCCCTCAGGAGGGCCATTATCAGTTCTGTGTGCTATGGAGAGGAAAATCAATACGGTCATCATAAAGGGCTGGCAAAACGCCAGACTAGGCTGTTTTCAAAGCGCCAGGCATGACAGTGGATTAGTCTTCATCTCCTGTCATCTCGTTTCATCGACGTAGACAAACACGCCGTGAGACCACAGTAAGGTGAAGCCCGTGTAAAAGGCATGAGACATCCAGCATGTAGTGGAGGTAAGAAGACTAAAGCAATCAGATGGTCTGAGCTCGAGCTACAGCAGAGGGTTGTGATGGGAAGAGCCCCTCGCCGTGCCCGCCTTCTGCCTATTGTGTCGGTCCGGTCTTTTTCATTAACCGCTCCACTGAGGACCCCGAGCAGGGCAGAAGACGGAGGGGGTGGTCACAACGTGGGGACAAGGAGGGGTGTGCAGACGGACCCAGAGGGGCCACCAAACACATGATTAAAACACACATCAACACACTGCGCACACAGTATTTGCCTCCGCACTGATGGCAATTTGAATGCAATCTCTCCCTCAAATTCACATGCTACTGAGAGTATCTGTCAGGGAAGAACTAAGGAAGGGAGCTGGTGACTAATATTGGTTTAGGGAAAACAGACGACTATAAAAAGATGTCGTCTCGCTTGTCTCCTCGGAAAGGAGTCCTTTCTGCTCATTTGGTTTAGATTACACAACTAACTGAGCGAGGATCTGTGTTTAGGGGTCAGCATGTCTTACTGGACCACCAGAGGCATGTCGGCGTAGATGTTGTGTCGCGCAAGGCAGGCAGCTCCGATTTCTACACCACCAAGATGATCTTTGCACTGTGAGGAGGGGTGTGCTATTTACGTGGCTATTATGGGATGATTGCATGAGTGTCGAAAAGGGGAGGAGGATTGGAGGGCAACAGTCAGGTATACGGGAGGTTCAGAGAGCTGAGGAAGCACAGGAAGCCTCACATGTATAAGCACTAAACATAAACATTAGTTTTGCTAATGCTAAAGAAAAACTTTTGAAGAAGTTTAAAGAAGGGTTACCCTAACCCCACGATATGAAATGTAAACAAAATTGGAGTCTTGTCAAATGTTAGCAGTTGTAGGATTCCTCTTTTGTCTTTGGCTACATGCCATTTCTCCCACTAGCGCTAGACAGGCGTCTTTGTTTTGGTTGTATTTACCCATAATGCTTTGCTCTGTAGTTCATTCCCTGCTTTTGGAGTGGTGTTTGGTCTGCTTGGCATTCACATGCGCATTCAAACCACACCAGAGTTCATTTCAATCAAACTGAAATATATGTTTTAAGCGGACCAGAGTTTGCTTTTTGGTCCACCTCAGAGTTCAAAGATACATTCACACCTCTCCAAACGAACCGGATCTTCTAGACAAATGAATTAGAGTTTGATTAAAGTGAACTAAACGGGGCTGGTGTGAATGCACCTTAAATCGAATTCAGAATCTTGACTAAGCCAGTCTTGATGTTCAGATGTTTCCATCTGAATGAGTTTTTAAGAAAAAGTACTGGCAAAAACTGTCAGTCTTGCAAAACTGTTGTTGCTTGTGAAGATGTTCAAATGGTGTGAATGCTTTTGCATGGCCATGTAAACAGGAACCCTGGATGGGACTGTGTTGATATTCAGATGGAAGCCACAGTCACATTAAAACCCTGCAATGCAAGTCCTCAAGAGGCCTGGAGACTGCGTGAGAGAAGGATTTAAAAAATTCTGCAAACGTTCCACGGATTCCACCCTCACAGGGACCTTTGCAGAAAGAATGGGTCATATGCAAATGGCATACACAGTGTGGTGGAGAAGTTTCCCACAAGCTGAGTGTGAAAAGGGCTCTCCCTCCCCATGCCGGCCCCGCTGAATGGTCCTTTTCTTCTGCCGCTCAAAGTGTATGAGGTAGAGCAGGCGAACTGCAAAGGTAACTAGGCTCTTTCTCCTCAGGCTCCCCCCTTTACCAAAGCCCCCCAACTCACAATGGTTCATTTAGCCATTCAGCCACACAAACCCCAATAAAGCACATCCGAGCGCAGTTAAGGGGGTTACTGAAACTGACTCGGGGTTTAAACCTCCCTCTTTATGAAGGGAGAGCACCTTTTTATAGGCTAATGCTCTCCTCCTCCATGGGTTAGCTAATCATTAAGCTGCCTCCGTAGAGATGCCAGTCTGCTCGTCCATCACCCGGTTTGACCAGGAAACCTTTTCCCATCTTCAGAAAACAACATAGAGGAAACACATAAGAGTGGACGGCTTTGACCGCGAGATGCAATGAGTTGTATATCATACGTCGCATCTGCCAAAGCAGACGCTTCCCCATTTGTCACCTGTTGTACCCTCCTCCCTTCCTTCTTCCCCCGGCCCCGTTCTTCTGCAGGGCACAGGGAGCTCCCACTTTAAAAGAGGAGGGGTCAGAGTGGAAAGGAAGGGAGCGCAGAATCCCCCCATCATTGAACAGACTTAAACACAAACACAATTGGACATGCTGGAAGCCACACAATGGCACAGAGGGGGGAAAGTGAAGTCATACTCGAAGAACGCATGGGTGCCCAGGTCAGGGGGCAATCAGCCACACACCCCCCCATCTACCCCTTAGCTACTGTGTCTTAACCTTCCCTCCCTGCCCACCGCCCCTCTCTATTCTCCAAAATAAAGCCCTTGTTCTGGAAGGAGGGGAGCGAAAGAGAGAGACGGAGCGAGCGCTGAGGCACTGTGGGGGATTTTCTTCTTACTTGGCACTTTCAGATGCGGCTCACTGAGGAAGCCGCTGAAAAGCTGAGAGATAAATGAAAAATTTCCTCCTCTGCCAAACTCCTCACATGACAGGGGTGGACCCCTTAAATGTAAACAGATGTCTTTTAGGAGGCAGGAGTGGGCAACCTAAAGGTTCCCCCTCACCAAGGATACACCACTGTCTCTCACCGTCCTCCCAAAAGCTGACATTAAGCTGACGCGGAGTTTCACCACTGGTAACCATGCTCCACACTGTTACATAAGTTTTCTTTTTTTAAGAGCCAGTAGGTTTTCACTGTGTGCGTAGATGTCAGCAAGAGATGAGGTAAACATCTTCCTACATTCTTCTAGGCAAACCTCTGTAACTATAAGAACGACATGAAAAAGTCTCCAAGAACAGAAGCTTGTTAGCTGAAAAGTAGATTTGCAATTCAGGTGCCACATCAATATTTGGAGTTTCATTTGGGAAGATCCACTTTTATGTTTTCCACAACATTCCATAGTTTTCCACATTCAAATTCCTAGAGTTCTCATTAGTCTGTCAGACAATTTGTGAAGCAGAAATCAAGAACTACGTTTGGAATGTTTTTAGGGTGCATTGTAGTTTTCTGCCCAATCACCAATTTATGAAAAGCCTGACCTGTCGATTCCTATTTTAGGCAAACCTTTTTGTGTCAAACGTTGCTAAGTTGGCAACTGTTTGGCGACTATTGTTAACCTCGTCTGGATAAGTGCAGACGAAACCTGGTGGGCGGCTCTGTCTTTCTCTTATAGCAGAGCAAAAGGGGACAGTGGCTGATTTTCAGACCTTTACGGAGGTAGATAAGACAGCTGGATTTGTTACATGAGATAACCCAAAATAAGCGAAATCGGGGCCTATTTATTGGTGAAGCTCTTAGAAGGCATGGCAGGTATTTCTAAAGTGGACAGATTTCAAAATGAAAACCACAGGAAGTAAGGAAGAGGAACAGATAGATGGATTGAAGGTAGGATGGATGGATAAATGCACTGCTTAGAAAATGGGATGAGAGTCCAAATATTTCAAAAGTAACATTTTCTTTTTTCTTCCCCCAGTTTGGTAAAGTACATAATAAAAGATCAAACTCCACATTTTTCCAGAACCTTGTACCTGGCTGCATCAAAGTATGGAGAACTCTCTAAAAGCATGCCAGCCTTGTTTATTTTTGCAAAGGATTTTAATGCAGGGCGCATTCCTCTATTCCCAAATCGCTGCATTAAATTACCGTCGCAGAGGATGGTTGCTGCTCCCCATGGAGGTTGGGAGGGGAGGGGAGGCCCGACTGGGCGACGAAAGGGGAGGCGACTGGAAGCACCTGTCGTCCTGCAGGCTGTTAACACCTCTCTGTTTACAGTCCAGGAATGGAGCTCACCTTGATCTCGGCCCCTTCGCGTCCCCCCTTTTGCCAGGCAGGAACCTGGCTGTGTCACTGCCCGTAAGGACCAAGGCCCAGACTAGTGGCGTATTTAGAACAAAACAAAACGCTTAAAAATGAATGAAATGACAATAAGGACCAGAACACTTCACTTAAATGGAGGCAAGTTGAACTACATGACAGATTGTCAAGCCCTCACAGGGGAGGGGGGAAATCCTAACAGCTCTTTGAAGCAAAAAAAAAAAAGGGGAAAGCAACAGAGAAAGGCATTTGTTTGGTCAAAAAAGGGGAGACTTTGCATATCAATAGAGCTCTGTCAATATTCTGAAAGGTTTAATAAAACACAGTTAACTTAAAGAAAGAGGGGCAATAAAGAAGATCTAATAAAAAGTTTAAAAAGACTCAATAAGATGCACAAAAGATAGTTTTAAAGCCCCCTTTAGGAGAGACAGAAATAGTCAAATATGACAAGAAAGGAGTATAAACAGAGCAGAAAAACAATCCTAAATCTGCTGCTGCTGCTGTCCACAGAAAACTCCCAGGACAGCCAAGCCCGCAACACACAACACCACGCGGTCGCATTTTTCCCAACCCACGGATTACTGTTATAGCAACATGGGCTCACAGTGAGTGAAACAACACCGAAACAGCTGCGTTACCTCAGTTCCTGTGAGTTACACCCGGCGATACAGGCCAACGCATGCCGGACAGAAAGATAGTGAACCCCCTCGATAAAAACAACTTCCTCCGTCAAGTAAATGCACGGGCAATAAAGAGCAAGCAATGGAAATGTTACGTTTATAGCACTCATTTTAATATTTACCACTGGTGTTATAGAAAGATAACTTAAAATCCCCCCAAAAGCTGCTAATATCGCCCCTTTTAGGTAAGCGTAGTCACGTAGAGCCTCACGAATACATAAAACGGCGAAATGTAGCGATTACAGAAAAGAAAAGGGGAAAACTGAGCGCGTGTATAGGTTCGCTCGCGTCCTTGGTCCTACGAGAATCAGGATTCCCGTCGCGCGACAGGAGAGGATCCGCTCTCCTTATATGGGCTGCGCTCAAACAGCGCGTGAGATATCCCTCGCTCTCCGGAACCCCGGTCACCCCGTCCGTGTTTTCTGCTGAGCTTTCACTCCATACTTTTATCATTTCAACAATAAAATAAAAGTCACCGAATGAAAACACTTTCCCGAAACAACGTGAGCAAAAAATGCAAAACGAGTTGGAAACATTGACAGCTCAAAACCAGCTTTAACACGAAATACGCTCGTTTTCTCTTCATTTTGTTTTATTTAAAACGCAAAGTGGTGTCGTCGATGGACTAATATAAAGCAGCCGAATGGAAGGCGGTTTGTCCGCCCCTCGTAGCTCAGCAACAGCCTGTACCTGCTCGGAGTGGACTAAATAAGACCGGACCAAACAGTTGCATTTCTATTTGTTCCGGCACAACAAATCTCAAAAGCTTCCCCAAACAAACACCTAGCTAAATGTAATGTTGTTTCTTCGGCCAAACTGTTTTAAGATAACCACTGAGGAAACAACCAGGTAGCGTTTTATCCCGTTTCCCAACACAAACAGGTCCCGAGTTTTACGGTGGGCTTCCTAACTCGACAAAACACGGTTAAAATCAATGAATACTCCCCGGTTTCTGGTACTAAATGTGTCTCCGGCTGTTTAAATGAGAGTAAAGTGAGCTGAAAGAGCCGCTGCGCTCCCCGCGCTGTGAGGTGCGCGTATAACGGTCCCCGGTGCGGCGGACCGCTAGGCGGAGGGGAGAGTCGCGACCCAGGTATAACGGTACACCACACCGCTACTTCCCACCACTTTCAGCGTCAGAAAAACAGCGCTCACACACTGCTGAACTTTTCGGACAAATTACCCGGCGACACAAGAGCCTCCGGAGAGGGAAAACTCCTCGTAGGAAGTAGTTTTTACTCACCGTTGGTCCTCCTCGGGTTCGCCTGCTTTCTGCGCTTACACCTGGGGCCATCCGCCATGATCCTTTCGTTGTGTCTAAATGCTGCCGGAGAGTCACCTCCTCTCTCACCCCCTCTCCCCCTCCACCACCACCACCACCACCTCCCGCGCTGCCTTCACCTCCCCTTCTTCTCCGCACCTGGTTTACGACAAAAAGGCTTTACGGCATTACCTTCCCCTGTCTCCCCAGAAACACGCTGAATGCGGGAGAGGGAGAGGGGATGTCTGTGGGGATGGCTGTATTACCTGCCTTGCTCTCAGTATACGTCCTGTGTGCATAAAACACACTGTAGCAGTTTTTTTTCAAGGTGTAGTTCCGCTACCTAGTGGTGGTAATAGTTTTGAATTGTTACTATAAAAAAAAAAAAAAACCTGCCAAACAGGGCCGGCCAAAAGTTGTATGGGGCCCTAAGAAGAAATTCATTTGGGGCCACACCTCAGTAAAGTAAACCTTCCACCAAAGCCAAATTAAATTACCCATTCTTTATTTGTTTTTCACATTTTGGACAATCGAAATGACTCAAGATATCAGTCCATTTGATCAGTAGAGACTTGTTGGTCCTCTCCAGTTCTATAAAAACTGAAGTAAACCTTTGGATGAACAGTTGTAAAGCAACTTTGAAGGTTAATGTGTTATCCTGGGTTTTGTAGTGACGCCAACAGACTCATGGTTAACTGGTGGGGGTGAATTGATACAACCAGCGAACTTAAGGAACTTTATCTTAATTATGAAGCATTAAATCAAACAGCATTAAATGGAGTCTGTTATGAAATTGCATATTAAAAATATCCCAAAATACATTGTTCTAGTCACCTAGAACATGAGATGTTTGAGACGTTCACAATTGCTAAGGTCAACTAAAATCACCGATAGTGATTTATGTTAGCTCCTAATATTGATTTATTTTTCATTTGTTGTCATAATATCACTAAGTTGCGCAAATTAAGCCTGTAAGCAACACTATATTTTGTATACTATGGCCTACTATGACTTCTACAAGTGACACACACTAACTGTGTTTCCATTATAAATGTGTGCAAAGCTTTTTTGTTGTCCGCTAATGTAAAAGAAAACACAATTGAGCAATTGCAGCATTTCCATTACATAAGAAATGCAATCAAAATTACACACAAATAAGTTTGTTCACATGATAAGTTATTCAAAAACATGCAGTCATCCCTTTCCTACTACTTCCTGTTGTCTTCTTTGTCTGGCAGTACCCTACTGAAAAAAAGTACTTTAGTATATTTCAAGTATACTTACATTTTTGTAAGTATATTTTAAGTATACTACTGCCTATAAATATTTACGAAGTATACTAAAAGTATGCTTGTACCAATTTTGACATTATAACTTTAAACATACGTAAATATAGTTGTACCAAAATACACTTTTAAGAAATATATAAATAAAAATATGTGAACAAAATATGTATTTGCCCAAGTGTGAATATACAATTGGTCAAGTGTATATCTAAAAGATATCTTAAACATGTTTAAAATATGTGTTAAAGATATTTTGTGTATAGTTTAAAAAATGCATTAACATGCCATTATTTACCGATTTACATTTCATGACAAGTCAGATATTCATAAAGACTCCTTCATGTTTATAACAGTCTTATGCACAGCCCATCAAACAAAGTGTTATCAAAATGGTAATATATTGACAGCATAATGTAATTAGTTTCACCTGCAAAGTGTGTTGTAATTGATCCTTCTGTGTTCTGGCAGCCTGATGTGTTTGCAGTACTGCAGTGTGCATGAAGCATGTAATGTACAAAGTGGCAAAGCAGAATAATAAAAGACATTACGTTTTTACAAAGTGTATCTCATCAGCAATTATAATAAACCAAAAGTGTAATTGTAGCATACTGTAATCACGCAACTAATATATAAAATATGTAAGGCCAATATACTTAAAATACATTCTAAATATATTTTAAATGGAATTCAATCACATAAGTAGTTCACTGAAAACATACTAATCAAGCACGTTTTTATGACATAAAAGGCAATATACTTAAAGTATACTAAGTGCAACTTTAATGTCCAAAAAAGTAAGTTGAAGTACACTTAGTACGCTTTAAATTGTGCTTTAATACAATTTAAATGCTATTAAAGTACACTAAGTACAAAATCAGTTGTTCCAAAATGTCATCCTTTAATCGTAAGTGAACTTGAAGTATACTCATGATTAGTCTGACTTAAACTATGTTAAAATGTAACAAACTTAGTATATACATTTTTCACCAGGGTAGTAAAGTCCAGTGACTGATCACATGATTTGTGAGATGTGGAAAAAAGTGTTTCCATTGCAATAATAAACCACTATTGTCAACACAACAACAAAAAAACACCTTATCAAAACGAAAAACAGTGCATTTTTTTGAAATTGACGTGTTCCCATAATTTATTTTCATAATTCCATCCATTTTCTCACACCCTTCTCCTTTAGTGAGCTTGGGAGGTGCTGGTGCCTATTTCCAGCTAAAGTTTCTGGGCAAGAGGCGGGGTCACCCTGGACAGGTCGCCAGTCTGTTGCAAGGCAATACAGAGAGAGACAGGACAAACAACCATGCACACACACACTCACACGTAGGGAGAATCTGGAGAGGCCAATTAACGTGACAGTCATGTTTTTAGACTGTGGGAGGAAGCCGGAGTACCCGGAGAGAATCCACGCATGCACAGGGAGAACATGCAAACTCCATGCAGAAAGACCGGGGCCGGGAATCAAACCCAGAACCTTCTTGCTGCAAGGCAACAGTACAGCCTTTTCATACTGCCAATACTTGCAATAGTATTGTCAATGGAAATGTGGCTACTGTGAGACTGTTGGATCCATCTGGCTCGAGTCCCTTTTACTGGGATGAATAGTTATGCAGGCAGTTGTTTTGTGTTTCATGTTTTCATTAACATTAAAATTTCATATTTTGCGATAATCAGTTTTCATTTGACATTAAAATTACTTATTTGATTTTATTTGATTTTTTTTTGTCAAAAACAAATTATGTTGATCTTCTGAGTTGTAAACTCAAAAAAAGTGTCAAACACTTAAATAAGGAATTAAATTAAAATCGCTCCTGAATAAGCTTGTTTGGAAATTACTGAAGCGACGGATGTAAATAGTTCTATGAATCATATTCATAATTCAGGCATGGCATTGGCCCTCATCTCTCCCACCTAGCGCAAAAACCTTAGAATGCTTATGAAGAGTGTTCACATCCTTAATTGAAACACCAAAATTGTGGGGTTTTTTGCATTAGCAGAATATTGACAAGGACACGTAGGTGGGCCCCATATGGGCGAAAGGGGAACCGCCTACATGGGCGCTACATGGCAGTGGCCCTGCATGGGCAAACCCATGTGGGGCCACCATGGAAACCGCGGATATGTGGGACCCATATTGTCTGACCTCTTTTTCCCCATATGGGGCCCACCTAGGTATACTGGCTGGGGACATGCGTACATTTGTCATGGAAACGCAGCTACTGTTTGCTAATGCCTCTGGCCAACCACAGCTAGTTTTTTGCTATGGTGGATAGAAGTAAAAAAAAAATTTTTTTAATCCATCCATTCCATTTCCATCCATTTTCCTGCACCCTTTTTCCCTTACTGGGGTCGGGAGGGTTGCTGGTGCCTATCTCCAGCTGTCATTTCGGGCGAGAGACAGGGTACACCCTGGACAGGTCGCCAGTCTGTCGCAGGGCAACACAGAGACAGACAGGACAAACAACCATGCACACACACACACTCACACCTAGGGACAATTTAGAGAGGCCAATTAGCCTGACAGTCATGTTTTTGGACTGTGGGAGGAAGCCGGAGTACCCGGAGAGAACCCACGCATGCACAGGGAGAACATGCAAACTCCAAGCAGAAAGACCGGGACCGGGAATCGAACCCATAACCTTCTTGCTGCAAGGCAACAGCTCTACCAGCTGCGCCACTGGGCAGCTTTTTTTTATCACTTTTTTTAATATAAGTGATAATTGCTGATGTACTTGTATCCAGTTACCAAAACAATATGCATTTTCCCCTCCACCCTGACCTGGCAACCTGTTTGTGTTTGTGTGTTGAAGCGCAGTGGGTGGGAATAAGGCCGCAGACAGAGCACATGTGCGTTAATGGAGGAAGAGGTCATGAGACTGTCATCAGTGATTCCATCCTCCTGGTGAAGAAAGACCCTGCTGTTCTGCCCAGCCTCGCTCACAGGAGCGGCGATGGAGAGGACGGCGATGCGCGAGCCCAGGTTCAGACTGCGTCCAATCGCACTCGTACCTTCACCCTCGCCTTATCACAGCACTCTCTGTGTCAGTGGAGGGGGAAAAAAACACACAACATATCCAGGATCACATGTTCTGAGGTGAATTCCTGTGGATGCTTGTACTGACGAGGGCATTTAGTTCACAAATTCACCGCAGAGGGGAAAGGATGCTTCAGGTCCCATGACTTGTTGTAACAAAAGGAAAGAGGAGTCACAGTTGCTGTCGAGCTTTAGCTCTTCTGGAAGCTGATGATGGTTGATATTAGCAAAGATGAACAACAACCACAGCGCACAGCCTCACACCCAGTCGGACGTTCTCGCTGTAAGAACCTGAAGGCTTCTACACAGTGACTCATGTTTTTCATGAGCAGAAAATTTGACAAATATCCAAGCTTACGTTTCTTTTTAACAGGGAAAAGTGTAGTAGCCTTTATTTCGTCCAGATGACCAGCAGCGCACAACAAGTAGGTTCAGAGCAGTGCAGCTCTGTACTACAGAAAATGGGAAAGAAACCAGTCACTGTCTCTGACAGCTTAGTAAAAGCCCATGAAGGCCTGTCCAGTTACATCTGATGTACTAACTAACAAACATTTGGGAAAAGCAAAGTCAGACTGACAGTCAAGACATGGTGGTGGTAGTGTGATAATCTGGGGCTACTTTGCTGTTGCAGGAACTTAATGTCTTGCTGTTGCAGAGGCAACTATCAATTCTGCTTTCTGGCAGAAAATCTCAAAGGATCCTGTGAAAATGGTCACGTAATTGAACATTTCTGTGCAGCTTTGCAAGTTCGCTGTCTGGGTATTTAGTTACTTTTTAGTTTTTTCTCTCTTTTCCTGTCCGTCATTTTCTCTTACGTTGTTTTTGCTGCCATAACAAGTCTAAAGTGACATACCATAAAATTACATAAAGTAATGAAACATAATGTACAGTGGCATATTGTAAAATAGCGTACCATAATGTAATGTATCCTAGCATAAAGTAGCATAATGTAAGTAGCGTAACATAACGTAAAGTAGCATATTCTAGTGTATTTGAAAGTATTGTAACATAAAGTAGCATAACAGAGTGTAAAGTATCATAACGTAAAGTATCATAAAATAGCATAACATTTAATAGCATGTAATAAAGTAGCATATCGAAGTAGTGTAATACGAAGTAAAGTAACGTAGCACAATGTAGCATAGTACAATGTAGCATAGCACAATGTAGCATAGCACAACAGAGTGTACATACTTAGCAACGTAGCATGACATTAAAAAACATAGCGTAACATAAAGTAACGTAGCGTGACGTAGCATAGCATGACGTAGCGTAGCATAACGTAGCACAGCGTAATTTAATGTCAATTAGAGTAGCATAAAGTAGTAATTAATCATTTGGAGCATATCTAAAAGCCTAGTCATAGTCTGGATGCTCAAAAATGTTCTCATCTGATAAATTGAAACAACTTTGCAAAGAAAAGTTGAGGAGCCAAAGCTCCTCGACTGTGACGTAAGACACTCATTACCAGTTCCTGAACACTTGGGGAAAGTTGTTTTTGCCAAGTATTGCCACAACCAGTTATTAGATTTATAGTCCAATTACTTGTCACATGGGACTAAATTTGGTTAAGACTTAGAAAATCAATTAAAACCTGATTTTTATTTTTTTTTCATTTGTGCAGTGATCTGAAACAATAAACCACATCAAAGAAACAAACAAAAGAAATCTGCAAGCTGGGGAAAATACATTTCCACAGCAGCGTCAGTTTTATTTCTCCGATAAGTAAGCAGTCTAAATAAAAAGATTAGACCTGAATGAAAGTGGAAGCCGCTTTCGGAAAGAAGTGAACAGTAGTTATCTTGCGCGTGGAAATATTTGGACTGCCTTTGTCAGACTCCATGATTTAAGGACTCACACATTCCCTTATGACATAACATCAGCTAGATATAAATTTAGCATTCAGAGGGACAAAACAACAGAAGTCCTCAGTGCTACAATCAGCTTATCATTCAGCTACATGTGACAGCGTGTATACAGAGGATGGCAGATCTCCTGGGTGAATAATTCAGTAGCAGCAGAGCGAGCGCTCCAGCTCTCAGGGCAGCCTGCCGAGACACAGAGTAATAGCTTTAGCATAAACAACACATCCAAACTTGCTCCAGGTGGCCTCTTCCAGCAGAGCAGCCTGCCTGCGAGACAAGGAGAGCTGGATGGGGAGGGTTGCCCGACTCTCTTGCTTGGCAACTTTGCAGATGAGAGAAAAAAAAAAAGAAATGAAAAGAAAGGCCGCAGGAACTGCGTGCATCAGCAAAGATCAATGATGAGACGCCCAGCTACCCGTGCAGTCGTAGCACCGCTTCGCCCAGTGCGCGGAGACCTGGAAAAAATGGGATGCATGTCATCCAGTGGAAACAAGCATCTTTCCCATTTTCCTTGGATCAAAACGCGATTAACATGAAGTCATTTTCGTTGCCTCTGTGGAAAACAAAGAATGGCGATTCCAGTGATTGGCGAAAGGATCCAAACTCTTCAGCCTATCGCATTTAGACACTTTGCAAACCCTCACTTCAATGTCTCTGTTGGGATTTGAGGTGGTAGACCAACAGGAAATAATGCACAACTGAGGAAGACAATGACATATGGGTTCAGATTGGTTTGTTTTTGAAAATATTAATCGGAAATTCCCTGAGTTGATACTTTGTACAAACAGTTTTCACAGAATCTGTTTTCACAGCACAGTATCTAAAGCTATGAGTCTTTTGGGGGTTCGGTTCACCAGCTTTGCGTGGCTTAAATACTGAACTTCTTTGCCAGATAGATTAAACTCAATCAGACCGAACGGAGAACAATTCAACTCTTGCAACTGATTCTCCATTGGATTTTAGCCCTGGACTTTGACTTGGCCATTGTATGCAATTCATCTTTTTTCCCCTCCCCCACATACAAATGTTCCGTCCACAACCTTTGCGTGTTTCTGGTGCAGACGTAGATCTGACACACAAGCGACAGCCGCATACAAGAGCGATCAATAACAAAGATGCTGAGGGTGAATTGTAGCTTCATAAAATGATCTGACGCTGGAAAAGACAATTGCTGTGGGACAAGTTTTGCTAAGGGAGCTGGACAGACAGAGAGAAAGGAAGAGAGACAGACAGGAGGCATGAAAGACGAAAGAAAGAAACATAAACTGAAATTCAAGTTTGAGAAAGAACAATGAAGCCACAAACCAACTCTAGTAAAACATTTTTTTGTGTGCGTTTTTCAACTAGAGTAAAACACCTGGAGCACCATGGAGCCGGCTATGGTTCTCATAGCTGACCTGTGACCGCTCTCTTATCTGGATAAATGGGAGTGCACAGAGGGCAATTACAAGACACGGATCTGATTTTGTAAAACCAGCCACCTCACACTACAGCAAATACCTCGGCTAATGAAGATGGAGGCCATTTTTATCAGGAGTCCGGCTGCAGAGTCGCTCTTCACCTGAGTAATGACATCTGTAATAAAAGCCAGATATTGTTTTAACTAAAGTGGGCCATGAAATGAAATGAAGGGCTGAATCTTCCTCCTCCGACAGGGAGTTAAAGCAGAGAGGAGTGGAATGGAGGGGGCCAAAAAGTGAGGGCTGAGCAGCCATCCTCCACTACATTAAGGGATCATGCTGCTCCCTGAAAATGAGTATTGATCCTCTTAGGTCCGGGATCGTTTAGGAGATTAATGTGAGTGGTGGCTGAGCTCCACGGCGCTCCACACGGGATCGGCGGGGATCAGAGAGCAGGGCTGGGCGGCCATAACTCCACGCCATCTGGGCTGTGTAAGCTGAGAGAACCAGCTGGATGTCCTGCAGGGGGCGTGGCCACAGGGTCAGCTCAGGTTGGGGCCGGGAAATCTGATTGGCCACCCACACCAGAGCTGTCGCTCACCGTTCGGGGCTCACGTAGATCAGCGTTTCAAATTGAAACCTTCAGACTGCTGAAACTAATTTGTATATAATGATGCAAAATAGCTTTCCCCCCTTTTGTAGCTTCATATTTGGGAATGCAGTTCATTGCAATGTAAAGGCCATAACGTCCTCCAATGTACTTCAGTCTACAGAGTTCCACATAGACTTAACGCAGGACGTCTGCGCAAAGGTGCATTTTTACGATCGTGTACCTCAAGCCGCACAGCAAACTGCTTGGAGAGAGTCAGTGTTGCACACTAAACGGTTTGTAAGTGACACCTTCTCCAGTCACAAGAACACGCATCAGCCACACTACCACTCTCTACTGCATTGACAGGTGTGTGGCAGAGGAGATACGGGACTAGGCGCCTCGTTAGGTCGTCAGTCTTGCCAGCTCGCATCTGTTGGGATTGTGGGAAATGAAGGAATTTGTCACAAGAAAAAGGTCTCTACTATAAAATCCTAAATGTCCGTGGACAAAGTGGGCAAAGTACGCTCGAGTCCGAGTGGGTTTCAAAGCTCGGGTATGTAGATTTTATAAAAAATTGTTTTTTTTGTACATATTTTTTCATAAGTAAAAACATGGTGTTACATGGTGACAGTACATACTGTACAGTACACACTGTACTGTCACCATGTATGGTACATGGTGACATACTGTCACAGTATTGAAAGTGCAGTATGACACAGATAATCTGTGAAATGAGCTAGCTTTTCTACGTCCTACTTCAGCTGCTATTGCTGATTGAAAAAATACACATCTCCCGGTCCAAAACATCCAATCAGAGCCATGAGGAGGGCCTTAGTGCTGTCAGTCAGGCTTGTGTACATGCTGCTAAATGTCTTAATAGTGGAGAAACAAATTTCCATTCCAGGAAAACAGTTTATCTGCCATCATCAGAGGTCATGCTAACCAGCTTTAGCATTATTCTGTCTGGGAGAAGTTGCAGTGGAGCAGAGAAAAAGGCAGCGTCTGAGTAGTGCATACACAAGCATAATTGAAAGCGTTAAGACTCCTCCTCGCTCTGATTGGTTGCTTCCAGTTAGCGCTGGGAAAAGAAAGAGGGGATTATCACAACACAGTGACAGTTTTAACAAATGTGTAAAACAGGACAGAAGTTAGAGAAAATTGCATTTTTAGTGTGTCTGTGCCCCCACCAGCCCAAGGAAAAACTACTAGACACGCCCCTGTCGTCCTGGATACATCAGAGTCCCAAACTGTGTCACAAGCAGGATGGAGGGGGAAAACGGATGAGTTGGAGGAGCAGGGGGGAAACGAGAGCAAAAGAGAGGAACAGAAAGTGCAAGAGACGGTTCAGAGGACGGAGCAGCAGGCGGTGGCAGTGATCGAGAGAGACTGAACTGCTTAATCTCTCCCAAGAGACGGCAGCTAAATGTGAGGTCCTCCTCCCTTCCTCACACCGCCAGACCAATCTACCAACCAACCCCCAACGAGGCAGGATCCCAGCCAGGCCTCTCCTCCGGATAAAAGATACAGACCAAAGCTCTCGAGTCGGGGGGGGTTTCGGTGCAACGGATACCATGGCGATGAAAAAAGATCAATTTTAGGGTGATGGGACGATGTTGGACCCTTCGCCCTCCGATCCCAACTCTACAACAATCTGCAAATAAACACCTCCCGACGCAAGCCTGAGAGTTTTCTCTCTGCGGTCTCCTGAGGTCAGGCCGGCCCCAAGGGGGGAAGGCGGCTAAAATAAATATCAGCTCAAGCATTCAGCTGCAGCTGAATGCAAGTTGTCAAGACTCTGAATCCCAACAATGCCAATGTTTTGGGGACTGGACGTCAGTCTAAAGACACGGTATTCTTCGCTCGCTTCCGGCGTTCCCCTCTCCCTCCTCTGCCTCCTCAAGACAGGAAGTAGGCAACATGGTCGTCTGAGTTTAGCCACTCCTAAAACAACTTATTTTCAGAAACGAAAACACGACTCAGATGTTCTCCGCTGCGTTTAGAAGTATCTTCAAATAACGGAGCCCTCAAGTAGTCACAGAGGACATTTATCCTGCATGGAAACACTTCCACTGGATAGGAAGGAAAAAGATAAATGGTTTATGAAATGTTTTACATCTGAGAATCTGAAAAGACTAACGTGTTTCTATATTCCCTTGACTCATAGCAGCTAAAAATGGACATGGACGAGGCCTCGATCTGAAGGATTCTAGAACTGCGCCGCTAACGTTGATTGAGATTTTCTACTCTATTCAAACTTTCATTCCTGCCTTTCTTGGAGGAAAACTGCCTTTTTTTTTGGACTACGGTTCCTCCTGGTTTTGGATGAATTGTAGCCGGACTGATTTTTGCCAGTACTTTTTATACTTTTTCTCTTTTGTTATGATGCGTAACCATAGAAGCAGGGTGGCTTGCAGTGGGGAGCAGCTGATTAGCATTGCCAAACCTAAAATAAAATCACAGCTGAAGTCAGAAATCCCTCACCATCCTCTTCACGAGACTCTCTTACAAATACACAGCGTCTTCAGTCAGACACTGTTAATATTACTGTAACACAGACTGCTACATCCAACACCATCCACAATAATTTATTGAAGAATTTTAAATTAATATGAGTTACAAGAACGTTTAATTTCCATTTGAGATCAATAAACCCAGCCAGTATACCTAGGTGGGCCCCATATGGGGAAAAGGAGGCAGACAATATGGGTCCCACATGGGTTTGTCCACGGTTTCCATGGTGGCCCCACACAGGTTTGCCTATGTAGGGCCACCACCTACATGGGCCCTACATGGCAGTGGTCTGCCTTTTAGGAATGCCAGCCTCTTCAGACTTTTTCTTCTACCATTAGTTGCTGAATACAAGCAGATGTTATCTGCAGCGCCATCTGAAGTTTAAAACAGGACGTGCACTTTTAGGGATTTCTCACATTCAGTCCTGTAGCTTTTAAACACGCCACTGCTTCTCCATCACACCCGAATCAAAAGAAAGGCTCCTCACTGGGCCTCGGCAGGCCTGACTGACTGGACGCTGACAGGGGAATTGAAGGCATTTGAGAAGTTGCAGGACGGCAGCTCTCCTGGACTGGCGTCTGCCACCCCTGGTTAAACTGTCCGCCTTTGCTCTGTCACTCTTCTTTCTCTTCTTCCTGTTTCTCTTTAACTTCTGTTGCTGCTGAAGTTGAAGCTACAGCAAATGGATGTGCGATTTGTGCACATTTAGAGTTATTCCTCTGTATTCTGTATTTAGTGAAGTGAGAGTAGTTACCATTTCTGTAAGTGGTAATATTAGCTAAACAGTGAGGGAGAAAGTCATTGTGGGACAACAGCCTGTCCTAACTTTTTCAGTATGTTCCCTAAGTCATAATTTGTTTTCTAATTTTGTTCTTTAAAGAGGCATTACTATGTAAAATTTACTTTTACGAATTTCTCATCATGTTATAAAGTTATACTGTCATCAACAAGACACATGCAAAACTTCATTCTTTCATGCATGTTTGAGAAATCCTCTAATCTCCCAGAAAGTATTCTGTTATGTTTGTTCAAGGGTCAAGGAAAAAGAATGACTGTGCAGATTCTGGCTGAGAGAGGACCCGTGGCTGACATGGTGAACGGTGAGCAGAACCGTCTGCATTGTGAACAACACCAGAACTCCTCATGGATCTCCTTCAGGAAGAAGCAGAGAGATGGCCGACCTCCACAGACAAGAGTTCAGCCAGACATTAGAGGAGAAATGAATGCTGGTGTGTTCAAACAGAGCAGCCTCTTTTCTTGAACATCCATCCATAGGGAGAATTTGGAGAGGCCACTTAACCTGACAGTCATGTTTTTGGATCGTGGGAGGAAGCCAGAGTACCTGGAGAGAACCCACAAATGCACAGGGAGAACATGCAACCTCCATGCAGAAAGACCCGGGCCGGGACTCAAACCCAGAACCTTCTTGCTGCAAGGCAACAGCTCTACCAACTGCACCACTGTGCAGCCCGCTTGGATCTACCTTTTTAACTAAATATTTTATTTTGGTAGCTAAATCTTTTGTTAGCAAGCTAAATACTTAGCTAATAAACAAATTAGCTTGCCAATAAGCAGAAGTGGACTATCAAAATAAAAGCTGGATTTTGTGGATTTATATATATATATATATATATAAGCTCATTCTGCATGTGAGACTGAATTGCATCAGTGTCACTCAATTCTCTTCATCTTGACATGCATGTCCAGCTGATTGGGACGTGTCATTTTGGCAGCATTAGCATTTAGTTTGGAAGCTAAATATGGCATCCTATCTTGATATTTAATTTGCAAGTGTTAAAGACATTTTTAGTTTGTCAATGAAATATCTATTTTGGAACTTTGATGTTTGAATAACAGGGTCAAGACATGACTTTGAACAGCCAGTTGTTTTCTCTGTCAGGCTCCATGAATAAAAATATTTCTGCTAATTTTTTTTATTTTATAGTTTTACAAACGCCAAGCTATGAATCCTACTGAGTGAAAAGCATTGAAATGGACCTGATGGTAATTCATCACACATCATCATGTTACAGAGACATAAATCACCTCAAATTAGGTGCATCTTGTACTAACAATACTTTATTATCAGTATTCATATAAAAGATAAATATAAATGGCAAAACCAACTTTAATCCTGTATAGTTTGTAGCAACGAACAAACTAATTTGTTCAAGGTGAAACACATAGGATGTTTTTCATATCTTGCATAGGGATCATCTGCAGAGATTGGGTCTGACCAGAAAAGAAATCCCTAAATGCTTTTCAAACATTCATTTCAAATAGCGATCTGAATGGTGTGGCATGCATTTGTTTTGGCCTACATGTTTGGCCCGAACGCAAAACTCCGGTTTGCAAAGAACTGGCTGGAACTGGCCTTGTGGTAAAATTCCAAAAGGAACAGTTGGGTTACCTGAAACGGCTTCGAAACATTCCCAACAGTGAGAACAGGCTGGAGTAATAAAAAATGTCCCTCTTTGCTTCCCTTTCCCCGGGTTTTTTATTTTATTTTGCGGTGAGCCACCAATCAGGCTCCGGTAGCCCCCTCTGGGTGAAGGGGGGGGGAGGGGGGGGTGTCAGCACTGAAGGCTGTAATGGAGACAAAGCCTCACACTCCCATGATTCCTCAGGGCAGGGTGGCTTTTTGACCTATAGGTCGCCGTAACACTGCATGTCCACACGGCACGCCAAAATATATACTTGTTTTGGCTCTGGATACATGTGTGTGTGTTGGATGTGTCCAGCACACACACACCCCCACGCACACCCCCACACACCTCCACACACACTTGAGCGGGCTTTGCAGACGGGCCCGCTCCAGTCCAGAGGCAGACAGCAGCTCTCTGGAAAGCCCAGTTTAGATTTATGCTGTATTTATTGGAGCCTCTGTTGCGTTTTACTGCTCGTTTGTCCTTGCGGCTGGAACAGAGTCCGTACTCCTGTGAACACGTCAAACTTAGTCTCCGAGGGTGTTATTCCTGGACCTGTCTCCCAGCTGTCTGCAGCGAATTAATGAGGGTCAAGCGTGGAGTACGGCGGCAATCAAGACGATCTGGTTAGCCGGGCTGACGTGGCGAACGCGTGTTCTCTAGAAAAGGTCCAGCAGTTCGTCGGCGAATCAGAGGTAGACAATGAAAAAGGAGTAAATTCCTGCTGAAAAACTTTCTGAAATTTTGAAGATACAGCTCAGATGTTTTCTAGAAGAAGCAAGGTCATTTCTAAAGTTCAAAGTAGAAATTTTTGCAAGAAAAAAAAAAGTTCTAGAAAAAAAACGTTGAAATTTCTGAGTTAAACTTTTCGAATTCAAAAAAATTGAGAAAGTCGAAGATTTTCCAGTTTTCAAATTCAGAAATTTCCACGTATTTTCCACTTCTCAAACTTGGACATGTCAGGGTTGTTTTTCTAGAACATTTCAAAAATTAAGCTCAAAGTTTCTGAGTTGTTTGGCTGAAATTTGTGCAGACGTGACATGAGGAGGCTGCACATATTTCTTTTATTTTTTAGTCTCACTGTTTGTATTTAACCTGGGATGTTTTAGTTAAAGCTCAATTATTTTTTTTATGAATTTTTTCCGCTGTTTTTAGCCACTGGATAAGGTTATGCTGGACTTCCTGGAGGCAGAGCTTTAGGAAGACCAGGACTTTTTAAAGAGACAGAGACCCAATTTCAAGATGTCAAATTTCTTTTAAGTCATATTTGATATTAGCAGCATGTGATAATGCCATTTTTTTGTGCTATAAAGGCATTATCCCAGCCAGTAAATCTAGGTGGGCCCCATACGGGGAAAAGGAGGGCAGACAATATGGGTCCCACATGTGTTTGTCCATGTAGGGCCACTGCCATTTTGGGCCCCTGTAGGCGGTGACCCTTACATGGGCAAACTCGTGTGGGGCCACCATGGAAACTGTGGACAAACCCATGTGGGACCAATATTTTCGTGTCTGCCCTGCTTTTCCCCACATGGGGCCTACCTGGGAAGCTGGCTGGGATGTATGTGGAAAATACATAATACCACCCCTTTAAGGTTATACTTTGACAGTTCTGTTATTTTTTTTTATTCTGTTATGCAAAATCCTTTTCATAGCATCTGTTTTGACTTTAAAAAACAACTTTATCTCCTCTCCTTTTAAAGGCGATATCTCACCAAGACAATCAGAGGATTCTTCGTTGCGTCTCTACCTATGAATGACGATTCACTTCTCAGTAAGGAGCGGATCTGATGATACACATCTCTTTATCAGGTCACTGTTACAGTGAAACCCGTCAGGGTGTTTGGTGGTTCTGAGCGCCGTATGAGCAAATGGTGCGTGGGCGCTTGATGTTTGTGTGTGTCCTTATGTCTCGATCTGCGAGAGCCCGCTGCTGCTTTCACTGGATGAATGTGAATGCCACACACCTACTCCTTTCCCACATGCGCTCGCAGAACATCGGAACATTTTTCTTTTCGCATTGAAAAAAGCGCTAAAAACCCCCCAAATAACGAACATCCAAAATACCAGCAATTACCACGGTGTCCCTTAACTCAACCTCTCCGAATTAAGCCCTGCTTGTCAAGCAGATTGTCTCCGCTGCAGCGAGCAGCCTTCGCTGTGAAGCGCTTTTTCATTAAGAGAGGATCGCCTGGGGCCTTAGGCTGGTGGCTCCGTGTAATTTCACAGCTTGGCATCGGAGCGACCGGTTCGGGTCCAGTCCAAGGCCACCCACACCTTTACAAGAACACCGGCAAGAGGTTCTGAAAAAGGGGGTAGCTTTTGAGTTTTGGGAGCCTAGAAATGAAAACCCAACACAGGAAATGACTGATAATATCATAGCAACCAGCGAGCCGTTAGAGGTAAATATTTTTAAAGATAGAGCCCATTGAGAAAGTTTGTTCTCTCTGTCAGACGTGTTTAAAAAGCTTTTGGGACGCTTAGTTATTTATTTTATTGAAATTAGAAGTTCAGCATTTAGGTAAACCTGGAGGATTTTAGAGCAAAAAAGGGGTCCGTCTAATTAATGTCAGGACTTTGACTAGGACATTTCAAAACCCTGAAATTATTTTAAGGAGCTCACAGGTGGTTTTGAATCCTTGATCCACTGTACAAGCAAAGATTAGAGCAATTTATTCTTTGTTGACGTAACCCAGCCAGCATACCTAGGTGGGCCCCATATGGGGAAAAGGAGGGCAGACAATATGGTTCCCACGAGTTTGTCCGCAGTTTCCATGTGAGCCAGCATACCTAGGTGGGCCCCATATGGGGAAAAGGAGGGCAGACAATATGGTTCCCACGAGTTTGTCCGCAGTTTCCATATGGGGCCCGCCTAGGTATGCTGGCTGGGAAGATCCAGAAATATATTAATTGCAAGCCCCCAAAATGGCAAAAAAAAATAAACTTACCATCGTGCTACCTCCACCACTACGTTTGACTGTCAGTATGTTTTTTATTTTCAGCCTAAATTCTTAGCTAGGTTTATACTAGATGTAATATGTTGCTTTCATTGCAAAAAAGTTCCACTTCTGTCTTGTTAATCCACAGAATATTTTTCCAAAATGTCTTTCCAAGTTATCAAGATGTTTTTTTGTCCGTTGTGTTCTTTGTGGTCTGCAGTGGTTTTGGCCCTGGAGCTCTACTTCACATGGCCTGGTTTTGGATAACGTTTCTTTTTTTTATTATTAAATAATAGAGCTGAAAACTCTGGGTTGCCTTCGCCAGACAAAACAACTTGTTTGACTATCTGAAACATTTTGGCGGTGCAAAAGAAGTCGGTGCCGCGTTAAACCGAACGCCTCTTCCTGCCCGAGGCGTTTCCAGACACGCACGGGTTTAAATGTCACCTGACTGCCTCAAGAGCGCTCGACCTCCAGGGTTGTGAACTCAGAGCACAGCAGAGGCTCCCATTCAAAACCTGAAGTGATAAAGATAGCACCTTCTAAATCAAAACGTCTCCTGACATCTGGAGGAAACTGAAAGTGAGACGGATTCGTGTTTGATTTTCATGTTTTACGGTTTGGGAAGGAAAACGAGGGTTTGACTTCAGTGTGTTGGAATGGTGATGAGTTACAGTCACAAGATATGGTTTAAATAGTCTGACAGGCAAAACACATGTAATATGGAGCTAATATGAGGCAGATCGACTAGCAAAACAAAGAATCTGGACCTAGCCCAGCCAGTAAACCTGGGTGGGCCCCATATGGGGAAAAGGAGGTTAGACAATATGGGTCCCACATGGGTTTGTCCACGGTTTCCATGGTGGCCCCACACAGGTTTCCTCCATGTAGGGTCTCCGTCTACATGGGCTCTACATAGGCCCTATATGGGCCCTATATGGCAGTGGCCCTATATGGGGCAAACCTGTGTTGGGCCACCATGGAAACAGCAGACAAATCCATGTGGGACCCATATTGTCTAACCTCCTTTTACCCATATGGGGCCCACTTAGGTATGCTGGCTGGGTATGAATAAAAATTTGGCTAAAGGAAACACGGCAATGGCAAAAAACACATTTTTGACAAAAGGGTTTTGCACTAGTTGTTTTTTCTGCCGTCTCGAGATTGGTAAATTTTGCGAAACTGCAGTGGAAACACTTTTTTTCGCATCGTATTGGTTTGCAAACAGCAGCAACACGTTCATTCGGAGGGACTTGCACAACGTGCAGCTGGCTCCACCAGTTCATCAAAACTGGACTTTGTCACTCGAAAGCACTGAATCTGTCGCTCTTTTGTAAAATCACAGACTACAATTTTCCCAACATGCAGCACACTCTGCCGTCCCCAAACTGCTTGTCGCTCCATCACCTGAATAGGACTGATTGGCTGACGTTGGGTGCTAGTACAGATTATTTTTTATGAAGTCTTATAATTTTTCTACTCTGAACATCAACATTTCACAGAAAACCAAAAGCAGAACCAAATCTGTATGGGGAAATTACCATACCATCAAATTACCATACAGACCTCATCGTGTTTCTGATAACTTGAGAAACAAACTGAAGGCTAATCATTCCTTGTTGATTTAAAAAAAAAGAAGTTATAGTTAAAACAATAGGCGATAAAATGTAAGAATCAAACAACAAGCCGCCCCAATATTCCCTACATGAGTCAGGAACAAGAGACGCTCATGCTTATGCAGCGTGTCCACTGAGGTGTGCAGCTCCTTCATTTAATATTTCCATAAGGTTGCATACGGGAGCATGCCAGGAACTCGTTGTAATAAGGACGTAATGTATTCTGGGCCAATGGCGGCGAGGCATGCCGGGAACACGCCTCACCGGAGCGGCGGCTTTTCCAACCCGACAGTGGACACATACATAATTAAGCCAACTAAAGAGAATGAATATTTCATCTGCAAGCATTTTCATCTCCAAAACATCAAAACACCTCAACGTCTCGCATAATGAGCAAGGTAGGTTACTTTTATTCACAGAGGGAATACGAAAAGAGGTGCACTCGCTCCGAGAGCTTGGCTTAAAAGATGCATCAGCTGGAAGAGAGGCGAAGCGCTCGCACCATTTATTTTGCATTTTGCCTGGATTTGTTTTGCCGTTGAAGGGACTTGGTCGACTTTGCCTTTCGCGGAGGCCTAATTCTTCCCAACAGATGCTCCCCTCCAGGCTCTATCTAACCTGTAACTGTTCTATTCCAACAGTTTACCTTCATGCACTGAAGGCAGCATGGTGACCTGTAACCAATGGCATGTCGCGGACCTCTTGGTTCAGCCATGTGGGGGAGGATGAATTTGCTCCACAGTGTTGCAGGAGCAGAAAGTGGATCGGTGCTGTCTATTTTTGTGAAGCCCCAACCGGATTTTCTTCACCTCTGAATGTGCCGAGCGTCCGATGTACGGGGTCATAAGTCGTTTTGCAGTGCTTTCAGAAGTGCAGAGAGTGGTTGCTGAGCGAACACAGAGCCAGAGCAGCAGCAGCACTCTGCAGAGAATCACTCTGACCATCCAACCTGACTCAGACTGTACACCTTCATAGAAGGGAATTAACCTGCCACAGCTAGAAACGCTTTGCTGAGCGCCGGTCGATACTGTCATTATCCCAAAGCAATTCTTAATTCTATTTGGCCCTGAGCTAAAGATCCTTGTATTGATCACAAAGTAGGGATGCCACAACTACTTCTGTCTGTGCTGAAGATCACCTGGTGTTGCTAAAAGAAAAAAAAAGAAAAAGAAAAGAAAAGCTATCCGCACTACGAAGACGTTGGTAAACCTCAAACTTTTCCAAATCGGCGCCGTGTTTTTATTGAGCTTCGATAGCGAGTGACACACAAGTTGAAAAGTGAAACGAAAATACTACATGGTTTTGAGTTTTTCAGTTGGTGGGTGGCAGGAAGCCGAGGGCACATCATCAACCAAAAGCTTTTCTTTAGACAGAAAAAACAACTGAAAATGATGGAAAGATGGATGGAATTCAGTCCTGTGAGGTAGAGAGAGTAGAGGACCCAGGAACTTTCCTCAGTTCCAGGTTCACAGTGGCAAGGTGTTAAAATTATTTGCCAATTTTCAAAATTTGAGCGACCACACACACGACGATAAAAACTCTCAGGTATAGCACATTTGGTTGGACAGCGTGTGGACGGCACACCACGAACGAAAGAACAGATTTCACTCACCAACATTCAGATGCAAAATGGAAATTAAAACCCTTTGAGACCAAACGTGAGTTTTAGAGAAAACAAACATGACTGACTGGATGTAGTCCATTTGTGGACTACATTTAACAGAGAAAATGTGTTTCCAAAGTCTATTGAACTCTCAGGTCCTTCCTGACTGTTGTTTTGCCATTTTATTGCAGAAAGTAATTATGTTAACTTCACTTGTTATAAAAATGATATGTAAATATATATATGTATACCGACATTTCACTTGGTAATTTATTGCCTTGAAATTGGGTCTGTCTTTTTAAAAACTCCTGCTCTTCTGAAACTCCGCCTACAGGAAGTCATTACAACATGGCTCTTTTATTAGCCTTTTGCACTGAGAAATAGATTCTGCAATGACCTCGGCAGATGTTCAACCAGGTGTTTGCTAATTGCTGCTGGCTAGTCTGAAGGAGCTCCCCACTCAAATGGGAAGTGGGGAGTGGGAGAATTATAAGACATTTTTGTTTGAGCTGCATCTTTACAATGATTTGTTTACAATAGCAGGCATACAAAATAAAATTCACATAAAAAAAATACTAAAATTATTTATGTGTTTAAAAGAAATCGTGGAGAAAAAAAACTGAAACTAAAAAAACAGTTTCAGTTTCCAAGCTTCCACTTTAAGCTTGGAAAGGAAAGGAGGAGGATGTAAGAATCAAAGTAAAACTCCAGGTATGGTTTTCATGATGGACTAATATAAAATTATGTAAAGCTCAAAAAAGTACATTTTGCAAGTTACTGCCCCTTTAACAACAGGCCATGATGAACCATATCAGCTCTCTTTAAGATTCTCAGAGGAGTAAAATTGGTGCTAAAATTGGCAAAATAAATAAATAAAAAATACCGTGTGATCTAGGCATTAGAGTAGTGATACTGGATAATGCAAGTAAAATAATACATGTTGCAGTAAAACTACTCTTAACAGTATATTACTTCCAAAAAAAGCTGCTTAAGTTAATTTAACTGAGTAAACGTAACTGGCTGCTGCCCACCTCTGATGACACAGTGTGAAAAAGTGCAGGAACGGTATCTTATGTTTCAGAGCGATACCTGAGGAGGTGATATCAAAGGTTACCGACACGATGAGACGCCGTCGCAATGAGTGGGACTTCAGCGTTTTGTCGAGGGCTGCAGAAAAAGGCAGCTCTCTTTCATTTCCTGTTTCGTGAGATGACAAATATTGATATTGGTCTCTGAGCGCTATCAGCACGAAACAGCGGCTGTCAGAAAAAACACCTGTACTGGAGCATGACTCTGTTCCCCAACTTTCAGTTTCTAGGTGTGGGGGGTGACGGGCACACAGAGATCCTAAGTGGCATGTTGGTGAATGCATCTCTTTCTGTTTATTAGTCACACACACACACACACAAAAAGGGAGCATCATCACCTGCCACAGACTATACACTGTGGCCCATGACAGTGGTTAACAAAACGGGACATGTGTAGCCCCAGGTGACTCGAACTGCTAAACTAACAAGGCCATGCTTCAGTGCACCAAGAATTCGGTGTGAAACACCAGCAGAAAGGTTTTGTGTTTGTGTGTCAATGCTCGTGTGTGTCTGTAGGTGTGCGTGTTAATGGTTATGCATTTGTGTCACAAGAGATTCATCCTACATTTGCAATGTCGCAATTAGTATGGACTTCATTTGGGATTCTCGAAGCAGCCTGCAGGGATAAACAAATAGGTTAGCTAGGCTAGGCTGCAGAAGTAATATTATTGCTGCTGTGGAGTGTAACTCTGCTGAGCTATCCCCTCCCTCAAGTGTAAACTGTTGACCGCATGTAGCAGTTAGAGCAAAAGAAAACTCTTTATCCTTTAGATTTATGCTACAGATGCTTCTGTATACAGAGAATGTTACACAAAGCATCCAGGAAGTAACAGCAGTGTTGACACTTTTTCGCATTTTGCTGTCTTACGACTTTTTTTCATAAGGAATTGCGATCATATTCCCCCCTCAAATTCGAACATAGAATACCTCATAATGACACATGCACACAAAAATGCACATATATGTATAGCTCATTCTCCACATTCTCCGGGGCTTTAATCGGTCAGCACCGGCCAGATTTGCCTTCATTGCTGCTCCTGCGTGGTTCCGCCATGTTTTTTGGAACCTTCTCAGGAGGGGTACAAGCCAGACCAAGCCAGGTGTTGTGTTCAGGTGATTTGATTGGCAGCAGACTGGAATTGTTGATCGACCTTTGGGCTTGTGCCACCGGATGAACAAAGGCGGTACTTGAAAACTCCTTGAATAACAACATCGCGACCAACTGGCGCCTACCTCCAGTGGTCACCAGGGCGACATCCTGGACAGGTTGCCAGTTCATTGGAGGCCATTCATGGTGAAACCTTGAGGTTCAAACTTCTTTTTCAATTGTGGCAGAAGAGCACAAACAGCACGAACTGGATGAGGCAACCTTCCAGCTAGCTTATCTAGGTGGGCCCCATATGGGGAAGAGGAGGGCAGGCAATATGGGTCCCACATGGGTTTGTCCGCAGTTTCCATGGTGGCCCCACACAGGTTTGGCCATGTAGGGCCACCGCGTACATGGGCCCTACATGGACAAACCCATGTGGGACCCATATTGTCTGCCCTCCTTTTCCCCATATGGAGCACACGTAGGTATGCTAGCTGGGCTGCAACAAACAAATACACAGAGAGATTTCAGAGAAATGGTACAAGCACAAAAGTATTGGAGCGTTGACAACAGCTCCTGAGTTCTCACGCGGACTGGTGGGAATGTGCTTGCCAACATTCTCACCTACGCTTCTGTCCATAATTACAACCACATAGTGAGCAACACAACGCCAACGGAGACATACCCAACTTAACGAGAACCGAACCAGACGTTAACCAGCCACAATGCACTGGACATGGAGGGAGGTGACACACGTGCTGTTCAATAGTTCGTATCACTAAACCATTATTTTATGAACATACAACAAAAGGGGGTCTAAGAATGATGAGCCACAGGTCAGCTTTATAAGTCGCTTTTACAAAGGAATCAGACAGAAGAGCACACTTGTGCCATAATGTTCAGTGGAAATTAATGTTCTTAATTAAAAAAACAAAACAAAAAGCAAACCACAACATCCATGTCACAATCAGCTTTAGGTTGAGACTGTTCCAGGTGGACCTGGGTGGAATGCCCATTTAACTTAAACTTTTATTAATTGGGGTTGTGGGAGTTGTCGCAGGATGCCGTCGTGGATGGTTGCCCATGTCATCCATATCAGAATTGATTGCAGGTGTGTTGATGGTTCACCATTCCCAGCAGTATGGCATATTCTCTGTCAATATGGATGTGCAGCAGAGAAAACTGCATTGCTGTGCACACATCAAAATCAAACAGTCCTTTTGACATACCCAGAACTACAAGAGGTACTACATTGTGTATTAACTACACAATATAGTACACATTACTTGACTGCATGTTTTATGATAATAAGAAATTTACACTTAAATTTTCTATTTGTTTTCTGAAAGTGGGGAGGTATTTTACTAAGTATCAAATATAACCAACTATTCCGTAATCAAATCATAATTTATAATTCATTTATTGTTTATTATTTTTGCTTCAGTTATGCTGGCTCAGTGTCAAAAAACATACCCTTTCATAAACTACACTTTCTATTAAACACCTATTAAAACAGACCACCCCTCACAAACGTTAGTATGATGTTTCGATAAAGTGTCCAAGTAGGACTTCCGGCATACTATTAGCATAGGATAGGATAGGTATGCCAAACCGACAGAACACCGCCACTGAAACGTCGTCTTAAAGCGTCTCTTCCCTGTCACCCTGTGTATCGTGTGCGTGTTGTGTCTCAGCTGGTACACAGCTCCAGCTGTGTTATGCTCTTACAGGTTACTACAGGGCTCCTGATTGGCTGCTTCCACTTAACACAGCAGAGTGGGTCTGCGGAATGTCACGGACCGTACCATTTCTTTCAGGGCGGGGGTGCTAGCTCAATACAACGAACGCAGTGTGTTGTTTTAGCTTTTCAAAACCCATGATATGGCTACAGAAATTATATTAAGAATATAACTGACATATTACCACCGTTATAATATAATTAAAGTGCTGTAGTAGGGAGTACAGAAAATACTTTCGCCGGAGTGGCACCCGCCCGATCAAGTTGACGGTTTGGCTCAAGATGGCTGGAGAGAAACAGTTATGAGGATCGAAGGGTTTTCTAATTTTTCATGGAAAATGAGCCGCTCTGCGCTTTGAAGACGCTCCCTCTCGGCAACTGGGGATCCAGGTGAGATACATTCGAAGTGATTACCGCGTTTTCATCCCTTTAGGCGGTTTTTAGACCAGGGAAATCAAGCCAAACTCTGCTTGGCTGTAGGGTTTTGACGACAGCCTTTAGGAAGCCTTCAAGAAGATTCTCTGTGCTTGCTTCGTATTTTGAGCACGAAGACGCCTGAAACCCGCAACAACTCACTTAACGTGGTCGCCGTTGCGCCAAAATGCATATGCAATAACAAATGTGAGGTGAAGTTGTTCCTCGGCTGTGGAATAGGAAGTGTACAGCTAATGTATAGCAGGCCTGAGGCTAAACTCTGCAGCTGTGCAGCGCTGGTAGACGTCATGCAGCCGGGGTTCCCTGCTGTAATGCTGCTGCACAGACACAGCAGCTGAACCTGCAGTTTGATTAGTGTCTGTCAATACTGCTGGGAGGGCACAGCCAAATAACTCAGGCTCAGTCAGATTGTATAGCTTGCTTCATTTCAATGAGAATAAATGCGGTTGCTAGGCGCTATTATCTGGCATAAAATATTTTAGTTCTTTTAGCTTTACCCTGATGATGGTTACCTTCTTACGATGAAAGTTGGATTAACGCAGTGGAACCACCTGTGACAGCTAAAACTTCCTTCAGTTTCGTTGGTTTTAAGTAAGGTTACACCGATAGGCAGTTCTCTGGCCAATCCGTGATCTTCAAAAGGCCTGACCTGAATCTGATTTTTGCCGATACCGATTTACCGATTTGCCGATACCGGCGTGGTTAACGTCTGCTTGTTAACTAATTACAAGCAGGTCTAACATGCAAAACGGGACAGTGGCTGATTTATCAGACTTTTGTGGACATAGGTCAGATTTGGTACATAAGATTGGTTTCTCGCATGAATATCATCCAATTGGCAAAAATTAAAGCTGCGTTATGTAACTTTTATTAAAAAAATAAGTTTTTTTCTGTAGTTTTTTTTTTTTTAACATATTTCATTATGTCGGGAAAATATAGTATGAGAGCCATAATTTGTGCGAAAAAAGCCAGGTCCTCTCCATCCCCCATGTGATTCTTCTGCCATCTACAGAAATGCACCGCCCCCGTTCAGAAACAACCAATCAGATTCAGGAGGAGGGTCTGAGCGCTGTAAATCACTCTAGTGAAGATAATGCTCACACCTTGCGCTGTCTTTTTGTTAGACTCATATCAGAGCCTGTCAAAAATGCTAGGGCTAGCTAGCATAGCTGTTGACGACGGCGGATAAACAATTTTCCTGTAACATTTAACAGTTGTTTCTTTGCTGATCTATCACCCACTTAACACATTTAATGGCGCATAGATGAGTATAATTGACAAAGCTACGCCCCTCCTCCTGGCTCTGATTGGTTGTTTTTGAGTTTACAAACTCTTCATGTGCCAGTTCCTGTTCTCTCAGGCTACCCAGTCTTCCTCCCACAGTCAAAAATAGATTCAAGCTCATGGATGGATGATTTCATTTAGTTTAGCATTAGGTTTGGTTGGAATGTTGAGATGACCTCCATATAGCAGAATTCGGTCGACCCAAAACTCTAGTTTTTATCAACTTGCTGAGGTTCTGGAAAACTCAGCACATCTATTTAAGGACAGTTTATCGTTACTTTTTTGTTTGTTTCCATAGAGACCTGCAGTTAACATCCTTGCTAAAGAACGAGTTACTCTTAAATCAACAGTGGCTGGATTTTGTTATTCATGATTGTATGATGTCAGTAGCATTTATTCTTATTGCAAAAATGCTCAAAATAACCATTCAATAATATTTTTTTAAGGTAGCAATTTTATTTTTGGTAGCATCTGACAAATTTTAAAAGTGTCAGTCCCAGCATCACTTTAAGTTTAGTTGGGATGCATCCAGTCAACTCTAAGGTGTATATAAAGTATCATGATGTAAATAATAGTCATATTCACACTCGCATGGATATAAAATAAACAGACCATTTTTATTTATTTTTGCTGTGTTGTTAATAGATAAATAAGATAAAGTTAAATAGTTAAATAGATTTTTTGATAGGTAGGACGGAGGTTTTTAAAGACCGCATTTATCTCTAGATCCAGCCTTCGAAGGACTGGACCTTTTGAAATGTGGGGTTCTAGACTTAAGATTTATTTCCTGCATTTATCTTAGTACATGTCCTGTCACCTAGCAAATGTGACTGTGCTAAAGGCAACATGGTAAAAATTGTTTTTTTTTATTGCTCATTTAACACTTTTTAGTTAACTGATACATTGATTGTCAAAATTTTTTATACTAAAAAATATAGTAAAACCGTGACGTCATCAGCCTTCAAATACTGCCCTCCAGGGATTCAGAATTTGAACTTGGCACATTTCTGATGTCACAATTAAATAAAAATTCTTCGTCACCACCTACTGGTCAGGCGTCGGTATTGCAAGGTGTTTGGATTAGGTGTGCACCAATTAATCAGTGTCGATTTCCCTAATTTTGGGAAATTGGTGGTCAGCTGATTTTCACATGTGAAGCTGATCTTATCCTCCAATTTTATCTACCTCAACAAAGGTATTTAAACCAATTGCTATCTTCTTCTTCTCTGCTGTGAGAGAGGTTTGACTAGCAGACCGGCTCACCAGATCATGTCTATATATATGCAGTTAACAATAGCCACCCCACTGTTGGCAATGCGTCAGTTTTTTTGCTACATTTAGCAACATTTCAGACAAACAAATTGATGTCGGCCAAAATCAGAATCGGCAGGTCAGGATTCAGAGGCAGCAGTAATCAGCTAGCTGCTCTCAGGACGTTTTGATGTAGTAACTCAGGATTGTTTATTTTGATGCAACCTTCATTTGACTTTTTTAGATGACATTATTTTATATAGGCAGATTTATTTGACTCGTGTATAATTTAGGGTAGTGAGAACCTTACTATTACGTATCATTTCACTGATTTCAGGTTTTTCAATGGTCCTTTTGACTGAATTGACTTATTGTGCCTGCAAATATTTTGCATGTTTTATATCTCAATTGGGTTAATTTATAACCAGACCCTTTTTCCATTTTACCAGTTCAAATAGCAGCATTTATACCTACAGTGAAAAATTAACAGACAAATCCAGGTGATGGGCAGTGATCGGTCCTCATGGGTGATTGGAACCGGCTGCAAAAAACCTGATCGGAGCATCCCTACTAAAGAGTTGATTCTTGATCAATTCTAGTCTTAAAACTTTCCATTATTGAGTGGTGAAACAAATTTACCAGCAATAATGTAATCTGCTTCAATAAAGTAAGTAGTTCTAATATTTTTGTAATAAAATCTTAAAGTTAGTGGGTAGGACAGTCTTTCCAAGTGTTGCACCTCATATTCAGGAAGAACAACTTGTTCTTTGTCCGTGTCTTAGAGTAAGACTCAGCTCCTTAGCATGCCCATAACTCAGGAGTGTGCATAAAGGTTCGGCGCGTATTCTCTGTCCGTTTGCCCGCCCGTCTCACCACAAAGCTTGTGTGAAGGGAATGCTGTCTGTCCATCAAGGTCTTCCAGACGAGAGCAACTCAGAGTTTTGTGACTTCCCTGTAACTGTAGGCACAGACGGCTTTGATGGAGATTACATTGCACCACAACGCCATCTGACAAAACATCACGTCTTTACTGCTATAGTCAGTGCAGGACGCCTCTGAGTGGAACACGTGGGTCCAACTAACTATAACAGCAGCGATACAGTTGAAAGAAGTTTCTTTGGACAGACTCATTATGCATGGTCCTGGCCTTTGAGGTGTTCCTGGAACTTCTGACACGTTCCTTAATGGATCATTTCATTGCTTAAAAATCACAGTTAGTTTTGCCTGGGGGGAAAGTTGACTGCCTCCCCCTTCAGTGTAGTGTTGATTGTGTGGGACCTCCGGCCACGTACCAGAGAGGTGGGCTCCCGCTCAAGCTCTCACATACACCCGCTCAACACAAACCCAATTATTTCTACATGTACGCTCGCACTAACACAAATAATCCAACTGGCTGAAGGTCAAACAAACACAGGTTGCTATTACATCAATGTGGCCTGGCAGTCTTGATTTAATAAAGCCAATCATTCAAGAGCCATTCCATATTATGCAGTCCATTTAGTCAAGACAACTTGTTTTCTATCAAAATATTGCAATTGACATCATGCACACAAGATCCTCCCCTCCAGCTTTCTGCTGCTGGAGGGCAAAAAAACTGCTTGCCGACAATCAGTACCATTGGTGTCAGCTGGCAGACTGTCAATATAACGCTCTAAATCTTGTTTAAGGCAAGACGAGTTAAAAAAAAAGAAAAAACAAAAAAAACAACATAAATGCAAATTCACATATTCTTGGTGCAAAAATTCCCTTGCGTTACTTTTGCTTTTTTTTTTGTGACAGAACAACTTTTTGTTGGGCCCACACATTTTTTCTTCTCCAGATCTGTTATTTGCTGACTAAGAACAGTTCTCAAGCTTCTAGATGAGTCAGTGTGAGGAGCTCCCTCCTCTAACCCCATCTCCTTTTTCCACACATCAAACAGAGCTGGGTTTGCCGTCGACAAACCTCCCCAACCCCCCGTAAACCCACCCCGCTTTATCACACAGCCCACTGTGGGAAACGTCTCGCGCTTTAAAGGTTCACTGCAAGCTGGCGATCACAAGAAAGGAGAATTACGTGGCGAGATAGGATCTATCTGCGTATTATGAGCGAAGGTCTGACATGCAGGGCCGGCTTCCAGTGTAAACACATGTCGGCGTGACTGGAGCGTTTAGCCTGAGCCGCCGAGAGGCTCCGGTGCGGTTTCACATGTGGCTGGATGCAGAGGGGTAGGATGCCAGCGCAGGAAACTGAGATGCTTGTCTAACATTTCCGCTCAGTCATAACCGAGATCGTCTTACCATAACACACACAGACCCACCGGGTTCTTGGACCCCGGCGCCACTCATTGTAGAAAAGAAAAAAAAAAACCCTTTTCAAGATAGACAAACTTTTTGACAAAATCTTCAACGTAATTGAAATCTTCAACGTAATTGAAATCCACAACCTGGATGTAATGGCGGCCAAACTTTCTGCATGATTTAGCCGTCAGCTTGGACCGTGAAGCTGATAATTTCATTTCCTGATCTACATCTCGATCTAAACTTTGGCTTATTCTCGTTGTGGAGCGCCAAGCAAAAGTATTCATGCCCCTTAAGCCTTTATTGCAGCTAAAGTCTCAAATATGTTGTATTGAGACTTTATATGATAGACCAGCACACAGTAGGTCATATCTGTAAATTTGATAAAGAATAACATGGTTTTATAGATAAAAAATCTGGAAAGCATTCTGATCATATGTATCCAGTTCCCTTTAACTTGACTCCACGGAATAAAATTCATAGCTTTCCATTGGTGTGAGAAGTCAACTGAATCAACCTTTGTAGGGCTGTTGTAAAGGAATATTTTAGTAATCGAGTAATCTACCTATTGTCTTACAATTAATCATGGCTTACATGGTATCTTCATCAAAACTGGTCAAGAAGCATGACAAGAAAGAAAGCCATAAGCATGCCTGTTTGCACATGTGAAAGTTTTCTGGTTAGATGAAATGCTTACAATGCTAAATACTCTACAAATCACCTGATCAGTCATCCCTATGAGAAATGCAATTCAAAAACACTTTATATATCCCAAAGGAAAATTAAAATGTCAATGTAATTAATATCATCCAAGGATCTTGAGAGATTCTTTATGGATAGTGACGTTAGCATGCTAACATGGTGTTAGCAAGTTATGACAGTCTCATTATGTCATTATGGATGGTAGTATTAGCTTGTTGTTAGTGTGCTGTAACAGTTTTCTGTAGATGTAGAGCTAACCTGAATGACACCAAAGAGTAGCTATGGGCAGTCGGACAAGTTGACATGCTGCAACAACTGGAGTTTCACAGATCAGCCCCTACTTGGCTCCTTCAGACTAGCCAGCGGCAATTAGCAAACACCTAGTGTAGCTGAACTCATAATACAAGCGACTTATCAATGAAACGCTGGTTAAGAACGTTGTTAAAGGCTTAATAGAGGAGCCATATTGTGATGACTTCCTGAAGGCAGAGTTTCAGAAAGGGCATTAGTTTTTAAAGAGACAGAGGCCCAATTTCAAGATTTTAAATTAGAAAGCAAAATGTCTTTTAAGTCATGTTGAGCATTTTTATAGCAACTGAAGTTAATGCAGTTACTTGATTGTGCTATAAAATGCTGCCATGTGACTGGAAAACACTTACTACTGCCCCTTTAAAAGAGGGATCCAAAAGACATTTAGCCTTTATTATAATGAAAGGTGGTTTTGCAAAGTATTGATTCATGGGAACTGGGTATAAATGCTAAACCAAAGCCTCATTTCCCTTCCCTCAGTTGTGTTCTGTGCATGAAATGGATGCCTCACAAATCTCAACACAATGCTATCAATTTAGTGTTTGAAATGTACCACACAGGCACATCACCAGGCAAATATCATGTGATTGTTTGCCTAAAAACATTTAGAGGGGAATTTCTGGATGAAAACATAAAGCGCTCCAACAAAATGAAAGTCGAAAAGCCAATTTAGCCCTTTTTTTTTATTATTTTTTTTTTTAAAACCTTAGATGAATTTATGTGAAGTGCTGCCCAAAGAATTCAAGAGGAGCAGAGTGAGGAACAAGGAAAGTGCATCTCCAGCTTCAATAATAAATGTGGAACATATTGTGGATGGAAAAGGGGAGGATATGGCTCGGTAATAGTCGGCTGAACATTTGTTTCTCTGCTAAATTGTTGGGTCTTACTGCATTGGTTTCTAAGAAAAGTTAATGAAAGTTACATGTGAGGCCTGACGACGGACTTTTACAGGACTTGTTATTATGCTGGGCTCCTGAGCATTAGCGTCCTTCCTGGCCGTCCTCCACCTCTTGCAAAGCATTAGCGTGAGATTTACAATGTCATTGTGTGGCTGGAACACGGGAGGTATGATGAGACTGCAGGTTGGAAGCTGCCCCTTCACGGTGCGGTAGAAAAGAAAAGACTGCCTCAGTGCTCTTGAGCAGGAACCTCGCAGTGGCTAACGACAGATGCTGCCGTGGTTTCGCCCTTCAGTTTCGGGAAACTCACAGTCTTCCTCGTAAAGCACCAGCTGAGTGATTAAAGCCTTTTAAAAATGGAAGTTGTGTTCTCTTTCAGTCATGAAGAAGTGACCTGCTCTTATTATAGGATGTTGCATTCAGGGGCTTTCTGTGGTTTATTCTTGAAGAGGAACTTTCAAATACACGCTCACAGTACCAGTTAGTGGAACTTGATTTTCTTTTATGTTTTTTTCTTGGCAAGGTCTTTTTATTATCTTAAAAAGTTTACAATCTCTAAACGTGATGTTTAGAGATTGCATTCATTAATAGTTAATGGTGAGCTATTAATGTTGATAAATCTAGACTTCCCTGCACGAGGCAATTTTGTAATGATTTTAATCAGTAAAAACATTTAAGCTTGTTACACGTCAGTTTTATTATACAATTGTCAATGTGAACAGCCTAAGAGCAACAATGCTTTCAGGGATGATGGCCCTTCTCTAAGGGCATGGCTTTAAGCGGTTCTTCGTCGGTCAGTCCGAGCCAGATTCATCTCCATTTACAAATCCTATGCCGTTCCATCCAGTTTTTCTAGAACACCTCAAAGTTCGCACAAGCCTGTTTAGTCCACTTTAATCCAACTCCAATTCATTAGTCTATAAGTCCGGTTTGTTTCGAGAGGTCTGAATGTGTAATTGAACTCTTGATGTGGACCAAAAACGCAAACTTTGGTCCATCTAAAAACCTAGGTCTCATTTAAAGTTCATTTAAAGTGAACTCATGTGTGGTGTAGATGCCAAGTGGACTAGAAACTGCTCCAAAAGCAGGAAGCGCACAAGGCATTCTGGGTAAATGCTGCCAAAATAAACATTGGTGTTTAGCGCTGGAAATGTAACAAATGTTGCAATTTGGTCCCAGATTGAACTGAGTCTATTGGACTGTGAGGAGTGAAAACACCCTCTGTGTGTTTTTGTGGTTTTGAAAAACCTAGAAAGATAGAACAACAATCCAGTGGAATTATTGCATACATGAAAAGTAAAGTACAACCTTTGCTCCAGATGTCACAAAGTTTGTGATCGTATAATTCAGGTTAAATGACTGTTTGCTAATTTATGTCTGACATCCTTAGTTTGTCAATTAGCAGCTGACACCAGGGGAAGTCAAAGTCATTTTGGGTCTCTGCATGTTGAGTTGGAGCTCGTGAATTCGAAACCGAAACCCCACGCTTTGTTGTTCCCCAGAGGCTCCGCCCACTGCGGCCTCGCACGCGGCAGCACGTGCACCAAGAACAGCAGAGAGGTGTTCACTTTCACCCCCCCCCCTCCACATCATTTAACTGCCTCTCTACCCCCCAAACCCCACTCAGTTCATCTCTGTTGCTCTGCCCACCGTCTCCTCAGACTCTCATCTCCCCATGCATCTTCTCTCTTCCAGACACATTTGCTGCCCCCCCACATCCCTCCCTCCTATCCCACAGCTATGATTTAGGCGTCAGGGTTGCTCCCACTCTCTCCTAGCCCCGGATCAGGTTACCCTGCCATTACTCAGTCGTTCCCCCAGCGAGGGCGCTCCATGTCAGGCGGAGCGGAGCCTGTTAGCTCGCCTCTCCAGAACCTGCAGACTGGCTGAGCTCAACCACAGACGCCCCTGGTCAGTGGAGCCCCTCCAGCCGTGGCACAGGCTCCCTGGAAAATGATCTGCAGAGGTACTTTAGGGCTGCGTTTTCAATTTTCTCTGGGGTTAAGGTAAAATGCGGCACTTGGAGCGTTTAAATGGCCAGACTTAAAAGAAGATGCTGCAGTTACAAAGTCTTGCCGTTTCTCCTTGTACCAAAACCCCCTCAATCCCCCAAAAAACCAAGACGCCAAGACGGTTGGCGTAGCTGCAAGCCGCACAACAAGGCCAGCTCCCCGCCTATGCTGCTGATTTGTGGGCCTCATCATTTTACGGTTATGTAATGTGGGTTCTTTGACGACTTAAACGCCGCGTTAAACCTCCCTCTGCCCTGTTTCCATAAAAGTGAGTGATGCGAGGCCCTGCTGTCCTGTCACACCCAACGCCCATCAAGCTCAACATGTCATCGAAGTGGAGTATGACTCTGCAGAAACCCCTCCCGGCCCCGCTGTCCTCAGTCGGCATGCATCACTTTATTGAGAGAAACGGCTACGTCGAAAGGGGATTTCTGAATCCTGTGATAAACTTTCCCGATCACCATAAATCAGACAGAGAAACAATAGCATCTATCTCTTCCCAAGCCTCTTGTGCACTCTGGCGGAGCCGTAACTCCCGCTCTCTGCCATCAGCGAGCCGTCAGCGCCGCTGATTTATTCTGGTCGGTCGGACGTCCAGCCGCCCCGTCTGAGGAGAGGCAGCAAGGCCAGTTCAGGCTGGGCTAACCCGTTCGAACGGGAGGAGGGGGCTCCGATGTGGGCCAGCTGCTTGTATGAGGCTCATCTTAAGGCTCATTTTACAGTAATGAGACAGCCGGGGCTAGAGAGCAGAGCTGTTGTGGAGGGACAGTCAGCTCCGCAGCCCAAGGGCCCGTGGGCCTGGCACTGACAGAACAACAGCGCTGACAGCTTGTTTACTCCTGTATGTACAGGAGGGGATTTAATTTGGTCCACATGCAGGTTTGGAATGAACTCCTCTACTTGCTGATGCTCAGATTTAAAAAAAGGATTATTCCAAAAGGATTTCTGGTGTGTGTTTTTCTTTTTCTCAAAAGTTTGAATAATAAACTGAACTTGACTGCGGTGTGTCATAACTATACACTCAGAAAAGAGTTTGTTGTGAATGGATGCTGAAAGCCGCATCTTGATAAATATCAGTTATTGAATTGTGAATTGCTAGTTTTTCAGTTATGTCGGGCACAGCTTTAAAAATATTTGTCCATCATTGTTACCAAATATCAAGCCAGGGTTTGAACATTTGACTTGTGTGGTGGTGTCATGTGCAGCGTTTGACCCTTTATGTTCTGCGAGTTGTGGAAACAGTTGACCGGTTCCTTTTTTGACCGTTTCTACCATAACATGATGCACACGGTGTGAGAGTCTGTGCTGCTGTGGAGAACAGACATGCTTCCACACCGGTACGGTGACCCATAAAAACCTGGTAAGTCTTAAGAATTTTGACATTTTTCTTTTTACAAGTTCAAACTCGTCGGGGGGCTGCCCAGTGGCGCAGTTGGTAGAGCTGTTGCCTTGCAGCATGAAGGTTCTGGGTTCAATTGCTGGCCTGGGTCTTTCTGCATGGAGTTTGCATGTTCTCCCTGTGCATGCGTGGTTCTGTCCAGGTACTCCGGCTTCCTCCCACAGTCCAAAAACATGACTGCCAGGTTAATTGGTCTCTCTAAATTGTCCCTAGATGTGAGTGTGTGTGTGCATGGTTGTTTGTCCTGCAACAGACTGGCGACCTGTTCAGGATGACCCCGCCTCTCGCCTGGAACGTTAGCTGGAGATAGGCACCAGCAACCCTCCTGACCCCACTAAGGGACAAGGGAGTATAGAAAATGGATTGATGGAAGTTCAAACTCTTTCAGAGGCACGGTTATTATGATCAACAATAACCGTGTTTCCATCAACGTTGTTTTTAAAGTACCACATTAGAAGCGGTTGACTGAAACGGTAAAAATCCAAATGACTTTCTCAGTTTTGCATAACGGTTTTTACGTTTGCTTGAGGTGTTTTTCTTATTTTCTGAAAAAGAGATAATGTGGGGAGATGGAAGCACATATGCTGAAAAAGTTCTAACGTTGCGAACATTTACCTCACATGACTGATCAGCTGTTTCTGCTGCGTCTTCTTGGATAGATGCAACTTTGCCGATGCTAACTGACATGACAGAACAATTACAACTTGGCCAATTCCTGAAAGCCTTTCTTCATTTTTCTTAAATGTACAGGCCATGCTAGTTTGCATGGCCTGTACTACTACTCAGTAGTAGAACACCTATGTACTATAAAACTTGGCTGTTTTATAGTTCATCCATGTCTATCATCAACTTGTAGAGTCTTGACTGATTCACTCCAAACCAGTAGACGGAGACACAACTAATTTGTATGTTTTTGACATTTTAGCTCAGACTTAGCTTGAGATTTGCATGTCAGTTGACATGCAAATGTGGAAACACATCCAGTAACACCTTCACTAATCAAATATGCAACTTTTAGGCCACGTCTAACAATACATCACTGTAGGTTAGGACTCCAAACTTGTACATTTTGCTTTCAGGCCTATTTCACCAGACTGGACCTTTGAAGATGTTCTCTAAATATTTTCTAGAACGTACCTTTTCTCTTTTACAGTAAAACATGCATTGCTGCTGCAGTCAGTCGCTCGCGTACCGGCTTCCTTTCACTTTTGGCTAAATGAGATTTAAATTGAGATTATTGCGTGACAGTAGTCAGTCTTAAACTCAAGTTGCCATTTCTGTTGTGGAATACATTGCAGCATCCATCTGTTCATTAACTGGCCTTTGTTGCACACTAACGCCATGTTCAGATCATAGCTTTGACTACTCACCAGAGTGAATCAGTCACCTAATTATGTTTAGTTGACTTGAATCCTCCCAGTCCACGTCATGACCTTTCTATTGACCCCAAGCTCCAAACAACATGGAATGAAAGGATGAACCGAAAGAGAAGGAATCTTTTTCTGAGGGACCCGGCGCTGCGTGATTCAGTCCGCACACCGCAGTTCCAGCCTGCCCCCCTAAGCTCTCTGCCGTCTTCAAGAGATCTCTGGGCTATTGCTTCTCAAGACCTGAAAAGTCCCTTGCATCTTTTTGAAGAAGTCGTTTCCTTGTGTGCACTTAACGTTATCAATCCGTGGCCATATCTACACATTTGCAGAGATGAAGAAAAACATTCGCACTCCGACCGGTGCGAAACTGACTAACCTTGGCACAGGTTCTTGAGAGATCCAAGACTGATACTACACAATTGTAATCCATTATTTGGTTGGTTTCAGTGCACAGACTGCAATGGTTCAGCATGTACCTGTCAGTACTAAATGATTGCCTATTTCCTGCTCGCTCTGGGGGGGCGGGTTGGTGTAGAGTAATGGCAAGCAGCTGCTTCATCTGGACCGTACCTTTCCTTCTCTTTTTTTTTTTTTAAATTTTTTTCTCGAGCCAGCGCGCGCTTGCCAAAACGCCTACTATTCCTCAAGATTCGCCCTGCCTGTTGAAGATACCAACCGCCGTAGGTGGCGTGTAATCACGACAGAGCGAGAGCAAAAGCTCAATCCATTTTGATGGGGGTGGGGGTGTAACTCGCGTTGGGGCGTTGGACAAGGCCTTGCGAGCAAAAAGAAAGCATCATTGTCCGGCAGGCTCGCTCAACGCCTACTTGCTTATGACAATCCCTTCTCATTCCTTCTGCTGTGGCTTTCCTCTGTGATTAGCTAAATGCCCCCATCGATCCTCCCAAGTTGAGGCACCCGAAGCGAGGGAGCCATATTTATTACACGGTGAGTGGAGCGTACAGGATGTTGCGCCGGCTGTCCTTCTTTCATTGGAAAACGATAAACATAAATCTGTAGAATGTGTCCGTGTGATATAAATGCCGTAGCGGAGGGGAGTGGAGGGGAATGGAAGGTGTAGGAAGAGATCTGCTTTTGTTTTACCCAGTCAGGCGAATTAGGAGGCCGGAGTTCTTTGGGATTTGCTGACATTTGATGTGGGAAGGTGGAGAGAGAGAGAGAGAGAGAGAGAGAGAGAGAGAGAGAGAGAGAAAAGATCCTACCCTCAAAAGTCTTTTCAAGTCGGCAAAGACAGACTTTAAAATCTACGCCACAGGTAAGGAACTGGTGCTTTTAGAAGTCGAGGTAAAGATGTAAGCGTTTGTGTGGAGCCCCCTCAGCAGAACACAGGGGTTTCTGCTAGGGCAGGACATCTTCAACTAATTAAGGAAGCAATTAAGATTCAAATCTTTGCTTAGAGGAGGACACAGAGTTGTCTGCGCGTTCAAATAGGCAAAGTAAAAATCCCCCCTCCCCACCTCTATTCATGAGAGAGGCAAATTAAAGCCTCTCTCATATCCTTTACTTTTAGTGATGTGTGCTGTGAGTTCACACAGGATATCTGTGACAAAGAGCAGGGCAGCGTTACAAGCTGCATTTGCATTACAAATAAGCACAAAACATTGATTCTGCTAAATCCACAAAAATACCCAGCAATTTTCCAAGTGCGGTGTTTCCATTAAATAAGAAATGCAATTAAAATCACAGGTGTATTCATTTGTTCATGCAATAAGTCATTAAAACATAGGAGCGACTAATGTAAACATGAGATATATCGATAATTCAACACTGAGCTAGCGCTCATCATTACCCATCAGAGGAGACACTGGAGACTTGGTGAGACATTGGAGGGACCGGCAACAAATATAGAGAGCATTTTTGGGAAGAGTTATTTATTCTACACTTTCCAATGCCAAGCTCAACTTTTGATGAACTTTTGTGTGACGCCAATGTCAACAAATGGGCATGTTTTGATTGCCTTCCTACATTATCCTGCTCAATTCCCATCTTTCTTCAAAGTTCTCTGTCTGGGATTTCTCCCATTGAGCTGGATTCCTCAGCTCAATGGGAGAGCCAATCAGAAAACAGAAGGAGAAGATGTGAACGACGACGTAATTTTCTTTTTGTTTTGAGATATTTAGTATATAAAGACGCATCAAGTTAGTGAGAAGGTCCGGATCAGATGAGTGCTCGCTGACTTTTTTTCCCCCACTATCACTCTTGAACTGTTGGCTTTTTATAGATTTCACCGTCTTGTTGAAGACAAGTTTTTCTTTTGTAACTGTCTGAAATTAGCAGTGTAAAAATCCCATGTCAAACGCTGCCTTTTAAGTTACAGTGCGACGTCATCACATTAGCCAAATCACTTCCTCTTTGTTCCCCTCTCATTCTGGAAGGGGTTACTCTCCATGTTTCCTGTGTAATTCCCAGAGCGCCAGCAACATTCTGATTGCTTTCTTGATGTTAAACATTCCCAGGCTCCTATAACCTTTCAGCTCGCCTCCTCCATCCAAGACCCGTCCCAGGTGAACTAGTGGGCGAATCGCCGTTTTTAAGGATAAAATCTTCATTTTTTCCCCCCTTTTTACTCACGAGGGGGGTGGGGTGGTGTTGGGAGAAAAGGGTACCGGAGGAGCACGGAGCCGTGCGATGGGAAAGTATTCCTTCATTGCATTCCATTTAGTTGTTGTAAGACTGTGGGAAAGCATATTTTCCCAACCATGGTTCACTTAGGATTGTGTTTTCTTGTTATTGGAGCTGAAGGATGGGTTGTGAAAAAGCATAGCGTCTCCGACTTCCTGGCGAATGCGTCTCCTAACCGGTCACATACCTCCCCGTCTCTCCGACATCTGATCGACGGTTGAGTTATGTTCTCCGGGCTGAGTCAGCTCAGACTCCACGTCGCTCGTAAAGCAGGTTGCGCTGCCGCATCTGTGTGGAAGGCTGGATTGTGGATGTGACCCCGGAGCAGAGCCGGGACCCACGCGGACTATATTTAGCCCGGCGATGATCATGCTAATTGCCCTCCCAGGCCTAATCATTTCCAGGCTCTGCAGCTCACAAACGACTGGAGGGGAGGCCAAACGCCCACTAACCTCGTGTTACGGGGCCCGTCGGCATCAATGGGGCTGTCAGAGCGCGCCGCAGACAAGACAAATTAGCACATTACGCTTCCTCCTCATATACTCCCAGATATCCTCTAAGCGGATTGGACCGAAGCGTCCAGCATTTCTGTCTGCCTCGTTGTATTAATGGAATATTTTGTACTGCTAATGTAAAACGTCTTGGCAGCGTCTTCTGCGAGTGACATTGCAAGGCAAGAAGCCTCTCTTATGACTAATAAATCCCTCCCACAGCCAGCTTAGCTCCTCGGCGTACGGAAAGCACCGGCACCTCCACCCTCATGAGTCCGTCCAACCGCCCCCTGCATCCATTTCTGTTCGATTCAACTTGCACTGATTCCTCCGTGGTTCCTGTCCTAAGATGTCGGAGGGTTGAGGGGTGAGCAGGTTGGTTTGGGGAACCTCAGTTGGTTCCCCAAAGGCTCTTTGGGAGAGATGCTCATGATGCACCAGCAGTGACGATGATGAATGATGATGAAGTTACGTGTTGGATATTAGGACGAATGTTCAGGTTATTCTCTGAACCTGAGAGAAAGATCAACAAGTGGTCCAACCCGCCATGTGTGGGTTTAAGCAGATTATAAAGTAGCTGACTCAAGGGAGTTCAATGAAAATCTCCCGTTTGTATCTTAAAAGCAGCGGGCTGCTCCGTCGCAAGGTGAACTCTGAGCCAGAGAGGAAAGAGGAGAAAGAAAAAGTGAACTGTGTTTGTCAGCTTTTTAAACCCTGAAATTGATTCTTTCTCTCTGCTCTTCATTCCACTGACAGCCTAATCCCTTTCTCCTGTTTCTCTGTTATAAATAGAGGTTGCTTTTTTTTTCTTTTCCTTTTTGCCTTCGCAACACTTTGTTCTGCTTCTCAAAATTAGCCCTCGTGATGAGTCTGCTCTCTCAGCAATCAATTGGCCACGCTACGTCCCCCCCAGAAAGGTTACCTGTGGCAACGTAACTCCGGTTTCGCTTCTCCTGCCAGTTCTTATTCTGCTAATTAAATAAATGGATCTGTCTGGAGAGGTGGCTATAAAAACTGTCGAAAATTCTGACGCTTGAAATTGTTGCTCAATTTCAAGGCATTTGTCAACGGGAGGGAAAGTGGCACGCATGGATGAGGGGTTAGCGTCGAGCCTCGGGGCTGGTTTAATAATATTAGTAGAGATTTGCTTATTTATGAGGCTCTAAGTGATTCATGCTCAGCTCGGGCGATCCATCACAGAGGAGCTGGGTAGGTGTAGCGTGCCGCAGTGACACGGCTCGGAAATGCAGCGTTGATCATCAAGTTCGCTCAGATCAGGAAGCTGCTGGACAAATCTGGCGATTCGGCTACTTTGTCTATTTCCCAGCGTGCGAGTTTCAGTGAACGTCGGCTGTTTCTCGACGTAGCGGGTTGGCCTGATTTTGCCTCCCACCTGCCTCGTGCTGTAGCGCTTGCTAACAAGCTCAGCATGCCTGGAATGAACGAGATCAACCGCGTGCGACCACATCTGAAGGTAGACGTGTTAATAGCTGCTTAGAAAGTCATAAAGCAGAAGGTGGTGCAGTGAACTTCGGAAGTCTTCCGACTACCTCGCCAGCTGCAGTACCTTAGTTTTGATGCTGTCTGTTACTGTGAAAGATGGCTGGACCCTCCTTCAACTTCAGGATGTTGTTGATGAGTTTTAACAACAAACAATCCCCGATTTCCCAGCTGCCGATGCATTAATACATAGAGGTAAGGCCTCCGCGTCTTACTCCTCTGTGTATAACTCAAAGCGTCGCTACGATTACCTCTCAAGAGAGAACGTGATCATCATTTGCTGAGTAATCTTAAATCGAGCCACATCAGCCTTTGTTGAAATACGGCCATTTTTAATATATCTGAGAGGTTTCCTTCTGTTTCTGAGTCATCTGGCTTGTGCTGGAAGTGCTTGTTGGGGGAATCAAATACATGCGTGCACACATTACTGATACATTATGATAAAATATAGATTTTTATTTCATTTATCTCATGTGTTCATTAAGGTTAGAGCATCACAACATGTTAACCTTAGTCTTCAATACAATATCATATGTAAAGGACTGTTGGATACAATATTGTGGTGAGTCTAACATTTCATCTGCAATGCATTAAATCATTGCTTGCCAGTCATTTGCAGCGAACCTCCAGTTTTTAGGGATTATGTATCACAGCTGCTAAATCGCTCAAATCAACAAATACTTGAGATCCTCTCTGAAAACCCTTATAATTGCCAACTTTAGTAGTTTAAATGCCAAATATACATTAATATGCATTAGCACAGCCACTGGAAAAAGTCTTAGCCCTGCGGCAGAAGCTATAACATCCACAGTCTTTCTTTTATCCACTGTTGGTTGCATAACAACGTCAATAAATGATACTAAACATTTAAAAGCATGATTAAATGTAAGCATCTATCACTGTTTAGCTGTAAAATCGCACTGCTTAAGAAATTGTTGAGGCAGTAAATGCCACAAAAATCGTGAAGAAAATTGAAAGCCCATATAATCCATCCCTACTACAGCATTTTGGGTAGGGATGCAAACAATTAGTCGATGAGTTGCATTCCTAGTTTTAGGGATACTCCGACAGAGCCAATCAACCAAATAATTAGAAAAATTCAAAGAGTCCCTATCCAGTCTTATAGTTTCTCCTAATGCTATCCCATTGGTTGCCTTCTCTATACAAAGAAGTCTCACCAGATAGATGCTTAAAGTCTCGAACACTCACCGTTCTCCATCATGGAAGTTAGTAACACTGCTGTGTTTAGTTGAACCACTCCGGTGGACCACACCCTTGTGGTCCTTGACGAACCAGTAATAGCTTAACAGCTTTTAAAGCTTCTCACGACATTGTTTTGGTGTTCGCTAGTAAATGAAAGGACCCATCAACATAGTCGCTCCTGTGAGGTAACTGGCGACTCCATCCCATAGACATCCAGTGCACAACAATCTGATGGCGTCAACTTCTCAGCCCAACTCGGCACGCTTGGAACTCTGGTGAAGTGGGTACTAAATGCGGGCTGGAACTACGTGTTCTCCTTTACAATGGAGAAGTTGAGTCAGGCTGAGTAGGTAATAATACTGTAGCAAATCTTGGTGATATTTTTTTTTCTCTCCAGTATTTCATATCAGAAGTGGATATTTATGCACTGATTAACAAACTATTACAGCTATTTCTTTGTGACAACATTAGCTTAAGGCGTTTTGTCTTCGTTTTATAGCCAGAACTCAACTTAATCTTCTGAATCCTCTTTTTAATGTGCGGATTTAGTTTCCCCTGTCTGCAGGAAGTAATCTCCAACATGTATCTCTGCTTCTGGATAATAATAGAAAGAAATTAAATACATGTATTTTTATCACACTACCTTGTTTTTCTTTTATTTATTTATTTTTTTTTTTGTTCTGGCAAACAGGCAGGTTTACTGTGCTTTGCCAAGATGAGCGGTCTCTGGTTGCCCTGATAGCATTTGTTCCCTTGAGGCCCCCCAGCTTAATGTGGATAAGAACACCAGCCTCATCCAGAGTCAGATCTCTGGCCAGTTTGAAATCATGCCGTGTTTTAGCAGCCAGGACCTGGTTCCGATATAAAGATCCACTTGCATTTGATTGGACGAGAACCTCATCGGATGCGTAATGTAGCTTTGACAGCGGAGCGCGGCGTTCCTTCTCGTGGGAGTCCGACTCTCTGCTGGCACACATCGGCCGCCTGGATGTACCCTCAGAGAATGAGCCCACCTTTCTGTTCTTCCCCCCTCCCACCCTGCCGTTTCTTTCCTTTCTCTTTCTCTTCCCTCAGATTTATCTTTCTTCTCCTACGTCTCCCCTCCCCGACACCGCGTCAGATCCGTGGGGTTAGATCTTTATCGCTTTTCTGCGAGTCCTGCGAGGGGAACCTTGAGGGTCTCAGTGGGATCAATTTAAAAGGGAAGTGCTCGTCTCTTCCTCCTCTCCTTGGCCCTCTCGGCTGATTGGGTCCGCTCGCCAGGAACTCGCAGGCTTTTGATCTCAACCACCCCCGTCACCGCCTCCACCCCTGCTCAAAGTTTTTGTTGGAGCTCGGCTCTCGAAAAAAAGAAAAAGAATGAAAATCTGTTCCACTTTCTGAGAAATCTGGGCCCCATTCCCTTTTTTCTCTTCACCTGTGTTGAGCGGAGGCGCCGTTTTGTAAACCCACTGGGTGGTACTAACAACCCATGGCGTGATTGACTTCGCTTTGAAGAAGCAAGCACGATCTATCTCTCCAGGTAAAGGTAGACTGAGGAGGACCTATGCTCCTCAGGCGGCTCTCTTGAACAACTAGTGGGAAGTTGCTGGAAGCGGCAATGTATTATTCACTCTGTGTGGGGAACGGCCGTCTCTGTTACAAAGAGAAGGAAAAGTACAAGGTGGGGCCTGCGAGCATTCCCATGCTGGGCTCCATTGAAGTCGTTCCTCTCCTTGTACATCTTGAACAGTGACCCTGTAGCCAAGGGGGTACCTTCAACTACAAAACCAACCAGGTTGTGCCTGTCCAACTTTCTTAGACAAATCTAGCAAGAATTCCTTTCATAAGAACAGGTTTCATCTTAGTGGCTCTTTGCAATCATTTCTTTTGGTTTTCTTAAAATAGCTTTCCAAGGCAATAAACTCTCGACGGCTCAACAAAACGAATGGAATTACACGTCCGGCTTTTCAGTCCTGCTGTCAGTTCTGGCAAAAACCTCTTGAATTGTACTCTTCATAACTGTATTTACGAGAGGTGCGCTACTTTTTGTACTCCTGACCGGTCACTTATTTAAAGCAAAAACATCACATTAATCCCATTATATTGTTTTTATATATTGATATGCTTATATTTCACAGGGTTGCTTCATGTCCAGATTCTGTTTCATCTATATTTGAAAATATTCTCTCAGTAAAACTTAAAATCCTGAAAATGAATAATGAAAGAAAAATGTATTAAAATTAAGTTTTGGCCCTTGACTTTAGACCTCTCACTTTAGCTTTAGTTGTGTTTGTAAAGGAAGGCATTTTGTAGGTCTAGACTGGAAAATAGTCATGTTGTCCAAGCTTAGGTGAAGAGTTCTTCTGAAATTTTAAGGTTAGAGCAGCTTATAGTCACAATGAAGCAATAGTTGGCACAAACCTTCATTTTCTTTGCTCATATGACATAAACACATCTAGTAAAAGAATTGTCTAATTTCTAGTTCTTCTGGACCGTTGATGTTTTTCTGACATGATGGTGGAGAAGCACCGCTGCTCTGTTGGAATGTATCCACCTTAGTGTAGGTGTGTAGCTTTACGGAGGTTCGCCGGGCAAGAACCTTGAACGTTCTCAGATGCACAAGTAGTTGTTTTCATTGCGTTTTAGGATTGAATGTTGATGGAACTGAACAGAAATCAAACTTCAGTCAAAGTAATTTTTTTTACTTAACTCTGCTTTTTAGTAAAATTATCACTTTGTTCTGTTGTGCTGTCAAAGGACGGTACCTTGGTTGACCTGTTGAGGTCAGAGACCTTCCTATTTTATAAATGATAAAATCTGCGCTGTTAATAACAAAAGCTGAGAAAGAGTTGTGCAATACTTCCAGCCTTGTTTAGTTTTCACTTCAACAAGTTAAATTTCTTCTATATTATACCTCCTTGTGACAAACGTGGCTGGCAGAGGTCAGGTTAGGGCAGCAAAAGGTCTCCATCTGGGTCTGTCACCCTCCTGCTCCTTGTCCTCCCCCCTCCTCTGTCTCCTGCAAGGTCACCAGAGGTCACAACCAAAGTTTTTCTTGTCCTTCCTCACTGACCTCTCATCGCTTAGGGGGGAAAAGCTCCCGTCAAGAGCCTGGATTAAAATTCCAGGTAAACTTATCCAAACTGGGCTTCACTTTTCCGACTTTCTCGGTTGCATAGAGAAAGAACCTAAGAGTGCTCAACTTTCAGTTTCTCCTGTCGAAAAAGCACCCTGAATTTCCAGGGCCTTTGGGTCCCTCAATGATGACATCATTTGTGTGCTTATGCACTAATTGAGGTTTAATGCTAGAGTAGAATGAGCAGGGCTGTAATTTTCCTGCCCTGGCCTGGAATAGAGACGAGAGCTTTTCATGTGGTCCGGCCTAATTTAGGCTGCAGTGCTGCAACTGTGGAACACCTCATACTTTAGTCCCTCACAGGCTGCCAAGAAATAAAAGAAATATGGAAAAATCAGCCTGTTTATAAGGTAATGTCAAAGACTTGGCACTACCTACACTTCTACCGATGGCAGAACTGACTTAGAACGGTGAGGTTTAAGTCCGTAAACCTCAAACAGGACTTAAGATGGGTTGACACTTGTTAAAAAAATAAAACATTTACAAAAAGAAGAGTTAAAAACTGTATTAACTATAGAGTTTAACTATGCTAACAAAGCTTTTAAATACAGTTCAAACAACAAGAAATGAGTTGCATTCATCAATTAATTTTGCTCAGTTTGTACAGGGAAACATTTACGTAATGACATTTTCAGTGCCTTTGAAACCTACATTGATATTTGTTCTTTCACCAAGACAAACACTCAACTCAAATCCATAACCAGACCGTCAGACCTCTGACTGTTCTTTATACCGCCATGTCAGACCTTGTGTCAACATCAGGTCTGTTTGAAGTGGAAAGCCTTAATCATGTGTAATCACCAACATTTCTAGGTTGTGACTAACTGCAAAGGAGAGGACTAGTGGGAGGGTAGGGGACACCTTCAAAACCTGCAGGGACAATCAGTAGGATAGATTTAGGTAAAACTAATACTTCATCAAACTAAAAAAATCTAAGTGTTTACAAAATCAACTTCCTACACACTGACTAATAGAAAGTCACATACCCAGAAGCTCTAGTCAGATTTGGGTATAAATTTGTAGATTAGATAGAGATAGAGATGTAAATAATGTGATTTACTGGCAGGTTCCAATGTCAAAAGCCATATGTGAGGGCAACATGAGACACAGGATGTGTTGCAGACAGCTACCAGAGCATCCAAAAGTCAGTCGTAACACTCGCTGTAGGTCTCCTGACATAGAAGGATACTTCATAGGTGCAACAGAGAACATTAGCAGCACTTGGTGAATTTTTAAGGGGGGGTCACAATTCGGGTATGCATAAACCTGTATGGTGCAATTCTCTACAGATATCACAGTAGAATGATGGATGGTGGTGGGACAAGACGCGGACCACACAAATATCCCGTTTTTCCCCCGAGTGGTACGGCATGAGTGAGAATACTATTTTGTCAATTTTAATCATAAAAGCGGTTCAGTTGTATGTTCATAGGACAATAGTTCAACACGATTTTGGTGCATTTGGAAATGTTGGTAACCTATTGGAAAGCTCAAAGTTTTGAGATCTACATTCTCCATAGAATTAATCGATGTTTACTGTGGAAGTTTTGCTAATGCCTAATGTGGAGGTGCATGCATACTAGCTCTATTTTGGTTCAGTTCAATCAAACTATAATTAATTTGCCTAGAAAGTCCAGTTTGTTTGGGTAAGTGTTGATGTGTAACTGAACTTTTAATGCGGGCTTAAGATGGGTTGACACTTGCTCATAAAAACAAATAAAAAGTGAACTCTGGTCCTCCTAAATCCCAGGTCATCGTTTGGTAGAAATGAACTCTGGCGCAGTTCGAACTTAAATGTGAATGCCAAACGGACTATAGCACACTGAGCAAATGCAACCAAAACGTCTGTGTGTGACGCTACTCCATTTTTGGTTGCATTTTTCAAATAAGGAAGTTGCACTCATGTCGTCTTCCTGGTTTGCTCCAGTAGAAACTTCTGGTTTTTGGTGCAGCGCCCCCACAGGCGAGGAGGGGAACAGGTTGCTCAAAGAGTTTACTTCATCTGTTTGAAACACACACCAGCTGCATAGCCAATGTTGCAATTTTGGTTCCCAATCAAACCTATTCTACTGGTGTGAAATCACCTGCAGTGATCGCATATACATTTCATAACATCACTGCATTTCCATTCACCTTGAATTTGCGCAAATTAGAATTACGAAAATGAAAATACAGCAATATAAAAAAAAAAAAAAAAAACTCGTTTTTGATTAAATGTTTTTGTGCTATGATGAGGTGGTATTTCAGCCATGTTAAAATTTGCATATTTAGCAAAACTGCAACGAAAACACTGTTTTTCATCACGAGTCACATGATCAACAACTGAATGCTAATATGGGGGTAAAGACAATGAAGACATCAGGAAGTGGTAGGAGAAAGATTACGCAACGTGTTTTTTTTTATATATATTAATTTATTGCGTGAACAAACTTAGTCATGTGCAATTTTAATTGCATTTCTTATTTAATTGCGAAATTGTGTTTTTTCGACATTAGTGGCACATCAACAAAGATTTACGCATATTGCTATTAAAAAACAGCTGCTGATTAGCTCTCGCATATTGCAGTCACCAACCAAAATAAGCAGGAAATGTCATTGCAAGTTGAGTACCAGCATCTCTGTAACGTACAGTATCTGTTGTGTGAGTTTTCTTTCTTTCTTTTTTTTTTGTAGAAAGTTGTCTGCTGACTGACCTTTAGCACATGCATGCCCTCAAACACGCACCGATCCTGTTGTACCACTCGGGGCCCGGCTGGCCTCTGCTCGGGCCAGAGCCTGTTAACTCCAATTCAGGCAGTAGAAACTGGTAATGAATCCTGTCAGCGCTGACATAACAACCTCCTGCTCACCACTGGTCCCTGCAGTCGGACTCTTTCTGGGGTTCATCTCTGCTCTTCCTACTGCAATCAACAGTTAGGATTAGTTTTGGTTTTCGCGGTAAAACTGCACGGCCTCAAAGTTAAAAGTATGATCTTTACTTTTAATGCTGGCATATACAAGCAGACTTATTCTTATTCTACTTTGAAGTTTTTTTTCCATCTTTTTTCAGTCATGGGGGTATTATAAGTTAAGCTTTCTTTCAGGGCAGTTTAGGTGGGATGTGTGAATGCGCACTACAATAATTATGCTGGAATAAGACTTTCTGTGCTCCTTAAGTAGGTGCAAAAATGCATCTTTTTTTTCTTCTTCGCTACGCCATGAGACGGATCTGGCATAAACTGCTGTGCCGTGGTCTGCATTTAACTCGGAGGCTAATATTTGTTAAGTTAAGCAGGAGTTGAGCATTTTTTTTCCCCATTTGTTCCCATCATGTCTCGTTATTATCAGCATGTTTAAAGTGGATGACTTGCTGTGTTTTCTCATTTGAATTTGTGGATCTGCAAAAAAAAAAACTCACCCCGTCACAGTCGTGCATCACATGGCCTGAACTTCTATTTCTCAATAATTCATCCAGACAACTAGAACGATTGTTCTATGAATATGCACTAAAAATTCCTTTCCTGTGCTCTTTCTCTTTAGGTTTGTACAATCTCTGTGTGTGTTTGAGAGTGTGTGCATGTGAACAAATATGCAGCTGTGTGTACGCAGCTCTTTTCCGCCAGAAACAAAGGAGGTGTCAGGGCGAATTAGCCCCCTCCCCACACACACACACAACTGAACGCCAAGAGGGCTTAGGGATGCACCACAGGTTCTGCTGAGTCGCACATGAGCCGCGGTGTCTGCCTCTTCGTCTCCGCTCCCCCTCCACTCTTCCTCCTCCACTCCTGAGTTGCTCTAACAAGGTTGTTGGAAGAGGATAAGGCGTGTTAAATGAATAATTTACACAGAAGAGCGCTCCTTATTTATTTAATACGGCTGAATGTGACTGAGTGGGCAGCATGCGTCCCCAACTGCAGAGACGCTGTTGGCTAAATGAGCTCTCACTCAGCTTAATGGAGGGCCAAGGCGACAGGCGTTTAGAGCGAGTAAAGGGGGTTTGCAACGGAGAGTTTGTTCTGTGCATCTCTGAGTGTTTGCATTCTCAAAAGGGGCCACGCAGAGCTGAGTGAGTGTGTAAAACCACAGAGCTGCTGTCTGCTGTATTCTCAGGGTCAATACACCATGTCTTCAGATTAGAGCTAGAGATCACATCTCTAGCTCTAAGATCAGGTGCTGAGCTCGGACCTGAGCTAGAGATGCGCCGATATTTATACCCGTATCAGTCCCGATGTTGGGGAAAAAGAAAAATTCTAGATCGGATATCGGCGATTTGAAAGGTTTGTTGCAGTTTATTTTTCACAAATTTTTTTGAACGAGGTCGTCAAACTGTTGCTTTTGTCAGTTTCAGTTTCTTTATCATTTATTTTTCCATTTTCTGTTCGACTCCTAACTGCACCGACTGAATGGGCTAAAGTTGTTGTTTTTATACGTTTGACCAAACCTGTGAAGCTATTGGTGTATTTAAGTGTGCTGTCTGTACTGGTGCAGAGTTGTCAAATTAATTTGTAATTCATTATATTTATGTAAGTGTTTAAAAAAGAGAACATTTCTTTTTTTAAGAAAAAAAATCCAGCACTGTTTTTTTTTTTTGTGCATCAGATCGGTATCGGCCAATACTAAACCTCAGATATCAGTGGAGGATATCTGATCTTTATCCTGTTTAGAGCCTCTCCCCAATCTGAAAATGCTTCCTGAAATGTATAATCAATGGGACAGCTTAATGCCTATAAAATAGTGGCTATACTATATATTTTTTTCTGGTTTATTGTTTTTATTTTATTTTTTTGGTCCTGCTAGATGAGGTTCTAAAGTAAGGAGGCCCTTAAGGGACAAGAAGAAAAAAAAATTCCGACCTGCTTTCTGCTGCTATCTCGAGATCCTGACTTTTTTTCTCGAGATCCCGACTTATTTCTTCATGTCGCGGGATCTCGAGAAACTAAGTCGGGATCTTGACTGAGTTTCTCGGGATCTTGATGTCAGGATCTCAGGATCTCCAGTAAGTTTCTCAGGATCTCGAGAAAGTAAGTAGGGATTTCTTTTTTTATTCTCCACGTCCCCTTAGGGACTCCGTACTAAAGCAATCAGGACTTCAGTCGTGAAAAATGGAAGAACACCTTTAAAATTCAAGGGTTTTACCTCTTTAAATATATATTTGTTTAATAAGTTATTACATGAAGGCATCTGTGGTTTGTGGTTTTGTTTACTTGAGGTTAGATTAATTTTAGAACCTGCTAAGTACCAGGCATATAAAAAAAACAAAACAAATTAAAACCCTGCACACTCTTGTTTTCTGTGACTATAGAAATACAACATCGTCAGTTATTCTGTTCATGTACATGAAGTGACATTTTTTGATTAAAAATAACACATAGCAAAAATAAATTTACTACTGTAAGCAATGTAGCCAAAAAGCAAAAACGGAATAATGTGACTCATTATGTTGGGGGATCAGTAGAGGCAGTGCAAACCCTTCAGCTGGTTACAATTGGCAAATTGTTGTCCCTTTCAATATGCTGATTTTGGACAAATGGGTTGAGAATGTCTTGGGATTTTTTAGCCCTTAACATATTCTTTCAAATTTGAAAATAAAAGTCCATGCTCATAAACAAAGTGACATGATGCGTACATGTTACATGGATAAAATAACTGGAGGTTAACCCTGCAAAATGCCACAAAAAAAGCCACAAATGTAGGTTGAAATTATATTTTCAAACGTGCATTTAACCCTCTAACTCAAATCAGGTCTGTAAATGTAACTAATCAGTTACCTCTAATTCTTGTGTCCAGCAAGAATAATCAAATACAAGCATTTAAAAAAGAAACTGTTGAGCAAAAAACAAAAAAATGGGGTAATTTCACAGAGAAACCAAAGATAAATGGACTGCCTTTGTTGCATCACTGGGCTGCATAGTGGCGCAGTTGGTAGAGCTGTTGCCTTGCAGCAAGAAGGTTCTGGGTTTGAGTCCCGGCCCCGGTCTTTCTGCACAGAGTTTGCATGTTCTCCCTGTGCATGCGTGGATTCTCTCCGGGTACTCCGGCTTCCTCCCACAGCCCAAAAACATGACTGTCAGGTTAATTGGTCTCTCCAAATTCTCCCTAGGTGTGAGTGTGTGTGTGCTTGGTTGTTTGTCCCGTCTGTTTGTCTCTGTGTTGCTCTGCGACAGACTGGCGACCTGTCCAGGGTGACCCTGCCTCTCGCCCGAAAAGATAGCTGGAGATAGGCACCAGCACCTCCCGACCCCACTAAGGGACAAGGGTGTTAGAAAATGGATGGATGGATGATGTTTTAATGCGGCCTTCGAAGGATGCACCTTCGAAGGATTATGCAAAATAAAATAAATAGCACCAGAGTGTATCTGCTTCTGGTGCATCCTTCGAAGGCCGCATTAAAACATCATCCATCCATCCATTTTCTATTATTATTATTTTTGCTAATGTTGTTTTGTATGTTACCAGGGGGAGTGTGGTGAGTGGGGGACAGGACCACTGCCGAGGCACCACCCAGAGAGAGGAGGGCCGGGGCAGCGGCTGAGGAAGGAAGAGTCTTTCACCTGGTAAATGCTTTGCTTGACATACTTGGAGTTGTTCATGTTACTTATACAACATAGAAGGTTGTATGAATCTTCCATGTTTTCCTGCAAGACTGAAACGTGACATGTCAGTGACCATATGAACTCGATGTGCCATTGCGTAAAATTCATGCATAGGATTTTAATTCCCAGGAGAAATGAAGAGAACCTTGTGATCTTCATCTTGGAAAAAAGTCCTTCCCATTCTGTCTCTGCCATCTTCCTGCTGTGGACACAGGCGGCCCCCCTCTCAGCAGGAGCCATCCTTCGCCACAGCTCCTGTGTGTTCCCCAAGAGAATAAAGTCCCACCGCTCACATTGACCTCATTATAAAAATAGCTCGTCTATCCAGCGATCCCAGTTTCCTTTTTCTCCTCAGCCTTGCGTATGGACTGATCCGTCCTACCTGCTGCTCCCTTGTCTCTCTATCAGTGTTTTCATCAGACTTAACATGAGATTAAAGCTTATGCAAGTGCTTGTAATAGTAAAATTTCTCCTAGCCCTGCCAGGCCCAATCTGGCCTTAATCTGTGATGCCTTTTAATCATGAAGACCTCTGTGCTACAATTCAGATTGTTTGCTTGATCTGTTCCCATTGTCTCCTGGTTAAGAAGCTGGCGTTATTCTTTTTTTCTTTTTGTAAATGGAAGCTAACCGTTTCTGTCATATTAAGCAGCGTTCGTGTCTGTTTAACTTAGCAACAGCGTCAGTGGTCGTTCTTATTCACGACTGGATTCTATTGTTCCAGATTCTATTTGCTGCTGTTTAAATGACTCACCAAAGATGAGAAAGCAGGATGCTTGATTATAGAATTTTGCAAATAATGACAAATGTTGGCCAAAAATCTTGACGCTATTTGATTTGCAAAAGTCCTTTATTACATTCAAAGTTAACAAAATCGTTACGGATACTGACCAAAATTGCAACATTTCTTCCAGTTTCAGCTGCTGCTGGTCAAATGAACCAAACCTTTTGAGCAACCAGTCTTCCTCCTCAGCTGTGATAGCGAACTAGCACACCAAGAACTTGTGCAAAAGAAACGCATAACCTCTGAAGGAGACACTGAGAGCAACGTCCTCCTTCACGAAATGCAAACAAAAATGGAGTAGGGCCCAATTTCGACCAGAGATCGCTTTGTTGGGTTAGTTTGGTTATGCGTTCACACCTCCCCAAACAACCCAGATATTCTTGACAAACAAACTGGAGTTCCATTAAAGCAGACTAAACTGTTCACACAGGCGAGTGTGAACCCTTGTCTTCTTTTCATGAACTCAATGTTGTTCTAGTTCTGTTAGGTGAAAGTTTTGTTTAACGTCTCCTCATTTGGGCAGCAGGTTTTATAGGCAGCGCTCTGGTCGAAAAGACTGAACATTTTCATTCACATCTGACAAAACACCAAAAGGATTTAAAAAATGAAAAGCACATTTTTTGTGTGTGTGTCTTGTAACACCCCCAATTTCAAGACCCATTTAGAGAACCAAGCAAACACATTAGCTCCTTAAGCTGTCTTTACATATTTATCTTGTACAGTGTTACCAGGAAGTGTGAGCAGGCTTGTTTGTTCCCATCTTCCCTCTGTCTCATCTGCTCATGCAGCACCTAATCAACTGTAAGAGGTCATTTCCTGTTCGTTTGGAACAAGCTGGTTTGCATTGACCTGCTTTTAGATGCCCGTGCTTCACCTTAACAGGAGAAGAACTGTTGGATTCATCTGCATAATCGTTTGATGTTGACAGAGCCGGCGTCATTAAGATCGCTTCCACACTGCTCAGTGTTCCGTAACGGTGCGATGCTACCTGTGTTCTGAAGTTCGGGGTGAGACCAGGACCACACTTGCCTGTCCTTCACCGCCTCAGTTGCTTTGTGTGCGTCTGTGTTGCCTTGCCCTCTTGGGGCAACGTTCCCCTCACCTCCGCCCCCTCTTATCTCATCTCTTCTCCTCCCCACCTTTGCTGTTTATCCGTCTCAGGGCTCGTTATGTCCCTGAACCTGCTCTAATTAGCATCCCGCACAACGCTGTTTATTTACCCAGGTACCTTCAGACGTGGAGGGGGGGGGGGGGATTGGGCGAGGGAGAAAGCTGGAAGGAGAGAGGGCTGGGAACAGGAAGAGAGGGAGAAACAGTGCAGACAATCAAAGAGCTGTGAGACTCCCTCATTCCGGATGAAGGGTGTAGTGATGGTTAGAAAGACATGATGCTCGGAGTCGAGAAAGTGAGAGACGGATAAGTTTCCCGCCTCCCCATGCCTCTGCCTTTTCCAGCGTTTCATCTGAGACGCAGAGTGCCTAAAATTAGCAATTTGGCAGCTTCCTTCCTTTCTTCCTCCCTTCCTTCCAGGGGAGCCATTAACGTTCTTCCATTACATCGAGAAATCTTTAAGGTGGGACTGGGAGTGTAGGTGTTTTCTTAGAGTTCCTGCTGGAGTGGGAGCAAAATCCACCTCAGTGTTTATGTGTAGGAGAGAAAACTCTTTTTTTTTTTTAAAAAAAGAAAAACACTCTTGAACTTAATGTCACATCAGCCACTCTCTGTAGCCATCCTTTCCGAGCTGATGGATGCAGATCGCTGTTTCTCATCTGTGCTTGAATTTCTTTACTGTATTTATCCCAAAGTGAAATTAAATGCTGTTGTAACTCATATCATTCCAAAAAATTTTCTAAGTGTCCTTGAGGATGGCGATGCTGTGAGCAGGAAGGATATCCCGTAGCGGTCGGTCTTGCAAAAAATCCAAAGAATCCTCTTACCAAAAACACTGTTGGTGGGAGACAGTCTGAGTATCATGGCATGCCAACAATAACACATTCTGGAAGACATCAGTTGTTGGCCAGCTCTGCTAATCCATCTCATTCGCTTTTGCTGCTCCTCTTTAAATCTCTCTGGAGTTTCTCCCCTACTCCAGAGGAATGCTGGAGTAGGGGATACAACTCTTGTCCATTAGGATTGATGGAAAAGATGTTTCTGCTCCTCAGCACAATTCTAGAATTCAAGTGATTCTTGACTCTGCAAGTCCACCTTTAATTAGGTCTGGATCCTGATTTACATTGGATCAGATTAGTCTGAATAGCTTTTATCTTCCTAGTAAATAAAACTATCATTTGAAACCTGCATTTAGAGTAGAGTTTGTTTGATCTGCAAGGCACTTTGAGTGTCAAAACAGAACAAGCATGTTTTCAGCTCTGGATATTGACAATAGAACCTTTTCATTCTCTGGCTTTAATTGATCGTATTTAGGTAGACATCAAATATTTTCTAATTCCGTACATATTGAGTTTGCCCAGACACGTCCCATTTCTGTGGTGTCTGGGTTTTACCCCTGCCTCCATTTCCCTTCAAACTGAGGTAATTATTTTGTGATCCATTGCCTTCAAAATCTTGTTTCCTGTTTTGTTTTCTTTTTAGTCTTGTGTATTATCTCTCTTCGCTTTGAAGACAACATCCTACCCAACCTGGGGGCAGTCCATTTGTTTTTGCTCATTTTCCGTTTCCGTGCCATCAGACGGGATGGTCCTGTCGTCAAATCCTGCATTTTTCCTATTGCACAAAGGGCTGAATGACAACCTGCCCATCAGTGAGTTTAATATTTCTCAGAGAGGCATTCTCCTTGAGCTGCATTTCTGGTTGATAGTTTGAATTCGGGGTGCACAGTTAGCAGTTTTCTGACCGATCCAATATATCCACTTCCTGATGTCTGCTCAGTCTAACGTCTTGGAATTTCCGCTTCCTTCCTCCTGTTCCCCTTCTCTTCTATTTTGTGCTGCGACTCTTTAGTGTTGTTTGACCTATTCAGCGGAGTCCAAATGTCACCGTCAAGGGAAAGGTCAGGTAAAGGTTTAGCACCGAGCTACGTCTGAATGGCTAATGCAGTCCTGGCTGCCTGAGGGCGTGGTAGTCAAGAGGGTTGAGGGGGGCGGGCAAGTTGACACTTGAGACCTTGAACACACACCTCTCCATGCTTACACACATTCGACCATTCCACTGTCACCTCCGCTCCAATTCAATGCCACTCAGCGCCGAGCCAGCAGACATGTCACGTTGGCGCACGCGACTCTGCCTGCATCCGCTCGGATGATCGGGAACGTTACAGCTTCCCCCGGAATGACACATGCCCTCGACGCGCCTCCCGTTGGACGCCGGGTCAGAGGTCATTGTTCGTCAAAGGTTTATAGCATCTTGCCTGCAAAAGGCAGGGTCCAATTTGACATCGGTGCTAAAAATGCGTCCGCTTGGAGTTTTCTGTCCTGCCTAAAAATACTCATCGCAATAAATGCGAATATAAGTGCAATCATTTCCCCGTTTCTGTATCCTGGCCCAGTCCCATTTTTGTGTTTCTATATGAAAAATCGCAGGTCAGCTGTGGGATTTCTGTATCGATTAATCAGCCTCCTCATGCAGGGGGGGAGCAGCTGGATTCTAATTGGAATGGATTTCTCCACTGCATTGATTTGCTCAGGTGACAGTAGATGACATACAGCTGGGTGTGTTTGTGTGTGTACCTGGTTTTTGTTGCCTCTTTAGGACCTTTGCTGGTACAATCCCCTAGAATGTCGGGAGTTTATGGGGACCAAACGGGCGAGATGCAATTTTTGGGTTAGGATTACACATGCACTCATGAATGGACATCTGGATTAGGAAAGAAATGCAAGCTTGTGGGTGGCCATGAGGGTTTTTTGTTCTTCCTGCAAATACCATATGGTGCCCTAATGTCCTTCCTGCAACACCTTTCGCTGCTTGTTGTCGGGTGAAAAGGTAAAACGGAGCAGCTGGATGTTACTGAATCGCCTGGCATTGATGTGTTTGCGTGTGTGCGTGCATCTGCGTGCGTGTGTGTCTGTCTTGTAACTCATTCAAGGGACCCACGGATGAAACCAGGACCTCTGAAAAAAACACTGATTTCATTTTCCCCCTGACTGCTTTTAGATCCACACCCTGCACTGCTACATGAAACACACACCCAACCTTCCTTATCCTTCTATCCAACTGAGGACTTTGTCATGATTTTCATTCATTTTAGTAACTACATCTATGCCTAACCTAGGGATTTTTACCCAACCTTTAATGGTATATCACTAACCCACACCTTACCCAAATCTTTAATTCACACCACATCTCTAAACCTAACTAGTAGAACGCATTAGAAGTGAGAAAAAAAGTGGGGAAAAATGTCCTCACTGGTAAAAATGACCTCCCTTTGTCGGAGGACATGGTGAAAGTTGTCCTCTAAATGCAGTATATAGAAGTATACACACGCACACACAGAGGTATGGTTTTCTGTTTTTACTAGGACCTTTCATTGACTTCCATTTATTTCTACAGCCTGACTCTGACCCCATACCTAACCTTTACCACTACATGCAAAACCCTAAATCTAACCTAAACTAAATTCACACCTTGGTCCTACACGTAACCCCTAAAACAGATGATCCTCATCCTCATTTTACTCATCTGGCCTCTCTTTCCTAATCCGACAATCTGCTTCTATGTGTTTGAGGGAAGAGTAGGAGGTTGGTAACAGTTGGCCGCTGGACATGGCTTCTCACAGCTGGCTGGTCCCAACCCCCTTCCTTCCACTTCCCCCATGATCTTCCCTCTTATCTAGTCCAGATCCCGGCCTTTCATCTGGGATAGAACCTGGGGGGCGCTTGGCTTCTGCTGGGGTTTTCAGCTCTTTCTCCTGCATACACACCAATACACTCCACTCCAGACCCCCTCCATCTCCCAGCTCTATCTGGGAGTCCCAGATGAGCTTTGCTCTCACCTACATGGAAGATAACAAGCCCTACATGACTGTTCTTTTTCTCTGCCTGGTTTTCCTCAATACACTTCTGATCAGACTTTTCAAATCTGCAGCACAAAAAGGCAGAGAAGCTATGGCTTTGGATTTCTACTGTTTAAGACAAGAATTACTTTTAAGCTTAAACTCTTTTTTTGTTGTTGTGTATTTGGATCCTGGCTGCTTTCAGGATGAACAGAGGGGGGAGTAAATAGTTTGACCCTGCAGATTATTGAGTATTAGTGAGACAAAGTGGAAAGTGAATTCATCGTAGACCCAAACGGAGTCCTCCGCATGCTGTAAAATCTCAGAAAGACTCGTTCAGCCGCACTAAATTGCATTACCGGCTAACAATTGGGCCGTTGTTTTAGCTGATCAGCCCATTAGGCTAGGCTTGTCCAACTCTTCATGTGACCCAGGTCCAGGTTGAAATTGGTGTTTTTATCCGTTTACGACATGCCATTCCATTCTGCTCCAGGTGGATCCCTGGTCTGCCCTCCTGCTCAACCCTGACCCATTTCCAGCCTAAACAACAGATCGTCACCTCTCACCCTGCTGCCTGTACCTGATAATATGTCTCTGTGGATCAGCCCTCTTTGTCTCTCCCCTCTCCTCCTTCAGTAACCCTCTCCCTGGCTCTGACCTCTGACCTCGGGCATAACAGAGCATTTGGCGTTTCGAATCGAGCAGCAGATTGAGTAGCATCTGTGACCTCTCTGTGCAATTGTCTCCTAGCCATGCCGTGTTGTTATTTTTATTAGATTAGGCTTCTCACATCTAAGGGACATTTTAAGCTTCTGTACGGGTCAAGGCTTGTACAATGAAATGGCCAATTTGATCAAAAGGGTTGCTATAAAACAATTAAATTAAGCTCAAGGAAAATTTCCTAGTTTGTTTTGTCTTTTTGGCACATGGTATATTCCTTAATTGGTGGTAAATCGAATTGACTGGATGTGATTTGGCAAGCACACAGATGTGTCTCTGTTGATCTTCGAGGTCAAACAGTGTTGAGGAATGTGTGTTGGCCAGGGTTACGGAACGTCTCCAAACATCTCAAAGTGTTGTAAACAGACAGCGGTCAGTTGATTTACCTTTGAGGTCTGGAAGCGAAGAGAAGAACCAGCCACCCAGCCTGGGTAGGAAGGCAAACGTAAAAGGATACACTCCTTTCTGCTGCTCACATCTTTCTTATTGTGTCATTATGAACACGGTCGTATTTTCACTACCTTTACATCAGCAATGAGGGCAAACTCTTGTCTATCAGTCCTCTTGCCTCGTGTCTCTCCTTTGGTTAACCACAAGATGGGGAAAGTTATTAAAATTCTCATTAGGCTAATGGAAGCACATAATAAGAAGAGCAACCCACATTATCCGTCAAAGTCTAAATAGAGTGGACATAATGGTTGCCTAGTGCCCAGACTGCCTGTTTTTAAAATGTAGTACTGCTTGATGATTGATCCGTTCAAGGAAGTGAACAGCACGATGGGGCCTGAAGCAGTGCGGTCACTGACTGCACCGGCACACTTTCTGAGGTTCTGCTGGAAGAAAGTAAAGATTGTTCCAGAAAACACATGAAGACGTATTCAGGCCATCAAGGTGCGATCTTAATGGAAACAACTGAAGTGGTACTCGATGTTCTGTTCCTCAAGTGCATCAAAATCAGTTTCTGGAAGTTGAGTAATCGTGAACGTCTTCTGCATTAGCAATCACATCCGCAAAATTCTGACCAGTCACACAATAATATTTTCCATTCACAGGGTGGCAAAAAGTTCACAAGGAGAATTGTGACAAGAAGGGATGGATGACATGAAGCTAAGAACAACTGAGATACTGAGAACTTATTTCAGCAATCCAACTCCACCATCCAGAGCCCTTGCAAGCAATAATCTGATCTGCCTCCACATGCATTAACAAAGGTGCCTCTTGACAAGAACAACTGCACTATGGAGGTTTGATCAACTTTAGAACTGCTAAACAAGATAGTGGCAGTCTCACTATTGTCATGTCTGTTTACTGGCTCAATGGTGGTATGTAGTGATGATGTCCATTATAAAACTAATCAGCAGCTGATTGACCATCTCTGACATCAATTGTCACAGTTGGCACAGGAGATGTTTTTCGTCTTTTGAAGGGCAGCAAAAAGTTCACAAAGGGAATTATGAACTTTTTGAAAATGTGACTGAAAGGGACAGTTTTATTGACTGAGCAAAAATAAATGAGATTGTCGATCTCCAGTTGTCATTGGGAAGGAGATGGGATACCCGAGGACAATTTAGAGAGACCAGTTAACCTAACAGTCATGCTTTTCAACTGTACCTAAACGAACCGTACTAGTTAAAGTTAAATGTTTCCATCACTGAATCAGGACCAGACTCCAGGAAGCACCACTGACACATCTCTCCTACATTAGGGTTTGTCTAAAGTTAGAAACTTACCACACACAAATGGTAAATTGTGCTACATCTATCAAGATTAAGATTTAGACAATTTCACGTGGGAAAGTTCCAAGTCATACCCCCCTAAACTGTACCATCTCTCCTTCAGTGGATTGAGACAGATTTATTGAAATTGAATTTTCTTCCGAGAGCCAAAAGTGACAAAAGTACTACGATTCTCCTGACTACTTCTCCAGCTGTTCATACACACCTTATGTTTCCATTCCTTAATGTCCAACAGTTTAAATTAACTTTGGAGTGTTATTCAACATGCATGGCCTTTGCCCATCATCCCTCTTTCTATACTTACATAAAACGCCCAGAGAAACACACATCCTGTGGTTTTTATTCCATTCCGTGTTCAGCCAAAGTCACAGTCAAACTAGAATTAACTGTCCGCACAGACGAGGAATATCTCCAGTTTTATGGAGTCGTAATGCGGTAGGGTACTGTATAAATAATCTGCCAGCACAGAAATACTTCCAGCTGTTAAACAATATGCCTGAGCGGTTTTTCTTTTCTTCTCGTTCTTTTGAGTGAAAAGAATCCCTTTTATTTATTGAGGAATGATTGCTTGAATGTTTGCCTTCAGTAACACCTCCAGATTGTTGCTCCGTTTGCTGATTATTGTTTCAGAGCGCAGTTTGAACTTTGGCAGGACCACATGTTGCTATTGAACATTGGCTCAAAATGTGAAATTCAAACCTTTGCCCTTTTTTTTGACAATTAGGCCCTTTGAAGTTTACCTCTGTAATCTTTGCCGTCTTTTGATACGACGACGCTGTGTTGATACAATCGTCGGGAATTTCTCTCTTGTTTTTACAACCATACCTGTGGCTTTTGATTGATGGATGGAAACTCTACGGTCGATTGAGATAATAAAGACTTGTGTAAAACCTCACTTTGAGGTTACCGTTTCCCTACGGAGCGCAGCCGTATTCTGTATCACCGCTGTCAGAATGGCAGAATGGTGTGGAACGGTCCCACCCCCCCTCCACCCCACTGCGAAAGCATGAAATGTTATTAGTGAACAAGGTAGGATAAAGTAAATTCTAGCGATTGTGTGAAACATCCTCGTTGCCTTCGGCCAGGTTGTATAATCGGTCAACAGAGGGGGCGACGAAGAGGGAAACCCCTCTTCATCTCCTGAAGATTCTGCCGCTGGGCAGCTTTCACGCACTGGCTGATTGTTCCAGGAAGTGGGGTGGACAAGAAGCCCCCCTGCAGATCCTCAGCATGTACCGTGGCAGCATGCTGAGTATATATCAAAGGGGACAGTCTGTTCTTAGCCCGGGGCAGAGAGGCTGTGCAGTGTGGGACCAGAGAGCCATGGATAATAGGACAGCTTGTCACACTTGTGAAAATCCATTGACTTTTTTTTTTGTTTGATGATGTATTTTATTGCTTTGCCTTGCTTGGCTTGTAGAGTAAAAGTAAAAGTCACATATATATTAAATACATTGTTATATGACCACGATATTCTGCAGCAATGTCCATTATTTATTCTTTATTTGAGCAAAGAGATTTTAGTTTGAATGATGGAGCATTGTTGGATAATGGCCAGTTTCAATCTCCCCATACCAGTATTTACCTAATTCTGATGTCACTTCTGTCCGGGAGGGTGATGTTGAAGCGGGCGTCTGACCTCGAACTTTGGAGCTCATCACCAAAAAAAAAATAGTTTAAAAAAAATTCCAAGAAAGGTTTGACTGATATACAGCAAATAGACTTTTCAGTTGATTATTGAAACTGGTGCAAATCTTTTTTCATTTGTCATATTTTAATAAAATGCCATTAATTGCTATTTTATTTTTTTATTCTATTTTTTTTTATTCTACTTTTACATCAATCTTTTAAGATTCAGATGTCTCATTTATTATCTGATACCAACTTCTTGATTGAACATTACAGCAACAAAGCAACGTTGCTGTAATACGTTCAGCTTTTCTGAAGGTCTGAATGAACTACAGGCTTGGCTCTGTATGGGGGCAACGAAGAGGGAAACCCCTCTTCATTGATACTTCTTCGTCAGTAGAAAAAGTATCTCGCTTCTTCTTTTGTTTAGACATCCCACTAAAGTTAGACTCTTCCTTCAGTAACAGCTTCTACTCTGAAGAGTGTGGTCATTTCTATTTCTTTTAGCATTTGGGTATTCACAAATTGGAAAATCACGGAATTTTTTAGTTTCCCACGCTAACTGGCCAAATGCATTGACTGGAAACCTGTTGTCTTGCTCGCTGCTATTTTGGTGCATTTCTAATAATTATGTTAATATGCATGTGAAAAGATGGTGTTGAGGCTTTTAAGTGCAAATCCACAGTTTGGCAGTATAGCTAACGTAAAATATTGTTTTCTTTTTTCCGTGTGTTTCAGTTGGTTGCAAGTGATCCATCCCGTCAGATGAAGAGCCTTCAGTTCCGGAGCATTGCTCCCAAGGCCCCAACTGTGGTGCCGTCACCCTCCCCTTTGGCCCCATCCTGCCAGCCTCTGTCAGCTCTACCTGAGGCGACTACTGCCTCTAGCCCCAAGTCCATCCTCGTACCCACACAAAACTATGCACTGATGCAAATAGCAGGTCAAGATGGAACATTCTCCCTCGTTGCACTCCCACCTTCTGTCTCCTCTCAGACTCCACAGCAACAAACCCAGTCAATCCAGAAAAACCTCAAGTTACCCATACCCAGATACCCATCGGCTAGAAGCAAGAGGAGCTCAGAAAAGGTCAAATCACCGATTGCTGTAAGTGCAAAAGCAGCTTTCAACGTTCCTGTACTGCCTCAGACCAAGTCAGTGGGGAGTGGAACATCTGCAGTGTCAAAGCTAAAGCTAGAAGAGACTAAGCACACAAGGGAAACCACAAAAGAATCTTTAGAAAATGTATTTCTGATTGACCCAGGCTCTTCTGACATCTCTGTCACTGCCGTATTACCAGAAAAGGCTCTGCTGTGTCCTGGTTCTAAGTTGGAGCAAACGGCAGATGGCAATGAGAGATCTGCTTCAGCAAACCTTGTTCCGAACCTCCGCTACCCTTCTGCAGCTTCCTCAAACTCTACAAGCAACCCCCCTGAGGAAACTAAGACCACAGTGGGGCTGTGCCAAACTAAATCAACTGCTGCTCAGCCTCAGGGCAGTATCACTGTCCTGTCACCAGCCATCTTCAGTAAAGCAGTTCAAATTATTCCTTCACCACCCAAGGGTAAGCTACCCATTCTGCCTTATGCTAAGATGAAGAGCTCTCTGATACCAGCTGCAAAGCTCAGCAGTTTGTCCCCAGAGAGAAAAGGCTTCTGTGGACAGGCAGGTGTCTTCACTTCTGGAGATGCTACATCCAAGAACATGGAGAATGCCGATGTCTCGAGGCAAAACCCGGTGCTGAACTCCAAACCCTCGCTGATTCCTGTTACTCTTCAGAAGCCACCTGGCAAGAAGAGAGGAAGGAAGAGAAAGACGATGGAAGACATCTTGGCTTTTGAAGCCAGAAAGAAGAGGTCTTTGTCTTTCTTTCGTAGAAGGGTCCCTGAAAAACCTCCAGCAGTAATTCCAGGCTTCAAACAAAGAGAAGTTGATATTTCCAAGAAGTACCGAACTATCCGACCCAAGCCCATTTTGGTTATGGAGACGGTTCCACAACTGGTGAGCTTGCCTAGAGTAGCACCAGATGGCCACGAACAGGAGCTCTTGCTTGGTCACCAACTATCCACGTCTGCCACAACCAAGGCTCTGGACTGTTCCCCCCAAACGGCTCCGGTGACCCTTCACCTGAGAGCCGGTTCCAATCCAAAAGTGTTCATTGGCAGCCGTCCGCTCCACCGCTGCTCAATCTGCAACCGCTGTTTCCAGTTCAAGCACCACCTCCAGAACCACATGAACACTCACACAAATAGTCGGCCCTACATCTGCCCCCTGTGCCGCAAAGCATACGCTCATAGAGGCAGCCTGAGCACTCACATGAAGCTTCATCACTCTGAAGTACGGCCACGCCGATCTCTGTGCTGCGAGTTCTGCGACAAGGTCTTTGGATATGTGGGAGTGTACTTCCGTCACCTGAGGGAGGTCCACCGGGTTGTGCTGACCGTGGAGCCCTCAATCAGTCGTCATGAGGAGGACGTGTCTTTGGAGGGGTAAGGTCACTCTTGGACAGCCGTCGAACACATGCAAAAAGCTTCTTGACCTTTTAGCTTGAAGCAGATTGATGACCTGACTAATCATTTTCCTGTTTTCTCCCCAGAACTGTCTCTCCGGAGCAGTCGGACGAACAAGATCAGGAAGACCCTGTGGAGCTGCAGATCAAATGCGGCCGGTGTCAAGCTACCACTCCCACCTTTGCTGACATGAAGATGCATTTGCTGTACGTACATGAGGAGGAAGTCCACATCCGTGCCCATGACGGTGTGGCCCAGTGTGTCGGGCGCAAGGTCGAGAACGAGCTGGTAAAGCACGCCGCTCACTACTGGCGCCAGCTGAACGAGAAGCGCAACCTGGTGAAGTGCGGCAGCTGCGATGAGGAATTCTTTTCCTTCTCCAAACTTAAGAAGCACATCATGTCCCACCACCGTGTCGGGGACGAGGAGGGCGACGAAACGAGATCGACCTCTCCTGAGAGCGACAGTGACTTGGGGGTTCTGGCAGCAGGGGCGGCCTTTAACTGTGTGCTTTGCAGTACGGTGCTGGACACTAAGGAGTTGATTATGGAGCACTGGAGAAGTCACCATCACTGTGAGCAGCCAGTCCTGCTGTGGGATGCCCTGAGCTCCTACTCTGGACAAGAAGAGGGGGAGGCGGACGGAGATTTAGACACTCCTTCTCCGAGCCCACATTAAGTGGCTGAGCAGGAGAGGTCCTTACCGTAGCTCCTCCTCGTACTCACTCAGTCCTAACAATCAGCAGCACAGGGATGGAGAGTTTCTCTTAGGTCTTTTGAACTCTAGTTTGGTCTTTCACGAGGTTAGACAAGGCATAAGAAATGAAAGGGTCTGACGATACAAGTCGTAAGAGATTCTCTCACCAATTCACTTCTAGAAACACGATTGTTTTTATTTTTCTGATTGCACTGTTCTGTTCTATGAGTTTGGAGGTATTTAAGAGCCTGTTTAAAATATTTTTTCTACGTTCTATTTAAATGTTATTGTGGCTGATATTTAATCCAACTGACACAACTGTTAACTAACTAAGGGTCTTTTCACCCTTTAACTGATCTAACCGTGCAGATCATTGGCTTCATCTTGTGCTAGAGTTCTCCTCATTTTGTCTCGTCACCCGACATCTGCTGAGTGGTGATTGGAGGAAAACTGGCTGCATTAGCGGTCCTCTGTTAGCTTTGCTAGCATCCTGACCCATCGTCAAAAGTCATATTTTTTCATAAATGATGTCTCTAGGAAAAGCTTTGAGCACAACCAACACAGTGTGTTTAAAAAGTCTGCATGGTTAGATAAAACTCTGAGCAAGTGACGAGGTAAGATCACATGAGGTAAAGATCACATGACTGTAGGATGTCGTCTACTTATTGTGGAGGCTGACAGTTTTTTCCATGGGCCTTTTGGTCATCAAAGATGAAAAGAAACGAGTGTTTGTACAATCCTCCGATGTAACATTTTTCACAGTCGAAGAACGACGTCCGTCATCGAGCTCCGTGTTTTGAATGGTCCCGTTTCTATTAAGACCCGTGAAGGAAAGATTTTTGTAGCCAGCACCAAGTGACATCCTCATGGCCTTTAAAGAATCAAAAAGAAAAGCAGAAAGTGTTCATGAGGCTAATCGTTACTACGACTCCCTTTATGGCTGTTTCAGTCGATTAATGCCTGTGTGTGTGTGTGTGTGTGTGTGTATTCTGTGATATGCGAGGGTCTATTCAAAGTAGTGATTGTAGAAGTGAGTACCGTTCGCTGATTTTTAGTAAATACGCAATGGATTGCCTAGCTGTTGTTGCCAGCTCATGTATGCACCTGTGGAGTTTTGTGCACCCAGACTGAGTAGAGTTAATAGAAACTGTCGTTAAATCCAGAAGAATATGCTATTTTGTACTTTAGATTACTACAGAGAATATTTATGCTTGTGGCTGGTGATTACAGAACCAGCACTGAAACATTTTAGTTTTGTTTGCCGCATTATATTTTGGGGAAGGGTTGCTTGTTCCCCAAACCCCCCCTATGCCCGAGGGTTAGCTTGGATTTAATGAAGTGAGTCTTCAGGAGTCATTGGTAATGCTTCCCCTGCCTGTAGCAGGAGGATGTTGGTTTGGATTCGTGGAAAAGTGACGAGGTGGTAGCGCCACAGTAGGAAAATATTTTGTAAAAACACCTCGGACTTACGGAGTCAAAATGTGAAACAAATTTATGCAACATGATCTAATAGCTTTTTTGTAAAACAAAGAAGCACTATTTATTCATTCTGCTGGTAGAGACTTAAAAAGGATATTAGTATGGCTAGAAAAATAATTTTAGGATTGCCGTTTCCTGGCTATTGACCAATCCTCAAATCTTGTTCGTCTAAAAAGTTGCTAAGTATAGCCACTTTTAAGTATAGGCAATCGTGTGGGGAGTGTTGTTAGACACGCACATGCAGACGTGACCTGGCAGAGCAAAAAAAAGAATCAGTGACTTATTTTCAGACTTTTAGGCCTAAGAACCAGAGGTAGTTAAAATCGGCGAATAAGATCGGTTTGTCAATCTTAACAAAATTAAGAAAATCTGGGCTGAATTATCGATGTGTCTCTAGTTTAGATGTGACCTTGAATCTATGACTGAAGCCCCAATGTGGAATAAACACTTAATTTAATTTTGATTGGTAAGTTCTTGTTGAGCAGAAGCTCGGCCTTTTTTCTTGTTCTCTCTCTAATTGAAGTTATAAGTTGAGGGAGTTCTGTAACTTTGTAAAAGCATCAGTAAACCTTAATCCCAACAACCAATTCATAGCTACGTATTCGAAGGCTTGTTGTGTCCCACATAAGACATTTCTTTTTTTTTTGCTAGTGCATTTGACTATCTGTTATAGATAGGGCAGCTATTGCTGCCAACTTCGTAAAATCTCACTTCAAAAAATCCCAAACTGTCCCTTTAACGGGTTGGCATTATTACATGATATGTAGCTCTGTTACCATATGTCTGTGTTTATGTTTTATATAAAAAAATAGTTCACAGGGTCAAGTGAATGTACCTGAATGTTTAAAAAAAAAATTACCAAAAGTAAATATATATATATATAAATATATGCTATATAGACTTTATTCTATGGATAGAATACCTTGATATATACATAATGAGAAGAAAATATCTATATTTACAGAGTCACTAGTGAATCAGCTGCTTTGTTCTGTCCACATGGAAGAGTGCAGGTGCAGGTATCATTACGACAAAAGCCATGCAGAGCGGTCTTTGTGTCTGGGCCGAGGCCAAAGCACCGATGGGGGTCGGCTATGGTAAGCTCCACCGTGGGGGTCATCGGTGAGTTGTCCTTTTTTTTTTTTTTTCTCAAGCCCTTAAACATCAGGCAGGAAGTGACAGAGTTCAGGGTCAGTCTCTTCGTTCCTCGGCAAAAGGAGGAACACACGCCACTGTCGGCACACGCTTGGAAATCGAAAAACCTATGTTTTACTCACTTTAACACGCTGATGGTCACCTGGGTAAATTAAAAAAAAACTAAACAAAGGAAGGAAAAAAAGAGTGAAAATGTTTTGTGCTTGTGACTGTTTGTGTACCCGAAGAACCTGATGTGAGAATAAAGTTGTTCGTTGATGATGTTGCGTTGTTCTTTAAGGAACAGACGTTCGCTGGTTGAAATGTGTTTCTGTCAGTTTTTCTCCTTTAGCTACCTGTAGCTGTACACTGCAGGAAACCGAAGTTATCAGAGGCCTTAACCGAACTTCATTATTATGTTTTGTGAAAACAGAAGCAGCCATGTCTGATGATTGGTTCAGATGAGGTAAGTGACTAGAAGTTTAAAAACCTAACAGTAGCCCAAAATAAAGTGCCTTTAAAACACTGTGGAACAGGCTAGCAGTGATTCCCAGGGTTTCCTCAACATTCACCCCAACCTGAGTCTGATTCTGCCAACAGCTGGCTGGTTGTTGAGTCACTTCAGCGTTTCAATCGGATGTGTGAATGGAAACGTAAAACCCTGGAGATCCTTCAGAAACGCTAGGTTAGTGTACAGGATGCTGCATGTAGAGCTTTTACAGGCACATATTTATAAGTAGTAATGGAGTGTTATCCACATTTCAATAACTTGAGATGTTCTATAGCAGTAATGTCCAAACCTTTAGTCAAAATTGGTAAATTCTAACTTCTGGCTGGCCACAAATTTCATTAAATCAACCATGCATAAATGGATTGTATTTATTTATTTTCATTTATTTTATTTTTCCCCCTTTTTTTTTTTTTTTTTTTTTTTTACCTTTTTTGACTTGGTGAAAAAGGTTTGCAGGAATGCCTTTTCCTGTAGAAAACGATTCCCCTTTTCTACAGTTGAAAATCAATTGTTTTGGGGTTTTTTTGCAAATGTTACATCCACTGACCTCTAGGGGGCAGGACTTTTGCTCCTTCTTTGCTTGCAGGCTTTCTGCCACACCTGGAACCACTTCTCATCAATACACTGCAAAAATGCGCCAGTAGTTGTTTCCATTGGCCATATTGCGCAATTTGTCATTTTGAAAATAAATTTGTTCTATGGAAACTTTTCAATTAAAAAAAAAAGTGTTTCTGATAAAACATTTGGCACTACAGTACGGTGTTATTTTTGTTTTTTTGGTTGTGTTGCGATTGATTTATTTCACAAAACTACGATGGAAATGTTTTTTTCGCATGAAACTATGATTAACACATGTCTCTTAATAACTTATCACGGGAACAAACGTATTCACGTACATTTGGACTTAATTGCATTTCTTATTTAATGGAAACACCTCAATTGCATATATCGTGTTCTTCTACATTGGCGTAATATTGACAAAGATTTACATACATTTGTAATGGAAACGCAGCTCCTGGTTCTTTGTTCATTGCCGGGCTTCTCTGTGGTTAACTCTGAACAGAGTACTCAGTGTTGTAGCAAATTCTGTTTCGATCATGTTGACATTTGAACTCTTGCGTGTTAGAAAGTGTTTAGAAGGGCAGCTTGGTGAGGTTTCTCTGCCATTTTCCTCCCTGTTTTTGTGGCCAGCCGGAGTTTAGAAATTGCAGTTTTGTCTTTTTGAGTGATTCCATCTTTGACCTCAGAGGGGTTTATTTTTGTTTGTTGATTTAGTCTTGGAAACCCTGAAGTCTTCTCACTTCCCTTGCATTTGCAAGGCCCTGAGCCAGTGGATTAATGGAAAGTAAATGACTGGCTTTACTTTTAATCTACAATTTGTGTTCCACCCCATGCCACCCTAGACTCGCTCAAAGAAAGGAACCAAAGCTAATCATCTAATTCAGTAGCCTGTTTAGATTTTTATTTAGTGAAAACCCAATAAAAAGGTAGTTTCCAGAAGCTTTCTTTCACTTTGTGCAGCTTTGCCGAATTAAAGACATTTCTTATTAACGTTCAGGTCCGGGTTGTCTTCGGTTGACTGCTCTGAGCATACCGAGTCCCAGGCAGCATGATGAGCGTGACAAGTCTCAGTGGACCGTCCTTTGTACAATTTTAACTGGGAATCCTGAATGAGCTTCCATCTCTTGGGGGGCAGAACCCGATTCTTCTGTCACCCTTTTTTGACACGTTTCACAGTCGGTATTCTCTTTCCTTTGGCCCGTTTAGCTTAACTCACTCGGATGCTGATGAGATGCATCTGAAATCTGACAGGAGGAGTTGATGTGACCGATTTTATTTAGGCTCCCGTGTACTTTTGGCTGAACCGGTGTGTTTTAACAGAAGCAAGAGACAACGACAAACGGTGAAAGTGTTTTAGAGCCTGGTATTAACTGGAGACGTGTGTGTGGAGTGAAGGAGGGTCAAGCCAAGGGGCTGTTAGTAACCTACATCTGCCTCACCTCTGTGCTCCTCCCCCCTCTTAGCGGGCCGTCCGGCTGCCTGATTTAGTTGGTTTAGTGCATTTAGATTCCATATACAGTGTAGGTGACAACTTTAAATCTTGTCACACACTCAGTATTTTTACAATAATGTTTTTTAGGAGTATTTGTTTATTTTTTTTCAAGTCTTTTCTGGACTTTACAACAAATTGGATAATTTCTTTCACAACTGTAATCTGTGCATTTCACTATAAAGAGCTTTTTTTCTGAATCTGTGTTGTCTGGAAACATTGCATTCTGCTTATGTTCAACTTCTAAAAAAATCATCTAAAAGGTCAAATCTTGATTGGAAAAAAATTAAAGAAACTGGGTCATGTGGATTCGTCTCTGTAGAGCTTTTATATAGCAAACAGCTTGAAGTATTATTGAAAATCTACATATTTTTTTAAGTGTCCAAGCTGTCGATTTGAGATGGAAGAGGAAAAACTTCATTTTGTTCTTTCTTCGTTTGTTCTGCGAAAGTTGAAGTTGCGATTCGCTGACAAGAGCTCTCTAAAATCCAGGCCGTGTTGTACGATGGCTTCATATTTAACGATCTGATCTCCACCTACATTTGGACTCCACTCACAACGCAGACAAATACAGTTCCCAGTTGCCAGGAAATGGGGTGTTTTGTTCCTCGCTGTGGTGTTGTTCTTCCACAGGCCATCCCTGGCGGCCATTGCCACGCCGGTGTGGAATGCACATCTTCAGCTCTAATTGATTCGAAAGAGCACAGCCCTGTATCATGAGGTCAAAGGCATAATTCCTGCCGTCGCCCAAACAAACACTTCTCGACTTTCCGAGCATCCAGAGGGTTTGAAATGAGGGCAGGTCACCCCGGGGTGGCTTCCAGCTCTGGAAGAACGCAGACACTGCTGCCGCGCGAGCACAAACCGGGTCTCAATCGAGTGTCGCCATCGCACCTCATCGCAGGCGCAGATAAAAAGGAGCCTCGCTGTACAGTGATGCATATTTCCTTTTAATCAGAGCTAACGTGTAGCACAGCCTTCACAGTGCACTCCCACCTCGCTGTGGTTCTCAGGGGGGGACAGGGGAGATCAAAGCAACACCCCCAAACACACTCACACACACACACCTCGCTTGTACATGATCAGGAGAGCTGGGGGCTGCTCTCCTTCTTTATCTCCGTGTTTGAGCAGCACCCCCCCCCCCCCTTCAAGACAGCTTTGGAAGTGTCGGGACCGAGCGAGAAAGCACGAGGGATTAATAGTGAAGCGCTCTAATTTGTACCTGTTCGGGTTTTGTTGCCTCTTCCAGGGTTGACCCTGATTTCGCGGAGCTGGCAGGAATGAAACAAGAGCGTCAAACAACACGCAGGGACACTTGGAATAACAGACCTGGAGTCACATGGAGGAACACCAGAGAGATTTATGGGACAGTAAAAATGTGACCCACACTGACCACAGATGTTTTTGTGAACCACTTAGGTGGGGTGAAATCTGAGTCCGGCTCGCAGACTAGGGCTAATTGAAGGCCCCCCTTGTTCACCTTCTGATGCCGTTTTTTTTTTTCTTTTTCTTAATGCACTAACAGCTGTGACACTTTGGACCGCATGAAGACTTTGACAGCAATACATGTGCAACTTCATCAAGAGTAACTCAATTCTACCCGCTGACAGAACCCGGGCATACAAATCGGTTGCCCCACATCTCCGGGTGCCTCCCCACAGATGCCTTTCGATGAATCTGGAGACCTGGATCCGCCCTTCTCTTCTTCTGCTGCCTCTCGGTTTCACGTTTCAACACAGCGTCCCGGCTCTCCTCACCCTCCCAGATTAGTCATCTAATGAGAAGCAGTGCTGATCAGGTAAATAATTGATGGCGGGGCGGCTTGGAGAAAGCCATCGATCCGAGCGGGGCTGCAGCTCTAAATGGAGCAGAGAAAGAGCCAACCGGGGAGGACAAGAAGCCGTAGATTCTTCGCTGGGATGCTGTTTGCGCTATTGGCGGGATGGGATTCAGATTCCAGGATGCAAGAAACCATCCCTGACTACAGAGCTTTACCAATCCAAATCAAAACTTCCACATAAAATAATCTAAAACAGTAAACGTAACACCTTCAGAAATTTGAATCTAAGAGGTTGACAATCGGGCTTCATTTTTCCTTCCACTTCACAATGGACACGACTTTCGGTCTCTGTCCACTTCTGTGTACTCAGTGCTGCTTGACTCGGCTGTACGTGGTTCAAAGGGTTTTCCACTAGTAATGGTTACTTGGTACCAGTCCCTCTTTCAGAACCTACTTTGCTGGGATTTCAATTGTGTTGAGCTAGGCTGAAAATCTGACGTCAGAAGACTGACGGTTACTGATTGGCTAGAGGGTGGAGTCATTGGTTAAGTCATTGGTTAAGTCACAACCAATGACTTAACCAATGACTCCCAACCTGGATTTTGTAAAAACTAACAATCGCAACTGGATCTGACAAAAAACTAGGCTGAGCCGAATGTTGAACATAACTTCCAAGTCGTCCAGTGTTATGATGTTTGCATCATGCAAAGATTGCGTTGGTCTGCATTTCGGATCCTTGGGCCACCCGACTGCAAGATGACCCCACCCACTAGAGCTGTCACTCAACTCCTAACTCCTTTTTTAGGACCTACTTTTCTGGAGTACCAAGTGTATAAAGTCGGGCTACGTCAGAAGACAGTCGGTCACTGATTAGCTCCTGGTTGGATACATTGGTTGCATCACAAAAGCGACTTCCCTTATACCGCTGGTCTCAAACTGCATTCCTCAAGGGCCACAGTCCTGCAACTTTTAGATTTCTCTTGCCCTACACATTTGAATTCAACAGCTAAATTGCCTCACCACCATGCAGTCAAGCTCTATACAGTTAATGAGCTAGCAGCTCATTAACTGTATAGAGGCAGGTGAGCTGAAGCAGAGAGACATCTAAAAGGTGCAGGACACCGGCCGTCAAGGTGTGTGGTTTGAGACCCTCTGCTCACAATAATCTAATTTGCAGAATTTTTTGTTTTACTTCCATGTAATTTGTAATGCAGCTTACAATTGTTGCATGGGTGTTTGTGTCACGTACCGATTATGTTGTACAACTTTCTGATTTCTGGGACCGCCTGACTATATGATGATCCATTAGAGCTGTTTTTCAGTGGCAATGAAGAACCCAATCTATAGAGTGGAGCTGAGTTGGGCTGCACTGATGAATGCTAGTGGAAAGAAAAACATTGTATTTACCTGCTTGTGGTTCTAAAAGGCGAAGACTTTGTATGTCATCCTTTAAAGTTAACCACGTCTCATAGAGATGTGCACTTTCATAGTGAACCTTCCACTTCACACCTACATGCTGAGTCCCTGGACAGCCTGGTTTTAATGCGTCCAGTCACATGGGACTTTGAAAGCTATACCTCACTGTCCCTCATCATTCCTCATCAATGCTTGAAATCTTCCACAGATGCAAACATTTGACATCGCTTTGATCTCTGCACAACCAGAACATCAGATCCGCTTTGTTTGCAGGTCGCTCAACTCGATAAGTGGGACAGTTTATTCTCACGCGGAGCTGATGGAATGTCTGTCGGTGACATTGCTCGAAGTGAGACCTCCTTTTTCCACGATGCTTCACTGGGAAATCTGCTACAGGGTTGCTGCTCGTTGCCTTTGCTCGGTCCAGATGGTCAAGAGCTCCCAGGGTTCCGCAGGCTGGGCGCCGACCGCCCCAGGGGGAGGCCTGCCATCTGCTCCTGTCCTCTCCTCTCCACTCGTATAACTCACCATCTCAAGTCCCGGAAGTGCTGTGCATAAAGCCTCGTATCTGTCGGATTACCTTCCATGCTCCTCTACGGCTGATTAATACCTACAATGGGTTGTCTCTCCTGTCTCAAGCTTTTTCCTGTTAATCGCCGCCTCGTCTTCATTCCTCAGCCTCACAGTGGCTTCCATGTCTGCCTTTATGTGTGTGTGTGTGTGTGTGTGTGTGTGCATCCAATAGAATTCAAACAAGACAGAGAGCATCTTTCTGTAGTCATTTTAGCTCCGGGGAACGCGGTGAAACGACCGGATGCTCATCCCACTCTTTGCCTTTGGGGAGCTGCGTCTGCCTGAGCCGTAACCTACATTTACTGATCACTCTTACACGTAAGGTTAAACGAATCAGACCTGCTGGAGGACACACACAGACACACACACGCATGCACACACAAGGAGGTTTGTGTTTGCTGTAGCGCAAGAAAAGCTAACAAGGTCAGCAAGTGAGCAGGCATCTGAATGTGTAATTAATTTATTTAGTCTGGCTCCAAGGAGCCATGGGCGGGGGCTAATAAGAGGAGGGGAGCTGATCTGTGGAGAACAGAACATGGGAAGGAAAACTAAGATTCGTCTCCAGGAGGCCCAATGTTTCCCCTTTTGTTTCTTTTCTCCAACAACCGGAATTAAAAGAGGGCAATGAAGAAATACCCACCGTGGTTCTGATGGCTCACCTCTGATTGGCCAGACGAAAGCGGGTGGATCTTGACACGATGCGTCTCGTTTCTTTAAGGAGAATCGGACCACAGAAGGGGCACAATGTTTAAAAGTGAAACATGAAGAAATACTCTCCCCACCTCCACTCCTCCGTCTCTCCTCCCCACCCTGCGACAGTGACTCTAGCTGGGATCCACTCACCGTCTCCCCCTTGGGGAAGACCGCCATCCGACTCGGGTCGTCAGAATCAATTATCCTCATCCCCCTTTTTTCTCCTCGCCAGCGTTTACATGACTCACATTTTTCAGACCCGTTATTTTTCTCCTTCCTTCTTTTCTTACCTTGCGTCTTCACGGCAGACCCCCCACTCTCCACCCCTCCACTCTGCACCGATCCAATGCTTATCCCATGCTTAGGGGCTAAAAACAGCACTAGGTGATAAATCTTTGGCGATGTACTGTAGAAGAAAATGAAATGAAGGGAAAGAGAAAGGAGGCCTGGAGGCTCAGCAGCACAGACTGCTCAGCACAGCAGAAATTTTTGAGAAGAATAGCCTGTCCTGGAAGGGTTGAAATCGGCTCTCATTGGTGTAGTTGTGCAAACGAAATTGTGTCATTTTGTACACAGGGAGGCGTCTTCCTCCACTTCTCGACACCAGACCTGGATTGGACTGTTTTGCAAAGAGCTTTTTGTGACATGTTGTGTGATTGGTCAGAGGTTTTTGCTGCAATGTTGATGTTTCGCTTGAACTAGTCCACTTCCACTATCTTTCACTATCTAGTAGAGCATTTCTTCAGCTATGCTAGTAAAATTATATGAAAACTTACATGCATTAATCAAAGGTAGCAGTAGAAGGAGGCCAATGTTTACATTAAGGTTTTAGTTGTTAACATTTATCCAAGGAAAACCAGCAGATTGCATTGACTTGCAGCATTCTCTCCTCCTGGATGAGGACGTAGCAACAGAAGACGATCACTTGAGTTGTCATTGATGTTGAAGCAAACCTTCGCACTGAGCATGTATGTAGCGATTGTGAAGCGGAACAAGTTTTAACAGGAAGAAACCTCCACCAGAACCAGAACCTGGCTCAGTATGAGCAGAGCGCTGGCACAACCAACTGGAGGTTTGAATACAATGCACAAGAAGAAACAGAACTGGTGTAATTATGTATGTTAGTGAAAAGTAAAAAAAATATGTACATATTTTTTTTTTACATGTCTTGCAGTAGAAGAAGTAGAAAATAAGTGTTCTGCTGTTTTGGGGACCAAAACTGCATCATTTGTTACGTTTACAGCTGGTTGTTCAAACAAACAAAACCTTTCCAGCAACATGTTCCCCTCCTTGCCTGTGGTGGCGCTGCACCAAGAACTGTTGAAGGAAACGACGTGAAAACCTCTGAAGACGCTGAGCACAACTTCCTTCAAATTGGGCATCAAATTTTAGAGGCTGTGCCATTTCTCTCGTCTCTGATAAAAGACCATCAGACATTTCTCCACTTGCACTTTTTGTTTGCATTTACCCAGAATGCTCTGCTCTTTAGTCCTCTTCCTTCTTTTGGAGCGCTCTCTGGTCAACTTAGCTTTCGCATATGCAGAGTTCACTTGAGCTGCACAGAGACGGAGGTTTCAGACAGACCAGAATTGACTTTTTTGGTCTGCATCAGAGTTTATTTGCACATTCACACCTCGCAAAATGAGTGGGACTTTCTAGGCAAACAAACCAGAGTGTGAGTAAAGTGCACTAAACAGGACTGGTGTGAATACACCGTTAGAGTCAGCAGCAGTTTCTCACGGAGTGTCTTGAAGCTGGAGGCTGATCAGCACACCCCTATGAGCCAGACCTGTAAAAAATAAGCTCCAGTATTAAAACACAGCAGATTCACATTGGGTCTGCCATGTTCAGTTGTTAAAGTAAAAGCCCAGGTATCATCCTGAGATGAAAACAACAGATCTGTGACCAGGGGGCGGATATGTGTCCATGAGGATAATCAATACCATGCTCTGCCGTGAGGGCGAGTGAAAGAGACGTGCTGTATTTCTTCATATTTAATGCCTGACTGACTTTAATAGCTCACACGCTCCATGTGCAGGGAGGAGGAAGAGTGCTTCGGCACCAAATGGCATCCACAGTCACCTTAAGAAGCCCTTTCTGAGGCAGACCCAGAGTGTTTACCTGCCCCGATGAGTAACATAAAACACAAACAATGCTCGGTGTAATTGGCACTGATGTGCTTTAAAAGCCCTCCTCCTCTGCAAACACCTGCAGCCCATGAAGCCCCCGCGGCCCCCTGGGAAATCACACATTAGCATTTAGCTTTTTCATCTGCTGCACTAATCAGAGCCAAACGTTTCAATAATACAACACAGGAGCGGTTACGCAACCCGAAGAAAAGGGCCTGGGAAGGGGGGGGGGAGAAAGAACAGTCGGTACGGAGGTGCTTCCAGGGGGTTGCGCAGCATTTTGGCGCCCGGGCTTAATGCTCAGATGGATCTGGGTGGGGTTGAGGGCGAGCCAGTGACCTTAGCCGGACTCTGGCTTGTTTTACATGCAATAACAGCATGTTGAAATCTTTCTGATTTACCAACACGCTCGTGCCTTTCCAAGAGCGGCTGCAGAGAGTTAGCAGCTTCCAAACAATCTGGGATAAACAGAGGCGGAGGTGAGTCAGCGAGGCGGTGCAGCCGGGGTTTAGGGCTCAGTGTTAACACCGTGACCTTACAGATCAGGACAACACAGAGGAGGTTAACTGCCTTCAACTCTTAACTATACTCACTGAGTTGTTGGTCGCAGTTTTTATGCAAGCATAATGACTTCCAGGTGAAATATCTGTTTGCACGAAGCCCACTTTTCCTTCAAAGATATTTTTCATACGTCCAAGAAAAGTCTGTGAGAGGCAAGTCTGTGTCTCTGTTGACTGAAATATTTCCAAATGCAAAAACTGCTGTATGTTGGGAATCACATGACTCAGTTAAAAATAGGAACATTGAAATCTAATGAGGAGCAAACTTACCCCATTAGGAATATAAAATTGCATTTGTGTCCAATAACTTTTATTATGTATAATGATGTAATAAAGTTTCTACTGCCTCAATCAATTATATCAAAACATGAATTTGCTGAAACTGAAAAGGTTAAATGTCACACACAATACATTGCTATCAGCCTTCTTTTTTTTTTACTGTTATTTGCTTGCGTTCTGAACGTGCGCCTTCCCACCTGTGTAGTACTTTTGGACTTTAATATAGACCTACACCAGAAGTGTCCGACCCTTCCCTATCACTTTGCAACTCCTGAAAGTCAAGCGCTCTCTTCCAGCTCGATTCGTAGAAACAAAAAGCTCGTTGTACCCGTCGTCCCAGTCGGGTTCCAGCTGACTGCTCGCACAATCCCTCCCCTCAGCTGGCTTAACCTTTCATAAATTGACCGTTATGGGACTGTCACTACCTCACCTCATGGCGTAACAGCGGATGGCCCCACTCGCCACTTCCATGCTGTCAGAAATACGACAGACAAGGTCAGGAAGTGGCTAAAACCTAGCTTGAATTGTTTTATGAAAGAAGCATTGAATGGAAACAGGACCGCGATCCTCGTCCCATTGATTTTACATCAAAGACCGCAGGAAGTCTGCAGATCGGCGCTCTCAACAGGGCTCATCCTCCGGAATGTGTGGGTCGCCTCTGAAAACTCCACATGCATTTTATTCAAATTTATGCTTCATTTACCACTCCAGTACTACACTTTACTCTGGAGGCACCTCACGAACATTTCATCACCACCATCAGTTCTCCATCTTTAGACGCCAACCAGCTCCTGCACTCTCTGCTCCCTTCCTGGTGTTTGGCAGCTCTTGATCAGCCTCTCTGGCCCGCAGCAAGCAGGAAATGACCTATTGTTCTGAGATAATGTGAAATATAATGTTCCCCTGCACTCTAGGAGAAGGCATCCTGCCCTGGCAGCCTCATCGCTGTGGGCAATGGTAGGTGCCAAATATACGAGCACCTGCCAAACAGAGACGTCCATCAGCGGCTGGTTTACAGTGCCGAGATGAGAGGGGAAATCCCCCGGAGACTTGAGGGAAAACAAGCAACCTCTCACTCAGCCGTTTCACGAAAACTCACCTCCGCCCACTCAACACAATCGGGGAGATGTTCTCTTTGAAAGCACATGCGGAAACAGCACCTCCGAGTGCATCCAAGGCCGCGAAGTTAGAGAGGCGAACGTGAAACAATCAAAGAAAACCTTCGTCGTCGTTCCCGCCGGAAGCAGCCGCCGCCAAACAGCTAGCTCTCCGCCCGCCGCATCCGGTCTCCTAAAATCAGTTCATCAATCAAGAAATATACATAAAAACAGTTAAACTATGATAAGCAAGACAAGCGGAATCCTTATCTGTAACCACTTCCACGCGAGCGGCGTTAGCGAGCGGCCTGGCAGCGCGGCTCGACGTGACGAGGGCCTCCGTTTACTCAGAGGCGGGAAGCCCCTCATCGATCGTTGCGGTTCGCCGTGGAAACGACGAGAGTGTGTTTATTTGAGTATGTCGGCGGCCAAAAACTCATAAATATCCTTGGCAACCGAGCAAATGAGCAAATCAGCTTTTGCAAGGGAAGAACAGCAAAAGAGCGGGACGACCCAGGCAGGCGGCGTCATGGAAACGGTGGGAAGGTTTCCACAAACAACACGACTACCACTAACTCATTCTGCTCCTCTTGAGGATAAAGTGTGAAAATGGAAGTTATGTCCTCTAAAGGATGCTCTAATTATGCTGCTTGTATTTTTTCAAATCCGGACGGAATAACAACTCCATAAAGTTTATTTAGGACCGAACTTTCACAGCTGTCTAGGCCTGAACGCTAAACTGCTTTTTTGCTTCACTGGAAGTTTGCACAACACCTTTTTTTTTTTTTTAACCTCCTCCAAGTCTATTCAGCTGTTGTCTCAGATAACGGGCTCTCGGAAAGCACAAAGAATAGCTCCCGCAACTTAAACATGCTCCAAAAGGATCCTCGGCGAGGTGAATTATGTGGAGGGCGGCGTATTCAGGTAATAAAAAGGGTGTAAATCTGTCAGATTAGTGACAAAAAACGAGTGTGTGGGATTAAGGTAGAGCATGGATGTGGTTCCTTTTGCTTTATTACTCATCTTGCATTCAGAGGATCCTTTTTGGAGGAGGTACGCACCTAAATGGATTAAAGTCACAATTCGCTCTTTGCACAAAACAGACATTTAGGCATATATCCTCTCCTCTGTATCGTGGTGACTGTGTGCTTTGATGTCGAACCAGCCGCCCACTGTGACTTTCTTCCAGCTGCTGAATTGTCTGTTCAGTGCAGCTTAGCTCCAAACATTTGGAGGTGCCTAACACTGCCATCTATTGTTCTTCTTTTTAAAGCTCCTGGGCTGCGCTGCATGGTTGGAAGTGCATTGTTTTCGCAGATTAAAAAGGAGCCTGCCTGTGGAGATTCTCGGCACACGGTGGAAGTTTTTGTCAAAAGTGCTTTTGGCTTCGCTTCACCTTACCTGGGGTTAGCACTTTTTCACATTTTCCCTGAGATCGGAGGGGTTGGCTTTGTTCAAGCTCCTTCTTCTTGTTTTTATGTTTTTCTGTTCAAGTTTTCAACAAATGTTGGCTCACATCCGAAGCATGCTTTGCAAGAAATTCGGTCGCAATGCTGTGTTTTTAAAGAGCTCCATAAACTATTTTCTTGCCTTTGCGTCCTGGAAGAATTGTCGACAACATCATCCGGTCATGTTTTGTACCTCCATGAATAAGTAGGGTTTTAAAAAAAAGAGGATAAATGTGAATCCAGATTCCAGAGATTAAAAAAAGGCATGTATTTAAAATCTAGAGTTATCGTTAGTGCAGCATAATGTTTTTTACACAGTAAAAAAAAATAAAAAATCACATCCATTTCCAAAGCTTGATGTTGCACTATATCAGGTAGATACAAGATGTTTTAAAATGAAAACTGGCACCGTCCGCATCCAAACTTGGAAAAGCTTCAGCAGGACACGAGTTCAAGCCAAACATCCCTTGCAGACGCTTTGGACAGAAAGCAGAGATACTCCCTGCTACAAGACCAGCAAGACTTATGGGCTGAAATAATAAATGGCAGCACTTTTCTCTTTGGAAAGAGAAGGTTTTAGAGCTATGGTTTGAAACACTAGATGGACATCATGTTGTACAAGTTTGCAAGTAAAAGTTCTCCACTGATAATACCACAGTCATGGCATGCAGTTCATTAGCACACATAGTCTCTAGACATGCGTTTTAAATTATCATTATCATTTTCTTATTGCCTCATTGAGTGATGTTTGTCTTTAAGATTCTGACTGCTAATTGTTATTTATTGTTTGTTAATTTTTTGTTTTACGTTTTTATTTTTATTATTGTTGTGTGCTACGCTGGGGACAAACCGTCCATCCAGACAGTCAGAAAATATTGTGAGATAAAATTACAGTCATGCTGCCCAGCTCGACTTCTACCTTCTGAATTACAACCTTATCTGTGGCAACATGACCTTGAGAAGGCCCTTGAAAAAATCTAATTTCATTTAGAGCAGCGTTTCCCTACCCTGGTCCTCAAGGCTCACTGTCCTACATGTTTTAGAGGTTTCCCTGATTTAATGTGCCTGATTCAATTGATTGCAGTTCAGCAAACGCCTGTTAATCAATAATCGATTGAAATAAACTGGGCTAAAGCAGGGAAATACCTAAAACATGCAGGGCAGTGAGCCTTGATGACCAGGGTTGGGAAACAGACTTAGAGGAGGTATTAAGTGTTTTCCAGGCACATAGTGTCTTTTCATAACACAATCAAGTAACTTATATACAGCATAAAACATGCTGTATATGTCAACACCTTGAAATTGGGCCTCTGTCTCTTTAAGAAACTCCTGCTCTTTCTGAAACTCCGCCTTCAGGAAGTCATCACAACATGGCTCCTCTATTTACCCTTTAACAACATTTTACCAGTGTTGCACCGAGGAGTAGCTCCTATAATGAGCTCAGCAGATGTGTAGTTCCACCAGGTGTTTGCTAATTGCTGCTGGCTAGTCTGAAGGAGCCGAGTGGGAGAGTCACAGGGAAGATGTGCTCTCTGCAGATTCAAGGTGGAGCTGCGTCCTGATGGATTTCTCAAACATGGATGAAAGAATCAAGGCAAAAACATAACATGATGTATGCATATATATATATTTATATGATAGTTTATTTGATTCTTTTCTGTGAGTTTCAACCAAGAGAAGATCAAACACCTCTGCTTTGCAGCACATCCATCAATTAGAAATGAGCTAAATCTATTCTATCCCCGATGTTCACGTACCAGTCGCAGCATCACCCGCCCCCTCCCTCCAAACACAACATCATTCCCACAAGAGCAAATTCAAGAAAGGCCGTGTGTCTGCTCGCAGCACCAAATGAAGTCAGAAACGGCCTATAAAACCTTAAGCACACATTTACAACAAAGCCTTGCCTGTCGTTTGCCCCCCCCCCCCAACTCCCCTCACACTGTTAACTCTGCTATAATTACTGCGCTGTGCACCACGCTATCTGAGATTACAGGGGTGAATTACACCTGATGCCAAGGGAAAGCACTCCATACTTTAAATATTTAATCAGCCCCTTCACCATGAAGCAAATGAGGCAAGGCAAAAGTTGGCGAGTGCATGTGGAAAGAAGAGGAAAGAAGGGGCTTCGGGTTTGGGGGGGGCTTACCTCGGCAGTATTTTGTGCACATGTGAAAACGAACAAGAGCCCATATGAATGCAACACACAGGCACGCACACACCGGGGGGAGTTAAGCATGTCATTACCTCGTGATTTTCCTGCTGATAGATCTTTTACCGGTCTCTCATTTCCAGCAACTCGAGCACCTCTAGGAGTTAGTGCGGATCGAGTGTGCACTAGGTGTTCCAACGTGCTCTGGAGTGGGGAGGGAGCTGGATCTGAGGGGGTGGCTGGGTGGGGGGAAGGCTGTGAGACCCGCACACCTGCCCCTCCATGAAGCCCAGAAATTCTCCTCCACGCTAAGCCAGTCTGAGCTCGGCCGGCCACAGCTGAGCGACACGGGAAGTGACACAATAAGGCGGTAAATCCTGCATGCTTGTATGTTCAAGTGACCATGAAATGAACCGTCCACAGAGGTGTATTTAAAGCGACACGTGATATGGGAGAGATGGGCAGCCTTGCAGAGAGTGGTGGTGCACCGAGTGCAGCCTGAGTCTGAAGGGAAACACAAAACGACACATGACCCTTGAACGCCTCACGCTGCCTGCACAAAAGCATCGTTTGGTTTCATTTGACCACTGCGGATGAGGCTACGTTCTGTATTTGATATGCACAGGTTGTTACGTGACTAACAACTCTTGAATTTTTCCATTTTATTCAGCTCTATTTCCAGTGCAGGTGTTTCCTTCAGAGTGGTTAATCCTGTTCCTGGTCCAGGATAGTGCTGCGATTGTTTAAGAGGGTTTTAGGTGTGCAGGAAATAATTTCAAGTTTCACATTTGCTTTGTAATTGTTCTTTAAGCTTCAGCTGCTTAAATGATACAGAATGGATCCTCAGAAATAAAGGGCAGTCCTTGCTTTACGTTTCTAGCTAGAACACAGACACAGACTATGGTTAAGGGAGAATGTCTGGGTTTGGCAGAAATACAGTTACAAATGCAAGTCAATAAAAAGTCCTCAAGATGTGGGTGTACGCGTGCGTGGGGGGGATGTATGTGTGTGTGTTTAAGCATGAACCCGAAGCACTATTAGCCGTAGGAATAAACACAAGCAGTTTTGGTTTGATTTATCTTTTCATTATGCTTTTACAGTTCTAAGATGCATTTGTTGATGCGGCGTTGTCGTCTTGTATTTGTTGCCGCGTTGTGGTATGCAAATAGAGTGAAGCTAATGTTCCTGCAGACTGAAAGCCTAATATTTTACAGAGCTCCTAGAGAAATTGTTGCCTCAGGCCTCAGGGTACTTTACTGCAGCCCAGAGCGTGAAGAATGAAAAATTGTGAGATTGGGTGTTAACCTTTGTGGTATTTGTGCTCTTATAAGGCTTTTCCACCAAAGAGGTTCCAGATCTTAATCCGAGCTGGTGCTACAGCCAGTTATTACATAGTTCTGTAAAGGAACCGCTTTGCTCTCTTCTCCTTGGGAACCAGGTCTCAGTGATGTCGTTATAAACCTATTAGCTCCTCCTGTTTTATTCAGCTTTTCTGAAGGACTAGAGAGAGCGGAGAACATTTATGCTCACAAATATCATTATTTATCCCCATATCCCCACAAATATATGTTCAACTTGTATCCCCTTTAGTTTAAGAGCGCCGTTATAAAGAACCAGCGGCGCTTGTTGATGCTTCATGATCCTGATCCTGTAAAGCGATTGATTCCTGATTGATTGATTCCTGTCAATCGCAACAAAGTCCAGAAGCCACAGCATCTGGAGCCAAAATTTGTCAAACTCTAGCCAGCCCCAGTGAGCTTTTAACTATCGTAGTGGCCTATGTCACAATGATGGACACCTCTACTCCCGAGTCCTCACTCTGAGTCTTTGATAGAAGACATACTGCCTGAATTAAAGAGATCCTGAAGGTCTATAGTCACTCCTCCAAAACCATGCGCAGTATGGAACGGTCCCCGTTCCCAATTTTTGAAACAAATCAAAGTTCTTCTCCTTAATCTCCCCAAATTATTTGCATGCCCAAATTTTTACTTCTGTAATGCCACAGTCTTCCTCCACCTGTCACCTGTCAGATTTAGGAGTATCCAATGACAACTTGGCCTCAAGAGCAGGTCCATAGCTTCTATCACCGGTAGTGTCAACCAACACGCACCTCATACCAAAGGGTGACATAAGACTCTTCCATACTTCACCCAAAGACGACCAGTCAATGAGTGGTCATGTAGTTGCAGGACATTTGTATTCACACACGAGTTTCTTACACACCCTTCCTGTTTCGGACTCCTGACAGACTAAAACACAGCAGCAGAAGCCATGGCAGACACTGATTCATTGGAGGAGGAGATAATGTTGGGTGAACATGAAGATGCCATGTGACAATCTCTGTAGGCATTTTGTGAAAAATCGTAAAAATGTACATAACTCCTCCTTCTGTGCTCATGTCAGCTGCAGACACAAAAACAGGATAGCGGAGGCAAACTAACTGAAGCAAAATATCAACATTGCTGTTCGAGTACATTCCTGTGTAAAATACACCCGCATAATTCTGACCAATCACTACACACTGCGTACAGAGCTCTGTCCGAAAAAGTTCAACCCAAGCTTGGTGTCAAGAAGGGGAAAAGACCTTCCTGTGAATAAGATGATGCAATGTCGGTTTTTCGGTTGAAGTATGGACAAGCCTTTAGAGCGGATTTTCCCAGCCCTGGTCCTCGAGGCTCACTGCCTGCATGTTTTCCTTGCTTCAGCCCAGCTGATTTCAATCGATGACTGATTAACAGGCGTTTGCTGAACTGCAATCAGTTGAATCAGGCGCATTAAATCAGGGAAACCTTTAAAACATGTAGGAGGACCAGGGTTGGGAAACACTGCTTTAGAGGATATTCTGTCCCTTTTACAATGAGGACAGAAATCATTTTTAGTTTAACTCCGACAGAGTCGCCACAGTCGGACACTAATACCCTTGCCGTTTTTATTTGTTGCTGTTGTTTTCAGCGTCGTCGTGCGAGAGGGAGGGAAATAACCCAGATTGCCTGATGCGACTGTCAGTCGGAGCAAGAGAGAGAGTCCGTACCTGATAGCTGTGCAGAGCCACTGGACATGTAAACGCAGTGCAGAGCCAGATGTTAGTGGCTTGTGGGTGGGACTTTGTCCTGTGGGATACAGGCGTTTATGGGCTTTTTAGCCAAAGAATGCGGTTTGTTCTGTGGAGGAAAATATGCAGCAACGCCTCCAGCTGAACAGCTTAGACTCGTGTTCACTAACACGCGCGCATTGAAAGGACTGAGGCAGAAAAAAATTCACAGTACAACAGCCTCACACCAGGACAGGGACTTTGAGTTTGAGATGGATGCCATTTACTGCACTTCTTTACGGATCGAAGCATTATTAATGATTCAAACATGAGCTTTAAACATCGGAGTTAAAGTTCTTTAACTTTCTCCAGCTTCCCTCATCTTTAACAAACATTGAAAGGGAAACATGATGAAGCTGACCTGAAACATTACAGTGTGTAGCAAACGTACTGACGCTCAAAACATTTTCATATTTTGCTACGTTATAATTTCCATTAAGTCAGAAACACAATTAAAATCAAACAAAAATAACATTGTTCACAAAATAAGTCATTAAAAACGTTCTGCGCCTCATTCTGGAGGATCACTACTTCCTGTCGTCTTCTTTGTCGTTTCGGCCAGTAGTAACATCCGGTTGTTGATCATGTGACTCGTGTAATGAAAAAAAAAAGTGTTTCTATTGCATAAACTGATGTTGATGCTGATAAAAACATCCAAGCACCAAAACATTTGACTGGAAACGAGGCTTTTTCGGAAATAGCCGCATTTCCGTCAAGCAAATTTATTTTCGAAATGTCAAATTGTGCAACTGCATGGTCAATGAAAATGCAGCTACTGTAAAGTGGGTTTAATATGAATGTGGTCTAAAAAAAAATCTACTTAGTGACTTAGTGTTGGTCTGTCACACTAAAATCCCAGCATCTGATCTGTTTAATGACGTCTGTGGCCGTGCAGCGACGGGCTGCTGAAACATCTTCATCACACATTTCCCAGCATCACTCTGTGTGCTGCTGTGATCTGGGAGAAGCAGCTCCGGAGTGCTGAGCCGTGTCAGGGCTTCATCCCGCGCTGACATCACCTGGCACCTCCGTCAGCTGAGAGTGATGCGTCTGGGGCCTGACGCCATCCCACTGCGATCACCGGACCGCTCTGCCCGTCAGGATGACATCAGCGCCGCTTCTTTTCCCTGAAACCAGTGAGTCAGCCGCTCCCATCCGCCCGACGGAGGGAGGAGAGGAGGAACAGAAACGACTGGCATGTAAATGTTTCAAAGGGATAGGGCTGTCTACCAAATCTTTAGTCTTTTTTTGTCACCCTTTAGTGTTCCTGAATACAAACCAGATTTTAGTATCAAAGATAATCTCAGGTACAAACGCAGGAAACCTTTAGTTCTTAAAGCTACACTGGTGCTTTGTTAGCATCAGCTGCAGCTCTCGCATACGAGGTTTACCGGCATGAAGCCCTCTGGCTCTGATTGGCTGATTCTGACCGTGCATTACTTCATACATCCCCAGCACCACTGGGAGAAGGTGGAGGAGCTCCATCTTTTCACAGATTATCTGTCTCATTCTGCACCGTTACGACACGCTGACAGCTTTAACATATTTCTGTAAAAGTCACATAACTGCAGCTTTAAATGTAACCTGGCTAAGATCTCAGATTCTCCAAAGAACTTCGAGGAGAACCGAGTCCATGAGCAGGCCGCATCAATGTAAACCATAGAAGAAGACAGAACATTTTTGTTGTTGTTTCTTCATTAGGGTTGCAGACCAGCAGGGAAAGACTTTTAACCATTTGTCAGACGTTGGCCCGCTCAGGCCGTCTAAAGGGCTTGTCTTTTAGCAGTTTGTGATCCGCCGTGTGAACAGCGTCTCCTGGACGATGCTATCCTCCACCCGCTCCTGAGGAGAGCTGAGGGTCTTCATGGGAGGGGAGACGGTCCAGGAAGGAAGACGGCGTATCTCTGAAGAATTTGATCTTTGAGAGTTTCCACAAGCGACGGCGGGCGCGCCTGGGCGCTCTTTACTAATGCAAGACAGTTTACTGGTGGGAGTGAAGTGGCAGCAGAAGCATGTCACGCAGACTGTGATCAAACAAAGAAGTTCTTCACATCAGCACCAAGAGAGAGAGAGAGAGTTTTTCTTTCCCTTTGTTTTCCTTTCCTTTCTCATTTGTGGCAGTGTGTGTGTCAAAAAGAAGAAAAAGGAAAAAAGGAAAAAGAAAGTAAGGCGAAGGGGTTTGTTTCCGCACAGAAACTCTCCATGATTCATGTTTCCTCCTGCTTTGATCTGGGAGCCGTGCACAGCCCCGGGATAAACCATTTCAGGTTGTCTAAACAATTTCCAATCACCGTTTCCATATTTAGGGTCTTATGAGGAGGAGAGGGCCTCGCATGCTAACGCGTTTGTTCTCCGAGCAGCAGGAGAGGAGGAGAGAACCCGATTCTATCCATTAAGACTGAAGACGGGGATTAATGAGTGCAGACAGGAAACATGCACGCACAAACAAACACGCGTGCATCTGCACGAGCATATGCACCCCGAGGTGGGCTCACCGGCGAACCGAGGCCCCAGATGCACTACTGGGTATTTGTCTGAGCTCATGTGTTTTTTCCTCTGTTTTTGTAATTTTACATTGAGTGTTGGAATTTCGATAGAAGAGCTTCGCCGGACCGCGTGGTTTGAGATACTGTAGCGACATATCAGAATTCGACAGGAGAAAGATCCTGAGCGCGACTAAAGCAGTGCTAGGCTAACAATTACCACAAATGTTTAGTTTGTGTTTTCTTACGACAATTTTTAGCTTCTTTTGAAGTTTTAGTGAAGCAAGATGTGGCATTAACCTCTAAAAATCTGTTTCTGTTGCCATGTGTGAAACCATCTTGAGCAACCTGCAGAGATGAAGTCCACATACGAGGGCGTCCGCTCATCCTTTAAAAGTCTTAAATTCATGAAGCTAAAATTTAAGTCTTAAAATTTCTTAAACTGTAAGTTGGCCTTAAATATGTCAATCACAAGTTTTAAATTTTGTCATATCTATGTCATTTTTTCTCTTACGATGCACACAGACATCATCACTGCATTCTGTGTCTCGAGGCAACAAGTTGCTAATACTTGTTAGCTTGCTAACATTTTTGGTGTCTGTCATGGGTTTGTGTAAATTTATGAGCAGTTGGGTTAACAACATTCACAAAATAATAATAATAATAATGTATGTAGCTAGCTAGTCTTACTGTCTGTCATGGGTAAGTATAAATTTATTGGCAGTTGGCTGGGCGACCATCACGAAAAAGAAGCTAAAAAGCTAGCTAGCTAACTTTTTCCATCTATCCTGAATAAATGCAAATTTATTAGTAGTTGGATGATCATTTACAAAAAAGAAGCAAAAAAAGGGTAGCTAGTTAGCAAACTAAACTGGCATTAAAAAGCTAGTTAGACAGCTAACTAGCTTTTTGTCTACATGTATTCTGTGCAAATGACAGCTTGGTAGGATGGGGGTTAAGGCTGTAGAGAGAACGTGTGCGAGGAGTACAAAGAGTAACAAGAAAACAGAGACATTTCAAATTAAATGGGAGAAAAAATGTGTGCATGCATTTCTTTTGTACATTTTTGTTGGGACAGAGGATTTAAATTTTATTCAGAATGGTCTTAAATTGGTCTTAAGATGTTTTCAACTTGAGTTACTTAACTATCTCCAGTGATCCAATGGGGACAGACTGTAAAAGAGGCAAATAAAACCTCCAATTTTTTTTTATTACCAAATTTTATTTCAGTCGATTTTTTTCCTCTCACTTTTTCCTGGTACAAAAGACAGAAAACATCTTAAAAACTATTTCAGTCCTTCCTTCTTTGATCTGAATTCAGAGTTGAAATAGAAACTTTTTTTTTTTTTTTACCAACATGGCATCTCTCCGCTGCTCTGGGTGGGACTCCGTCCAGCGATACAATCCGGAGCGGCTCCATATAGCAGGGAGCACCGCTACATTCCCCCAGCCATGAAGTATCAAGTGGGATTCAGTCACCATAACTGTCAGGACTCCCTCCATGCATGAATGCAGGGCCGGCCCCAGGTCCACCAGTAGGGGGGCCTCAAGTATGACTTAGCCCATCTCAGGAAAACACTGTCACCAACTAGTTACTATAGCAACACCAGCTGTAATTGTTTGCAACCTGCATATTTAGAACATGTTTTAGAGTCAACTCTTTACAACCTGATGCAAAAAATTATAGGCAAAAAAATCAATCTGATACTTAAATGTTTTGTCCTTTGATAAAATATTTTTGGCATGTTAACTTACATATTTGTATTTTAAATTGAAATTATAGATCCTCTTTGTGGGACGGTGTCAGATGTGCTGCAGGTGGCCCCTGCATTAACCTTCACCCTGCAGCCTGAGCAGCAGGGCGGGGCGCTCAGATCGGGTTCCAGCAGCCATTATGCACGACATCAGAGCTTCTGGACAGATGTGCACAGCTGTGGCCAGAGCAGAGCAGGAACTGGAACAAACTTGTTCTTGTATTTTTTGTTGTTTTTCTTCAATCCAGAAGTATAAATCAATCAATACACTCAATAAATCAAAACAGGCAATGATAGTTTTACCAGATGTGTGAATTCTTATGTTGCTTATTATTTTTCTTTAACTGGATTTGAAGATTTGAACTTCCTGTTCAACATTTACATTTCACCAGCGTTTTTTTTTTTTTTTTTTTTTTTTACACAACCAGAGTGGAATGTGGAACAGGTGCTGGCTCCGTTTTCAGTCCGGCTCAAAAAGAGCAACTGGTGACCGCACCTGTTCCCGACCAGTCTGGGAAACTGGACCCAGCTCCAAACATCACAAAGAACCAGTATCGCCTGTTTCCTTTTTTCATCCCCCTCACTCGCAGTCTGAAGGTGAGCAAAGACAAAAACACACCGTGCAAAGTCGCTTTGGAAGTTATTAAATATTAGCACTTGTAATTCTTTCAGTTGCAATCAAACATGTTAAACATTTGGTCCAGCAGAGAACGATGAGGCAGACACATAAGAATGAAAATGTCAACTTCATCAAAGTTAAAAGCTGTGATTTTTTTTTTATGAGTCTTGCAGACGTTGACTTGCCTCCTTGTTACCTTTGACTGGATGTGATCAGCCAGAACTCGGACATGAACATGGACCTGAGGAGGAAGCTAAACATTAGGGTGATGGGACGGAGGCCCTCCAGCCTCACAGACCTACAGCTCCTCATCAACAATCAGCGAAAAGCTGCTCAGAAATTAGAACAAGTTTTGGCATAACTGCAGTAATTAAAGAAAAAAGATTTCTCCAATGATTGAGGTTAGTGTAATTCATTTTTACCATCATATCTTGTATTACGTTTTTCAGCAACAGAGCAGCTCAAAGTGCTTCACACGATTGGACGGAAAATAAAACAGCGAATGAGCAAAAACACAACATTACAGCAGCAAAGCAAAGGAAAAACGACGACGGGTTTAAAATCAGTTCATGATGTTCCAGCTCTGGTCAGCTGGGCTTTTAGTCTGGATCTAATGGAGCTCAGTGTTTCAGCTGTTTTGCAGTTTTCTGGAAGTTTCTCCCAGATTAGAGAAGCACAGACTCTGAATGCTGCTTCTGGTTCTGAAGACCTGAGAGGTCCGGAGGGTTAGGAAATAAAAAAATGGATATTTTTGAATCGGTCCTCCTTTCACATTAGTTCCTCTATGTTTTCAGAGATGCTTCCCTCGTTTCCAGGCAGAAAACAGTTTGGTGGAATGAACATTTCAAATCTAAGTCTGCCAGAGGGACAAATCATTTCTCTCTTAGAAATACTGACTGAGTTAAGCTGCGTGCAGATTGCTGCAGTGTTTGAACGCTGTGTGTTGTCCTGTGAAGCTGTTGTTCTCTGCTGGCTGCTCCACAGAGACACCCTGTGGTAGCAGAACAGAACCCGGGTCAGAGCTGCAGCAGTCTGTCTCTGGGCTTCAGTGCAGAACAGCTTCAGCAGCAACATTAGATGATTTTATGTTTTACAGTCGTGGTTCAAACGGTTTGGCTGTTTGAACCTGTTTATGCTTCACAGTTTTTCAATTTCAGCTTTATTTTTTTGCTATTTATTTTTCTGTGGGGCATTAAAACAATTAAAGTTCATTAATATATTGTGTAAAATCAAACCTTTCTGAGCTTTACATCATGTTATAATGCTTTGATTTGTTCGTGGATGTTTGAGGAATCCTTTAATCTCCATGGCAACCAATTAGCTGTGAAAAACACTTGGATGGACCTCACTCCTCCACTCAGCTCCTTCAGACTAGCCAGCAGAATTGTATTTTGTTTTCAGAGGACACTCACAAACCGTCACATGAGTAGACATTTATAAGAGCCAGTTGATGTAATGAAAAGCACTATGATGAATGCAAAACACCAAAAACGATCTTGATCAGACGCAGAACTGGTTCATGGAGGTTGATGCGTGAGTTTGCATGTTGTTTCCACTGTGTGTTAAGCAGCAGTGTGTGAACAATCGAGAGAAACTCTAACAGAAACATCAACGTCAGCAGAACTTCGACAAACTTTTGCCCGCATTCGTAACGGAAACCATCTCGGCTTCAGTTTGCTCAGCTTTCCTGACACGTTCCGCAGTTTTCCAGATAGTTCGTTCCAACAGATTGTTCCGGTAAACGTCCCGTCTCTGCTTCAACCTGACCCACTACATTTTGCACAAATTTGTGAAAGTAACCGAACCGTTTCGATGACGGGATGCAGGACAAAACTGCACTGAGCTGCCATCACCTGAGAGACAGAAGGTCAACAACTCCCAATGGCACCGCTCACCAGACAGCTGTTCCAGCTCGTCTGTCCTCACACACACACACACACACACACACCCAGGAAGTGGTGACGGCTGCTTGGTGTCTCTCTGGGGCCATAGGTGCCGTGTGGAGCCATATGGTGGTTCTGGATCAGCACCTCCACTCCCGGGTTCAGAGGTGGCTCCTTTCTCATTGACTTCAGATTAGACACATTAAGGCACGTATAACCAGACACAGCCAGCCCCTCTGTCAGTTTACAGCCCACTTTCATCACACACACCATTTATTAGACAATATGCTGCTGCAGCTGAATGGATTGCGTGTCGAAAAAGCTTTGAAAAGGCTTGAAAAGAACCTTTTCCTGCCGTCCAGGAAATTGGACTTGCCTGCTAAGAGAAAGGTAAAGTCTTCCAGAAGAAGGATGCAAAATAGGCTTGGAAGCTGAAACTGTGTGTGTGTGCGTGCGTGTGTGTGTGTGGCTGTTTACATACGAGTGTGTGGACGGCTTGCATGTGGTGAGAGCTGGCAGAAAAGGCCCAGAGAGGTTTAGCATGCAGGATGGAAAGTACCCCTCACACACCTCCGCACATAACTCAACCATCTCTGCTGTTTTTCCGTGGGATCTTTGATGCGTCTGACGAGAAGCTTCCACGTCTCCTGGTTCATCCTCCTCTTCACGGAACCGCCATGATGTCGATTCTGTGCCTCAACTCAGAAACTGGACCCAGAGGAAGTTTTATGGGAGAGGTTGACCTGTCTTGACTTGGCTGGACTTTTACATCTGTCACCTCACAATTCAAACTTTTAGATAGACTAACATTCATTGCTGTGTTGATACACTATAAAAATGTTAGTTAAAAAACCAAAGTGTGTGAAACGGCCTTCCGTTGGAATTACAGAGGCAGGTCTTTTGCAATTTGTCTTTTCAAAATTAGAAGCTGAAACTTTTCTTGTCCTTCTAAGCAAATTATTTCAGGCTCAGTCAGATCCAGTGGACAGTGTCTGAGAACATCAGTTCTCCATCCTTGTCACAGATTCCCATTTTGATTTAAATCTGGACTTTGACTGGGCCGTTCTTACACATGAATATCTGAACATCGTCACCTTCCTAAAATAATAATTTTTTGCCAGAAGTGATTTTTTTTTAAACCTAAATTAACTTTTGGCTTTTTTTTTTGTGCTAAAGTCACTTTTGTCAAAATACGACTCAGGTCATTATTTTAGAACAACATGTTTTGCTCTAACCCATTCCGCTGCAGCTCTGGTTTTATGCTTCCGGTCCTTTTCCTTCTTGCATTCGGTTCCTGAATCTCCTGTCTTTATTTGAATCCTTGGACTGGATCTGGATTTACTAGTCCATGGTCTCCATTGACCTGGATCATAGGGGTTCTCAGGCTGACCCTGAGACAGGGACCATCTCAATCTTATGTTCCAATCTGGCCGCCCAGATTGGAGAAGCTTGAGCCTCAAGCTAGGCTAGCTTTTTCTCAAGAGGCTCTCATCTCTCTGCTCCTCACCTGACTGGAATCTCATCTGCCACCGGTTATTGATTGTCCCCCATCCTGAGAGGAGGTGAGAATGTGTGTGTGTGTGGGGGTGTGTGTGTGTGTGTGTGTAGTAATTAAAAGACAGAAGGTGCAACAACAGAACACACCCTAGAGCAGTGACTTTTCTTGCATCTGAAGCCAGACTCGACGTCAAGACAAAAAATGTCTTTGTATGAAGCTCCGTCAAGAGTGAAGCTTGGCGTAGCTTCAGTGGTTTCTGCTCACTATTCCACGCCTGAGCTGAAGCTGTGGATGCTGAAAATGACATCATACCCATCGTGCTGCAGTAAAATATGTGCTGCTGCGTTGTGTCATATGACCGGTCTTTACGTTTCGGCATCAACCGGATGGACACGGAGTGAAGGTAACTAATCTATGTTATGAGGCTAATTCTCCTCAGGAGGTCAGGAGGTCAATGTGTATCCTTATTGAGTGTGAGCTGTAGGCTAGGCTAAAGTTTGGAACAAGTGTGATGTCATGAACAGGTGAAGCAGCCACAGCAGAACAGTCTCTGGCTGCAAACGCAGCAGATGTTCCTCCAGTGTCGATCTGATGTGATCACACAGGATATGATGCACATAAAGACAGGTTCAGTACAGCAACGTCCCTTTGTATTTAAAGCAATGAATGGAACCCAATACAGGGGTCTATGGAGTAACTAGTGGCGTAAAAATGTTATTTATTTAAGCTGAAAGCAGCGTGCATGTATAACCCACCTACATACTGTAACATATCAAAGCAAACCTTAAAATGCACCAGATTCATTACAGGGAATCTGGTCCAATCAGAAGAATATGAAATATTTAGTGTTCGCTCCGTGTCGCGGGATGTCTTCGGACAGAAGGGTCGACGAAATGCAAAAGCCACAAAGCAACAAACACATCAGAAATAAAAAACTAAACTAAAGCCACTACAGAAGTTATGCTAAAAAAACCATGCTCAAATTGAACTTATGCTAAAAGGGGATGCATTCACAAATGTGAGTTACACTAAAATGGAAGTTTTGCTAAAATGTAAAACATGCAAAATGATAAACTTATGTTTTAGCATGACTTCATTTTCAGTGTGTCTTCTGTTTAGGCTTTAGGCATAACCTTTGAAATAATCTATGCTGTGGTTTTGCTGTTGTGGCTCTTTGTTGCTCTGTGACTTTGGTTGATCCTTCTGGGTCGCTGCAAGTTGTGTTCTCCCCACATTCTTTAACACTTTCTAATGACCCAGGAATTGCATAGAAATCTGGGGCATTTCCTCAATGAGTTTGCATGTCTATCAAAAAAAAAAAACAGAACCTCCATTTCTAGTTGTTTCCAGCCAATGAAATCATGTTTTGTTGTTTTGGTGGAGCTAAAATAAAGCCACCGATTGAGGCTATCTCTCCCAGCTCTCACCTGGCGCCCAACTTCCCTTCCTCAGTTGTTTAATCACTTGCTGGCTTTTGTTCCCTCCTCCAGAGGAGATAAGTTATGCAGCAGCCGCTACATATGAAGTCCAGAGTCTGTATTCAAATAAAATAAAATAAAAAAAAGGAAATGTGTGAAGGATGGTGCACACCCAGGCAGCCGTCTCTTAGAGTGTTTGCTTGAATAAGATCTGTGCTCGGCATAATGGCTTCTCGGGCTACCTGTGTGTGTGCTGATAAACACACGGCGCACCGTCATCTCCAACCTGCTCACAGCTCACAGCGACCTCCATCTGTTGCCACTTTTGAAAAGAGCGTCTGAAAACAGATTTGTGTAATTTGGCATGTTCTTTCAAATGGAAATAATCCGCCTGTTTCTCTTTCTGGGGCTGATGGGGGGGGGGGGGGGTGAGCCGAGGGGGGGGGGGCGCCGGCTGCGTGTTGGGGTGGGGTGGTGGGCTCCCCTCCGCCGCAGCTTTCAAGGTTAGATTAACGGGACGTTTTTATCGCGCCGGGTTCAGTCCGGATGTTTGAGGCACACAGAAGGCCTCTGTGCGCCGCGCTCTCTGCCTGCTATCGGCTCGAGAGAAAGGAACCGTGACTGTAAGAAAGTTTTGCCCAGAAAGAGAAGTGAATGGATGAAAGTAGATTGCAACGATGTGGAGAAAAATCCAAAGGACATGAAAGCAACTCGACCAATTTTGAACTAGAGAAAGTGACTGTGAGAAGTTGGCGGACACGTTGCTATGACCTTTACGTTGCCATTAAATACCATTTCGTAGCGGCATCGCCAGTGGCAACATAAATGTTGTCTCTAATTTGAAATGCTCCTATTTTCAGTTTGCCCAACAGATTTTTGGTAGCTTACTTAGCTGGAGACTAGCTTAGCTAGAGGCTAGCTTAGCTGGAGACTAGCTTAGCTGGAGATATCGTGCATGAAGATTTTGATTATGGATTGTTTACATCCTGTGTGTGATGTTGTCCAAAATCACAAGTAATTAAAGAGACAGCTCTAAAAGCAGGAAGTGGATTCTAGTGCAGGGCATTCTGGGTAAATACCAACAAAACTAAGATGCTAGTTTAGTGCTAGCAGGAGAAATGGCTCAAGGTCTTTTTCCAAAAGCAAAACCAAAATCCTACAACTGCTAAAATCTGACGCCGCACCATTTTTGTTTTTGCATTTCATGAAGAAGAAAGTTCTGTGGTTTCCTTCAGTAGTTCTTGAAGCAGCGCCACCACAGGCGAGGAGGGGAACATGTTACTCAAAACAAAACGTTTTTTGTGTATACCGTATATGTATTATACGGTATACATATACGTATACGTAGAATAATACGCAAAACAATGTTTTCACCCTTTATTTCCGTTTGTTCTGACTATCTATCATCACATAGTGCATAGTGGCAAATTGGTCATTTTTGCTTCTTATGTTGCTCATTTTTTTTCTACATAAAATACAACATTTTTGTAAGACATGTACAAGTTCTTCCCAAATTCCTGAAATTATTCATGGTATATCAGTAATTGTAAATGTTCTGACTTGTGCATCATATAAGTCACAAATGCTTTTGTTTTTCCTGACATGTTCTTTTATCTAGCCGATTGGTCCGCGCCTTACATCTGCTCCCGTAACCTCCACCACACGCTGATGCCAAAACAAAACTACAGCCTCCGTGATGACAGAAGTACACACCGTCACGCTATGCTTTGGAGTGGTTTGGCGGAGAACCCGGGCTCCAGCCTAACCCGGTCAGCCAGCTCTGAACACTCTGTCGGAGCAGGATGGGAAACAGGAATGCTTTTCTGTCTGAGCTCCAAGGTGAGGTGGAAGCCAAAGGTACGGTGATGAAAGGTATGCCCTTTTGTTAGGACTCCAGTTTTCTGTGTTTTCAGCTTTTTTTTATATTTTATTTTCAGCAGGATCTCTGTAGAACTCTTTGCTCAGCCAAAGTATATAACCGGTGTCATCAGATGTGCTTTTTAGCTCTGGCTTGTGAAAAAGCAGAAGCCGTGAGTTCAATAGAAAAATTTTTGCTGACAGAGAAACAAGCTCCAGCTCTCCAAACCTCACATGTTTACTTGTGCTCTCTTGGTTACAAGAAGTGATTAAAGGAAAAACTGATTGTGTGTGTGATTAGTTGAGACTGCAGCTGGATGTTATGCACCAGATTATAACAAACAGGAGAAAAAAAACCTATTGTTTGATGCTGACACTCAGTTTGTGTTCAGTGGGTCTGTGTCAGCGTCCCTTTGATCCGGCCGGCTGCTTATGGAAACGTCCCTTCAGACGCACCATGACCTGCCTGTGTGTGACGGCGGTCTGACACACACCTGTGGAACCGCTTCGCTTTCCGGACAGCGTTCCACCAGCAGCTGAATGCTGCATGCCAGATTTCATCTGTTTAGAAAAATATATATCTGTAATATTTTTCCCCCCATTCTGTTTATGCGGCTGGTTTTCTTTCATGTTTAGCTAACTCTTTTAGCTCTGTCTTTGATGGTAGACATGTTTTTACTCTGTACGCCAACAAAAAGCTGGATGATATTGAGGAATAAGTTAATAATTTTGGTCTGTTTGCTTGGTTTGCAGTCATGTCAAAATGGAGGTTTGTGGAAAGTTTAAGTTTAAGCTAATTTGATGCTTTAAATGAGTTGATTGCAAATGCCTTTTTGAGTAGGTAATGCAAATTAAAGGGGCATGGAGTCATTTTATAGCATTACCAAGTAACTACGTCACCTTCAGTTGTTGGAAAAAAATGCTACATCTATCAAACATGGCTTAAAAGAAATTTGACTTTGCAATTTAAATGACTTCAAATTGGGCGTCTGTCTCTTTAAGAAACTCCTGCTCTTTCTCGTCAGTCTTCTCTGCTGTGTTTTCATCTATTAATCGTTCAGCTCTTGTCTAAATGTAGCACAGAAAACCAAACCACTGAAAGCCCCCTGGTTTTTCCACCAAATATTGATTTTTGATGTAAACGCTTCCTGAGTTTAAAACATTAGTCTTGTTGTTCCTAAATGAATATGAACTTGTTTGCTTTGCATTATTTGAGGTCTGAAAGCGCTGCATTGTTTTCGTCGTTTTGACCGTTTCTCATTTTCTGCAAATAAGTAATACATTTAAGTAATACAGTTTTGCTTGGAATTTCAGAAACAGGTTGTCAGTAGTTCATAGAATAAAGGAACAATGTTCATTTTACTCCAACATACATATAAAGAGTAAAACCAGAAAAGTTGATTGTTTTGAATGCTCTCTTTTTTTCCAGGGCTGTTTCCTTTTATTTCTATGCTTTCTTTTAGTTAAACCTTTAAATAAACCAGACATGTTCACTTATTCCCATCTCATATTTTAGCACTTAACTGATACTAGAATATTTATTTCTTGGGATTTTTTGCAATGTCCCTGCGGGTTGTTTGGTTGAGCTTTGAGGATAATTCTCATTGATGTTTGAATAAACCTGCATCTCTTTGGATTAATGGAACAGAAAATGTTGTATAACTCCTCTGGGATTATTGGACGGCAGCAATTGCTTCTCTAAGTTAATGTCTTTCTTGGTCTCATTGTGTATGAATACACCTGGCTGATGTGATCCCTGCTGGCTCTGTTTACCAGGTTTTGCACATTTTCAAGTGCATTAGTCAAAAACACCAAAGCGGTAAAAAAGCCCAAAAGCATTTCTCAAGCTGCGCACGCTCACGCACCGTCTTCTTTCCCACACGACACCTTGACGATTCTCACCTCCATTACTGCTCACCTTCTGCTCCCGGCAGGGACTGCTGGATGTGAGCCTCCATCTTCATCTAGTAAACAGGCACTCTCACCACCGGGGCGACACGCGCTCCAAAAACCCGTGCTGGGCCTGAGCAAATGCGCGCGGGCCGACAGACGAGCCCACAGAAAGGACAAGTGTGCACACACACACACACACGCACACGCACACGCACACCCACGACCCCTGCAGAGGAAGTGAGATTAGCTTTTTGCTGCTACTGTAATTCAGTTATCCGCCTCAGCCTGCAGCCGGCCGGGGAGCAGGATTCTGCTGCATCCAGACTTTAGTCTGATTGGCGGCTTTGCTCATCCCTCCTGCACGCAGGTGACCCTCTTCCTCCCAGAGCATGTCTCCTCTCCACGTCCCGCACCCCCCCTCACACCCCCTCTCGGTTTTCACACAACCTCTCAACACCAAGGCTTCCCTCTTGCTGCTAATCTGCCATCTTAAATATGGCCGCCATGACGGCTTACTTTGTGACACGACTCAGGAATTTCACCGCCGCATGAGGGCCTGGGGTTGAACTGGCAACTGAAATAGATGTAGTACAAACATTTACTAAAGTTCAAGCAGAAGGTCACTGCTGTAATATTTAATATTTAACTTAGCGGTGAGACTCAATTACAATATTAATTGAGTCAAATGTTGAGTCTGTACTTGATCAGTCTATTTCTGTCTTTTTCAAATAAAAAAATGCCTTCTTTTTTTTTTTTTTTTGCTAAATAGGCCATGAACACAACCACACATATTTATTATTGTTTCTAATCTGTGCCTCAGATTGTTCAATCGTCTTTAGGATCAGGATATTTTTAACATAAATCATATTTATTTGCATTAGTCCTGCAAGGGGCTGCACAGTGGTGCAGTTGGTAGAGCTGTTGCCTTGCAGCAAGAAGGTTCTGGGTTCAATTCCCGGCCTGGGGTCTTAATGCATGGAGTTTGCATGTTCTCCCTGTGCATGTGTGGGTTCTCTCTGGGTACTCCAGCTTCCTCCCACAGTCCAAAAACATGACTGTCAGGTTAATTGGTCTCTCTAAATTCTCCCTAGGTGTGAGTGTGTGTCCTGTCTCTGTGTTGTCCTGCGACACACTGGTGCCCTCTCCAGGGTGACTCCGCCTCTCACCCGGAATGTTAGCTAGATAGAGAGACAGGCGTCAGCAACCCTCTTGACCTGCAAGATGATCAGACAGCCTAACATTTTCCTTTGGAACAAATGTTTTAACAATTCTCCTCCAACATCAAACTTTGTTTCCGACGGCAAACCAGACAGAAAAGCACCAAAGAATATAAAACAAGTCCACACAAATCTGTATTTATTAACATGTCATGAAAGTATTTCATATCAAAAAATGTTCCATCAAACGTTCAATATTACCATTCACCAGAATGAAACATCTAAAGTTTCTTTTTAGCCCAAATCTGCCAGCAGTTTGAATAATCTTCATCTTTCATTGGCAGAAGCTGAGCGGAGACATCCTCATCCATCAACAAATCAGAGATCAGCAGCCTGGCCAGTGACGCTGCTGCCTTACCAGGACCGCTCGGTCTCTGCGATCGCGCGCAAACCACGCATGCGCATGCAGTGAGTCACGCGCGCGGGCTGCATCAGCGCAGCGGGATGCAGCTTTCGCCACTTTTAACTGCCTTGGTTTTGGAAAGAGGTCTCCTTCTCCAAGGTGTGTCTAAACAGAGATGACATGTTGGATGAGCCGCTGCTGCCACCGCGCCAGAAAAGCAGCTGCGGCTGTTTCATCCCCCCTCCCCCACTTCTTTCTCTCTGTTTTGCAGTGCCAGAGAAAACAGAGTCATTGTTTGTTTTTAACGCTTGTTCCATTCCTCAGGTTTTTAGCCCGACTTAAAAATACTGACGAGTCCCGGGAAGAGGCTTGACACGCGGAGTGACGCTCGGGTTAATTTGGGCTCCTGACGCCTCAGGAAGTTCTCTGTCATGTTGCATTAAACACTCGGATTTTTTATTTTATTTTTTTTCTTTCGTTCCTCTCAACGCTGACATGCGTTTTTGTACAAACATTGTCCGACGCATCATCTGATCCGTCTGAGCAAATATCTAATGAGACTCTGAGTCAGAGAGGCAAAGAACCGAGGAGGAGGAGGTGAACCGGATCGGACGGTTCCGATTCTGGAAACGTTCCTGATTCCTTTTCAACACTTTGACACTTTTCCTTTAAAGCTTCCAATTAGACTGAAGCAGCAGCACACAGCAGGTCTCCCTGCAGGTTGGCAGCAAAACATGCAAAAATACACCACTTCCTTTCATACGCAGCTTATAAGCTGCAGTGGATCATAACTGTCCACACACATCACATCTGGTGGGTTTTCCTTTAGTGTTTATTTGAGGAAAGTGCTTACTTTTGTATTTTTTGAGACATTCTGAGATAAAAGTGAGACGGTGTTGCACAACACGGGCAGCTGAAGACTAAAAATCACTGAAGCATTGAGTATAATTCTTGTTTTATTTGACCAGAAAATGTGCTAACATAACATTTACCTTTTTGATCTTTACATCATGTTATAATGTTATTATTCCTTCATTAAAAAAAAAAAAACAGAGTGTTGCCTTGATTCTTTGATAAATCATTTAATCTCCATGGCAACCATAAAGCTGTGCAAAATACCTGGATGGAGGATGGTGCTCCTCCTCTGAGCTGCAGCTCACAGATAGCCTTAATTCCCCTCCGGCTCCTTCAGACTAGCCAGCAGCGATTAGCAAACACCTGGTGAAAGTGAACATCTGCTGCTACGTCTCAGTGCAATGCCTGTAAAAACCCAGTGAAAGGGTTAATAGAGGAGCCATGACTTCCTGAAGGTGGAGTTTCAGAAAGAGCAGGAGTTTTTAAAGGACCAATTCCAAGGAGTTAAATTACAAAGTCAACTTTCTTTTAAGTCATATTAGATGTAGCATTTTATAAAAACTGAAGGAAACTTGGTTTGCTCTAAAATTACACTGTGTGGCTGGAAAACACAACACAGGCTTGTTTCTGGGTGTCGTAGACATTGTTTTCTTCTCTCACAACTCGGATATTTCCAAGTTTTTTCTATCAAAGTTGCAACTTTTCAAAATAAGAAACCTCCTTGTTTTATTTCCTGAACATCCCTGTGATTTTTTTTCTTTTTTTGGGTGGAAACTCAGTCCTCCTCTGTTTCCATCTACAATAGCCCCAATATGCCGCCAGTTGTCAGTTGGTCAGTTGTCGGCCCCCCTTCCGCTGGGTGAGCAGTGGTCCCAGGCCCCTGTCCGGTCCACCTTCCTGGATAAAGTCCAGATCAAGAGACAAGAGTGTTGTCTTTGTCCTCCTTCTTCGTTGGAGGACAAAGATATGTGACAAAGATATGAGACCAGAAGACGAGTCCTCCAGTGGATCCTTTACGTAGAAAACACTGCATCTGCTTTGATTTCAGAGAAATTCCTTGATCTAAAACCTTTAACGAATCTTAATTTGAAGGATCCAGTAATGTGTTTGCCCTGCAGGACCTGCGCTGCTTTTAAACACCACCTTCTGTGTGTCGGGTCCAACGGCGCGCCGCTGTCTCCTCTCCTCTCCACCTGATAAGCCATTTAGAGCTGACAGAGCAGGATCCCAGCTCTCTGCTAAATGGAGACACGATGAAAGCGACCTACACTCAGCCGATTGCCTTGGCTTGCATCATTTCGCCTTCCTGGCTGAATTAGTGCTTACAAGGTGGCAATAAAACAACCGGGAGTCGCAAGGCAGAGTTCAGGTTTTGAAGCGGTGCTGTGGCTGCAGGGGATCGTACGTACCGCTGCGGGTTCTGGTCCGGAGCCGAGTGGGTGTCGGGTTTGCTGCAGCGGCTGCAGGGCCCGAACCCGGTTTAGATTTACCGTCTCCCTGGAACAGAGCGAGGAACGTCGCCTGCATCTGGTTTCCACTGACAAATCAAAGCCAGTTGTGGTGGGAGGGGAGCGCAGTTAACCAAAACAGGCCACTTAATCATTTTTACGGCCAGTAGGAGTTTGCAGCTTTTAAATCTATGTTCCTGTGGTCTGTTAGTCACTGCTTAGGGTGGATCCCAGCAGCGGCCAAGAGGAGAGGAGAGGAGGGGAAGGTGCAGATGCGGCGGGCGCAGGTGGAGCCGAGCAAACAGGAAGTCTCTGAGGACAGCAGGAGGTGGGGCCTGAGGACGGGATCGGGTTCAGGTTGGACTGCAGCGGCGGCACAAACGGAAAGACGAGACGCCGGGAGCCGTCAGTAGGTCTGATGTCATCCTCACACTGAATCGTTACGGTAACGTTAAGCAGAGGGAGGCATTTCTCAGATCAAAACATGAGGTGATAAACAGTTATTGATGGGAAGACTTTGTTTAGCTCCGTTTAAGAGCAGCCATGTTGTTTCTCTGTATAACTCCTCTGGCAGGGACTAGCTGAAGCAAAAGGCGCAGGATTATGAACAATTGACTTTTTGTTTTTTTTAGCTTTTTATCTTTTTGGTGCAGAACCAGAACCAGAAACAGAGAAGCAGCATTCGGCTTCCAGAAAACTGCAAAACAGCCGAAACACTGAGTTCCTTTGAATTTATACTAAAAACCCATCTGGTTGCATAATAACTGAAACACTGACCAACATATATACGCTATATGTATGATTTTTGGTGATTGCCCCATTAAAATATAATGTTTGTTCAATTGTTGACTGCATGTTGTTTTCTTTATGACTGTGATTTTCTGTTTTTATCATGTAAAGCATCTTGAACCGACTTGTTGCTGAAATGTGCTGCATAAATAAAGTTTATTGATTGATTGAAACATGGAAGAGGGATTAGCTCAGTGAAACGGTCAGTTCAGTTCACTCTGTTATCTTCGGGCTAAAACTCCCATGGACTGATGTTAAAATACAGACAGACGTATTTTTTCAATCTCTCCTGTCGTTTTCTGAGTTATTTTAAAATAAAAACTATTTTGTTGACATTTTAATATTAAACTTTATCACTTTAAGAGCCCTCCTTCTTCTCTTCCTCCTCCTGGAATCAAAGCCTGATATTCCTTCTCCTCCTCCTTCCTGCCTCCAAACACATGAAGCTGGGTGGAGTCAACATCTGCTGAAGGTGGAAGCTGATTGGCTGCTGCCTCTCTGCACTCACTGGTTTCCGTTTTCAGGAAGTGAAACTCAAACAGTTGCTGTTTGGGACTGGGACTGAGAGCAGAAATGGAGCAGAATCAGCTGGACAGAGAAACTTTCTCCTGTTTGATCTGTCTCGATCTACTGAAGGATCCGGTGATGATTCCCTGTGGACACAGCTACTGTATGAAGTGCATTAAAACCTACTGTGATGAAGAGGATTAGAAGGGAATCCACAGCTGCCCTATGTGCAGGGAGATGTTCACACAGAGGCCTGTGCTAAAGAAGACACCATGCTGGCAGCTTTGGTGGAGCAGATGAAGATGACTGGACTCCAAGCTGCTGCTGCTGCTGACCACTGCTATGGTGGACCTGAAGATGTGGCCTGTGATTCCTGCCCTGGAAGAAAACTGAAAGCTATCAAGTCCTGTTTGGTTTCCTACTGTGAGAATCACCTCCAACATCACCTTGATGTCCCTGGAATGAAGAGACACAAGCTGGTGGAACCAGAACCAAAGAGCAGACATAGGTTCTGAAGATATTCATGTGAAATCACACTGGATCCAAATGCAGCTCACACAGAGCTGGTGCTATAAGAGGGGAACAGGAAGGTGACGAGGACGAATAAGTCTCAGTCTTATTCTAGTCATCCAGACCGATTCATTGATTATTCTCAGGTTCTGAGTAGAGAGAGTCTGACTGGACGATGTTACTGGGAGGTGGAGCGCAGTGGAGTGGGTTGATGTGGCCGTCGCATACAAGACTATTAGTGGAGAAGGGGGAGGGAAAGAATGTGGATTTGGATTTAATGACAACTCTTGGAGTTTATTGTGTCAACAAAACAATTTTCTCTTTGGTCACAACAACATCTGGATCTCCATCTCAGGTCCAGGTTCCTCGAGAGTAGGAGTGTACCTGGATCACACGGCAGGTCTTCTGTCCTTCTACAGAGTCTCTGAAACCATGACTGTCCTGCACAGAGTCCAGACCACATTCACTCAGTCGCTGCTGGCCGGAGTTTATGTTTGTAACTTGCTGCCCTCTGCAGAGTTCTGTGAACCAGAATAGATTTCCTCTCTTCTTTGTGATTGTCGATCAGGTTCTGACATCACTACTCTGCGTTTCTGTTCTTCTTGATTTTTCTGCTTTAAATGCAGATCTCTGCATTCCAGGAGCCATGAAGGAAATCACAGCTGATGATTTTGTTTTTATTCGACCGAAAATAAATTTCTCCACATGAAAATCTCAACGTCTCTGGAGGCTCGTAGTTTTACTTTAACGTTTAATGTATTATCTAGACATATTTATTAATGTATATTAATGTATACATGTCCTGGTTTTGCTTAAATCAGTTAATATTGAAGTAAACTGAACTTGTTTCTGGTTTTCTTTAGTTTGATCCAAAGAAGAACCTGAACTGATGCCGTTTTCTTCTCAAGTCTTCAGATTTAGATCAGAATGAATGTCTGATGTTTTGACTCGATGGATGCGTTCAATAAAACATCACAATTACAGAGAAATGTGGATTTTTACAATGAATTGTAAGTTTTATCATCTAAATGTTTCTATGTAAAAACCACTGAGTCTAGGCTCTGGATTCTGGGCAGATATCAGGTGTTATCATCCCAGTCAACCCTCTGTATGAGTGCCCATCCAGGCACAGAATGCAGTTTGGACTTATTAGCACTTTTTTTTTTCTGCTGCTTTGTGGACACTTTCCTCTGCAGCTCAGATTTGCTAACCCGTTTCCGTTGCGTTAGCCACCCTGTCTGAAGCGGTGCAGACAGATGCTCTGACCCCATTGGCTGAGCCGCACACAGAAAGTTTGGATGGGCTTTAGAAGGCAGCTGTAGGTCAAAGTTGTTATCCGTCTGCAGACTCTGGTGATGCTCTCCTCTACTCTCCCCTGACTCGTTTCATTTAGCCAATCGCAGCTGAAGCTGAGTCCTTATCAGCCTCTTTTATTAAGCGCTAATTACACTTTGACAGCAACCAGCTGTTTGCATCCTGCACCTCCTGTCTGCTTAGTATGGATCCGTGTGTGTGAGTGTGTTTAGAAACGATGCCGTTTGTCTCTGGAGGGTGACCCGCGCCATAACATTGATGGAGACGTGCTGTTGGGTTCGGGTTTACGCTCGTCTCCCCGTCACCCTGTTGGAGTGTGTGTGTGTGTGTGTGTGTGTGTGTATGTGTCCGCGTGAACCAGGTCTTTATATCCTTATGGGAAACTATTTCTGTCTACAATGTGGGATTATGGGGACCATTGCTAGTTCTGGGGACATTTTCTTGGTCCCCATGAGGAAAATTATTGTTTTTGGGTTAGTGCTTAGGTCTGTGATGGTTAAGGTTAGGGTAAAGGTTATGGTAAGGGTTAGGCTGTAGAAATTAATGGAAGTCAATGTGAAGTCCCCACAAGTGATTAAAACACGATGGTGTGTGCATGTGTATGCGTGTGTATGTGTGTGGTTGTGTTTTTGTTTCCCCAAACATTTTGAGTCTGGAGAATGAGACCCAGAGGATGACTCACTTTCTCCTCTTGGTTATGGCGATTTGTGTTTGTGTCCTCAGATTGTACACCTGACCTCTGACCCCATCCACCACATGTTTCCATCACAGCACAAAAAAACCGAAAAAAATCTAATCATTCCTTACACATGCAGTAAAATATTTCAAGGCTTTATGTTAAGATCTTGGTTTACAGATAAAAACCCACAATGTAGTGGAAATGTAGAAAGCTGAAATGGTTGTAGCATATTTGTAGGAAATTGAGTGAAAGGAAAAAGTGTGGTGGGAATAGTGTTGCTACTGCAACAAGGAGACATGTAGCGCTAATAAAATTATCAAGGAAAGCCCATTTAAGAATTTAGTGGAGCTTAACGTCCAACGGGTACGAATACTTTTCTCAGGCAGAGCAACTTAAACTTTTCTGTCTGATTCCAGCAGATCTCACTTGTTTCCTTTCAGCATCTAAAACCATGAAGATGAGCAGGCCTCCTTGGCTGTCAGGAGTCGGTTAATGAAATGAGGGCCAAAAAAAGTTCAAAGTCAAACAGGAAAAAAAAAAAAAGCCAACACTTGGCGGATTACATTTCCTCCTCCATAACTTTCTGTCTGAAAGTCAAAGTGTCTGCAAAGAAGGAAAGTTAATTCCATCATAAATCTGAAGTATGACGCCTAAAACCTCTGGATGTGTCACACTGTGGTGTGTGGTCGGATCATTAGCCCAGATGAGGAGCCTCAGGTGTTGACGTGGCCTCCTGATGGCTCCTAAAGGGACCGTCCGACTGGGAACCGGACTGGAGACAAGGGGACAGACAGACCGACCTGAGGCGCGTGGCAGCGCTCTGCGTTACATAAATCTATACTTCTTTTATGGGCTCCATCAGGACGGAGATCTAAATCTGGGTTAACAAGCACGGCTCACCGCTAAGAGCCCCGGGCAGCAGGAAAAGACGAAGAAAAGTCCTCTGTCGGAAATTTATTTCCTATAATTCATCTGAGGCCCCCCGAGTGTTTGAAGTGGCTGTTGTAGACTTTGGACAAGAAGTGTTGAGCTTAGAGGGTTTTTTTTTTTTCAGCTCAGAGAAGGAACACATCTGCAGCGTGAGGCTGAGAGCAAACAGTAATCCACATGGAAACAGAAACTCGGAATAAAAAAACAAACAAAAAAAAACGGGGGACGCGCCGCGTTATTGGGAGCACGCGCTAAGCTTGGTTTGCTACCTCATTGTTCGTTGGAGGAGCAGGAGGAGGAAGATGAGGAGTGGTGCTGGGCGGGCTCGTTGCCAGCGATAAAAAAAAAAAGGGCTGAGGCTCAACTGTGCCACTTTGCACCGAAGCCTGTGTTGAATGAGCGCCGTTATCATAAACAAAACATTATGGTGGCGGGCTGAGCGTCTACAGATGGTTAAGAGCGTTAGGCAGATACCTGCCAAAGGGCGCGTTTCGCCCCCCCCTCCTGATTCAGCTGTTAGAATTCAGCAGAGGAACCTGTGGCATATGGCCCGGCAAATATTGATGGATATTTTAATTACCCTCTGCATAATCTAATAATGAATGACAAACATTAGTGTTTCACCTTTACAGCAGCGCGGCTTTCCAGGCCCAGGCCTCCACAACCACCCGCTAATACAACTTGTTTTATTACGGTCAAAGGTGCGACAACTCTGTCCGACTTCCATGTCAGGTTTTTTTGTTTTAAGTACCGTGTGAGGCTCAGTCTTTACATGGCGCCATGAGCAAAGTTAGCCAAAAAGAAATAAAGCAGTTTTAGGCCTATGAAAAGCCATGATGGGTTCATATTTCCATCATGTTATTCATTGATTTAGAAATGTCACAGTTTCAGACTTAATATTTAAATAATTAGCAAACTGTTATCAGCTAAACCTTTAGTTTTTAGCAAAAATATGTAGCAAAAATTTTTAGTAATAGGATACATAATAGTATCCTATTACATATTATAGGATACTATTTGTTTAACCTATTGCTGGCCAAATAAAGCTCTAGCTAGCATTTAGCTGACTAGCTAAGTGCTTAGCTAGTTAGCATTAAGTTATGTTTAGTTAGCTAACCATTTAGCTAATGCAACACTTAAAGTGATTACAGTAACTACAACACACAATAAGACCAGTTCTAGGTCCGGCTTCGGGACTAGTGGAAAGTGTAGGTGTGCATTAATGACCACAGAGCAGAAAATAAGTTTAAGCTGCCAGCTTATTACTCGTTGAAAAGAAAAGAAACAATATTACCAACAGTTGACATAGATATAACATAAAATTCAATCCAGAATAGTTTCCTTGTTTCTTTTATTTTATCCCCGTTTTGAAATTTAAACCTAATGTTAGGTGTTATAGGGTACTATAGTTCTAATTAAGTTTATCAATACTGTTATTTTACTTTGATTTACAGTTTTTCTTTTATCATTTAAATCTATTTTAGCTACTTAGTATTTTCTCAAAAAGTAATGTTTTTAATTTCCTGTTTTAACCATTGTTTCTATTTTAATCCCAACAGAAATTTTTCCATTTCATGCACTACAACAATAAATATTGGATGTGGTTTGAGGGAAAAAACAACAAAATACAACAGAAAAACAATTCAGCTAAAGACTGAATAACCTGTGCTTCAATTTAATGTCTTTTCTTTCTACTGATCCTGAAGAGTTAAACTATTTTCTCTGAATCCACTGCTATTTCAGCAGCAAGCCTGGGCGGGTCATACCGGTTTAAATGATTCACAATGTCCAGCAGAGGGCGTAGCTCCTGCTGGACGGCAAAGGGCTTTTGGGTTACGGCTGCCATCTTGTTTCTCACTCACGGAATCCAACTAAGCAATCCACTTGGAATTTCCCGGTCCAATTTTCCAGCAGAACCTTAAAGGCCTGGTGTAATAACCAACAAAGCATGACAAAAAAGTTTGTTTAGCTTTGCTTTGTAAATAACAAAATACTGGAACCGTTGTGCATGGGGGGAGCATGCTTCATCCCACACCAGTTCAATGGCAACATCCAGTTTTTTTTTAATGTAGAACAACAAATGTGCTACTTTAGCTTTCTGTTAAAATTAAATAAAAATATCTTACAAATAACATTCTTTTTAACTCACCAAGTCCAGTTCTGTAACATATAACACTGTCCTGAACTGTCAGGTTGCAAAAAATGAGTAACAACTCCTCCTAAAAAAATGGAAAACAGACTTTTAGACACACAGGTAGACCGTTTGATCGTCGATTTCTCTTATTTTTCCTCTCTTTCACAGTACAACTCTGTTTCTTCGTTTTCTTCTGCTTCTAGCGCCAGATAACATAACCTGGTTGGCTGGAGCTAGTCACATGGGCTACCCAGCAATGTGACCCTTCAGAATAAGAGATTTTACTCACACTTAACCATTTTAATTGCTGGCAAAATAAAGCTCTGCTTCATACATTTTTTTTAAACATAACATGAAATACAAAATTCCTTATGTTTGTAATAATTTTTTAAAACTATTATTTAAACTATTATTTTAAACTATTTTAAGACCTATTTATTCTCATTTACTTAGTTATTCTCATTTATTTATTGCCTATTTATCTGTGTAATAGCTGTTTTTATGAAAAGGTTTTTATTTAGTACGATCTATGTTAACCAGAGTTGCAACAAACTAGCTAGACGTTTAGCTAGTTTTTAAACATTTAGCTAAATACTTCAGATTGCTACTCTGTAGTCAGTCTCACTGTACAATGCTTTAGTTTGATACGATGTATGATACTGGTGAGCTTTGCTTCCGATTACTGTTGCATTAGGTGCTTAATGGCTCATGTTTGCTTTGGTTTTCAGTCCACTGCTTCCTAGTTTTAAGTTTTGTGAAACCTTTGCATAGTGCAGAAGTTGTCTTAGTTTGTATTTCTTTAATGAGCTTTTGACTGTTTTTTGTTTTTTTTAAATATACTCATACATGAAATCACTTAAATGGACTTATTTCTTACAGTGACTTTGTACAGTGTGTGCGTGTCTTACTGTTTTTTTGCTTTGTATAACGAGATTGTATAACTAAAAAGAAAAGCTTGTTGGAGGTCGGCAAAGAAACTGAGCTCAGAGTCAGACACACAAACGTGTTTCTCTACCTTTACAAGGTCTTTGCATTCATTTCTAACTGTGACCCAAACCATAAAACTAACCACTGCCAGGTCATGCCCAACATTAAACATGACGTAAAAATGACACTTCTCATGGGAACCAGGGTTTGGGCCCCAAAACATGGTATGTATTAAGAAAATCAGCCTTACAATGTAACAAATACAAGGCCACACACAGACCTGGCAAGAGTGTACAAAACGTATAGTGTACCTCCCACTTTTGCCTTGGAGACACACAAGCGATTGGAGGTGGTTGGTGGATACACGCCATGTTGCCACATCAGTCTCCTCCAGCGGGCCAGTAGAGTTCAGAGGAGGCATGTGAAACAGAACAACTAGACTTCAGCATCCAACAATTTCTATATGCACAGAGTGAGCAGGACGGGTGCCTGAAAAACTGAAAACAGCGCAGCTTTGAGCTGACATGTTTGGTTGAGGCACAACTTCTTCCTCCTCTAGGTGGACAGGCCGGGTGTGTATATTGTTCTTCTATGATTGCATGAAATTCCGCTGTAATTGTGCTTGGTCTTCCAGATGGGCCGGGGGCCGATGCCGAGAACATCTGAGAGCATTCAGTGCAAACTGTTGGAGAACAGCCTGGAAACTTAGGCAGGGAAGTTTGAGGTCTTGGACAGCAGATTGGAGCTTTCACCTGTGAGTTCATGGAGGTATCGGAGCGTTTCACTGAATCCACGCAGCCGATGTCCTGAGCAATAAACGTCAACCGCCAGCATTAATGCACACACACTTTAACCGCCAGCGTGTTTCCACACTCCAGCCCCTGGGAACCTGCATGTGGATTGGACCTGCCTTCGCAGCTTGGAATGCTGCTAATGAAGACAGTCCCATAGGGGATTGCCAGCCTTTAAAATAAAAATCTGACAGTTATCGTCTTTAGTAAAGGTGCTAAAAACTAGATGAAATCAGACCCTACCTCTGGGAGTTGCACCAACTTCCTGTTAATTGGCAAAGGTTTGAAGAGAAGACTATGATATGAAACAACTTCCTGTTAGGTTCCGATAATTGTATAGTGGTTCAATTAAGCTTTGAAAATAAAAATAATTTGTTTAGATACTTAATGTTTCAGTTTAGGTACATCTAATCTACGTACATCATTTCCACACCAGTCTCGTTTAACAGATTGTCTTCCAGGACATCAACTCTGATTCAATTCCAAGGCCATGTTGAAGAAACATCTCCGTAACGTGATACAGCCACCACCATGTTTTATCTTAGGGACAATATGCTTAAGGCAGTGCCTAAAACTTCGGTGTCCAGCAACTTAAATGTCCGTTTCAGCACACCTGACTCTGATATTAGCTCAGAGCTCTGTAGAACTTTACTGCATGCTGGTGGAGAAGCTTCACCATTTCTTTAGAACAAGGGGACTATCTAAAAGTTGCAGGACTCCGGCCCTTGAGCATGGTTCGAGTTCACTGCTTTACAGTGTCTTACAGTTTTGGTTATCTACCAAACTTTCTCCTTCCAGATGTTTGGAGTGTCCTCTGTATGAATGAGACTTCTTCATGCAATTGTTTTCATCTCGCTCCTGTTCCACAAAGACCAGATTACTGTGAAGTGCACAACTTGAGTATTATGTGGATTATTGCAGTTGCCACAGACCTTTCAGCTTTCTAATCGTTCAGCTAAATCCGTTTGTATTCCATGAAAGGTAGTGGCCTTTATTAGGGGAGTGACAGTCCTCATAGGAGCTTACTATTAAAAGTGAATTACCCCAAGTAAGATGGTGTAGTTATAATCATAGCCACAAGGAGGCGACAAAGCCCAGCAGTCCTTGTCGGGTGTCAGCTGCCTCTGCCTGAGCGTCTCCATGTTTCTGCTTTGTGCTGCTCACTGTAAGAGGACTGGGTTCAGTCAGAAGCACCAGAAACAGATCGACTTCCAAGTGTGGCAACTCAAATTCGCCATACTTGGTTTCACTGTGATAAAGTGAAACAATCTATGGCAGGTTAAAAATTAGAGGAGAGGAACACTGAGCCTGTAGAACCCCGTCACTAAGAAAACCATTGTTGGACTTTGCAAGATAAGCAACATGACTAATTAGTTCAAGTTTTGAAAGGTTGTTTCAATATCAATTCCAATGACTTGAAAGTTGTAGGCCGTTTATCAAACAGCTTTCAACTGATTTAAATGTGGCATCTCAAATTGATTCTGGACAGAATCAAAGGATGGAAGGAGATTTTGCCACCTAGTTGAGGGTAAAGTTCTAGTCATCTATTCCAGGAGTTTTGAGTTCTCTTGAATCACAGCAACAATTGTGGGGCCACGGTTGTCTTTAAAAATATCGTCTTTTAAGACAACTGTCACATCAGATGACTTCCCCATAACTGAGAACAATATTTTCTGATATTAAATACCCCATCCTTTTTTTTCAAATTATTTTTTAGCATTCACTATGAGCATAATGATACAGCATGTGATTACCGTTTTATTCAGTTTGCCTATGTTGACGTGTCTCTATCAAATAAACCTAAATCAGTTTGGAGAATTAGCCATATAAAAATCAACAGAAACTGTAGTAGATAAGATCTATGAGTTTGTGGCTCATAAACTAATTAAAAACCCAAAAGGGGAAAAGTTTTGCCCACACCACCACCTAACTGGGTGGAAGTTCTTTATACTTAACAATAAGACACAACACAGACTGCATTGATATCAAACTTCATCTCTTTATTTCTCTATTGGTTGGTTCTCATCACAAACAACGTTGAAAGTCCAGAACGGGATGTGTATAAACTGTACATGGAGAAAGGCACGGTCCACTGAAGTCACAGTCAGGCTGCCTTCTGTGTTCTCTGGGATAAAAATGCTGCGTTCAAAGCAGCTTCATCTGGTTAGTAGAAGGTAACTTACACACACACATATGACACAAAGATTTGCAGCAATAATGTACATTTTATTTTTTATTTTGATATCTAAAATGTATTTTTTTATAGTTCTTCTGTGGTTTTAATATAAATATATATATATATTTTTGTAATGCACAAACATCCATATCTAGCAGAGAGTCTGAAGTGGAATGTGTCCAACAGGCTGACAGACCTGCCTCCACTCCAACAGATGGCTGTAAGGCTGCCAGTGGAAGGACCCAGGCTGCTGTCCGTATGCTACATATGTACAATCATTAACAGTGTCATTATAAAGGAGCACTATTAACACAGAGATCCCAGCACCGCGCACCGCTCCGCTCCCTCATCACACCCACCGGGGCGCAGCAGGATGGAGATCAGCGGCGCGAGAGGCTGACGCGCCTCTCCTCCGCATCGCCGCGGTTACGCTTCGGCTCGGGAGGAGCTGCTCCCGAGCGTCTGCCGCGTGCGCGTAGAAACAACGATGGGAAAAAAAAAAAAACAACATACAAGTAAAACGGAGGCTGACCGTCACCCTTCAGAAGAGTCCTTTGGATTTCTTCAGGTTGACCTGCTTCCAGCCGGGCAGAGCGCCGTACTCCTCCCGGCTCATGTCCAGGGCTCTCTGTGGGAGGGACACCAGCAGTCAGGCACAACTCGCAGGCCGAGTCCAGAAACTCATGCATGTGCGGTTTCAAACTCAAACGGCCCTTTTTTATTGTCCGGTAAATAAAAAAAAGAAAAAAAAAAAAAAGAGGCAATGGCTCCAAGATTCAGTCCAAATGCTGGTGAGCAGCATGCAAATGAAACGCACTGTTAGAGATGTTAGGAAGTAGAGGGGAAACAGGAGAACCAACTAATACATTAAAAAAATATATGTTTTATATTTATACTTTATTGATTTAGTTGTTTATTTTTTGGTTTGTTTTATTTTGGGGGTTTATCCCACTTTTACCCAAAATACTGCTGACATTAATTTAATCAAAACAATGAATATTAGAGAAAATAATAATTGAAACTTCATTAATTAAACACTTAACATTTTTTATATAGTATCTTGACCCACATATGTTAGGTAATCCCATGTTCTACTTGGTGTGCTTTGTCTAAATGTGTCCATTTTAATGCTTATTTTTTATTGTTCATTATCTTCTCTTAGTTATTTGTCACTTTGCAGCTCAATGCCTGTTAGAGTCTGTAATGTTTGTTTTGTATGCACTCACTGATGATTTAATCAACAAAAAAAAACTACAAAACAGGATGTTAGGAAGTAGAGATGCTAACGACATTGAGCCAGTCTGTTTTCCCATGCTAACATCAGTCGGACTCACCTTCCCATAAGCCCCTGCACCCTGGAAAAGTGGAACGAGTGAAACAAATGAGCTCACAGAGGCATAAGATGGACAGCTCCATTTACCTCCAGAAATCACCGAAAGACTTTCCCATGGCCGTAACATTTAGTAACAGAATAAATTCATCTACAATGGTTCAGTAGAGGAATAGAACTGAAACGACTCATCAAATTAATCACGATGGATCAGCGGTTGAAATGATCGTTGACTAATCCATCACACAAAACCTAATTAAAACACACAAGTTGTGCTTGTAATGTAAGATAATCTAAAAATCTGTTTTTGGAAGCCTGTCATTTTGTGTGATGACTCGACATGTTGCAATAAGCAATGAATTAAACGCTTGATCAATTAAAATGGATGCAGTCTATTTGCATGAGTCATCGTTTTTCTTTTTTCTCTTTTTCTGCCAAAAACTGGATGATAAAAGTCTTTAGTCTGGTGCTTTGGTCTCAACTAGACCCTTTTTTGATGTATAGTTATGTTTATAGAGATTTCATAATTCATTTTATTTATTTTGGATATTTAAATTGTCTTGCAGTTCCAGAGTTAAATGTTCACTAGAACTTAAAGTTTACTCATCTTCAAGAATGAGATCTGGTATAATTAACCTATTGCCGTTATATTACTTGAAAATGGTCTCAAAAACAACATTATCGTTCATCGCAATAACTTCTGGGACAATTTATCATCCAGTGAAATTTGCTAATGTGACGACTTTGTTCTTTACAATATGAAGTAAGATGTTTCAGTCTGGCATATAAAATCCGCCAGTTTTCAGTTTCACCAACCAGTCTGCTGGTTTTGAAGGCATTAAAAATCAGCCAGGCTTCGTCTGACAAACGAAACGATTTGGGAGCAGAATTCCGATCCTCACCTCAAAGTCTTCATCGGACAGGTAGACCTCCAGGTGCAGCGGGTCGACCCCCTCAGGCAGCGGCCGGGCCAGGAGCTCGGCCAGCGGGTAGGTGGTCTGACACAGGCGGGCCAACACGTCTTCCACCAGGATGATCTGGTTGCACGCCTCGGCCTCCTGGGGATAGGAGACACGCGGGTCAGGAACAGGTGAAGCACGGGTCGCCGTGAAGGCCATGGAGAAGCGCCCCACCCTCTCCGTGATCTCGGACACGTCCTCCCGGTGCTCCCAGCAGGGGAACATGTTGGTGAAGGTGAGCGGCTCCAGACCGGCGTGGATCAGGTAGCCTTTCGGAGGCTTCTTCTCGTTCTTCCCTGAGGAGACAAAGGCAGTCGGTTCCGGAACGCTTCGTCACACACTCTGCGTTTCCACTGGCCAGAAAATTGTGCAAAGTGAAATCACGAAGATAAATTTGCTTAATGGAAAAGGTGCAATTTCAGAAAAAAAATAAAGCACTCTTGTTTGAGTTTTTGTTCTTGGATGAGATGATTTTTCAGCTGCATCAAAATGTGATCCAACAACCGGACAGCGCTACTGGTGGAAAAGAAGAAGTCGACAGGAAGTGGTAGCAGGACGGTGTGGTATGCGTTTCAATGACTTACTGTGTAAAACTTATTCACGTGTAATTTAAATCACATTTCAGCAATTGCAAAATTATGTTATTTTTTCCATCATTAGTGGAGTACTGACTGACAAAGTTTTGCCCACAAGCGGAATGCAAACGCAGCTTCCGGCGAGTACCTCTGCAGTACTGCAGCACCGTCTCCATGGCGCTCTTTCTGTCCGAGTCCCAGCGGATGCGGGCCGAGCCGGTGCTTTCGCTGTCCTGAGGCCACCAGCCCTGCCACAGGTAAACCTCGTGGTGATTGTCCACCAGGAACAGGGCTGAACGAGAGATGAGTCAGGATTACCGGAGAGCTTTACTTTGAAAAGTCAGCTAGCAGCTAGCGGTCACACATGGACAGAAGCCGAGTGAGAACCTTCGAGCGGCCGGAGGTTCGGGCTGCGTTTACCTGGCTGTGAGGCTCCGTAGAGATCCTCCTGAAGGAAAGGCATGGAGTTGACCTGCTCCGGGTCTCTGGCTGGGTAGAGAAACTCCACGGCTGTAAACTCCCCAGAGCTGCTGCTCAGCTGGTACAGACGGGGAGTGAAGTTAAACCTGCCGGGATCTGAGCAGCAAAGGTTTGTATTAAAGGGGCATTCTGTGTTCTCAAGCCACAGTTTTCACAGTACAGTTAAGTCACTTATCTACGATGGTTACAGAAATGGCAGACATGTCAAGTACGACTTAAAAAAAAAAACGTTTTCAAGTTGGGAATTATGCGATTTGCGTTTTTTTATTTTCCATATACATCAAAACGTCACAAGAGAAAATAATATCCTCTTTTGGCAAATGATTGGTGTTTTTCTTTTGACGGTTTCATACAGCACCTAACCGGAGAGTGCTTTATCACTTTATGTCTGAAAAGCAAAAACTAAATTGAAATTCCCTCATTGCTATGCTCGACCGTAAAACAGTAGAATCCCCCAACTTCCCCAATACTTCTAGTTTTTTTTTTCTGTCCTACATTTCATTCAAGGCAGCATTGACAAGGTCTTAACAGCCGGACTTGTGACGTGTTGATGCCACCATGTTTACGTCGCTGCTTCAGGTCGAAGACTTCAGCAAAAGAAAATAGGTCTGTCCTCTTTTTTGGCAAACAGCGGACGATTTTCTTTGTTTTAAAGACTAAAGATAAATGGAAAAGTGGCGTCTCTTTCAAAATGACTAAACTTTACTATAGTAGATTATAAATTGACCTTTTTCAAAACGTTACGTAACATTTGGATTGTAAAGTTCGCTGACTCCCGGGATTTACTGGAGCCTTGTGAATACATAGACTTTTTACCACAGAACCAGGCTGAGAGCCGACCGACTAATATCAGTTTCATTTATGGGTTTTTTTCTTGGTAACCAGAGCAGCAAAGAGGACCAACACAGCTCAATGGCTCCACCTGCTGACCAAGAGGAGAGACAGCGTAACATCATGAGATGCTGCAGCTGGATTCAGATCAGCCTTTGGTTGTTGGCTTCACTGTTTGTAGTAAAATAAATCGTGCAAACATGGTGAACCTTTCACTGATTTACACTGAGACAAACACGAAGAGGTTAAGACCTTCTGTATTCCTGTATGATCCTATAACTGTGCAGCCGCTGCGGCTGATGAAACCAACTTTGAACTTTTATTTAGAAGCAGTAAAGTGATTAGCTAAAGAACCATGCACACAGTGAAGTTTAGTGTTTCGGCAGCATCATGATCTGGCATTACTTTTCTTGAGCTGGAACTTAATGTTTGAGAAAATTGGATGAAATTACCAACAATTCCAAACAGCTAAATCTGCCCCCAAAACCTTCAGGTCCATCTTGTCCCACTTCCATATTCAGCTTCCTAGCGAAGGAAAACAAAGGTATATTTTTGGAAGGATTTAGTCCTGACCTGATCCTAATTGGATAAGATACTCAGGGCCGCCTAAATAGGGCTGTGGAAGAGGCAGTCTCAGTCAGAGACGTGGAGACATTTTGCCAGGGAGAGAGAAAACATCAAGCAAAGTGACTGTAGACTGAATGTAGAACCTGAAAACTGTTTTAACAAAGTTGGTTTGGTCACAGTTTTAGAAAGAAGAAGAAATCTGCAACAAAACTCCAGGAAAACAAGCACATTATTAGGTTAATTCAATGGAGAGATAGAGAGAGAGAAAAAAAAAAGAAATCCTGACTTACTTTCTGGAGATCCCGACGTTTTTTCTCGAGATCCCAAGAAATGAAAAAAAAGTTGGGATATCGAGAAAGTAGGTCGGGATTTCTTTTTTTTTTTTTCCCTCTCTCTCCATGTCCCTCTAGGGGCTCCGTATTATTCAACCTTAACGGCCTTTAATGGTAATATTTCAAACACTGTGCATGATGCGATTCTTTTTGCCGGTTAGACTCGTTGACTCACCGTGGAGCATGCAGTCGTAAGTCTTCCTGTCCCTTCTGCCCAGGGCTTCCCAGAACCCCACTGGCTCCGCTTCTTCGTCACATTCCCGTATCGTCACCCTGCTGCTGCTGTGCAGCCCCGTTTCCAGAGGACAACTGCACAAAAAAAACACAGGCTACTCTACCGGACCTGTTCATATTTCAACAATTTCTCGGAGGGAAGGGGAAATGTTCTCAGAAAAGCAGAATCTCCACTCACTGTTCTTTGAGTCTGTTGGCGGTGACGCGCGCCACCTCCCGAGTGTGTGTCTGGGATTTGCAGCCGTGCCACAAGTAAATGAGGGCCTGGCTGACGCCCAGCAGAACCATGGAGACTCTGGAACGCAGACTGCTGCAGTGGCAAGCCACCTCCAGCAGGTGGCCTTCCACCTCCACCTCGCCCCGCACGCAATAAAGACGCCAGTCATCTGCGAGGAGGAGACAGTCACTGCTGTGAGACCGAATGGGTCAAATGTTGAAAAAATGATCGAATATAAAAGGAACAGCAGAGTTTGCAATATTAGAAAAATGAACATGTCTGATGATATTAAACAAGCCTTACTTTGTGAACTTTCCTCCTCCTCTTCTCTTTTTCCCGAGTGGACAATCATTCCCCCTTTGAAACACTGCAGGAAACATGGCGGCTCCTTCCCCTGCAGGACCTGAACCTGGAGGAAAAACCAAGGTGAACGTTAGTGTGAAGCTAAAATGACCGTCTCCGCACGGCGTTTCACTGCGAGCACGGCGGTTAAACCAGGAAACGCCCTGACCTGCGCGCCCCGCTCCTCGTCCAGCTCCACCGTCATGAGCGCCGACGTTCCCTTCTCATTGACGGTGGAGTTGCGGCCCTGCCAGAAGAAGTAGCAACACTTCTCCTTCCCAGCTCCGGCGGTTTTCTGCTGCTCTGGATTCTGTCTCTTCCCGACTGATGAGAAAGTGTAGGAACCTCTTTAATCTGAGATCTTATATTCACAGCACAAGTTGGGATTTAAAGGGGCAGCGTTATGTGTTCTCCAGGTAAATGGAGCCGTTTTACAGCACAGAGGGTAAATTAACCGCTACCCTCGGTTGTTCTAAAAATGCTACATATATGAAATGACTTAAAATAAATTTGACTTTGTAATTTAAAACCTTGAAATTGGGCATCTGTCTCTTTAAGAAACTCCAGTTCTTTCTTGAAACTTCACATTCAAGAAGTCATCACAACATGGCTCCTCTATTATTAACCCTTAACATCTTTACCAGTGTTGCACTGAGAAGTGGCTCATATGAGCTCAGCAGATGTACAGTTTCATCAGGTGTTTGCCAATTGCTGCTGGCTAGTCTGAAGGAGCTCAGTAGGAGAGTCACAGGGAAGGCTGCTCTGTGAGGCGGAAGCCTGGAAACTGCAGCTCAGAGGAGGAGCTTTGTTGGGTCTAGGTTCAGGTAAGCATTTTGAACAGCTGAATGGTTGCCATGGGAGATTAAGGGAATTCTGAGAAATGCACAAAAGTACCAAGGCAGTCAATTTTAAATAACAGTGCCCCTTTAAATAGTCTCTAATCCATGATGGCAGCACTGACCTGCAGCGCTGACCATATATTTCCACTTGACCACGTAGGTGTCGCCGTCGTGGAACTGGCCAATGCTCTGGCGGGGCAAACGGCTGTAGTCGAACTCCAGGATGTGCCACACCTCCACTGCCAGGGTGCTGATCTCGTAGCTCCGCCACTCCTCGGCCTCCACCAGGCCGTAGCCCCGGCCCACGTTGAACCCGTCTAACACGGTGCAGACCGCCGCTTGATGGAGGGGAAGCATCAGGGACGCGTCGAACGCACGAGGGTGATCTGAAGTCAGCCGTTCCTGAGAAAGATGCAGGAAAAGACTGAGTTTATACGCAGACTTGCCGACGACGAACGGGAGAACATCAAAAGCTCCGGACGCGATACCTTGTGGTCCGCGATGTCGTCGGTTGTCGTGGTGGGACTGGGCGTCTTCCTGGAGTCACTCCAGTCCTGGAACTTCTCCTTGAACAGGGTGGTCTCGTTGTGCTGAGTCAGGCGGCCGAACACCGCCCAGTCGGGCCGGCCCTGGCCTTTTCTACACGCGTGGAGAATGACGAGGCCCAGATTTTAGTCATTAATATTAAGCTTTATAAAACTTCTGACACTTTTATTTTTTTACATTAAATCCACAAACTTTAAGGTGTCTTATTGGAAATTTGGACCCAAAACCAAGAAAAGAAGGAAAATGATATATAGTTTGCAATATTTTAGCAATAAAACTCTAATAAATGTAAAGTCTAATTTGTATTCCGTCCCCAGGAGTCGATACTTCAGTCAGCATCTGTGCTTTGTTATATCCGTTCATCCAATTACAAAATCTAATCTTTTGGTTCATGTCTTCACCCTCTTTGGACACGTAGATTCACTTTCGCCCATTCTTTTCAAATTAGCTCCAGCTCATTCATATTGGATCGTCCGATTCTAAGCTGGATTTCGGTCTGGACTTCGACCTGCCTTCATCTAAAGCATTCTACTCGGCTCGGCTGGGCTCCCCAAAAGGTTGCCATAGGATACTCAAGGATTCGTCAAACATGCATTAATGCAGGGGTGGGCAGCTCCAGGCCTGTAGAGCCGGTGTCCTGCAACTTTTAGATGAATCTCTACTTCAACACACCTGAATCAAATAATGAGGTCTTTAGCAGGACTTTGGAGAACCTGACTGCACTTAAGAGGTGATTCAGCTGTTTGAAGTGTGTTGGACCAGGGAGACATCTAAGAGTTGCAGGACACCTGGATTGCCCACCTCTGCATTAAGGGGTCAAAGCAACCCGTCATGTGTGCGTTTAACGACGGAATAACATTACATATCGTGATGTAAAGCTGTAAAAAGTCAATTTTGCGTATCATCGCGAAACAGTGAGTGGTGTACAAGGGAAACAGTGGATAGGTCTGAAAACCTTTTTTTTTTTTAAAGGTTTTATTGGCTCTTGTGGCCTTTATTTAACAGTGAATGGACAGGAAAGAGGGAAATGAGAGAGGGGGAAGACATGCGGCAAAGGCCGCCAGGCCGGGAATCGAACCTGCGACAGCCACGTCGAGGACTAAGGCCTCCGTATGTGGGCCGTGCTAAACCCCTTCGCCACCACAGCACCCCAGTAGGTCTGAAAACCTTAAAAGGGTGTTCAGTGTGTTTCCATACTTTGGGATGAGTGGGTTGCACTCTCCTGGGTCCAGTGGGTTGATGTCACAGTTTGTGTAATCGAAGGTGCCGTTCCAGAGATGCTTGGCCAGCTGGAACGCGACCTTCCTCTGTGCCAGAGTCACTTCCTTCCCATGCCAGATGTACATCTCACTTCCAAAGTCAAACACCAAAACCTGCACAACAATAGAACAGAAGAACAGGCAGGCCGAGGTCTGCATTGTGACACTGAAACTGTAGGACCTCACTTGAGACCCTGTCTGAATTAATACTGTATTTGTTCCAATTCTAATGGTGATCTCACCTCCTTGGGGTTGAGGAGTGTGCACCGGGGCATTCTGGCCCAGAAATCGTCGTCTGGCACGAGCTTGTCCCTCATCAGGCGGTAGATGCAGTTTGTCTCCACGATGGCAGCTTCATACAGCTCGTCTTCATCTGGAGTCCCTGCTGCTGCAAGGACAAACCACGGGGTTCAGCTGGTGTTTCACCATGACTGACACGTGAACGATTCGCACAGGAAAATAGACGTGGAATCAGGCTGACAACTTCTGCAGCATTTATACGCTGCGGCTCGTCCCCACTGCAGCCCATATTCTCTAGACCAGGGGTGGGCAGCTCCAGGCCTGTAGAGCCGGTGTCCTGCAACTTTTAGATGAATCTCTACTTCAACACACCTGAATCAAATAATGAGGTCTTTAGCAGGACTCTGGAGAACCTGACTGCACTCAGGATGTAATTCAGCTGTTTGAAGTGTGTTGGACCAGGGAGACGTCTAAGAGTTGCAGGACACCGGCTCTCCAGGCCTGGAGTTGCCCACTCCTGTCCTAGACTATAGGGTCGATAAACTGGACACAGCACAGGGTTTCCGCCAGAAAATTTGCTAAGGCCTGCTGGTAGGTAGGACCACTACAGCAGTCATTAAGCAGCCAACTGTGTTTCAGAGTTGAAATGTGTAAAGTTGACAGAAAATATGCAATATTTTACAATGATTTTTACAATCCCTAAACACCAATTACAAAGTCTTAAAAAAGGGGCAAATGTAAAGAAATACAATTAAAATTATTTTTTGCACTTCAGTTGTTTCATCCAAATTAAAGTGTCCAAAACCTTTTGATCTCTTATCCATGACCGGTCACTTTATTCTTTGTACTTGTTGGCTTGTGTGTGTGTGTGTGTGTACCAAAGAGTTCTCTTTAGCTCATATTTACCATCACTGCAAACACACCTATAATAAATAAAACAAACAATGCTTAGCCTGGGAGAGGCGCGAATAAAGCCTGGTTGACGACCAGGTTTAGAATTCGGTTGCTTTTCTTGTCCACCATGTTCCTAAAAGTTAGCCGACACTGAGAGTGGAGAACCGTTTAATCCAAAGCTCACTCTGATAACTCGACTGTCCTCCGAGGCACCTCCAGAACTCCTGGACTGCGTGGCTGTGTGGGCCGGCGCCTTCGTCCATCATCTGGACATAGTCTGCTCGACAGCCCAGGTCTCTCTTGCTCTGGATGAAGTTGGCCAATTCTGACGCCTTTCAGGGGAAGAACAAAGCGCAAAGATGATCGATGTTGCCTCAACAGAGGAAATGCAGCAATAGAAGCTCAACAGACTGATCTCCGTGCCGCTTCATGTTCCGGTTCCGTACTTTGTTTTTCTCGATGACGTTGGCGAACTCTCCGATCCAGACGACGCAGTGGTGCGGGGTGACGAGCAAGAAGCAATCTCCACTGTTCAGAGAGGAAGCCCTGGGCTCCACCAGGCGGACCTGGACGTGCCGTCGGCCTGGTTTCACACACACACGCACACACACAAACAGACAGGTGGATTATCAGTGCTAGTCTGCTCATCACTGCCTGGATTATCACACGACAGCCATCAGACCTAAATCGTGCCCGCCGTGATGAAGTTGACACTGTAAATATATCCGCCTAATGATCATCTAAAGTGCTAAAACTTTGGGGACTTCCAGCTAATGGAAATCAGCAGAGGCTGTGGTCTAAATTTGAGGCTGTGAATCCTGCCGCTGTTCGCCTGGGACAGATAACCTAACGAAGCCCCTGCTGCATTGGATTTGCTCTGGATTATGGAGCGTGGGGGTTTGGAGGAGCAGATCTGCCCAGGATGGCGTGAGGTGACCCGGGGAGAATGATTTAGAGCCACAGCTGTTGTCAACATACGTGTGAGGGAGATAAAAGAGAGACGCCAAAATAGAGTGAGCCCCATCTCTCCTTTTAGATGTCATCAGCAGAGGACGCCCAGGAAGCAGCATCCTTCGGGCTTTGACTGAATGGGGGGGCATTTATTTTTTCGTCCTCTTACATAAGTTGAGTTCAAATCGGTAATCCTTACTAAGCCTTCAAAGTTTCCAATGTGACTGACTTGTGAAATTATATCCAAAAGGGATGTTAGCACTCAGGCTTGAGATATATTCTTAAAGCTTCTCCAATTTTTTTTTCCATATTTGTTAAAACTCTCACTGTTGTGACAATATAAAAGTCCAGGCTAATCCACCTCCTCCCTGTGCTGCTAATGGCATCTGAAGAAATGCACTGCTGCCAATGAATAACCAGGGTGCTATCAATCAACCTCATGAACACGCTGCTAAATATGCTACTGGCAGAGGAACAACTCTGTTACAAGAAAACGTCCTTTGATGTCATCGGTGGCTATGCTAGCTAATCTTAGTATTCATAAGGCGAGCTGGCTAACCTTATGAATACTAAAGCTAGTTGGCACAGAGTACTAAGGCTAGTATTCTGTGCTAGCCTTAGCACAGTATCCACCCATTTTATTCCCTGCACTTTCCCAGACTTTCTGAGATCAAATGACTCGTTTTCACTTCTCCAGACTCTACAAATTTACATCAAGCAGATGTCATCAATAAGTAAGTTCAGAGCTGACTGACCTTTGACCTGAAGCAGCATGAGCTTCTTGTAGGGCACGGCGCTGTTGTTGGACGTCTGCTCGGAGACGCTGACGCTGCGCAGGCTGACACTGCTGAAGTTCTCCTTGCTCGCCAGACCGGCCAGGGCCACCTCCGAGAACCCAGAGTTCTTGTTCACTACAGAGAGCAAAGAGGAGTACAGAACCAATGCTGATTAATAGTTATTCCACGACCTTTTTTTTTTTTTTGCTTCATAAAACAACGCATCATCCTTCATAAAGACGCCACAACCATCAGTGAATAGAGTTTACATTGAAGCAGTTTTAGTGTCTTTCACTTCATCCATCAGTGATTATGTTATGACCAATTAATGTACAGTCATATTCAATAATTCAGAATATAAACTTGGATGAGACCATCACATTAAAAGTACGTTTTGAAAAATAAAAAAATAAAAATTTAAGAAAAATTTTTTTTCTCAGCCCCACATTCTTGTAATCTCATTGCTCTGATGCAGTACTGTAACATTAAATTAATGTTCTTATTTGATGAAAGCGGAAAATTATAATTAACAGAAAAAAAGGTTTGGTATGTATGATTAATCTGCTCGTTTCTCTCAGCGAACCGAATTACTGAAATAAAAGTAGAAAATATTAAATTATATTCTAATTTATTAAATATGATTGTATGTTCGAGTTCAGCAATTCTCCTCCTATTGCGGATTAAAGACAATCCCCCAAATCAGATTCTCAAATTCTACATTTGATGAAGGCGTCTTTTGAGTAATCATCCCACCATAAAACAAAAACAGTTTGTAATGAAGGTCTTCATTCCAAACAGATTTTTGTATTTTATTGATTGTGCGTTTTTATGCAGTGGCATCTCAGCTGGAGCTGGTGGTGTCCTGTTAAAATACAAACAACAAATAGATAACAAGTATTGTGACTGTTTGAGACATTTGAAGGCTTTGTGCAGGTGTGGCTTACCTCTGTCTCTTCCTCTGCAGGGTGTTCAGGCTAAAAAATTCCCCGGGGGGCCTGAGCACCTTTTAAAGGTTCCGGAAGAGAGCAATGCAGGTGGAAGGGGGAGCAACAGAACTACGCACTTAGAAGTTTAAAATTGGATTTATATTTATATAAATGTGTTTTTAGATGTACTTAAAATGAATAGTATTTGTTAATATACATTATTCTGAAGATTTGGTTATTTTGTCAAAATTTGTTTGTGTGTATGTATTTTGTTTTACCCCATTTCTTGGTGGTTTGTTAATTGGAGCAGCTAGGGACTATAAGAGGCTGCATGTTGGCCACATTGTGAGTGGCCAACATGTAGTCTCAACATGCTGAGACCCGAGGCCAGGGCTGCCCAGTGTAAAGAACGAATGTAAAGCCAACATTGCATGGTCACTCATGTTTTTTTTTTATACACATGTCAAACATGCAGTGGTGGACATATCAGAACAGAAACTAGCAGCAGTGGAGGACCGCTTAGCAAAACAACACAATTGTAGCCGATTTCATCCACAGACACATTGCAGTTTATGCAACACAAAGCATGAGGAGAAAACCTCCAACATGACAAAAAGTTGTTTTGCAATCCCCGTTTGCCTGTCAAGCAGGAATTGGCAGGCAAGCTAGATGAATGCTAGTTTATGCTAATACACTGCAGGAAAATAAACCAAACGTACACACTAGATGTTTTTTCCCTTTCAAGTAGAAGAGCCATCAGATTACTCACTCTTCTCCACCTTCATCCGTTTGCTCTCCAGCAGGCCGACGTTGAGTCTCTGCTCTGTGTACTCGTGTCTGATGTCGTCTCTGGCTGCCAGTTTCTTCAGCGGGTTCCTCGACGACCGAACATTGCGGTTCGGTCGCATCGCCCTCTTGTGCTGCACCATCGCCGAAGTCAATCTGGAAAGACCGAGATGAAAGGTCAAAGTAAGGTCAAAGCATTTCTCTTTTTGTTTTAAAGCTCCGTCTCCTGTCAGCTGAAGCTTACTTTGGCACCTCGGGGTCAAAAATGGCATCGAAGTCGTCGTCTATCTCCACCCTGTTGGTGCTGCCAGGAAGTTCGTCCATGTGGCGGTAGAACTTGGAAAAAGCTTCGTCTTCCAGGTTCATCACCTCCTTCACTTTCTTCTCGGTCACAGAGACGGTCGCCTCTGGCAGGCCAGGCACTGAGTAAAGGCAACAGTTGTTTTTATGTGTTTGACCAAGTGTGAGAAGCTAATGGGTTTAAAAGTGCTGTGCAGAGTTATCAAATAGATGTGTAACTCTGAACATTGATGCCCATGTTTCAGAAAGAAAGATGGGCATAAAGCAAAGCTTAATTTAGCATCGGAATCGGCCGATGCTAAATCTCAGATATCGGTATCGGAAGTGAATAAAAAAAGGCATCGGCGCTTCTTTAAATATCACATCAACAAAATTTGACTTTTTTTTTTAAGAAACTGCACAATTCCCAACTATCAAGACTCTTGACATCAAAGTGTATTTTTTTTCCCTCCATGCTTCTTGCTCTTTGTTAACCTGAGTTTAGAATAGGACGTACCTTTACTGTTGATCTTTCCAAGGAACGACTCGAGCTTCTCTAGCTTTATGTCCGACTCCAGGTTCAGATCTGGTACAGCCTTAATCGCTGCTCACACAAACACGCCCACACACACACACACAAACAGATGTTACACATGTCTTGCGAAATGCAGCAGTTTGTACATCTAGACTTCAGACAATCACCAAGCACGATGGACAGCATGTTGATCTGAGTGTTTTAAATGTGTCGTGCAGGTGAAAATGAGCCGCTCTCACTTTACTTTAGGGCCATGCACATTCAGTGAGGTGAAAACCATCCAACAGGCTGGTTTCTATTGGGCTTTCAGAGCCAATAGGAACCTCAGGGTTGTGTTGGTGACATTTCTCATTTGAATAATGATGGAAATTAGAAAAAAAGAGGAATAAACCTGGGAATTCCTTCATGTCTTTTGAAAAAAAGAACAAAACAATCGCTTGATTAACACCGGCATAAAAAAAAACAATTTCAATCAGACATACGCAAAAAAATTGGCTGGAAATCTGATGTTTTTCCAGAAAGTAAACGTCGCTATACTAAGTTAAAGTCATGTTGTTACTGTTATTTATTTAATGAATAATTATTAATAATTATGTTTTTTCAACGTTAGTGGAATGTAGACAGTTTTTTGCTCATTTGTAATGGAAACTCATCTGGTGTTACATAACAGCAAATCAGAGACGAAGAGCAAAAACTGTAATAGGTGTTTGTTCCAATAAAGGTCAGACTGACCTTCCTGCGGTTTGGACACAGCCAGGCTGTTCTTTGACTTGGAGTGGAGAGGAAAGTGGAGAGCAGAGGGAGAGGCCAGCCCTGCAGGAACAACAGACCAAAACTGGATTCAAATGCTTCAATGATCTGCGTTGTTTAGTGTGTATTTGACAAATTATAGCAACAGATCCATAGAGATGTTCAGCTTGCCCTCTGACCTTTCTTCACCATCCGCGCAGCCACAGTGAACTGAGTGGAGTCGTTGGCAGCTCCGTGACCTTTGGCCTTCCAGGCCTCGTCCCACGCCTCAATCAGCTGCTTCCTGTGCTGGATGGACATGTGAGCCTCCAGGCTCTGGATCTCTGTCTCGGCCTCCACCGTCCTCTGGGGAAAATGGAGGAGGGTCAGATGAACTCGGCACAACCGATACATAAGGTAGAACTAAGGAAGCGACATCAGCTGCATGCAGCACACTGTAAAAAAAACAAACTCCATTAATGCTGCCCCTGGTTTATCAAATTTAACCTATTAAACAGGAACCAAAGCCGTGACTTATTCTGCACATCGTCGTTTCTAACAAAGCTAATGGGACTCGAGCTGGAATTTGCCACATTTAACTAATTAGGTGTAACAAAAAAAAACATGCAAAACACATTAATGTTCACAATCACCCGCAACAATATTAAACCCCCTCTGATCGTACTTGTTCTCAGAGAAACCAAATCTCACATTGATTAGCAAAAGGCAAAGTGGAGTAGAACAAAAAAAAAAAAAAAAACTCTTATTGCAGTAGAATAATCTCACCTTGATTTGGAAAGAACAATTCATGGGAAAATTAGAAGGATGGTTGATATTTTTTAAACATTTTTTCTCATTTTTTTCTCATTTTTTAAATGTAATTTTTTCCACTTTAAAAGTTTTTTTTTTTTTTTTTTTTTTTTTTTTTTCATAAAAAGTCTCCAGAATAAAAAATAAAAAAACTGTCGTATATAATCACATACAAAAAAATCAAAAAAAAAAAAAACAACAAAAAAAAAAATTTATGCATTCAGTGCATCAAAGGAGATATAAAATAAATACATGCAAACTAATTTTGCTTAAAAGAATTGTCTGAAATCAGCTACCAAGTGTAAATAAAAATACTTAAATATACAAACTGCTGTGGCTCGGTAGAATATTAGTTTTACAAAATATTGAACCAAATTCACCAAGTGATGAATTTGATTGCAGTTTCAGGCTGAGGCCACCAACAAGGTTTAAGTAGTAAAACGGTATCACAGGACCTCTTCCACGGTCAACTAATGGGCAGATTGTGTGTTTGCACGATTTTATTGTAAAGTGAGAAAACTCAACAGTTGCGACAAACTCCACATCTTTATTTCTGACTGGGTCACCTTCCTTCTCCATGGGTGTCTGGCATCCACCTGCAAGGGTCTGGGTGATCTGGTGGCCTTCAATCACATGGATGGATGGATGGATGGTTGGGAGAGGACGAAATCAACAAATGAGGATGGAAATATGGGAACAAAATACCTAAAAGCTGCATGAGAAGCGCAGGCTGCAGGGGCCGTGGTGCTGAATTCACAACGATTAGCTTTGGAGCCACAGACAGAAGAGATCAAACAGCAGCAGGACAATCTGACCGTTATGTCCTCAAGCAAAACACTCAACCTTACCAAGTTGTTTTACTGAAAACAGACTGGTGCGCTTGAAATGAAACAAAACTAACTCGCAAGTAGTTTTTCCAGCAGGATGCGAGAGCTTAGTTTCAGTCAATAATTCCTTAATATTGATGAAAATGTTCTGGTTCCACTGGTAGATTATAAAAAGACATTTCACACATGTTACAGGTGAGATAATCTGCCAATGAAACAAGTATTTTTTTAATCAAAATTAGGAATAGGAATTATTCATTAATTAAAACAAGCTTTTGGAATGATGCTGAAAAATTACTTGTAGCTAGTTTTGTCTTATTTCAAGTCCGCCAAAGATATTTGCATTAAAATACTTGGTAAGATTTTGTGTTTTTGCTGTGAAAATACTTTTCTTTTGGTCTATGACAGCAGTTGGCATGACAGAGCAGAACCAGATAATCAGTGGGAGCCTGATTATTTTCTCTCTGTTCAAGCTGTTCATGAATATATATATATATCTATATATATATATAGATATATATATATATATCTATATATATATATATATATATATATATATATAGATATATATATCTATATATAGATATATGGTGTGTACGTGTAAGCGTACACACCATATATAGCCGTACACACACGTAAGCGTGTGTGTACGGCTTACGCTGGCTCGATCAGGTGTGTGGGCAAAGCAGGCAGGCCAACAAGCAAGCAAGCCACGCAGACCAAAAGACCTGCTGGGATTTCCTACCTGGCTGGTCGTATCATCAAGGGAAGAATGGAAAGGAGGATCAGGAGGAGAGGAAGCAGCAGGAAGGACAGGCTCCTGCAGCAGGCGCAGAAAGAGGAAATACATGCTATAGCAGGAAAACGCAGTTAATGAGTGCAGCTCTGCATCCTGACTGAGGTCATGTTAGCCAGGAAATTAAGTCTGATAAAGGCCCAGTAGGAAGAAATTGTTTTAAAGGTAGTTTTCCTTATTTGGAGTTTGACATTGACACAGACATACACGTCCATCTGGAATGAAACAGATGCTAATATGCATCGGAATGATTCGGGTTGGAGCTCCAACTGAAACAACTCAAAGAGACTCGGTAGCCATTGTTGGACTTTGACTGCATCCTCCTCAACTAGAAGTGCTGAAGTTGATTTGCGGAGCCAACTGAAATGAGAGCAGCTGAAGGAATGGCTGTTCAACTTTATAATCTCAAAGCAAAGTGTTTAGTTAATGAAGCAGGAAAACAGCCTTTGCTTTAACGTCTATCTGATAAACTGAAACTGAATTGAAATGCGTTACAAGCCAATTTACAGTCCTGTGAAAACGTCAAGAAAACATGCTAACATTAGCCTAGCTGAGTGTGAAAACATTCAAAGGAAGCAGACGGTTTTAAAAGACTAGACTTTTGTGTCAATTCAGATATCCATTTCAAACAGACAGAGCTATGACAGTTTTAGAGACTGTGCTAACCTAGCTAACCGCTAGCCAGCTAGGTGCAGAAAAACAGGAAAGAGTGCAGCGTTCTGAATGCAGAGTAAATAAAGTTACTTACTTAAAACGTATGTGGTGTTTTATACTACATCATAGTATACTATATCATTTACCTTTACATTAAATGCATTCAATTTTAATGAAATGGACGAAGAATTGGTAATCATTACATCATTACTGGGGACAAGAAAAAAAATAAAAAATCCCTGTCATGCATATTTATGTAAACCAATTTTTTTAAGTTGTATGAGGCATGTTGTAGTTTTCCCAATAACCTTTGATATAAAAAAACATTTTTATCTTCACATATGTTACAGTTTTATTAACTGACCAAAACTTAAGAAATTCATTAATTCATTTCTCAAGAGGGGCTAACTCGAGCTACGTAGCTAAAAATGATTGACAAAATAATTAACTTAAAACGTTTATGTTCTTGATTTGTGACCCCCTGCAATCAGACGCATGTCTTATTTAAAAATTAATTATGAATGCCTGGATAAACAGATGTCAGATCAAAATGTTAAACATTAAAGTCATTGATAGGACAGTGTGGTGATGAACCCCAAAAATTGTCAACATTAATAAAAGAAACCAACCCAGAATCAAACAGTACCACCACCAGATTTCTGCTACACCAGGTGGTGTTTTTATCAACAGGAAAAAAGTTTTGTACATTTTAATCGCTGTTTTTATCAGAACAGGGTTGATCAACCTCACCACAAAGTGCGTTGGCCACAAAGTTCTTACAGACTGGCCTTACCAGAAATGGGTTGGACACAGAAACGACGTCGATCATCATCAGAGAATCGTCGTCCTACAGACAGCCAGCCGAAGAAAAGGGACATTTTCTGAAAGTTCTCATGTTGTGTCTTGCATTTCATAGGTAGATCAAAATCCCTTTAAGTCTTTTACTCAACTGCTTTTTTTGTGTCAATCTCATCTCTACTTGTGTTCTTTGTTCTACCACAGAAAACATGAAGGACATCCAGCGGTCTGGATAAATAGGACAGAAAACAAGACCGACTGTACTTCCTGTTAGCCTTTGTTTTAACCTCCATCTATTCACTCATCTGTCCCGAATTTTAAAATTAGGTCATTTGTTAAATTTGAGAAATGTTTTCCCCAGAGTGTCTGACATCACATATACACACAGGAATCAAAACCTGACCTTAAATCAGCTAAAAGAAAAAAAAAAAAAAAAAAATTCAGTCTGTGCCAGGCGGAGCTGGCTAAGCTCTGATAAGCAGCTGGAAACTGCAGCAGTTGCTCCAAAGACGCCACAGAGAATATGTCTAAACAGAGAGGTGGATGTGCTGCGCCCGTCCAAAAACCTCCCTTCAAAAGCACGCCAGTGTTGGAGAAACAAAAAAACAGGAAGCATGCAGGGACAGAAATCTGCTTTTATTTTTTAATAGGGACAAAGACGGGTTACATGAAACATGCAACTCAGAGGGCAGGAAAGAGAAAGTTAGGCGAGAGAGAATACAAAGTTGAACATTAGCATCACACAACAGGTAGCCCAAGAGTTTTCACAGTGACGTTTGTTGAGGCTTAAAGCATACTTTTTACTGGTAGGTTCACACGTTTACTATGTTGGTCTCAATCCTAGGAAGAGGAGTGTTTTCAGGGCACTTGGCAGTTCTGTGCTGAGAATTACACATAACTAATACTGTGCATTTGCCTGATGTGAATGTAAATTGAACTTTTTAAATAACTGAACTTTTATCTAAAAAGTTAAATTATTTCAGCAAGTTCTTGCTCAAATGAGAACTTTATGTACAATTTGTTTTCATTTCAGTTTTGACACCGATATGCTTCCATACTTATTGAATGACAACCTGTCATAAAATCCTTTAGATGCTAGATCATTTCCTCTCCTGAATGGAAACCAGTGATTAGATTTCGATGCAACAACAACAACAAAACATCTACCGGCTGTATAAGAGAGAAGAGGAAAGACAGACGGATGAAAAAACAGACATGGACGACACACAGCCTCTCTGTTTAGAGATATTCAAATTATTACCACATGACATTGCTGGTTTAATTTCCAGAACCCGTTATTGGCCAAGTGATATTTCTTTGATTGTAAAATTCTCAAACACGTCGGCAACAAACACTCAAGAATCTCTTTAAATCTTTGTTAATGACCAGTCGGTACAGGTTGATTAGTTAATGAAATGTCACTGCCGCGATAACAGGACACGGTTTCTCCAGCATTAAACCAGCGACCCGTATGATGTCTCAGTGTGGCCCTCTGAAGCGCTAACTCAGCAGTGAGGCGGTTACCTTCTTCCCGAGGCTCTGCTCCGCCTCCCAGAGCTGAGCTTGCTGCTCGCCCTCGGCAACCGTCGCCACGTCCTGCTTCTTATTGATCCTGCTCCTCCAGTCTTTCTCACCGCTCTTCTTTAACAAGGCGACTCTGAGGGGGGTACAGAGACACAGTGTGGAGGAACGAGAGGGCCTGTTAATTTGAATTAACACCCCACACACACTATGTTCCGCAGGATGCAGATTTAAGAATTTAGGAATTCCAAATTGAGGAACTGGAACAGAAACTAAACAGTTCGGCCAGTGAATTCCTAAATTTAGGAATTCCTAAAGGAACTGTTTAGGATTATTAATTATGTTTACAATTTCAAAACATAACCTACTAATCTAAAACGTTTGATTCAACTTTAATATTGGAAACTGAATCACTGACTTTAGCACTGTGACTCCTGTATTATCACTAGTTGTGTAATTTGGTAAACATTTGTAGTAAAATGCACCATCTGCAATTAAATTAATATTTAATCAAAACCATCATTTACAATTCAAAACTAATTTTATTCTGCTAAATTATCAAATACATACATGAGCTTAAAGATATTTATTGTTTTCAATCTGCTTTTCAAGGTGATATGTTTATTGCATGTTATATTCTGTATGTTAACTTCTTGTGCAAGAACCATGAAACCATGGTGACGTCTTCTAAGGCTATCATACTGTAAGGACAACAAGCTGGCCACATCGCAAGCAAACCTAAATGTCTGCACCAGGAGGACGCTGCATGGTTCATTTCTGTAAAAAAAAGTGAATGACAGAAGTTTTATTATTATGCACTTAATTGAAATAGGAGTTTTAACTTGGAGCAGAGAGGAGGCAGCTTGCTCTGTTCCAGACTCATCCTGTCCTGCCCCCAGACGTCCAAATCAATGTCAGCAACAGGAAGCGAGTAGCCCTGACTCTGTCACCACTAACCGAATGCTTTGGCAGTGTGGGTGAGCCAAATGGGCCTGGAAGTGGTCAGAGTGGGTGAAATGTGTAAGAATGGGCCGACAACGCACAGATGTTAGCATGTTGCTCTGTTATGTCACATATCAATTTATCCTCTAACTGGCAGGCTGAGCCTCAATGTGACGCAACTATGTTACATAAACATGTGCTGCTCCTGTGTTTAAGTTCGTGGAAAGCAAAAAATAAAGTAAATTCTTAATATGAGAAACTAACAAAAAGTAACATTTTCATCCACATCGATTGAGGGAACAAAAAGGGTTTCCGTCTACAAAACCTCCACCCTGACCTCCGTTCTGCTCTTACCTCTCTCTGATGGACATGTGTCGGCCAATCGTCACGTCGGACATCTCTTCCTCCGGATCAGGCTGGACCGGGCCGACCAACTGGTCCCCTGCTGGAGGCCGGGGCTCGGCTATGACCGATCCGAACGCGTCTCTGGATGTTACTGCGGTGGAGTCTGGGACAGCAGACACACAAGGACACACCCACACCCACACACACACACAGAGGAAGCAGGATCAATAATTTGAAAGCACAGCGATGTTAATCACACCATGGAAACGGCTAACATAAAAATAAAAAAAAAAAGCAGCATTTTGAAGAAGCAGAGACAACGCTCACTGGAGTTCATGTCTCTGCCACATCTGTAATTAAACGTCCCACGCTGCAGAAACCCTGAGATTTTCCCCTTTAAGTACAACCTGGGTGACTAACAGACAGGCTGCTTAACCAACTTCTGTTTTTGTAGCCTGACAGGTTGCATCAAGACGCTGAAGTGTTTGATTTAAAGTGATGGCTGCTTTGACGTAAAGGAAGCCTGGAAACCACGGTCCGAATGTAAAGTTGTTTTTTCCCCCCCCCAAACACTCTGGAAGTGTGACTGGGAAAAGACATGGCTGCTGAGTGACACATAAACCAGAGCTGGAATGGGCCACAGCTACACTGTTTTCGATTCTGTTTATTTATATATTTTTTTTCTATATAAATATGGGAGTCCATGCTCTAAGATTCAGGTCAATGATGCTGCAGTACCTTCGCTCCAACACAAAGTTTCCTTCTCCTCAGTTGCTTTGTAACTTAAGGGAAACGGAGTGAAGCCAGTTGCTGTGGTTCCCAACACTGAACCAATATTCAGTGAAGACTTATTAGAAGGTTCAAAAGTCTCTATTTTTTCTGTGGGGGGAACGAACGTCCATGTGGCGTTTAAATGTGACCTGGAGGCGCCAACGGCAGAAAATCTCCGTTTAGGAAAACGTTCGTGTTTATGTAGATCAGAATGATGAATTTAACCACACAGAGCTGGAAATGAACTATTTAAAAACGCCCTTTTAATTGTGTTGAATACAGGCATTTTCTGTAGCTGTTAAAGATAATAAATAAACATTCTCAATCTACATTTTGAGACCTGCGAACTTATGGAAATAAAAACTGGAAAGGTACAACGCTTACTTCCCACATTAAACAAGCTACAAAATCAATTCTGGTGAATTGTTTTTTAAAGTTTGACAGTTTGATGTTGTGTCTTTTTTTGTGTAAATGAAGTTAAATCCTAATGTTAAATTTGATTGGCTCTCAGCCCTCAGGTAAGACGGACAGCAGTGGTCTTATGTCCACTTAAATACAAGTTTCATGAACTGAAATCTGAACAAATCAGTATATTGCAAGGCCAATTATTTGCAAAACCTTTGTTTGTCTTCTGTAAAAAGTCACAAGTTCCTAAAATTTCTTGCAAAATCTAATGGTTCAGGTAGGGGATCCATCCTATAGTTTTCTTAGTACAACTTTAAAACAGTCAGATTGTGCGTCACTGTGAGCACGAGGAGAAACTTAAGTTGTTCTTACCTCCACTGACGGCTCTGACCCTGTGGCTCTCTGCCTGTCGTCCTTCCTCTCTCGGATGCCGCCTCTGCTCTTCTCTGTCTTGGACCTTGTGGCTCTCTGAGCTGTCCCCGCCTCTGGGATGCCAGCACTGCTGCTCCTCCTCCTCCTCTTGCTCTTCTTCCTCCCACCATCTCTCCCTCCCAGTGTGCGGCTGGGGCAGAGCCGCCTGCCTGACCGCCGTCTCCGGCGAGGGCAGCCTCCTCTTCCCTGCCTTCAGGTCCGTCGTGTTGTTCCCCCGGTCAGAGAGCCGCCCCGTGTCCATGGGGCGGTCCAAGGCGTCCGGCGACCTCGCGGTGGGGTTGGGCTCGGCACGGACGGCAGCGCTCGCTATGTGGATGTCTCCGGCGTGGTCCGAGGAGACGGTGGCTCCGGGCCTGGGGGCGGAGGAGGACGAGGCGGCTCCGTACAGAGCTCCGGCGCCGTTCTGAAGCTGTCAAAGCGGGGAGCGGAAAGAGATGAAAAGAAGCGCACAGAGACGCGGGTCGGTTTTGCTCAAATAGCTGAAACGAGAGCTTGAGCAAAGTGCACACTCAGGCAGCTGAGGAGAGTCACGCTGACTAATCAGCCGGGACCGACTCGCTGCACCTCCTGAGCATCAAAGGGTAGCTTGTCCTGCACATCACAAGCCGTCTCCCTTCACACGATGCATGTAGCTCCAGCACAACGCCACACTTCACCAATGCATTCAAAAATCATACCACAAACCCAACAGCCAATGAGAGGCAACAGAAAACATCCACAGAGACCAACAGAGATCTGTTCATTTGTCCCTTTCTGCAGGATTAGAGGCAGATGTCAAAGGTGTTGACTTGTGTTCTCTCCTCTGCTTCTACTTCCTTTAAACCTTTTACCCGCATGTCTTCCTTTTGCATCTCTGTCCATTACATTAGAAATGTATTTGACATTTTCGATGTCCCTTACATTAACATATACAGCTGAAACCAGATATTTACACACACTGAAAAAAAGAAGCTTTTTCCTCACTGAAGTCAAATCAGACCAAATTATCACTAGAATTAGCAAAATTTTCTCTATTTGCTAAATGCCTGAAAATTTGGGGGCTTTTGGATTTTGTTCCACAAACTTCTGACAGATCAACTATCAGAAGTTAAGTTAAGAAGAAGTTAACATGAGACACTTTGCTAAATGCCAGAAAAGTTGTTAGACAACAAATGGAAATAATTTTGGTAATTCTAATTAAGCTAAAGCAAGAAAACTTCAAGTTGAGAAAACATTTTTTACAAATATTTGTGACTCAGTGTATGTAAATATTTAGTTTTGATTGAATCTTTATTAGAAATTTCTTTGGATTTATTTCAAACGCAGTGGACAGACAAAAAATAAAGGAGGAAAGAAACGGTGGGGAAGATATTTAAAATGAAAGGAGATGGGAGTAGAAACTCTAGAGGTCTGCCTCTAAACCTGCAGAAAGAGAAAAAAGAGAACATAGAAACTTTAACCGAGAGAAATCAAGTTTTTTTCTAATTTAATTGTTTCTCCGTGAAGTTGCTGCCAGATAAATGTTTCGAGCTCCTTTCTCCTCCACAAAGGTTTCTTTCAACTCCCCTCCTGATGAACTACATTTGGCAGGAACAACCATGCAGATCCCAGTGATGCTTTACCGTATTACAGGCAGTGATGAGCACCGAGTAGGTATTTTCTCATGCGGCGCACATTCCCGATGCAATCACAGCAACGCGGACGGGCGAAACGGTGCAACGCGCCGTCATTTCTGACTAGAGAACTTGTCGTCCTCTGATGTTCAGGGGGAATCTTACTTTGAGTTGTTCAACTGGGCTGTCGCACAGCTCCTGTTCATCGTCCCCGATGTCTGAGTCTGAGAGCTCCTACAGCAGAAACAGCCACATGCTACAACACCGCTTTTTAAACTCAACATTGATAAAAAGTAATGCACAAAGACGGGTTTTTCTTTTTTCTTGGATTTTTTTTTGCCGTCTCTTGCTAATTGTAAATAATTTGACAAATCTGTTATATGCATTTTTTGTGAAAACTCTGTGTCTTACTCTACATTTATTCATTTGACCTTTTGTTTATGCAGGTCAAACATGACCTGCATAAAATCTGTGCATCAAAAATCTGTGCATCTTAATAAATTTCACAAGTCAAAAAGAAAATGTATAAAGGTATGAGAAGCACCGAGATCAATCTTCAAAAATCTCATGTACAAGAGATCTGTTATGATAAATCAACATTAAGAAAAACTTAATTCAATTGTCTCAGTCGCAGCAGTAATTAAGTTGAATAAGCCAATAAAACATTGCCTAAACATAAGAGGAGTTTCCTAAGATTTGTCTTAAAGCAAATTTGAATTGTCCAAAGTGATCAAAGTACCTTTTATTATTATTTTTCCAGAAAGGAGGTAAAAAAAAAAGTATTTTTGAATGTTAGTAATAGCGATTTGATTCTTCCCAAGTGTGTATTGGCAGAGCGAGAGCTAAAAAAATGGATTTGAAAGTCAACAGATCACCAATTTAAAAGTTAACTGGTTTTTTTCAATGGTACGTAGAGGCAATTCTTTGACTGATTTGGCCGCAAGAAGATGAAACTTTAAGCAGACGAACAAAAGTCAAACAAAGTTGTCTTATTCTTAAGAGCTTTCAACCTCTGCCACGAAGCATGCTGGATTTAAAACGGTTGGCAAACCTCATGGACATCTTGGTATTAATTCACGGTTCCACAGTCTCCAGCGAATACGCCAAAATCAGGCAGTTTTACAATGCTAACCATGCTAAGTGCTAACATAAGACGCCAACAGCTTTAAAATGTTCATTCGGTAAATCATTGTTTTGAAATAGTAACACACTTGGAGCAACACGTTGTCCGAAATTAAAACCTCCAGCGCTGCTCCTGCACCTCAGAAAACTTTGGCTCGGTTAGCAGCTGAATATCAGCCAGCTGAAGAGCGGCCTGCAGCTCTACACTCTTGCACATGTAATGCACATTTCTACATCTTCAGTAAGTCCCAAAGTGGTCAGAAATCTTCACTTTTTCAAAGGTATTTTGAAACCTCTCACTCAAAGTTTAAAGAGCAGACAGAGCAAGGGAAATACATCCTTTCCATGATTGCACAAATTAATGTTAAAAGTAATTGGCTGAAACACTTGACTTATGGGTGAGGCAGAGTTTCCCCCAGTACATTGTAAGCCTGGCGGACCACCAGGCTTTAGCTTTCCCACCAGACTGAGCACCGTTTGTTTATTGTGAGTTTTTAATACACCAGTAACGGTGACGGTAAAAACAAGCAAAATAGTCAACTGACTAGCAACATACAATTGACTAGTTGACATCACGTCACCTGACGACTTGTTCTTTAATTCATTGGTCTTTACTATCTTTACTGGTCTACGTGCTAAAATAACTTCAGTGAATGAAGTGACAAGTCCTGGACAAAGGATAAATAAAAGTATACTTTAAATAGGATCTCATGGCAATTTTAAATAATGTGTTCATAACTACTTTTTTTTTTTTATTTGTTGTCAACTTTAAAAATTTTTTTACTCAAATTGATCACCTGCATTTTGGCGTGTAATCAAGTCAAACAGAGTGACTAGAGAGAGACCCCCCCACCTGCTCCATGTCTCCCACGGTGATGGGCTGCGTCTGGTAGCGAGCGTTGGCTCTGCGCTGGCGGCTGTCTCCTCGGGTTCGGGTGACTCTGCTCGCCGGCTGAGCCAGTCGGTTGAACAGCGCCATCTTCTCCGCCAGGCTGAGGGTGCAGACGTCCGGCTCCTCGGGGTGTTGACCCACCGTCTCAAGGCGCTGACCCGCCGTCTCCATTTTCCCTTCCATGGCAGACGCCTGCCTTGAGCCCCGGCCCTCCTGAGAAGCCGGCGCTCGGTGCCGGGCTGCGGAGCTCTGCTGCAGGCTGAGGGGAGGATAACGTGAAGGTGAGCTCATGCAGGTAAGCAGCATGCTGCGTTATGCTACGGGTGTGTTCAAAGACAAAAATCAAGTCCACGTGTCTGTTGCACAAGCAGAGTGAGTTATACACGCAAGACAAAGTACAATTTATAATGTAATCGTGCAATTTCACCTCATAACACAGGAGGGCATCAAAGCTTAGATAATAAGAGAGCCATCCAGATGTGAGAAGGGCGTTATGATGGAGTGAACCAGTCACAACCAGAGACGTTTAAGGATGACTCGATCTCATGCTCATGCACACACACAAACATTTGTGTACCTGTAAGAGGGGAGGGCATTGCTGCAAACTAGGGTGTAGCTATCGGCACACACTAGAGGTGACGGGTCAGTCTGAGAGGGGGCACTAGGTCAGGGGCAGCACGCGCACACACACACACACACACACACAGACAGAGACGGTAGAGAAAATACAAAGATGACGGATGTATTTAAATATTATAGAACTGCAGCGACTTGTAAAAGTGAAAAGTTGAACAGTCTACATTTTTTCACATTATAAACATAAACTTTCATTTATTTCTTTGAAATTTCATGGGAAAGCCAACAGAGATAGAACATAGTTGAAGTTAAATTAAAGGTATTTTGTGCCTCTTATTCTCTCGTTGGTAAATATTTCTGCTTTTTTAATAAAAAAAAAAAAAAAAAGTGGCCCTGTCACTACTTTCTGCTATAATTTGGACTCCATTGATTAAGATTAAAACATAATCGTGTGTTGCAGTGGTTTAGTCAAAGTCCGGATCTAAATTGTTCAGAGAAGGACCCAGAATTAGTTTTCATAGATCTTGTGTTTTAAATCTGACTGAAGTTTGGATATTTTGCAGATATTTTAGTATCTAGATGGGGAAAGCTAGCAGAGACCCAAAAGACCAACACAGAGGTATTGTTCTTTCACGTTTAGGAACGACTGTGTATTGGCCCACCACATAAAATGCCGGTAAAATATAATAGTTTGTGCTTATAATGGGGAAACGGTTCGATGGGTGTGGATACTTGTGGAGCAAACAGAAAATATCAGAAAATAATGAAAGTCAAAGGAAAATAAAATCTTGAACATGGACGTTAATTAGCTTGGATGACAAAGTGTTACATTGAGATGGTTTTAGTTGAACTCAAACATGACTTATTAACGGCATACAGCCGACCCGCCGCCTGAGAGCACGGCTGTTTGTCCTCAGACTGATCTCGATGGACTCATGTCGTTCCAGTTTTTGATTGGCTGGTTTGAGTGCAACAGGATTCGTTCTGCGTGACGCGTTTTAGCATCAGACTCAGAACTCACGTAGCTGCGATGACTACTTCCTCTGTGGTGACCGGCTGAGTCCTCGATCGGTCCTGTGTCCGCCTCAGTCTTCTGTCCACTGCTGCGTTCCTGGAGCGCGGTTTGGGAATTCCTCCGTCGATGCTTTTCTCCAGTTCCTGGAAAGGAGAAACACGGGAGATCATCATAAATACAATACAATAAGTCATGTAGGGAGGTAAGAAATCAATTATATCAGCAAGATCAGAAATCAGAGTAAGAACGTATTTGATTAGCTGGCACATTGACCCATAACAACCACCAACTTTAATGTGTTTTATTAGACACAAAGTAGAGCCTATAATGTGAAGTGGCAGAAAACTCACCGTTTTCATTTATTTTACATAAAAATAAACTAATTTGGGGCCCAAATTAGTAATATTAAGCCTACAGACACTTGGAGACACATTGTTCTGATAATATTTGTATTAGTCCCAATATTGGAAAAAAAAAAAAATATATATCTAGATTGAGTATTGTTGACAAAGTGCCTGAGCCAGAAAAGTGGATCTATTGAGTCTCTTTCTATGCTCTGAGCAACATTATGCTTTATAATTTATCTTATATTATGTTTAGAATCGTCGGTGTCAGAGTGGTATTGACCAATACCAAAACTCACATCTGCATCGGAAGTAAAAAAAAAAAAAAAAAAAATAGATTGGTGCGTCCCTAGTTTAAACCAAGTTTAGGTTCTAAAACAATGTCCACAACTTTGGACATGTGACAGAAAACTGCTTAATCCATCACAAATGGAAATAGTATGCAAACCAACCAAACTGTACCTTTAAATTAAGAATAATAAAAAAACAGCATACTTGTTTTTCCCACTTATTTATGCATGATCAGATAGAGCTGATATTTGTGTCTTTTATTAAGAGCATATGTCTGCGAGTTCTGCATTTGAAACTAACCAGGAGGCCAAAGGGCACCAAGGAAGGAGCTGCGACTCACCCTGAAGAGCGAGCGCTTCGCTGCCACGCTCAGTTTGGCTCGATCGTCCAGCTTTTCTTCATCAGCTACACAAAACGGTGAAGCACAAAGAATAAAAGCTGTTGGATGATTGGAAAATCTGCTTTTACTGGACAGAAAATATCATGAAAACTCATAATTTGGTTCAGCAAAACTTGATTTGTTGCCTCTAAAATACTTCCTGATATTGCCCCTCAGTGATGAGCCATTGGTCACATTAATGTTCCGAGCAGCTTCATTCAGGCATGCTAATAAAGTAATGAGAAAGCTATGGTGCATGCAGTGCTTGGCCTTTGTTCATGAGAGCACTGTAAATCAATATCAAGTACTGGGTGTTTATTATGCTACCTACAGCACATCGAATAGTGAGGCTGAATTTGCTGTTGCGCTTCATTCGAGATCCGAGTCACTATTTTCAAATCACCGACACATTTTCTTTAAAAATCGTAAAGTTCTCGTTGTTTTTGTTGATGAAAGCAGGATGAAAAATCAGATGCCTTTGCTGCAGTTCAAACACTTTCAGGACATTTACTTTCATGTTTGTTCAGCCCAGATGCTGAGAGAGAGAGAGAAGCGCTCTGTGCTGGGATCAATTATCCAAGGTAAAAATCATGAGGCAGGAAAGTTTGTTAATTAATTCCATGAGTTGGATAAAGCTCAGCAGATGTCGGCTTTAACCATCCAGACTCTTGCGCATGTCGATTTATGCAGCTCCTAAAGTTAAGACCTGAACCTTGTTACATGGAATGTGCAGAACATAACCAAACTAGTGTTACTACAGGATAATCTTTACACTTATTCCAAGCATACATCTCCATAAAAAGATGTCATTTATAGCTGGCAGCAAAGATAAACCATTAAACATTAAGGCTGGCGTCGCCCGAGGAGAAAATACTTGGGATCTGCAGGTGTGTGTGTCATTACATAGACACACACACATGCACGTTGTGCAAGACACATGACATCACCAAACAACTATTTCCTTTGATTGACTCGGCTGCACATAATTCTTGTCAGTGCAAAAGTGTCTTGGCTGAAAGTGTGTTTATGAGAACCAGATGAGTTGCTTTTGCCCTCAGAGTAGCTGCTGTGTTATGCTACTGTGAGCGCCGTTAATGACTCTGAAAAAGTTTCCCTTCCTTTCATGACATAAAAAAAAAAAATCTGTGCACAAACTGAAATAGCCCTACTGCCTTAAAATATGGAGAATAATAGCAGAAGAGACGGCCACAATTTTGCATCTGCAGTGTTTCCATTAAATAAGAAATGCGATCAAAATCACACGTGAAGTTTGTTCACGCGATGAACAGCATGCTGGACCATCATCCTACTACTTTGTCATCGTCTTCATCTTTTCCACTAGTAGTAACTTACTGTTGTTGACCATATGACAATTTTGATACAATTGGAAAAAAAAACACCTCATCCAAGCAAAACAACATGTATGGAGATCAGAGCAGGTGGTGAAATGCAAATCGATAATTCGGTTGTCAATTCTTGAGACGTAAACCTTTTTTGCTAGAACTGTAGGCGCATTGACCAGCTACATAGAGACTTAGCAATGGGGTATGGACTCTGGAAGAGCAATAAATCAGGAACTTTGATTGTTGATAAAGCTCCAAGATCATAGAATGAAACGGGACCTGTGTAGTTGAAAACGAGACCCAAAGACTACAGGACTACAGGCTGAGTCCTGTAGTTGAAAACGAGACCCAAATCCGTCTCCAGTCCAAACCTACAATCTAAGACTAAACCTAACTCCAACATACACGGAGCAGGACACATGAACACAGCGTTAGAGAAACCAGTTCATCTTCAGTTGCTTAAATGGACACCATTTAATTTACTGTGAAGCAGAACATGTTCTGTTGTCAGAAGATATTACACATGGGAAGATTGTTTTGGCACCACATTGTACCACCTTTTCCATTTCGTCTGTCGCCCATCGGCTGCTGGCTGAACTACAGTCAAATGAAAACTTTTCATGAGTGAAAGATCCCCCATGAATACACCAAGACCTTGGAAAGCACATATTTGAACACATTCAAATCTACCAACTTGGCTTGTTCTGGTATTTAGGATCTACTCAGAAATCTCTCTTGAATCAAACAGAAACATGACTTACCTTCTGCGGAGGCAAAGTCTGAGCTCACACAAGACCTTCAAAAGTGCAAAGAAAAAAAAGAGAGAGAAATCAGTAAAAGCTACTTATCGAGATGCAACAAAACAAGAGCAGTGACCGATTATGAAAGAAGATGCAGAGAAAGTTAGTTGCTTCTGGTTTACAGGGAAGAAATGAATGGAACAAGGCAACAGCGAAGCAGGACAGCTTTAAGGAAGTCTGTGCTTTTCTGTGATCTTTGGCTCTTATTTCTAACAATGGTCAATTCATGCTTCTGAGCTGTGGTCACATGTCAAGACTGCTGCCAAAATCCAATTAGAGGAACCTTTGGACGTTGAGCTTCATTGTTTCCTAATGTTGTTAGAGTGAGGGTCAAAATTCACGAGCCCAGTTACTCCTATTGGTCAGACGGAAACCAAAAGAAAGATAAGAATCTCATTATGGATTCAAACGTTAAATAATTGACGATGCAGTGCCAATGAGAAAAATCAAAAATACTGACTAGATCAGAATAAAAAACAACATTTCTGATGATCTTAATTTGATTAACATGCAGTTATGAATATTTATTTAGCATCGTCCCTCCAAGTCATGCATTCTCAGTGTAAAGAAATACCTATGAGTTTCCTGCCGCTCAGCAGAAGTGACAGGCTGAGTCCTAAACCTTTCTGAGGTCTTTCGACTCTCCCCAGGACAGACATAGAGCAGAGGCTGGTGCCCCCTTTCCCTAGCACCTCTCCAGGGTGCCTGGTAGGCCCCATGTTCACTCGGATCCTCAAGATCACTGGAGGGAGTGCAAAGGGAGAGGGGTCAACAGATAAAGAGCCCAATGGAGAACAAAGTGATATGGTGGCACAAATGTGTCTCTTTAGACACACCTTCATTTCAAGTCCAGCACAGAAGCAATGCCATGCAGAAAAGTTGGCAGTGAAAGCACACATAAGCCCTGGGGCGATGTAGAACCAGGCACAGTTGGGATAAAGGACGTAATCGTTCCACACGAAGCCCAGTGTTAGCGTAGTTAGTTGATTAGCGTACAGTCTTAAGAGTTTAGAAACTCTGCAAGCTCTAAAGATGCTTTCATGTCAACTTCACACATATTAGAGTAGCTTGTTAGTGTTATTGGCCAGCTGATGCTAGCAGCCAGGCGGTAAGCAGCGGTGATGCAACATTCAGCTTTTCCACCTACGGCTCGTTCCTGCGCCTGCTTGGAGGCGTGGTGGTGCTCTCCATGTACGAGTTCCTGAGCTTGGTCACAGACACCCGATGGTCCTGTTGACTCTCTCTGGTCCCAACATCGTCACACTCCTGGACTTCTCTGAAGTCTTGCAGCTGAGTGTTCCTTTGACTTGAACCAACATCTGACACCAAGTGGCTGACAGCAGTTGTGGAGGTGGGGGTGCTTTGGATTACATACGGATGGATGTGGGTTGCCGTCGGTACTTTGTGAACATAAATTACATTTTCTTGCCCTCGAGGTCTCCACTCTGTTGCTTGCAGAGAGGTGTTGTGCTCAGACTTCTCTGTTCTGGCTCTGGCTGTTACTCCAGATCTTGGGTGCTCCTCTGGAGCAGCGTCTCGAGCCTGGATGAGGCCGTACATCCCCATTTCCTCCTCACTTCTTCCTCTTTGTGGGTCCTCCATACTTCTCTCCCTGCGACGGATCTCTGAAGGCAAGACAGCTTTCCTGCTCCTCAGGAGACCCTCTGTTTTTACCCCTTCCGATTCCTCAGTCTCATCAGGATCGGTAAGTTTTTCTTGGTCCAGCTCCCCTCTGATCGTCGGAGCAGAAGTCATAGACAGGTAACTTGGGTAACCACCAATATCCTCTCCTCCTTTGTGACTATATCTGCTGAAATGACCTTGAGGATCATGATAAGACTGGAAGTAGGTCTGCTGGGGACCTGTTGGCTCTCCATGGTAGCGGCTTGGAGCAGAAGTCTGGGGTCGGTGCTGAAGCTGTCTGTGGTATCCAGAGATGTCGGTGGACCTTTCCGGCTCTGGATTTCTCTGGTGCCCATCCTCTCTGGCAAGCCTCTCCCTAACTTTTATTCTTCAGGGAAACAAAGAGCTAGTTACCATTTGGGAAACGTTGGTGGAAAAAGAACAGCAGATACAAACTCCTAATGGAAAAATATTGCTAAAAATCCTAAACCTCCACTGTCAGGTCAGGCTCAGCAATACATATGTAATTATTGCCCCCCGCCCCCAAGTGAAATCTGTATTGGCCAATATTAGAATCGGCAGATCATTTTAATGATCTGTGATTGGCCAGGAAACTGCAATAGGTGCACCCCTACTTAAAAACAATGTTGAGGCTCAGCAAGGTGGACGGTAAACAATCTACTAGAGTCAGAAAAAGCTGACGATGGATGAAAATCATGGTTTTTAAATACATGAATGAGAAAGTATCTTGCAAAAGTATTCTGACCCCTTGGCCTTTTCAAATGTTTTCACAGTACAAACAACTTTGGAGAGTTTTACTGGAATTCTACATGGCAGATTTCAACCTTTCCATTGTAGCCCTCATTGTACGTTTAGTGCTTTACTGTATGAAGGTGAACTAATGGTCAATTCTCCAGTAATATAAAGCCTCCACAAGGTTTTCTTCCATTCTTCAGCAAATGATGCTGCCACCACCATGTCTCACCATGGTGATGTGCAAAGTTGGTTTTGCATCATGCAATATTTGGCTGCAGTTAGGCATACGATTTCATTTGTTTCAACTGAGCAGGGCTCTATTGTCCAGATGTTTTGCCGTTTCCCTCGTGGCAAAAGTGCATGGCTGTAATAGTCGTCATTTCAAGAGATTCTACAATTTTTATTGAACATCTTAAAAGCTTTAAATGTGTTTAACTTCTCCAACTTTATTCCTGACAAAGTCTGCTGTGTTTCTTAACTCTACAAATTGAGTGACGTTTGAAAACAAGATAGATTTTTATTTTTTAAGTAGGTGGGGAAACCATGCAGTCATTTCCTCCCACTTGCCAATTACTGCTATGCATTTCTTTGTGCTTGTCTTTCACAATAAAGTAAAGTGATTCGAATGTAAAGAGCAAATGGATAAAAATACTTTTGCAAGGCACTGCCTATAGTAGGATACACACAAACTGTACAATCAATACATATGAAGAGCAGAGGGTAAGTAATAATAGAAATCTTTCAGTTATATTTGATGTAAAAATCAACCAGACACCAGGCAAATGGAGCATGAAGAAGATGGAGTTATGGTCCAATGGGCTTATGATGGTGAGGATAATGATGTCAGGTGACTTAATTTCTCCTCCATTTAGGAAGCTAAATGGAGCCCCAACTGAGTAAATGGTATGAAGGTCCTGGGTCCCTGGAAGACCAGCAGGTTAAGAAGTGCTGCTCATGAAGGTTGGTGGGTCTGGGTTTTAGTCCGGCTCAATGGAGGGGAAGGGGACACACAACCAGCCTGTGTGTGTGTACCTTGAAGGCCAGTTGATGAGGGAATGGGTATCACCCTCAGCATCAGTCTGGAGGAACCAATCGGAGCTAAGGGTCGCTCCTGCACTGCTCCATAGAAAACCCAGTGGGAAACATGAGTGAGTGACCAGATACGTGGGGAAGAGTTTGCAGCGGTCTACACACCACCACATTATACACACATTGAGTTTGACCACAGTAGGAATGAACCTGGTCACCAGAAGAATAAAAAAAACAAAAAAAAAAACTCTGCCTGGTTACAGAGCTCTTCTAAAACCCTTTCAGTGGTTTTAGAACAGACATTAACTACAGTGAAATCCCCCAATCTCTTATACAAGTAGCTTGCAAGTAGCTGTGGTCACCATGTTCACAATCTTTTCACATAAATGATCATTTTCTACAGACAGAAAGATCGTTTTCTTTCTCGCGATTGAACAAAGTCACGAACAGTAACGTCACACACGGCTGAAGATAAATGGACTTCAGTTGGAGGAACTTAGGACTTCAGACCGAAAAGACTAATTCAGATCAGATGAATATCAGATCCCGTTCAGAATGAATAGCAGATGAGGAATTATTGTACAGGCACATATTTATGTCTCTGTATAACCTGAGCTTTCATTATGCACATCTTTGTCACATCAGGAGAGAAATGGCTTGTGGTCTTTTGAGAAATCCTACAACCACTTGTATCTGACACCACTCCATTTTAGTTTATTTTGTGAAGAAGGAACTTGTGCTGAAAGTCTTTTTAGAGGTTTCTGTGTCATTTCCTTCAGTGGAGTTTGGTGTGGAGCCCCCACAGGCAAGGGGGTGAGGAGGTTGGTTTGACACCGCTCAGTGTGAAAGAGGACCACAGCATTTCAACTGCAACAATTGTTGCCTTTGTGGTTCCCAATCGAACCAAGTCTATCAGACTATTGGGTGAGAAAACCCCCTTAATTATGTGTGTTACAGCCACATGGCATCATTTAATAACAGTCAACTGTTATCTTGTTCCGTTATAAAAAATGCTACATATATCATCCATCCATTTTCTAACACCCTTGTCCCTTAGTGGGGTTGGGAGGGTTGCTGATGCCCATCTCCAGCTAACGTTCCCGACGAGAGGCGGGGTCACCCTGGACAGGTCGCCAGTCTGTCGCAGCTATATATATCAAAAGACTTAAACAGAAATTTGACTTTGTACTTTAATGCCTCTGCCTCTTTGAGAAACTCCTGCTCTTTCTTAGACGACGCCTTCAAGAAGTCTTCACAACATCACTCTTAATGTTTTTTACCAGTGTTTCATTGAGAAGTAGCTCCTATAATGAGCTCAGCAGGTTATAGGAGGTGTTTGCTAATTGGTGCTGGCTAGTCTGAAGCCATAAGGGAAGGCTTTCACGTGGTTCGACTTGAAAACTGCAGCTCTGAAGAGCCTTGAAGGTGGAGCTAGGTCCTCCCAGGCTGAACGGTCACCACGGGAGACTAAAGGGTTTCTAAAACATGCAAGAATCAAGGCCACACTACAGGTAGGTTTTTGTTCAAGAATTAACATAACATTATATAAAACTCAAAAAGTCAATTTGACATAATCTGCCATTTTTACTTTCAAAAGGTAAAAATGGACTTTTGAGGTTCAGGTTCAAATTAAACGTATCCTAAACTGTTTCTCCCCACATTAGCCCCGTGGATCCTGAGAGAAGAAGTCTTCTTTGTTTCTCTTTCTTTATGCTGGGCTGGTTTTGATCAAACCCAGCTGTGGGTCAGAGGTGTGACCATGGAGTCGCGCTGAGCCAGCCTGTAACAAACATCCACCCCTGCACCATAGGAACTTGCTTCCCGGCCAAGTTTTGAAATCCGAGAGGGACACCGAGGACAGAGTGAGAGGGTGAAGCGGACATGTGCGCAGATGGATGCGCGCCGACAGCCCGGTCATGTGAAGAATAGAGCAATGCATCTTCACAAGTTAGTTCAGAGCTGCACATAGCAGGGTTATGGGCTGGTCAATGTTTGGGTTGGGTCAGCGAGCTCTCACAACACATCAGGAACATTTAGAGGTGCTCACAAATTCCTTCAACACTTACATCTGCAAGTAAATCCCAACTGGCTGAATTCTAAGATTTTTGTGGAAGCAGAATCGTCTCTGAGTGCTAAGGAGATATTCCCTGGTGGAAATGAAAAATCTGAGCATGCGAGTCAGTTCTAAACAAAAACAGAATTCAAGGCAAAAGTTCATTCTGGTCCCTCGAGCAACTCGGACCGTTTGGCTGACACCGTTAAAAATGACCTTGCCCCAATTTGCTAAAATAATTAAACACAACTGAAGAATTTATGCCGGTAAAGTCGACATTTGTACTTTTCCAAAAGAGATTAACTTTCAGGGCAACAGATGAATGCAGATGAATAGAAAAGCAGAGGCTGGCATCATCCCAACAGCCATGAAAGTTGTTCCTGTGAAACTGAAACAACTTGGCCAGGAGTGGCTCCTTTGGGAATTTAAAAACAAAACATCTTGTTTTCTAATTGAAATAAAACCATAACATGTAAATACATTGTATACAGTATGTAGGAATAGGTGAAGTATAGATAGAGTTGGCAAGACAGAAGCAATAAAAAAAAAAAAGTCGGCTCATGTATTCACAGCAAGTAAAACTATTTAGGAATGCTACTCCAGTGCTCTGACTTGAACCCTGTATAGTTGGGGACGAAGGAGAAGAAATTCCTTGCCGTTATCTACTGAAGAAGCTTATGCTACTGAAACATACAAGGAGGTTTCCCAAAGGACATCGAGAGTACTCACCCCTGCCTGCTGAGGATGCTGTGGGCCTGCTGCTCGATGAACATATCCCCATGAGATGAGGCATGTTTGGGTGAGGAAAGTGAGGAATGCCTGCTCATCTTTGGTGAACTGGGTGACAGCAATGCCACAGGGTCTTTAGCGGGCCCCCTGGCAGAGAACGACGACGTTACGTCCATGTACGAAGAGGTGGACTCGGGTGGAGCGGCTCGGCGTTGGTTCTCCAGGTTCATCAGCTGCTCCCGCTCGGAGAACGAGTCCACCCTGGTGCGAGCCACGTCGTAGACTGGGTCAGGGTGTCTCTGGGGTGTTGCATAGCTGCCTGGCTTTGGGCTACCGACCACAGCGCCACTGTAGACGCTTAGGGTGGCATCCCTGCCTTCGTCCCTTAAAAGTTCTCCTCTTTTGCGCCTCTCTGAGCCATCGGACTCTTTCCGGGTGCGGGTGTAGCGCGATGCGTAATCCAGGTCGAGGTCCTGATCCAAGGAGATGCCGTAGCGTTCAGCCAGTTGCCTGCGGCGCTCTGCCTTGTAGCGGGCGATGCGTGCAGCTTTAGACTCCTGCTCTGGGGCAGCAGTGGTACGTAGTGAACTGTGAATCGGCTCGGTGTGCATGGAGGACTGAGTGTCGGGCCTGAATTGACCTCTGGACTCTCGATCAGGAAACTTCACAGGCAAGTCTGGGCTCTCAAAGCCTTCCATGCCGTACCGCTGGACTGTCACTTCACAGAGAACAGCACATAATGAGTACATTGAAACTCTAATAGTTAGAAACTCATCTGGACAGTACTCACCAGCATGAGACTCGCAGAGGTCGGAAGCCCTGGTGTAACGTGGCGTGTCTTCTTCCAGAAGCCGATTGGCCACCAAGTTGGGCAGCAGGGACTGATGGACTTCCCCGTCGATGCCCTCCAGTCTTCGAGCGATGCGCTCCTTTCTTCATTGGAATGGGAAGGAAAGAACCGTCAACATCAAGATGTATCATTGCTCAGTTCTGAGTACATACTGTTTTTAAAGACTCTTGCAGGCTGGATGTGGTAGATTTAAGACCTTACCTGTTCATTTCCCAGTCACTTGTACTTGTGGTAATGCCTTCAAAACGTTTCCTTAACTCAGACACTTAAAAGAAGAGAGCATACATTTTAGGAAATGAGAATCTTCAATGAAGTTGCTTTTGAATACTGTGGGCTCATGTAGTCACAGCAAGTAACTGTGACTACATGTTGCTTGCTGTAACATGTTTCAGAGCACTGAAAACATGTGCTCTGGAAAAAAAACCATTCATGCTACAACCCTACCCTCCTCCAATGAAGATGCATAAGATCAAATAACCCAACGTTACTTACCTTTGGGGAGACTGGCAGGGAGACTAACATCAATATCCTTGGTGCTTTTGGCCGGATCGTCTTTTTCCTCGTAGGAAAATTCCTTTGGGAAGCTGAGGAGAAAAATACCAACGTTTACTGAAATAGGAGCGAGCCATTTTTTTTCCCACCCCACTCTTCCTGTGAAGACCAGGAAGAGTCAGTCAATTTTAGTTGTACATCCCGATCATTAAACCTTCAACCTTGTACTGACACAAGGAACCATTTTTTGTCACTTAAACACAATCAAGTCATTTAAGAATGTCAGACAAAACCACAAAATTGCAGCAGAGTTATAGCAGGCTTAGAGGACATGTCCAATGAGAGGACTGGGAAAAACAAGATCTTGTGGTTTTATCCATTATACCAAGAATGGTTGTGAAGAGATACATATACTGGATCATTTTATATGAAACCAGCACTTATTTTCATATTGAAATATCTCACAACATATGATTCTGGAATGCTGCCTATATCTATGCTATGGTCCACAAAGTTCAGAATTGGGTTGGTGTCTCCAAAGGGGTTCAATACAACTCCAGGAGGGACTCCAGAAAGCTTGGCTGCATGAACCAACATAGTGCATTATGTTAAATGAAATCCCTCAGAAACCAGGCAGCATCTCTTTAAACTTGTCGCCCGTTTCTGAGATCAAAGTCTAGAATTCAACAATGGCTGTGTTTCCATTATGAACCAGAAAACTGTTCATAATGGAATTACAAAAATACATTTGCTGAATGGATGCAAATTTGAATGGATGGGTTTTTTTATACATCAGCGGAATATCAACTAAGTTTTACAACCAGTTGTAATAGAAACACAGCTAATGATGGGCCTCTAAACCGGCACTGAAAAATCATTTGGAACCACTGAGCAAACATGAGAACATTTCTGTAGTTTAATGTTGTCAACATATTTACAACCTTCCATCTACAGAAGCGCATGCACAGCTGGCCACTAGCAAAACTAGAATTTGCCAAAGCAACTGTTTAAGTTTAGGAGAATATTGCAACACTTGAGTAAATAAATCCTGAGAGCTGTCGGCACCTCTGCTTAACTTTCTATTGGTTTACACAAGAACTGTTGTGTGAAAAAAAGAGATTGAACATAAAATATCAAACTTGTTGCCTCTCTTACCTCAGGGCTCTCTTCTGTAGAAGCCTGGGATTACTGGCCTTAACGGGGGTCTCACTCCCAAGCCCTGTGGGCAGATGAAACGATTAGGCATGACTGTTTTCATTTATTAGTTCCAGTCTGAATTGCAGAACCTTTCAGCCAGGAGGTCTTGATGGGCTGAAACGCAACGACTGGAAATCTTAACCTGAACCAAGGAGTCAGTGTGTAGCTTCTTGGCAAAGAAGCCTCATTAATTAACAAAAAAGTTGTCCCGTTAGTTTTTTCACGGTACAACTTGGGTTTTTTCACAAACCGTTGAAGCATGTACACATCACACCTACACTGCAACTACAATCTCCAATGCATTTTATTGAAATTTTACGTCAGGATTTGATTTAAAAATGATCCCAAAGTGGATTATTAAATTACGCAACATTTGAGAGGGAAATGTCTGATGATTTTCATCGTCTCATCTCCTCTGTCAACACCTTAGTGTGATTACTTCTACAGGTTTCTTGGCGTAAGCCTCGTACCAGTTTTGCACTGAAATGTTTGCAGATCAGCTCAGTCATATTGGATGAAGGGTGTTTGAGCATTAATTTAAGTTTTTAACTTTTAATTTATTTTCGCCACTCTTCCATTGCAGACCATTCACTGAGCGTCCAACAAGCATCTTGTCAAATATTCAACGTTTTGGAATATTTGAAGTTCCTTCAGAGTTCCATGAACCTTTTGGCTGATTGATGATCTCCCTGCCTGGCTTGTCACTTTAGGTCAGGGGTGTCAAACTCCATCCTCAAGGGGCGCTGTCCTGCTGTCCTGTTTAGATGTGCCACAGGTGGAATTAAATTACTTAATTGCCTCCTGCTTGTGTAGATAAGTTCTCCAGAGCCTTGCTAATGACCTAATTATTCTATTCAGTTGTGGTGCAGCAGAGGCACATCTAAGCGTTGCAGGACAGCGGCCCTTGAGGACTGGAGTTGACCCCTGTGCTTAGGTGGTTGACCATGTCGTAGGTTTTTAGTTGGAAAATGAAAATAAAAACCTCCTACTTCCCGCTTTGATTATAATACGTGTTGGATCGTCGAAAGAGTTCCCAAAAAATATTTGTGGATGGAAAAGTTGAAGAATGTTGAATATTTTATGAGGCCCTTAGATCAACTGTCTCCATTCCAAGTGGCCCGTATGACTGTTTCCCTGACTGAAGTGACTCGCATAAAGTTGCATTGCAGTGCAGCTGGAAAGGTAATAAAGTTGCTCAACAACAAAACATCTTCTGCCTTCTCTCTCCTCTCCAGATCAGTGAGTCTTTATTACGGACACTCAGACTGGTGCTTTAAACCCGGCTTACTAAAGCAAAACAACATTTGGGGAAAAAAAAAAAAATCAGAAGAGTAATTTAGAGAGGGTCTTGTGTCAGGATGTGCTAGGGTGCAGCTGAGTATTGTTTCAGCTGGGAGGAATACTGCTTAGGAAAACAAAACGTGCTCCCTGTGGATCCTGAATGATAATCCCGGTTATCTGAGCTAGCCGTTTTTGTTTGTTTTGGTTTCTTTGTTGACGAGATTAGGTTGAAAAAATTCCAATGGATGTTTCAAATACTTGGATAAGCCGTACACACCCCGTATCTTCATTAAGTGCAGTCACTAAAACGTCTGTGTTGCACAGTGAAAGTCAAAGTATGCAACGGGGGTATCGCACATGCAGTTGTAACAAGCAGGTAATTTTCAGAAATGCTAGTTTTCAAGATTTATTTTTTTAGTTTTATTTAAACTTTATTTAACCAGGTGAGTCCATAAGAACTAATTCTTATTTGTAATAAAATCCTGGCAGAGAGGGAAGGTAATGTACACAGGCAGGGGTAATTTAAGTCCTAAAAAAAAAAAAAAAAAAAAAAAAGACAAAAACTGAAGTTAACCAGTGTGGGTCTACATACAACTGCAGGTAAATCAGGATGCAAGTCGTTTATGGACCCCTAGTGTCGCGTCAGAGATTAAGTTCTCTGGTTTATAGCAGCTTCTCTGCTGCATGGTCTGACTTTGGGCTGAATTTGTAGGGATATAAACACCTTTAAAGATCAGCAGCCTTCAGGTTTCACAAGTCTCTGTGACTTGCAGCCTACTTTTATGCCTCACAATGAACTCAAACATCCCAGAGGACTCGCCAATACCGCACTTTCCCATAACGGCCATGAACTAAGACGAACTAAGGAACTGCGGAACCAGTGATTAGGGTTACATTCACACATAAGGTCTTGATGTTTATTCAGATTTTTTTTTTGCTGAATCTTTTGTTTTATGAGTTCATTCACACTACTAATAAATTGTCAGCGCAATCAGACTCCTTTGTGAATAGTTTACGACCTGAAGAATGTAGGTTTCACGGGGCAGCGAGAGAGAGAGTTGGATATAATGCAACACGATCAAGACTGCAGGTGCTTTTCAAACCATCTGATTTAGTTCCACATAAGGAAGCGGCACAAATCTGAGTTTTTTTTCGGGGGGTGAAAAGATTGAAGTTAGGGGTTCAGACTGGAGGATGGAACCAAAAATGTTGTAGTTCAACCACCGAATGCAGATAAAGGAGAACCTCAACACTTACAGTATCTTGTTTATATTGATTTATTAAATACCATGAGTTTAAAGCCACACCCTCTTTATTCTCCAATCTCGCCTGCATGCTCCGAAAGCTCATATGACCTCAACTTGTATGATGGAAAAGGACGAAGTTAACTGATGTGCAAACAATAAGTTACAGGAAGTTGTACATCTGTTGTGGAACTATGAGCTGAACTAAACAGACTGTTCTAAAGAATTGCTGAAGATTGTTTCAGTCCAGTTTTCTCCGTAGGGTGGCTGGGCTCTTCCTTAGAGATGGGGTAGTAAGCTCGGTCATCCAGGAGGGACTCAGAGTAGAGCAGCTGCTCCTTCACGTCTAGAGGAGCCTGTTGAGGTGGCTCGGGCATCTGGTCAGGATGCCTCCTGGACGCCTCCCTGGTGAGGTGTTCCGAGCCCGTCCCACCGGGAGGAGGCCCCGGGGAAGACCCAGGACACGCTGGAGGGACTATGTTTCTCGGCTAGCCTGGGAACACCTTGGGATTCCCCCGGAAGAGTTGGCCGAAGTGGCTGGGGAGAGGGAAGTCTGGGCCTCCCTTCTTAAGTTGCTACCCCGGCGACTCGACCTCGGATAAGTGGAAGAAAATGGATGGATAGATGGATTCTTCTGCCATGGTGAAGTTAACAAGTGATGTAACCGCAGAACCACCAGATTCTGAGCAAGAGACTGACTTCACAGGATTACATTTTATTCAAAGAACTACAGTCAGCCAAACTGGAAACATGCCACTAAGTCAATCGGGGTTCATGCCAAAGTGCAAAGCCTTCTCCTAAAAACAGCCATAAACTTTACAGTTGCTCATCTACTCCAACAGTCCGGAAAGTAGAGTTCTGAATAAACCATCCATACAAAGTATGAAAGCTTTCATGGAGGCAAAAGAAGAAAAAAAATATATATATATAATTGAATGCAGTGACATCAAATGTTAGCTTTAACAAAGATAGTAACAAGCCAACTGTGTGCCAGTGTATAAAATTAGCTTACCCACATGGCTCGCTCTTGATGGAAAACAGAGGACTACTTTGACATGATTTTACCCCAGAGCCTTAAAACAAGCCTGAGGACTCACCCCATCTGCCCCCAGCCAGCCTGGGTGCTAAAGCTTCTAACCGTGGGCCACCTGCTGTGCATTCCCCTCCAGATAAGCACAGAGCAGGCTCCCACTCCCACTCAGAAAATATTGCACAGAACGGGGGGGAACGAGAGGCATTCAGATACTGGAACGGAGCAACGTTCGGTCAGATGTCCAACATAACCGAACACACACCAGAAGTGGCAACTAACAGAATCCATTATTCCATGAATTTGACAAGTTCATGGAATAAACTTGTTCCATGAATAAACTTCAAGTTTTTCCATGCGATTGAAAAACTTGACAACATTTTTCAATCGCATCGGTTTGAGTCTTAACGCAGAAGGTAGTGTGTCATCTAAGGGAAATAGGGCTAAGCCCCGTCTGCTACTTGGACTTGGAGACTCCCAAGTCAATATAACCCTAGATTAATCCTCAACACTAAAATCCTTAAATGCTGCCATTGATCAGGTCAATGAATAACACTGCAGTAAAAGTTAGGGCCAACGGACTGACGGAGGAAATGCTTCTCAAAGAATGTTTTCGACTGTTTCTGGCTAGAGGAGCAGCTCTGTTGAGCAATGCGCAGTGAGATGCATCGACAGCAGGAGAGCTACCAAACATGTCTCAGCAATCTGGATCTACTTTAACAACATTGTGTCATTCTCGAACTTTTAAGACGTTGCAGAAAAGATGACACAAATTAGACGTGCTTTCATCATCCATTTCATCATTTGAAGTGAAACAACAAGGCTACGCAAAATGAGAAGGTCGCAACCTAGCATGGACAACACAGATCTTTGAAAAATGGAGAGAGTTCTAACCTCCCAGATGGAGGTTTGGAATTAGAAATGTTTAGCCTGCCTCTGGTAAGGCACAGAGCCAAGTGTTTTCTACGTTGGAACTTATTCAGCAAATGTCTAGGTGAAGCTAGCACACTATAGCAACTTTTGGAAAAGCACTTTGGAGCAAAAACTCTTGAGGGGACAAAATATGTCATTCATAAGTCAGTGATGAAGACTCAGTGACTCAGAAGAGCATACAGTCACTGATGGAAACCACATTTAGTTACTTTGATTTACAAAAAAATGGCTTACGTATACATTTTCAGGCCTAACTTTAACAAATCCTTTGAAGGTTCTGCTGTACTGAAACATACTGATGTGCCTTCCATGACATTAATATTAATAGAATATTTGATAGTTTGCCATTGAATTTTTACATCACGATTCATCATTGTGCCCCTAATCACATTACTTGCTTGGACCAAAGGAGACTGACCAACTTGGTGTTAGAAATGCAAGAAAGCTGTTCTGTGCATCAGAATTCAGGTCTGCAGTTTAGTTGCTTTTTCTGAAGCACATAATTAAGATGAAAGCATCATCTTTCCAATATTGAACAGAGGTTTTTTTTGGAATGAATGGATTTCCTAGGTAACCTCTGCCAACAGCTTTTAAAGTGAAGCTCTTCATTAGAAAATGTTCACTTGCTGCTGCCAATGAATGCAGCAGTTCGGACGGATAAGCAAGTTGTTTAAAAGCTGCTGAGATAAGCCAAAGCCATCTTGCTACTGAAAGATCGTTTATTCACAGGGAAACAGAGAGATTTCAAATACGGCATACAGGATATTGATGAGAATCAATATGTGGTCCGTTCCGATACAAGTGGACAGTAGATGATGAGTACGTGCATAACGGTGGTCCGAAACTTTTTTGACCAACCATTACAAATGCACTGAGACAAAAAAAAAAAAAGAGACCCCTGCAGTACTCAGAGTATCTTTACGGTGCTGCGTAGTGTCCTTGGAAGCTGCAGCTGCAGTGCGAGGCCAGCTGACTGGACAGAGGGAGGGAAGGGAGTCTGCAGTTTGTCGCCTGCCAACTTCCACGAGCTCAGATTCCCGGCCCATGACCAGAGTAGCCTGTCCCCATGCTCCGAGTCGGTGCTCTAAATCTAAGCTCCGAGTCAGTCACTGCTCTTACCTTGGCTGCAAAACTTCACATGAGTCAGGTAATTCGAGATCCAGGGATTCGGGTACATTTTGGCAACAGAAGTCCGGGTACACAAAGAAGTGAAAGAGAAGGACTGGAAGAGAAGGGAGAGGAGCAGGGAGGTGATGCAGCTACAAAAGTACTTTGTCAGTGATCAGGACAGGCAGTGAGGGAGAAGGAGGGTGGAAGCCAGGTAGAGAGAGAGAGAGAGACAGTGAGGTAGGGAGGGGAGAGGAGAGAGAGGGAGGGACAGAGTGGGGGAGATTACGTCCGAGCCGCAGTCCCAGATCAGGCAGAGGTGGTCCTGGTAGACAAACAGAGGGGCTCTACCTCTTCTCAGACCCGATTCCCCTCCCACCGAGCAGCACCCTCTACGACAACGAGCTGCAGCAGAAAGCTGCTCAGCAAAGTGTAAGCTCATTAGGCAGGGCAAGACAATTAGAATCTCTCTCTTCCACTAAAAGCGGGAAGCGTTGTCTTCACGCACGCTTAAGAGAGAGCCTCACAGGGACGGGCAGGAGCGAAAAAAAAAGAAAAAAAAAACAGTGTGAAAGACAGTTTAGGGCAAGTCTTAGGAGAGCCGCCTTCCCTTGGCTCGCACATGCGAGCAAGATGCCAAAGAAACCGGTGCAAAGTGTCGGAAAAGGGAGGGAAAAGACTCGTGCCTGTGGGACGAGAGTGGGAACAGAGAGATACGAGAGGAGAAGGCTAGAATGACCCTTTCGGTCAAATGAGACATTCCAGTCGTCTCTCAGCAGGGACCGAATGAAAGGAGCAGCATGCATATGGGAGGAGGTGGTGGGAAGAGCAAAGGGTAGGTAATGAAGGAACGGCAAAGCAAAGTCGAGGAGCGAACAGCGTGATGAGAGGAGCAGAACGCGAGTGCCGCTGGGTCCTCAGAGTGATGATGTCGTCACGCAAACTGTTCTCAAAGAAATCAAAGAAGAAAATGGGATCGCTGTGAAGCAACAAGCAAGCTTTAGCCTAAAAATAAAAATATTTGCTGGTATTTATGTTTGGTCCTCTTTGCCCCATTCTTGGAGAAAAAGAAAAATCCTCAGCTTGCTTTTACATGTGCATGAGAGTGACAGGATGATTCCTGTGTCTTAGACACTGTGGGGAAGCTGACAGTCTCTCAGATGTTGCTGGCAAAACCAATGCAAGGTGCAAGGATCGCCTACGAACACACAGTAGGCGACGTAGACTGAGTTTTATTACAGTATTTTTCTGATAACGATAAGTGGAACCCAGGTCTCCTGTGATTGGCTGATAAATGAGCGTTAGCTCCATGACTGAATTATGAACAGATTCCATTTAAGTGTTTACATCTGTAAATATAAACAGTTAAATGTCACATGACTTTTAATGACTTATGTGAACAAGCTTATTCGCATATGATTTTAATGGAAACTCTGCTATTGCGAAAGTGTGTTTTTTCAGCGTTAGAATATAGACAAAGATTTGCAATGGAAACGCAGCTTCCATCGCTACTGAAAGACATTTGTAATATGCTTCTTCAGCCTTGAAACTCATCTTTTGGAATTTATTGTAACGATAATTCAAAAACTTAGCAAGATAGGAAATCTATCATGATGCATAGGCCTGTCACGATAAATTTGACTGAGTCATTAATTGTCTCAAAAAGTATTACGATAAACGATAATATTGTTTGAAGACCTTTTAACATTGATTTAATGGAAATGACATAATAATGCAAGCGATATCCTGCCAAAAATAGATGCAAGTTATTTTCAAAAGAACATTTAACACTGGTTAACAAAGGACCAAAAACAAAAAATAAAATGAACTCTCAGTCTACGTTAAACAATGCACTTTAATAAAAACTAAACATAAAACCAAAGTGGAAATAAAAACTACATTCAACCAACGAGTGCATATTATGAAGTCGATATACTATATTGCCCTTCAATAATTTTTAGATTTATATAGAGAAGATGGGCATATCCGACCACCTGACGCAATAGTTCACACCTCCCTTAAGCCAAGTTCACACTACACGATTTTTTGCCCCGATTTTCCCCTTACGACAATCGTAGAACGTTCCAACATTGTCGCTTGCGATTTCGTAACCGATCGTCCTGTAGTGTGTCGCGTGTTACGAATGATCGGGTCCAGTCGGTAGAACTTCGTGGCCGCTCCGATCTAGGGGGTTTCCCGGACAGGGAGCGAGAATGCAGCCTGTTGAATGTGGCAGGTAGCCAATTAGAAAGTGTGGATTCATCTCCGTACTTTCTGAGGGGAAATCTGATCGGATAAATGCCCACCCCTACAACACGACAGAAAGCAAACCTAGTGGATGAACTGGAACTTGTCTGCCAATGAAAGCCAAAGATGACAGAAAGACCAACAAGAGAAAAGTCTGCTCCTTGTTTGTGATTACATGCACAGAAGTCCTTGGTTGTAAATGTGAGTCATGGTCCTGCTTTGCCTCAAAAGCATGGACACACATCAGGCTCATCACATCGTTACATTTTTAGAGTCACATAAATTAGTGTAATGGTGCAGCCAGGTGTGTGGAGATGGAGTACAACTCAGACTGACTGAAGAGGCTGTGTAAACCTTTGAGTTGGCAGGTCTGAGTCCTTCTCACAGATGAGCTCATGTGGCTCAGACCGTGGAAAGACAGACACATCCCCTGGCTGCCAAGTCCCACTGAGATGCAGATGGGAAGTCACTATAAAACAATCAGCTTGTTATACTTTGATCAACAGATTTTATGTGCAATATAGGATTTTGTGACATCTAGTGGAGAGAAGGTAGACTGCAGCCAACTAAAAAGATATCCTTTTAAGCTGTTTAATCTCATAACTGTGTGAGAAGCTCACAGTTATGGTTAGCATTTTGAACAAATTTTGTTCATCGCCATGGTTAAAAAAAAAATTCCACAGACAGAACACCGAATGCAACACCAAGAAACTGTTTAAGATTTATTTTGATACAAGACAATGCAGTTCTTCTGTAGATCAGGCATCTGATTAGTGCATCTGTAATTATAATTCTTATTTTAACAGTATTTGCAATTGAGACGTTCCGATTCTCCTCCCCCTCTCTCTACAATCTTTAAAGAGGACATTGGAGGATACTATCGCAGTACAATGTTAGGCAAACATGTCAATGTAATTTGTAGATTTTGCAATAGAAATCCAAATTTTGCTCTGTGCTGCCACTACTGTAACTTTTAACATCTTGGGCATCTTCATCCGAGCTGAAATATACAGCTGAGACAGTCAAACACACACAAATATTACATCAAAATGCAAGTTCTGAAACTTAGAATTGACTAATGCAAGATACATTGCCATAAAGATACTGAAGAATTAACAAATGCTCAATGATGCAGTTTTCAAGGGCATTACATCATGGGAAACTGTGTTAGTCAGTGTTACTCAGACTAGTACACTGACGCATTCTGATACGCCAAGCACCTGGTTGTCTGATACATAATGTTTGTCTGTGTGACTCCTGTGCTTCAGAGATGACATCAGTCCTAGAAATCACAGGTAGTTCCTACCCTGTTATTAGCAGTGCAGTCTGCTAAGGAAGAGCAAGACAGTCAACACTGCATTAGTTCTCCAAAGACCAGATTAGAACATCACTACATACACAAGCTAAAACGGTACAATATTCCAATTGTTCGTTGATTCTATATTCAGTTCTGTCCTCGCCACTGGTTGATAATGGGCCAGGATAAAGATATAAGGAATGTGATCACAAGCTGAGATTTGGATGAAGGAGTTACTTTACCAGGCTGCACAGTGGCGCAGCTGGTAGAGATGTTGCCTTGCAGCAAGAAGGTTTTGGGTTCGATTCCCGGCCCGGGGTCTTTCTGCATGGAGTTTGCATGTTCTCCCTGTGCATGCGTGGGTTCTCTCCGGGTACTCCGGCTTCCTCCCACAGTCCAAAAACATGACTGTCAGGTTAATTGGCCTCTCTAAATTGTCCCTAGGTGTGAGTGTGTGTGCATGTTTGTTAGTCCTGTGTGTCTCTGTGTTGCCCTGCGACAGACTGGCGACCTGTCCAGGGTGACCCTGCCTCTCGCACGAAACGATAGCTGGAGATAGGCACCAGCAACCCTCCCGACCCCAGTAAGGGACAAGTGTGTAGGAAAATGGATGGATGGATGAATTACTTTACCACTCCAGAGAAAAACACAAAACAAGCTAGGCTAAGACACCTGTGACTGTGATTTTATAAACTAACCATTTTATTTGACTAGTTCTTTCTTGGTTCATGGGGGGGAGGGAAATTGCATTCCATCTTTTAAACCAGTTACACATAATACACACATTCATAACATCCAGGCAAGCAATGTCCATAAGATTTAGGATTGCTGATGTGAATGCTAGCATACTGGTTATAAACAAGCCAAGATGGAATGAAAGCACTGAGGCCAAAAAACTGGGTTCAAGTTTAATGAGAGGGGGAGCTGAAGGCATTCCTGCTATCACGCCATAAAATTCAACTCTCAACTCAGATGGGACAATGTGAAACTATCATTTTATGAGTTCAGCAGGAGATACAAATGACTGCAGAACAACAGCAGGCCTAAATATAACTAAAGCTTAATGTTGTTAGGAGATGAGATGAGATGTCAGCTGTGCATTCAGCGAGAGTACCGAGAGGCATTTGTTCAAATGCTTTGTTCAACATTCAGACTAACATAGAAACCGTAAGAGACATAATGCCCTGGTAATAAAAACTGACTTGCTACAGTATGAATTTGAGATACACCCAGCAGGCTAACTGTCAATAACTTCCCTAGTTATTGACAGTTGTTATTAAGCGAAGGCTCATCAGGCATTTTCCCCATCAGTGAGAAGTTTAAAACATAAGTCAGAGGAAGAAAAGTTGCTAATGATCTAGAAATATTTTTTGTACTTTCTAAGGAGAGCTCATTGAGATTACTATAGCAAAGAGATATCAGCAAACAATAATGGTTTATCTTATTGACCTGTTTATACTTTGCAAAGAGAAATATGAACTGGCTAAAACTGGTAGCGGCAGCTCTTGCACAATCTGACCAGACATCGGCAACAAAAAAACAAAACAAAAAAATCGCTATTAAACCTTCCAATTAGAGACAGAAAGTCAAGTACTGGCAATGGTTCAAGTGTCGCTTGGTATGAAAATATACTTTTAATATAAATTTTAAAAATAAACTTTCAGTACTGGTGGACTACATTGTCTTCCATAGAAGACAGGAAACTCATGTTCTTCAAACGTGACCACATTAGAAATAGACAAGCTTGATCCATGAAAGTGAATACCAACTTCTTGCGCCCAACGGAATTTAAGATTTCTGATCTGATTTTTGAATACCATTTCATACATGTCTACCTGACACTGACTTTTCTGTCTGTCCAATATTTCATTATTATAGAGAATCACTGATGCATCCGTGCCAGTCTCTGTACAAAAACTCTCAAGGTAACCGTCTCTTAAACACAATCATCACCCAGCCCCACACTCTACATTTGTCATGTTCATTCACACACAGATAACTCAGACAAAACTTCAGGAGCTAGATTTATTAACAAAGACCTTTAGTTACATAAGAGTCATCAAGCACAATACCTTTCACTCAACTTCTCTGCTTCACCTCGTCTCTTAAACACGTGTTATTCTGCCGACATTTGAAAGTCTACAGCTGTATGACAAAAACACCAACAGTTAATTTTCGCACCAATCCCCTGACAATATTTTCTCGGCATTAGAGACAGACGAGAGTTTTTAAAGTGTGTCATGTGGCCTTGAAGTGAAGTGCTTGATGAGCTCTCGGGTGATCTGGTTTGATACCCACCAGGGCTTATATATGGCACTTGGCCTCAGCTACTGTAATGCTCTCTCCTTTCTGAGGATCAACACTGAGGTCATGATGACAGTCAGCTGTCTGGACACTTTCAAAACCACGGTAAAGATTGATAGGCACGCATGTGTGCTAATACAGCACCATCTGTTCCTCGATGATGTGACCCAAGAAGAATCCAATGCACCTGATGTTCGAGAACACTCATTTGTCTGATTCAAGCAGAGCCCTGGGGAACCATCTATAGCGAGGTCTGCACACACCTCGGCTCTTAAATAAGCATATGTGCACCTTAGAGAGATGACCGGCGCATATGGTTAGGGGAGAGGAGCGACGGCACCGGAATTCTTCCATTGATTTTACACTTCTGAGGATAAAGAGGCTGTAATTTTCCTCCAGAACCGATATAATGAGGATGCACTTAATATAGCTTGAGTATTTGGCACAACGCTACCATTTCAAAAGCTTGGAACATGACGAACATTATGCACTGTAGAATGCTTCTCATACATCATATAGCTGTCATCAATGGATCAGATACCCAGGTGGATTTTATTAGTGACTTGGAGTCTATTTGCAACCTTTGTTTCTACTCACCTGCATGCATGTCAACTTCTACAGCTAGAAACTTAGTGCTGGAAAGAAAACCTGAAATGCTTGATCTGCTTAAGTCAAGACAAGTCCGGGCAGAAATCCAGTAAAGTGAAATCATTTCCAAAAATTAATCCGAAAAGTCACCTCGCATATGTTTTCTACACCAATGAGAAATTTTTTGCTTCCATGTGTGAATGTAAACAGGAATGCTTTAGCTTGTTACAGATGGCATTAAAGACCCAGTTAAAGTTGGTCTAACTTATTAAATGTTAAAATTTTATGATGAATAGAGGACGTCACAATTTGTAAGCCTGGTTGTATTTGGAATAGATATTTTTACACAGCTCTCCTAGAGTCCTGCATGTACATAGTTCTGAGAATTTTGTATCAGTTTTTTCTTTGTTAAAATCCAATTAACAGTTTTGAATCCAGCTCCAGTAATTTTTTTTTTTAACAGAGTCTCCTGAAGTAAATGAAGTAAGCCTCAGTTCCCAAAAGGAGCGACAACTTGAGAACTTTATTATTTTTTTATAAGATACAGAACTTCGCTTTACTAAAAAAAAACATTAAAATAAGGCATATCACTGGAGTACTGTAGCAAAAAGAAACATGTTTTCATACTTATGTAGCTTGTGCAAGAACCAGAACAACCACACAAAAAAAAAAAACGCTTCAGCAGCATTATGAGCTCTTTTCACTCGGGCTGCATTTGCCTTTGGTGCCTCGCCCGTCGGTAAAATTTAAACGTATTGTGCCCTTTGACACATTTACCCATGTTCACCCCATTAAATAAGCTAGCACACAGGAAGTTCAGGTAAATAATTATCCTCACAACATAACTGTGGCATTTATCAGTTACATAAAACCGCCAGTATTAGTGGTTGTGGATCACAGCCAATCAAATCATGACATGGTGAGCTGAGAACAGCTGAGAAAACTGACAAACACTGAAGACGTGTTAAGAGTGAAGTCATTCAACATCTCCGCTGCGCTTCACCTCCTGCTACAGAGCCGGAAATCAGATCAGACCTCAGCCAATTAAGTCACTGGGAACTGGGGCTCAAGTATATTTAGAGCAGATTGTAAAAATAACCCCAGCACCCAGAGCTTTGAGATTACATGGTGTATACAGGGAGTGTGTGACAATGCCTGACCAAACGAAAGGTAAATACAAATACGTCATGTGAATGCAATTACGTTGAATACAACTACTATATGATTTTATGAGTAAAATATACAAAAAAAATTGCAGTTAGAATAAATGTATTTCTATTTGCTTTTAAATTTTTCATTTAAGCGTATAAGAGCTTTTTTATTTAAAGAGATATTTTAGACATTTTGAAAGAAGGTTCTGTGAAGTTATCAGAACTGCTTCCATTACCTGCAGCATACAGAGGTCACAATAGAGAGTTGGTAGAAAAGTGGAGTGTTCCTCAGTAGTGGAAAGCTCACCCGACATACAGAGCCCTTCTCTTTAGCAATTTCCCAACAACTCCAACTGAAAACAATCATATGCACGACACTAGCAGGTAACAACTGCCCACGCTTTCACAAGAGACCATTACATTTATTCCTTTTTCCCCAACTTTTTATTTATGTCGGCTGCGGCTGCCAACGATCTGCTGTTTAACACCAGAGAAGCTCACTTAGAAGACCAAACCAGCCCTTTAAAGCTTAGAGCAAACTTTTTTTTAAAAAGGGAAGGGCTGTTTGAAGTCATTTTCCAAGAATCATAAAGTAGACAATTTACACGGATGGAAAAAACTTGAGTAAAAATATTTGCGGTGTGCGCTGCCCTGTTAGGCAGCGTTCTATTTCTGTCAGCCTGTCCTGACGGAGCGACAGCAGGTGCAGCACAATTAACAGCTGTACTTTCCACACCCGGTCAATCACGCTCGGTGGAGCTCGCCACACCTCGCCACTCAAATTTCACTTTTTTTGCTCTTTAAATATTTCAGCACGAGAAATTCTGATTTGAAATTCCTAAACTGTACAAATAAAACCAGGAAGTGAGAAGTGCTTGAAAAATTATTTAAACAGAAGTTGAAATGATAGGAAGGCACATTTTTTAAAAAATGTGGTCCAAAACTTGATGAGGACATCCTTATAATATGTCAAATCGCCATTTAAGCTCCCAAAGATGTAGATGGAGCAACAGATTTACTCTACAGTCATTAATTCGGGGTTTACATACCTTAATAAAATGTTTGTCTCGATTGTTCGTGACGGACAAAGTTTTTTCCAAGTTTGTTTTATCTTCTGCTGAAAGGTCAGAGCTCCGGAGGCTTGTAAGACAGGACAACAGGGACAAAAAAGATGGACCAACAAATCCAACCCTGCTGTCACCCCCCACCCACTTTCTATCTACAACACCCCATTGGGGGGCGCAAGTGTTGTGACGAGATCAGAGGCAGTTATAAGTTGGAGGGGCTGGGGGCAAAGGGGCAGGTGATAAATTTAGAGCGGTGCTTTCCCACTCCATCAGCGGCAGGCAAGATCAATCAAGTCACCACAGCTACAGGCAGGAGGTCAATTAAAGTAGGAAATCATTGCTTTTAAAGGCTATGGGGGAAAAAAAACAACTTTCTGACCAGGTTATACCCAATGAACTTTAAAAATATATACATTTATTGAATGGAGTGAACTGCTGAGAGAAATTTTGTTGTTCTGTCTAAAATAAATATGAAGCATTTTGGAAAGACTTTTCACTTCATATGTAATTTAAAAAAAATAAAATAAAATAAAAAAAGGTGTGATTCTGCTTCCAGTATTTTCCAACTGTAGATTTGACCAAGGCAAATATAAAGCAAAAGATCTTGTGATCTCAAATCACAACCTTTCTTAAACTGAAAGGTCTCTGTCTTGCTGAGCGGTATCTTGTTGCGGTCAGCATGTCACTTTGTCAAGTGGAGTAAGTGTAAGCTATTAATATTAACCATGACCACGTATGTTTGAGCTGTAAGGTCGACACCCTGGTGTATTTTTGCTTCAGACTCTTTTTTTTAAAGACAGGAAGAAGTTCTTGAATTGCACATCAAGACTGACAAAGTCGACTAAAGAGGACTGTTTGTTGTTCAGTGGTTGACGGCTCCATAAACATACAGGGTACTCCTATTAATTTCTTTTGTAGAGCATCTCAAATATTTAGAGGAAAATGTTACTTGCCATAAAGCTTCTTGACATGTTATTGGCTGGCATTTGCAAAGCCAAGAGCTGTATTTATTTTTGCTTGCCTCTGATTGGCTGAGTGGAGATAAGAAAGACTTTAGATGTTGGATTCTAAGGTAGTGCCAAGACCGTTTTCAATGCAGGTACTAATGCATTACAAGATGTATCTGGTGTTTGAGGTACTAAAATAGTTATACACACTTTTAGAGGGGGTGTGAAGTATGCACAAATTTTAACTATTCACAGATGGTTGTACTCCTTAAAGACAGTGAATACTAGGAAACAAAGTTTAAAATCTTAAAAGGAGCAGCATTATGTGTTTTCCTGGCATACTGTGCCATTTTATACCATAATCAAATAACGAAGTTACCTTCAGTTGTTATAACTGAAAAAACCATTAAATTAGGCTTATCCTAATTTAACGTTTTTAAATTGGGCCTCTGTCTCTTTAAAAATGCCTGCTCTGTCTCAAACTCCGACTTCAAGAAGTCATCACAACATGGCTTCTCTATTAACCCTTTACCATTTTTACCAGCGCTGCACTGAGAAGTAGCTCATATAATGAGCTCAGCAGATGCTCAGTTCCACCAGGTGTTTGCTAATTGCTGCTGGCTAGTCTGAAGGAGCAGAGTGGGGGAACCAAAGCCCTACCTCCTCCAATGAGGAGCTAGCTGAATGTTTACCATTTTAGATTAGGGCTGTTGTTAAAGAACAGCCCGCAGAATACTTTGACGATGATCCAAGGAATCGGATCGATAACTCTCTCTCTCTCACCATGACAACGCGATTCTGACGCCACAAAACCTGTCGTAACCCACCCATCGCACCGCAAAATTCAACAAACCTTATTTCTACCCCAAACCCTAACAAAGCACCTTGCAGTTCCACACAATGCTGCTAACACTTCACAAACTTATAGGCGGAGGTAAGAGCGCTGCCCACCACAGATAATCATCCGGGTGCACTACATAATAAAACATAATTTAATGAAGATTCGAGTCAGATTTTCCTCGAGGAATTTTAAGGATTGAGGTACTCGAATCATTCGAGGAATCGTTTCAGCCCTACTTCAGATTAAAAGACTCCTCAAACAAAGCTACACTGCAGATATGCTTTGATGAAGGACTGATATAATAGGATAAAAAGATAAAAAAAAGTTAATGTTACATAATACTACCCCTTTAAAATGTCTAATTAGTCAATTCAGTTTGAGGTTTATTAAACATTTCATATGAAAAAAAGAAAAAGTCGATGGTTTTTCCACAATCACATACAATTTAAAGACTCTTTCCAAACAAAAATTAGCAGTTTGCCTGTTGAAGAACAGAAAAAGTATGACAAGCACCTCCTTAGGCATACCTCGCATTCGTCATTGTGTGCCAGGGCTCATAAACACAGAGTTGGAACAATGGAGAGATGCAGGAGGAAGGAAGAGACTCAAACAGACAAAGACCCAAAGATAAGGAAGAGCCTGAGTTTCAGCTGACCACTGGAGAGAGGACACTGGAGGCTTTGAGAGAGGATCAGGAAATGCAGCCAGCCGCATTAAGGAGGCATGAAGAACAAACCAGGCTGAAAAACCTACAGTAAAAGGTTGATTTGTGTGTTTTAAGAATTTAGGTACCAGAACTATAGTATCAGTATAGGACGCCGACCTCCAGTTTAGCTTTGGGCTAGATAGCCAACAGCACCACCCAGTGTTGGCAGCAAAGAACTACAACGTGAAAGATCCCAGACTTTTGGCGTTTAAGTCTTAATTTCTTAAGAGGTAAACTGTACAACAGGTCCATGCTTTCTCAGCTGATGCACACCGCAGCAGAAGGCACAGGGCCAGGCACTGAAAGCAGCAGGGTTCAGTTAGTCCACAGCTAATTAGTGCTGGAGAAACATTAGCTCTTCCAAAGCAAGCAAAGCATTGGCTAACAATGTGATTTTAATTTAACCCCTCGCTTACAAAGAGAGAGTTACATGCTGATTGCTAACATGCCTGGGCCGCTCTAAAATATAAGCATGACACAGAAAACTGCAGGCACGAGAGCTCGACTCCTGTTTTTCCATAAACAGTTGCAGAAAGACCACAACAATGTTCCCAGATGCAGGAAAACTGGAAATGTGTGTACCACTACAGGGTTCTTTGATGGCTTGCAGCCATGCAGGCAAACTCGTACTCAGCAGCTTCTGCTTCAAAGAGCACACTCTGTAAAACACACCGAGGGGTCACATGGGAGGTCTAGAGAGAGGGAACTGCATCTCTGAGACTGTGAATGAAAAGCACCGTCAGAAACATAGAAAACATTCAAGATTTACAGTTGTTCCCCCACATCCAAGAAAACAATTTCTAGCCAAAGAGACAAGTTTCTTAAAGAATGTCATGTTTGACGAGGAGATTTTCTGTTACATCTCTTCTCCAAATATAAGTCTAAATGAAGGGTTTTTTTGACGAATACAGGAGTTTTGAATGATGGAGAAAAATACTAAAATTGAGGTCATTTTGATTAAAATATGTTACCCATCTTTATCACATATTTTACGGCTCACAAAAAAGTCCTTCAACTTCCATGTGGTTGGATGAGGAGTTTATAAAACAAACAAACAAAAAAAACAGCAGTTCTTAGTTTCAACACGTTAAATAAACCATCAAATAATATTTTCAACAATTAACCAGATCCACAAAGGAAAATTGGGCAATTGGTTGGTGCTTTTATGTCATCCGACACAAAAAGTCCCAAAACTGGACATGCTTAGTTTATTCAAAGTTATATTTAAGCCTAAAAGGCTACCTAGCACGGCTTTGTTCTTCAAAACACGTGTTAAAGAAACAGATAAGTCTGATTGATCAAAGCTTGCGTCTCTTGGTTCCACAATCTCCTTTTTCGTCACACTGACAAGCATGAAACGCAGAGGTCCAGACCTACCGTGACACAACTTCTACTTGCTCTTAAGGAATCAGCGTGTCATTCCCTAACCACAAATAGATAGCGGACAAATAGATAAGAGTTTCAAAGAGTGCAGATAAGGAGATTGGTGGTGAAAGAAGGGCTAAAAGTAGCACAAGGAGTCTTGAATAATCCGTATGGAATAATGTCAGTTTGGAAAAGCGGAAGAAAATTAACCGAAAAGTGAGCATTGCCCAAAAGAAAGCCAGTTTCACATCACAAGCTTATCTTGACAGCAGTCATCAAACACACCTCCAGCCCTCCACCTCCCCTCATCCATTTTATCAGCTCTGCTGGTCTCAGCTTCATCCGTCTACAGTGCTCTGACCCACATGTCTGCTCAGCAGCAGCAAAATAACCGTTACACTAAGCAGATCCCGACTCCCACCGCACTACAGCCCGCTGCCAAGGCTACTGGCAAGAAAAATGGCTTTAAAAGTTCATCAATAAGAGAAAAAAACAAAAAAAAAAACGGCTGACAAAGTATACAAAATGAAACGCTGAAGGGAAGAAAAGACTGTACCTTTCATTGTTCTCTTGCTTCCTCTTTTTTGTAGAAGGGATTATTTAACAGAAAATGCTTTCATTGAGAAGGAGAAAAAGCGATAGAAAAGACCTTCGTGAATGAAGAAGAGAACACAAAGACTGACGGAGGATGAAGGCTCGACAGACTTGGAGTCATGTGATCGCTATGGAGGCGACAGGCGGCTCACCAGCGACCACAACCCACAGAACCGAGGGCTGGGTTTGGTGGCGTCCCTCATGTTGTCCCAGTAAGGAAATGATGGTGCGAAACGTGCCGGCATCCGAGAGCGGGCCAATAGGATCCCGGCCAGTGGACGCGCACCTGGTGCGTTTCTAAGGGACATTACGGCCACAATGACCAGAACTGGGAACCGGTCCTAATGAGAACCAAAGGAAGTCCAAGAAAACTGGAAAGAATAAAGAAATCGGGTGAACGGGTTTCTTTTCATTTATTCCATTAGATTTGTTGACTCAAAAAGAGGGGCAAAAAAAAAAAAAAAGAGGAGAAAAAGGTCAGAGGCAGGGCTACTTTCTCACATGGCAGATTAAACAGTCATAACAAATTTGGGTTTCAACCAGAAAATAAATGGCATGTTGTCTCCTCCCTCTGAAACTACGTGGGATACAAATTAAAATTTATAGCATGTTACATTTTCACACTGGCATAAAATTGAGAACTGTGTTGCAACCAGAAAAGAAGCTAAATATTGAATAAACAATGAAAAGGAACCGTTAGCACCCTGAGTGACATGCTTCCTCATCTGAACTTTATGAATCCCAAAGAAGGATCAATAAGGTTTTCATCTTTATTCAAGTACTTCTTCAAATGTGCCGTTTTCACAGAGTGCTACTGCATTTTCCTACAGTATCTTGTAGTTTCACCTAGACGGACATTTGAATATTGTGCTGAATATGCAAAGTCTAAGAGCCACAGGAGTTAAAAACAAGCAATAGGTTTGAAGTCTCTGTGCGACACATCAGTTTGCATTGGAACCGTGTCAGATTGTATAAAATGAAATAATCAAAAACAGCTGATCCTGCTCAGAGTTATAAAGATCTATAATGATTCCAGAAACTGAAGTTAGTGACATTCGACATCCATTTGGGATAAATAAAACATTTCTGAATTAAAGCCATCAAGCTGGAATCACCATTTCCAAGCATTAAAATAAATTACCAACTGGCTAGGAAGCAAACTAGCTACATACTTACTTTATTGATCCTGAGGGAAAATTATGTGGCGCTCCCATTCATAAATAAAATGAAAGACTTACCAGATGAAAAAGTATTTAAAAAAAAACAAGACAACACTGAAACCTGGAATCACCATTTCCAAGCCCTTAAATTGCTAGCTAGCTAGTTAAGGGCTAGCTTCTGTGGTGGTCTGTAGCTCCCACTCATAAAAACAACAACATTTAAGACCCAGCAGATGAAAACAAAGTGTTAAAAAACAAATTCATAGCATTAAGAGAACATTGCAACAACAAAATATTAGGGGACACATTACCCCATAAGAGTTTGAACCGCTTTTTTTCTGCTGCTATCAATGTTGATACGTGCAACAAGTTTTAATGCAGTTATCGTTGAACTGAGTGCAACATAACATTTATAAGAGGGTTGGTTCGGTTTAAATAACCAGCATCTACCATTTGTGGCAGGAAAAACAATGAGGTGGAGTCTTTGGGAAACATTTGGTGAAAGGAACATGTGTCCGGCACTCCCAAATGAAGTAACAACCGGACCATTTAAATCAAAATGAGAGCAAACAGATGTGGAAGATAAACACACATTACTGTGGGATGTAAGAAATGGCAACATCAAGGTTATCCACACAACCATGCACTCCTACCATGTCAAACATCCAGCATGCTAACCCTTAACCTTGCTATAGAAGGACAGTCAGAAGCACCAGTGTGGCTACAGTCCAGGAATAATGATGAGCAGCACCAGGTGTAGGTATGACTTAATGCATGGCTAACAGCTCAACGCAGCAACTTGATACACCTCATATCCAACTCATACACCTCTTCTGATTTGTTGTAACCATTTAGACATGAGGGAAGTGGGACTCTCTGGAAGGAACCACCTGAGACCGCTTCAAGCTATGACCTCACCCGTCAGTCCTCATGTTGTCTTTGACCATTCCTTTTGGCTTATTTTATGTAATTATTTGAAATTGGATGATTCAGCCTGGTAAAGGTCCAGATGGGTGGTCCTTTTCTCTTTCCAGTACCCTATCTGAAGTGACTAAGCAAAGCAACTTTCACGTCAGATCTGAAACAACCGTGATCTTCCATTTACAACGTCTTTCAGCAAATTCAGTCCAGCTGTTCAAGAGAGTATCGCGTTTCATGACTCATTCTAATCTCCAGTTGCTCTTGGAGCAACAAGCTACATCAGGAGCCCAATCTAAATCTCTTGCAGATGATTACAACACAGGGTGGAGAAAACCGCCACGTGTCTCTGTTGTGGTCAGTTCCACTGCATGTTAGCAAAGAAGACTCTGTGTGAGGCTGGTGTGCCTTTTACATGTGAGCTAGGCAATGAGACTACGCAAAAAGGGATGCAACAACCCACTTCTGATACCAGTCTCAGAGCTTTGTTGCCTGATACCAATCTGACACAGAAAAACAGTGTTTACCTAAAACATTACTTTCTTAAAAACAGACATATGTAGAGAATTTCTTTTCAGTGTTGAATTAGACAATTGAGGTATTCAGATTGAAAATAGCCAACTATAGCCTAAGTCCAACAAGATTCTGTGAAATAACCCTTTGGTTTACTACTTAGGAAGAATCAAAGCAGACGTAAGCTTTAGAGGTAGGAGCTAGCGGTTAGCCAGTTATGGTACACACGTGCCTCGTTTCCACGAGGACCACATGTTTCCTTGACCCCTTTCAGTTGTAGCTCCGCAGGACGATGATGCAGTTCGGGTGGAGTTACTGGCGTCACACAACGCAGTCCACTGATTGGAGGGGAGCAAAAATGTCATGACCCTCCCAATGGAGGCATCCAAGGTTACGTAAACCAGTGATTCTAAAATTTTTTATAACAAGGACCACCCAACTAAATACCAAGTTTTCCCAAAGCATCAGCAAACAGTACAACAATGGAAGTTGCATGATTTTCATTGTTTGTTTCTGTTCATAGTCACCATTCTGCAGTTACTTCAATACGTAAGCCAAACTATGTTGAGAAACAATGGAAACTTAGTGGAAACAAAAAGTACATATTCTATCCAATGACATTTTTAACAGGACTAACAAAAACAAGTCCGTGTATAACCCAACGAGAGAACATACACACGACACAAATAATCTGATATGAATGTGAGGAAACACACTGGTAAAAGCTAATCAGGTGCTGAACTAAAGCACTCGCTGACACAATTGGGCCACCTCGGTCTTTAGATGCGTTTATGTGGACTTGGCAACACACTCGCCATTGTTTCAGCACAGCAGCTGCTGAGGTCTAATCTTCCGAATATTTGAAAAGACATACGATGCTAGCAGCGGGACAATTCTCAGTGCCAGTTAGGGCTCTGCTTTATCTATATTAGAACCTGGATAACAATATCATCTGCCGACATGGACAACGTATTTTTAAAGTCAATGGTACACAAACAATAATAGATGCTTTAATAAATGTTGGATTATTTCGTAGAATTTAAGTTGTACCTATTTGGAAGACATGTTGCCATTTCAGTATGTTGCCAATTTTTGCCAAGACTTTGAAAAAGAAATTAACGGGAGAATAATGTTCCTCAGCAGATTTAAAATTTAACAGCACCCATGAGTATCTCTTCACTTAAAAAAGAAAAAAAAAAATAATAAAACAAGAAATTTCTCTAGACGTGTGGAAATAAAATACATTCCAGTGCTGTAATAACTTGCAAATGATAAATGTTACGATACTGTTCATCAAGGTGAACATTGTCTAGCAAAGTGTCTGGTTTGATTAGTGTTAAAATAAAGCCCAGACTTAATTTGTTGGTGTAGCAGCATTTTCACCAACTGCCAGAAAACTGTAAAATAATATTAGCAGCAATAAATGTGGAGGTATTTTCCCCAAATATTCCATTTCCAATTTTATTATTAAGCTTCATTTTTTTTATTGAACTTATTTTTATTTACTTTTTGACAACGAGCAAAGAAGAGAGACAACAAATCAGAGCTGCACATTAGACCTGCAGTAACAAGCAATATCCCCTGAAGAAGACTGAAGTGCGATTCGGAAACCGTTTAATGCGGTTTGATTTTATTAGATATTCAAGGAATGCACAACAAGATTTAAGAGGAGAACTTTGAGAGAGAGAGAGAAAAAAAAACGGGTCACACTAACTTAAATGAGCAGATCTGAGGGGCTTTATGTGGGGTGAAAATCTCAGAGGAAACATTTTCTAAGAGCAGTGATTGCAACACGATGTAGACTGAAGAAAGGACACCACCACATGAAAGCACAGTTTTTCCCTTTCATGACATTTTTTAAAAAGGTTCCAGATCTCAGTAATCCTCCCACTAAAAAAAAAAAAAAGAAAAAAAAAATGCAGAAAGGGTTACTCTAAATCTTCTGATTGAGGCACTTAGACGTCTTTTAGCTGCAAATCAACTCTGGGCCGCAAAGTTTTTCATGGGGATTTTTGATATTTTTGGGGTGGATGATTTACTGCCGTTAAGTTTCAGAGGTGCGGTCAATTTGCGGCACAAAAAAAAAAAAAAAAAAAAATCTGTAAGTCATTCCAGTTTAAAATGTTTTCTGTCTGATGTCATGACAACCAAGCCCACCCGAGCGAGCTACAACAAACTGGTGATGCTGCAGGTGGAGCATTATTTCTCTGGCAGAACTGATCCACATCTCCTAGAGAAAGGGTGAAGGAATCTGTGGGAGGGTGGGTGGGGGGTCCCTCTGAAGCCCCAACTCTTCAAACCGGGGCCCCAAAGTAATGATGCAACATCCAGCAGGCTTATGTAACCACCAACCTCTGCTACTAGTTTTTCACTCCAGCACAGAAGGTGGAGTCCATGGGAACGCTCAATAAAACGTGCAATAATTCAGCGCTGCAGTGGAGCCACTGAGAAAACACCAAGTATTTTTGATAATAACAGCTTTGTCCCATCAGCCGTTTGTTCGCACTAAAATTACTCAAATTCATCAACAAACGTCCTTATTTTTCAGAGGAAAGAATTTCACCTTTCCTCGAGGCACTGACTTTAATTTCCAAAACATATTTAGCTAGTATCTAGAACTTGTTTTCTAGATCTTGCTGCTCCTGCTCCATTCAGGCAGTAGTTGCACGTCTCTTGCTGTGTATATAAAAAGGTGTGTATGTCATCAAAGCACCTAGACAAGTAACAGTAATCATTTCACTGTTCTTAAAAAAATAATGTTACATTTGCCAATTGATTCTTTCTCAATACGCAGCAGAATTTCAGACTTGAGAATCTGATCTTTGCATGAGATGTGTAGTCGAAGGGGGAGGGTATGACTTGTGATACCAGGATGATGGAGCCAAGATGTTTCTCCGCCATTAGTACATTGAGAAGCACGTACACTAGCTTGACTGACCATGCCAAGGCTCTCCCTCCCGGCTCCGATTGGTTGTGTCTGCAGAAGGCTGCAGGACAACAGGTCCTTTTTTTCCCACATTTTATCTGTTCCTTGCTTTACTGTCCTAACATGGAGACAGTTTTAGCTAATTTATTTAAAAAAAAACCTATTGTTTATAAAAAAAAGTTGCACACTGTAGCTTTAGTTGTAGCGATATTCCTTTATTCATCAGGAGGTCACATTATCTCTGACCCACTAAGAGGAATTTAAACTATTGGCTAGTGTCACGTTGAATATATTAACATGGAAGTTGTAAAAAACGAAAGAAAATCCTACAAATTTCATGTAATTAGGCAGTCTGAGCTCGCTTTCTGGCATTTAGAATGATCATGCACAAAGTTCTGGAGCGTTGTCGCAATCCCTCTCGGTTCACTGACCTTAAGTCATCAGGGGTCAGGGAAGGAGGAACGGCCGTTAATTAGCTTCTTTGTGCACTTCCAGAAGAAATAGGGAAGGAACATGAAGTTGGCTTCGTAATTATCAACATGGTGTTTATTTAGGCAACGGGTGAAACTCAGGCTTCCCCCCAAACAAGAGGGAAAATGGTAAAACAAACCCGGTAGAGGCACCCTGATACGAGTGTGGTAGTGAAGTAATTCAAGAACATTATCATTCACCAAATATTTTTGTAGCAAAAAATTTTTTTAAATCTGCAGAATGTACAATGGCAAGCAATGCAATCGTATGAAAAAGAAAAAATACAGCTGCGCCTTTAAAACTCATAACTTAATATTTTGTGTACAACACATCCAGCTTCTCAAAACTTATCCTGCAACATTTAGTAGAATCTGATAAGAGTATTTACTCATTTAAGACAGTCAGAGGGGGTTATGATGTTTTGCTTTTTTTATGAGAAAATAAATTATATGCATTAAGAAAAGTTAGGTTAAAGTTTCTGTTCATTTTGAAGTCAAGTCAGAGCACAAAAAGTAAAAAAAAAAATAAAAATCTGCTGACGTTTGATACTTGGAACAAGTTTTTAATTTTTAGCGCGCTCTCAATATTTCTTGCTAGGGAAAGAAATAAATGATATAGTGTTTTAGGTGACAGCGTTTTCGTTGGGGGCCATGTTTCCTGTGCTGCAACTCATTAAGGCTTGAAAGAAGAAAAACGCTGCGGTGCCTTATTTATTTTATTTAATGCATAGTTTTGCATCTGGATATTTTTTTTTTCATTTTAATACAATATACTGTAACAAGTAAAAGGCAATCCAGTATATTTTCTCACTCTTTTCCTTATAATTGGCAAACATGTATTTTGCTTGTTTTCGTACAGATGTGTCATCCTCTATGTTGTGATGTTGGGTCTCGTGCTAATTTGTAACATAATCCACATCTGTTACCGTTGCCTGCCTTCAGACATAAATGTCCATTATTAACCTCGGGTCTAGTCTCAAATGCCGTCTCAGTTCAAACTTATTAGTCCTCGTTTTGCTTTGTTAATTTTAGCTGCGCCAGTGTCACTGTCAGCTAATTTTAAACGCGTCTTGTAGTGAAGGGGCACACCTGTAGTCCATGTGTCTTTAACAATGAACGTAAACGCTGCTCAAAAAAAAAAAAAAAAAAGCAGCGCGTGTCCCAATATTTAAACTTGTTTCCGCGCGACTTAAACCCAAACGGAGCAAGTTAGCATAACCTGGACAGCAAACGCCTCACGTTAAGATAGTTGAAGCTTTCTCTAAACTTTTCCCTCGCTTGTTACAAACCCATTTCGGACTTGACAACGTTGCTATGATGCTTTCTGGCGTTCCAACACAACACCTAAAAAAATTCACACGCGTCAACTCGTAGTTAGTTTACACTTACCGACTCTCTCTCAGAGGAAACAGCGGGTTTCTCAAAGTGGAGCCATCAAAACACAAACTCTTGCAGCAAACGGACACTCACGCGCACCTCACTCACATATAAACTCACGGCACAGCCCAGCCAGCAGCTGTGAAGTCCTCAACACTCTGTCAAACTCACAGCTGCTACGCAGCACGTTTTACCGGGCGGGACCTTCAAAATAAAGTTTTTTTGTTTCGTTTTGGCTCCTTAGGTTTGTCATAAAACATTCCAAAATCTGCAACCAAAAAACAGACTATTCATCACATTTCATTTTTTTTACATAAAGTACATAAAGTTTTACATAAAGTTGCAGCAAAATGTCTTTGACACACTAAGTAAAATAGAAATAATAACTCAATTGACTTTCAATTGACTGTGGCGCAGTTGGTAGAGCTGTTGCCTTGCAGCAAGAAAGTTCTGGGTTTGAGTCCCGGCCCCGGTCTTTCTGCATGGAGTTTGCATGTTCTCCCTGTGCATGCATGGATTCTCTCCAGGTACTCCGGCTTCCTCCCACAGTCCGAAAACATGACTGTCAGGTTAATTGGCCTCTCTAATTTCTCCTTAGGTGTAAGTGTGTGTGTGCATGGTTGTTTGTTCTGTCTGTCTTTGTGTTGCCCTGCGACAGACGGGTGACCTGTACAGGGTGTAGCCGCCTCTCACCCGGAAGGTTAGCTGGGTATAGGAACCAGCACCTCCCGATCCCACTAAAGGAAGAAAGGAGTATAGAAAATGGATGGACTTTCAATGGGCCTTTAATCAGGCAAAACGTCAAGTCTGCAACTAGCAAACTATTGCAAACACAATTTTAAAACAGCAACTGACACTTTGTGGAATGAAACAAAAATTTATTCTGTTGGAATAAATTTCAGTCTTATAAGTCTGCAAATAAATCAGTTCCATTATAACGATTTACCTCAAAAGTTATTGCAGAAGGTGTTGGAATATTTGTGAAAACACAGAACACAGACTCATCCTAGTAAGGTATTGTATTCACACTTAGAAATATGAAAGTCTTTATTATTATGTTTTGTTGATGAAATGTCTGTCTGAAATAAATTATCATCATCATCATCATCCTTACTGCTTTGAAGCTAGTTGGATGATATCAATTGCAACAATTTCCCTTTGAGATAAATAAATCGTTTTTGGATTGAAGTGCATTGAATTGAACTGAAAACATGACCTAGCAAACAACAATAACAATAAAAAGAAGCCAACACATCTTAGAATGAATCAATTTTGTCGGCCAAATTTGAATTTTACAGGGCTGACTGATGTGTTTTTATACATAAAATGTGGAAAGTTCTTAGTTTTAATGCATTTAATGAATAAAAGAAAAATTCATTTTGTATCTGACCTTTTGACGACTGATCAGAGGTCAAGCAAAAGACGGTTAGCAGATCCTGATCATCATTAAACCTACATTACAAAAATTATTAGCTTTGTGCTTCATCCTCTATCCATGACTGGATGTTACACGATGGTATTGTTTCTTGTGTTTGTTTTATTCTTTGTGTAATTTTATTGTACGGAGCTTTGTGATTTAATGAACTGTACTTTCTTACTTACTGGAGCACAGTTACACAATTTGCAATTTATGTCTCAAAACCCAACTAATTCACCTTATTGAGCTTTTATTTTGAAGACCATCAGTGTTCCTGTTCAACTCTGCAGTCTGCCTCTCTTGACTCACTGACTTCCCTCTTCAGCCTGATTGTAGCTCCTTTGGTCAGACAAACAGGATGTGCCTGCTTAACAATAAAAAGAAATGCATTTCTTTTGACTTTCAGTCTACTTTCTGACATGTCTCCAGTTTTGCTTTTCTCATTTGTCTGACTGTTTTGTGTCACTCAGTCAGGTAATCTATTGTGTACTCCTGCAGAAACACATTTCAAGGCTTTTCCTGCTAAGCTTGGGTAAAACAGCCAATCAATTCCCAGTGTGCTTTTAATGGCCACACATCCTGACCGCTAAAACAGCAGGAACACAAAACAAACCTGCACAAACATTCAGTTTAAAGGCGCTCCTATCTTTGATTCCGGCCCTTTAACGGCCTCAAAAAATGCAAACTGCTTCAAGGGAAGGCATGATTTATTGTGAAAAAGGCTGCACTATCTGAAAGTTCCCAGTCAGACAGAAGTTGCTGTGTTAGACTGACTCATCACCTGTGCTGTTTGCCTCCTTTGAATAGTCTCCACAGCAGCGGATTTTAAGAGCACGTTGCCAAGGGAAACCGACCAATAGCAAACAAATGATCCCCTACCGCAGTCAGAATAGCTGATGAGCTTGTAGTGAACATGAAACTCACCAGCAGCCATATGGGAAACACAGAGAGAGAGAGGAGGCAAACCATCCTGACATGGTATTCTGAGTTATGCAGCATTGTGGTTGCAAATTTATTCTGCCTCTTGGAGTCAGTTGGTTGTTAGGCACGATTGAAAAATTGGTTCTTTGTTGTGAAAAAGAAGGAGAACCACACACGACGTTCTGATCGCTGCTGCGTGTTCTGAATGAAACAAGAGTAAAGCTGTTGGACGGAGCATTCCTCAGATACCAGGAGTCAGATATGAAAAGCTGTAAATCAGACGCACAGAAGCTGGGCCTGGGTCCGGGCCGGGCCCTCTGCGCGTTCAGCTGAGGTCAGGTGATTGATGACTTACAGCGGCTTGCAAAAATAATCACACCCCATGAGCTTTTTCCACAGAATTGTGAAATGAAGGAAAAAAACATGAATATTACATTATTTTTGTAATCCAAAAATAATGTTCTGAAGTCATTTCTAGTCAGCCTGTTGGCTACATCCTAGGTAGGCTCCATATGGGGAAAAGGATGACAGACAATATGGGTCCCACCTGGGTTTGTCTGCAGTTTCCATGGTGGCCCCACATGGGCAAACCCATGTAGGCAAACCCATGAAGGGCCACCATGGAAACTGCAGACAAACCCAGGTGGGACCCATATTGTCTGCCCTCCTTTTCCCCATATGGGGCCCACCTAGGTATGCTGGCTGGGATGTACTGTATTATTAGTCACTTACCGATCATTGTGTGTTGTTTCATGTGAACTCCAGGACGGCGCTAAGAAAAAGGTTCCACTGGATGCAACTAAGTGAAAAACAGAAATAGGAATGTGATCAAATACAGTTTTATTTTTTTAAGTTTTAACACCTGGCTTTCAGTATTATTAGTAATCTGAGTGGAATATTTTTTTAATAACTGGAATTTGTCCCTACCGTATTTTGTTTTTGTTTCTCCTTTATGTTTTACCTTTTAGTGAATATCAATGTTACCTGAACTGTCTGCTGCGACACCAGAACTTCCACGTTTTGGGACAATAAAGAATATTTCTATTCTATTCCGAACGGAGCGGTTTGGATTCATATTTTACCTACTCGTGATTCATCTTTGCTGCTTACAGAGAGGTTTGAATGGAAAATTCGTATGAATATTTTTAACTGAAACTGACTTTCCATCCTAGTCACATGCTGAGTCGACTCGGATTTTCATTCAACTTTATTTCTGAAGAGACAGTAAATTTGGAAGAATCTCTGGAAATGTTTTGAAGCCAGATCGTTATGTCAGCGGTTGGATGAAGGATGTAGAACAACCTTTTGCTATTCTTAGTTCTGCTTTTCCTGAGGATGTTGCTAAGAAAAACCCCACAGGACCGTAAAAAGCCTGAAGAGTTCCTCCACTCCAGTGACTGGCTGTGTCCTGTGGGAGGTGTAGTCTGATGCCGATGTTTCGACTTGCTCAGGAAATGGACTTCTACATTACTCTCAGTATACTAAATATCCACAAACATACGAACCTGCGGTTCTGAAGCAGTTGGTGTGAGCCAAGCTTTAAATCACATTTTAATCTGCCATGGAATTATGAGAATCGCCAGACCTCTTCCTTTATTCCCCCCCCCCCCATGCTTTACTTCCAAACTGTGACACTTTCATTTTTACTGCAGCTCTTTTTCAGAGCTGGAGCTGGATCCCACGGTTCTTGTTTACATAGCTTAGCTTGGTTTGACTCTCACTGGCTCTCCACGACGACGGGTCCAAGGTGTTCACACACACATACGCGCACACCCAGTTATGTTTTCATCACTTGTGGGGACTTCACATTGACTTCCATTAATTTCTACAGCCTAACTTTACCCATCACAGACCTAACCACTAACCCAAAAAGAACAATTTCCCTCATGGGGACCAAGAAAACGACCCTAAGTTCATATTCTTTTAGAAACAGCAATGCTAATGTTTTAACTCAAGAGTTCAGAAATCAACACTTGGTGGAATAAGCAGGAGGTTTTCAGTGCAGTGGTCTCTTTGTTTTTTTCCAGTGCTCTCTATGCACTAAGAAATGCAGTCAAGGTCAAATTTCTTGGTTGGAAAAAAATCTGTTAAGATATTGCATAAAATGTTGTAAAAGCAAATACAAATAAGCTGGAAATGTTTTCAATAATTCATTAAAATGCTTGCTTTTTCCTCTCTCTGTCCAAGAGATTAGATTTTTTTGTAAATTCAGGTTTACATTAGAAGTTGTGTCTTATTTCCTCTGCAGAGGAGGGACTGTGATCTGCTCTGATCATCTGTTTTCAGCCTAAAAAGCACAGGAAAACACTGACTGACTTTCACACTTACCTAATCTTGGAATCCAAACATGTTGATTTTATACGAAACCCCCAAAGACACGAAGCTGGAGAGCAGGTAGAGATCACACACTAACACACAGATAACTGCATCTCTGTCAGGAAACCGATACACTGTTTTACAGTTTGCTTGTTTGTTTTTAAGGAAGTCGGTCATTCAAATGACCCAAAACAGGGTTACTTTGACTATATGATCCCTACTTTGCATGTTACTTTTTGATACTTTGCACATTAGACACACTGACCTGTGTGTACTGGAGGCCCTGACTGGTGGCCATGCCGGGTTTGTGTGGGTTTGTCTTGCTGCTGCAAATGAGTGTACATTCTTGAACTGACCCCATTACGCCTCTCCTCATCTCCAAGACTAGCATTAGCTGCAGTAATGAGGTCAAAGCTAGCAACGCTAACAAAACCTCTTTCATTCACTCCTGCTCTGGGCTGCTGGCCAGACCGGACTCCATTTTGTCTGTCTGTAGCCATGCTAACGCAATAGCTGGGAAACTGAGTTCATCTTTGTGTTTTGTTACTGTTGGCAAGTTGGCAATTTTTTTATGAAAAAGTATGATCATCCCTTGAACATTTTTTTTTTTACATTTTTGTTGTATAACAATAAATGTCAATGTTTTTATTTCCTGTTTTATATATATATATATATATATATATATATATATACATACATATATATATATATATACACCATTCTGGAGTTATGGACAGAAAGTCGTCCATAATTTCAGAATGGTTTCTCAAAATGTTGTACAAATAAAAATCTGATTTTTGTGCTGTACACATTCAGAACCAGTCAGTAGTCAACACTTTATATATCTCAGCTGCAATCATAAAAAAAAAAACTACGACACAATTTAGGGGTATCAGATCAAAAGACGTTGAATGTATTTGCACGCCACACTTTTCAGATTATGTAGTCTTTTCCCCACCCCTGAAATTCACAATAAGATGAAATTGGTAAATTGAATGTAAAAAGTTTCATTCGAAATTCATGTTCTGTTAGAAACGTCTACAAGCTCTAATTTGCATGTTTCTACTGTTTATTTTTGTGTGATGCTAACGCTAAGGAGGCTAGCATTTACGATGACTCTCAGGCTTAAAGAGTGCTGTTGTTCAAGTGCTTAATAAAGGTTTTGATCTCATTCGATGCCACCTGCTACAAACATGTAGAAGTTATACTTTTGATCCATTTCAAAAGCGGGGAATTCACAAAAGTCCACAGAAATAGTTTGAGTCTCAGTGGATGGAAGAGATTGCTTAATTAGAGGCCGTTCCGAGTCGATAAAACACTCTGATGGTTGTACTTGTGGACTTCAGAGAGGCTGATTGCAGTGTGGGTTGAGTAGATTTGAACTTTGCCATCCAACTTTGTTTGCTTGTTCTCCGTGAGATGAAGGCTCCGTTTTCAGGATGACATTTTCCACCACATTCAGTTTTGGTCATTTTGTACATTTAGTCAAACTCGGAATAACAGACTTTGGCTTACTTTTATGCATACCGATTATAAGCTGTTTAATACAGTGCAAAAGCATTTCCCAGCCAGCATACCTAGGTGGGCCCCATTTGGGGAAAAGGAGGACAGAGAATATGGGTCCCACATGAGTTTGTCCGCGATTTCCATGGGCAAGCCCCACACGGGTTTGCCCATGTAGGACCACTGCCTACATTGGGAAACATGCCATGTAGGCGTTTTTGCCCTATATGGGCCCATATAGGGCAAAATATAGCGGCTATATGGCAGTGGCCAGACATGGCCAGCCCATGTGGGACTCATATTGTCTGCCCTCCTTTTCCCCATATGGGGCCCACCTAGGTATACTGGCTGGGTATTGTCACCCTGGTTTGCAGTAAGAGCAAACAAAACGGAAAAGTCAAAGTAACACAATGACTTTGGTGGGCAGATAGGTGCAATCACAGTGTTTCTGTTCTGATATTGGGATGACAAGCATTTTGGTAAGATCACACATCCCCCCCACAAATTTCATTCATTTACTGCAGACTAATTAACATAAACGTTGCCATTTTTGAGGCGGCACAGTGAGAGGAATACAGAAACCTCGTTTAAGAGCCGTGTCCTGCGTTTGTCACAGGGGAGTTTCTTGCTCCGTTTTTCCAGGATCAGTGGGAAGCGCATGGAAGCCAGCGAGGCAAACGTCCCCATCTGCAAGCGATTACCGTGGAGTTGCAACAAGCCAGCCAGAGACGGTTTGGACGCGGGACAGAAAGCGTGACGTAACGCAGCGTTTTCACCTAAGGTCACGGTGCGGGAGCAGTCCCGCTCTGCCGTGAAGCGACTGAAAATACCTTTCGCATATAAACGAACAAAACCCTGCGATGAAAAAGAAGAGAAATAAATATTAATAATAAAAAAATAAAAGATTTCTTCCCCCTTTTGACTTCACAGAAAATATTTTGGAGTAATATGAAGCAGCTGGATGCGTTTTCAGCATTTGGTTTGTTGCCTTTGGCTGCATGGGATTAATTAGCCACGCCAAGTAAAAACTTCACAACTCTTAAAGTGTTTACGCAATTATGTTTCTGTTCACAATGTGAACAGCATGCAAAATCTGAAATGTATTTTTACAAACAGAGGTTTAGTAATTTACAGAAAACAGTCTTGGTATTAGGTACCTTGCTAGTACCGGTTTGGACCCTCTTTTGCTTTCAGAGCTCCCTTAATCTGTCATGGCACAGATTCAACAAGGCACTGGAAGCATTCCTCAGAGAATCTGTTCCTTATTGACATGATAGCATCAGGGAATTGCTGCAGATTTGTTCAGCTGCACATCCATGATGTGAATCTCCCGTTCCACCACATCCTGAAACTGCTCTATTGGACTAAGATCTGGTGACTGTGGAGGTCATTCGAGTTCAGTGAACACAATGCCATGTTCTGAGATGATTTGTGCTTTATGACATGACGTGTTATCCTGTAGCCAGCAGAAGATGGGTACACTGTGGGCACGGTAAGTTAGCCTGTGGTGTCGACATATTGCTCCATTGATGCTAATGGGCCCAAAGTGTGCCAGGAAAAAGTCCCCCACACCACTACACCACCACCACCAGCCTGAACTGTTAATATAAGGCAGGAGGGAGCCATGCTTTCATGTTGTTGACACCAAATTCTGACCCTACCATCTGAATGTCACAGCAGAAATTGAGACTCATCAGATCAGGCAACATTTTTCCAATTTTCTACTGTCCAATTTTGATGAGCCTGTGTGAGTTGCAGCATCAGTTTCCTCTTCTTAGCTGACAAGAGCTGCACACGCTGTGGTGATATGCTGCTGCAGCCCACCTGCCTCAAGGTTTGACGTGTTCTGCATGCAGAGATGCTCTTCTGCACATCTCGGTTGTAATGAGTGGTTATTTGAGCTCGAACCAGTCTGACCATTCTCCTCTGACGATTGTGCCCACAGAAACGGCTCTCACCGGATATTTTCTCTTTTTCGGATCATTCTCTGTAAACCCTAGAAATGGCTGCCTAACCCTAACCCTAGCTATGCTGACCACTATACCAAAATCGCGAAAAGTTCTTTTCCCCAAAATAGATTAATCGTAAAATCCTTCCTAGATTTAGTGAGAAAGTTTTGCAATGGTGAAGAATCGAACCCGGGTCAACTGCTTGGCAAGCAGCTGACCACTATACCACCATCGCTGTGCAAATAAATGAATTTTGTGCAAAGATTTTTTCGTCTTTTAACAAATTTGAGAAATAAATTCAACTTTGTTGACTGAGAAAGTTCTGCGATGGCCGGGAATCGAACCCGGGTCAACTGCTTGGCAAGCAGCTATGCTGTCTTCTGTACCAACACTTTCCTTGTAATGTACATATATGAATGAACATTTTCTGTGTAAAATGAGCCAAAACATGAAGATTACATGGAGTTTTTCTTTAAAGGACATTTTTGGAAAGTTATATTCATCGCTTGAAATGATAGATTCATTCATTTAATGGAGCATTTAATTATTCATTTTGCGTATTTCAAATTTTCAAGATCCATTTAATTACTTTGTTGTGAATTTAATTATTTATATTTTTAACATTTTTATCAAACACTATTGAATAGGACATTTACACTTATACAACTCATGGTATATTAGTTCCTGTCACTTTATGACATAATCTCTTAACTGTGGCGTTGCTTTTGTATTATGCTTCAAATCCCGACAACCCCTGCGATAAATCCATATAATCTTCTACATGATTTCTTACAGGATGAATCTGTAAAAACAGTGTAAGTGTTATAGAATAGAATGTGACAACAACACGTTCACATTGCTTTTGAACACGTTAAAAGGAGCCTGTATGATTGAACACTGAGGTAGTACCCACCTTTGGCCAGAAGGTGGCAGCGTTCAGCGGGAAGCTCCAGCGTCTCGCAGCCTTTCACCCGGGCAGGAGAAGCGGCTTCCTCCAGCGGTGAGTTCCCCGCCCACACTCATGATAAATTTAGAAAGAGGAAGTGGAGGCCCAGAATGCAGATAGGAGAAAACCCTTCTCCGTATTTCACGTTCTGGGTTTCCCTGATCTAAAAGCACCAGCTGATATTGGCCATGACTAAATATGGTTGCAGAAAAAGCAACGTAGCTAAAAAGCTTACTAACATATTATTCATACTTTGACTACAATCTAGTTGATGTGTGGGGGAATTCAGGAAAACTGCACACATTTTTCCCCCATCTTCGTCTTAATGTATTTCTACCAAATTACCAGAGTAAAAAAAAAAAAAAAAGGGAAAATAACTCAAAAGTTTTTTTTTCTCATGTTTTAAAAGTGAAGAGAAACAAATGCAACAGATGGTAAGGAATTAGCTGTAGGGGGTATTCATGATACAATAAATAAGTCTCTGGTGAAAACCTATAACAACTTCTTTCCATAGTCGCCTCAGAAACCAGTAAATTACAAAAATGGTTCGAATAAATTATCACAAAATTTGGACAAGACTAAAATTGTGGTTTCTGGTAATTGCTACAAAAATACTCAAATTCACATTCAAATAGAGAGCGTGACTCTAGAAAGGGCATGCGTTCATAATTTTCTCCGTGTAATAATAGATGACAAAATCAGTTGGAAACCTCATATTAAACATTTACAGAATAAAAATTATTCAAAGCATATCAGTCTTGGCTAAAGCTAGACATATCCTGAATAATAAATCTCTTCATATGCTTTGTAACTTTGTAACTAATTTTGCCATATTTAACATATTGTTAAGAGGTATGAGGAATTAATTACCAAAGCTCTTTACAACCACTGAGCTCCTACAGAAACGAGCCATTGATGAAGGGCCGGCCAAAATTATTCTGAGGGCCGCAGATGGCCCCCACACCACACTTTGGACACCCCTGGTATATTGCAAATAAGCAATAAATATATAAATATGATGCAAATCACATTCATACATGTGTCTTATATCGCATACAGTATATTTGATATTCATCATCACAATCATTTATATGACACCAGATCCAATTGAAACGCACTGTTGAATGGTTCAAGGTTGACATTTTAGTAAATTATTTATGCATTTATTTATGTATAAACATATTACTGTTTTCTTAGAGCTGGACATAAAAAGAACACATGAGGGTTTAATATCTGGCTTGATGGTTCGGCGTCATGTTAGCTGGTACAACTTTAATTATTGAAAAATTAAAAACATAATATTCTGACTGCTAAAATATATTCAAATGTGGTTTTTGCTTCATTATTTAATTAATTATATATATATGATTTCTCCTGCACAGGGATTCTTTCTCAACATCAGCCTTAAAAGTCTAAGGTTCAGAAACAATTCCTCTTTAAGACAGCAGGGGGCGATATTAATAGTAAAAAACAAAAGACCTACATTCATGCATTTCAAATTTTTTTTATGAAATATTGCCACAAATATAGCATTTAAAACTATACACAAGGCTCTGGAGTCATGACTCTGTTAATCTGAGCAGAAGTTTTTCCCAGGACACATTTCAGAACCGACATCTGTTAGACTGTGTTATTCATGCCGCTTTATTGTTATCATCCCATTGGAACGAGCAAATTTAGCCAACTGGCTGTTGATGTGAGGTGAAGTTGAACAATTTGGAGCCAGTTCTCCTTCGTTGTTCATACACTTTGTTTAATTTCCTTTGACCTGGGGATGAAAAATGATGCTTGCATGCAACCTGTATTTTGGGTTTAACCTATAGATTGAGGTTCTTGGATAAGACAAGTTGGTTGGAAGGTGTAGAACATTGTTTTCCAGATGTTCTACACCTTCCTAAAAAAGGAATATATACCTTCCTAAAAAATATATACCTTCCTAAAAAAGAATGGCCGCTGTCATTTTTTGATAAAAGTGATTTTGGCAAAAAAAATAAAAAGAGAAAATCACATCCTCTTTTGTTCCAAAACAAGTTTTAGACAAATAATAATAATAAAAAGAAATCACTTTGGGCAAAAATCACTTAAAGCAGCAATCGACAAATATCTATCATATAGATGGATATTTGTTCAAAGAAATAGCCACAGATGACAGTGGAGAGACAGTTTTCCTGTAGAGATAAATTATTCTGCCACCATTAGTACACTTGAGTGATATTGCTAAGACCCACCTTTTGGCCCTTGATTGGTTGTTTCTGAATCCTCAATAGTTGCTCATTGAGGTGGTGGAGGTCAGTCTTTTCAGACATTTCACCAGGACACCAATCTTGAACGTAAAACCAGAAATTGATCTATTTTGCAAAAGTATGGACAAATGCGGGCTGCACAGTGGCGCAGTTGGTAGAGCTGTTGCTTTGCAGCAATAAGGTTCTGGGTTCAATTCCCAGCCCCGGTCTTTCTGCATCAAGTCTCCATGTTCTCCCTGTGCGTAAGTGGGTTCTCTCTGGGTACTACAGCTTCCTCCCACAGCCCAAAAAAATGACTGTCAGGTTAATTGGTCTCTCCAAATTCTCCCTAGGTGTGTGTGCATGTTTATTTGTCCTGTCTGTCTCTGTGTTGCCCTGTGACAGACTGGCGACCTGTCCAGGGTGAGCCCGCCCAGAACCTTAGCTAGAGATAGGCACCAGCAAACCTCCTGACTGCATTAAGGCACAAGGGAGTGTAGAGGATGGGTGGACAAACGCAATCTCCATGTTGTCTGACTTTTTATTTCTTTGTTTAGGTTTTATTGGCTTTAGTGGCCTTTATTTAACAGTTAATGGACAGGAATGAGGGAAACGAGAGAGGGGGAAGACATGTGGCAAAGGTCGCCAGGCCGGGAATCGAACCTGGGAAGGCCACGTCGAGGACTAAGGCCTCCGTATGTGGGCCGTGCTAATCCCCTGCGCCACCACAGCACCCCAAGACTTTTTATTTCTAAAACCAAACATAAATTCCTTTTAGATACTTCACTGTGTATGTATTGCTTCTTGCTCGTCTTTGTACAAAACAAGAAATTGATGGACGACACAGACTGCTACAACTAGCAGAACCCAAAAGTCTTTCAAGAACACTGAATCATTTGAGTTACATTTATTTTCCTTTTGGGCTCAATAAGGTATTTTCAAATTTATACTGAATAATCTGGTGGTAATGTGACAAATATAAACTCATTATATATTCATTGAATTATATATTCCTAGTAAATATAGAATAGACTCACAGTGTCCTATTTTAGATTGATAGATGCCACATAATCTGAAGAAATGACTAATTTGTTGATCGACTTAATGATGACTAGCACAGTGACAGTGGACTTTTTTTTATTCTGCTTGCTTTATTGAATTTACAACATACAAAATAAACACCGGGTAATTTCTATGATTAATACCAAAAACAGAAACAGTGGGTATAGCAGACATTGTCTAACAAGATGTGCACAACACAAATCACATATGCATTCTTCAGAAGCTTTTTTTGCATACAAGTTAGAAGAGTTGGTATAAATATTCCACAGGAATCAACAAGAGAAAGTCCATAATTGAACTACAGAACGATTCAGTACATGCCTGTGTAATTCATATATACGTAAACATGTAGCGTACATTCCAGGAGATAAACTGGCATCTCTTCCCGGCTGGCTCCACACCGGCTCGGTGCAGGCCGGTTCACACTGCGGCGGAGAACTTAAAACGCTCCAGATTTAGGGCTTTAACTCGCAAAAGCCAACGTTACGATCGTTTCTCTATGCATCGTCCGAGTGGAAACACGCTTGAGTCACCTGGTCGACAACCGGATGTAACTACTGGCAGAAACCATGAAGAAGATGACAGGAAGTGGTAGGAGGAGTTTCCAACGACTCATCATAGTCATTCACATGTTTTTTTTAAAAATACGTTTCTTATTTAATCGAAACGCTGCAATTGGGAAACTGCCTTTTTGTGTCGTCGGCGGAACGTTGACAAAGCTTTGTGCGCATTTGGAATGGAAACACACCGGGTGTAGTTGTATTTTGGTTTTAAACCAGACGTTTCAGGATTTCTAAAATGTCTTTCAGACATTTTTTTTTTACTTTTGTCAAAGAATGCTTTGTTTTTAAAGCTGCTTCGTAGCTTTTGTTTTAATTGGGAACCTCGTTAAAGAGCCGTCCGCAACAAATAACCCTATTCTAAGCAGCCTGTCATAAATAAAGTGTTTTTGATGGAGCATCAAATAGTCCCAGAAAAAGGATCAAGGCAACAGGATTCGAAGATGAGCTTAAAAATCTCAATTCAGGAAGTCAGAATTGTTCCTGATGAGTACATGAAAATAAAAGACCACAGAGTGCAGCCTGTGGTGAAATGACCAACTCTATTTCAGCCCATAGGAATGGATCGCTATGTTTGAATCACTTTTTTTTTTTTTTAACAAATTCCCTCTTCCTCAAAACATAAAAATGTGAAAAGGTGTTTTGGATTAATGAGAATATGTAAATAAAACATACATGAACCCACTTTAGCTGTAAAGGACGTAGGAAACTCTTGGTAAAAAAAACAATTTAAAATAGAAAGTCATTGTTTCCGCATCGGTCAACTGAACTCCTCCAGAGTCGCATGATGACAGTCTGTGGAAAGATAATTCCACCCATGAATGGATGCAAGACTTAAAGCAGATGTGCTTCTGTTCTTTCACGTCTCTTTGAGGCTTAAACGTGAGGCTTAAAGGCTGCGAGTGTAAAAGAAAGAAAAAAAAAAAACATGCCACAACATCTGCTTCCCCCTAATGTACAGAGTCTGCTGAACCTGGGTACCACGTCTCTTCCGTTTCACTCATGAGTCATGCTGCCTGCAGCTCACTTTGAGTTACGACTCAGAGGTTTAAAGCAGATGGGCAGCCGGCTGTAACCGCAGCTCGGCTTCTGGCAACAGCAAGTCCCTTGGAGGTAAAACGTTAGCCGTACTCGGAGGTGGGGGGTCCCGTCACCAGTTTGCTGTACCCTGACAAGGCCCCCAGGTCTATGTAGAGCGAACCCTTCCTCCTTAAGTGGCCGGAGTCTTCGGAGTACAGAGACGATTCTGCAGAGGAGAAAGGCGAGCACGTGTTAAAATCCGGTTGCGTCTCTGACAACGCGACAGTTTCAATGAGCGCACTCCCAGAGGGCTCTTACCCTGCGTGGTGTCGTGGTGCTGGCTGGGCTGCCGTAGCAACGTGTGGGTGGCCTCCTCCAGGGCCGAGTCGAGGCTCCAGCAGCGCGGCTGGTCCTCCCTGGGGGGGTTCAGGGCTTCGTCCTTCAGCAGCTCGGATGCGGAGCACCGCAGGGCGGGGTTCCTCTCCAGGGCTCGCCCCAGGAAGGAGCGCATGGCCGCGCTGCAGTCCTCCGGTATGTCCTCCAGAGGCGGGGCCTGCTTGTGGATCTGTTGACACACACCGAACACAGGACGCGTCTCATTACACCGCGGCCAGCCCAAACCGTGTGCAAATGTCCCACAAGATCTCTGCCAGCAAGCAAAGCAACTTGTTTGACAAGTTGTCTGCTGAAAACAGAACAATGGGCTACAGTAAGACTGAGACTGCAGAGGTAAAAAAACCAATGTTCCATGACGGGTTTCATGGGGAAGTGAGCAACTGTTTGAATATACATATATACATATAAAAAAAAATGGTGACCATTTAACAAGCAGAACCATGTAATGGAAGAAGTAGAGACGCAAAGAAGCAGAAGTGACGTTGACTCACTAAGTGTGCAATAGGTCAAACTCATCTTATCTCCTCACAATCAAGTCTGAAATAAGTCACGGAAACTGATGTCATGCCTTTAAACGCAGTAAGTGTCTGCCTGTCTCGAGGAGTCTCGTCACTGAGCTCGATTTAATCTTGCTTGCCCAATATTGACGTGCAATGATAGCAAAAAAATTGTTCTTAGTAATCAATATTGGATGCACTGCATTTGGCAGCTATGTGTGAGCCTGTCTGTCATTTTGGTGGTCTAGACACAAGAATTTAGCCTGAAACAAAAACAGGTTAGTTTTAGTCTGCAAACCGGACAATGAGGCTGATGAGCATAAAGATTAGGCCAAAGTTCTGAGACAAGCATGATGGGGTTACAGTAGGGTTAAGGGTTGGGCGGGTTTGTTTGACAAACTAAGTCCAAAGCAGTTCTGAAAATGTGGGGCTCAACCTACTGATTCTGGAAATAAAAATTTTCATCCCCAAGGATGACGGATAGCTGCATGTATTTTCCTGGAATCATCATCAAAAAACTCTTCTAAACATCCGGATCTTCATAGCACAATACAGGATGACATGTATACATGTAAGGGACTGCAAGGTTCTAACACCAGAATACAGCTTCATCTTTGCAAGCCCCGCGTCGCTGCCGTCCAGCTAGCGTCCAGCTAGCGTTACGTTAGCACAGACGCAACACAATACTGAACTTTGTCAATCTCGACTGATGCATCAACAAAACATCTTCTTGCAACTGATTTGCCTAACTGTCGGATGATGCAGTCGCTGCCTATCGTTCCACTATTGACGCCACCAGTTTTGTCCTCTGGTGCCTGTTGTAGATGAGTGTAGTAAGTGTTTTTGTTTAAGCACAAACTGTCTTGGTGTTTGGTGTAAAGATCCTGATGAAGGCCACAAGCCAAACACATGTCGGCTTGCTAATAAGGTTGCTTCCTCAGTATTACAGTGTTCAAACAACAGAGCAGGCCTTGAGGTCTGGTGTCCTGCAACTTTTAGATGGGTCTCTGCTTCCACACACCCGAGTCAAATAAGGAGGTCATTTGATTCAGGTGTGTTGGATCAGGGACACATCCAAAAGTTGCAGGAAACCGGGTTGAAGGACCCCTGCATGCACTTTGGATGTAGCTGACACTGTGCCATTAAATGGTAAATGGACTGATCTTGCATAATGCTTTTTCCAGTCATTTTGACCACGCAAAACACTTTGCACTGCAGCTACAGCTCTCACAGAGGCAACTTGGGGTCGACTCGACCAGGAGGAAGTTGGAATCAAACCTACAACCTTCCGATTGCAAGATGACACCTCTACCCACCGAGTCACAGTCGCCCCAGTGGATATACTGGTTTCTGTTCTTGATGCACTCGCTCCTTGCAAATCCCCATGCCACTTTCTCCAAACCCTTCTGTTTGAGATTTACTTTGTGCTCATTTGTGATCATGTGACAAAAATGAGGGAAAACAAATGGAATAAACAAGAGTACTCACGATATAAAGGTAGGACGGGTAGGCGGTGCGCGGGTAGCGCCTGACCCAGGGAGGACTAGCAGTCTGCATATGGATTATGGTGGTGCCCAGGCTGTAGATGTCCGTCTTAGTGTTATGTCCTCGACACAGAACCAGTTCTGGACTCATGTACATCTGTTTGAAAGGAACATAAAACCGCATAAATACCACGTGTGGGCTGTAGACCCAGAACGACAGAACGGGAAATGAAAGTTGTTCCACTTTTATTGAGTTCTGATTATCGGAGAAGCAGCAAACAAGAAGGGGCTTTCTGAGATAAACAAGCTAACCTTTAGGCCCACACTTTGTGTGCATGTGTGTCATGGTATGTTCAGTGCCAAATGTTTACTGGCCTTCAAGTGAAGAGCAAACACAGCAGCTGACTTCATCTGTGTTTTTCTCTGCTGGAAATTCCAGCTTGCTCTCCTGTGTTAATGTGTGTCTGAGCATCTCGCTGTATTTCAGGCTCCCTCTCTCTCTTTCTCTCTCTCGTTGCTTCTGGCTGTCTGCCCTGGGACTTTCCGTGAGCCAAGCCGCTAGAGGCCCGGCGTGCCGACGTGACACACAAACAAGGCTCAAACATTTGAAAAAGCAGGGAGGGAGCGTGTGTTTGTTGGGAGAGACGGGCGTTTGAGAAATCCCTCGAACTCTTCCCAAAACTTCCCGCTGATCAAAGCGAGAGCGTCCTGGGCAGACACAAAACCGTCATTAGCAGCTTTGAGGTCGCCGAGCGCGGCGGTGGCCTGTCGCTGATCTCAAGAGCTCTATCTTTGGAAGAGCGTCGCGAAAGGACAAACAAGTGCGGACAAGTTTATCGACTAATTAGTAAAAAACTTGTGTGAGGGGGGAATCGAGCCTGAGTCAGAAACAAGACGCCTGCTGACTTTTCTAGTAAATACTCATCAAGTTTGATTCGAGGAAGCAGCGACAGAGAGAGAGGCTGTGTTCTCAAGAAGCTCATGCTTGCATCCTGTAAGGTTGCGTCAGGTTTTTGTTTTTTCTTACCTCTGTTCCTCTGAGGTCTCTGGGGGTGTAAGTGTCCTCCGTCATCTGCACCGTCAGACCAAAGTCCACCAGCACGGCCTTGTCCGACATCAGGACGATGTTGCTGGCTGAGAAAGGAGAACGCAATGATTCAGAGACGTTTTTATTAGTCATTTTGGAGCTTTGGCAGAAAAAGCCAACACATTCCAACGCATTCCCAACACCTGTCGGGTGTGTCAAAGGCATGTGGAGAAGGAAGTGAAGTGAATAGTTCTGGTAAGGCTAAACCTTGCCAGCAAAACACTCCTTGAAAGAAGGAGTTGTTCTGGACTCATCTTGGGGTTCTTGGGGTTTGATCATTAGAAGGAAAGTGTCGTATATCACAGAGACACACCAGATGTCAACAGAGACATCTGGTGCGGGCTGGTTGTTATCGTCAGCCTTTTTCTGGACATTAGCTCTGACTGAGAAGGAGGTTGGAATTCCCACACTGTTATCCTTGAAAACGTGAAGCTGACAGATTTGTGTGTGGAATCCCTTGATTCCAGCTGTCCTGGGTCGCTACCTTTCATCATATTTCTTCTTTACGCTCTACATTCCGGGCACTGATGGTGATCGTTGCATTTCTTTCAGTCTCACCTGGCAACCTTTGAAGATTTGCTTTCTGGTTGTCTCAAATGAGTCCCTTTTCCTTCTCAGAAAATGTGTTACATGAACTATACACGTCTCAGGTTTCGCTTCAAAGCGAAACAAGGACATTGTTACAACGCTGCTTGGTCATTTCCTGAACAGATCATTCTTGTGCAGCTCAGCACGTCCGCCAACAGGGGTCGAAAGTAAAGCGCTCGTCTCCTGCGTCTCTTACGTTTGATGTCATGGTGGATGACTTTGTGCGAGTGCAGGTACTCCAGCCCGCGCAGGACCTGCTTGGCCACCCAGATGATCTCGAACTCCCTCATGGGCCCGCAGCTGTCCAGCTTCTCCAGGACCGAGCCGCCTTCCCCGGCTTCCATGAACAGGTGGACGCTCTGGTCCCAGAGCAAGGCGCCGTACAGCTCCGCGATGTTCTCGTGGCGGAATCGGGCCTGGAACTCCACATCGGCTGCTTTGAAATTCTCAATGGGGATCTGTGGGGTGGAAGATCGAACGCGAAGTCAAAATCGATAGCACGAGTGGAGTTATTTGCTCAATTTAAGGGATAGAACAATGCTTTTGGTTAACAAATTGACATGCAAACTTGCAAAAACGTGAAATGCTAGAAGAAGAGATCGCGAAGTAAGAGAGTAAGAGCAAGGTTTTTAGCCAAATGTATTTATTGCTATATTGTCGAATAAAAAGACCATATAAAGACACTATGTGTCTAAAACACTTAAAGTATCATTTATGTTGGGGTATAACTGATAACTTTTGAACTAATATAAACATTCTAAATGTTTTAAATGTTTAAAACTTGAGGGAAAACTGCGACTTTATGACACAATTTAAAATTTAAAATTATTAAAGATTAATCGTAGCATTTTAAAAAGCATTTACAAGTAGTTCTATGTTTGGCTCCTTTAAAAAAAAATCAACAAAATAGGAAGTTCAGTTCAGTAGGAAACTAGGTCAATAACACTGATTAGCATAGCAGAGCACAAGCATTTAGAGGAGGAGTTAATGTCAGTTTGGAAGTCAAAAAAGCTACAAAGTAACTAGTAAGGTTTGTGTGTTCAGTTTAAGTTATTCAGAGACTCTGGTTTAGCTACATCTTTTCTTGTTTAGCCTGTTTAGATAGTTTAGCCTAGCCTAAGGATGAACAACAACTCTAAATGACGCATTCCATTTGTTCTATGAGTTTCCGAGTTCCAATTCAAATGAATCTCCTTGAACGACTCCTGAACCAAAAATTATTCGAAAGCCAAAGATTCTCTACCAACACAATCCAAAATGGCTGACACACCTAGAACACACGTGGTGCTTTCGCCACTATTTTCCTGCTTCCTTCATGACAAAACACTTTTTATTTAGTAACTTCAAAACATAACTTGAAACGTATTCTACTTAAGTATGGAATACAGCTAATATTTATGCAGTTCCTGCTAGGAAGAACTGCAGCTAAAACAACATGTGCTTCATTATATTTCGGAATGACTGGACAGTTTGAAGACAGGTCTAGTGCTAGCTCCAATAAAGCTGAGTTTATTGTGATCACTTATATTTTTACCAACTGGGACACAGTTAAAGTTGATGTCATGCATGCAGCTGCTCTGGCGCACATGCATGATCGCCTCGATAGATTCCCCTAAGCACCAGAGGGAAAAAATCCCAAACAACAACAACTCCATTGCAACATTGCATAAAATATTAGCAAAGTGCATTTAATTATAACAGCATTTTTTTTATGACCTCCATGTTATGACTCAGATATCCCAGCATCCACTATAAACCGGCTCCAGGAAGTTTTCCCAGGGTTTTCACAGCAGCCTGCAGAGTCAACACAAAGTTCTGATAAAGATAGGTAGGAAACTGCTCCTTCCTCATTTGTCAATATGTTCCATGCACCAAAGAGTAAACAACACCCCCTCCAAAACCACAGCGTCACAGACGCACGCAGATACCGTTGCACACATAGGAAGGTCACATGATGTCTTATGGAAATTGTGCCATTTTCACTGAAATTGTTGAAAAGAAAGAAGAAAAAGACAAGAGCTGGGAAGTTATGTTGAATGTCCAGTCTTGCATCAGCCTTTGCCCTTTTTCGTACGTTTTCGAAAGAGCGCCGCGTTCTCTTCCTCTTTCGATTCAAAGGAAACCGTAGCTGAGTTATGCACACATGACCGGGCTCTGTGAGCAAGCTGCACCTCGCTTGGTGCTGAGGAAATATTTGGCACTGAAGAGAGCGAGAGTTACAAGAAATCAGGTGCAGGTCGAATTCCAGCAAGCACTCACCAGTTTACAGGCCATCCTCTTCCTGGTCGTAATGTCCTGAGCCAGGTGCACTTTCCCAAAGGAGCCCTTGGGCACGAGGCCAGAGCCTGGATTCTTGTAGGTCAACTTCCATGGAAACAGGAGAACGTCCAGGTTGATCTGATAGCGGCCTTTCTTAACAGCCATGTCCTTCTGCACAGCATGAAAACAAAAGTTGAAACTTCTGAAAGGAAACACTACAACGTGCGGGCGACCGCAGCGAGCCTCACCTTGTTCAGGAGCACCCCCATCTCCTCGGGCAGGTGCTGGAGAGCTGCAGCCTGCATGTTGGACAGGAGGTTCACGAAGGACAGGATGTCTTGCACCGTCCCGTAGCGGACACCCCCGACTCCGCCGGCGTAGTCCTTCTGCTCCTTCCCCGGACCCACTCCGTCCCCGATCTCCTCGTTCTCGTCCATCTCCTCCTGGGAAAGCCCCTCTTCATCAAACGACAAGCCCGCTTCTTCTTCCTCCTCCTCCTCCTCGAGCTGATAGAGCGTCTCTGCTGCGTTGATTATGTCCTCTACGTTCATGTGAGCCAACAGCAGTTCCAGTCCGGTGTCATACTTGTAGTCCATCGTGGCGCTCGTCTTTTCCCTCGCGACCTGAAAGCAGACATCGGGAGGTCATTGGGTTTTGGTCGGACGGCTCTTGTCGGTCGGTCTGCCTGCAGAGCAACACCAACACCAACACTCGTGCTTGGATGGAGCCTGACTGAGGCACGCAGCAGGGGAGGGGCTCCGGGGAGTATTTTCCAGGCAGAGAGAGGAGTTTCAGAGTAAAGCTGGGAAACTCCAGCGAAGGTCAGCCCTCTGTTTACACACTGACAGGGAGTCATTAGGAAGGGGTGGGACGGAATTTGACTGATTTGCAGCTAACTAAAGATAAACACCTGCCTTCTACAGAAACACAAAGGCTTAATCCTTAGAAAGAGAGGAAGAAGGAAACAAAGGAGGAAAGGAAAAAAGAAACCCACTGCCTACATGACAAAATGGAAATACAGACGGAAGAATTGATGTAGAAACTGTAACATATTAACAATAAATCTTCAGACTTGGCATACGACACCAGATATGTAAAAAAAAAAGTCAACAGGATAACTAAATAAACACATGCAGCACTTACCTAAAATGTGTAACAGGAGCTCTTCATCGTGGTTGCCTCCCCATCGTGCGCCTGGTGGCTACTGATGCTGATCAATGTGTGACTGCTGACTTCTAAAGGAAGTAAACAAAGGAAGTTGAATGTCGATTGCACGTAGGAGGTGACGCTGGGTGGGAGGATACTTTCTCTTTGTAGGTTTTGGTTTGCTTTTTCTTTGGTATTTAGAGGTGGAAAGTCAAAAGGTGTTTTTTTTTCTTCTTTTTGCTCAGACGATTTCTTTTTGGGCAAAGGCCTTTTACGTCAAGAAATACGAGAGGGAGGAAAAAGAAGGGAGTCCTCTGCATTTGTGGGCATCGGTGGTAAAGATGTGGAATAAGTGGGGAAATAAAATTAGTCTTTGGTTGAAGAGCCACAGTCTCACAGAGGAAATGGTAGAAACAGCAGCCTTTATTTCGTCTTAATTTTATAAGTCCCATGCTACTTTTCTACATTTCATTACATTACAGTTTTTGTGTTGAAAAAACACAAAATTATATCCAGTTTTTTGTTACTAGTGAAAATATCTTAGCACATTTGAAATAAAACAAAACTAACTTAAAAGTATTTTTTCAGGAAGATATATGAGATGAAAATCACTCAATGATCTTGAATAAAGATTTGAGAAAGTACTGGCTCCACTGGTAGATTGTTTTCCCAAGTTGTAATGTTATAAACTTTAACATTAAACAAGCTAACTATATCCAGCCACTTGTGAATACATTTCTTACCGTAGAATAATTTTCAGCGCAACAAATGAATTCATAACTTTTTCTACATTCATAAGTAGCACAAACGCTTCTTTCATATCTCCGCTTAGATTTTTTCGTATCAAATAATTTACATATGGTACTTCTCGCTTGCCGTAGGCACGGCTTCTCTTCGCGCATGCGCTGTTCGTCATCCTTCCGGACAGCAATGGCGTCTCCCTTCACAGTGCACAGGTTACATATGAGAGGAAGGAGCCCCGTTGTGAAATGCCTAAACACAATCGAAACTATATTCCGAAGGAGTTTAGGAACCGAGCCGGTGGTCGCTCACACCGAGGGAGCTCAAGGAGACTACAGCGGTTAGTAATATAACGTGTTAAATTCATTACTTTAGAAGTCAGCTGTTGTGCCAAGGGGAAGCCATAACAGAGCCCGCAGAGAAAACCTTCGTTTTATTTTCACATAGCTCTAGTTTACGCTTTAAGATACGGTTTCTGTACACATATAATTCGGCATGGTTTGCGTCCACCAAAGAGAGCTTATTAGATACAATATTGAAAGTATAAATTGAAAATAGCTAGTTAAAGTTATATGTATATATACATCACATTGTTATAAATATGACTAAATTAACAATTACATTTTTAAAATGTATAGAATGTGTTAATTGCAGTGTTTTATAATTAAGTGTGCAAAATCTTTAGAGTTCATCATGTCACATAGGGGCTGTGTTGAATTAAACTGATAACGACTCGGCTGTAGACCAATCACCTTCTCTGTAACAGTGTTTGCCCCGCCCCAAAGAAAACGTAATATCCAGCGACACAAAACTGAGAAGTAAAGTAAATATGTTTAAATATTCATGCTGGGTTTTAACACATAAAAATAAAATATTTTTTCTTTTTTTTTTTTACATTTATTATTTAATAATATTTTTAAAATGTTGAAAATATTAAATAATTATAAACAGATTTGGTTAGTGTATCTTGTATGTCAAATACTTTGAAACTATATCAACAGTTGGATCTGATATTGTGTAAAATTGGGAGTCTTTTTTTTTCTTGATGTTTTTCAAAAATCTGCTAATATTTAACACTACAAGTATAATAAACAGGCCCGAACTTTTAAAATGTTCATATTATAACCCTTAAAAGCTAAACGCGTTTCGCTCCTTTTTCTGCTATTATCGTTCAGGTCATGAGGAAGTTGTAATTGAATGTCTGTTTAACCCATAATAATTCACAAGGCTTATATAATATGAGCATTTGATTTTTATTAGTCTTGCTTGTTGTGTTCTTGCATAATGAGGCAATAATAGATGCATTGAAATAATAATAATTCATGTTTACCAAGCTCCAGTTTAGTTTTAAACTGCATTCAGCGGTTTCTTTCTTTTTTAACTTGAAGATTTTCTGCTCAGTGTAGTTCAGGATGAGTTAAAGCCTGGGGTGGCACCATCATGCTGTGGGCTTTTTTTTTTCCTGTTACGGGAAATTAGATAAAGAAGATCAAATCAAATATTTTATTTCCATTCCAGATAATATGAAACCTTTAGTCACAGAGAAAAAACTTAGTTATGCCTATCACACAAATTTTTGCTAGACAATAAATTGTCCTACAAGTTATTGCGATAAACAATAATATTGATTTTAAGTCCGTTTTCAAGTAATATACCAGCAACGGCATAAAAACACATTCTCAAAGATCAGTAAACTTTAAATTCTAACCAACATTTAACAGTGAAACTGGAAAATATTTAAAATATCTAAAATGAATAAACAAAACCTCATAATAAAATGAATTTTTAAGGCTCTTTACTGATTGAAGGGTGAAGGGCCAGATGAGACCAAAGCACCAGACTGAAGACTTTAGAAATCCAGTTTTTAGTAGTTCTATCTAAAAAGGTCTTTAAATCTCTACAACCAAAAGCATAAAGTAAAACATTCCACAGCATCTTGCTGTATATATTGTCTTAAACCCTGAGTCCCTGAGTTAGTTTTTTTTTTTGTCTACCAAACATATGGAATAAAATCCAATTGGATAAAGGGGATAAAAACGAAAAAAATATGGTCCAGAATGTCTCGGTTAATAATCTGAGAATGAAACCCGTGATCTCCTGATTATTTCCTCCAGGAGAAAAAGATGGACCCAAGTCTTTTTCTGAGCTCATGGCGGACCGACAGGAACAGGCGGAGAAGTCGGTTCTGATCAGCTGCCCATCCAGAACCAGCGAGAAAAAGTTCCTCAAGTTTTTATCAAAGCATGGCGACATCAACAAGCACTTCTTTTACGAAAGTTACGTAAGTAAGAGACGCCGTCAAGTGTTTTAAGTTGTGAGTTCCGCCTTCCCGCCTCTGTGTGTGCGTGTGTGTGTGTGTGTGACGGAGCTGTGCGTTGGCGTCCTTCAGGGCGTCTACGCCGTGGTGGAGTTTGCCCGCCGGGACAGCGTCGTCTCTTTACTGGAGTCAGCCGCCATCCCCAGCGTCAACCACGAATGCCTGGTGCCGTTTAAATCCAGACTGCTGTCGCTAAGCAACCAGAGGTCTGCGGCCTCGCCGGCCCAGCAGCCGGGGTTGCCGTGCCAACCTCAAACCACCGTTCCCATCAACGAGCTCATCCAGAGGCTTTCCAGGGAGGACAGCGTAAGCATGCGGCTCGTCAGGGACCAGAAGCTGGTTTGGGTTTTTTTTTTTGCTTTGCAGACAGAACCGATCGGATTCTTCCCACTCTTGCGTCTCTGCAGGTCGACGATCAGATCAGCGCCCTGACAGAAGCCTACCAGCTTACAGAGGAAAACAGCAGACTGCGCTTCCTCGTCTGCTCTCTGCTCAAAGACGTCGCCGCCGCTTATTTCCCAGAATGCACCATCCGGCCATTCGGCTCCTCGGTGAACGGCTTTGGGAAGCTCGGCTGCGACCTGGACATGTTCCTGGACCTGGACAGCATCAGTGGCTGGAACTTTAAACCGGTAACGGTGATGCTGGAGCTGCGTCGTTAGCCTGTGAAGCTAAGCTTATATTTGTGCGAACGGGGTTTTCGTTAGCATTCCACTAGCATTCATCGGCTTCTGTGTTTTCGGTTTGCAGAATTTTAAGAGATTCCAGAGGATCCATGCGGTGGGACCCATAGGTGTTGCGTTGTAGAATCTAATACCACAATCACACCAGCGTCCATTTCTGCCAAAATAAAGAAAATCGGGCGGATTTATTGTGATGAAGGATTCTATATCCTTCATCCCAATAAACAGACACCCTACAGAATAACACACACAACCTTTGTGATGGAAAAGAAAACTGGTCTCATTTCTCCACATTTAGACTCAACTAAATGTGAGTCTAAAAAAAAGATCAAGTCCCATCAATCTGAAGCTAACAACCAGGAGGATCGGAGGTAAAAGCGGATCGTTTATAAAGCTGTTTTTTAACTTTATAAACAGCAGCAGTATGGAACAGGAACGGCTTTAGGGTCAAGATATATGCAGCTGATGTTTTGCTTCTGTGTAACTAACCCTGTGTGTCCCGTCTGCCCGCAGCCCAAATCGGGCCTGAGCCTCGAGTACCAGATGAAGCGGACCAACTCGGAGCGCCACGTCACCCAGAGCGTCCTGTCCGTCATCGGGGATTGCGTGGACCACTTTGGGCCCGGCTGCGTGGGCGTGCAGAAGATTCTCAACGCTCGCTGCCCCCTGGTCCGCTTCGCCCACCAGCCATCCGGCTTTCAGTGCGACCTCACCGCCAACAACCGGTACGGCGAGCAGTTCTGACCCGGGCCCCCCCCCCGCGCCGTCCCAGACAGTTCAGTTTCACTCGTGTGTATTGAAATGTCAGTCGTGAATCGGTGATAACAGTGGAGGACCTGCCGCTTTTACGAAAGCCCCAAACAGAAACCGAGACTGTTCAGGAAGTGCTGCAAAGCCTCTCTCTCACTCTTACTGTAGCACCGGTGACCCCAACGGGTCAGCCGGAGCCGAGGGTGGGGCGGGACGGGCGGGGGGAGCATCATCACTTCCCCCTCTGGCCTTAAAGATATCTTTTCATCAGCTGGCGTGTGACACAAACACGTAGACACCTGCTAACGTACTGAAAACCACTCGGCTGTTTCTGAGGAATTGGAGTGGAACCTCCCGCTGTGGGTGGATGTGAGAGGGACTTTTGTCAAATCGAGCTGTTAGATCTCTGAAGCGTGGCATTTTTCTGCCAGAGAGGCCACTCTCTGTGTGTGTGTGCGTGTTCATGCGCGTGTGTGTGTGCATTTGAACTTGAACAGAGTCAATGCAGTAGCAGTCAGGATCAACAGAATGCTGCTCCCTGCTGGTAGTTTTTATTTATTCTTTTAGTTTTACTGTCCTCATTAAACTCAAACCTCCACCAGTAAGCAGGTTTTCCGTCCTTTCACTTCCAAGCTTGAGCCTTTTGGAGCTTTTTAAATGGGAAAAAAAATGAAATCAAGCAAATTATTATTATTTAATTTAATTAAAAAAACTCTGCATTTATTTTAGAATCATGGGGAAATGTCTTATTTAAAGTGTAGTAAGGGATTTGCACTCAAAAGCAAATCCCACCCTACTTGGTAAGATTTAGTCTTTTTGCAGTGTGGAGCTTGACATTTAAAATATATATGTAAAAGTGTTCGCCCTCCTTCAATACGCACATTTTATCAAATTGTTTTTGCACGTTATTAGGATTTTATAAAATGAAAGCATTGGCTGAATGTGAAGAGGAAGAAACAGCAACACTGATCTGGAAACCACAGTTTTCTTCCATTCTTCTTTGTGAAATGAATCAGGCTGAGTCAGGTTGGACAGAGAGCCTCGTCGACATCAGCTGTCAAGATTTGAGTCTGGACTTTGACTGGGTCATTTGTGGCACATGGTTTCATTCTAATTTGACATTTCTGTTCATGTGGAAGTTTCTGAAAGCGACTCATCGGTTTCCAAAGAACTCTTTCTGAAACATGCAGAAACCATTTCACTGCTGGGGCACAGTTTCTGCCTGTGAGAACTGCCAAAACTTTAAAGCCACAATATGTGACTTTTACAAAACTATGATTTTTTTTTTTCCATATTTGTTAAAACTGTCACCATGCTGTGACGGTTTGCTCTGTAAAGATCGATCTCCTCAACGGCAATCCAGTTTTATTAACACAGTCTGCAAAAATGTGCCTGTCAAAAACAACCCAATCAGAGCCAGGAGGAGGGTCTCGGTGCTGTGAATCAATCTTGTGTACTCGCTTCTAAACGTGCTAATGAAAACTGTTTACTACCATCATTGGTGGCTATGCCAACTAGTCTGAGCGTTCACAGGTTGCCAACAGCGTAGCAGAGAGAAAGCGAGAGGGTGTGAGCAGTACATGAGGATGATGGACAGCACTAAGACACTCCTCCTAGCTGTGATTGGTTGTTCCTGAGCAAACAGTCTATTTCTGTCGTTAGCACCGACAGATGGTAAAGGAGCTCAATTTTTTTTTCAGAGATTATGTCACAACATAGCAACTGTTTTAACAAATATGTGAAAATAAAAAAAATAAACATACATAAAAAAATAAATAATAATAAAAAAAACAGCTTACCCCTCTCCACGTCGTCCTCCCTGACATGTCCGCTGTGTTCCCCGGTCCCCACGTTCTCGAAGCAAAACCGCTCTAATTGCGAGCTTCCGTCTGACCACAGGGTGGCGATGAAGAGCTCGGAGCTATTGTACCTGTACGGGGAGCTGGACCCGCGGGTGCGCAGCCTGGTGTTCACCGTGCGCTGCTGGGCGCGGGCCCACGGCATCACCAGCAGCATCCCCGGCGCCTGGATCACCAACTTCTCCCTGACCATCATGGTGCTGTTCTTCCTGCAGAAGAGAAGCCCTCCCATCATCCCCACACTGGACCGGCTGCGGGACCTGGCAGGTACCAGCGCACACGCCCACACTCTCACCTGAGTTAGTTCACTTAAGAAGAGCATTTATTTATTCATATTTTGTTCCACTATTGTCTCTTCTTTGCAATTTTTTCCTGTTTAATTTTTTTCTGGTCTGCTTTTCACATCCAAACTTGCTTAGATACTCTGTAGCAGGTCTGTCCCATGTGTTTTTTTTTCTTTTTGTGAGATTTCAGAGAAGTTAAGTTGAGTTTTCTGTTTCGATAAAATGGTGGGGAGGGGCCGGCGGGGAACAACATTTAGACTTCTGCTTCACAGTGTGAGTACCCCATTTTCAGCACAATAATTACACATCTGAAAAACAAAACAAACAAAAAAAGTTGTAATTCTGTAACCACAAGGGTTTAGGGTGATTTCTGCAAGAAGGGAGTCCCGGTACACCCACACACTTCTCCTTTTAAAGCAGGAAGAATCGTCAGGTAGCCAATAAGCAGATGGGACACGGCTGTGGGTTTTGGGTTTTTTTTTACTTATTGAATGAATAAACAAATGGGTTAATAATTTAGCACAAAAAAAAAACCCAGCTAATGATCTTAATTTGTTAATCTGTTGGCCAAAAATTGTATGCATGAGAAAGTGAAAATAAGAAAACACCATCTTACGTTCTTGCATGCTTCAGTTACTGTTTTAGTTCCATAATTTCTGTGTGCTGTTGTATAATTAGACATAATTAATTCGTATCAAAACATAAACCTATTGGGGCTGCTCTGGTGTTACCTCTTCCTCTGTAAGTTTAGATAAATGGTAAATATTTTTAATTTGTCCAATCATCTTCTGCACTGAAACAAACAAAAAAAAAAGGATCAACTTCTGCAATATTTGGTCATTTATTCCTCCTTTTTTTGTTCCTTCATTGTAAATATTTATCTGGCCAGTTTTGAACTCCTATTCACAAACTGCTTATTCTCTCTCAGTGCTCTACTGAGCTACAAAATCATTCACGTTTTCTCCGGTTGAAAAAGAAAATGTTAAAAAACTTAAAGTTTTTGACTTGAAAGTGTTTGTCAAGTTTGTAAATTGTGGAAAACCTTCTTGATGCGCCCCCTAGGGGCAGCACTTTGCGTAACCACCTCCTGTTGCAGCTGCAAGTCTCTACCGGCTCGGCACGTCTCAACGGTTTTTAGCTCAAACTTTATCAGATCGGATGGAGGTCGCCTTCAAATACCGCTTTTCAACTGTTTCTGCAGATTCATAATTAGATTTAAGTCTAGCAGTGATGTTTTTTCTGTTACACTTGCTGAAAGTGCAGCGAAAGATGATTCTGGAAAATATTTCATAAGGTTCAATACAAAATGAATGACACACTTTTCAGCTTCCTACTATGAGTTGGCAACACAGATTAAAAGTTATTACTTCTTTTTTTAGGTAACTGTAAAAAAAAGCAATATCGCTCAAAATCGATAAGTAAAGATCAGCGATGGGCCAGAAAACTGTGCTTGGTGCACCGCCACCGCCGCTGTCAGTTCTATTGAAGCTGGTGGCAAGATGTGGCAAAAAAATTTGAGGGGTGGAAAATACTCGTGGCAAGTTCTCCAGTAGTGACATTTACTGCCTTCTGTCGAAGCATGTTATTCAAAGTAGCTTTTGTGTTAATCAGTAATCCTCTATGAGGCTAAAGGGTAAGTTCCACATTAAGCTGCAGCATTACAGTCACCCTCTTTCAGCATGGTTGAAGTTCCTCCTCCCATTATTTCATTTCCCTCCTGTCTGTCCTCCTCGGTGGTAGAAAGCACCGCGGCTCCCTGAGGCGCCACGCTCCTTTAAATCCCCTCCCTCGTCTGGTTCGTCACGTCCACGTACGCGAGCGGTCGAAGCAGAGATCACTCTGTCCGCCGATCCAGCTCAGCAACTGCATAATATATGCAGGTGGCTGCAAATTGAATTCAAATGGAGGTCTGTTGCCGCGGCAGCAGAGGCTCAGGAAACCTGCCCTCCTAATCTCAGTCCTTGAACCGTCCTCAGCCGCTGTGAGAGCGGACGCCACGACGGTTCTGGAATTCCAGCGCCGCTGGATCCCAGAAGCCTTTGTGCTCGTCGTGCGTATCCGTAGCTGCGTTTCCGTTCCAGATGTGCCCAAATCTTTGTGTATATCGTGGCGTTTCCATTAAAAAGGGAATTAAATTAAAATCACTCGCGAATAAGCTTGCTCACATGGTCCTCAAAAAACAAGTAGTATTTTAATCAATGTAAATAAATATATTGTACTTATATGAACAAAGTGTTTCTTCAATGCATCTTCAAGTAAGCCGATGGTGCGGATTGTGGTTTAGACAGTGCAGGGACAGGCGTGTTTATTATTTATTATTTATGTATTTTATATTAGCAGAACATCAACAAAGTTTTGCCTGGATTTGTAATGGAAAGGCAGCTGATGGGAGTTTGAGTCCACATCAACATGGCCGCCTCGCTCTTCCTCTGTCACCTTGACTGTCTGATAATTGCTTTCCAGAAGTGACATACCCCCCCGCCACACACACACACACACGCACACACGCAGCCGTGTTTTCATCACTTGTGGGGACTTCACATTGACTTCCATTAATCTCTACAGCCTTATTTTTACTTTAATTTTTATCTACCCATCACAGACCTAATCACTAGCCAAAAAAACCAACAATTTCCCTCATGAGTACCAAGAAAATGTCCCCGCGCGGAGCAACGGTCCCCCTAACCCCACATTGTTGACAGAAATAGGTTCCCATAAGGATATAAAAACCTGGTTCACACACACACACCCACACCCTTCCCTTCATGGCCTGTTTAGCTCAGACTCCGTCACACAGAGTGCTTACAGGACAATAAAAGCTCCATCGCTCGGGAGAGGTCGACGACCCCGCCTCCTTCAGACCTCTCCGCGCATCGGCAGCTATTTAAACAGCGCTTAAAACACACACATGCACACCCACACACACGCAGACCTCAATGTGGAGTGAACGAAACGAGGTAACAAGGCCGGCCATGGACTGGGACACGTAGCGAGGCAGCGTGACTTACAGCTCCGCCGTTGTGTTATTGCTGACCAACGTCGAACAAACACACTCTGATTTGTGTCTCATCCGCGACTTGCTTACGTCATGCAAGCGAGTCGTTTGACCGTGTCCCCCCCACTTCTCTTTCTCCCTCTCTCCGCCTCCCCCGCCAAGGTCCCGCAGACGAGAGCGTGGTCGAGGGGAACGACTGCACGTTCGTCACCGACTTCAGCAAGATCCAGCTGCAGAGCAACACGGACTCGCTGGGTGAGCACAGAGCGGCGTCCGATCGGGGCCGCACGTCACTTTGACGGATGGCGGTGTGCGTTTTATAGACGGGGCACGTTTTATTACATGTGAAACCAGGCTTCCTACCCGAGACCATGGCAGAGGGTGAGAGGACAGGCCATGTTTAATATATTGAGTCAGAGGCAGGAAGAGGCATGAGCGTAACCTGCACACAGCAACGCTGGACCTGCGTCATAGATCACAGGAGGTTTCCGTCACACACATGGTTTAACCCTTTAAAGCCTCATAAAGGTAAACATTCATCAGAAAATTCGGATTTGTTTTGGAATTATGTATTGAATTCATTACATAAAATAAGTCGTTTTTGACTCATCGGCTTATTTTCAAAATTTAGTTTGTGTCGTAATCGATACACGAGGTTTCATTTGGTCGTCATTACCAAAAGCAACTGTTTTATAAAAACAACACTGCGTTATACATAGGAAGCATCCATTATGTTTGCAGATTTAAGAGTGTCATATGTATTTCTAATCTGTAAGGAAAGTTTAAAATCAAAAAACTGGAAAAAGGATCCATCAAAACTGGATCAAAAAATCCAGTTTTGATGGATAAACTGGATTTATCCATCAAAAAAATGGATAAATCCAGTTTTTTGATTAATCTATTACTTTATGACTAAGCATAGTTAGTCATTGAGTACTGCTGTAGTAATGTAATATATTTAGTCATGAATTCATACCTATCAACACTTTCAGCATATTTAATGGTGATGCAGTTTTTTACAGTTATAAAAACTGAAAACGTCCCTCGAGTTTTGAGATGTAGCGAATCGGATCTTAAAGAGACGCCTTCCTCATCTACATCCGCACACATATTAATAATATCCATCTTCAAACTTGTCGAAGTGAACACGTTTCCTATGGTTTGCAGAGCGACCGTCGCCGTGTTTTTCTGCTAACTTTGCGCCTCTTGTTTTGCTTCAGGGCAACTGCTGGGAGACTTTTTCGAGTTCTACGCCGCGTTTCCGTTCAACACAATGTCCATAAACATCAGAAAGGTATTTAACAACCTAATGCAAATCAACTAAAACTATGATTCGCTTTACATTTCAGTCCTATTGTTTTTACTGCTTTTGTTTTTTGTACTTTATTTGTTCTTAAATTGCATTGTTTTACTTTTTTTAATCTCCTTGTGATTGTTCAGCCCTTTGTGTGAAAGTACTTTATAAGTAAAGTTGTTAAAATAATAATAATAATTACTAATGTAAAAATATACTGTTAAAATACCTGATATCTAAATATTAGCTCTAGAATGAGTCGCAATCAGTCAGGGTTTGGTCCAGAAGAAAATGAATGACTCTGTAAATATTGAAAACTCTTTTCATTACCTTACTGTAATTTTTTTCAACTTATAAAATGTCAATTATTAAGTTTCATTCTCAAAAAAAATCTCACATAAATCTCAAATTTCTGTCCCAAACTTCTGACTTGAACCACCGCTCTCCTACCTTTTGACCACTAGGTGTCAGTGTTTCTCCTCCACAGTTCGTCTGAGCATTTTGTTGAGCATTTCCTTTGCCACCACACTTAACTTCTTATATGTAAATGTGTCATAGAACAAAAAATATATGTATATGTAAAGCATTGCTATTAACTTCCCCGTCATGGAGCGACTGTGGTGGGTGACTCCATGACGGTGTCGCCAAGGTCATGGGTGACAACAGCCAAGGTTAAAGATATAAAACATCCGTTTCAAAGTCTAAAATTAGACTTTGTATCGTCTGTTCTGAATTCATCTACACCCTGGAAATTCATCGACGCAAAGAAATTATTCAATTACCACGTTCACAAGAGGGAACGAACCTCCTGCCCGCTTATTACATGATCATTCTCGGGACAAATAATGTCTTGGGGAGGGTTTGATGTGGTGGCCGGGCCATTCATGGACCATATTAGAGCTTAATAAATTGACCCCCACTCCGAGCAGAGGGCCATACTGTCTAATATATGGGATTAATATGAGGTTTGACACAGCTGAGGACGCCTGCAGGTAAGCCGTGGTCATGACCGAGGTGTACAGGCACTCACCAGCGCTGCCGTGGCCATCAATCAGTTTTACTGTGCTACAATTCTTCAGCTCATTCCGCCTCTTCAGCAGGTTACAGCCAAACGGCACCGGGGAAGGTTCTTGACCGCTGTCTGACCCACACTGGGACGGTTGCCGGGCGCGACAAACCCACGTGTCATATGTGTGCTGCTGCTGTCAATAAGTTCAACTGGTTTTAGAGAAACCAAGTGGTGGCGTTATGTAAAGTAAACTTTTTTTTTTTAGCTTTATATCATGTTGTAATGTGATTCCCTCATCAAAATCGTAACTGGAGGGTTCCCTTGATTCTTTCACTTGTGTTTGAGAAATCTTTTAATCTACTGCAGTTTCCAAGTTTTCGAGTTTCCATCTCACAGAGCCGCCTTCGCCTGCTCAGCTCCTTCAGACTAGCTGCTTCTCAGTGGTAAAAACGTTGTTAAAGGGTTAATAGAGGAGCCATGCTGTGATGACTTCCTGAAGGTGATGTTTCAGAAAGAGCAGGAGCTCCTTAAAGAGACAGAGGCCCAATTTCAAGGCATTAAATTACAAAGTCGAATTTCTTTGAAGTCGTATTTGAAATTGACATAATTTTACAACTCGGGAACATAATTACTTCATAGTGCTGTAAAATGATATTATGTGGCTGGAAAACACTTAATACTGCCCCGATTGGGCTGCAAAATTCACGTCACGCCTTTTTGTACTTTCAATTGGTTTTATTATTTCTAAAAACAGCCCATGTACTTTAAAAAATGCAAAAAACACCCAGTCGTTTTTTGGCACCACGTTAAGGTTTTTTGGTATCTGGAAAATGAGCAGTTTTGAAAACCTCCACAATTGATAGTCACAAATCAACAGGCGCTGCCCCCAGCGAAGGCCAGCCTGTCACCTAGCAACCCAAGTCGAGCTCTAGCAAGTTTGGTGACCTGGTGTTTGGTTGTTGATTTACCATCTAGAAACCATTTCCTGCACTCGTATTGGTTGTACAGAAGGCTCCACTAACACTTTTCAAAGATGTGTGCTTGAGTAATTGTGCATCTGCTTGCAGCCATTTTCACATTGGTGTAAATGATGAGTTCGGGGAGGGGCGTGGCCAACAACTTCATGAGGATTTAAAGTGACAAGTGGCCCTAGAAGAGCAAAAATCTCATTTAAGAATGATTTTGTGCACGGACATGCTTTGGATCGCCTGTAGACATATAATGGGTCACCATTAATGAGTTCTCCTTTAGAGCCAAATCCATTCTGCTTTGCCTTCCTCCAGGGCAGAGAGCAGAACAAGCCAGAGGTGGCGCCGCTGCACATCCAAAATCCTTTCGAGACGTCTCTGAATGTCAGCAAGAACGTCAACACCTCCCAGTTGGACCGCTTCGTAGCATTGTGTCAGGAGAGCGCCTGGCTGCTCCAGCAGGGCGAGACCGGGACGCAGAATGGCAGCGGCGGGAACCGCACGGCTATGCCGTGGGGGCTCGCTACCCTGCTGCTGCCTCCCAAGGAGGTGGCGGGAATCAAAAGCCGCAAGAAGTTTAAAAAGGAGGGGGCTAGCGAGAGGATAAAGAACTTACTGGAATCTTTGAAGAACAAAAACGAGGGACCGAAGAGCTAGGACGCTTGAAGCCATCTTCACATTTTATCAGAACTTCACACGAATGTTTGGGGCGGGTTTTTATTCTTCTGAACCTGTGGGAAAATTGCTGATTTGCATCTTGGACTGCAGTTCCTGACATGGACACTTGGAGGTGTCCCTGCACCCCCCCTGTATGTGAATATGACTTGAAATATAGTAATATTAGCTGTGTATATTACTGTAGGCGTCCTACTTTATTTTAATAAACAATAATGCTGTGGACTCTGAATCAGACCCTTTATGAAAGTTGGTTTTAAATTAGGTCATCAGAAAAACTCATGTTTACTTTGTTTCTACTATTTTTTTTATATACTTTATGTAACACTAGTTCAAGTTAAATTCAGTAATAATGATTTTTTACTGGAAAGCATGAACACCTCAAAGCTCCAAAGAAAAAACACAGCCTTACATATAAGCGGTGACCATCTTTCATCTGGATTGCAAAATTGTTAATAAATATGTTTAAATAAATGCAGAATTGCAATATTTTTTACCCTAAACAGACATTGAGCCACTTTTCTAATCAGGATTTAGCATAAGTTTAATTAGCATGGTTTGAAATCCAGCAAAAAGGATTTCAATTTATACAATTGTTCTTTTTTTTAAAGTTGTCAGAATCTTGCAAATTAAGTAATAAAAGTAATGGGGAAAAGTTAACTTATTTGTGTAATTTGATCTGCTCGTGAGTTAAAGCAGTGGATGGGTGATTTTGCTACGTTTGATTAAAAAAAAAAAGTTAAACCTCCCGCGGGTCAGTCGGTCTTGCGCGTTTTTGTAGGTCCAGCATTTGGGCACTTCGGCGATCAGGAGGAGCTCGGAAATGTTCACGGTCGGCCAGCAGAAAAGCGGGACCAGATTCGGTTCCCGAAACCACAAACAAAATAAACCTCGCACACGGGTGCCTCTTAAGTCTGCAGAAAGGCTCAGAAAAAAAAGATGCAGCTTTTTTTTGCCTTCCCGTTGTCTTCTGCCAGGTAAACTCTGCCTTTACTAAAGTGCAGTAAAAATACCCTACACACTGATATGCTGTTTTAGCGATTAGCACAAGCAACCAGTTTGTGAGTTTGGGCAACAGCTCCATGGTTCTAAGCCATTAAAATCAAAGTATGTCATTGTTCTAAACTTCTGACACATAAACAACATGGTTTTCAGCTGGTTATGCAAGACTAATCTCAAGTGTTCAAAGACACACATCACACATTCCACCGCGTTGTTGCAGAATGAGATCGGAACCGGCATGCGAAAATGTGAGTTCTCTCTAAAATATTTGCAAACTGCAAAAAAACGAAACAAAAGTTTCAAGAGGGTGTCTTTGTTTTTAACCATCACAGAGCGATCGAGTGCGATTGGGCAACTACAGAATGAAAAAGCTCAACACAGCAAAGAGGGCAGTCGGCTGCAGCCGTCCTGGGACATTCATATTGATTCAACTATTCTTTGACTCCCTTGTGTCCTGGACATGGGGACGTTATCATCCTGGAAGAGACCACTAATGTCAGGACAATTCATTGTAGAATAAAGGTGACTTCTCAAGAACTCGGTATTGATTTGCTTTGATCTCGAATAAAGCCGAGTGCCAAATCTGGCCAACAAAATGCTCTCTAGAGAGTTTGAGAACCCTGGGATTTTTCTCTTTGTGAATAATGGCCTCAGGTTTAATATGCCTGATTGCTTTTGGCATTATGTCTGGGATAACATCGGTTTCATTGCCTCTATTTCTAAATTTACTCAGTTTTGATTGGTCTGTGCCAGTTCAAAGTTTGAATCTACTACTTCTCATAAACAGTTAATTTATTATAAAGCAAATCTCTTATCTTCTGGACTTACTGAAAGAAATGAGTGAAAGAGAAGATTGGATCCTCTCCATCCATCCATTTTCTTAAACCTTTGTCCCTTATTGGGGTCAGGAGGTGCTGGTGCCTATGTCCAGCGAACATTTCGGGCGAGAGGCAGGGTCACCCTGGACAGGTCGCCAGTCTGTCACAGGACAACACAGAGACAGACGGGACACACAACCATGCACACACACACTCACACCTAGGGAGAATTTAGAGAGGCCAATTAACCTGATAGTCAGGTTTTTGGACTGTGGGAGGAAGCCGAAGTACCCAGAGAGAACCCAGCATACACAGGGAGAACATGCAAACTCCATGCAGAAAGACCCCGAACGGGGAATCGAACCCAGAACCTTCTTGCTGCAAGGCAACAGCTCCACCAACTGCGCCACTGTGCAGCCGACTTGCACTCTCTTGACGCCCCAATTAATTAAAACAAATACTGCAAGTATGTCTGGAAAAAAAAAGAAATCCCGACTCTTTTTTTCTCAAGAACTACGTTGAGATCTCAACTTTTTTTTTCTGGAGATCCAGTGAAATAAAAAAAAAAAGTCGGGATCTTAACATAGTTTCTCGGGTTCTCGAGAAAAAAGTCGGAATCTTGAGAAAATAAGTCGGGATTTATTTATTTATATTTTTTCTCTCCATGCTGGAACAGCCTGACAAATTAATCTAACAATCAAGTTTTTTGAGAAAGCTGGAGTCCCTGGAGTCCCACACATGCACAGAGAGTACAGATTCCCTACAGAATGACCCCAGACTGTAAACCGAACCCAGAACCTTGTTTCTGCAGCAGCTAACCAGCTGCTCCACCATGTGGTTTTACAGCAAACAGTCGGAATTCCTTTTTCGTTTTCTTAAATACTCCAGTTGGAAGGGCAAGCAGAAAATGTTCTGAAACAATGACATCCAACTGTCAGCAGTCGTAACATTAGCATGGAGCTATTGAGCCGATTATTGGTTCATTGAAGGCAAAGTCAGCCAGCTCTGTGGTGACGTCTGCTGAATGGATTAACTCTTCTGAAAAACCCACCGGCTGATTTTCCATTCTGAATATGTGAGACGAGACAATCTGCTTAAACTCCCCCGACAGAAAGACGGTTTTTAACTCCACTTTCCAGTGTCCGCCTTTAAATCCCATAGAGTAAGAGTTGGTGTTAGTCGGAAAGGTCACGCATGTGCTTTTATTCCTCCGAGTGTGTTTGTGTGTGAGATAATGGAGGGAGCGGGTTGGGTGCGGGGGACAAAAATGACCTCTGGGTTCATGTGTTACGAGTGCATCTACAGGTTCCCTTCCTAGGAGAGCGCCTGAGTGTGTTTGTATACGTCCAGTTGAGGCCCCTGGGACAAACGTTTGAGGAGTGGGGAGTGCACTGCTGTGCCCGCAGCTGTTTTTTTTTGCTAATTTCACTTTGGGGTCCACAGAGGGGTGAGAGGATAGGGTTTTAACTACCTCCGCCGCTCCTCCAGCTGCCACTCCGCCCTTTGCCACCCGGCCACGGCTCAGAAAAATAAAAAAATAGACAGAAGAGGCTCGCTTTGAACTTCACTCAATGTCCTCGTCTCCTCGAGTCTAGCTTCAGTTTCGCCTTTCAAATTCAGCATGCCCTCCTCTCTATCGCAAGTCATCTGCTTTCGTCTCCTCACAGAGTGGCAGCCTTCTTTGAGGTTTGTTTATTTCCACGGGTGCGTTTCAAACCGCCGGAGCAACGGAGCGCTTACGAAACGCGGCGCTTAGCGAGGCACTGGGTGGAGAAACCGTCACCTCAAGGGATCTGGATGAAATGTGACTGCAGGGGTGATAGCGGGGTTGATTTAAAACGAGCTGCGAGTCACTGCTGATAGCTTAGAAAATGTAAAGTACTATTTTTCTGCACTTATAGACCTCTCTGCGATGGCGTTTCCCCCATTTATTGAGCTGTTTATGGGATAATTACAGCGGCACATAGAATCTGTGGCCACTTGCCAAAAGGTTACACCGTACCATCGTCAAGGTTAATAGCCTTTTTTTCCCCAGCTCTTCCCAACCGTTATAAAGTCAAGGTTTTATGTGACCGTCTCCCAGAGATAGAGCACTTCCGTTTGCAAGGAAACCACAAACCTGTGCTGCCTGACCTTCCCAGTAATGACCTCTGCCCAGGCTGTCTTCAGAGTGACGCTCCTCAAATTCTGATTTATTAAGAAAACTGCTGCGAAGTGCCAGATGGATCGCCCCTTTCAGAGCCAGACCAATGGCCAGAGGTTGCGTCGCTGCAGCTTTAACACGCCTTCAGAGGCGGCAAGAATATGAGACGGTGGCTTGAGGTTTTGAAAAACACGGGAGGAATGTGAGGAAACATGTTTAAGGGGGAAAAAGGTGGGGGAGAGAAGTGGGATGTTGGCTGAAGCCCCTCTCAAAGAACACTTTAGCATGCAAGGAAAAGCTGTTTGAGATTGGAAGACAGAGTATTAGTGCATTGTGCTTGTTGTGGAGGCCTTATCAGCTGGAGAACTTTCAGAAGTCGTTTTATCACACCATCCAATCGCTGCGCCACTCCTTCCACTTCCCCTCGCAGACCTGAGCCAAGGGGAGAAATCGTTTCCAAAGGACTTCCCCTCACAGTTCCACGAATTGTCCTCGCAGCGTTGTGAGCCATGTGGGTTTCCATGCTTCGGAGACGAGTGTCCCTGCACCATCGGCGCTACGGCTGGCTTTTGCGGTTTCTGTGGAGTGCACTGGAATGCACTCGCCACACGTTGAGGCCCACTTTAGGTTAGCGCTGTGCGTATCTTCGGCTGCAGACCGTTTGCTGTGTGAGAGCAGATATGTGTGATGGCCTGAAAGAGTAACACAAGAGTCCCTTTCCAAAAGCACACCCCTCCAACAATCGAGAACCATTATTTCTTTTACAGTGAAAGTGGGTGCCAAGAACCAACTGTACCCACCAACAGAACTATTGTTTGATTGCGGAGCTTGTTTGCCTTACTGGAGCCAGGGGAGTTTATGGCTCAGGCAAGTTATAAAGTGTTAGCAGCTGTATTTTTTATTTATTTTGCAAAGGTTATCCTAATCACCTTTGAGGTTCTTTTGAGGCTGTTGGGTTTCCAATGCACAACAGCATTGTGCATTCACCTGTCACTACGTCTTCACAACAAAAAACTCCTCCTGACAGCTTGATCCCAGCCAGCCTCCCTATGGTGGCCTCACACGGGTTTGCCCATGTAGGGCCACCGCCTACATGGGCCCTACAAAACACAAGACCAAGTCGTGAATATCTTCGATGCATCTTTTAGGGGTATCAGAGTAAACAAAGGGATGAAAAGAAAGTACATCACATTTTCAGGTATTTAATTTAAAAAAATAAGTGATATTTTGCTTTCACTTCACAATCATACACTATTTTATGTTGATTTACCAGATAAAATCCCATTGAAATACATCAGAATTAGTTGGGGGGTTTTTTAATGCAAAAACAGTTCAATCATAGCACTGCACTCAGACATACATCATCGTTGTATCCCTGCTATGATTCACCGGTATTCTATGGAAACCGCTATCCCGCCATGGTGTGTCAAACTCTCGTGAGCGTCTTCATGCCGTAGTTAGGGAACGTCTGGGGGACGCCACATGTACATGTTTAGTTGCTGACAATCTGCTTAGCGGTGTGAGTGAGGTCTGTTTTAAAACCAACTTCAGATTTTCTTTTTAAGCATCTTGAAGCATTCCAGTACCAGATTGTATCACAACTTAAGTATTAAAAACCCTCACGGCTTTGCCAAAAATAACTAATGCATAACAGCAGTTTGCTAGAAGTTTTAATTGCAACGTAACTAAATTATAGGGGGCCGTTCAGATTTGGCTCGGCGAGCCAGCGTCGGGGCGGTCCGGGCCATTTGGGCCATCTGTGACCAAGGAAAACTCCATTATCAAGCCTGTTCCAAGGAGAGTGCAAGTGAAGAAGAGGTGAAGGATACACCATCAGGGTGGTGGTGATAATAACGTTGGCCATATCCCCACGGCCCCCCCACCCCTGCCCCAGCCTCCGTAAGGCTGATTTTCCTCCCCTCTTTTCCATTAGAGCCTAATCTACAGTCTGCGCCATGGCCAGAGAGAACCTTATCAGCTGCGTGAGAGCCTGCATGTCTGCTCCGGCCTTGGCTCCCTTCGCCGGTCTTCTTGCCCGAGCAGACACACGTACTGCGTTTGGACTCCGTCACAAAGTCAGGTCAAGTTCAAACTCGGATCGGGAAAAAAAACTGGCTAACGTGTGCTTAATAACTGTGAGATGTTAAATTAAAATCAATATTGCTTTGGGGCAGCTGAACAGTTGATACCTTTCATTCAGAATCAACAGCGACTCTCTTTGTTTTTTTGTTTCAGAAGACTTTTTCTATAACTTTAGCTAACATATTGGTCCTTCATTCAAAAGTGACCTAATATTTTGGACTTGGTCAAAATAATTACACTTGTTTTCAAATGGGAGATGAAAAACAAGGTATTCTTTTCTGTTGGAATTATACAATAGATTATCTTAATTTTGGGGATTTTAAAACTGTTTGGGATTTTTATTAGCATTAACCTGTAACCCTAAAAACGAGTTACTCTTTATAATATAAGAGTTTCACTTCTGAAATGGACTGACATTTGGATGATGTTCTAATTTTATTCAGATGCACCTGTATGTTTGGATTCCCTGCGCTGCCTTGCAGACATAATGGCATTCACTGCTGAATCTATTCAAATTCAGTATCTCCGTATTTCTGCTCAGAAACTATTGGCTCAATTTTTTCTCCAGTTATTTTTTTTCATCCAAAACAAAACGACTTTATTCCCTATATGCGATATTCGTCTATAGTTTTTTTTTTTTACATATATATTTTTCTTACGTTACAAATTGAGGCCTCCATCTGTACAACATTTACAGAATGCCTTTTAAAAGTTCCAGGTGTATGCATACTTTATTTCATAGGTGCTTTGTAGAAAACCTGTAACCTTGAATATATTTTTCCCCTCCTCCCCTCATTATTCCTACGGAAGTACAAATTGGACATCAGTACATGATTAGGAGTGACAGAAACGAACCAAAAATCCGGGTTTCCATCAACCTATAGACATGAACTGAGCTTCAAGCTCCTGCTAATAGCTGCGCTACAGAGAAGCATGTTGGACGTTTTATGCCAAACCCAATTAAAGTCAACAAACGTTTGAAGTTGGATTTGAATCCACTTTAAGCCAAGATCATGAGGCCATTTTAAAAAGGGAGTATTATGTAAAAATGTACTTTTTTTTAAGCTTTACATCATATTATAATGTTATTGGAGTGTTGCTCTAATTCTTTAATGTATGTATGAGAAATCCTTTCATCTCCATGGCAACCTTTTAGCTGTGCAAAACACCTGGTTGGACCTGGCCCCGCCTCTGAGGACAAAGCTCCTCTTCTGAGGTGTAGTTTCCAAGCTTCCAATCTTCATTAGCGTCATTAAAGGGTTAATAGAGGAGCCTTGTTGTAATGACTGAAGGCGGAGTCTCAGAAAGAGCAGGAGTTTCTTAAAGAGACAGAAGCCCAATCTCAAGTCGTTAATTTATGAAGTCTAATTTCTTTAAAGTTATACACATAGAGAATTGAAGGTAACATAGTGATTTTATTCTGCTATAAAAGGCAACAATGTCTCTGGAAAATGCATAAAACTCCCCCTCTCCCCCTCAAGTTTTAATATGCTTGTTTTATTTCTCGCCTCTCACTTTGCCTCCATCTTGGGTTCAACCAACCTGCAGACATTTCATAATTCATAATTCTCAGAACCTTCTTACAAAAATCTTAGCAAATGTTTTCTCTTATTATTAAAGCCTCAGCAAGTGGAAATAACTTTAGCCATCCAAACTGACCAGCAGCGTAATGTGTACGAAGCGTTCAACCTGACTTAATTCAACTCATGTGTTTTTAGACCAAAATTGAACAGATGTTTTAATCAAAGTGCTAAGCAGCACTCCTTCATGGTGGGAAGGAAATGCAGCGAGGACTTGGAGTTCTGGAGAGCAATTTTGGGTGTGAGAGTGGGAGGGACAAAGACAGCTCTGTGTGTAAACTGGCAGCCGTACACAGACCTGTATTGTGTGTGTGTGGATTTTCCTTGGGACCTCGCATTAGGTCACCCCCCACAGTGTCCCATGAAGCCATCCAGATGTGTGCAGCACAGAGATCTGACTTCCACTCGCAGAAAATGGAGCACACGGATTCTGCGCGGCTTTGATCGTCACTGCGACTTCCTTTTTTTTTTCTTTTTTTTGTCGCAGAACCTGCACGTTTTATCTCTCGCTGCTGTAATTGGGAGCACAGATCCTGCGCCACCTCTTGCTCTCTGATGTGCATCAGAAAGGTCGGATAAATATAGACCGCCCAACCGACTGGTGGAGGTATCCGCACTTAAGAGTCAACCCAAATTCCCTAAACGTCTGACAACACCTTGTGTTGTATTTTGTCTTTCCTTCTCGCCACATCTGCTCATCAGACGCCCTCCACACAACAGAAAGGAGGTTACAGCCACTGCGTACGGATCAGAGAGAAAGAGAGCAAACGCAAACACGTCCCTGGGAGTTTTACCCTGCTCCTACAACACATTCCTAGTAATCTCTTCCTCCACCTCCACAGTGTGGAGAACAGAGAGGGGGGAAAAAGGAGAGAGATCAAATGCAAACTGCTTCTTCTGCACCCCGCTCACCCCTTGCACCCCTCCCATCCCGTCTCCCCGTCTCCCACCTTCGCCGTGTGTTCCCATTAAACTGGATCTGCTTCCTGTTGCATAATAAAGTCCCTCTAAAGCCCCGTATCGGCTTCCTGTGCAGGTTCACGGTGTGGTTAATGAAGCCGCTATCGGCTCCCAGAGCAGGACGGGGGTCTTATTAGAGGAATGCGGCGGGGGGCCCCCGTGGATTCCCGGCTGCCGCCAGCTCATTAGAGATCATCTGGAGCCCGGCCGGCCGATTGGATGATGTCCTGGCTGCCTGGCTGACCACTGTGATTGACCTACTCGTCCGTTTGTTTGTTGTCGTTCTTGTGTTCATTCGTTCTGTCATCCCGCGCCTCGTTCAGGGGTCGGGTCAGACTAATGGCCTCATCAGCCTGACGTCCTACTCCAGAACCACAGCACAGCCAAATCCTTTTCCTCGCCTTCTTTTCCCTTTCAGATATATTAATTTTTGTGTCTTTTCTACTCTGACCTCTTATGCAAACGGTGGCAGATTTTTTCCTAAAAGCAAAAAGGAAGAGACCATAGGGCTAGATGATAAATCAATGATATGTATCGTAATAGGCCACCTGATGGAATAATCAATATTCAACATATAGAGAGACTACTTGGCTTTCCGAGTGTTTCCACCGATTTCTTTTCGGGGCTGGCCCCGCTTATGAGGGCCCTGCTTTGGTGGGTGACACAAGCTTCGCTCCTGTTCACTGATTGGCCGAGGGCGCGGTCAGATGGAGCGGCAAAGAGAGAAGAAAAACGACGTTTCAAACTCGCTGCAACACGGAAGTGATGGAAGACTAAGTTTAAACTTTTAAACCCCCGATCAATTCTAGGTGACCAAAATGTGAAAACATGGAAGGTTTGATTAAAACTAATACCAGTCAGATTAGAAGGAATTAAGCTTTATTTGTTTTCAATATAACTTGAACTCAACATATTCAGAGGTTAAAAACTACAGATTGTTAATGCACTTCAACTCTAAGAACATCAGCCACTTTTTTTTTTCAAATTAGAACGGTTTTACCAGCACATGGGGCTCATGTGATCCCTGCTCCAGAAAGATGAAGGTCTCTGGACATCCTGAAGGTAAACACCGACTGGCAGTCAGGAAGAAGGACACTGATGAGACATCCTACACCTCAGAGGTGACGACCACGATTGTTGCAGTGACACTTTACCAACATCTGAAAATACAGTGGAATATATTATGAATGAGCGGCGCCAACATGCAATTCTGACACTTTTAAGTTATTTGCAACACCCTGGCGAAAATTAATGCATGTATATTCGGCACTGTATTACAAGTTTTATAGTAGTTTAATACAAAAACATCGTTAGCTCACCTGCACCGTCTAAGCCACTACAAGGGGGAGATCAGCTGTTGTCCTTGACACAATGGCAGCATTCCTCAAACCGCGCATTTTGTTCAAGTCTTAGAAAAATCACAATCAGGCTATAGAACAATAGCTCTCTTCTTGTTTTGTCTCAGAAAAACAACAACTCGCTTTAGGTCGCGTAACGAAGCACAGCACATGTGCACCTGGAACCAGCGTGGTATACCCGACCCACTTGTGCTACAGAGCCGAGTCGGGCCAATGGAAACGCAGTCACTCCAGAGTAGAGCCGAGCTGGCCAGGCCGGGCCGAGCTGCTCAAGAAGAGCCTGTGGACAAGGGGCCTAACTGCTTCTGCAAAAAGATGGAACCTTGCAATAGCAAACAACGTCTAAAGATCATTCATCAAGTCGAGGCTCTGGGGCCTGGGGCCTAGACTAGCTAATCAGGATCCCTTTACCTCAGAGCATCCTAACATCCTACTGGGACTTCCATATAGGCCAGTGTTGGCATTGTATTGTGTGTCTCTGCTACTGACAGAGTGGAGTTCATTACTTTGCCCTTTGGGCAGCAATGGATGGCAAGTAGGTCAGAAAGAAAGTCGAGAGAATGAAAACATTTTAAAGGCAGAAATGTTACTGGGGGAGGAACCAAGAGAGACGGGCCTTTCCTCCAAGAGGAATCCTTATGGTAACAGGATAGCACCATTTGGGATGTGGGAGGAAGAGGCCATGCAGGCAAAGACAGGGTTACAGCATGATGTTGATGCTTTTCTTATGGCCTTTTCCACAGAAAGCTGCCAGGAACGGAGGGTCAGAATCGTCCAGCCGACGATCGTGCAGACAGGGGATTCCGGAAAGAGACTACTCTTCGGATTTGCTCGTCATGTACAACGCAAAGCAGATCCATTTCCCAATCCTGACGAGTAAGAACATAAAACCGAGAGTAACACAGCCCTGCAGTTTTACGCTGTGACTGCAGGGCGTTCCTCCCCTCGGCTGTGCTTAGGTAGCAGGCGCAGGGCTGGAGGCGTGGGCCAAAACGCTCCACGCTCCAACAGCAGGTTTTCATTTCTCCGTTAGCCAGGCAGGTCATCTTAAGTAGACACCAAATGTGGATCTGGCCCGGGTTTATTTTCTTTTGATTAAATAGGCATTTGGGGCATGTGCAGCCCAGCCCACCTCTCTATAATGCCTTTATTCTCCAAAGAACTGGCAGGAGGAGGGAGGGATGTGAATAAGGAAGAGGTGAGAGTGAAGAAGAAGAAGAAGAAGTGCCTGTGGATTGCTTCTTTCTGCGACTCCTTGACATTATTCACTTAGATGTCCACATTCCTCCTCTTCCTCATCACCTACTTCTTTCCCATTTGGTATGAAATTCCACACATGCCTTTCATTTGGAATGAGGCTCTTCAGAAGCAAAAGTGTCTCACGATTGTGGAATTTTCCACCCTCGCCTCCGACGTGAGACCAAAGGAGACGCAGGGTTTGCCGTCGGCAGATGGAGGCGAAAAGGCAACGCAAAGCCCGCTGCTGTTTGCTCAAAGCCTTTGCTTGCGGCGCAGCGTCGGGACGCGAGGGGGGACGAGGTGATGAGTCGGAGGTCAGAGGTGACAGAGGGATGAATCCGGCAGGCAGAAAGGAAGGAGAAAAAGAATATTTATCTTGACCCGAATGACCCCTGCTCGTTACCCTCCTCACCTCCCCAGTCCCAAACACGCAGTTGGAAAACGTTCGCCCACTACCCCTGACATTACGAGACGAATCTCGGCTGAGTCACGGCTTTTAATGGGCTTTCAGCCCCCAACAGAGTAACGACGGCTGTTACGTAAAAACACCAAGAACGGCAACACTTTCTGCTTCCCCCGCCAAAAAAAAAAACGAGCTCTTCCATTTCACCGGCTCTCCTCTGGGGTCTCCCGTAACCCGACCACTCGCCAGGCGAGGGATCTTACAGTCGTACTCCACCCGGGTTTGACCGCTCGGCCTGTTTTTGTGCTTCACGTCCTCGGCTTGGCATCTGCCTGCCTTTGTCTAACCACAGAAAAAGATGGGTTATTAAAGGGACCCTGAATAAAAGGCCTTTGAAGTTTTCTGTGGCAAACGGCGGAGAGGAGAGGGGAGACAGTTGGGTCTCTTCTGCTTGAAATAGTAATTATGCTAACGCTTTGATATTTTGGATACTGGGAGAGTGTGTACGAGTCTCCTATTCTCAGTGCAGGAACAGAGGGGAAAAGAAATCTCTTGGATAATAACCGCACTGACGCACGGAAAAGGCTTTATTCCAAAGTGACTTCTGAGGAGCTTTTTTTACCCCTTTCCTGAGCAAAACCCAACATGAAGCATTAATTGATATTGAGCCTACTGACCAGCTTCTTCTTCTTCACTGATGGCACAATGCCATGAACCAAAGCATAAAGGCTTCACTCCAATAACGAGCATAGATTTGCTCGGGATTTAATCTCCGAAAAGCTCTTGATGTGCAGCGCCTTGCAAAAGTGCTCGTGTTTGTTGAAAGTTTTTCACATTTCTGTCAACTTCAACGGTTTTTGTTCACATTTTATGCAGCAGACAAGAAAAGAGAAAAGTGCAAATGAATCAACTCTGAAAATTGTGTTGTTTGTTTTCAACCTCTTTCAATTGTAAAATCCAATCAGAAATCCAAAAGTCGAAAAATGTTCAATATTTGAAAGTCAAAAATTTCAGACTTTTCCCAGCCAGCATAGCTAGGTGGGCCTCATGTAGGGCCACTGCCTACATGGGCCCTACATGGGCCCTACATGGGCAAACCTATGTGGGGCCACCATGGAAACTGCGAACAAACCCATGATGGACCCATACTGTCTGCCCTCCTTTTCCCATATGGGGCCCACATAGGTATGCTGGTTGTGTTATGAACTTTTTATGAGTTTTTTTGGCAGAAATGTACTCTTCCTTTTTCTTTCTTCCTACCTACAGTGGAACCAATACAACGTCGTAGACATCTCCTCTGCCGTCTACGTTTCGGAAAAAAACCATGGCCGTGCCTCGATGCTGTACTCGCAGGAAGTGAAGAAAGAGTGACTCTTACCCTTTTGCGCCCCTTTTTGTTACATGAAACCCAACTCCTGCTGTCTGACCGGCTCCCTCTCCCCACCCTGTGCTGCAAATGAAAACAAGGATGTGGTCCAAAGTTAAAGAAAAGGGAGGAAGAAATTGAAATCTTTCATGCTGACTGTTGAGCACAAAAATGAAAAAAAAAAAGAGACTCCTAGAACTATGTCGCTTGGCCAGTTCTGACAAAGTGCAAAATGGATGGCGAGGGAGAAAACGGAGGTCAGTCACTGGATGAGTTGAGAGGGAGACCCAGTGAGCAGTGGCGCTTAAGGGCCTTCGGGTCTGGCTGTCGACTCAGCCCAGAGTCTCTGTCCTCTCCCTGAACTTAGACTCAGGCAGGTGACACAACTCCTCGTCTCACAACAGCCAATATCAATAACTGCATCAGAGGTAAAGCGATGGAAGAGGGAGGGAGCGGGTGGTGTTTGTGGGAGGGACGGCTCTTCTTTCTATTCTTAACAACTGATAAAACAGGAGGCTTATTGCTAAAGGCTGGGGGCCTCTATAAATATACCACCAAAGCAAAACTCCAGAATAATCCTTCTGTCACTGATGGGTTATTTTCCCTCATTAGATATTTTTCCAAGGCTGGTAGAAAATGTCACTTAGCTACCATTCATGTGTGAACAATTAAATTAGCCTGCTAAATAAAATATATTTCACGAAGCAGAGAGACTTTGTGTCTGAGAGACGTTAAGAAACCCCCAGAAAACATGAAGGATGTGACCTTGAATCTTCACCTGAATTACGGCTTTTGTAAAGCTGAAGCTGATTAAATATACATGGTGTCGCATTTTCATACATCACTGTCAGCAAACAGCTGAAGGCGGCATATTTAGCATCTCCCCGAATGCCGCTGGTTATTCCGTTCGTTGGAAGTCTGTTTTTTATTTAAGTCGGCGTTATACCTGGCATTTTAGATGGTAAAGGGATAATTAAGGGGAGATCTGTTGAGAAGTTCTGAACAGAAAATGTCTTGCTTTACAAAATCTGCCCTTTCCGCTACAGACACCTGGAAGTATTTACACACTTTGCTCTTTTCCACATTTTAAGGGTGTTTTCACACCTGATAGTCCTGGAGACTTGGTTCGAACAAAGTTGCAACATTTGTTCCACTTTCAGCTGCTGTGGTTCGCTGACACACTGCACAGTGTCAAACAAAACAAACCCTCTGACAACAAGGCTACCTCCCCACCAGTGGTGGCGCTGCACCGAGAATAACTGAACGGAACGACACAAAAACCTCTGAAGACTCTGAGCGCGAGTCCCTTTTTTGTGAAAAAAAGATTTGAGCGTTTGGTTTTTGGTGCCATATTGTCTCATTTACATTAATACCTGGCTTTTTTTTACACTGGTGAAAAAATGTATATCGTACGGAGCCCCTAAGGGGACATGGAGAAAAAAAAAAGAAATCCCGACTTACTTTCTCTAGATCCCAACTTATTTTCTCTAGATCCAGAGAAACTAAGTTGAGATCCCGATTTATTTTCCCGAAATCCCCACTTTTTTTTGGTTTTGCAGGATCTCGAGAAAATAAGTCGGGGTTTCTTTCTTTTTTTTTCTCCGTAATATCGCGATATCACACGATGACATAATTTAACTGAACCGGAGCGAGGCGTTATGCGGCAAGTATAAAGTACAGGTGTAAACTATGGATATTCCAAAGTGTCAGGTCACTCATCCTGACCAAGCTTAACTTTTCCTATCAGCTGTAGAAAACCCTAACTAGCTGTTAGCCTGGGTTGCTAAGTCACTCGTTTGGAGTGAGACTATTTCTCACGCTCTTGCTCTGCCTACATTAACCTCACGCTAAATAAGGAAAGTTCCTGCACTCTGAAAGCATGACACGTTTCCATCACTCTTTTCACTCAGATAACTAAGAGTTTCTGATTGCTCTGCAGACGCTTGTAGTCTTTGTAGGGTCCCTCTCTGTACCAATCAGTCCTGCTGCTCTAGAATTTTACGTTGATTTAGGACAAGTTTCCTCTCTCTCAGCATCAAAAGGTAAATTCCATCAGGAATCCACAAATCACTTCATTTACAAATCAATATTTAAGAATGGCGTTGTCCGAATGTGTGGCAGCTCAGTTCTTTATTAACAGCGTTGGACCAGGAGGCATCACCGGGACGGCTGCCAAGCTCTGAGAGCAAATAAAGTTCTGCACTTTAACAGCGGTATGTCAGTCTGTTAAAGTCAACCACAAAGCACTGATTACACCATTTTTTCCTTCTGCTCCCATCCCACTCCAGGCTTCACTCCCAGTCTGACAGCTCCATGTGAAGCCCAGACGCTGGCTGCATTATCTTCTACAGGTCAGGTATTCACTGCCTAATAACGCCGATTCAAAACACAAAACTCCACGCTGTCATTTTTTAAAAATATAGTAGGCTTTTGTTTTACTTTCTCACTGCGTTGTTGCTGCAGGAGGTGCATTCAATATTGATGCTCCATAAGTGCTGTACTGTGGCTCTCAGCTCTTGGTTTATGGCCTATAGGGAACGGCAAACAGAACCAATAAAGCTGAAGGACTGCAAACCAGAATAATTAGCTAAAAGAAGCTAAGACATGGTCTGCTGTCTGCCAACTGTTTTCTCTAATTTCATATATTGGTGGGTTTTTTTAAATATTGATTAGACCAGAGCCAATTTAATAACAAAATGCATTAGATACATAGAAGCATAACTTGACTGACTTCATTTTAAAGTATGTTCTTCCTGCTGTACCAAGTTTGCCACGTAAACCAGTCAAAGACAGTTTTTGTGACGACTACAGATGAGTTTCTGTAGATCTTGCTGGGACATCAGTCCTCTAATCCTGGAAATGCTATTCAGGTGATAGAAGGCCGACTTTGTAACTGTCTTCATGTGGCTCTTAATGTTCAGGCCTGAGTCCATCACCACACCCAGATTTTGGGCCTGATCACTGGTTTCTGACTGTAGATCATCGATTAGTCGCCCCCCCTCCCCACCGTGTCTTTTCGTGTCTTCCAGTTAGATGTTTGCCTCTCTCTGGGAAGGCTGTGCTCTCCTCCTGCTGATGTGGAGCAGCCTGTCTTTGTTGTTTTTGGAGGCCCGAGTTACACGCTGTGCCCCTCAACGGTCAACTCCAGTTCGATTCGGCCTATACGTCCTGCGTGACGCTCGCCGCTCCTGCTTGCCTTCTGAGGGTTGGTGAGTTGGCGTGTGGCGGTCAGCCAGGAACATGTGTGAGCAATCTGTAGAGTCAGACGAGTGTGCAGAAGGTGTGGGTGCTTGTGGTTGCAGATGCCCTTTTATTGTCTGCAGGATGAAGAAAGGTTCCCGTACCTGCTCGTTTGCTGTAATTAAGCCGTAATGATATCCTCTTTGCCTCTGGCCTCCTACGCATGATCCTCCGAGGTTTTCCTCGCCAGAGCTTTCAGCTGAAGGTGTAGCTTTCTGTAATTTGTGGAAAGCAGAGAAATGCTTTAAAGGAGTCCTCTGAACCCTTTGGATCCTGAAACGCTGCAACCCCCAAGGCAAAAAAAGGCTTGTTTGCATTAACCTCCAAACGTGGACACCCTGCCATCTGAGCGTAACCCCTGACCTCTACCTTCACTAAACATCTAACCTCCACTCAGCCCTCTCAGAGACATAACAGAGCCCCTGTTAGATTATAGACTTCCTGACTGCAGGTTGGCCAGAGCCACATTCAGGGCGGCGTGGGTTTCACGTTATGGTTAGACCAAACACTGCGGTTCAGATTGCTACCCCGAGATGAACTTTAGCGTTTACTCCAGCATGCAGCCTTTCAGACTTGACTCCCCTTTGTTTGTCCCAGAGGAGTTTATTAGTACAACGTCCTGCCCACCTCTGGGACAACAAACTCTCTGCGGTTTCATACCCTACCGTAGCAGCAGATTGCAGCGGATTCAGTTTTCCAGATTAAAAAAAGAAAGAAAGCGCCGACCGGTTGTTTTCTGGGGAGGGCAAGAGAGCGACGGCGGCCCTAATACATTGTTTACGGAAATGTATTTTCTGTGTTAGTTTTCCTGCCAAACTTTTGCCAACTCGAACTTGGCACTCGGCGTAAGCTCCTGAAATCAGTCTCCGTGTGAGTAATGAGCGTACGTTTATTCCAAGAAAGGTGATTACCACAACAACCAAGAAGCAACATGCTCCCTCCTCTGACCTACATGGTAGCTTATTAAACTCTCATGACAAATGGAATGCCTTTGCTTTATAAACAATCGGCATGTGGGTGTGAAACTTGAAAGCCTGCGCCGTAATTATGATGGATGCCGTTTTTTGGTTACTGTACTCCTTCAGAGTAGCTGTCAGCCTAGAAAGCGCGTAGTGATAGGATCAAGCTGTCCGGCGGCTTAAAGCACAGTGCCAGGTTGGTTTTAGCACAAAGACCTATCGAAAGTGTTCCCATGGCGTTATCTCTTGGAATGCGGCTTACTACAAGCAGGGTTTCCACGGAGACAACAGGAACATGTTTCCCTCATCACTGAGGCTGACCAGTCCGCGAGGATGCAACAGAATTCACAGTTTGCCAGGAAATCCAGACGCAGGGAAAACGCCTGGAAGCCAGATACAGATGGGTGAAGGAAAGGTGAATCTCCTTCAGTTGAATCTGTTTGTCTGTTTTTCTATGGTTTCATTTGTTTCGGGTTGCCTTCACAGCGGCTCTGTTAAATCTATTGCAATCAGATTCTCATTTGTGTAGAAAGTCTGGTTCGCTTGGGGAGGTGTGAAGACGTACCTACCTCCGACGTGAACCAAAAAAAGCGAACTCTGGTCCGCTGACAAATACAGGTCTCATGTCGGTTGGGGTGAAGCCGCAGTTCGAATGCATATGTGAACGCCAAGCGGACCGGAGACCGCTCTAAAAGCAAGGTGTGAACGACAGCGCAGGGCATTCTGGGTGAATACAACCAAAACAAACCTGCAAGTCGACCGCCGGAGAAATTACCGCTAAAGACAATCCTACGGTCTTTAGCAGTAGGATAAAGACCGTAGGATCTTTATCCTTTTAGGATCCTATGGTCCCTAAAAACTGACACAACTCCATTTTTGTTCATATTTTGTTAAGAAGGAAGCTTTACATGTTTTCTGGAGATCTCGGTTGCAGAACCACCACAGGTGAGGGGGTGAATTGAACCAAGTCTACCGTACCATCAAGTGTGAAAACAGCCTTCATTTTCATTAAATATGTAGGGATGTGGAAGTCGAGAGGAGCCAGTTGAGGTGGATCGGGCATCTGGTCAGGATGCCTCCTGGACGCCTCCCTGGTGAGGTGTTCCGGGCCCGTCCCACCGGGAGGAGGCCCCGGGGAAGACCCAGGACACGCTGGAGGGACTATGTTTCTCGGCTGGCCTGGGAACACCTTGGGATTCCCCCGGAAGAGTTGGCCGAAGTGGCTGGGGAGAGGGAAGTCTGGGCCTCCCTTCTTAAGCTGCTACCCCGGCGACCCGACCCCGGATAAGTGGAAGAAAATGGATGGACGGACGGACAGACGGATGTGCAAGTCTTCAAATTCCTTAACTTTTCCACACTATGACACGACTTGACACAAACTGAAGTTGATGCGTTTCTTCCATGTAGCTGCCATATTGTGATTTGACATTTCCCAAGAGCTCAGTTATTTGTCTGTCTGTTTTTGCACTGCAGCTCTACCTTTGTATCATTTTCTTAAAGCAATGGAAATTTTCCACATTCAGATGTCAGCAGAATCCTTTTCTGTCCTACCATCACAATTGTAAATGTGTAGCATTTGCTTAACAGGAAAAGCTTCCTTTGGTTAGATGAGTCAGATGAACTTTTTAGCCACTGACGCTGCATTTTTGTGCGTTTTGCGTAAAACAAAGAATGTTTGGAAAGCTGCCATGTTGAGGAACAGAGGATCTGAAATGCAGTAGGCCGAAATTGTTCTGTGAACCTTACCAGATTGTATGCCACTGTGAAGTTGTTGAAATACCAAGAGAGTTTAGATAAACGCTGGTCTCTCGAAGGAGTAATGATCCGAGACTGCTGACCATATCAACGCGGAAACGGCTTAGCAGACACAATAATAACCTTCCGCCATGACAATCTGAGTCCTCAGAACTAAATGTCATGGAAAACCCATGTTGACCTAAAGAGAATGATGATGATGATGATGATGATGATGATGGTCTCGAGAGGAATGGTCAAAGATCCCTCTCCCCAACCTTTAAAATACTAGAGGAGAAGACCAGACGCTGTCCTGCTGGCAGATTGGGATGGTGCAAAGCTTAGCAAGAAGGAAATTGACGATTGTGGAACCTCTGATTTAGTTTTTGTAAAAGCATTTGTCTCTTAATCTGGAGTGGCTGTAAAAAGATTCATTTCAAGGAGCAGTATTATGTAATATGCACTATCTAGAGCTTTACATCATGTTATTATGTTATTCCGTCTTCAAAAACATACCTGGATACCTGGAGTGTTCCCTTGATTCTTTCATGCATGTTTGACATTTAGCTGTGCAAGCCACCTAGCTGGAGACAGTCGAAGCTCCTCTTCTCGTCTGAGCTGCAGTTTCCAAGCGTCCGAGCTTCCGCCTCACAGATCAGCTCCCCCCCTGTAACTCCCACACTCAGCTCCTTCAGACTAGCCGGCAGCAATTAGCAAACACCTGGTGAAAGGAGCTACTCCTCCTGTGCAACGCCGGTAAAAACGTTATTAAAAGGTTGACAGTGATAATGAGGAGTTTCAGAAAGAGCTGGGGAGCTTAAAGAGACAGAGGCCCAATTTCAAGGTGTTAAATTACAAAGTCAAATTTCTTTTCAAGTCATATTTGATGTAAAATGCCTTTTCATAGCAACTGATGGTAACATAGTTACTTGATTTGCTATGAGATGGCACTATGTGCCTTGGAAATACATAACACTGTCCCTTTAAGACTTCTTCTACATCTTTACCATGGGTGACGACAAATCTATCCAGATCTGCATTTTACACCTGATTGCAAATCTGAGCTAAATGAGAATGTTCTGCTTTGCAAATAAAGGCTTGTGTAGTGTGTGTGTGTGTGTGTGTAGGAGGGGGGAGGGGGGTGCGTGCGTGTGTGAGGAGTGACATATAAAATAGTTTCCTACGCTGCAGGGAACAGCAGAGAGTTGCTTAAATCATCACTCCAAGGTAGCATTCACATTAAGGACAGCTGACATACTAATGAAGTCCAGCTGGAATCACATCCTCCTTTCTGTAGGATGTGTGCGTGTAGGCGTGTGTGTGTGTGTGTGGGGGGGGTTTGCGTGTGTGTGTGTGAGTTTCTCTTTTCAGCCGGCATCACTCCCTCGCAAACGCTGCTTCTCTCATGCCAGATTTCCGTTTGGGGAATAATCCCGACAGGTCGCATGCAGACGGATGTACCGAAAGGTGAATTCATGCTGGAACTCTGCATGGCCCTGTGTGGCTCCGCTGGCTCACATCAAGCAGCTAACTGATTTTTTGCAAAGAGATGCACTAAAACGGTGACATTGCACCTCTTTAGTTTATTTTGTTTCTTTGCTTGTTTTAATTGGCAAAGGAAGCTTTTGGATTTTTCCGTCACGTGTTGATTTTGAACGCGCCAAATTGCTCAAAAAGATGTAAAAATGCAGCAGAGATTTTTATTTTTTTAAACGATAGTGCACGCCGTTGCTGGAGGAGGCCATTTTTGTTTGAATTTTGTGTTCCACTTTGTTTCACTCTTGGTCCATAAGACCAAGTGTAACTAGTGGAACATATCATAAGTACGATTAAGCCATTCTATGTGTGTTTGCCTCGGTCCAAACATTGAGTTTATTGTCTGGATAAATGTATTTTCTGGGCCACTGCAGGCAGAAGAAAAGAAGGAGCAAATTTCCACCCAAAAACTTTTGCAATCAATAATTCTGGAGAAAAATCAAGGAAATTTCAGGGTTTGAAAAGTAGAAAAAAAACTCAGAAAATTTGAGATACATTTTAGAAAATTTCTAGAAAAAAACACGAAAATTTCCAAGTTTCCTAGTTTTTTTTTTTTATATGAAATCTCAAATCAATCTCAAAATTTGAGGTATTTTTTCGGCAGAAATGTTACCCCTCTTTTTGCTGTGTATGTCTAAGCAGTAGATAGCTGCTGCTTTTCTGTTATAAGCCTGAGTATATAGGTTGCTGCTGCATTTGGAGGCTCTCTGGGAATAAATAAAAGGTTTTTCTTGCACCTGGAAGAAGTTTGTGTGCGCCGTTAAAAACGGCATTAGTTATTTTTTCCGTGAGCTGCGTCTTTTGGCTTCAGTCGACATCGTTATTAATTAAAAAGTAAGTGAAAGAGAAAAAAAGAGACCGTTGCAGGTTGATAGGCCATAAATTTATCCGATCACCCAAACTTAATCCAGATCTTAGAACAGTTTCTGATCATTTTTAATTGAAAATCTTCAGAACATTCAGCATTCCTGTGTTTATGAAACCGCTCCTAGTGATAAATAATATTTTACTTCATCTCATGTTTTCATCACAGCGCAAAGTCAGAAAGCAGTCCAAATAAACGGCCGCTCAGGAAGCGGCGTTATCACAAAATCCACCTGACTGCAACAAACCACATGGATCAATATTTTTATAGTCGTCTTTATTTTATTTTTTTTGCTCATGGTCCCGTTTTCCCCAAACATCAGCAAAAAAAATTGCAGCCGCCGGACAGTAAGCCCTGTAATGCACCCGAACCGGCCCACGGGAGGAGGAGGAGGAAGGCGGAATACAAAGCAACCACTAAACCGACACTCCAAAAGGGCCTCGCCACGTTGGTGGTCCTCGCACTTTATGGCAACTCTTTAGTTAGAGCTCTCTGGGCTTTCTAGGCAGGGGCGTTCAGAAAAAGGCAAGTAAAAGTGGAATGTTGTAATTTCTTGCAGGTGGGGCATTGATATGCGCGCAGCTTTGCTTTAGCTGGCTCTCGGAGAAGTCAGGGAGTTTTTTTTGTTTGGATGGCTCATTTTGGGGGGGAGAGTAACACCAGGATGACAAATTAAATACAGTGTGGCCAGAATTCCCACCTCTGTCCCTGGGCAGCAGCTGGACTGCAGATAAACGGCTGCTCGTCACGGTGGGGCAGGACATGCTGGAGGTGGCTTGTTTGGATAGTTTGACGCTGGCTTCAGATCACAGGTTGAGCGCCTGCTGGCCTCCTAACCTCAGAGCAAAGGAAGAGGCAAACCCAGGTCTGCCCTCCAACATATAAATCTTGAAATGTGCAATAACACACACGACTGCATGCACCAGTGGAGCAGCAGCAGCTCCACTTCTGCAGCTTTACACAATGAATTTTGCAGCAGCAGCTCTGCAAAAACACAAAATGTTATCAAGTGTCATCTGTCTAGTGTCTAGTTCAAACATCTTAGTGTACTTATAATGAGACCAAAGTAACTTACAACTTTCCGACAAGATATTGGAGCTATTTTAGCCATCCACTCCTCCGGAGGGTTGTTGGTGACTATCACCAGCTAACGTTCCGGGCGGGAGGCGGGGTCACCCTGGACAGGTCACCAGTCTGTCGCAGGGCAACACAGAGACAGACAGGACACACAACCATGCACACACACACACACTCACACCTAGGGACAATTTAGAGAGGCCAATTAACCTGACAGTCATGTTATTGGACTGTGGGAGGAAGCCGGAGTACCCGGGGAGAACCCACGCATGCACAGGGAGAACATGTAAACTCGGTGCAGAAAGACCCCGGACTGGGAATTGAACCCAGAACCTTCTTGCTGCAAGGCAACAGCTCTACCAACTGCGCCACTGTGCAACCCCTTGTTTTAACTCCATAATTCCATAATAGCATGAACGGGCAAGGCTCATCTTCACTTTGCATTTACTTTATAGAACATTTGGTATACTTCACTCAACCAAGTGCCCAGAGAACCCAGAGAAATTAAAACAAACTTAGAATCCATAGAAACTCCTATTGGTTTATCTAGAGAAACTACTCATTACCTTAGAAAAAGAATCCAGAGAAATCCCTATTAGTTTATAAATCACGGGCTACTTATTCTTAAACATGGGGTTATACTTTTTGTTTCCTTTTTTCTTCTTTTCCTCTTTCCTTTGATTTGGTGTTTTGTTGTATTTCCTTCTAATTCACTTAAAGCACTTTGAATTCTTGTTGATGTCATTGGATTCAAGTGCTACATGAATCCAATGACCTCAACCTACCTTCACATCCATGGACTGGTATTCACAGTGTCTTGCTGCATCATGACCTGGTACGCCACTTTTCCATGACATCACTGTCTTGTTTGTCATAATAAAGGAATAATTGAGTGCATATGCAAACAAACTACTTCCTGCATCTTTAAACTCTCTCTTTAATGAGTGTTTATGGCCTTCACGTGAACTCACCTGAAGGTTCGGCCTCTGAACAGACAGTCGGACGTTAACTGACTGGAAAGTCGTCAGACAGCTTCTTCATCCGCAGCATCCATTTTGATTGTTTACAAAAACGACTCTGGCGCGGCTTTTTATTGCAACCACGTGCCGAACGCATCCCGTAGGAAAAGGATGGATGTGATTATCTCTTTGCAATCACGCCTGGGTGTAAATCTGTTTGAGACGGAGGAGCGCTTCTGCTAGGACTGAAACCCGAGCTCTCGGAGTCATTCCATCTCCAGGCGCGGCCGTTACTTCTTTGCGAGCTGTTCAGGACACCCAAGAGCATCATTTCTACAATTAAGGTGCGTTAAAGTCCTTGCTTTCACAGCTGGATGGGAGCCCGGGTTGTAATTAGGCCCGTCGGTCCTGAACGCTGAGCCAGGACAGCAGCCAGACCTGGCCAATCAGAGAGCTCCTTTCTGACATAATGGAATCTAAACCCGGACTCAGTGAAAACGATAAACCCAGACAGATAAGAAATCAGATTCTATTCTGTATGTTTGTAAAATAGCATGGATCAAATCAACCAAGGCAAAGTTAAATGCAAACACATTGAACTCCACAGTAATACCTAGTAGTTTCCTTAACAGCCAGGATTGAGGTGGATGGTTTTACTGTCTTGCCACATAACATTGAAATGTAAATCTTTTTTTTCTTTTCAGCAGCACATTGTTTGTTCATGACCTGGTATGCTACAAGTCATGAAGTATTACGGGGTTTTCAAATTAAAACTCTGCCTTGTTTGGCTCGTTAATGTCCTTGCAAAGTCTAGAAGTGCTGAACTTCTAAACGTGGATAGACTGACGCAAGTCCAGACTTGCCTGGAACAACTGCAGCAGGGGGAAGGAAGGCCAGCTAATTCCAATGATTCTTCACATTTGGAAAGTTTATTTTGTGGCCAGATTTACTGAGTTTCTCAGGATTGTCTGGGCAATGGTTAGATCTTACTGGCCTTTCCCCCCCAAACGAAGTCACCATAGAGGCAACAGGGTAAGATAAGATATCACAAAATCACTTCAACAAAACCCCTCTGTCTACTATACTATTGTTACTTGTTTGATTTGTTGTGGTCTGAGAGTGCATTCACCCCAGTCCTGCCTAGTTCACTTCAATCAGCTCAAGTTCATCTGCCTAGAGACGGTCCGGTTTGGGAGATGTGAATGCGTAACCGAACTCTGATGCGGACCAAAACAAGTGAACTCTGGTCCACCTGCAAACCTGCTGGATGTCTATTCAGTTGACAAATGCTCTCCAGAACCAGAAAGCGGATTACTGCGCAGGGTATTCTGGGGAAACACGACCAAAACAAACACATGTGACTCGCACTAACAGGAGAAACAACTTTTGTTTTTTTTGCCAAAGACGAAAGAGAAATACTCCAACCGCTAAACTCTGACGTTACTCCATTTTTGTTTATGATTTGTGAAGAAGGAAGCTGCTTTCTGTGTCTTCTTCAGAGGTTTTCGTGTCGTTTCCTTCAGTAGTCCTTGGTACGGCGCCACCACAGGCGAGGAGGGGAACAGGCTAGTAAAGTATTTGGTTTGTTTGACACTGTGTTGTGCAAAAGAGAGCAGCTGAAAATGGAACAAATGCTGCAATTTTGTTCTCTAATGGAGCCGAGTCTACCGGACTGACACAGTGTAAGGCAGGGGTGTCAAACTCCAGTCCTCAAGGGATGCTGTCCTGCAGAGTTTTTAGATGTGCCACAGATACAAAACTAGGGAGCCCATAAGGGGACATGGGGAAAAAAAAGAAATCCAGACTTACTTTCTCGAGATCTCAAAATACCGACATATTATCCTGAGATTCTGACTTTTTTTCTCGAGATCTTGAGAAACTAAGTCGAGATCCCAACTTTTTTCTCGAAATCCCGTCTTTTTTTTCATCTTGGGATCTTGAGGAAAATAGCTGGGATTTCTTTTTTTCTTTTTCTTCTTGTCCCCTTAGGGGCTCCGTACAAAACACTGGAATAAAATGGCTTAATTGCCTCCTCCTTGTGTAGAAAAGTTCTCCAGAGCCTTGCTAATGACCTAATTATTCTATTCAGGTGTGGTGCAGCAGAGGCACATCTAAAAGTTGCAGGGCAGTGGCCCTCCAGGACTGGAGTTTGACACCTGTGGTCTAAGGTGACAGAGTGAGTTGTGTTTGTTCGTGAGGAGTCTGTTAGAATCATCACTGGCTTGACTCAACACCCGTTTACCCCCACCCTGTGTCCCACTGCATGCACAGCTGCTACATCAGCAGTAAAAGAAGTAAAGACGTGATTAGGAGACCTCAGCTGTTGGAAACATGAGCTAAAACTCTCAGTAAAAATGAACTCTCAGTTAAAATAGTGAATTTTAAATGGTCTCAGTGTAACTGTGCGACCTTATGACAAACAGATCAGGAAAATGATCTTTTTGAAAGTAAGGAATTAAAAGAAGGCTATACTATAAGCTAAAAGAGGATAAAAAAAAAACCTTTAATAGACAAATAACATAAAAGTTATTTTTATGATATTTAATTCCAAACCTATAATCAGGTCAATTCTCACACGCGTCTTTCATTTTCTACTTGCAAACAAACTATTCCACATTGCACTTCCACCATTAGATATTAATTGACTTCATATTACCTAAATGTATCAGATATGAAACATTAATCTTTATCACACTAGTAATCTTTTTGTAGTTGTTACTTGCTGGAATGTTATCATAACTTGTAAATTCATTTTATGTGTTTTTTTTTTTTAAAACAAAAAACGTCTTTTATGTCTCCCGAGACGACCAAAAGTGTGAGTAACCTCCCAATATTTTTCATTGATGTCACCTTGGTATGTTCATTTAAATTGTCAGCTGTTAAAACATTTCTGAAGACACACAACAGTCAATCTGCCAGGGAAACAGACGGGGCATCGGGAAAGTGACCGACAGTCCAAACAATCCGAGACCAGAAGATCGAAGAAAAGCAACTGCTGTTGCCACTCATTCTGTTAAGACTCATAAAGCTTCTTCTCAACAATAGGAAATCTATTGTTCTATACAATGACCAAGATTATTTATGATCAGAAAAAAAAAATGTTTACGAGAGTTCCCAGTCTTCCAGGAATGGATGACTTGACTTGTTCACTCCGAGCCACAAAAGCTTGCATGTGTTCTGTAGATGTATGAAGATCACATCATATCTATTACATGAGTAGCTCTGGGATGAAACAAGAACATCTGGCTTCAATCACAGGGTTAAAACTCAAAGAATGAAGAGCGGAAACAGTTTGTACTTGTTGTGTGAGTTACAATAGGCCTATCATTTGATGCTGTCCCTACAGGGCAGATGATCTGATTGCATAATAATCACCTGCTGCATAAATTTCCATACTAAAGAGCAGCGTTTCCTCATCAAGCAACAAAATTAATTTGCATTTGCAGCGGTCAAGTGAATTATGACTTGAACTTGAGGTAATTATTGGAATAATAACCTCTGACATAACAGCTGGTGTTTGATACATCGGAGTAATTTCAGGTAAGCAGCAGATATGTTCTTCAGTTGAGTAAGCGCATTATTGTTTTCTACAAACGGTGCATCTACCAGTTTGCAAAAGCACGGAGTTCCTTGCAGGAATATTCATACCAGGACTTAACATACTGTCATATTTTATTGGAATGTTATAAACTATGATGTTTACAATCGCAGATTATTGTAAACGACAATGTTTTATATGTATACATGTGTAAAAATGTGACATACATTTGTATTTACCCCAAATGGAGTACCTAGTGTTGGTCCAGGGGTGCCTGAAGTCGATCCTCGAGGGCCGGCATCCTCTGTGTTTTAGTTCTCTCCCTGGTTTCAACACACCTGGATCAAGTGATGGCTCATTAGAAGGTCTAAGAAGAACATTGACATGCTGAAAAGGTTGCTACTGCCACCAGGGAGAGAACTAAAACATGCAGGATGCCAGCCCACGAGGACCGACTTTGGGGACCCCTGGTCCAGGCTCATCAAAGTTCATGGTTGCCAAGTGATCAAATGTGCAAACGTTTCAAGATGCGTGAACACTTTAGTGGTAGAGTACTGTAAGGGATTACTACTGGTAATCCCTGCTCTTAACTGGGGTTAAGAGCAGACATGCTGCATTGTTCCAACACTTTGATCTCCATTCCACAGCCTTAGTCGTCTCTCTCTCAGTAATGGCTGAATGTATGATTCAGCGGTGACGCGCCTTTTCTGACCCTGCAGGCCGCCTCCTGTCCACGACCACGGAGCCTCACCGACCCAGACGACGGTTGACGACGGCAACGGACGTGTCACTGCAAATGTGTTGAGCGCTATTGTGGAAGGACCACAGACATGCTGCAGATATGAAAACAGACTAATAAAAATGGAGCATCCAGATACAGCGCTGGAGCTCCCCGCTGCGCCGTCCCATCTGCATCGGCCTGTTTACACGGTACACAAACCCCGTTAGGCGCTAGCAGGCAGACGGAGAGACGGTACAGTCTGACTCAGACGATAGCCTCTTCTGCTCCCGGGTTAGAGAGCCAACAATGATTCAGGAACGGGCTGGGTTGCAAACTTAACCTTTTGCTTAATATTTAATGCTCTGGTGCTGTGCTGCATCGACGGCACACGGAGGTTAAATTCCTCTCAGGATCACGTTCTATAACCCAACAAACACTTTTCAGTCCTCTGGACTCAGCTTCTTCCATTCACTTTTACCTCCCCGGGGTTCTCTGGAGCTCTTCAGGAATGCATCATGATGTATTTCTCTTACTCCAGAGAGATAACGTGCTCAAAAATCTCTGGCTTTTGGTGATTCTTTTTTTTTTTTTTTGCTGGCACTTGTCGTTCTCTTCCATGCTTTGTGGTCGTTTCCGCTCTCAAACATGAAAGCTAGACTTTAGGAAGAGTGGGCCTTGTGTTGCATTATGGGAAGTGCTTTTCATGCTGCCAGGTCTGATTCTGCTGCTAATGTTGAAATGGAAGGGGGTTTGAATTGCTCCTTGGATGGGCAGGATGGGGCGCTTGTGGAACATTTGAGAGCGTAGTTCAGATTCTCTGCAAAAATACAAAACCTTATGAAGTATTGTTTCATAGTTTCTAGTGAAAATATCTTGCTATACCTCAAATAAGGCAAAACTAATTTACAAGCTATTTTTTGGCAAGATATAGAGGTTTGTTTTAAGTCAATTAAAAACACAAATTGGTTTATTCATAGCATGAAAAACATGTCTTGTTTTCCATGTCTTGAAATAGACGTTGCAAAGACGTCCTTTGCGATAAAGCTACTTTTTCTTACAGTAAACTTCTTAATAATACAAGCAAAAACACTAGAGTTGAGTAACAAAGAACAGTTCAAGGCCAAAATCATCCCCCAAATAACAAAACAAAAACCCGTCAGACAGTTGGCAGAATCGTCTTCAGGATCCCTGAGACTTTAAGGAAAATGTTATGCAAACTGAAGAGAAAAAATGTGGCTCTTCAAGAAAGGTGTACATTCGGCTACATCTGCCGTTAAACCAACACAGCTGTCCTGCACAGTGGTGGTTGTGGTGGTGGGATGGCCTGGGGCTGTTTTTGCTGCTTCAGGACCTGAACGATTGGTCGCAATCGACGAAACCGTAAATTCTGCTATCTACCAGAAAATCCCGAGGGAGAGTGTTGCCAGGTTATTGATCTTAAAGTCATGCACGTTTAGTGCAACACGACTACGATCAAGACCACCTCTCAGTGGCTCAGAAGGCAACAAGCAAATGTCTGGACTGGCCTAGTCAAAGTCTGAACATGAAGCTGCTTGAAATGCTGTGGAATAATCTTAAATATGCTAATCACACCTGAAAAGTCTCAAAAGTGTCTCAAAATGAAGGCACTCTGCAAAGAAAAGTTCCTAAACAACCAGTTATGATTAGCCCAGTTTACCTTTTTTGTTCTTTTTTCTATGTTGGACCAGGCTGGTTTGGCTGTTTGTCCCTTGAGAAATGAAACAATTATTTGAAAACGACAACTTGGTATCTTTGCCTGATTTTAAAATCTGTTGTTTTGTGCTTAAAAAACAAACAAAAAAAACCCCCAGAAGAAATCTGTAATCTGCAAAATACTTTTTTCCCCGGCTCTGTAAGCGCTCAGGCTGGGGGAAAAAGAACAAACATGTCAAGAAGGGAGAGCACCTGCTGAGGAATCTCAACCATCTCTGCTCATCTTGTGTTTCTGTAAGTGAACGACTGTGCATGTGTGTCTGTGTGCATGCGTGTGTGTATGTGTGGGTGTACCTGCATGCACTCTCCATCAAGTCCTGTCGCTCATTCATCTTTCATGCCTGTTGGCCCCTCCGGAGCAAATCATATCCCTAATGCCTCCTCAGGGAAGGATGGATGTCATTATGTGTGCTTGTGCTTTTGTGTAGTTTCTCTGAGCGATAATGGAGACTGCAAGGAATGCACAGGAGAGTGAATCCTGACTTTGGGATGTCCAAACCATCTGTGAAAATGTCTCGGATACCCTCCTGATTGCCGGTTTTTCATTTGACAAAAGCACCATCGTCGCCACTTTGAATTGCTCTGCTGGTTTTAGTAGAAAATACACAAACATTTCATTGTCCTCCAATTGTTGGTTGAATGTCAGGGTTCAAGTCTCGCCTCTTGGTTAAATAAACTACGGCTTTCTGACTGGTCAGGAAAGGAGGAAAAGAAACTCTCGCATAACTGAGGTTTAATCGAAAGGCGTTCTATGATCGGTTGAAGTTGAGAAGTGTTGTCTTGATTAGTACCCAGTGAACATACCTAGATGGGCCCCATATGGGGAAAAGGAGGGCAAACAATATGGGTCCCACATGGGTTTGTCCGCGGTTTCCATGGTAGCCCCACACGGGTTTGCCCAGGTAGGCCCCATGTAGGAGGTGCCCCTGCACAGGCAAATCTTGCAATTTTAAGGTTGTTGTCCAACCGCAATCAGCACATTAACAACTTAATCCGCATTATCATCCGCCCTGGTTGTTGTTTTCTTTCGGACTTCCACACATCGGGACAAAGAACAGTGACGATTGTGGAGCATCAGTGACGCACAGATCACCTTGTCATGATGGAAATCAGGAACGCGAGTATAGAACGGAGCGACTCCACTTGTTTTCCCAAGTTGCTTTTGCCGTCACAGCCATGGCTTCTACTTGTTCACGTCCAGCTAATTTATCCGTGAACGTGATGCACCAAAAAGTTGGAAACAGCTCGATAGGAAACCCGCACACACCTTCATCCTCGTCACGTGTTTGTAGATTTGATCGAATCAGAAAACTTTGGCTGAATTCACACCACATGACGCTATGTAATAAATATTCCATTACATGCAATATATCTTGTTGATTGACCAAGGGTTCTTTGGGTTGAAGATATTCAGGCGAGTTGGTTTTGAGCCCCAGCTGGGTTTTTGCTGCATGTCTTCTCCGCCTGTGTTTTCAATCTGGGACCGTAGATTCATAAAGGCCACCGAAGCTCCTCCCAAAAAAAAATCATCTTACAAAAACACTCTACTGGTCAATCATCGCCATGTGGACCACTTATGAGCTTGCATTTAAATGACCGCTTCTTTCAATTCAGTTTCCCCGATATAATTACATCATTTTACGTTTGGCTGGATCTGATTCATCATTAAACACATTCTAAATGAAGAAACTCTCCTCTCTCCAGCTCTCTGCTTGTTACCCTCACAACCTCTGCAACGTGGCCCTGCAATAATGCACTTTCTCTGCATAATCACCCTGGTAATTAGGCTTGCTGTGGCGTAATTACACATTACTGCAAATGTATAAAACTTCCTGCTGACTGGAAACCCTGACCTGTCTAAACAATAGGGCTGTATTTTTCCTCGGGCTTATTACTATCCTCCTTTCCTCTCTACTCTGCCTGTCTGCGCTCCAGTCTGGTCCCATGAGTAAGAGGAGACAGGCTATATTACCCTGACCACGTGTTTGAGTTTCTGGTACTGTGTGTTTCGCCATTTAACAGTTCGCCAATACTGAAAGGACAAACAAGACACTGGGATGGCAAAATACACAAAGTTTCATTGCCTGTTCAAGCATTTTCCCAACGAGGAAGCGTTTTGGAGTCACCAACTTCGACTGGATCCCTCATCCAAATATGTGCAGTGAACTGAACCCCGAGTTAGGAATTGATGGGCGGTTTGTTGTTCAAACAAACCGCAACAGCCATTAATTAAACAGGACTTTTTCACGTCAAACGAGCCTCAATGCATCACATTTGCTAATTTAATGAAATACGACTCGATGTATGTGGTGAAAAAGGCCATTATTAAAACTGTAGTATGTAACTTCTGAGGTTGTTTTTTTTTGTTAAAACTGTCACCATGCCCTGACAGTATGGCATGAGACAGATAATCTGTGAAAAATGTAACTACTCCACTTTCTCCCAGTGCTAACTAGCAACAGCCAATCAGAGCCAAGAGGAGCGTCTAAGTACTGTCAATCACCCTCCCCACTGTCGTCATCCACTCCTTGCTACAGCTAGCAGAGCCTGTAAATGCTCAGGCTAGTCAGTATAGCCAGCGATTAAGGCAGACAAACAGTTTTCCTGTGATGTTAAGTTGTTTCTCAGGCGTTATCACATTTAGCACCAAGTACGTGCGCTTGATTGACAACGCTAAGACCCTCCTCCTCGCCCTGATTGGTTGTTTTTGGTCGGGAGCATTTCTTCTCTCCCACGATTAGGAGATTGGAGATTGCTTTTTTTACAGATTATTTGCCTCATAACTCATGAGCCATTATTAAAGTTACATAGTGCAGCTTCAACAGCACTGTTCATCATGTTTACCACTCATTCAAATGCCCCAAACATAAAACAACAAAAATATGAAGAAAACAACAACAAAAAACGCATGTCACTTTTTCACCATCGTGATCCTTTTCTTTTTTCCATCTTTGACTGAGATAAGGCTGGTTTCATTCGCTCAGCTGGACGACCAACCCCTGGTGAAATGTCACAATGTCACTTCTGGTACGAGGAGTCTCAGTGTGGACATACTAAATTAGCCACAATCTCTGCATGAAAGCACTTATCAGTGTGACTCACGAGCAAACAGAGGTCACACATCTCGCCCGCGGGGTCTTCGGTCCCGCGTTCGCCCAGCGTCTCTTCCCCCAACGTATCGGAGGCCGGAGAGAACAGCGGGCGATTACCCTTTGCTTTATCAGTTCACTCAGTGTTGCAAGGCTCATCCGATGTGTCAGATCCTCAGAGCAAAGACTCCAAGTCGGTGAGGAGTCCAGGAGTTCTGGATTTTGTCGATGGTGACATAATAAAGAGAAGTTCAAACCAAGGGTGTCCTCCGACCTCACAGCCTCCTTAAGACGATCTCCAGCTCGCCTGACGGAGGAGCGGATTTGTTGTATCATTACTCCATTGGCTCCACTTCCACCAATTATTCCGACCAGTTTTAAACAAGCAGATTAAGGCAGATTAAATGAAATCTTAGCAAAAGTGAGGGAGAAAAGCTGATGAGGTCCACAGCCAGATGGCTCACTGTTTTGCAGTCCTTGGCTAAATATCTGAGATCCACTGAAAGAAGCAATTAACTACAAGGATTTTATTGACGCAGACTCCTTCCCCAGCGCTCTCCAGCCTTTTTCTTTTTTTTTTTCCTCCACAGCGCTTTAGTGTCCTTGCCGACTGAGGAGGTGACGGACGGAAGTGTTTGTCACAAAACACACATTTTCGTCAACAGGAAGTGAACCGATACTGGCGACGCAATCTAACATTACATCCTTCATGTAACACATTCCAGCCACAAAAAACCCCCAGACTTCACCGCAGCTGAAACACGACATCCCGCTTTTTCACCGGCAATAACTGACAACTGCTCCTCGAGAAAAAGTCAAGTGTCAGGAAGCTTCACAGCAATTAGAAACAACAAGATATTTAGCTTAGTTGACAATTGCTACTGTATGCATTTGCGTCCAGAAATTTTGCAATGCATGGCGGTAGGGATGCTATGGCAGCGGCCTGCCATGTTTTTGAGTTTGTTTAAAGTTACAGGACATTTGAAAATCATGTGTTGTTTTAAGACAAAAACAGGCAAAAAGAGGCAAACATAAAAAAAAAAATACAATTAAAATATACATTTTTTTGCACTTCAGTTATTTCATCCTAATTAAAGTGTCCAACATTTTTGACCCCTTGTCCGTGACTTGTCACTTTTTTAGCTGAAGTTGGTAAAGACAGGCAGCGGTCATGGTTAACAGCAAATGACCAAATCATCCCCACTGATTTCTATGAACTCTAGCATCTCAACCATACATACCAACATATATCAGGTGGATTGTTTTTGTTGTTATTGTTGTTAGTTTTACTTTTATTTCACCAAGAAAATAAATCCCATTGAGATCAAAAACTGGTTCCGAGACGATTGAGCAGAAACTTGAAGTCATTTCTTTCCAAGTTCAGTTGGGACTTTCTCGGCACCGAAAGTAAAAATAAGTTCTCACAATGAAGACAATATTTCAATAAACCAACAAATATGAAGGAAAAAGGCCTTGTGTGGTCTTACAAATCAAAATATGTATATATGATTGACTGACGGGGCATGAACGTCAACACTTGAAATACAATATGCAATTAATAATTGAGTCCTTTGCAACTGCGATGCTGCGCATCCTGATATTGAGATGATTGTGACTCAAGCTATTGTCATTTTCTTCATTCACCGTAACAAACAGCTCGATTTTGATGGCCTTAATCTGTTTTTCATGAAGCGCTTTAGGAGTGTAATGTATCATCCAGTACAGTGCACTGGAAGCTGCTTGTTTCCACATCTGAAGACATTTCTATGGGATAAAACCCAGACTCCTTAGAGATTATTTAATAAAGCCTGCGGCCAATGGCAGCCAGTGAGATCAGGAGGCGGCCTCTTTGTTAACTTATTGTTCCCCGAGCCTAACAGCAGGTTAAGCCGGTCCTGGTGGGAGAGTACTTCACATCCACTTGAAGGTAATAAAAACAGGTTCGGCGAACAGTTTGTCCTTCTCCCAGAGCGGCTCTCCTGCACCGTACGGGCTCAGATGTCTTCCCGGATCCAGATCCAGGTGGATCAAAGCAAAATCTCTGCATCAACGCAGTCCAGCTGTTCACACCGGTGGTTCAGAGGTGAGGGGGGCTTTACATGATCCACATGTGTTGAAAGTGGCCAGAGTGCCCTCTCGCCTGCTGATCTCCTACCTTACAACAATAACCAGAACCAACCGCCGGACCGAGACACACATTATGCACACAAGCCTCCTCAGATCTGCTCAGCAGAACCCCCCTCTGGGCGGTGAGGTACCAGGGTTCAGACCTCATACGGCGAGGTCCTCCTCACATCTGGCCCGAGTTACGGTAGGCACTTGACCCCGTCAGAGCCCAGCTGTTCGGGGGATTCGCTTTGCTGGCCGCCGTGTTTAGCAGGTGGAGGCCTCCGGGTTCGGATTCTGTGTGTATCCGCTCTTGCTCCTGCTCGGATATCACCGTTTTGTCCCCGAATAGCTTTCTGTGGTTGTAGCTAGTAGCTGAACAGTTGCGGACTGTGGGCTGGCAGCCCAGAAAAATAAAAGCTCTCCGGAGGAAGACGCTGAATAGATTAGATAACCGGCTTAGGGGTTGTGAACGCAGAGAGCTCACTTGTTGCCTTTCCGCCCAACACAAAGTGGCGTCTTATGACGGGTCACTGGCGCGTTTGGATTTAGACGTCCTCCCAGCAGACAAAGGGCAACAGTGTTACAGGGTTGCAAACGTCGGAACACATGTTCATAATCAACAGCCACAGCCCAAAACTTTGCAAACTTTTTTTTGTGCTCATGATTCATCCTTGTTGGCGGCGGATGGATTGAGGAATGTAACACGGAATCAGTTTTGTGTTTGTGGGACAATTGTTTGGGTTCACAGGTCGGCTCCTGTGGTTGTGCCAGATCCATTGAGCGGACGCAGTGACCGCTCCGTATGCTGATGTTCCTAAAATAATCCTAATTATAGGTCTGCTGACGGATTCTGATGGGAAATGGACAATTTCGGTCCAAGAGGCCCTCGCAAACGCGCAGTTATTATGGCCCAGCCAAGTTTAGCGCATTCTTTCTGCATGAAAAAATGTCCGGCTTATGAATTCTGCGCGGGCGAACTCATTCTTTGGCCTTCGCGAGAGAACCGTCAAGATGAGGATAGAAAAGAAAGTTGCGCTTGCCCTGCTGCTTTCGGCTGTCCAGTAGACCTATTTTGGTGCCGCCGGTGAGCAAGTCTGAGAAGGGTCAGGTATTTGACAGAACTCAGAACAAGTGGAGAGACAAAGGCCAGCTCTATCGTAAATTAAGCTGATCATAGAGAGCGTCGGTGTTTGCCAGGTGGCGTGGCAGCCCCCATGACGGTAATCAGTCTGGCTTGCGTCGAGCTTTTTAGAGGTGGCTGGACTCCTGATTTTGGGACTGCTACTGTTACAGCTTTCTAAAGCTCATTACCTGCAGAGCTATTTAAAGCCACAGTAGCAAGCCTTGCTCCACATGCTGCCTTTGATATGAGCGCAGCTGACTAACACAGTGACCCCGGCTCCCTGATTAGAGATAATAACGGGGACATTCAGACTGAAATTATGGGCATGATATGCGATGATTCCCAACTAAATTCGACAGCGTCAGAAGTTCTGCGTGCCCAAATCCACATTATGTACTGCAAAAGTATTTCAGTGGGTTTAAAAGGATGTCAGTTTGTGTTTTCCAGGCACAGAGTGTCATTTTATCAAGAAACTGTGTTACCAGAAGTGGTTATAAAAATGTGATAGAAATCAAATGTGACTTAAAAGAAATTTGACTTTGTAATTTAACACCTTAAATTTGGGCCTCTGTCTCTTTAGAAACTCCTGCTCTTGTTGAAAGTCCACCTTCAGGAAGTCATCACAACATGGCTCCTCTATTAACTCAAACGTTTTTACCAGTTTTTCACTGAGGATTAGGTCCTATAATGAGCTCAGCAGATGAGGAGTTCCACCAGGTGTTTGCTAATTGCTGCTGGCTAGTCTGAAGGAGCTGAGTGAGGGAGCTGCAGGGAAGGGACACTCTGTGAGATGGCAGTTTGGAAGGATCCAAAGAGGAGCTGCATCCTGAAGGCGGTACTCGGTCTACTCAGATGTTTTGCACCACTGGTTGCCATGGTTGATTAAAGGATTTCTCAAACAAGCATGAAACAATGAAGGCAACACTCTGGGCATGTTTTTGATGAGAGAATAACATTATAACGTAACATAAAGCCATAAAAAGATGACTGTACATAACACTGTTCCTTTAACATGACAAACCAACAAAAACCTGAAAAGTGTGGCATGTATTTGTATTCAGTAAACGTTCTAGCTGCAGGTCTTAGCACGTGGAGGTCCTGACATTTTTACCCTTTCTTCATTCATAATGTTTGATGATCAGGGTCAGCACATATTGTCAATTAAATTGGGGCCCGGACTTTGACTGTGCCATTCTAAAAAATGAATATGCTTTTAAAGCGTGGTAGGAGAAGATTTTTAATCAAATTAGTTTTTGAACAAAACCTATATGAAAAAATAAGCAACATTTTCAATTTAGAACCCCTTTTGCAGCTAAATCGCTGAATAAATAGACATATGATGTCGAAATAATATATCTGTTTTTAATTATTTAGGTTATTCAACCATCAGATTGGTGAACTGTAACTCTGCAGCTCCTCCAATAGAGGAGCTGCAGAGTGAGCCTCTTTCCTTCATCTTTGACTAATGATCTCCTAATCTAGTTAGTCACATAAACCATGTGTTTGTATGTGTCCAGTTTTAAAGGTAAATAAATGTTTATCAACGTCTGACACAGACCCAACTGGGGTCAAAATGCTGTAATAAATGCTTTGTAAACAAGTATATCTGCAATGCAAGTTTTGAGCCCTGGATCATCGCACACTGATACATCTGTAACTTCTTCCATTCAGGTGTAAAGTTTTACCGCGCTCTTCTCATTTTGACATGATGACTTAAACTGAGAAATTCAAAACTCGACATGTTGTTCTGTGGCCCAACCCGACTTTAAACTCCTCCACAAGCTTCTCCCTGACCTGCCTGATGTGTTCCTTGGTGCTCTTGACACCGTTTGCTCAACAACATTCTCCAACAAACCTCGGAAGACCTTCCCAGAACAGTTGGTTTTATGCTGTTCATGTTCATGTGCACATGCAGACATTTGCAAGTTAGGTGAGTTACAAATACACACCAACCTTGCCAGACTTTAATTTGCACAACCAGCAATCATTTTCCTTCCACTTCACAGTTTACACTAGTTTAAGTTGGTCTATCACATACAATCAGAATAAAATATTTTGCAGCTTGTGGCTGTAGCTTGAAATAAACTGCAATGAAGTTCAAAGAATGTGAATATGTTTCCACTAGCGTCTCCCTTGCACAACATGGACAGTAAAAAGCAGAAGGGATGAAGCGGCGCAGCGTGTCTCGCTGTGATTTGCAGCCGCCTGTGAAGCAGCAGCATCAGCTCTTCAGCCGCAGCTCAATGAAATGCTACCTTTGATTTAGAGGTCAGTTATGCCCAAAGAGAAGAAGTCTGAAGACCTCGGATTCGTAAAGCCACAACAGACGCAGTCGACCACGCAGCTATTCGTCAATAAGTTCAGCCTTTCTATCTCTGCTGTAAAAGAAATTGGTGTGGGGCGTTGAACCGCAGCGCTCCAAGGCCGACGTCCTGCAACTTCTTGAAGGGTGTCCAGGTCCAACACCTCTGGATCAAATAGCTTCAGCGTGTAGTCAAGTTCTTCAGAGTCTAAGGATCTAATGAACAGATTCAGGTTTGTTGAAGCAGACAAAAGAGGACGCAATACTGATTTTGTTACGTTTTCTGTCTGCAACAGTAGCTGCGTTTCCATTGACCATATAATTGCCATATAAAAAACCAGCATGCGTAGGTGGGCCCCATATGGGGAAAAGGAGGGCAGACAATATGGGTCCCACACAAGTTTGCCCATGCAGGGCCCATGTAGGCAGTGGCCCTACATGGGCAAACCCATGTGGGACCCATATTGTCTGCCCTCATTTTCCACATATGGGGCCCACCTAGGTATGCTGGCTGGGATGACATCTCAAAAATAAATCAGCATCATGAAAACATGGCAATTTTGAAAAAAAAACTAAAACTTTTTTGACAAGTTTTGGCGCTAGAATGAGGAGGCTCTTCGGTCTTACTGTTTCATCTTTGCAAATGGAAACAGTGGGATGTTACCACTGGCAAAAACGACAAAGAAGATGGATGATGGTTTGTTTTTGCTCTTTACGGACAATGTGCAGCTGGTTCCACTGGAGCTCTGACATCATCGCATAGTTCATCAAAAGTCGCATGTTATTTCAACGTGTTGGATCCATAATCCTTCTGTAAAATCACCCACTGCAATTTCCACAAAACGCCGCATCCGGAGCCCCTCCCCACTAGGCGGGGCTTGTCGCTCCGAGGCTTGAATAATATTTGCTCAATAACGCGCCATCGTCTCCTCACTGATAGATGAAGAGAATTATGAATACATCTCTGTTTACGTCCATCACTAAAATGATTTTTAATGACTTATCGTGTGAAAAACCTTGTTGACGTGATTTTCATTTCATTTCGTATTCAATGGAAATGCCACAATTATGAGCTCGTGCCTTTTCAACATCAGCAGAATATGTACAAAGATTTGCGCACATTAGTAACATAAACACAGCTACTGTTTAGCTTCATCAATTCACTTTATGAACTGGGTGACTGGAAGAGTAGGGGGTTATCTATTTAAGCCCCTCCTCCCACAGCCATGGAGTCAAGATGTTAGACCGGGGGTTCCAGGGACCTGGGGAGAGGCAACAGCCTCTTGTGGGCAAAGTTGCTCCCAGAGCCCAAAAATGCTCAACCTCAAAAGCCACAGCTGGCTAAAAGAGCGATGACATCAGCGTCTCTGCACCACGTTTCTCTCTGCGCTGCACATGAGCTGCATATGTGTGGCACAATAGAAAACAGACATGAGCTTGTGGTGTTGGGGCGTCGGGTGCCGGACGGCGTAGCGGGGGAAGGCCTCAACTGTACAAACGAGCGCCGCGAGCCGCACCCCTGAGACTGACTCCAATAAAACCTCCTTTTCCAAAGCAGCACTAATAAAGCAGTTAGAGCTTCTATTTTGAGAAATTGCCGATGTGCTGCTCTTTGTGTCTATGAGGTAATGATGGATGTTTTCCTTCCTCTATTACAGGACATGTAAAAGCCAACAACTGCAACAATGACTCGCTTTACAGGAAGCGGTATAATCAAGTAGCGAGCGATTCAAAGCGAGCCACCGTTTATGTAAACACGACTCTTATTGTTAAGAACAAGCCCAGTAACAGCTGCGATCAGTCCAAACGGGAGGTCAAAGCAAACCCCAGCGGTCAGCCGGGGGACGATTGAAGCCCACCCTCCTACATTTGGAGGAATTCAGTGATATGGAGCACCTGTGTCAATATTAATTGTGGGGAATCGGGGGGCCAGTTTGTGGGGAGAGGGGTTACAGGTCCTCTGGGTCTCCAGCTCTGAGGAGCTCAGGCGTGAAGTAGGTTTTGGCAACGCTGCGTGGAGAACCAAAACACAAGAAATGTTTGATTAACTGTTGTAAACAACTTTTTGTAATAACAGTGGAGCACATGAACAACTGTTGCTTAATATGAAAAGGCCACAAGGTAATGTTAGAACTCATGATTTTTTTTTTCAAATCAGTAAAACAATAGATGATAATCAGATGTAATGACAGTGTGGAACCACGAAGGCCAGATTTGAAAATTGGAAAAACACCATTGAAGGAACCAGATTGTTGCTGTTTTTGTCATAAAATGAAGCTAATGCTATGTAAGCTAATTGTTAGCTAATTGTAAGCTAGCAATTGTTAGCTTCAACAATTGTTTAAGCACTTCTATACTGGGAGTACTTAAACTAGCATAGTTTATGGGTGCTTTAGCTCTTTAGCTACATCGCTAAAGTGTGTAAACAATTTAGCAATTAGCTAATTAGCATGAGCTAATTGTTTAAGCACTCCTATGCTGGCTTAAGTAGCATAGGAGTGAAAATCAGTCAATGAGTTATTACATTAAACAAACAGTAGCTGTCTTGTTTTTTGTCATTCTGTTCTAAATGAGGAGTTAAAGTGATCTAATTTACTTTTGCAACAAATCAGTTTCATGCATGTAAGCTTGAGACGTCATATTAGCCGATGTTCTGGACAGTTAATTATGGCCAATGCACTGAAGCTACAACTCTCTTCAGTTTCACGTTGAGGGCCCACTGAAATTGTCTAACTTTATGTTCAAGTACCAAACATTTCCCTTCCAGGCAGCTGTAGAAAAACTGCATTATCCTCAGATGATTGGCAGATGGACTGGCGACTCGCTCAGGGGTACCAGCTTCCTCTTCATCATCCAAGGTGGGTTTTAATCTACACCGTGAGCATTCCTGTTGTGGATAATGGTTTCTTATTGCGGTTTGCTGGAGTCCCAAAACTTTCCAACTATCTTTGCAACCGTTTCCAGACTGATAGCTGTTAATGACTTTGTTTCTGAATTGGATTTTGAATGTCTTTCGCTCTAAGATGTACACGTCCAATTTAAGTGATCTATTCTACAAGGCTGGGAGAGATCAAAAGAAGAGGAAAACGATTGGTTTAAATAAGTTTTTCCCTAATAAAAGAAATAATTATTTGGAGAGGGGATTTTTTTTGTAATCACCCCGACTATAATGTGTTTATTAATGAAATTTGTTTGATGATGTGAAACATTTAAGTGTGACAAAGAAACAACAATAGAAGAAATCTGTAAGGAGACAAATATGTCAGCAGCATTATTTTTTTATGACAAGTAGCTACTTGTCATAAAAAAAAACATCAAACAATCAACCAGAAACATAAATTATGCTTTTAAGACTCTACATAATTTGATTAAATGAACCTTCCACGCGAGGAATGTTTCCTATGACAGCAATAATTCATGTAACTTTGGTCTGCGCACATTCTGTATCACCAAGTAGGATGTTTAGAACTCTGGCCCAATCAGTGTCAAGTCTCCAACAGACAACTAAATTATTAATATTAATCCATTAATTCAAATTCTTAAAGATGGGACAAATGATTTGCTTGTAATCGTATAAATTTTGCAAAAGTGGGCCAGATGGGGGGCCACTAATAATCTTGTGATGCCACAACACAACCAAAACCGGCAACAGAATATCAGGTTTTTAAAACTTTGGCTCGTTGCCATGACAGAAATCGAAATTTAGGATTTTTAAAAACATATTAAAACATTTTAAAAGTCTCTAAACTCATGTTTTCAAGTACTAACATGCCAAAAACCTTCTCATTCAGCATGTTACAACCTAGCTTGTTATTTTTACCTTTCTTATTCTGACTTCAGAAAATGATGAGGTGAAACTCAAATTAACCGAAGGTGGCCCGGGCCCCACACAGTCTTGGATCGGCCCTGCTGATAAACATTCAGTGAAGGTGACATTTTATTATTTTTATTATTATTATTTTATATATATATATATATATATCAAGCAATCCCGACCTCAGTATGGGCCAACATCAATCAATGTCACGTCAAGTATGCAAATTGCGCAAGATTTGATTTTCCGCGCTGTGCGTCCGTTCAAATACATTTAAGGCTTCGACCTGAAGTGCGGGAAGTAAAGTGACCTTATTGCTGGGCAGAATCCAGCTGCCTACCGGTTTAGAGAAGAGGGATGTTTCCACAGAGCTGTGCTGTAGTAAAGAGGGGCTGTTCCCTCAGCAGATCCCAGCTCAGCTCAGTCGGTCCAGACCAGCGGCAGGGTTGAAAGCTGGGGACTAGGCGGCGACGCATTTCACAGGTAAAAGTGGCTCCAAGTCGAGCTACGCTCTCTATTCTGACATTTATATTTGTCGCGGGGTTATGCGCGCGCGTGTACGTGTGTTATGTTTTTTCTTTTTTTTTTCCTCGTGTCACGACACATGCAGCGACTGAAGAGGGAAGCTGCTGCAGCTGCTGCTGTGTGGAAGCAGACAGTCGCTCTGCTTTCAACACATCTTCCAGAGGTTTCCCCACAAGTTAAAGCCAGCTGCCTCGGACTGAGCGCGTGCCCCTGACTCGCTGTCCTTCCCTGGTCCTCCGGAGAATGAAACCGTGTCTCTTCTCCGGACAGACGCGGCGTCAGGAGGCGACGCCAGCTGGAGAGGATGGCGGTCTCTATACCCCTCCGTCCCTCTCTTTCTCTCTCTCTGTTTCTCTCTCAGCTGTAAACTTGCTGCTGCTGTTTGCGGACGCGCTCCCATCAGCTGAAGGTTAAAGCTTGCCGATGGAGCTAACCGGGCTAGCTTTAGCCCGAATATGTCGAAGAAACACTTAATTTCTTCAAAGATTATGCAGTTTTATTCCTCCCACCCCCTCCGTCCACCCCTGCTCGCGCTTAATGACTTAAATCGAACTGAACGCTGATTGGACAGTGGAATTAAAACGCTACCTCATTGGCTTTAATGTTTAATTACTCCAAACAACAGTTAGTGGTGTCCAGGTCGAACTTGTGGAACAGTATCCTGCTCTCTCATCAGTGCTTCTGTGATGGAGGCAGAGTTCTAAAAAAGACACTGCTGTCATCAAAACACAGCATGTGCGCCGGAGGACCAACACGCCGAATCATACCAGGGAGCCTCTCCGATACGCTGATGCACTCCTGGCTTTGGCCGATGTGATCGGGACGTCGTTTACTCGATGAAACCTTATTCGGACGGATATTCAAAGGGACTCTCGCCCTCTCTTCACATCTGCTCACAGCGCGCTTCTTTTGGGGGGCGGGGGGGCAAAGGGGGCCGCAGTCAGATACCGACCTGCCACGGAACCAGAGAGCGAGGTTAGCATCTCTCCCGAACCCATCAATCATTCCGGTAATGACGCGGCGACAACCCCCCCATTCGGCCCCGGCTGCTCGTGCGGTTCTGGCCGGATGCGGGAGAGCGACCAAATGGCGATGGAAATGAGCTTTTGAATAATAGCCGCCTCTGGCAAACGGTGTGCCAAGTTTAGGCAGCTTTGATGTTTGCATGTTGTCACTTTGTCACACCTGCAGCATGTTTGCGTGATGATGATGCTTGACCTCTCCTCGCCTTCCCCCCACACGCACTGGCTTGCATGCGGGCTGAGTTAAAGCAGCAGCCACCCTGCTGTCAAAGTGTGGAGGAACGGCTAAAAGATGTGATTAGTTCTCGGGAATTCGGCCCTGAATTTAGCTGCTGATTTAAATATCACTCAAGGGTGGATGACCTAAAACACTTGGCTCTGGTCTTCCTTCAGTGTCTGTGTTTACAAAGGCTTGATAATTCAGGAGCCAGGCGCTGAAGAAGTCAATTAAAACTTGGAATGTGATTCAGATATTTTTTGATTTAGAGAGAAGAAAAATAGTATCTTTGTTTCTAGACTTCGATCCTTGTATTGTGAATGAGTATAATGTTAGCTTCTATCTACATCTGCAACATTAGGTCTGGAGTAATAGGTAAAGCGTCTTGAGTTTCTAACGTTGTTACTGAAAACTCACCTTTATGCGCTCAAACACCTCTGGAGGTTAGAAGAACAGTTGATAAGAGGCGTTAATTTCTAGAGGAAACAGACGAGTTCTTGGAAGTGTCGTATCTATTCACATTTGCATCCGTCAATGTGACCTTTCTGTTTCTCCTTCCTAAGTGGACCTAAAGGTGATTGTGGCGTCTTGTCAATGTAAATCTGGAAAAGTGTGACATTTTCAAATGGAAGGTGTGTAGGAACCTGGGGGACCTCTATAGAGGCCAGATTTTCATCATTTTAGTCTGTTCCATTACGTGGTTATTCCAGTACTGCTCCCGTAACTGGGAACATTCCTCACATCCTCTCACTCTGATCACTCGTACACGTGCTTTCATAAAAGAGCCAACACTTACACGAGGCTTTTTGGTTCTGTATTTACGGTATGACTCTTAACATCGGCCAAAAGTGATCCGTTCCTGCTCACTGGGACTTTTCACAGCTCAGTGAGCCAACATCAAAAGCTGTTAAGAAATGTCAGCACAGACATTATTTTCTGATCTTCAGAGTGCGCTGTGGAAGGTGGGGAGCGAAACAGCCAAACCGGTACAGAAATGTAGCCCACGTCAGCACTCCTGGGTTGGCCTCTTGAATATTAAATTGTGATTGAAGTATGGGCTTGTGCAGAGGTGCGTTGGTGCTGTCGGAGGGATGTTTTGCACGTCTCATAAACCTGGGATCTTGTGGGAACAAGAGACCCTGCGAGTTGCCCTGAGGAAGAAGGGTGTGGAGCCTGCTGGGACGGGGTGCATATTAGGAGGGGAAGAAGCTCATTAATTCCTTCCAGCAGTGAGAGGAAAAGGCCTGGTCAGCAAAAACTGGAGGGGCCCTCCTTGACTATGAAATGAATGGCATGGGTTCAGTTTTCACTAATGCTCCTAGTATCCAGATAAGTTCTGTAATGATAAGTGTGCATGGTTTCCATAGCGGCAAACAGCTTTGTGCTTTCTTTTCCGATCCCTAGTGTCACATCGGTGGAACAAGCGTGTCTGCCACTGGGTTGCTGTAGCCGTTGAAAGTCATGCAATGTTTTGCCCGGCTACAGGAATCCCCCCTCCAAGGTCTTGCCTGATGTCGCATGGTGATGTCAGAGCAGAGGTGACGCAGCCGGGAAGGAGGACGCTGGCGGATGAAGCCAGCCAGAAACGTGTGAAAGCTCCTGACGTTTGGCTGTGGGAGGAGGCGGAATCAGTGGCACGAAATTACCGCTCGGCGTAAATTCTGTTGGGTCCCCGGCTGCTAGTGGAAGGGATGTTTGCTTCTGATTCCTGCTCGTCCGTTCTGTTCCAATGTTGGGACAGAGTTCCACAGCGTGGTCCAGCCTGCTTGTTATTATGCGTTATGTTATTATCATGTGGCCTGTTTTTTCTCGTTTCCTCAGGTGAAACCTGCTCGATTTTGCAGCATGTCGGCTCCCTATTTGTGAAAGTTGCTGCTGATGAGGCATGTGTGCGAATCTGTGTTGGGGAGGACATGTTTTGCCGGATTGTTTGCTTCCCCTTCGTAGTGCTGAGCAGGAGGCATGCCGAGTCCACATCTGATTAGCAGAAAGGCAGAGTGTGCTGCCCCTTTGATCACACTGTTTCTGGCTGATAAACCATGCCACTGTCATCTCTAGCAAAGCCCCAGACCTTGACAGACACTAATTACCATGAAGCCCATTTGGCAGGCTATGGAACAGGCACAGGGCTGGGAGTAGTTCAGGGCAGGTGGAGCCTACAGGCCATGTGTGGTGGTGGAGATTAGCATGCTTAATAATCTGTGTTTAAGAGTTAAAGCAGCTCTCCAAAAGTTGATGCTGAAAAAACAAACAAGCATGGGTTTTTCATTTAACCCTATGTCATTTTAGAACTTTGACCAGTTTTTCTGTGAAAAATATCCCTCAGCCATTGTTTCCAGAGAGCTTACAAAGAATTGAAATGATCTCATTGTACAAATGTCCCAGTCAGGAGAAGAACACAAAACAATTCCACAACATATAAGCCATGGGAAGCTTCCACGACAACAAAACTGAACGAGCCAAGCGCTGGTTGGGACGGCAACTATAGGTGACTATAGGTCACTACAGATGACTGCAATCTTTTGCTCTTCAGAGTAGGGTTCCAAACCAGGCCTTTCTTTCAAAGAAAATACCCTCCCAAAACCTTTTGGCTAATTGTGCTATGGTCAGATGAAATCAGACTTACACCAGCAAGTAGGGCTTCATCTTTTAACCTTTGGGTCACTGGTTTGAACAGTCCATCTCAGTCACTTTGCTGATATGTCCTTGGGCGATACACTTCACCATCAGCAAACAAAGAAGGTAGGAGAAGGGATCTGTGGTGCCAATTAAATGGCATTGGCAGCTTCACTTCTATCAATCAGTCCCAGGGAAGCTGTGGCTCCAGCATAGTTTACCGCATAATGTAATGATTGTAGAGTAAAGGGCTGTAGAGCCCATGGATTTAATAGAACGCAATACAAGTACAGGCCATTTGCCATTTTGATATTTCTGGACCAAAATACCACTGCGCTTCATCGAAGACATTCCTTTTCCAATGTGAATCATGGGGGTGTGCAATGGGTACTGAATCAAACACATACAGAGTACCGCTTTCACTCATTCATGTGTTTGAGGACTTCTTGTATCTTCCGTGGCAGCCATTGGAGGGTGCCTCAACACCTGTTCTTGCAATGCACTGCCTATTTCCGCAAAGCTCCTCTTTGGAGCTTCAGTACACAGCCAAACTCCTGTATGAGAGACCCCTTTGTCAGGCCTCTCTCATACAGCTCCTCTAAACTAGTGGCAGCAATCAGCAAACACCTGGTAGAACTGCACGTCTGCAGAGCATATGCAAACTACCACGCTCCTAAAAACGGCTGTAAACAGCATCAATGGATGGCATGGAGAAGTGTTAATGTGATGCCGTGCTAAAGTTGGGAGTGTCGGAAGGTTCTTAAAGAGGCAGAAGCCAATTTTAAGGCATCAGATGCAAAGTGAAATTTCTTTTGATAGTATTTTCATAACAACTGAAGGTAGTATTCATGTTGCTTGATTATAGTATAAAATGGCACTACGAGACTGGAAAATACATAATCCCCCATCCTTTAATATTTCTATAGGTCAATAAAATTATGAGTATCGGTCACTTTAGACCCAAAACCTTCAGGTGTCTACCAGAAAGCCAAAGTTGAAGAAGGATTCTTCAGCACCAGTTTGAGTTGAATCATACAACCAAATAAAAAAATATAATGTAAGAGAATGTTTAAAGTTTTGGAATGTTGTAGTCGAGTCCAGAACTAAAGCTTGCAGAAAGTCTACGGGGTTAGCTGTAGATATCAAATCTATTTGATTTGGAGAATTTTGTGCGAAAGAAGATCTAATGCTCAAATCAACTGAAGAGGTGCATGATAGTTTAAGGGTGTATACACTAATCAAGCTAGGTTATGGCAGCTTTTTTTGTTTTGCTCTGCTTTTTTTCTCAGTTATTTTTGTGAAAGATTTCACAGTAGGGGTAAGAAAGAAGTGTATTTCATAGCATGAGCTGCACACTTTTAAGATGCAGTATGCCTTTCACACCCCTTTAGGATGCGCACAGACAGAGAAAATCTCTTGACGTCAAATCGCTGCGTAAGAGCTGGACCGAGCTAAGCCTCGTTGCACAATGGAAGAGAATTCCACTGACACAATTCCCATCACATCATCAGTATCCTTCTGTTTTCTACTCTGCCTTGAGCCTGGAAGACAAATCCAGGACTGGGCTCCTTCTCCAAAGCCTAAAACGAATCTTGCAGACTTGTGATCTTTTGGAATACGGTGGGATAAATCTACCCCACCCACCGCCTCGCTCAAAACACACCCCGACTCCAACCCTCTTTTTTTTCCTCTCTAACCCATCTTTGCCTTTGATTTCTGTGCCAGTAGAGTCTGACTGTAATAAGTTTTGGACCGAAGCGATGCAGAGGGAATATCTCAACGGCCCACACACTATTGTCTGCCGTTCATGAAAGCAAAACAACTGGTGCCACGGAGTATGTTTAGCAAAATTATGCCAGTGGGTGTGTTTTTTTTTTTTTTTTTTGGCTAAACCTTTGTTCATTAGCTCATGGTGCCTTTAGTGCTGCTCTGTCTAGGAGGGCGTGCCTTATTGAGAAAGCACATGGGATTGCAACGTGGTGGTGAGCTCTGCTTTATATTTAACTTCTCTTGGATTGATGTGATTGTAAATTTTCATTGCTTCAGTAGGTCATGCTGTATCTGTGCCAAACTGTAATGTCTGTCAAGATCAATAGGACTCTCTTGATGGATGGCAAGTGTCCAGAGGGCGCATGAATCTTTGGGTAAACCTCGCGATTTGCTGCTGACTCACTGCCATACCTGTAGAGGGGTGGGGGGGAGCGTAGGGTCACTGAGTAAAAATGTGACTGGAACCACTTCAGGCGCTTTATTCCTCAGAAAACAGGAAAAAAAAAAACATGCCTCCGACCTCTTCCCCTCGGGACAAACAAGTCCCCTGATTGGAAACACTTGCGACAACCCTCCAGTTGAAAACAGACGCGCTTCCTCAGGAAGCGAGGCGGCCCATCCGCTGGACACGGTGATGTCACGTAGATAAACAGTCTTCCGAGCCGCGCTGCTCGCAGAGTGCGATGGGCTTGTCATGCCTCAGAAACGCCTGCACACTCCGAGCAGATGCAGCACAAGAGTCCTGCCAAGTGCACACCCATTCGGGTCGCTTAGAGATCCAAGGAGACCGGGAACAATGTGCTGAAGAGGCGCGCCTCTCTGAGGTTATTTTAGAACGAGAGCTTGTTGTCTCTCTTTTTTTTTTGGTTCCAGGCGACAGTGTTTAAGCACGTAGTTGTTTTGTGTTTTTTTTTAAAAACGGGGTAGATTTACAGTTTCTTGCTTTCACATTTCATCACAACGGTGTAAGACTCTTGTTTTTGTCTTTTACCGGTTTTACACATGTAGATATTGGGACGTTTCTGTCTATCATACTTCAACATTACTGTTTATTCTATCCAAAAAATTTGCAGATGTTTCATTTAACCACTTGAGCTTATTTTACGCAATATTAGAAATGTGTTGAAGTATATCCGTTTAGGAAAATTCCCTAATATGCAATAACATTGAATTCTTGTGGTGTAGCAAAGAATGCATCTGCCGATAAAAACACCTCTAACATCAACATGTGAAAAGTTTGGCCCTGTCTGCTTTACTGAACATTAATACAGCGAATGGCTGACCTGTTGTTTATTTTTTGGATTAAATGAGTAACAACTGGACAGCAAAAGGTGCTTAATAGATTCAGGTGAAACTAAATTTATGCCACTTGAAGTGTTCTGGGTAGACCTGGTTTACAAAAAAATATATGATTTTGATTAAATCTTCAATTCAGAATGCATACATTTTGAAGAGTTTGAGTTTCAAAGTACAACTCTGAATATGTTATTCTTTTAGAAACTGCCTTTTTTTGGTCTTTATACTCTAGTTACCAATTAATCTATTATTAAATTAGTTGACGATTATTTCAACAATTGATTCATCATGATTAATCCGATTAATCGTTTCAGTGATACTTTCTTCAAACATTGCCTCTGTTCTTGCCACTCTCCTATAGAGGATAGATAAGTACAATCAACAGTTTTCTTGTGGCCTGATTGTCTAATTTGAGAGTTTTGCCATACTTTTTCCAGTTAATACAAATTCATGCCTTCTATTCCTGATTGTTAATTGAAACTATTCAAACTATGCATCATTCTCCTTCGATTTCTCACTTAACTTTGTGTTGGTCTATCACATGAGATTCCTCTGCGATCCATTGCTCGGTCTCCTTCAGTTTCAGTCGAGATTTCTTGACTGTTTTCTTGTACTTTATGCAATATGACAACATAAGCGTCACTGAGTTAAATCATTCAGCCACATTATGCGCGTTATCAGCCTATTCTCGGATGTTCGCTCACACACTCCGACTCGGCTCTGTAGTTGGCTCCACCGCCCGAGGGCCTGATTTAGGCATCTGCGCTGCATTGTCCTACCCAGGCTGCCCCCCGCACCCCTCAGGCTCCCTCACCATGCCCCTCGTTTCTGCCGGGGCCGGGAATAAGGAGCTGACACCAAACTGTCAACCTGCAACCTGTCATACCCCTGCAGCCTGGGCAAAACATTTCAAACGTTCAGCCAAAACCTCGCCGCTTCCCTGGATGTTTTTATCAACCTAACAACCCCTGACAACCCTTCGTTTGACCCGTTCCTACTGAATCCCATACGGAGGCCGCTGCCCCACATATGGTTAGATGTGTTTCTGGTTTACGTAGCTGCATGTGTTATCCATATGCTTACATCAGTCTGTCTCTGACTGAGCCATATCGTTAAAAACACAGCCGATCCGTCTACCCCTTTTTTCTTTTCTGTCTCCCCGATGCCAAATCCGGGCAGCTGCGGTGCCTTTTCACACAAGCGGGCATTGTAGAGGAACACAATGTTGTTGTGTTTTGGGGAATGAAAGCTGGCCATTGTTGCGGACTGTTGCATGAGTCACGGTTTTTATTTGATATGAAACGGGTAATTCCATTATGTAACGGCGTTAACGGTATTCAGGCAGAGGGGGGAGGAGGCAAGGTGGACGGGACGTATGACAACAACTCAACTTTTAGACGAAGACATGTTCAACCTTTCACTGATATTGGAGACAATCCTCATTTAGTGATAACTCCTGGGATAAGTGACTCAGATTTGGGTTTCGGTTCGAGGGAAACCCAGGAGCGGTGAGCTGGAACCAGGGTTATAATAGTTTTTCATTATAAATTAGTTATATTTTGTTGTGACCTTTTGTTTGACCCTGGATATAGCAGGTTGATATCCAGTAGCATTAAGTGTAGGTGACCTGCAGCTCACTTTATTAAACCTTTGCCTGTTTGGAATGATAGTCCTCATCTACTGGTAGCAAATCAGATTTGGTTTCATCCGCTGTGTGTTTGGGATCATTGTCTAGCTAATAAAGTTCTGTTATAAATGTCTCAGTAAATGTATCTGTTCTCCTTTGTATTAATGTAAGTCTTTCATGTTGGAAAAACAGCCCACACCATGATATTTTTCTCCACCTCCAAACATGTCCAGAAGACTTAAAATAGGTGATATTGGGACATGACTAGTTTTAGTATCTCATTTGCTTATTCGCATGTTCTAAAGCAATCTTGAAACCGGGTTCTCCTCAATTTTCCTTCAGCAGTGGAGTTTTGTGCCACGATTGGGTTGAGAAACTGTCCCTGGCTAATTCTGGATGTTTTTAAAGTTCACTGGAAGATGTCGTTGGCTCTTCGAAAGTTCTTCTAATCATTCTTTTGGCTCCTCTGTTCTTGTGAGAAGAACCTGGTCATTAAGGTGTGATTTTGTTCCTTCCACTCACTGGAGCATTCAGAAGTTTAGACATTTTTTGGGGGAACCAATACCGACGCAACAAGGTCACAAAGGTCGAGAGAGGTTTTTGCTTTTCCTCGATACGAGGTGCTTCTTTTGGGATATCTTTGATTATAGGCCATTAGTTAGTAGTACTGAATTTCATATCTATAGAGAAGGAAAAGGTGTCAAGTTCAATGTTGATTTTTCCCACTATAATCATCTTTCATGATCTTTTGCTGCCATTTGTTGCGTTTCCATGAGATAATGTCAGATCAAAGGCATCATGACCGTGTTATTTATTTTTTTTGCTTTTTTTACCCAACACAAGTTCAGCTGAAGTTCAGGAAATAATGATGAGTAAAACGCTGCGCATCCCATGTCAGCGCACTCATCCGTAAGTAAATTAATTGCAGCCCCTCCCCTTTTTTTCTTCAGCATTGACATTGCTTCTACAGGAAGGTCCTTGGAAACTCTGAACCAGCCTCCTCTTGAGGGGATTACTCAAATCACAAACGGGAAGAGTTAAACTCAACAAAAGTATTAACTGGCTAAGCGCCAAGAGTCAATCCTCCAAAACTAACAGGTTTAAGGTTTTAAATAAAAAAAAAAAAAGAAAAGATAATCGTATTAGAGAGCCAGACGCACAAAAGGGAGCGACGTTTTCACGGTGCCGGATCCCGTTAATCACCTAATCACCTAGCGGGCTGTCCCGGGGTTCAGGTACGAGGAAGCCATGCTGCCCTCTCAGATGGCTTTTTATAGCTCCGTTTCATTCTGCCAGTACGGGACTATGATGGCTAAACAAACACAGACGAGCAAAACAAATGCTAATCAGTTTGCTGCTGAATACATTTTGTCAAGGCTGCGTCAGCCGTCTGTTTTTTTCAAAAGATGGGGGACGTAAAGGGGGGGACAACAGGGGGAGGGGAACAAGCGATTTGGCTCTGCCTTTTAACAATCCCAGTGTGATTGGCTTTAAAACCGTCTGCGCGGCGTTTGATTCTGGCAGCGAGTCACACGCCGCTTTTCTTTTATGCCGTTTCTTATTGAGGACAGCCAGGTTGTTTGCATGAATGAGTGGGCTGCAGCAGCATCGCTGCCTCTGACAAGGCATCAAGCATGACTTCATCAAGGGCATTACATCATGAGAGGATGCACACTGGGTATCCCTAATTCAATCATTCTTTAGTCCTTCAAGATAATAGTAATTGTCATTTTTTTTGTGGGGAGCAGGGGAAGTATGTATAATTTATAAGATTTGGTAAAACATTTACTGTTAGGCTTTATTTAATGGCTGCAAAGAGATTTTTTTTTTTTTGTTGAATCCTTTTCAACTTTCTCCTGTTTAATAAGGCAAATGATTTAGTATTTGCTCTTAGCGAATGAATTAGAATTGAGAAAGAAAATGTTCCAGAAGATTTTTCTTCTAACACACCCTTCATTTCTGCTCTTTTACATATGAGGACATATTTAATAAAAAAAAAAATAAATGAATAAAAAAGAATCTGGTCGTAGCCTGACACACCAGAATCCGCACAATTATTACTCCCTGACCAAAAATGGAACCCCAAAATGGAAAAAAGCTATTTGTGGACATACAGATCTTCCTGTACAATTTGTTAGGTGCTGCTAATTTATTCACTTAAGTGATCATCACCAAGTGTGTGAAGAAATTTCTACTGGAGCAGCAATGATCCCAAGCACAGCAGCAAAACTACCATGGAGTGATGGATAAAGAAACAGTGACTGGGTGCAGCTTTCCTGTCAAAGTCTGGACCCAACCTAAAAGATGTCTCCACTGATGCGAGATTGGACGTCATTCAATTCATTTCAGTTCAGTTTAAAGAGAAATTCAAAAAAGTCGTAACTCGCATCATCCAGGTGGATACGCTGTCCGCTGGATAGTGATGCAGCAGCCAGCGTCTGTTGCTGCCTGATGGTCTCATAACTGTCATGATATGCTAACAGCATATCAACAGGGAAATCCGTTGGCTGAGTGCAAGTCTGGAAAACCCTCCAACTATTAATTTCCTTCTACTTATTCGAGATTTGGTTCATGGATGGTAAAAGTTCCAGTTGGAGAAACGCTGACATTTGTCTCCCACAGTGACTTCCACTTTACAAGGCATTCGCTAACTAGAGGTGAGAGGCAACCAGGAAGCATCCATCCTAGACAACAAAATACATGAAATCTTCCAGTTGACGAAGATGCTGACCAGGACGAAGCAGTCAACCTTTCTTTTCTCTGGTTGAAAACCATGATTTCACGCTACCTCAACCCTTCACACTGAGCTGCAGTTGAAGGGTGCTGAGGGTCATAGCTTGAAGGCAACAAGAGAACCATATCATCTGCAAAGGGCAAAAATTAAACCCCTAAAGTCTCTAACCAGACCACCGTCCCCTCTGCGACTATCCCTTAATTTTCCAGCCATGAACCTCGCAAACAAGATCAGGGACAAGGGGGCAGCCCTGACGGAGTCCAACCAGCGATTTGAACAAGCTCCACTTTGTCCCGGGAGTCGGGTACAGGCTCTTGCTTGCGGACACACTTTAGTGATGCTGAGGTGAACACAAGAGGCGCACTGTCCTCCAGCAGTTTTGGTGATGCAAAACATGGGTTTGAGAATGATGCTACCAGCTGGAAGTCTGTGGGAATCCAAATGCAAACAGTGGCCCTGCTTTTTAACGCACTTATGTCGTGGCGCCTTCTTCCCCCTCGCCCCTGTTGTCTCAAATTTCCATAAAGGTCTTGACAACATTCGGACATGGATGGCAAGGATAGTGGTTTTACTTTTTTTCCCTTCTGTCTCTCTTCAAGTGTGTTCAGACTAACCTCTTTCCTGTCTGTCTCTCTCCCAGTGATGGCCTCCGCTGTGCAGCTGTGCTGGTAATCCTGCCGGTGTGTGTAAGGGAAAGAAGAGGAGACGCCTTGAAAAGCGACCTTCCTAAAGGCAGAGCGGGGGTGGGGGGAAACACCAGCACCAGCAGAAACCAATGCCACCATGTACAGCGTGGAGGACCTCCTCATCTCTCATGGATACAAACTGCCCAGACATGCCTCCTCCTCCACCCCTACGCCAGTCCCCGCATCGTCATCCGCCCGTCAACCACCCTCGTCCTCGCCGCCGTCCTATAGCAAGCACCACGAAATCCTGGAGAACAGATCCGGCCCCAGGACAGTGAACGGCTACGAGCGGGGGCCTGCGCCGGCCATGGGGAACAGCGGCGGAACAAGGCAGCCCCAGGTGTACGTCGGCGGCTGCCCCAGCAACAACAATGAACCCAGGGAGGGGAGCCAGCCGAAACGAGACGGTGAGAACCGAGGCCAAACCGACACCCACTCCTTGGGGGAGTCACTGACGTCCGACAGCGGGTAAGACATGATGCTGCGATGGCTTCCTGTACTGTAAAACCTATTTCTGCATTTTCATAAACAATATGTATTATTTTTGTTTTATTTACATATTTGTTAAAACTGCCCACCGTATCCCGACAGTATGACATGAGACAGATATCTGTGAAACATTAGAGCTCCTCCCTGTGATTCTATTGCCATCAGCAGGAATACACCACTTGGTTACAAACAGCTAATCATAGCCAAGTGGAGGGTCCTAGCCCTGTTGGTCATGCTTATGCACGTGTTGCACAGTGTGAGAATGATGGAGAAACAACTTACTGTTCCAGGAAAACTGTTTATACCGTCATCGGCAGCCACACCAACCAGCTTTAACAATCCTATGTACCGGGGAACTGCAGCGTAGCAGAGAGCAAGGCGGAGATGATGATCTGAGTTTCGTAATAAGCAATTATTCAATTAATCATACAATAAATTAAAATGAGCTTGATAACCTCTGTACGGATGATTAATATTTTTTGAAGGGTAATTTGCTTACAGAGACCAAATTAATCTATTTTATTCATGGTTTTTGGTTATGTGTGTGGGTTTTACTTATTGTTTTTTGGTTGTTGTGTTTTATTTTGGATGCTTAAAAACCTTCCAGGTCCAGTGTGGAGTTTTTGTTACAGAATTAAAGTTTATTGATCTTGAAGAAATGCCGCCATTAGCTATGAGGTTTGTCGATATGTCGCTTGAAAATGGTCTCCTAACAACATTTATTGCAATAGTTATTGGGACAATAGAAATAGATAATCTATTGCCGTGACAGGCTGAAGTGTAAGGATGATGACTGGCTCTGGTTGTTTCAGAGCCAGCCAGCTCTGATTGGCTGTGTATTTCTGCAGATGGCTGTAGGACCACAGGAAGGAGGCACAGCTCAACTGTCATGACATAGTGACAGTTTTTATAAATATGTAGGAAAAAAAATTGTTTATAAAAATTACACGTATAGTTTTAATGACTTAAAACCTCATTCTATAGGGCAGACCAACACAAAGTACTGCATACCCTTTAAAGTGAAAGGAAAAGGATAGATGTTATTTACCTTTTTTGTTATTAATTAAAAGTTAACAATTGTGGCGTTCATTTATCGACCCGACTCTGTTTTCTAGAACCACTTCTGCTGCGGTCTCTTATTTGCTTCGCACATCTGAAGACTTTTTACCCATCCGTCCTCCTAAATAGGTCAAGTTCAGTCCGACAGGATGGAGAGCGCCAGAATATCAATTTAAAAGCCTTGGTACTGATTCTTAAGTGGATTTAGATTGACTAAACATACAGTCTGATCTAAACTTTAGCTCTGTATGCTCTGGGTTGCTCTGCTGGTGGAACGTAAAACTCCACCATGGGATTAACTTTAGCTTCATGTTTAAGGATTGGAGTTCCTTCAGCATAACTCTGATCTGTTATTAAAAAAAGAACTAAAAAAAACACATCTCCTCACCATGGTGATGATTCCACAGTTGGGATGCTGCGTTTTAGGTGATGTGCTTCGTCAGCTTCCCCCCATAAGCAGCCAGAGAGTTTAATTTTGGTCTAATCCAACCTGAACACTTTCTTCCATGGCTTGTGGCAAAAAAACATAATGGCTTTCTTTCCACAAACGCTTTCATCTTGCCAATTTTTACATGAAAACCAAATTAGCAGAGTGCGCCTCTAATAATTGCAGATTGTCCCAGCTGAGCTGTGGATATCTGCTGCTCCTCCAGAATAACCTGGACCCCTTGGCTGCTTCTCTAATTAGCTTTTGCCTGGCCAGCCAGTGTACATGGAAGGCCAAGTGCAGAGGTACTGTGGTTTTCCCATTTTTGAGTGACGGATTGAGCAGGGCTTAAAACCTTGGAAAATTGTTTTTTTATAACCTAATCATGCTCTTAAACGTCACCACAGATGTATCTGACCTGATTGATGAGTTCCTCAGACTTCTAAGAGAGCACAAAGTGATTGGCAGCAATAGCTCAGCCCTTGGCCTTGTCTTTGACTGCGCCACAGCTACACTCCTAAATGAGAAACAAATCTGAGACAGAGCATAAAGTAATAATGGCAGCATTCACCATCCTCTGTTGCTCTGCCATGACAGGTTTGACTGACAGCCCCGGTTCACATTCTGAACTAATCAGACCAGCTCTGTAGCGATTCATTGGATGGTTCGAGAGCCTCCACTATTAAAATTCCTCCGGGCCAATCATCTGCCTCGAAGCTTTGTGAAAGTATGTCTCTCTACTTAGCTCCGTGCGCTACGGTCGGACGATTATTTGTGTTGCAGGTGGAAGGCATTTACCAATTAGGTAGCTTCTTATGGGCTGCACAGTGGCGCAATTGGGAGAGCTGTTGCCTTGCAGCAAGAAGGTTCTGGGTTCGATTCCCGGCCCGGGGTCTTTCTGCTTGGAGTTTGCATGTTCTCCCTGTGCATGTGTGGGTTCTCTCTGGGTACTCTGGCTTCCTCCCACAGTCCAAAAACATGACTGTCAGGTTAATTGGTCTCTCTAAATTCTCCCTAGGTGTGAGTGTGTGTGTGTGGGGGTGGGTGGGTGTGTGTGTGTGTGCATGGTTGTCTGTCTCCATGTTGCCCTGCGACAGACTGGGGACCTGTGACACCGCCTCTTGCCTGGAACGTTAGCTGGGGATAGGCACCAGCTAAGGTGCTGACCCCACTAAGGGACATGGGAGTATAGAAAATAGATGGATGGATGGATGGATGGTAGCTTCTTATGGCAATCGATTGGACAGAATTGTATTTAGGAGCACCGGAGTAAAGAGGACATGTCTTTAAAAACTTTGATCATTTATAATATTCCTTCTGTTTGGTCTGGTGATTGTAATGTTAGAACATACAGGTTTGTGGGTACTTCACGTCATGACGCGAAACTTCTTAAAACCGCTGCATGATCCGTCGCTCACTTCTAAAATTCGCCCTTGTGCGTAAGCTCCTCTCATTACTTCTCTCTTCTCATCCCTCCTCTCTTCTTCTCAGGCCATTTTTTTTCTTTTTAAGCAGGAGAGGGATAATGTATGCTCGTGTGTTAATCTCCCTCGTGGGACCTCTTGGAATTGTAATCAACACAGCTTTTGGGCAAACCCGCGCTGCTCCCCGTCAAACCTCCTCCGTTTCAGCACACCCCACGTTTACACAGGTTGCCAGGTTTGTCGGGATACGTCCCCGCTTCCGTGTTTTCCACTCACATAAACCAATACGCCTAACTGGCTCCCGGTGTTTCACGTGTAAAACACCTGCCTCCATAATGGATATGTCATGAATTAAGCAGCAGTTATATAGGGAATATTTAAACATGCAGATGGAGGATTGGCTATATTTAGCATCTCTGATAGGGAGATGCTGGAGTGTGGGATATTTTCCAGGGATATTGCCCCACTTTAGCCAGTCTAGGTTTTTTTCAAGCAGAGCTGTTGATCTTGTATATTTGCATCGGTTCACTGTAAATAAGACTAAAGTCAATACAGCTGTTTTCTTGTCTCGATAATTAGTCCAGGCTGCTGGATTTAATTTTTCCCCCCCAAAATATTTTGTTAGGGCAAATTTGAGGTTTTTTTTCTCCAAACTGTTTTAGCTTCCGATTCCGACCCCTGAAATGTGTCACGTAAGCCATAATCAGCCCTGGTGGTTTTCTCAGCTTTTTTGTCGTATCGTGTAGCTGGGATGCCGTTGGGATGTGGGAATTACAGACATATGTTCCGCAATTTCAATCTGTTGTTTGCTCATCCGTCTTCGGCCCCAACGCGTTTAGCCTGGCAGCTTTGGTTTCGATAAGGACCAGACCTATCTTTACACTACCTCCAGACCAGTCCTGTTTAACCCAATTAGACTGTTGATGATGGCAGCTCATCGTTAAATGTCCTCAGATTTACCAGACTGTTGTGGCCACACTCTCACCGCCCTCCATCCTCCTCATCCCTCCCCAATCTCTTCCAGTAAACATCCATTGGCCGGTAATGATCGCGGATGGAAATGTCAAGGACGCTCGGCAGCCGAGGCCTCTGGAGGATGTGCACATGTGCGCTTGCGTCTTGTTTACATTTCCACTCAGTCTGCATCACCAGGGAACAGTCTGAAACGACTGTGTCTCATTGTTGCCCAATGCAGCCCGCGGTTGAGCATCGCCGGAGTGAGATTCGGCTCGCCGTCTGAGGCGGGGAGCGAAAAAATGAAATGGCAACAGAAAGGCCGTCAGTGAAACGGCGTCTGAAGCCCCGATGTGTTCAGGACGGCGGTGTAGGAATAACAGACCCAGTGTGGCGTTGTGCAATGTGCTCACTGTGCCCCATAGGAAAGCTCAATTACCTAACATTACACGGCTATTTATAGGCATCTGTCTCCATCTAGTGGGACAGGATTTCTGTTTTTTTTTTTTAATTTATTTATTTTTTACCATCTGAGTATTTTCTACGTATGCCTAGTTTGTCTTTATGATGGCACCTGGATTGCTGTGAACATTTCTTGTTCTCTTATGGATCTTCCTTTTTTTGTCACATTTAAATGTTTCAGGTCATCAAACAAATCTAATATCTGTCAACTTGAATAACTGATATTAAATATAAAAATCATATTTTGTATATACAGCATTTGCATAACAACTGGAAGCAATTGTGCTATAAGATGGCACTGTGTGCCAGGAAAATACATAACACTGCTGTCCAAATAGGAGTGGGCAATTTAAGATATCTATTGTGATAATGACAAAAGTGATGATAGAAACTATTACTGCATGATAGTAGTTATTATTATTTTATACTACATAGTATATAAAATGTGCTGTCGTTCATTATAATTTAGGGCTGTAAGATATGGCTGAAAAACAACATACCACGACACCAGCGTTTCATCTCAGTCAATATCAGTAATTATTTATAAATTTTTTTAAATTTTAATATCTGAGATGCCAAACTGATTTGACCTTTCCTGTTTTAGCTGCAGTTTTCTCTTCACACTGTTGGTTTTTGTTTTTAAGCGGTGGTGAAACTGGAAACTGCTGCTGAGTGCAAGTAACTCAACAGGAGGTTGTTGCTAAGTAACCAAAGAGAGAATGTGTTTGTTTGCTTAGCTGGCTAACACAGCTAGGAAAGCTATGTTAGCTAAGCTGTATTGGTTAGCTAACACAGCCAAGCAAGCTGTGTTAGCTAAGCAACACAGCTTAGCTAACACAATCTTCCTCCCCAATCCGTCAAATTAAGTTTGTCGGTGTTATGTGCTTCGGGCACATTCAAATTAGTTTGTTTATTTTTCCCCAATTGTTTTGTGTATAAACTTTAGTTAAATTGTTTTTTGTTGATAGATTATGGCGTTTGTGGTTATTTAGGTAATTAGTTTCGTTAATTGGTGGGCTGCGTTCCGGCTATAAATAGGCGGGTTTTAACTTCTTGGATCCGCCTTCCATCCGCCCAGCTCCACCCGAGTTGCGTCCTGACGCAGGGTGCGTCACCTCGCCAGGCTTTGCAGCCCGCATCCTCCAGCCTGCCATGCAGTAGCTTCGGTTAGCTTTTTGTTTGTTTGTTTCTTCCGTTGTGATTTTGGCCTGGTAGGACCGGTTGTCCTGTTTTCGCTTTTTCTTTTGTGTTAGATCTTTTTTTGTTTAGTCCCGGTACTAGCAGGGGCTTCGACGGCCCTGTATAGGGTTGGCCCCCTGCTGTACCGTTTTGTTCTATTTGATCGGCTCACCAGGTCCACCTTTCTGTTAATACTTTTGGGGTTTTGTTTTACTTGTTTGTTTTGGGACACGGGAACTGGAGATCATCTAATTCTTTCTTTCTCCACAGAGAGGAAAAGAAAAAAAAAACGGGAGACTTGAATTATGAGAACAAACGAATAAAACAACTATTTATTTTTGAATCATTGTCTCGTGTCCTTAAATATGTTGTGTCCTTGGTGGCCGTAACAGTCGGTCAACTTAATTTGACCATCAGAGATCAAATTAAGTTAAAATTAAAAATACTATATTTTTGAGTTCATTTCAAGGTTAAGCCTTTCCTAAGCCTTCGTCAACCAGAAATTAATTAATATCCCATCAGACTTTTGATGCTGATCTATTACAATGCATGTTGTTATTGATTTATTGTCCAGCCTTGGTATAGCTTCATTATTTCTTTTTTTATTTGTATTATTGTTGTTTTTTAGATCTTTATTTCATAATGACTGCTATCAACACTGACATAAGATTCTCACCGAAAAATCTTATAACCGGTCTATAAAACCTCTTAAATTTTGTCCACTTTTTGTTCAGTTCACAGAAGGCACTCTGACTTTTTCATTTTATTTGGTTTTCCTTCAAGGTTTTGTGATGGCAACAGAGGCCCACCGCCACAATCCAAGGATGTTTCATACTGGAGGAGGAGAGGCCAGGATTTCAGCGTGCTGCTGGACTACGCTGACATCAGGGAACCCCATGGAAAGGGACAGGGAGGGTACAGCAGGCCAGAAGGGCCTCAGCAGGCCAGGTCAAGAGCTCTCTGTGGAGGACCGTCAGAGAGCAGCTCAGGAAAGGCAGCACTGGGCAGCCCACGCCCAAGCTCAAGCCCTGGCCCAGGCACAGGGCCGCTCTAGAGAAAGGGAGGCCGCCCTCCAGCAATGGAGGATGGCAACCGAGAGGAAATGCCAGAGCCTGGGGACAGAGGAGTGGCACCCAGCTGTGAGCTTCGGCCGTCAGATGTCTCAGAACGAAGCAGAGCGTTGGGGACAGGAGCAGCAGCGACTCCATGCCAGAACGCCAGAGGGCATGGTTGTCCACCCCAGGACCAAAGCTAAGTCCCAGTCTCTGCCCAGGGTGTTGCAACCTGAGAGCCTGCAACACGTGGACATAGCATTGTCTGGTAAGGAAATGTTCAGGCGGGTCAACGGCCACCCGCTGACCCACCAAGACTTTTACCGAGCACCTCGCTGGCCAGAAAACGGGAGGCCGGCCAGTGCCAACCAACTCTCGATCACACCAAAGGCCCGCTTCACCCGACCCCCCAGACCCCCGTCTTATGAGATGCACCAGCAGATCAGGGGAAGCTGCGAGGTTCTGTCCGGCAGAGAGTCAGTGACCCCCATGGCAAGGGACAGAACTCCCATCCCCACGTCGAGAAGTAAAGATCCTCAGTTGTACTATTTTGCACAGGATTCTGGGCCTCCGGGGTATATCCCTCCTCCGTCTTATAAAAGAGCTCCGATAATGGGAGGGGCGTTCCGAGGATATGGAGACGTTCCTTTTGAGTACAGGTTATTATCGCCTTTTTTTTTTATAAATGAATTCAAGACATTTGCATTCTCTTATTAAACTTAAACATGAAGAACCAAGTTTAAAAGAGCCACTGATGGATTTAAATGTCTGAAAATTATCACAAAAATAACATCAGACACTGTTTACAATTATATTTTTGTTCAATGTTTGGTTAAAACTTTAGGAGCTGACTTAATTGTCTGTCATCTGTTTTATTTAAATTTGGTGTCATTCTCATGAAAATTGATTTATTAAGCAAGAAACAAGGATCACAGGTTAGTTTTATTGTATAACATCTTACTATAGTCCTTTCTCATTCACGATATTTGAATTAGCTTATTAATTATTTTAAACATACCTTTTTGCCTCTTAAGCCTCAGTCTGTGTCTGATAGGAAAACATGTACATCATTTCATGAAATATGACAGATTGCTTGTGTGTTTCACATGTATTTTAGCCTATCTTTCCTGTCTGCAATGCAAACTAACCTGAACCCAATTTGATTGATATGAGAGTCCCCATGAAATGCAAATCCTGATGACTTGTTGTTAGTCTGCTATAAGTAATTTTGGGAGCTGCTACATGTTGGTTAGCAAAAGATGCTGCTAGCTAACAGTGTGGCATTAGCTACAGAAGCATCGAATGGGTTTCGAAAATCCACAGCCGATTTTTGAAACGTTTTGGACCAGGTCCTAGTGCATTGCTCATAATACATGCATGTGTCAAAGTAATGTCAGGGAATTATCAGAAAATTGAAACATAAGTCAATGAAGTTTAAAAATGCTGAGATTAAAAAGCAGGCAAGCAACTTGTTCAATTGGTCCAACTGACAAAAACTGCATTAAAATATCTTATGAGCCAAATTATCAGTCATTTCAATCAACTAATTCAGATGAAAACATTGTCAGCAGTAACAAGACATGGGTTTATTGCATAAAGATAAAAAAAATACAGTAGTCCAATCAGGTATTTGAGATAGAAACATCCTTTTATTAATAATCTTTCTTTGTTGATATTTCTAAATATACAGCAGAATAGTGCTACATATTTATTCAAATGTATCTGTTCATAAAACATTAAAACATTGATCGTATTGATTTTCATGTTTTCTCTGTTCCTTTAACTTTCAGGTACAGAGGGGATATGTATCCACAGATACAAGTGGCTCCCGATGGATCTCATTGGTTCATCAAGCATCCAGCTTGTTCCTGGCCTGGTCCCCATAGAGACAGAATTGCATCCAGCCAGAAGCAGCTTTACCCTGTGTATTCAACCCAGGAGCATTCAGGAGGAGGAGTTCAGTATATCTCCTTTGATGATCCTCGCATTCGTCATATTTCATCAACTCTGGGTGGCAACTCCCTGACGGACGCTGACAAAATCCGCCACATCCGTAATGAGCTTCCCAGCGTCACCGTATCGGAGCCTGCACCCGACGACAGTGCCTTTTTGCCCCCGCCACTGGGGCCTTTCATCTCTGCCAAACTGGCAGGTGAAACTAACCAGACGTCTTCTGGGAACGTGGACAATGAAAATAAAAGGTGGCGAAGTGATTTGCACAAAGACACTATAAGTAACTTCCGAGCACCTGACCAAAACTGCAACAACAGACGTCTCAACACTCTACCATCTCCGTCGTCCCCTTCTTCAGCGTTTCAGCCCCCATTAACAAGGACCTTTTCTTGTCAGGGGTCCAGTTCGGACCAGGTCTTTGCAGAAACCATCACACAGGTAAAAACAATTGTTCCAGAGTCAGGGCAAGAAATCCAAAGGAACACCAAGAGAAGAGTGAGTGAAACCATTTTCTGCCTCGTGTCCGTCCCCGTTCACACACCGACAAACATTAACAAAGGCTTAGCAGCGGATCAGAACAATAATGAGGCAATGCCAAACCTGACCGTTACGAACACTGACACTTTTGCTGTAGGTCTCAAAGAAAGCCCCAACATCCGTAGCAAGTCTGTGAATGAGATACCGATCAAGTCACGCTACTCTCACTACCACACTACCAGCACATCCTCAATGAGGAATTACAAAAGAGCTCCTTTAAGAAAGGAGGTCATAGACGCCTGGGTACTCCAAGCAAATGAGGACAAAGAGTTAGGCTATGGTGGATCTTGGCCTGGAAACCAATACCGTAACCAAGAAACTCAAACAGGTTCACCTGTGACAGGTTTTAAAAGTCCAGAAACCCAAAGCCCAACCAAGAGACAGGAGACTCTTCATTCAGCCTCAGATACAACTATGGATCTTGATGTTGGGACTAATAGTGCCTCCTCTTATGGCTATCCAATGACGGGTCAAAAAAACCTTCATCTTTCCAGTAACAGCGCCTTTTCCCGTCTTAGCCTAAGCCCAACACAAACAGAATCACTTCAGCACACACAAAAGGACCCATCCTCTCCTACCATGACACAAAATCAGGGAGAACATCAATTATGTTCTCCTAAGAAGAGCAGTCCACCTGAAAGTGAAGAACAACTGGTTTTTGGGCAATTTCTCTTGAAGCCAGTGAACCGACGACCCTGTGACGCAATTGGTGAATTGGAGACTATTAACAAAGAGATGGAAGATACGATTAGCAAAAGACCAAATGTGAGTCGATTTAAAAATGACGGTGTGGATGAAAGACTGGCTTGTTTTAAATCAGGAACACATTTCACTGGGGGTCCAGACTGCCGGGAAACAATTAGTCTCCCACCAATGCACATCGAAAGGCCCAATAATATAAAAAAGCGATCAAAGTCTTTTGCCTCTAGTGCTGATCTAGAATCGATGGAAATGAGCGGAACTTTCTCCAGGCCACAGGCCAATAACATCCCAGTAACAAGAAAGCAATCCCCGCTTCCCAAACCAACCTGTAGCAACAACTTTCTTTTGTCCTTCGTCCCCCCTTGCAGTGATTCAAACCATCTCTACAGGCAGGACATCCCAGTTCCTCAAGAGTCCTTGTTGAGGGATGTGGGACTTACTGTCTACACAGAAACTCCTGCTGGTCCTGGAGAGCCAATGCACCGCTCACTTTCAGTCCCATCTCCACTCAATCATAAAGATCATAGTCAGTCCATGACAGCACTTGTGAAAACTTGTGGCAGCTTTGAGCACAATTCAAGAGAAGAACTTGATCATAACTCGAAAGGACACTCTAAATCAGACCTCTCACCATTCAGTGGTGAGTCAAAGGTCTGTGTAATAGAGAGGAAAAGTTGCCTATCGCCTGAAAAAGGCAACTTGCTACATACTACAAGACTGACAATGGAGGTGTCTTATGCGTTTAGAGATGATGATACTGATGAAAGATATGCGCTCTCTGAACCTCTAACGTATAAGAACGACTCAACAATAGCAGATAAGCACTTAGAGAGCCTACTTATTCAGGAAAAAGCTAACACTTTGCCTGCAGAAGACCTCAGCAACCTGTATGAGGTCAAATTTGCAAAAGGAATTCCTGAAAATGAGTCTATAGCGGAGAGAGCTGCAAGGATCTTGGGTATTGCCGTTCCAGTTGAGGCTTTATGTGTTGAAGACAAGCAGTCTGATGACGACGAGTCTGAAATGGACACTGCTTTGGTTGACAAGCAGCTTAGTTCAAATGAAGAAACACAGCAAGTAACAAGAGCGATTGTGCAAGTCCAAGATGAATCCCTGATAGTCCAGGAACAAGGAATATGTCCCTCCATATCCAGGGATATGGAGGAGATCAAGGAAACAGGGTCTAGTGTGGTGCAAGAGGAAGAAGACAGACTAAAGCACATAAATGACCACATTGATGGCCAGCAGAACCAGGATACAGAAACTCCATCAGTTCTAGACCTCCCCGAGTTCCCACCAAGTAAGCTTCCTCTGTCCCTACCCGTCACACCAGATGGGACCTTATCACTGAGCATATGTAGTGAGGAGAAGAAAGGGAGAGGCGGAGCATGCAAACTTATTGAATCTCTGCAAGATAAACTAAACTGTTCTGCAGCTTCATCTGCTGCTGCTTCGACCGGGTTGACTACAGACAGAATGGCCCGTCTCAAAGAACTGGACTCTGTGTCTAGAATAAGACGCCTTAGCCTGAAAAGCTCAGAGCCTGTACAGGAACCAGAATCTAAAGAAGTAGAAGACCTAACAATTGAAGTTTGTAATGAGACAAGGGAGAATGTTGCTCAGGAGCGAGGCGTTGAGAAGGAGGAGCAGGAAGAGAATGGAAAAATAAGTCAAGAAGAGGAAAACCAGGGTGAATGTGTCAACGCAGGGAAGTGTGAAGAACCAAAAGAAGCAGCTGACGAAATCTGTAGGGAAATTCAGAGGAGGTACATAACATGACCATTGAAACTGGACAAAAGGGAAGCAGTGAGATGAGTGAAGAGCATTTGAAACCAGAAGCTGAGGAAAGAATGATGGAATTGAGAATTGTAGAAGATGTTGAAAACACCTTGGAGAACGTACAAGAAGCATTGGTCTGTAGAGCTGAGACCCCCAAACATGCAGAGGAAGGAAAGTTACCAATACCAAAGCAGCGCACCAAGCTCCAGAAGCCTCCTCTGCTTCCTAAACCTCGCAGTGTTCCCAAGAGAGAAATCACTCTGCCACTGAGCTTCAGTAGCGGAACCTGTGGCACCTCCGACGTGGAGGATGAGGAAATGCTCTCCGTCTCAGGTGGGTGTGAAAATCATTAAAGGATTATCACTTTTCATACATACATGTAGTGAGTCATCCATTATATAAAATGTAAATATGTCATATTTGCTACTTTACATGTATTTGATATTACCCATTCTCTTTAAGTTATATGTCAAGAATTGTCGAAGCTCTTTGCCCAGCAGCTTGGGTGGAAGCATTGTCATCCTGAAAAATAGCTTCATCATCACCAGATCTACTTTAGATTAATTGAGTTAGTAAAGTGTCCAAAGGTTCAATGCCCTTCCTGCAGAAGTAATGACTGCCATCTGTCCTGTCCTTTGCCTGACATGCAGTCTCGTGTTATTAGTGGCTGTGGAAATGTGCTTGTTTTTTTGCATGCAGTCACTGTTAATACAGTGCTGCAAAAATGTTAAGAGAAAAGTGCCATCCCAACCCAACCTGGCCCTTTGTCAAAAAGTAAATAGTTGATAAGGAGCCTTTATATCACTGTGGATGACTGTTGACCCTCTCCTCTTTGCAGAATTGTTTTTATTCAATAAAATGTAATGCATGAACTTATTTGGTTGAAATTATGCCATAGCTTCTTAGTGATATTCAAGACCAACCTTTGACTAGGCCAGTCCAAAGCCTTCACATTGCAATAGCTGTTTAGAGGTGGTTTTGCTTGTATGTTTCAGAATACTTTCCTGCTTCATGGTGGCTTGGCAATTTGGGGTATACTAGCCAGTTTAATACTGTACTAGTGAAGTGTTAATCTGTTGCTGCTTTGTTGTGACACGCTGAGCGGCTAACGTTGTACCTGTTGTAGTGTGTAAAGTCAATCTCAGGGTTCTTTTTTGAAGTGCAAATTCAAAATGTATTCTATTCAGATGAAACCATTTATGCACAAATCCAGTAACTCCGAGCATTAACAATGACCACCACAGCCGTCAAAACCTTGTATGCCCTTCCGGGTTCAACACCTGTCTACTTCCTGTCACCACTTGGCTCATATACTGGAGACCACAGCCCCATCTAGTGATTATATCCAAAAGAACACATATTTGGCTCCTATAAGGCTGGGTTTTTTTTTGCAAGAGAGCATAATTCATTATTCCATTTGTTACAGCGAGTCGTCCATGTCTCAAAGCAGCAAAACACCTTGGGCATCACATACCAGCACCATGTTTGACTGTTTGTGTGATGTTCTTTGTCTGAAAAGTGGGTTCATTTTGCACCTGGTTAATTTTGCACTAAACTAATCTTTTAGTTACCGGAACCTGTAACTAAAAGATTGGTATTGGCTGGCATTTGCAAAGCAGCCGATCTGAAAGCGTCATTCACTGTTCTTGATGCAGATTGGTTGTATCCCCAAGAGCAGAGATGAGGAAGACTGTAGAATAGGCAGTTCAGAGTGTTTCTAGAGGTAATCTCGAGTATTTTGGGAGTTCATGAGTGGGTGTAGTTCTTAGTCATTGTGGATACCAGAGGTCCACCGTATACTAAAATTCAAACAAAGATGCTGAGCATAGCTAAACCACTGCTTGGCTAAAGTAGGAAAATGGAAAGGTAAACAAAAAATCTGGTGGGCACGCTATATGTTGGCCCCTTTGACATTCCATCATCGAGGCCATTATAGCAAACGTTTACTTTGGAAAGCCTCTGTATCTGTATACCTAAACCCAGAAGCAAGTGGAGTAATAATATCCAGGTTAGTGTAGACAGGCCCTTAATCCTGCTAATCTTTGCTACAACGAAAAGAGAATCATAGTTGGCAGTGTCAGTTTCATTTTTTTCGCCGACCTTTTACAGAGTTAGCCACGGCATGAAACGGAAACACGCACATTTCTGTAGATGAAATGAAATAAAAACAAATCTGACCGAGCTGTGACTCCAGCTCCGTCTCTCTCTCTCTCTCTCTCTGTAACAAAGCAAACACTGTTGAACTCTTCCTTTCAGGTCCCATTTGCTGAAAGTCTGCCCTCGTTCTCAGGGATGCCCTCTCATCTCTTCTTTCCTCTCCTTTTCTCATCAGACTCATACGACCCCAGTCGAGTAGAAAGGGTGTGACCTCCAACCACTGCCTTCACCACTGTGGAAATCCGTCTTTCTCCCGTTAACAGCTTTTCTACCGCCGACAAAGACTTCCATCTCGCCTCGTAGCTCAGCCGGGTCTCCCTCCTGCCTCCTTCCCGCATCTCCGAGAAGCGACCGTCCTGGTGCTGCCAGATCATTTTTACAGCCAATAAAAGCTACAGCTGGGTGCTGGTTCTTTCGGTCGTGTCGGACGTGTCACCCCGTCGTCTTCGCCTCTACAAACCCAGTTCACGTAATCAAGCGAGCCAACTTCCTCGTCGTCGTCTTTCCGTTTCGGGAGAATGTGTGTCATCGATTCCCGTCCGCACTTCTTGGGAGCTTCCGTGTCTAAACCTGAATGTAAGAGTGCTTCTGTTTTATCGAGCGAGCAAAAGAAATGTAACAGAAATAAAAAAGAATTTAAAAACACACACATACACACCCCAGGTGACAGTGTTGCATTACAATCAGTATTAACCTACACCAAATGTAAATAAAAGAGTTATAAGATTTTATTAAGATTATAAAGAAAAAAAATCAATATAAGACAATAAATTGAAATGTATATTTTCTTATGTATGTTGAGAGATTAGATTTGTTTTTCAAAGTGTAATCCTTACGTGTATGAGCAGTAACGAAACTCCTAACCGTTTTTTCCCCCCCCTCCCTCCTATACGTGTGTGATTGAGAATGTACTAAAACGAGTTTGGGTTGCAAAGGGAAACACTGTGGTCCTTTGAATAGTTTCACTCGAGAGCAATATAGTCGTCATATACAGGGCGTAATACCAATAGTAAAGTCTATTTCAAGGAGCTGATCTCGTTTGCTTTGAAGCTCTACCTTTAGGTACAAGTGTTAGATTTGCACTGCGGAGATTATTGGCTCTGTGTTATTCCCAAACACCTGGTAATCTCCTCACGTACTCGGAGATTACGCTCAGAGCGATCCTCCCCACCCCCCTTTGTTCGCTCTCGGTATCAGCAGCCTCACTGTGTTAGAGATGTCTTTGGTTAAACCGCATACTGTTCCAAAAATATATATATATCATCCCATGCGTAATGTGCGGCATTAGGAGATCTGTACATGCAGTTCCGCTGAGAAGTTTACATCCAGGGTCTTCTTAACTTTGGGCTTTTGATGATTTATTTCAACCAGGTTTTCCACCAGGAGGGAATAATAAATATAAAAAGGGATTTAGATGCCTGGGTTTGAGTTAAAAGGGTCAAAAATTATGTTTGCAGGCTCATATACATCCACATACCTCGATTAATCTTTGGTTAAATTGACCTCAAGCTGAAATTTGTCGTGGCCAACACCATCTTTCTGGCATGTCTTTGGCCTCTTACCAGCAATGGTTGTTTTCTAATTGAGGTTTGTGAACGTTCCAGATGTTTATTGGTAGCCGTCCATTTTCCATTCCAAAACCAGTGGTTGGTGCGTCAAGCTACTGTCAGCAAGTTTCAATCTTCTAGTTGTTATTTGAGGCATATTCATATTGGAAGTACCTCCCTTTGTTCATACACCAGAACCACTGGCAGCAGAGCGTCTACGTAGTAGCGACCGCATTGTAGCTACTAAACATAGCTGCTTCTATGTTTAGTAGCTGTTTCAACGTATTCAGTGTATGCATGTGGGTTGTGCTTAACCCCTGAGCCACCACAGCACACCCAGTTATGTAGGAATGACTCCGAAAACTTTCCGATCCTTGCTTGTTCCCTTGGACGTTTCCATTGTTCTCAGTATTGGTTTTCCATTGAGCGCTGCCAAACAAAGACAGCATAGCACCTTATTTTCTTGTTTTTAAAACTGATGGAACATCATAAGTATTCCATAGTATAAGTATTCCATACATAGGCTACAATAAATCATTAAATGCCCAAAAAGTGCTACGATATTCAAAGCCCACGGTGGGTTTATGCAAACTTCCGACTGGAACTGTTGAGAGTTCCCCGCCAGTTTGTTGCGTTTGTGTCAGTTTTTTGCGGGAAGTCGTAGATGTAGCGCTACGGATCGCAGTGTGCCTTGTACACACTGTCCCAGTGGAGATGTTCGTCTGCGTGTAAACCTGTCCAGTTTGAGCAGCGGCAACTCTGTTTCATTTCAACAGATAAGACATGTGAAGCTGTTTAGGCAATAATAGTATTAAGCTACAGAACCCTTAGTAACAATGCTGTACAGAACCTTGCTGTTTGAATACTAGTCACGGTATCCGAGCGTGTTTCATAAGTTGATGCTGACATATCAGTATTGTAAAAGTTGCGGGTAGAACTGGCAGTTGGTTAGCAATAGAAAAAAAAATTTGACAAACATGCCAAACCGAACTTTATGCTATGCATTGGATTTTTGTTTGTTTGTTGTTTTTTTAAACCAGCAAAGTTCGAGGCTAAAATGCTATTATCCACTTTGCTCGTGCAACCATATCACTCTGTGATCCAGCTGTGTTAAACTGTGTGAAACCTGTTTGGACCCTGCCGGTCCGGTCTCCAGCTCAGTGTCCCCTGCGCCTCCATCCTCCAGGCGAGGCGTTATCCGGTTCATCCCCGTAGGTCTTTTTTGTACCGCGACGTCTTTGTAACATAATCTAGACGACTGGTGCACATCCCGCTTTGATATTTTCTATTTTCATACAGAAGTATGTACAGCTTTTTTTTTTTTGTAAGTGCCGCATCTTTCCCTTCCTCCCTCAGACCCCCTCTTTTTTTTCGGTGCATGTAATAACGCAACAAGTCACAGAGGAGGTGTATTTGAATATAATAATTGCATTTGGTACAATATAGTCTATCCAATAAACAACTGTTATATTTCTTACAATGTATATTTTATTTTACAAAATGTTAAGCTACATATTTAAAACAGAACAAGGTATTTTTAGATTATTGTGAAGACAGAGGTGTTTTCGGAGGCACAGTATTTTGTCCGTACTTGGTATGGTTATTGAGGCTGATCAGAAATCGAGACAAATCTGTGCTGTTGTACCCGTGCTACAGACTGTTCATAAATAAAAGTCTTTGCATGAAATATTTTGTCAGTGTGTTAATTTTTCAGGTCTTTCGCAAGGAGTTTGAACTCTCAAAAAAACTTTCTAACAATGGTATACTTTTAAGATCTTTAGTGTAATAACGTTTGAAAGAATGTTGCAACCCTACCAAAAGTATATCTGTAAGTAGCCCAGCCAGCATACCTAGGTGGGCCCCATATGGGGAAAAGGAGGGCAGGCAATATGGGTCCCCCATGGGTTTGTCCGCGGTTTCCATGGGGCCCCACATGGGTTTGCACATGTAGGGCCCATGTAAGCGGTGGCCCTATATGGGCAAACCAATGAAGGATGACCCCTTAGGGGCTCCGTACATTTCCGTCCCTGCAGAGAAGCGGAAACTTCTACAATGTGAGATGTCCATCCATCCATTTTCTATACACCCTTGTCTCTTAGTGGGGTCAGGAGGTGCTGGTGCCTCTCCCCAGCTAACGTTCCAGGCTAGAACGTTCCGGGGTCACCCTGGACAGGTCGCCAGTCTGTCGCAGGGCAACACAGAGAGAGGCAGACTCTGTCTCTGTCTGTCTTGTGTGTGTGTAAGGACAAACAACCACACACACTCACACCTAGGGAGAATTTGGAGAGGCCAATTAACCTGACAGTCATGTTTTTGGACTGTGGAAGGAAGCCGGAGTACCCGGAGAGAACCCACGCATGCACAGGGAGAACATGCAAACTACATGCAGAAAGACCCAAATCCAGAACCTTCTTGCTGCAAGGCAACAGGTTTACCAATTGCACCACTGTGCAGCCCATCAATGTGAGATGTCTTCTTAATAAATAGAGTCTAAAATGCCTATGTTAGATAAGACAAACCTGGACTGACAGCACCACTGTCTAAATATGAGCGTTGCAAAAAGACTGCGCCTTGAATGCTGCACGTCACAGACGCCTGGAGTGTGTTTGGTTTAAATCAAAAACAGGATAAAAGAAGCGCAAACATGATAAAATTCCAATTAAGAGTACGGCTGACAGTGCCGCTCCTCCCCCATTGGCTGCAGCCTCGTATTTAAAAGAGCATCAAAAAGCTGAATCATTGCTTTGAACACTTTCAGAAAACATGTAGGTGGAGCTTTGATTCCTCTCCGTTTACATCAAAGCGTTGCGGCCTATATGCAACATGATTTATTATTTGTGATGAAGCTGTTAATGTGGAAGGAGCAGCCTTTAAATGCTACATCTTTTATGCACTTTTATGCATGAGACAAGTAAACTGAAGACTTTTAACAGTGGCGTTTGGCTTTTCAGCTTTTTGTCTGTGTGTTTTTTCCCAGCATATCTAAATATGACAGTGTAGTGGTCTAGTTCTATTCTTTTATTTGGAGGTTAAAACTTTGTTGTCTTTTATTTCACATTATTGAAACAACAGAGAAATGTTTCGACACGACTCCGCTGCCAATCAAATGCTCTATAAGCATTAGATGGTAATATAAAGCACAGCAGATCAAGCAGGAGTGTGATCCAATACTCACTATTCAATAATATAGGAGTCATTCCAGATGTATTTATTTTTAAAACGTCACTTTCCTCTACATTCCGCCAATTTCGCAATTGCCATATTTTTATTAAATACGAAACGCAGTTAAAAATCACGTGAATAAGTTTACGACTTGTGCGTGAACAAACTTATTCACATGTGATTTTTAAATGCGTTTGGTATTTAATATAAACATGGCAATTCTGCATTCTGCACCATACATAAGGGATGGTGCATTCTGCACAATTAATGTAATTGTCAGATTAATAACTGTGATTGGTCAAGGTTAATCACAATATGCTCAACTTTGTGAGCTTTTCAAAAAATATATTTTTTAAATGTGCTATTGTCTCAAACCAAACGTGTGTTTTATTGCTCATTCACATTAGACTGCATCAGATTTGACGATAACTGCTGATATTTTCTGTTGGGTTGCGCCATCTGCTGGAGACAGCGAGTATTTCAACTTTGTTTAGAAAAGCTAATCGATTGAAAAATAAAGCTTTCTAATGCCAGGACAAAAACTACATCAAGGCCTGGCTAATGGGTGAGGTTTCTGGTGATAAAGAGGGCCTCGGCTCGTTCCTCAAGCGCAATGTCGTGTGACGTTAAATCTAAGGTAAATAAGATTATGATGCATCAGTAATTATATTAAATAGAAGCCGGGGAGAAATGGACAAAATGATACAAATAAAAAAAACCAAATTGCGATGGCCGGGAATCGAACCCGGGTCAACTGCTTGGAAGGCAGCTATGCTCACCACTATACCACCATCGCATGAAAACCTGTACACCCCGACAGGAAGATGGAACAGCCCTTATTTTTCGGCAGGGAAAATAAGAAGGAGGATGCAGAAAAAGATTGAAAGTGCGTCTGGAGGAAGACATGAACTCCGATAGTAACAAGAAAGTTTAAATTACACTCGTAAACATTTAAAATTAAATGTTTGTCCGAATTACTGAACAATTCTGTAAATTCAGACGTACTGTTCCTTTTTTCTAAAGAATATTTTTTTTAAGGAAAACGATAAAGATAATCTGTGTAACAGCAGGGGTGTCTAAACTTTATGTTACCTGGGCCAAAATCATCAACTGAAATTTTTTTTAAACATTAAAAATGTTATTGATAATTTGCTATCTACTCAAAAATAACAAGCATGAAATTTTTTAATTAGACAAAGAAAATAGTCAGATTTCTTTTTTTTGTATAGGGAGGGAATGTGCCAATCAGTGTAGATCCAAAATGTCAAAAGGGTTTCCCATAAACCATTTATTGAAAGAAAGGCAAACACCTTACTCGTTTATTTTGAAAAAAGCTGGACAAAAAAATTTAATGGAATCTCAGCAATAAAAACATGATTAAGGTTATTCTTTATTAGAAAAAGTTTTGTCCTAATCAAGTAAAAAAAAAAAATGTCCCCATCTGCATCAGACAAATTTGTATCATTCAGGGGCCACAAATGACCCCATGCGCCTCACTTTGGACACCCCTGAAGCAGTAGGACTTGATCTCATCATGATGCGTTCGCGGCTCCAGAAAACATCAGATTTCCTGACAATGTCGCTCCCGCTGTGCGGACCCGCTCCTGTCAGCGCAGCGGTGTTTTCATGAAAGCTGAATCTCGTGTAAGGGGACTGGCGGCTTTGACTGACACGGAGACTCAACGTTTTTGACGACGGGAAGCCGTTTGCAGCGGATTTCTTTCAAGCTGCGGGTCGCGTGCTGTGGCGGGAACGTGAATCCTACCAATCAAAATGTAGAAAGATTGAAGAAATAAAAATGAATCATAATGACCTTTTTCAAGTTGCTTTTCTGATATATATTTTGGCTTTGATATTTTTTAGAAGATGTCTTTAAACATTCTTAATTTTGCACATAATGTTTGAGTTCTTAACAAAAACACAAGGGAGAAACATTTTTAAATGTTGTGTAACTAATGCTCGTTTAAACCACAACAATTTATTAAATTTCAGCAATTAATAAAATGTGTCTGTTTAAATATTTATATTTACATTTGGTAAATGATTTTAGACTTTTTCTTATTTTGGACAAAATTGGTTTACATTTACGTTTATTTATTTATTCCATAATTTCTTTAACGCATTAAACGTATTGATATCATTTGTCGATATCTATATGTAACCAGGTGAAAAGGTTGTGCTTGTAAACTATATTACTCGTTGTAGTCCTTGTTTTTGCCACCGTGTGGCGCTGTTGTAACACAGAAGGTCTCAAAGTCCGGAAAGTTGAAAAAAGCTGACTTGTTTAGCGCAGGTGGCCTGGGAAAACGGAAGAGATTATGTGTACGGCCACTAAAAGTAAAGTTAAGGATTTTCTGTAATACTTTCCATGTAAAAGCTAAAATAATAATGTTGTTGACGTAACGTAACGTCGCTCTGTTTGTAGTCTTTTAGAGATGCCGCAGCCGTTTTTACGCTGTCTTATTTACGTTTTCCTTGAATCTGTGTTGTAGCAATGCTGTTAATGCGCCATTTTGTTGAAGCTGTTGTTGTTTGTTAGAGCTTTAAACTAGTATCTTACGGACTATTTACGTAACAAAAGGCTGTATTTTTTGCTCTTGAAATTGATTTCTTTTATTTTTGCAAAAAGAAAATTGTTCTTTTTGATAATAAAAAAAAACTGCTGCGCGCTGTGTTGGTCCCTGCTTCATATAAATATATATGTTTTATTCTGGGGAGTGTTTGCAAAGGAAAGTAAAAAACAAACAAACAAACAAAAAAAAACTGTTTTGATGTTACATATTTTTTGACCAAATCTAATTAAGTTTTTTTTAAGGCAGAAAAATTTTTTATATCATTTTATGGCAGTATCGCCCACACCTAAGCACAAACACTATTTTGAATTATTTGCATGTTATATCCCAGATGTATTTTTCATTGTTATTTAGATACAAAAGTATTTTTCATTAAAAAATATGGTATTTTTGTTAAGTACTTCATTGCAGCCATTATGGATTAAGATGGAACGCGTAACTTAGCTTAAGACAATTTTAGGCAAGTTGACTGAAAATGACACAGATTCATTTTGGGTCTTTGGCATTGATGTTGGTATAAAACACTAATCATGGCCACCTAATAACAGGAGTGTGAAAACATGGACACCAGTTTCCTAAACACATTCACTAAGAATTGGTCTTTGTATTTGTAGGATTTTATTGAATGTCCACAAACCTGTATATGGGCTGGCTCCTGTTTTCTTAAAGGCATGCTTAGACTGCATGCCTTTATTGGTGTCCCATAAAAAATAAAATAAAAACAAGACAAAGCTCAAAATGTATATAAAGTTTTACATTTTTAACAAAAAGCAGTATGTTGTTTAATTTATGTGGTTGGTCCCAAAGTACTTGGAAAGGTTGACAATAATTACTGCTGCTAGAGCTCCATCTAGTGGAGCCTGGTTGTAAATGTCTCTTCGTGACAGCTGATGGAGTAATAGGATGTATAAAAGTAATCACATTCTAATTTCTGTTTTTTTTTCTTCTTAAGGAAAGCCAGAAAAACAAAGCTTCATTTGTTTTGTCGAAAGAGAAAAGTGCTGCCATGCAACAAGTGTTAAGGCAGAGACAAAACAAATTTTCATAAATATGCTAGTTAGCTCTAAGATACCCACAACCTTCGGTATTAGCGGGTATTTCATTCATCCCCATGTCATCGGCAGCCATGTTGACAGAAGAAAGGGTGGTGTATTTAAGTTAGACATAAATGTTTTTTAGTTTTTGAAATATTAACTTTGTCAATAATGTCATGAAAAATAAATTTGTTGATTGATTAAAATGAGAAGACAAGTAAGATGTGTATAATGTGGGAGTGTCACTTTTAATACGTTTGGGAGGAAAAAAAAAAAGTTCTTTCGTTGTCGGCAGGATTCGAACCTGCGCGGGGAGACCCCCAATGGATTTCTAGTCCATCGCCTTAACCACTAAGACGAAGACCACTGTGCAAGAGGAAGGGGGATAAACTCTGGTGGATTCTGGTAGACCACTTCATGGCTCCTAGTGAGGGCGCTCTTCTTCTTGTGAAGTTCACAGTCAGACAGATAATCGATGGTTCGTCTTGCCCACTCCTCACTGTGCAGTTCTTCGAGTGCTTGCTGTACATAACTGGAGCTGTTTCCAACAGTCCGTGGTTTCAGCAAAGTCACACACCTTTTGTCCAGAGCCAGTTGGGTGGTGAGAACGGCTGGAAACTTATTTCTATGGGCAGGATCTAACTGATTTAGCACCTCAGTGCTCCATGGGCAAACAGGTATCATGCATTTACTGCATCGTGGATAATCTTCCCCAATCAAATAATACCTTGAATCCATGTCTATAACTTCTCGGACTTTTGTGTAGATCCCTGAGTGATGAATCTTGGTGTTGCACTGATGACACTTTAAAGGAATACCCCACATCCGCATAGGTGCCCATAAAAACAACCGCTGCCTGAAGTAGACCGTTGGATCTGGAGGTGCAGTTATTATCTTTGGTTGACCGGGTGGATGAAACCAGTTTTGGGAGAACTGTTGTTTAAACTGTCCAGTAGGGTGGTAAAGGCACTGTGCAATCCACTCCTGGTCAGCTGGCTTGATGACCCGCAAAAACTGCTTGGGAAGAAAGCTTACCCAATTCACCTCTGGAGGCCTAAGCTGGGGAATAGGCAAAGAAGCAACTGAAGGAGTTGGCTGGAGGTGTTGCACTGGTGCAAGGCACTGTTGTGGCTGAAGTGCTGGTTTCCGGGGAGATGCTGCTGGTTTCCGGGGAGATGCTGCTGGTTTCTGGGGAGACGCTACCGGTTTCCGGGGAGACGCTGCCGGTTTCTGCGGAGACGCTGCCGGTTTCCATGATGGATCATGGCCTTCTTCAATATGATGAAGCAACCCTACTGCACCCTTGACGTTTTTCCCACAATGTTCACAACATTGCTCTGCATGAAAGTCAAATAAATGTTCAGAGAAAAGTTCCACATTGACGTCTTCACTACATAATGCGCACTTTATCTGACTTGGAGTTTGACTGACTGACATGGTGAGAAGTTGGCAGCTCCCTGAACTTGAGCTCCTGTGCATGGCAGGATTAACTGTTTTTAAAACTGAACTGCTTTGCAGGGTGGGATCTGCTGTAGCCCTAGGTACACCTGTGCTGCTCCCTGCACCTGGCATGCTTTCTGCTTGAATCCCTGCCTGCTCAGCTGACTGTGGAAAAACAACATTGAATAAACTTGTGATAAATTATTAAATTATGTCAAGTGTTCTATAACCATTATGAATTATTGTTTGTTTTTGTCTTACATGTTAAAATAGGTAACAAAATAATAATAAAAAAACGTGAAACACTTAAACATTTCAACAGGCACTAGTATGAATCAGCCTTTTTATCATCTATTGTATACAATAAAATAAATTAACTTACAGTATGATAACCACAGTTGCAGGGGATCTTTTTCCCAAATATGTCGATTGTCCGGACTTTTTGGTTGAAGGCAGGAGTCAGTGGACATGCGTCTATCCGCTGGATGACAGACTTCCATCTTCTGGCTCCAGATCTCTTCCCTGTGGTAAACCTGAACTTACCCTGAGCATAGAGCTGCATCACGCCGGCCCAGTACGAGTCCGGTTTTCCTGTCTTCGTCATCTTTAAGAACTGTACAAATCACAGCAGATGTTAGAATAATATTTCAAGCAGCAGTATATCGTTATAAGTATTTTATTTAAATTATTACTATTTTTTGTGTTTATTTATTTAGCGATAAAACACTCTATTCAACTGATTGGTCTTGTTGCGGAAGTGTCATAAATTATGGGCAGCGGGAAACATTGTAGCGCGAGACAAGTGAAACATTGTAACGGTTTTCTGTGTCTGTGCCAGGCTGCTTCCGAGAAGAACAAATCCAAAAAAATACACACAGCGTGGGGCAAATAAAATTGCCGAAACTGAAGAAGGACTCTTGTCTGTTTCGTGAGAGCAACATATCCACCATATAAATAAACTATCCAACATAGATAATGATTTTACCTCGATTAAACGGGAGTCAAAAAGTAGGAGACGGCGGATAATAATATTCGTTTTTTTCCGCGCAGATCACTGCGCGTGACATACGTGATGACGTAACACGCAAAATGGTAGGAGTTTGTTAGGATTGGTTAGGACGTTGTTAGGAATTGTTAGGACTTTGTTAGGAATTGTTAGGACTTTGTTAGGAATTGTTAGGAATGTGAGAAATTGATGTCATTAATCCCGTCTTATATACCAGGTAGTAGATGATTGTCTAAAATGTAATATTTTTTGCAAGTCTTCTCAAACAGTGAAGGAAACTCATTTTGCCACACAGCTAATTATTAGCTGATTAATAATAATCAGATTAATAATAATCAGCTAATTAACCCAAAGCACCTGAAGGTGACATGTTGCAATAGCATGGAGGATTGATGCAGTAATTCATGTAAAAGGAGCCCAACCTAATATTGAGTGCCAGACATTTCAGATGCCTGACATTTGTGCTTAAAAGATCTGCTTTTGACTTTTGACTTTCTATAAAACCAACCATTCGCTTTCTGAGACGACTGACAAGAAATCGTACACTTCAACACAATTTTCACATTTTTTGGAGATAAACTGGTAAGTTACCAATTATGGAGAGCCATTTCAGCCAAAATTAAATAAATAAATATATAGGGGAAATAAAAAAAAAAAAGAGTAAATAAATAGATAAATGGGTAAAATAAATACCCACTTATCTAGGTAAAATAAATAAATAAATGACTGTCACCAGTTGCGCATAAACAGACTGGAACTGATAGCAGGACCTTTAGGAAGGGTACAGAATGCAGAAATAAATAAATAAATTACAAAGACAGTGATGATTAAAAAGATGTTAATAAAAAAGAGTTAAATAGAAAAGGGATAAATGAAAAAATAAATAAATGAAAATCGGAAAATGGAAAAAAATAATTTAGTTATTTTATTCATTTATTTTATTTTTACTCGCTTATTTTTTCATTTTATTCATTTATTTATTTTGAATAAATAAATAAAATTAAATTATTGATTTAATTTTGGCTGAAATGGCTCTCCGTAACCATGAAGCATTCAGTTTTTGTTTTTCCAAACCGTACTCTAGTTTGAACAAATAACATCATAAAGAAATATCTTCAAAACAATAAGTAATATCAGATTACATTAAATAAGACTAATGGTACCTAAGTAATATGAAATAACCATAAACATCGCTATTATTGGTGTTACTCAAAGAAGTAAAAAAGGTTTAAGCAAATTAATACATAAATAGGTACAATACAATCAGGTGTACCTTTTATTGAATAAAGACAATATTGTCATTATTTCTTAACAAATAGGCAAAGTACATCCAAGAATATATTTAATTATCTGTTAAAACAACTGAAAAAAGTAAATAATATAGCACATATGAGCTAGTTAATATTTCTTTTTACAAGTTTCTGACTATTAAAATTAAGTTTTTTAGCAGAGAGGGAACGCATGTTTTTAAGTCAGTTTCTTTCAATTTATTACATGAGGGGATTTTATTTCACTATATTTCACATTGTGGCTATGATATGTCACGAATCGTTCAAATGACCAAACTTTCAACACAGGAGCGCCTGTAAATGCTGCTGATGTTAGCTTTGTCCAGCAGATGGCAGCATTTGCCCACACTTTGTAGACAGTTAAATTTTAAAATGTGCCTTCTTTAACTTATTTAATTAAATGTTTACTTCTGTACTTTTTTACTACAGATATTAACAATCTTTTGGCCATTTAATTAACTGATAAACAAATCATAAACAACTTAAAACAACAATATGGCAGCAGGTTAAGCAGCTTATACCAACACTACCGGCATGATGGCCTGTTAGCAGGCTCAGTCAGAGCGGAGCGGTTGTGTATATCTGTGACATTGTGCCTGTGTGAGTATTAATCTCAGCCAGTGGAATCCAGCTGGTCACAATGAGGGCTTTGTGTGGAGCCACAGCCGGCAGGTGAAAGCTCAGGATCAGACCTCAGAGAAAGCATGTGATGTAAAGGTGGAACAGTGTGCAAACCATTGGCTTATCTGCACAGATTTATGTCCAAACTCGACTCGGGCGCTACACGCTCCAGTGGCCGTGTATCTGACGGCGCGTTGAGCTTATTTGCACAGGAGTGTGCACACAAAGCAAAGCTTAGCGATGTTTGGATCTTATAGGATTAATAGATCTTTAAACTCGTCTCGGATCGCTGCGCCTGTAATGAACCACAGCTGCTTTGGCTTGAGAGAAGTAACACGTTTTCCTCTTGTCGGATCGATTCATTCATTGATAGACTTTATAAAGTCAGTCAGTCAGGTGGGACAGTGTGTATTAATGAACGTATGTTGTCATAAATATACCAGATTTAGCAAAATACTAATTTCCATCCATAGTTCCGTGATACAAACACAAGATACAAACATTCATACAATTTCATTCATATAAATAAGAAATGCAATAAGAATTATATGTATAAGGTTAGAGAAAATCCTTTTTTTTTTTTAAATGTTTACAAAACCGAGTCTCAAAAATGATAACTAAACCATGGAAAATCTCAAAATTTAATGATCACTCTGCTTTTTACTAACCAACCATGCTTCTAGCAGACAGGAGCGATAGGTAATAGCGTGTTTCAGTGCATCCTTAAAAGGGATTTAGTGCCGTTTTATACCACAGTCAAGTAACTGTGTTAGCTCTAGCTATAAAAATGCCATATATATTTCATATGTGACTTAAAATAAAATTTACTCAGCACCTTCAAATTTTGCCTTTGTCTCTTTAAATAATTCCTGCCTTTTTTGAAACTCTGCCTTCAGGAAGTCATCACAACATGGCCCATCTGTTAACCCTTTAAAGGTGTTTTTGGCTCTAGTGGCCTTTATTTTGAAAGTACTAAGACAGGAAGGTAGGCAGAGAGAGAGAGGGAAGACGTGTGGCAAAGGCCACCAGGCCGGGAATTGAACCTGCAACTTTGGCATACTTATGTCGGTTGTGCTTAACCCCTGTGCCATCACAGATGTGTAGTTCTACCATCTGTTTGCTAATTGCTGCTGACTAGTCTGAAGGAGCTGAGTGGGGGTGCTGTGGGGAAGGGCTGCTCTGTGAGGTGGAAGCTTGGCACCTGCAGCTCTGAGGAGGAGCTGCGCCTCGAAGGCGGAGCTAAGTCCACAGCTGAATGGTTGCCATGGGAGATTAAAGGATTTTTTTTTAAACATGCATGAAAGAATCAAAGCAACTTTCCAGGTTTTTGCCGTGAAGCTCAAAAAGGCGGTACTACATAACACTACCCCTTTAAATAACTGGAAATGGATCAGACCGAAATGGTTATAATTAAAATCTTGAAATGAACCTAACGCACAGAAGGATGCCCTGCCGTTTTGGTGCATCTCTCGGACCGTCCGTCATCACGTCCAAATCCAGATGGAGAAGCGGGGCCAGGTCTCTTCTGCCGCCGTACAAAACTGCGCCTGTGGAACCCGACAGCCTTTGGCATGAGTGCACCGCATTCAGCCGCCAACATTTCAACGGATGCCATAAAGACACTTTTCCATCAAAGAAGTGAACAGCTGGCTGTGCTTACGGCGGCACCGATGGCTTCAGGGGATCTGGTGCTCCTTTAAGTGGCCTCCTTTAAAAAGACCATCAAGAAATCAGTTGGGTTTTATCAGCGGTTCCACAGGCAAACCTGCCTGCATGTGCTTGTTTATTTGCTCCCACCTAAAATGGTTTGCGCTGTTTGCTTTAACTATGAAACGTGTTTGACGGATAATTGCTTGTGTATACTGAAAGCTGTGTGCTTTGGACCGAGGTGTGTGCAGGCAGCGCCGGCCTTTCGCATTCGTCTGCGTGCGCAGGGCCGGCGAGCATGAATGCTGAGTGTTTTGTTTGACTTGGCTGCAGCTCGCCTGTTTGTGTTACCCTCCGTCTCCGACGCTGCGGCGCAGCGGGAGTGACTCAGGCGGACGTGACACATATTCTCTGAGGTGACTTTTCCCAACGCTTCTTGGCGTCGGGGGCAGGATTGGAAGCCTGGCAGGGAGTTCAGGCAGCTGGATGGAGATCTGCAGCAGTGTCCTAATGAACAAGGTTCATTCCTGCCCGTCAAATACTTTGCAGACGTATTTGAACCCATTGAACTCTTTCAAATGTTGTTTGACATAAGAGTCGTAACAAACTACGTCATGACTCTTATGTGGTTGACCGACAGAAAGGAGTAGAAGTAAAATGGTACTGCCAACTTCTGTACCAGAGATATAACCTTCTTTTCAAAAGTAATTCTTTTCAAGTCTAAGTCAAGTCTGAAGTCCATCCATCCATCCATTTTCTATACACCCTTGTCCCCTAGTGGGGTCCTGAGGGTTGTTGGTGCCTATCTCCAGAAAACGTTCCGGGCGAGAGGCGGGGTCACCCTGGACAGGCCGCCAGTCTGTCGCAGGGCAACACAGAAACAAACAACCATGCACACACACACTCACACTTAGGAAGAATTTAGAAAAACCAATTAATCTGACAGTCATGTTTTTGGACTGTGGGAGAAAGCCGGAGTACCCGGAGAGAACCCACGCTTGCACACGGAGAACATGCAAACTCCATGCAGAAAGACCGGGGCCGGGAATCGAACCCAGAACCTGGGTTCGAGTGATACTGCAGCCCAAGTCTGAAATCTTTCACCCAAATTCACACAACACATAAACATTTATAATTATCTTTCAGGCTTTTCTTAGCTGTTATCTTTTCATTATTTAAGATATAAAGGGGTGTTATGTATTTTACAGTCACATAGTGCAATTTTATAATAACTGTTACCTTAATTTTTTAAAAATAAAAATGCGATGTAAATGAAATATAAGCTAAAAGAAAATTGACTTTGTAATTTAAAGCCTGGAAATTGGGCTCTTTAAAAACTTCAGTTCTTGCTAAAAAAAAACCCTCCACCTTCATGAAGTCATCACAACATTATTCCTTTATTAATTCTCTTACAAAGTTTTCACCAGTGTTGCACTGAAATAATGAGCTCTGCAGATGCGCAGTGCCACCAGGTGCTTGCTAATTGCTGTTGGCTAGTCTGAAGGAGCCGAGTGTGGGAGTCACAGGGGATGGCTGCTCTGTGAGGCTTAGAAACTGCAGCTCAGAGGAGGCGCTGTGCCTCCAAGGCTAGTTCTCCCCCAGGTGGCTTAATGGTTGCCAGGGAGAGTAAAGGACTTCCCATCCATGCATGAAAGAATCGAGGCAACACTCCAGGTATGTTTTTGATGAGGGAATAATATTATAATACGGTGTAAAGCTCAAAAAAGCAGATTTCATATAATACTGGCCCTTTAAGGAGGAGGCAATGGGAAACATGCAGGAAAACTGAAACAACCCTGATTTCATGGCCTTACCGCAGAAATGCTGCTTGTTTTCATGTGAAGCAATGCTGGTGCGACTGCTCACCCAGGGGAACTTCGAACTCCCCCCCCCAGCACTCTCCGTCTGCCCTTTCACATTGAGAAACTCACTAGAGGGACAGGGCCAACTTTTAAATCAAAGAAAAACTAACTTCACCACCATTTTACTGTCACACAAACAGCTCTGATGCTAAATATTTCTGAGGACTTTCCCAGCTCCGAAGGCCACAGTGTGGAAGCTTGTATGTTGTCACTGGCAGTGTGATCTAGTCACGCCAGGGTAATTTACAAACCAATAAGCTGGATTCTTTTCAATGTCAATAAACATCAGAAAATGAATTCTTCCTGGGTTTCAAGATGTGTTTATTACCCGTTATTACCCAGATTACACTCCTCAGGTGGTTTTTGTTGCCTTGCATTTCTTCAGATACCAATATTGTCCAGTCACTGGTATCGGGACGTTAAAGAGTCAGTGTTATGTAAAATCAGTTTTTTTGAGTTTTATTTTGCATTAAAATGCTATTCCCTCATCAAAAACATACCTGGACTGTTGTTTTGATTCTTTCATTCATGTTTAAGAAATTCTTTAATCGCCCTTGGCAACCATTCAGGTGTGAAAAATGCTTGGATGAACCGAGCGCCGCTTTTCAGACTAGCCAGAGGGTAATTAGCAAACACCTAGTTGAACTGCATATCTGCTGAGTTTATTTTACAAGCTACTTCTCAGTGAAATGCTGGTAAAAACGTTAAAGGGTTAATAGAAGAGCCATGTTGTGACGACCTCCTGGAGGTAAAGTTCCAGAAAGAGCAGGAGTTTTTAAAGCGACAGAGGCCCAATTTCAAGGCGGTAATTCCTGAGTCAAATTTCCTTTAGGTCCTATTTAACATGTAAAGCACTTTTATGACAACTGACGGTAATATAGTCACTTGATTGTGCTGTAAAATGGCATGACATGCCTAGAAAATACATAATACCACCCCTTTATTTCGTATTTTGTCGTTTGTACAGTTTAAAGTTCTTTCAATGCAAACTGGCTGAGCTGGAAGTCCTGATGTACCTACCCATCCCTTCCCAATTCATTGCTTATTCTCACTGCTCACTGCTCTGTAGTCTAGGCACCTTCGTTTTCCTATAGATGCCAGAGCTGTAATAATGGAAATCCCCAGCCTTTCTGCTGATCCCAGAGGAACCCCCTCTTAAAATGGATAACACCTGACATTAGCTGCAGACACAATGCAGGAGAACTACCACAGCTGGCTAGTGTAGGGTTCCAGTAGCTGAAATCCTGACAGGAGGCTGACAGAAGTTCCTCTGTGGGTTTGAAAAGACCTAAATGATTGGGGTTCCTGACACCAAGTGAGTCTGGTAAACGTGTACATACCATACATAAACCACATATATGTTTGATATTGGCAAATGCCCAGCTTCTCCAGATGATGCTGAAGGTGATACATGATTGAACTTGATTCGCTATGCTATTTGCTGTGTCCAAAGAAAAATGAGTTTGCTAACTTCTTGTATTTACAGACTTTATTCTCTATTTAATCTTAAAGTTCCATCAATTTGCTGCTAAACATTTACCCATCCATGATCCATTCATTGTAAACTGTTCCCGAACCCTGCAGCACTAAGTTCATTGAAGGGTTTGATCTTGATAAAGTAGTTTGTACCATTTTCTTTTAAAGTATAGCCTGAGAAAAAACAGTCTCTTGTTATACACTTTGCTTCTTCCAAAGTGTCTGGACCTTTGGCTATCGAGAAACAATTGCTAGCTGAAGGAGTGAATTCTTGTAGTTTTAAACGATTGGATCTGATTTTACCGATTGCTAACATTTGGCCATGATGTATGTAATGTGTCTGCTCGATTATTTGCTTGCTTCTCTATCGTTTAGCCTCTAGCATTTAGGCTCTGGCGATTAGTTTGATGGATTAGCCTTTAAAGTTTTTAGCGTTTAGCCTCTGGCATTTAGACTCTGGCGATTAGCCTTTAACACTTATCCTCTAGTTCTTACCTTGTAGCGACTAGCTTCTAGCACTTAGCTTCTAGTATTGAGCTTCTAGTCCCTAATATCTAGCTTCTAGCCTCTCGTGTTTAGCCCATCCACATCATTCGCTATTAACAGAGCCAACTGGAAAGTAGGACGTATGTACGTAAGTGTGGCCATAACTTCTTTGCCAGTAGTAAAGATGTCATGGCCGTCTTAACATTCCTCTTGCTCTCACTTTTGTTGCTCAATATTTGGAATTGATGCAACACAAACCGAATGGCTTTCGTTCACTTCCTCCGCTGGCATTACCAACAACAGGCAAACTGCAATTCTAAAACAACGCAAATAAAATGATCAAATTGTCATCCTTGCCAACTTCTGTTTCTGCTCGCTGATTGGCCCTCTTGAAATTCATCCAGAGAAATCCAGCTCTGTGGGAGAAACCCCAGAAGGGAGATGAGAATCAAGCAGAATTGCGTAGGAAGGTGACTGCTGGGTTAATTAAAGCCATCCAAGATCTCCCGTTCAAGACGAGATCATTGGAGTATGTGCAAAAAAAAAATCTTCAGAGCTGGACAGTTCTTTAAATTGAGCTGTTGTGGCTCAAGTGAAACTAAAAGACGATTCTGTGCTTCATTTAGGTGGCTTAAAAAAAAAAGTCAATGCATGCGTAAACAGACAGCTGTTTCACTTTGGCCAAACATCCAACCGCGCTTCTCCTGTAACTTTGGAGAACACAGTTTATTTAGCTTTAATCCTCCACCGTCTCACATTGAAGCGAGTTAAGTTTATGACTTCCTCTGTGTCCTTCTCTGAAATAAAAACCTCTACACCCTCCTCCTACTTTTCCTCTCCCATGAAAATCTACTCAAGAAGCCAGCTCACTATTTATTCTCTACAATTTGAAACAGTGTGTGAAGCTTGTCTGTGTAAATACAGGAGAAACAAGAGATATGCCTCTGGGAGACTGAGGGGTGTAGTTTGGACTCAACAGGTCATACTGTAGCTATTTTACCACCTCTAATCCTGCCTCAAGATGACTTGGCACTCATCTGCTGTCAAACATTGCACAATTGATGTTAATTTAAGCACTAAATCTCAATTAGAGTCATGGAAGGACGGGAAGATTTTCCATGTGGTAATCAGGAGAGACAGATTATGGAAGATTTCTGCTTTAACACACTTAGGCATGAAATGCACAGATACAAAATCCTATGATTTCTCTTTAAAGCTTACCTCTTCGCACCTCGTAAAAGCAATTTTCACTCCAGCCTCACGGTTGTATTAATGTGCTGCTTTAACAACTCCTTTCCCAGAAGAGAAGAAGAAGAAATGAACTGATTCTTCTAGAAGTTCGCAAAAAAATTGGTGAGCCTTTTACAGCAGAAAGGTCTCGATACGCAGGAGGAAATGTCACTCCTCCGTCACATATTGTCATTTTAATTGATTTGATAGGGACAACACACATTAACATTTCTGTAAATGTGCCAGAATTTGCCTGTCTGTTGTCCCCTGACAAATTTGTCTTGCTAAAAATAAACAAGGCTCTACAAACAAGGTTAAAATGACTTAATTGCATAAGTATTGTCAATAAATACAACAACAAAAAAAACTTTTTGTAGAACTTACACGATGAGGTGACAATCAAGTTTGGTCCTTGCGACAACAAAGTTGAGAAATATTCAACTTTCATTGCTTCCGTTGCTATCAAGTCCAAGATAGAAAGATATTGTGTGTTGGGTTTCACCATAAGGTGGTTGAAACCTGCCTGTTGTTGTCATTCATCACAACATGTGATGTGCAAAATGAGGCTGTCAAATTGAAGTGAGATGAAACTCCAAGATGGAAGACGCTATTTACAAGGAAACTGTATTTTCTGCATATTGAGTCTTTCCTGCTGTTTAAGCACACTGTGAAAGAGCGAGAGAGAGCAAGACTATCGGAAAGTTCTTCTTTCCTGCAAAAGTTCCTGTTTGCAAAGTTCTTCTGTTTTATATTCTTGAACTTTAAATCTGTCTCTGATTTAAAAAAAAAGTTAGCCTGCCTCCATTCCTTTGCAAAGAGCTAGCTTACAGTTCGCAAAGCTAACTGCACCGTTGGCTCATGAAGGATGTTAAAGACAAGTCATTCTGGAAGGTCAAAGCTGTAAAAATAGTTTGTAAATCTGCTGTGGACTACTCATCATAAAATCGAGTCATTTGGTGTTTAGTGTTGTCCCTGACATTTAACATATCCGGAAGACAACAGTAAACCACCCCTTAGTGCATTTAAGAAAACCACAACATTGTTGTTATTTTTTCCTTCTTCTACTTGTGGTTTGACTCGGGTGTTTTCTTTATCTGATGTAGGAACGGTGCCGCCGTTTGAGTACGAGTTTTGGCATCCGTGTCGGCAAGCATGGCGAGTTTACTGTCAAAAATCTGTTGTGCATGTGGAGAGACATAGGGATCTTTAGTGGGCCGGTACAGGCGACAAAATTACAAAAAGACTTCTTGGTGTGGGTTTATTTAATACCATTGGACTTAATGTGCTGTTTTTCTAAAACATATATGAATAATAGTGTTTTGTAATCAATTGTTTGCTGGTGCCTAAATCAAAAGTCATGGTAAGTTTCCAATTTGGTGAATCAACTAACATGCCAGTCTGAAATCACTTTCCCGACTTTTCTTACAAACCTTATACAACTGGTGCAAGTCTAAATGTTGAGATAACTGAAGGAATAAATAACTTTAATCGTACACATGACCCAAAAGATTATGTGTTAGAAATATGCTACTTATAGCAAATAAGTAATTTGAGTATATAAATTTGATAAATATAGTGTAATCAACTTGCATTGCTACGGAGAGTCACGCTGCTACTTTGGGAGTAAAGTTACTCACACATGCAGTTACTTGCACATGTGAGTAACTGCATTTTAATTTTGTTCTCATTGTAATGTGGTGTACCACCCATCAACTTTTGGATTACATTTCTATAACAACAGAAGGGTCTTTCACCTTTGCTACATCCTTATTTGAGATATACGAGCACTCACTGACCTCTGACCTCCCCGCAAGGACGTTTCTTTCCATTCTCCTCTGACTCAAGAGAACCGAAGCCTTACGGAGCCCTCATTGTTCTGCGGGCACCCCGCTGCTGCCAGTCCCATCCAAACCTCCTCCTCCTCAGACTTGGTTCAAACTGTGGCTCTCTGTCTTGCTGTGTGCTTTCCTGCCATCCTCTGTTCCCTGTGTGAGGGCTGCATGAGCCAGAGGCTTTCTCCTCCATGGGCCACCACCCGGACAGTACGCGCCGGCCAAGCATGACTTCAAAAGTCGCTAGCTTGGGTCCATTTCCCTGGGTGTGTTTTTTTGGGTCAACAAAAATCTGGTTTTCATTTATTTCTGCCTCAAAAACCCAGTAGTAAAATACGTTCAGGCTGAGGTGATGATGGTGGTGGACTTCAAAAATATTCAATATGAAATGACATCCTTCTGTCAAGTAAATGAAGTGATGAACTGTAGCGTGTTAGTAATGCAATGTGCAGCACAGACATGAATAGCCTGGTCTCACGGAACACATTTTTTGGGGATGTTTGTCTTTGATTCTAACCCTGTGACTAATCAAACCAACTACAAATGAAAGACTAAAGGAAATAAAAGTTGTGGCTTTAACCTTTCCACGGTCTTAAGAGACGGAGCCAATTGGATCCTGCAAGCTTTTTACCCTGTGTGCGGTCCGGCGGGTTTGCATTGAGCGTGCATGCTCTCTTATGAGGCTTTTTTTTGTGTGTGTGGTTTCGGGAACTGACAGTCTGATGGGATACTCCCCCGCCCCCGCTTTCCTACTGTCTGACCTTGACATCTGCTGCGCCTCTCCTGAGCATCATGCCAAGAATCAATAAATAATTCAAACAATGCTGAATTTTGTAACCTAGATTTTTTTTTTGAGTGCCAACAAATTTTCATTTTAGGAATACAATTATTTTGAATCCTTGAATCCTTGCTTTGATATCAGGGATAGCTTTCAAAATGCCACATTTTGATCCAAAGTCTTTGATGCACTACATAGAACAGTAATCTACCGTACATTGTGAAGGTATCCAATTACAGCAAACATTATGTTTTGTGAATTCTTCCAAAATATTATAGAATATACAATTTCTCTGCTAAAACATCTTTCCTCAACAACAAAATTGCTTCATTCTCGTCTGATCTATTCTAATGTATCATAGTTAGAATTGTTTTTGCCAGAAGCACTACTTACCTAAAATAAACTCTTGACACACTACCTGCCTAATAGCACTCACATGTCTTATTTATTGCCAGAAAGGCCCCTGACCCTTTGAGGCTTGGACTCGACTAGACCTTGATTTTGTGTCTCTATGGCCCTAAGATTGTATCAACAAATCATTAAAATGTTATAGATTACATAGCGGTGCCTCCAATGATTGGACTTGTTTGTCCAGGACATTTCACAAACCTTCAGACTGATTGAGATCAAGAGAATTCAGATGCAAAATCACCACTTCAAACCATTCTTGAACCTTTTTTTGGTACTATCCTCCTGAAAGACAGCAGTCTGGGAAAGTGTTCCTGTGAAAGTGTTTACATGGCCAACAATTCTTAGGTAGGTAGCTCATGCTGATGACCACATGGTTGGCAAGACTCACATGGTTTGAGTACTTTCCTGGAGATTCTTAAAGAGCTCCAAAAGCACCACACCCAGCCCGAAGCTAAAGAAATTGAAGAACAGGAAAGAAACAAATGAACTGACATCCACTTGTCTGCAAGTGGGTACAACGACTTTTCTGGTGCTTTGGGACTCCAGCAGACCACAGTGAATGCCACTGAGACTGGGCAAGAAGTGCCTTCATTAGAGATGTCCGATGCAACACCCCCTCAGCTGACCACAGACAGCACACATTATAGAGGGTTGTTCAACATTTCCCAGACATTTTCTTGAGAGTTTGGGGAAAATATTCTGTGAACCGTTGAGACAGAAGTAAATTGTGTGCCCTGTTACATCTCGTGTCCAACTTAACGGCATTACATACAACAAATGGTACATTTAAAATCAAAATAACAGCGATTGCTTGATGGTCCGGAGCAGCTTTGTTGATTCAGGACTTCAGGACTTGAAGAAATTGCTGTAACTGATGGAATTATGAATTCTGCACTCCATTAAAAAATCCTTTAAATGATTGTTCTACCAGTTTGTGATCTTAATCTGAGACTGGAAAATGAACACCATCCAGTTTGCCTCTGAATGGTTCCAAAAAAGACAAAATAGTAAAGCAACTGCTTTTTAACATATGAATACGTTGGTTTAGGCAAGTAAAGGCAATTTTATTTGAATAACAAATTTTCAGCAGCAGGGCAATTCAAAGCACTTTCCATGATTAGTAGGAAAATAAAACAACAAACAGGCAAAAACATGACAGGGCCACCAGCAAAGTAAAGAGAAGCTACGATGAGTTGAAAGACAGACGGCGGTTTATGATGCTGCTGTTGTAATGCTCCGGGTTTTTCGTCTTGATTTAAAGAAAATTTGTGTTTCAGCGTTTTTATAGCTTTCTAGAAATTTGTTCCAGATTAGAAGAGCATAAGAACAACAGTATTTTAAAGTCTTAGTTTTCTATATCTTTATGGGACATTCGTGCTTTAATACTGAAATTGTTCTTCAGGTGACAGAAGGCCGTCTTTGTAACTGTCTTTATGTGTTGCCGAACGTTCAGGTCTGATTTTCTCAGTCCTCACAAACTGTAGTTTGAAACTGTAGAAACTGAAGATGTGCATCGACTCTTGATCATTTCACTTTGAAAATCATTTCTTCAGTTGTGTTTATATTCAGATGAAGAAAGCTATGATTTGCTCTATGAATCTGCTCAGCGTTCTGACGGATCAAATGTTCCACGTCTTATAAATGACCGGAAAACGGTTTCCTGTCAAACATAATATCATGCGATACTTTCTCTTTTGTTTATTTTCTTTAAGTCTGACTCAGTCAATATTGAAATGAAGCTGCTCGGAAAACTTTGTTTTTCGCCGTTTTGTTGATTTTTTTCCAGTGAGTTTGCTCAGACAATGCATTTGCATGCGAGTGATTGTAATCGCCTCCTCTGTTCTCGTCAGTCCGGTGTGTTTGCTTTGCCCCTGACACATGGTGCCACAGCCGTTTATCTGCGCTCTCACCAGACACACGGGCTGCTGGGAACGTGCGGGAGCGGACAGCGCCGGGCCAACTGGCTCTTCTTCCAGCGCCACCTCTGTTTACCTGCCATTGTTCTGCAGCTTCAGTGTGGAGATGAGGAGAAAGGAGTGATTTATGCGTGCAGTGACACCGACAAGTGTTTTGGCTGCGGTGGTGCCGACGCTCTTCTTTGTCCCGTGGAACTGTCTGAAGCCCAGCGGGTCTGTTTCTGTGTGGAAACTTTTTACCAGAAATGGCTGAGCGAAAATCTTAAGACACACTTTATGTAAGACTTGTTGTAGGATTATTTAATTACACGCACAAACAAGGTATAGAGCTTTAAATGGGAAAGGTAAAATTGACTTTTTTGAGCTTCTCGTCATGTTGTAATGTCATTCCCTTGTCAACAACATACCTGGAGTGTTGCCTTGATTCTTCCATGCGTGTTTGAGAAATCTTTTATTCTCCCGTGGCAACCATCCAGCTGTGGAAAAACGCCCCGGAGGACCCAGCCCTGCCTTAAGGGACGAACCTCCTCCTTGAAACTGCAGTTTCAAAGTTTCTGCCTCACCGACTCCACCTCTCAGCTCCTTCAGACTAGCCAGCAGCAATTAGCAAACAACTGGCAGAACCGTGCACACGCGGCGCTCATTATACCATATACTTCTCATTGCAACAATGGTAAAGACATTGTTAAAGGGTTAATAGAGAAGTGATGTTAAAATGACTTCCTGCATGTGGAGTTTCAGAAAGAACAGGAGCCTTGAAATTGGGACAGAGGCCCAATTTCAAAGCATTAAATTAGGAAATCAAATTTCTTTTAAGTCATATTTGACATACGCAATGTTTTTGGAACAACTGAAGGTAAGATAATTACTTGATTGTGCTATAAAAATGCACTATATGCCTGGAAAACACATGTTACTTTCCCTTTAAGCAAGTTAGTTATATTGGGTGGTTTTTAGCTAACTATTAGAAAAGGACAGTCAAATTGCTCTCCTGTCTGCTCTCTTCTTGGTACCCCCTTCTTCTCCATCTTCCATGCTGCATCTGATATTGTTGATGTTTTTCTTTCTTTCTTACTTCCTGGAACATGAATAGCGGCTCTGTCACGATGGGGAGTTTGGGGCTTCTGGGTAGTCTCCATCCTGTTGCCTGTCTTATCTCGCCCACAGATCCCGACTTGACCTGCTTTGGTGTCGGGCCTCTGCCTTCTCCCCCACTGTGGAGATAGTTAAGAACGGGTTGGTAGGGAGGAGTGTTTGGCGTGGCCCCCCCCCCCCCTCACCTCCCTTCTCTTTTTTCATTTTCAGCTCCCTGAGAGTTTAGAGCAAGGCAGGAAGTTCCTACCAGCTCCTTCCTGTCTCGAGGCCCCACTGGGGACGTAAGAAGGGTTTTAATGGGAAAGGGGGGGGGAGATAGAAGACAGAGAGAAGCTTGCTGTGTGGGGGCTTCTCATTGAAGGCCCCCGCCATGCGGTCCTCATTTGTTCCAGAGGCCATTACTGTGACAGACTGTTTACAATCACTGACAGATTGGGTTTACTTAAGGATTTATGTTATTCCTTTAGCTGAAACGTATAAACACGGCTTGATGCTTTTCCACAACCCTGCTGTTAGAAATTAATGCATCTTCTTGAAGGATTGGGCCTTACTTTAAGTACACAAGAAATGTGTAATTTACTCGGTTGTGCTGAGGAAAGTATGCTCTAAATCACAGACGCAGAGTTTTCACTGGGTGACCAATGATGTTGCCGCTGATGAAGCTTCAGCCGCTCTTATTTTTCCACCATAATGTAGCACGTTATTTACAAACCTTCCTTAGACTTGGTGTAATGGAAAAGTTAAGAATGATTAAAAGATGGCTTTATTTATAAAGTGCTTTCCACAAAAGGGCTGTACATGATATAAATATCACAAGGCCTAAGTAAAATAAAAATGTGCATCTAAAGAGTCAATTCACACTAGCTCTGTTTAGTCTGCGTTAGTCTAACGAGTTTGTTTCTCTAGACAGTCTGGTTTGTTTGCAGAGGTGTGAATGTGTAATCGAACTCTGGTCTGGCTGCAGGACTTTGTTGGATTGAAGTGAACTTTGGTGCGGCTCAAATGCAGACTTGAACACCAAATGGCCAGCGAGAGAGCAGGAAGCACAGGGCATTCTGGGTAAATACAACTTAAACAAATGCTCGAGTCTCGCGATTGCGGGAGAAATGACTGATGATCTTTTTTTTTTTTTTTTTACCAAAGACAGTCGTCAGATTTGAGCTTTTTGTTAAATTTGCTCATTACGTCATGTTATGATGTCATTCCCTCATCAAAAACGTGCCTGAAGTGTTGCCTTGATTCTCTCATGCTTTTTTGAGAAATCCATTAGTCTCCATGGCAACCATTAAGCCGTGACGCAACTGTGCATCTGCTCATCTCATTATGCCAGCTACTTCTCTGGGAAACGTTGGTAAAAACTTTGTTAAAGGGTTAATAGAGGAGCCGTGTTGTGATGACTTCCTGAAGGAGTTTCAGAAAGAGCAGGAGTTTTTAAAGTGACAGAGGCCAAATGTCAAAGAACTAAATCACAAAGTGAAATTCCTTGTAAGTCGTACTTAATATATATTTATTATCTATGTAAACTGAAGGTAACGCAGTTACTTGATAGTGCTATAAAATGGCATTATGTGCCTGGAAAATACTACTGCCCCTTTAAAAGGAAGGTATCCTGTTGCATATTGTATCCATTCTGAGCACAAGAACAGGATTTGGGTTACTCTCTCTGAAAACACCTGCTGCATTTGGTCAAGTTTAATAACATGATTAAACTCGGTAATAGTAAAAGCCTTATAGTAAAAGTCACAAAATAAATGTGGACAATCAAAAAGTGGCAAAAGGCTTCGTTACAAAAACGTGTTGTGTCAACCTTTTTTTTGTCGCTTATAATTTTTTCCTAGAAAAATAATTATCATCTAAGTCTTTGGTTGGGGGCCAAAATTGCTTTAGTTCAGGGGTCACAAATAGCCTCCTGGGATGCATTATGGGTGCTCTTTGGTTAAGCCATCCCATTTTTATAAAGCAATTTCTCTTTTAAGGTTGAAGGAAGAAGTTGTAAATCCTCCCCCAGTAAAAGTTGCCTCACTTATAAAACCTGAGAGCTGACACAGAGTGAATCCCTTCGGTAAGCTGAACCTTCACACAGCTTCGCCTGCGTCTCGCTCGCGCCGTGTCGGGCAAGGCCTTTCAACCGCGACGCAGAACTGCTTCGTCTTCTGTCGCTCCTGAAAACAGAAACAACTTCAGCAGACAGAGGGAGAAACTGGACTGCATCTCCAACCTTTGTTGTCGCTGCTGAATAATGACATTTCAAAAGGAAACGACAAACACACGCAGCAATACCCCCACATGACAAATTCAGCGTAAATCAGACACGCCGCTTTTTAAGCTCACGTCCGTGGACCGGAGCTGTCATTTTCAGCTAGACTGAAAGGACTGGAAGCGAAATATTAAGGACAGTTATTCGTCTAACTCTCTTCTGTTTCTTTTTAATCCATCTTTGTTTTCCTTCTGCTGCAGCCCCCAAACCACACTACATGAAAGCCAGAGTTCATTAAGGAGCTGGCTTCTAATCCAGCTTCTTTTGGAATCGGAGGGGAAACTTTGGCTGACCTCTCGCCCACCTGTTTGTAGACGTTTTTAATTAATTCATGTTGTTTTCCATAGGTCTATTTACTCTGGGGGTGAAAAAAAAGGGAGGCGAAACACAGCATCCCAGAGCGGGTTGGTATCCGGAGTACGGCTTGGCATGCGGCTCAATGAGACCACAGATATTCCCTGGTCCTCCGTTTCCTTCATTCTCCCTGTCTTCGTCAGCATCCCCTTTGCCCCCCCCCCCTCTCTGTGTGTCTTTACACACTCAGGCTTTAGCTAACAGTGAGGCGCATTCAGTTCTCTGCTTTTTCTCCTCTCCGGGGTCCTGACCTTCCCCAACAATGCGGCGCTCTGCCTTTTCTTTGGGTGCGAGGGGTGTGATGACGCTCCAACAGGGACGGCTGGCCGTCTTCCATTCAGGCTCTTCGGAGACGCGGCTTGCGCACACGCACGCCAAAACACACACAGAGCCTTTTGTCTTGTCTTAACCTGCAAACAACTGGGGTCTCTGTGGGGAGGCTCGTCCTTCTTTATCGCAGTCATGTGGGATTTATGCTGCGTGTTTTCCCAACAAAAACACAGAAGCATCACTTGTTTTTACTGTATTATGTAAAAAGTTGCCATTCTACGCAATTCCGCTCGATTCATATCTCACTTCTAACTCTGTCTGGATTTTCTCCGACTCGCTTGGATTCGCTTTGGTAGATTTTCAACTGGGCCAATCAGCAAACAGAAGAAGAAGAAGAAGAAGTCGTGAACGATGACGTGGATTTTCTGCGCTTCCTTAGAATAGCAATCTGCCTGTAGTTTCTATCAACGGCAGCAGCGGGGGGAAGTGAACGAAGCCGTTCAGTCCATGTTGGCCGCGATTCCAAATCGCGAACTAACACTAACAGGATGACTGTTTACAGCGCAGACAGGCTTTCCAAGCGTCACTGTGTTGACTTTAGCACAACAGAATTTGGGAAAAATGTCTACGATTAAAAGAAACATGCAGCTTCATCGGGCGTTTCAGTTTTATACAGAAATTCAAAGTTTGACAAGTTAGAATAATAGCCGAGCTGAAATCAAACTTCCTGAAAGTCTTGGAGTATTCTGTCCTCAAAGTCGAATATGGCTGCCTTATGGAGAAAATTCACAGATATCTACAGTAGATGATGGCCTTGTTCTTAACGGTTTTTATCACATTGAATATTTCGATGTGAAATAAAGGCATGCAGATTGTAGATTTGGTTGTTGCCGTTTGACTGTAGAACTTTGAGAACTCTATAAATGTAAATTAAATGTGTTATTACTTTTGACAAGCCCAGTTCAGAAAGCCCTGGGGATGCATACAATCAGGTCGAGCCTTTCATGGTGCGTCGTAAAAGACGGGAGGAAGATTACGTCCGGACAGCAGCCAGGCTCCACACTGACTCACTCGCTCCTGTTCCAACGGCTGAATCACTGCATTGTGTTTTTGTAATTTCTTCACTCTGGTAATCATTTGAAGAATCGGGCTTCAGTTAATCTGTTTAGGAAAGCGAGTGTAACTCCATTTTAGCGAGGCCAGGTCTTAACACGGATCCAATCAAAACACCATCAACAGACAAGGGAGCCGTCCCGTCCCTTCCCTGCATCCCCTTCCTTCCTGTTTTGTCTCAACCGAAGGGCATTGAAGCCCAGGTCTGTGTGTGATTTGGGTGTGGGTTTGTGATTTGTGGAGGAACTTTGGCAAAGTATCCGACTTTATTAACGCTAGGAAGGAAACGACTTGGGGCTCTGGGGAAACTTTCTTAAATCCAAAAGAGTGGGCTGCATCAGTATTCCAAGAAAAAATCTCTTTCTCTGGAAGCCATCATAAACACTGCTTATCTAGTAATGCGGAAGCAAAGAAACTTAAAAGTCCCAAAGTGAGGCTGTTGCACAATAACTGAGTTGGTGAAGGATATAAAACAGCAGAAAACATTGTCATCAAATTAAGACCAACATTTGGTTAGCATCACCAAATTGGTTAATGATGCTAACCAACTTATTTTTTGGTTAGCACCCTTAAAGTTAACATATTTTGCCTCCGTTTAAGTCAGATGATTTGTGTCACATATTGCAATGTGACATAACATTTGCAAAAATCTCACCATCAAACTCTCAGCTGAAGGACAAAAAAACTGCTTAGCAACAATGACTACCATTGGTTTTTGCTGTCAAGTTGTCACCGTAGCGTGCTAAATTTTAAATGTTTGTGTGAAAGATAAAAGAAAAAGGGACTTAATGCTTTGCTATTAAGTCAAAACTATGACATCTAGATAACAAGGTCAGGAAAAAGTTTTAATTGAACAAAATGGCGAGGGAGAGAGAAGTTAGGTCAGTTTTGCTAGCTTGACTTTGACAAAATTAACATGTAGATGTGCTGCAGAATCCACATGCGAGCTCTGTCAGATTATCAGTAGAACAGGGGCTTAAGTTAGCTAATCAACCACCGCTGTATTCAGACGATCGCTTATTAATAATTGCAAAATAAACATCAAACCTGAAAAACGTAAAACTGTCCTGCTCTTTGGGAAATATTTGCGTGTTTTTCGATGAATCCTAATACACTGGAGGAGCTGTTGTCGGTCAGTTGCTATGGCAATGAGTTTGCCAACACAGAGAGAAAAAAAATTGAAGTATACGAGTGGTTTTGAGTTCTCTTTGAGTTGTTTGCTGGGCAAAGTTGTCGAATCTGCATGAGTGCTGCTCCGACACAGGTAAGAGCTTCCCTTTGATGACGAGCAATAAAACACATCAACAGTCCTGGAGTTTTGACACCTCCAGTTGTTGTTGAGTGACAGGTGATAAATCTCTGCTCCCATAATTGATTGAACAGTTTGCACATAAAACACTGGCGAAGGGAAGATTTATGCGGGCTGGACGAGTGAAACCTCTCGGTTACTGTGAGAAGCACAATGGGAATCAGTGTCTGACTGGTGAACGCAGATCAGAGACGATTTTCCGCTTGTTGGGGAGGGTCATGTGGGTCTTCTCAGGGACTTACCCTCTGTCCTCAGCTGCTGCATGGTCTGCAGACACTCTAAACCTGTTCTTACAATATCAAATCCTCTGGGCGGAGTTAGATTATGCATTCCTTATTTCAAACAATTGCTAATGATTAAAAAGAAATGTACAGTAGTGCGGAAATTGATTTCTTTTTATCCTCATCTTTTGAGTGCATGGCGACATTTTAACTACTGTGTTTTTATTAGTTTTATTTATTATTTTTTGTGGCATCAGTGACAAACTCGGCTGGATGAGGAGGAGCGACTGTGTCCTTATCATACATCTTCCATAGGAAAGAAAACGGAGAGGGACGTTTCTGAATTAACACTTAAAACAAAATTAATCCCTTTAAATGTTCCTGAATATAAAATCCCGAAAAAATACGAATATTCCGACATCTGGTTTGAGACAATAAAACACTTTTTTAAAACATGTGCACATAGTGGCGGTTTTTGATACGGGCAGTAGCCCAGAGCGTCATCAGAAAGTGGTGGTAGAGTGCCCCACTGAAAACAACATATTTTATCAGTTGCTCGCTGAACAAGTTTGCCACTACTTGTGTGAATGTGTTGTGGAGTAAGTTTCCATGAGTTACTGTTTGGAGAGAGTTGCCGTTGTTCCAAGGGCAACAACCACAATTGCATGTGTATTTATTTTTCAATCTTGTAAAGTTAGGCATTGCAATCATTCATGATTAAACATAATTATTTGTGATTAATCATGATTATTTGCGATTAATCATGATATTTGTTATTCATCACGATTATTTGTGTTTAATTACGATTACCTGATTAATCACGATTATCCATGATTAATCGCGATTATTCGTGATTAATGTGTGATTGATTTGATTTGATTTTTTAATCAATTGACAGCAGTATTAATTACTGATTTAGTTGAGGGTAATGGAAGTCCAATCAAACAAATTTATTTTTATTTATTTATTTTTTTTTGGTAGCTGGACGCCACAGCTTGGAGGTCCTGATGATTCCTAACCATCTAGTTCCTCCAAAAAGTGCTCTCAGTTTCACTGTGGACAGCTTACACTCCATTTCTGTTGCTTTCCCACTCACACACACAAACATGTACAGCTCCTTCATAAAGTCATGCTTCTGAGTGATGGGGTCAGCTGGTCTGGTCTCACGAGGAAAAAACACCTTCCCAGGCTGACTGCCGGGGTTGCGTGGTATGGAGCAGGGGCGGGGGGCTACCCCTTCTTCTCTGTCAGCCCTCCTGGTTCTTTAATAAGTTCTGTCTCTAGGTGTCAAAAAGAGACGGGGCAGCAGGGGCCCCTTAGTGGAGACGAGGATCAAAAACAATACAAAGTGCTAAGAGTATTTGGACAGTTCAGCTCTTAAGCGCATGAAGTCCACCTGTGATGAATCATACGAGCTGGAAGTGACCTGAAACTAAAACACAGCCTCCACCGCGCCGCTGCTTGTCTTCACATGAAGACCCAGACGCGGCTCCCTCCGGCCCATACAGGACCTCCGGGGGCGCCTTCTGAACCCGCGCTGTTTTATTAGTCGTAACACATCCATCACATTCACAGGGTGGGGGGAGGGAAGCGGTGACCTTTTCAAATTCCTACCTGTGATTAAACAGCAGAAACAGTCGTCGGGGCCGCGAGCCATCGGAGTTATTAGCGCGCTGAAAAGCGAAAACGGCGACCCGAAGGAGCAAGACGGAACGTGTTGAGGCGGAGTGAAGAGGTTAACGGCGGCCATTTGTTCTGCCGATGGCTTTTAAAAAGTGATACGTTTCTAACTCCTCCGACTCAGAGTGGTTTAATTAAAAAAAGAGAGGAAGTCACGCTGAGCTGGAAAATAGGATTAGAATTATAAAATGTGCAAAAAAAATGGCAGCATAAGCAAACGTTATGAGTAGGGGCTAAACACAAAGTGTGATTTTCTCACAGAAACACTTACACCCAAATGGCTTGCTATTCTTAAAGAAGCGGTGTTATGTAACATCTTGAGCTTCACATCATGTTTTAATGTCTTTCCCTCATCACAAACATAGCCAGAGTGTTTTCTTGATTCTTTTATGCATGTTTGAGAAATCCTTGAATCTCCCATTCAGCTGTGGGTGGACCTCGCCCGCTTGGTAAAACTCTGCGACGAGGAGCCGTGTTGCCATGACTTCCTGAAGGCAGGGTTTCAGACAGAGCAGGAGCTTCTTAAAGAGACAGAAGCCCAATTTCAAGGTGTCAAAATACAAGGTAAAATTTGATACACAAAATTTTTTTAACAACTGAAGTTGACGTAGTTATTCAATTGTGCTGTAAAATGGCATTTTGTGCCTGGAAAGAACATAATATTGCTGCCCCATTAACCGTTTTCACAGCTTCGGCATTTCCACAAGAAGTTTTTCTTGCCCCTGTTAAAATAGTCTCCGTACTAAAATGCGGTCGGGCCCTCCCACGCCCGAAATTCTTTCAGCCACTCTAAAAATATTCAATATACAGCAAAGGCACAAAAAGCAACAAGTTGCCTCTCCGCCTCCCTCACTGGCGGCGCTTTAAAACAACACACTTAGACGTGTGGAATGTGACCATATCTGCATGATAAATCCCCACTTCTGATTTTTTTTTTTTTCTGGTGATGCCTTTTGAGCAGAAATTCCCCCTTCTATCCGTGTTTGCTCCAATCATATGTGAGCAATATTGCTTTAAAAAAAACACAAAAAACCCCCCGAAAATGAATACAGACATTGTTAAGCTGGTTAGGGGGGGTAGAGGGAGGAAGAAAGGGGCCAATAATGTTGCCGTTGTGCTGGCCCACGTCTTACTTTTTCCATGTGAGGCTTTATCTTCTCTCATCGGGAAAAGTCTGCTTTGGGTTATTACTGCTGACCCGCTGGTCTGCTTTGCCAGCAGAGATAAAAAGCATTTAACCCTTCAGTAATTTCCATCACGATGTGACTGAGCACAAAGACTAGCTGATGCTGGGTTTAGCTTTGCTTCTTTCTTTTTGTCCTCATGTTCCAAGTTAACAAAAATGTAATGATCAAATGTGACCTGAGTGAATGCATAACTCGGTTTTTAAATGACGATTTATTTACTAAAGGAAAAAAAAAAAGAATCTAAAATTTAAACAGATTTTGCCGCCTAGTCCAAGTTCGGGTTAACTGGTGATGATGAGGCTTTAACATCACAGTCTACAAGAGAAATCGACTCACTCTGACATGCAAAATTGTAGTAATCCGGCTGAAATGGAAAATTAGTCTGTTCAAGGTCAAACCTCAATATCACGTTTAAGTCTAGACTTTAGCTAGGCCACTACCAAACTTTTTTCTTTCTTGTAATGGCTGACAAGACAGCACTAACAGCGATAGAGTTGGGAGTACAGAATGGTGAGAACCTGGGTACCATTTGTAATCTAAAAATTGTGTATTTAAGGCATTAATATAAATTTCTGTTCTGGTAAATACATGCAACACATCTCACTTGACATAAGTCCATTGTGACATTTTCAGTATTCAGTGTTAAAAAATTACATTTTTTATTGTATTAGTTTATTATTATAATTTTTTATTATTATTTGACAACAAGCATACTTCAAAGCAATCTTTTAAAATATACTTTTATGCAAAGCTTTATAATACATCTTGCATATATGACCGTTACTACCACGTTACCACTGCTTTAGGAGATACAAGCAAAAACATCCGCTTCTGTACGACCCCCAAACACAAACACACGATTCATTATTTCCTCCTAAATAAACACGACGCTCTCTCTGAACTCCCAGGGAGCCGTGTACAGCGCAACATAATCTGGATTCAAAGTATGGGACACACAGAGGTCCGCTCTGTCCCACAGCGGTGCCCTTCTGCTCCACTCCAAACAGTGACACACACTGAGAGCAGCACTGTCATCCCCTTGTCCCGCTCTCAGCCGTAACCCTTAAAGCCCGCGCCCAACCACGCCGGTCCTGACAGGTCGGAAGAAAGCGGCCCATTGTGCGGCCTGCTTGTTGTGGCAGCGGGGTGTCGCCGTGCCCGGGCCGCAGGGTGCAGAATTTCCATCTCGGAGGAGCAGACATCACTACCTTGTTGTGACTTCAGCCATTTCGGATCCGACCTCAAGGATGAAACCAAACACCAGCAGCTGTGTTTCCTTTGTCTTCATTCCCAAACACAATTTTGAAATTGTGATTTTTTTTTTTCCATTAAATAGGAAATGCAATTAAAGTCACAAAAACAGGAGATGCAGCAGTAGAGCAGCTTTACAGATTAAGAATTACAAGTAGTCAGATGTGAACTGAACACAACAATGAAGTTGAACCTCCCGTTCGAAAAAGCACATCCAACGCCAGCTCCGTTCAAGAGTCAGTTCATCACCACAAGAGACGTTTTCATTTTTCGTTTTTCCAATTTCCTGTGGAAAATCAGCTGCAGGACAAACAAAGACGCTCTTCATCCTGAAATGGAAGAGATCCATGGGAGACTGGAATACAGAGGTCTTCCACACTGCAGATTGTAAATGGAAAGTCGTGATAATAGTGCGCGTTCTCACATTTTTCGTCAAAAACCTAAGTCTTCACACTAAAGCAGAACAGAGCAGTTCATATCAGGTCCCATTTTTGCCAGATGTCAACTAAAGTTGCCAGATTTCCACAACACAAACCCAGTTTCATTCCTTTTTTCTCTCTCCTGATCATTTTTGCGAGTACAGTCCATTTCTTGTCCCACGTCATCCAATCTGGGTTGCCATCTTCTCCCCTTTCCTCACTCTGGATCTTCTCCCCGGTGGTCTTGGTTGGGATCGGACCGCCGCAGGCAGAGAGATGAGTTCCTCTCTTTGAAGTTGAGTGCGTCTGAACGGAGGCCCAGCTCGGCCTGAGTGACAGAACCCGGCCTCCTGCCCACCCGCCCGGCCGTCCGGCAGACATCAAACACGCGGGCTGCCCCGGTTCCAGCGCCGTCCATCTGGACCTTGTCTCTTTCTCCCTCTGTACTCATTCACATCAGACCTGAACTGTCTGAGAGTCTGTAATCAAAACCAGGCAGACTGCAACAGAGGTGAGCTGTTTGGGTCGCAGATGTGCCATAGAGGTCAAAGGGCATGTCAGGTTTCAACCTTCTATTGTGGGAAGGTAGATTCTCCTAATGAATGGGAGACAGGTTTGTGAGGAGTGAAGAGGAGGCTGATGATTGATTTAAACTTATACTCCATAGCGGAGAGCTCTTAACCCTTTTATTCTTCTTGGTTTTATTAACAAAATTCAATGGATTTGATCAAAATTGCAGATGTGTTTAGCATAAGGCCCGCAAATGCATCCCTGTCTTTCATTGTACTAATGCATAATTGAGTGTATTGAATGCTTTCCCGCAAATTACATCAATCAATCCAGTTTTCTTCAATTTCATCAAAATTTGCGAAATCAACAATTTCCAACAGTCCATTTCTAGTGCTGATGCATAACTTGGTTTTTTTCCACATTTTTCCACTAAATGACATTGGGTTTAAGTGATGCTAACTCCCACCTGCAGGTGGCAGTGTTCCTTACTTCTACTACACTGCTGCCTCAGCCTTACTTGATGTCAAATTATTGTCCTTGATTCAATGTGCAAAATATCACATTTAGCATCATACTTAAATACAAATATCACAAAATTTCTAAATTAGCTATACAAAACAGTAATTTTTATTGCCAAAAAAAATTTGTGAAATTCTGGAGGGACAGTTAAGCTGAGAATTTTGGTCTGGCCTCAGTACACATAAAAAAAAGTTTGATGCGTACAAAAAAATTACAATCTGGATTTCACATAGTAGTGTCAAATTAAAATAATCTATTTGTTTAAAAAAAACCAAAACAAAACATCCCAAACACAGGAAAAAAAAAAAAAAGGACATTTCAGAACCTCTTTCTCTTCTGCAGAAATAAAAAAAGACAAAAATGACCAGAAGCAGCAAGGCACTTGTATCTGACGAATAAGCACATATATGTGAGCCTTAGTTAGTTTCATATATTGACGGCAGTAGAATAGAAGAACTGATGAATCATTTTAAATCTTCATTCCTGGGAATCGACTTTAGCTAAGTAGAACACATGAGGCAGAATATTCTACATGGGAAGGCCAACATTCAGAAAGAAAAAGAAAAAACGTTCCGATTGAATGTCTAAGGAAATTTTATGGGACTTTTAAGGGGCTCCATGTTGCGCGACGGATTCCGATGTCCTGTAAGTACAAGTAAGTAAACATAACCAAGCCGCTCTCAAAGCCTTTTGTTTGTTCAGCTCATTAAAAACATGACATTTATTAGCCCGGTGTTTCTTTTCATTTGGGGCTTTTAGGTCCATTAGCCTCTTAAGTTGCCCCCTTTATATGTCTGAGAGTGTTTATCTAACTGTTGACTGGGACGGTGAGACGAGCAGGGGGGGTGGGGGGGGGGGGCAAATGAAACGTTGCATGCCAGAACTAGTCACTCAGCACCCTCATCTGGGACATCCAGCTTGGAAATATCAACGGAGGCCTTCGGGCTCAAACACACCCACCTGCCTCCACCCGATCCAGCCTTACACTGGCTGGCTACATTTGCTCGTCTCCTAATTTGCTTATTTGCCTAATGGATGTGAATTCATGTGCTTGCAGCGGTTTGGGTTTGGAGTGGCCAAAAAGAGAGAGACGAGAAAAAAAAGGCTTCAGGTCAGCCTGGAGACCCCCCTCCTTCTCTCCCTCAGGGGAATTTCTGCTCCATTTGGGCACTTTACCGGATTATTTGGGCTAACTTTCATCTCCATTGCTAGGGTTGTAGGATTTTGCTGAGTGTTCTGACCCCCTGACCTTTGCCTCTATTGGTTCCTTTCTTTAGAAGGAAAACATTGGGAGGAGATGTGCCTCATAAGTATCTTTTTGGGCTAAAGCTCCCCTGTTGGGGTTTTTACCTTCCAGCCAAAGAGACAAGGTGTCATTACCGCAGTAAGAACCTGCAAGGTCAAGTTTGCACAATGGGCCAATTCAGCGAGGTTAAGAGGAGCTTCTCATGAGCTGGATATGCTTCTGACTGAGGAATATTATTGTCCAGGTCAACTCTCAGTAAGGTGGAGACGTGTTTGCCCTTTTAGGATTTATTCTGTTTTTGCTTTTTTTTCACGCCTAAATGTTTCAAATACAAACATTGCAGAAATATTCAGAAAGCTATCCAGATAACCCTGACCTAATAATTCATATCACTCATTCTGGCAACATCTCTAATCAAGACTTTGCAATAACTTGGAATGAGTTTGTTGCATTCATGTGAAGGAGTGACTTTTCTTTGTCCAACTGTTTTAGTTCAGCCACAAAGGAAGGTTCTAGGGCTCCACAGTGGTGGAGTTGGTAGCACTTGCTGCATTTCCAATAACCATAAACTTATGCAAATTGAAATTATGAAAAAAGGACTTGCTTAATGGAAACACACCAATTAGAAAAAACTCGAATTTTTCAGTAGAATGTTTTTGAAGTAGGAGGAGGATGAGGTGGCTTTTTCAGTCGTCCTGGAACTAAAGCATTTCGGAAAACTGCAATGGGAACACTTTTCGCATCACCTGAGTTATGGTATCAACAGCAGGATGAAGATGACTGGAAGTAGCAGAAAGATGCTCTTGTTCATTTGGATTACTGGCTCTACCGGAGCTCTAACAACATCACACAGTTCGTGAAAAGTTGTGCGTCATTCCAACGCGTTGAGTCCATAACTCTTCTGTAAAAATGCTGCATACGTAGCCATGAGTGCAATGAGTTTGTCGTGCCAATTCCTGATTGAGTCGCTGATGTCTCCTCAGAGGTGCATTTTTGATTGGGGAGTAATATTATAACATGATGTAAAGCTTAATTTTACATCATTTTAATTTTAAAGATGTTGAAGTATGAGACAGGTGCTAAGCTAAAGCACAGTGACCTTGTATGTGTGCTAGTCTTTCTTGAAGTTGAAGCTAAGAATTGATGTCCACCCTGACAATTACAAAGCAGACTAATCTTCAGCTTACAATAATAATAATAATAATAATAATAATAATAATATTAATAGTCGTAGGTGTTTTGCTCCAGTTTGTCCCTCACAGGGCAATGGAAAGTGTTCCTATGCAGGTATTTCTTGGTGGATAACACAATGAAAGAGTTATGAGAGAAAGGGCCCCTTTCTGCCGGCATGCAGCTCTGTGATGGAGTCAGGCTCGTCCCTGTTACCAGGTTACCGAAGTCCCCTCCTGTGGGCGACACTGTTCAGTAACCAGTCTGGGGTTTTGGGAGAAAGAGACAAAGGCCGGAGCACGAGCAATGATCAAAGTTCTGCTGGAGCCCCGCTGTTTTTCACATACCCCTCCAGCTCCCCCACTGCTGGTTTCTCAGTGTCAGCCTTGTTTCGATAAGTCTTCCTTATTGTACACACAGCCAGGGGTCTTTGAGCCCAACCGCTCACTCTGAGCTTTCCCCAAGGATTACACGTCTAAATATACGGCGTGGGACGAGCCACTTGCTGCTGGAGTGCGTATGACGGTGTGTGTCTCTGAACGCTGGCGAGAGGCGTTTAGTGATTCTGTTAAATGAACCCCAGTCAAACAAGATCAGCGTGTTTTCAGAGGCCAGCCTCGCACTGGCTGCTGCTGACTTTTGATCCCACTGTTTTCTGACGGCTAAGAACACACCGCACTAATCTATCTGAGGGATGGTGATATTTCAAAAAGGTCTTGGGCTTGGTTTGTTTTCTCACCGACATGAAGATGAGTGGATTATAATCGGCTTCATCGGTGCGTACACAGATCCAGGAAGTGTAGAGCGAAAACATTTACTACGGCAGCTAACAAATGTCTTGTTTGCATTTTTGTCTTGAGAGTACATGTTCTACCTTATAGAAGCGAGCCCGGGCGGTTCGGACAATGTGGACTGAAGTTAATGGCAGGATGCTGGAGAACGATAATCAGGATTGATGCAAAGTCCCTTTTAGTAAATGTAATTTGTAGTTGTGGTGGAAAAGGCCAGGATTAACTAATAGTGTCTTCTGAAAAATTGGATAACAAGCTAACTAGCTTACTTCTCAGAATAATAGTAAGTATTTCTCTCAGCCATTGTCCAGGTCCCTCGTGCATCAAAATATTCAGTTATTACACAACAAAGACAACAATTGCACATAAATATTCATTATTTACACTTAGGTTCTGTATCAACATGAGCTGCTGTGTCTGAGAGAGAAAACAACAAGTCGTCAGTTTAAAATTATCTTTCAAAAATAATGTTTAAGAAGGTTTTGAACTAAAGTAGATGTTTTTATTTGTCTAATGTAATATCAGCCCAAAACTAATTTTGTTCCTGTGAACTAATTTTCTTCACCTGAATGTATCATTATTTTGCGAAAAGAGAGGTTAAAAGATCATTTCAAATCTCAAGGAGATGAAACTGCAGTAGTTTTTTTGTGTGATAAAAGAGGACTTTATTTTTAGAGGGGTTTTTTTACCCATCACCGTGGGTGCTGATAATCTGTGGAAGACTTCTTTCCTTGTCACTTCATCCTGTTTCTGTTTCTACATGACCAGACATGTCACAGCAGAGTTGTCCTTCCTACACTAACAGATAATCGGGTTTCGAAATTGTTGGCATCTCCAGGCTGCTGCCCCGATCCAGGGATATCGTTATTGTGTCACTACTGGGTGATCTGATAAAAGCCACTCAGTTAGCATAAAACAGTCAGCCTAGGTTTTTGTGCCATTTTTTTATGTACACAAGCACAAATCCAATTTGAGATTTCTTCTGCTGTTTTTGATAGCCTTGAGTCTTTACTTACATTGTGAAAGAAAAGCTCATACAGGCAAAAAACCTGAATGACTCTGGCTTTTTCACCAGACATTTTCACACATTTCCTCAAATTTTCTCAACTGCTACAGGAAGCAGGCGGTTTCTGGGTGGAAAGTTTGGGTAACCCCCCCGCCCCCCTCGGTAGGTGTAATTTTCTTGTTGATACCACAGCATGCCTGTTCTGGTGCTGTTAAGTGATGTGGGTTTAGACTCCTGCAGTCTCTTAGCATCCACAATGCCTCATTGTCGACGAGGCCCCGGACTAACAGGCGGTTGGGGGTTTCTACTGTCGAGCCTGATGGAATCCAAACACCGCAATGACTAATTTCATAAATATAGTGGCAGGTGGAACTTGTTGGACATGCCTACTCTCTCTTTCACAAATGGTGGGTAATGTTCCTGACCTCCTCACCCCACCGGGGGCCTCAGCAGCTGAGGCGCCTCAAACCTGTGGACCCAACACCATTGAGTCTCCTGTGTGTTTAATGCTTGGATGATGGTGCAGTTGCGTCTGTCAGTGTAAAATAAATTGCTCTGTGGCCACCTGAGTTTTTCCTATTTTCTATCCGTGCCTATTTTTCAGCTTTGCCACACACAAAGTATGTGTATCTTTCCTGATACACGAGTCGTCCACTGCTATCATTCTCTATAGACATGTTGCAGCTTGATGTCACATCCCCCCCACCCACTGTATAATTACCTAGTTATTGAAACAAAACGTTTCACACAAACAACAAGAGTCGAAGTTCTGTTTCGCTTCTGTTCTGGTATCTTCATCAGCATCCATCCTGGTTTTTGGGCCATTGGAGGCATTCTGCCCTAAAAATATGACTGAAATGTGCCATCAAGACTAATCATAGTTGAATTTTTTAATTCTATCCAATTCAATTTATAAATAGCTTGTAAATCCCAAAGGCAAATCAGTCTTGTAGTATCTTACTCCACTCAGACTGAAGGGAGTTGCTTCAGAATCGTCCAATACAGTGTCTAGCAAAGCAACCTTGAATCTCTATCCTCACTCTCATTCCTTATTGTTTACTAATGTTCTTACCATCGACTGTCAGTTCTTGACACAGTTACCAGGAAAGTCAGTTTGCATATGTATCCAAAAAATCTTGTTTTTGGATATTGCTGTTTTTCATAATAAACGTAGAGTACGATAAGGGAAATGCACCTTTGACCTTTCACTTTTAAGGTGCCAGCATAACAAGAACATACAAGAATTTCTAAACTAGGGCTCTGAACATCCATTTCATGCTAGAGTTTTTTAGGAATGCCACATGTGACTTGGACAAGTCACATGGGCTCCAAATGTGACTTAGACAAAGACAGGGTGGAATGTGTCATCCTTGACCATTAGGAGATAAGATATAAGCCCGTGCTCTAATGCTGCTGCTATAGTAACGTCATGTCCTAGGGCCAGCGGGTGGAGAGGAGAGGCAGAAGGTCAGGCGTCATGGTGATATGGCGTGGGATACCGTCATGTCTGCAGCTGCTGTGTTGCTGAGAAGGATGAAGAAAGATGAAAAAGAAAGGGTGGTAAGGGAACAATGCATTAATCAGACCAAGACAAAATGTGAGGAGCAGTTCAAGCTGAGACTCTTCAAAACCCTCCTGGAGTCTGTGGTCAGACAGAGATATTTAACATGACAGGACAGTAAATAGCCAAAGTGTGCTTGAGACGAGTGTTTACATGTCCTCAGGCACGAGGTTTGACCATTACGTCGAGTGGGGACATTAGCAGTCTTTGATGAGACTGAAGGCTCCATGTTAGCCACGAGGTCGCGGATAAATGCCTTGTATCTATCTGCTAAAAGCCTCTCTTGTCTTTTCCTGGAAGAATGGAGCTGGAGGGGAAGCCAAGGGTGGTCGGGCACGGGTCCGGCTGTGAGAGGACGGAGAGATTCAGGGAGTTTAACTCAGCTGATATAGAGGCCTGGTTACTCCTGGTCTTCCAGGCTGTGATCATGTGAAGAGCTTTTCTTTCCCCTTTCACTTTACCTACTGTTTAAAGTAGGATCTTCTTTTCTTCAGCTAGAAAAATTGAATTCTGAGTTTTAAACTAGACAAACAAAAGTGTGGGATTTGATTGATGGAGGTCCTCGCCATCCATCCATACCTCCATTCATCAACTCTATGTCATCCATCCATCCATCCATCCATCTCTCCCTCCCTGGTATGTATTTTTGCAGATTCCATATTAAGAGCCTGACCTCTGGAGAAATATCTACAGTATATAAACGGTGAATTTTGTTTTATTTTATGGGATTGAAACCTCTGAAAAATTTGAGCCTGGGAAAATATGCAATCATGACATAGAAATTTGTAGAAACCCTGTGAAGATTTAATAAAAATCAATGTTATATTAGACTTTTGTTTCGACCTCCCATATTTCCTGTCCGCAAGATATACGAGTGGAAAAATGATTTTCCTTTCTTCCCGAACAGAAGTGCAGGGAGACTAATCTGGGAGAAAAGCCAATACAAAGGCAATTTTCTCATTTTTGGCCGAACCATTGGCTTCCTTTATACTTTCAGTTGGAATAATATTTAATGACATTGTAAAATGCGATAATCACAGTGAAACTGAATCAAAAATTAAACCAGATTAGGAACTATTTGAGTCATTTTGTCATACAGTAAAGACAGGAAGGTGCTTTTGCCAACGGTTTTTTTCAGGAAGAGGTTTTTGGACTTTCCCTCAGTATACTCTACACTCATGTTTTCTGCTGACATCTTTATACAAAGTACTTTCGCTCTTCTCTGTGCTTTTCTCACACAGAAAAAAAATAAAAAAGGAAACCATGAATCTCATACCGGCTTGTGGGCTGTTTGCTTTTGTTCCCAGATAGATGTCACTCTTAATCAAACCTGATCTCACCACACAGAAACAATCCTAAAGAAGAAAATCTCTGAGATTTCAATACTTAGCTCTTAAGCGCCTGTCAAGGATTTTATTTTTATTTTTTAAACCTCAAAGCCAATGTTTTCCTCTGTAACATTGCTTAAGCTTTGTGGAAATTCACCAAGTAATTTGCTGTTGCCTGACATGAGACACTTTTTAGCTTAATCAGGCCTGACCGGCTTAAAAATCTGATCTTTTTCCAGTCAGTGAATGCACCATGCACGAGCCAGAAAGTATTTTATCTGTCTTGTTTGCATTCTCCTCCCTATGTGAGTTTTTTTTTGTTGTTGTTTTTTGTTGCAGATAGTAAGAGGTTGAGTCCAACTGAATCAAAACTCAAGTCTAATCAACAAGAGGGATTTTAGTTGAGTTAGTTTTGTGTGTACATTGTATGCTTTTTGCTACTTTTGTCTAATTTTTGTGAACTGCCAAACAAATTTTGTCTTGTCTTTCCTGCACATGTCTCCATTCTGTCACGGAGACACACAAAATAAACAACCGTGGACATTCAGGCTTGCATCTCAGGACAGTCAACCCAACGTAAATGTTTTTATGGTTATTTTTTTTGGGAGGAATCCAGTTAAATCCAGAACCTTGTTAGCAGTTTCTCTTCTCAGTGCATGAGCACAGGAAGACAACAAATGGTGCTCTGCCTCCTATTTCTATTTCCCGTGAGTTATTATTGGCTTATGTGCAAATAATTGCCTAAATGTAAACATTTATTTATTTAAACTTTATCTTACAAAGGTTAAAAAAAATCCCAATGAGATTAAGAACTTTTTTTTCAAGAGTCTTGACCAAGAGACAGCAACAAACACAACAAAAAAAATTACAAGATTAAAAGAAAATAATCTAGGTATAAAAATGCATGTCATTGAGTTGGACTCAAGAACTTTTAATTTGTATGTAAAAGCGCCAAACGAGATGAGTTTCAGTCGGTCTCAAAGTTTTTCGTAGCCAGTTCCAAGAAGAGGGAGCAGAGTGAATGAAAGGGTTCTTACCCCATTCCGTCTGAGCAAATGGGACAGAAAGAAACTGCAAACTGTGTGAGCAAAAAGCACAAGAGTCAACAAATATGGAATCAGCAGGAGTCCACGTAGTGCCTCGTAAATAAAAGTTCACCAATGGGACCAGGCCTTCCCACCTCTGAGTATAAATCACAGTGGTATGTTTTTACATTTTGCTGTTTGTAATGAACCCCGGAGAAGAGAGGTAGAGAAATGCAATGCAAACATGAGGGCAGTTTAAAGGCGACACTCACATTTTCAAAGACCGATGTTGTTACACTCAATTTTTGGTCTAAAACACAAAATTTATGGCCAAAATGAAGACTAATGTGCACCTAGTGGAGGCTACGTCCTTCTCTCAGGAGGCTATATCCATTTCAAGCTAATGCTAGCCTCTGTGTGCTAATGGTCAGCAGAAAGAATAGGCAATCCAGTGAGAGAGTAGCCTGGGCATGCTAGTAGCCTCTCCTATTTTAACACAATGTAGTAGACTCCTTCTTGTTTGCTAGCCTTGGCTGCTCAGTTACCGATGCCGACAGCGGCTGTCTTCAGGGAGATAGCCTCCTGCTACAAGGACATAGTCACTGGTAGGAGAGCAATAGTCTTAATTTTGACCCTAATCATTCTTGCTCACATTAGACTAGCTTCAACCTCAGGGACAACTTTATTGCTCTATCCAGAATGAAGATGCTGGTGAGACTACCGTTTATCTACTCAGAATCTTTTAACAAAACCTCAACACAGAAATTGTGAACTATCCATAAAAAAATATTTTTTAATTTGATGATTGCGTATGCTCAAAACCATCTTTAGGTAGCGGTAAAACTCTAAAATAATACAAATAATACAAGTAAATAAAATAAATCGGTGTAAAGAATAATTCAGATTGTGTTGCAGAAGCCCAAATAACACATGCTATTTGTGGTAGCATGTGAGGCTTTTTTCAGCTTTAAGATTTGGATGAGGCAAACCAGAGGATTAAAAAACTATTTACTAATATCTTCAAACTGACGGACTCATGTTCCCCTGACAGCTAAACATGTTTGAGTCATGTTCTGCTTCTACTGAAGGAGCGATTACTACTGCCACCATCTGACTGTGCCCAAATAAACCTGCTCACCCAAAAATCATAAGCGTATTAAAGCTTCATACCTTAATATGTAAGTTGTATGCTTCACTAACAACCAGCATAATTACAACCAGACTCATGGTTTCCACACGCTCGCCAAAAGAGTTCTCTTGCTCAAACCTGCAGTTCCCCTCTTTGTCCTGTAGGCGTCACTCATCAGTAGACAGCATTTTGCCCAGGCTGGAGGAAAGCAGTGGAGCTTTCCTCAGCTCCTCTCAGCTTCAGTATCACTTTTCAAAATGTGCAGAACACAGAGCGGCGGTAGCGCGAGCGTTTGATTTGACAGGACCGATGTCGGGTGGAATCTGCGGCGGTTTGTGTCAGATTATCTGTGAGGAAGCCGACGGCAGCGATGGGTTTGGGGGCAGGGTGGCAATTTCCCTGGTTAAACTGGCTTCCATCACGGTTTAAAATCAGAACACAAAAACTGAAACCAGTAATGGCTACTTTATCTGTATGTTGATCCTGGGAATGTAAACAGCAGCGAAAAGCGAGTCGCAGCACGATTCACCCAATCAGCAGCAGGTCCACATTCCCCTTTTCCTGCCTAATCGATCAAAGGCTGGCTAATCCTCTCTGCGTGTCCGTCCTGCGCCGGCGTGGAACGGGGAGGAGGGGAAGGGGGATTTATCAGGGAAGAGATGCCCTCTGACCTCACGCCGACTGCAGTCCCGAGACAAGAAGGGGTCAGGGGGTCGCAACAGAAACTCATTCACACCTCAAAGGAAAAGGGTGGGTGAAGGAGGACAGATACTGCCTCTGTTGGGCTACACTCACTCAGCCACTGCATGAGGAACCAGAGTCCGACCAGCAGCCGCATCGCTGCAGATATCGAGTCTGTCAGGAGTCTAGACGCTGAAGTATGCAGAGAACTCGATCTATGTTGATGTGTTATCTAGTAAAGCTTTTGTTTGTTGCTGCAAGGGCTTAAGCACTGGAGCTTAGAGAATAATATTCTTTAAAAGGAACAATACAATAACGATTTTATCGCGGTGTTTTTTAAAATATTACTCTGCGATGTATTTCTTTGCGCACAGAAGCACACAGACTTCCTGTCGTCTTCTTTGTCACGGTAACATCTGGCTGTTGATCGCGTGACTCATACGATGCGGCAAAATGGTCTCCATTAAGCAAATGCATTTTTTTGTAATTTCAATTCGTGCAGTTCTATGGTTAACGGAAACGGAGTTCATATTTTTGGTTTTTCAAGAGGGACGTGGCAAATGTCGGCATTTACATTTAATCAGAGAAATAAATTCTGTGAAATGTCTTGATTTGCTGCACACTTTTTTTATGATCAAATAAATATTTTTTTTCAAAGATCTAAATAAGTTACGACCAGTAGACACAAACATGAGATCATTTCATTATATTAAAAAAATAATGTTTTTTAATAAAAAATTATGTTTTAATATTTTGACATGATTGTTTTGTACGTGAACAATGTCGGGACTGGAATTTCATAAATTTCTTCTTTAATAATTTATGCACTAACACCTCATTAGTGCGTGAATTATAAAAGCAGCAATGCTAAAGATAAGTGAGATTCAAAATATACATTTCTATGGAAGCTTGTTTGTTATTATTTCTGAGCAGTTGGGAGCTAAAATCCAGTAAAAGTTAACTAAAGAAAATATTGTATGTTGAATTAAAGTTAATTGGTTACTAGAAAACTGATTATCCAAAGAAAAATTTAGCGGGAATACAGATCAATGTTCAAAGTGGAATTCATGGGATTTTTAACAAATACATTTTTTATACATTTCCATCAATGCCAATAGGAAGCTATGCATATATTTGTAGTTTTTTATTAATTTAACAGATTTCAGCAGCCTGAAAGTCTAGATTTTTCAAACATTGCCCAGGGTTTATGTATTTGAAATTCACATACAGTCATTTGCAACACATCTAGAAAATAGACATGTTTATTTCGCACTAAATAAGGAACAGTAACATCAAGGTGAATGGATGTACAGTACAAGCCTTCTATGTATCCCACTACAAACCAGCTTGTTTCAGAAAGAATTGGCCTAATCCACCTATAATAACCGCACCGACTTCAAAAGCTCCATGCAGAGGGAGCTTTACAATCCGGCTCTTTCAGAATTGTGTGTTCCAGGATCTGTGTCATGACAACAAGGTGAGTGAGGCGCATCGACCTGCCCACGTACCGCAAAACATCCCCTCATAAAGGCGCACATTATGGAAGCGGTCCGCTGCGTGGCTCTGAAAGGATAAGGGGGGAGCTAGAGGTATCGGTTGAAAAGTACGATCAAACTTTTGTCATCCGGCCAAGACCTGCGCTTCTTTGTGCGCTACAGTATCAAAGCGACATGGCGTGGGATCATCAGACAGCTTCGGCTTTGATCCGTTGACGGCTCGGTATCTGTGGATTTCAGCGGTCAACCTTTCATCTGGCCCCGAACCTGGGATTCACTCCGGCTCCGGTAATGAGATGATTAACAATAATAACCCCCCAGGAGAGCGGGAGAAACTGTCCGACTTTCTGCTACTGCGCTTTCCATTCTGGAGTTCTCCATCTTTCTTTTTTTCTTTTTACTCTCCCATCAGCCCACTTAACATTCTCCCCGCTTTCCCCTCCATTTCATCTTGGCGTGACAGTTCGTGTGACATGCTATGCAAACGTCTCCCCCTCAGACCGAAGAGGAACTCACCAACTGGTACAGCTGTGTCACAGGTCAAGAGTGCAGGCCGTGTTACTGCGCAGCAATCTGTCAGCATGTCTGCGAGTCGGGGTTATTATAGTTAAGTAAAACGAACGACATAACCAAAACAGAATTTGAGAAAACTGAATTGAAAAAATGGTAATCATCGGGGGAACGCTATGACTGACTGGAATTATATTGTGCGTTTATGAAACTAAAACAATCAGAAATTATGAATATATACTTCCTTTTCATGTTTCTGTATCTGTGTATTAGTCTTTCAAACCAATGTGAAATTGATTTTTTTTTTCTGAGACACAAGCACTCCATACTCCTCCTGGTGGCGCTAATGATAGTCTGCAAAATGGCAAACTTTTTAACATTGGGCTAAAACTTAAGAGTCAGTTGGTGTTCAACAATAACTGAATACCATCCATTTTCAAACACTCTTATCCCTTAGTGGGGTAGGGAGGGTTGCTGGTGCCTATCTCCAGACCCCGCCTCTCGTTTCGGGCAAGAGGCGGGGTCACCCTGGACAGGTCACCAGTCTGTCGCAGGGCAACAGACAACCATGCACATGCACACTCACACCTAGAGAGAATTTGGAGAGGCCAAATAACCTGACAATCATGTTTTTGGACTGTGGGAGGAAGCCGGAGTACCCGGAGGGAACCCACGCATGCACAGGGAGAACATACAAACTCCATGCAGAAAGATCCCAGACTGGGAATCAAACCCAGAACCTTCTTGCTGCAAGGCGACAGCTCCACCAACTGTGCCACTGTGCAATCACATTGCAATACTTTTTGAATTCTGAACCTAAAAGTTAACCAAAGTATGAAAAAACTAAAACTACTACTATAGCTAATCGAAACTATTCATTTAGAAAATTCTCGTAGTAGAGTTGCAATGTTTATATCAGCTAGATTTGTTTAAATAATGATGGCAATCCGTACATTTGGCATTCTACAATGTCACTCCATACACAAAATGCCAACAGGACTTAAAAGTGTACCCAAAACACAATTTACATGACCATACAACAAGTAGTTTTTGAATTTATATACATTAGAATACAATTGTATTTTAGTTTATTCTAAAAAAAAGGAAACAAAATTCAAGCATTCCCTTTTTAGGTGTAAACTGTTAGCTTGGTTGAATCCACACTGACTCCTTCATTCACAGAAAGCCTTTTATGTTTCTTGACCTTTGTGTTTATTTTCATAGCTGCTGCTGCAGTTTGAGGCTCAAACATGGATATCCGTCAGGCGCTAGGAAATGAAAACATGCCCACCTTTTTTCAGAACACCATACAAACATTTTAGAAGAACATTACATTTGGAAGTTGTAAAATATGTGCGTTCCTGTGTTTTGGATGTTGCATTCACACCAGAGCCGTGGTTCTCAGGAAATGTTGTTTAAACCACGTTAACTGTGATGAGCTGTTTGAGGCCGTCTGTCTAAAAAAAAATCAGTCAGACTTCTACTGCTTCTGTTGGTATATAAATCACTGAATAGCTTAGCACCAAAATACAGTAAAGACATGTTGTTGTGGCAAACTTTCAGACCTCTCAGGTCTTCTGGTTCTGGAACCAAACATGGAGAAGCAGCATTCTCCATACAACGCAAATCTGGAACAAACTTCATCTGCAGCTCATCATCTTTCCACCAATCAGAGGAGACGTTGGGCATCTTATTTAGGCGAGCCCCTCCTACTTGGTAGCGGCTAAGTATGCGGTGTTTTGGGGAAATTATAGTCTTGTAGAAGAGTTATGGATTCAACACATTTGAATGACACAACATTTTATGTGGTGCTGTGAGAGCTCTGGTGTAGCCTGCTAAACATTGTCTGAAAAAAACAAACAAACCATTATCCTCCTACTACTTCCTGTCGTCTTCTTTGTCGTTTTCACCAGTGGTAACATCAGGCTGTTGATCGCATGACTTGTGTGATACAAAGTGTTTTCATTGCAGTTTTGTGAAATACATCTATTTTGATATGGTTGGAAAACCACCTCATTCTAGAGGCAAACCTGTTTTATCAAAAAACGTATCGTTTCTTTTCTCAAAGCTAACATTTCCAAGAGACTAATTTATTTTCACAATTTCATGTTCAATGTAAACACATTTATTGAATCTGCTTCAAGTGCGCGCAAACCTCCAGGGAGAAGTATATCTTAGCATGTCGGGGTCTTTCCTCTTTGCTACATACTCAATGTAAGGACTTTCTCTGGCAACTGACTTTGAGCGACTTTTGAAAATGTGGCCGTTCCAAACTATGTTGTACCTTGAATGCGGTACCCAGCCAGTCCCCGCGCTGTAATCTGTAACACGAGCTTAAATCTGACCTCACTCTTCCTCCTTGCCGCTTCTTACCTTCGCAGAGCGATGCTTAGCTCACTGCGGCTGCTTTATTACAGTGTGTGAGCCTGTGCTGACGTTATATATTTATTTACGGCTGGTCTGCAAGAAATAAAAGAGACCTTCATTTTGGAGCTAACCTCACATGACCACACACCACAAGAAATGTCGGTAAGTATATGTCCATAAGAACTTCCACCCTATAGTCTGCTGGCCCCAGGGACTTAATGAAATAGATGCTGGAGAAGCCCCCCTCTCCCTCACCTCAACAATCAGCAGACTTGAGGCTCAGGGCTTAAATTATAATCAGCCTCAGTTTACACTTTGTTTGTTGTGGGGCAATTAGACCGTCCGAGCTCAGACAATGCGGTTATACTTTCCTGCTGCAAATGGCCTCCATCCTGTGTCTGAACACTGCCAAGAAAACCCTCAAATAACAGCGGGAAGGAGAGGGAGAGAGATGTGGCTCCTGCGGCTCTCGCCTAAGAACAGGCCTCGACCTGGCAGCGTGTGTGTCAGCAGAGAGAATCAGATATGGCCTCATTTCCCTGGAAACCACCTCTAGCCACCACTCACACAATGTTGTAAGTTGGAGGGTCTTTTTTTTCTCCCTTCCTTTAAATTCCTCCTCTTGTGTCATTTTCGTTTCTCACCAGAGTTCTTGCTTGTCGAGTTCTGATTTTCTGATTCTTGCTAACTTCCGGTTTCTGGATTACAAATACAAGAAGGCTGTTGGAATAAGGAATAAAACATGACGGAGCATACATGACCTATATTCTCCTCTTTGCATTGTCTTGCAGTGGAATTCATAAGATTTTTCTTCTCTTTTTTGCACGTCTTTCCTCTTCTAATCTTGAGACTCATACGGCTCTGATTAACTATCTCTGAGATACAGCGACTTGGCAGACTGTCAACTCCCCTGATTGTATCTGCTGCAACACACACCAGCACGCAATATTTGTCAAAACATTCTGCCTTTTGCACATTCTTTTTTCCCTCTTTTTCTGTCTTCTTCTTCTTCACATCACTTTACTGCCCCCTTCACCTTCTGGGTCTCTACTTACACTTCCCTTAACTGAATTACAAGGTAGCCAACATGGAACATGCTGTGACAGACAGAAGAGTTTTCTTTTTATCTGCCAGATCCTTTGCTTGATATCTATGAACTGAGATAACATGTAAAGAACAAAAAATGTTTCTGACCTTTGATTTGAAAACGGTTGCATGTTCAAGAAGAGAAAAGAATCTTCATGTCTGAAGAAAAGTTACATGCTTCTCCTGGGCTTGTTCCAAAGGATTAGTCAGCAAGAAGATTATCATATGCTGAGATTTTAGTAATTTGGAGTACCCTGCAGATTACTCCATGTATGCAAAATGTCTTTGTATATGCCAAACTATTCAGCTGTTTGTAAAACAGCCAAATAGTGTACTGTGATATTAGTAGAAGAAGAGAAAGGTAAATAGTTCAAATCTGAAGTTTGAAATTTAGGTCAAAACCAATTCCCCATCTGTACTGGGAAGGGAACCAAATAATCCCTTTCCGCTGTAACACTCCTTCTGGGCAATCGCAAGGCATTCCAAGGCCAAGATAGCGTTCCTCAACCAGGCTCCTGGTCTGCTCCAAAGTCTCCTTCCAAAGGGAAACACCAAGGAGGCATCCTGATTAGAGGAGCAGTGGCTTCACTCTGAGCTCCAAACTCCAATTCTGAAAGTTCCCACATAGTATGATATACTTCAATCTTACGGACTCAAAGCAGACGTCCGTCAAACAAGTCCATGCAAAGGCACATTTCTACGCCTGCATACGCGTATTTGGTGTTGCACAGTAGACTGCTCGGCGGGAAACGGTGTTCATATCAAACTGTTTTGCATGTGACACAGACATGACAAGAACTGTAGGAAAGGGGTACACTTCACTGTGAAATCTCAACTGTCCGTGGTGGACAATGTGCGAGTCCGCGCTGTTCACAAAATACATAAAGTATGCCCGAGTTTGTGCTTCAGATAGAAGCAGATGAAGCTAATTTCATCTGCTTCTATGTGACTTCTTGCTCTTTATGACCAAATCCTGAAGGCTTGACTTGAAAGTTTTTATTCCTTGACGTGTGTTGACGATGACACTTGACAAAATGTTACTGGTTTTCACAACTATTGATTGGATGATGTGTTCTTAATGTTTTCATGTAAAGCATTTTGAACACCCTCGTTGCTGAAACGTGCATTATAAATAAACCTGATTGATTGACACGAAACGTAATGGCTTGGACATCCATATGATGAGAATCTCTAAAACTAAAACTTTAATTTAAAGATTAAACTTTAGTAGATCTTAGCAGATAAGATTTTTGTCACTGAGACAGAACAAATGTCAAGGGGGAAAACATTTCAGTCGCTAACAATCCCCATCCTGGTTAAGATGACATCTTGTAAGTTGATAGCAAATTGAGACCTTTGCTGTCTGGACAGAGACCAACTCTGCTGACATCAATTAAAACTGAAGGGACATTGCAATAGCTCATCTACATTCACAAAAACAAATCTAACCAAGGATAGCCCCCCAGCTCCCCAAAAACTACAGATCCCAGTAAGATCATGCAACTGAAGTTGTACAGGAAGTGCAAACAGTCATATTTTAACGTAATTGAACCTCCTGAGCTTCATGTATGTAGTTTGGTCTGAATAAATGCTTTCATGCTTAAAAACACGGTCGTCTGTACAATAACAAGCAGTGAAATCAGATACGCTGCAGCCAGACTGCCAGTCCCCGCTCGGCAAACGGCTTATTTAACATCCATCCATTTTCCTGCACCCTTTTCCCTTATTGGGGTTGGGAGGGTTGCTGGTGCCTATCTCCAGCTGTTATTTCGGGCGAGAGGCAGGGTATACCCTGGACAGGTCGCCAGTCTGTCGCAGCGCAACACAGAGACACACAGGACAAACAAACATGCACTAGGGAGAATTTAGAGAAGCCAATTAACCTGACAGTCATGTTTTTGGACTGTGGGAGGAAGCTGGAGTGCCCGGAGAGAGCCCACGCATGCCCAGGGAGAACATGCAAGCTCCATGCAGAGGGACCGGGGCCGGGAATCGAGCCCAGAGCCTTCTTGCTGCAAGGCAACAGCTCTACCAGCTACGCCACTGGGAAGCCCGCTTATTTAACATGTCGGAGTCAACTCATTGGGGTGGAGCTTTTCTACAAGGGTGGGATGGCGGAAGGTAGGAGGAGAGTCTGCTACTCTTCAGTTTCCCTTTTTCTGTGGAAATAAGACTCCAGTGGCTGCGTTTTCCTCCACAGTTAAGAGATTTGAAACCGTTAAATGTTAAATTAAATTATTAGCTGTCAAATGGTTATCATCCATTCTTGTAGTTAGTTATTTTTCTTGAAGATAAAATATTCCTGCCTGTGTGTGTGTTTTGCTTTATTGAGGGAGGCGCTGTTTTGCTATGACAAGCAATTGATCAAGAGGTCAAACGTACGGGTTTGGTTCAGATAAGCAGCTTTTTTTTCTCTGTATTCTGGTTCTCCTGCTCCACACAAACATGAAGCTGATATTCTTACAATATTGTCACTTTCCTTAAAATAATGGCCTATGCAATTTTTTTGCCAAATGTGTTTTCAAAGATCACTTTTGGCAAAAAAAAAAATTAAGTTGTTACTTTAGGTAGTTGACGATATGAGCATGGAGCTAAATTGGGGCCATAAAGTTTGGTTAAAAAAAAAAAAACAAAGATTAAAAAAAATAAGTGAAACTGAAAAAAACTCTTTCATCCAAAAAGTAGTTTTGAACAGCTTTTTCAGTTTTAAATATTTATCTTCAATCGCATTACTTTTTTTTTTCCAGATTCAAATCTTTTTTGAAATTACATTTTTCTCTATTTCAGAACCAATGTTTTAGTTTTAAAAAATGTCAGTTTTAAAACAAGCTTTCAGCTTCAAATTGTTTTTCTCAGTAAAATTTTTTTTTCCTTTTCATCAAACTTTATGGCCCCAATTTAGCTCCATACACAAGCACCTTTAAAACCTCATTAGTGTAAAAACAAGAAGGCAAAAGTCACGCTATCTCCCTATCTCCTTGTTTTTCTACAAGTTTCCAGAACTTGTGCAGTCCCCCTGCAGCGTCGCTCCCACACTATCATTCCAGAGGCAGGGGGCCAGAATGTCCCATCATCCCAGTCCCTTCCTATTACCCAGCCCATTATTCCCTCCGCAAAGACAAAGTGAGACAGGAAATGAAATAAATGCAAGTCAGTCAGTGGTGGAAACTGAGTGGCTTCTGATTGAGGCCACTGCTTTCCATTGTTTATGGCGCCCGTCCTCTTGTCTCTTCCATCACTCGGATGCTGTGTCAGCGCTGAGTGGAGGCAGTCACGCAGTGCATTCATGGCGGCAAAGACTGCATTTATGGATGCAATCTGAAGGAACTGAGACAGCATTAATGCACTCAATTGATGTGCTCCATAACCGTCGTTGTTGTCTGCAGGCTTTATTCTGTGGCAAAGATTCTCCTTCATAGCCGGCTTCTCGACATTCTGATGGCACCGCTTTAATGGGAAGATGAAAAAAATCAAACAAGAATTTACAAAAAGAAAGAGGAGCTATTTATTAAATAAAATAAATAAAAAATAAATGCATGTATGATTAAAAAGCTATAGAAATTTGATGCGCATAAATGTTTTTGGGACATAAAAGATTATTAGGATTACCTAAAATAACAACAAATAAGTACAAGTGCAATGTTTGTCTTTAAGCTGTGGCAATTAAAAAAAAAAATTTATAGTTGTTAAAGCTGCCACCATATTGTGACGAGACAATCTGTGAAAAGATTGATCTCTTCCCTGAATTATTATTGCTGTCAGAAGAAAGCCAACGCTCCCAGTCAAAAACAACCAATCAGAGCCAGGAGGAGTGCCGTAGCGCTGTCAATCAAGCTTGTTAACGTGCTGCTAAATTGACTAATGGCGGAGAAACAACTCGGCGTTACAGGAAAACCACTTGTCATCAGTGGCCATGCTAACTAGCAAATGGGCATTTTTGACGTCCCTTAGACCTGCCGCCAGGCTCTGATTGGTTGTTTCTAGTTAGCACTGGGAGAAGACAGCAGCGTCGTTTCAGTGAAAATGTAAAAATGCATAAAGATGTATAAATAAAGATGTATGTAACTTTCTTATAAAAGTTACATACTGCAGATTTAAGAAATGCCAACATTTATTCCCATATAAAATGTGACCAGGAGTTTCTGCATTTTGAAGGTTTTGCTCAGGAACAGACCCGCTATGAAGTTACAAAACATCTTTGAAAAGAAATAAAGCTGGAACAAAAATCGACCCCTGCAAAACAACAATGACCCTAAACAACCAGCCAGATGAAATGGAAAGTCCTGGACTGAGTCGCATGCCCAAATTGTGATGTCAGTGGGATGTTGTGGTGTGTGCACCAGTAACGTTCAGTCATCTTTACAAGTAAAATACTAATAATGGTATGACAAGATCAATTTTTCCACATTTTTTTTGTACGGTTTCAACATTTTTATGGTGAAAATCTCTGGATTTACGCATTGGCTGATTAAAGGGGAAGTATTATGTGTTTTCCAAGCACATGGTACCATTACACAGCGGAATCAAGTAATTATGTTACCATTCAGTTGTTATAAAAATGCTATACATATCAAACATTACTGAAAGGAAATTTCACTTTGCAATTTAATATCTTGAAATTGGGCCGCCGTCTCTTTAACAAACTCCTGGTCTTTCTGAAGCTCCGCCTTCAGGAAGTCATCACAACAGCATTTCTCCATTAAGCCATTAACAGCCTTTATCAGGAGCGTTGGACTGAGGAATAGTTCCTATGATGAGCTCACCAGGTGTTTGCTAATTGCTGGGTGAACTGCAGGGCGAGGCAGTGATGAACTTTGCTTCACCTCTGGAGGCCCTTTGTGACCCTGAGCAGGACCCATACCCATACAGGTGTCCGTATGGGTATGGGTGACCCATACGGACACCCATACCCGTCCGTATGGGTGTCAAATACGGACGGGTGGTTTTATCTCTAAGCCTCTTTACATAATCAGGCTCATGTAAGAGAAAAGTGAAGGAAAGGCCTCAGCTGGGGTTTGAACTCAGGAACCTCCTTGCTGTGAGCGAGCGCCGCTAACCGTGCAGCCCGCTGCTACAACACTCAGCGTGAATTAAAGTGTGAACCAGCAGCAGCGGTTCGGCATGTGTTCCAGGCCATGGTATGTGTTCAGCGGAGTGGAACTCGAATGTTTACCTTCTATTAGTGCAGAGGGGCTGAGCACGCTTGGCCTTGATTTCAAATGTGGAGCTACACAGCGTTTAATCCTAAAGTAAATGGCTCGTGTTGGTTTTCTTGGATCATGCCTGCGCGTCTTGAGTAAGAGCTTCTGATTACCGTTAATATGTTTGGGATACGCTTTCCAAATTCTTCACACAAAATGTAAGAACTTACCCGAGCAGATAAATGATCACATGAGAGAAGAAAAAACAAAAACGGTTGGATAAATCAACGGAGCTTGTAAATTAAGAGCCACTCTCTCTAATGAAAACATCCCGATTCGTTGCCGCCCCTCTTCGCTCCATGGAAACTCGGTGACAACATCGCGCGCTGCATTCCTGCCCAGTGAAGTTCTTGGCTCCTGTTCCATCCCTGGTAAAACATCGCTTTGAGTTAGTCATCTAGCTCTTTTGCCTGAGCAATTTGCGATGGTAAAATAGGTTTTTTAGAGTTCGGTCGTAGCAATTTACGCTTGCCTGATGGGTGCTTTGCTCCCTCGTGACGCCGTCTCCATCCCGCTGTGCAAACAATAAAAGCGTGGCCCCTCGTCCCCTTCCCCTGTCCGTCTGTTGATCTACGTGTCAAATTAACTTTTAAGGCTCTGCCGCTTGCCTCTTTTGCGCTGACCAATTTGCGATGAAGCGTGCTCCTTTCGCCTTCCATCTGGATGCTGGGTGTCCCTCCACAATATATCCAGTTGCCAGGGAAAAGTGATATCCAAACAAACAGAGCGAGGCTGACTGTTGACTCAGGATATTGCTGATGTTTAACACTTCCAACACAAGCCTCTGTCTGTCTCTCCCATTTGAGGAAAGCCGTCCACATCCTGGCAACGGGACGACCCTTTTGACAGAGCAAGGCGTCACCTAAAAGAGACGGTCGCTTATCGTGACCACAAGGCCGCTCTTAGGAAGTGAAATATTGCGTTTGGCCAAAGCCTTTTGTTTTGGGATTGAGGACATGGACTTTTCGCTCTGTCCTTCCAGACAATCCCCACCATCTTGGCCCGGTTAGATTGCAAACCAGAGCGTCAAACATCATTACTGAGGGCTTGAGCTGTTGTTTTGAAAGGCGAACAATCAAAACCGGGAAAAGTACTTGGTCTGAGAAAGTAAAGCACTGAAAAATGAATAAGCCAAGAGGAGAGAAGAGGAGAAGGAGGATATGAGGATATCCTTCCTTGAACATGTTGGGACACAAAACATGTTTTTTACATTTTTTTTTGTTTTTTTGCACAAAATCATTCTTAGATAACATTTTAGTTGTTTTAGGGCATCTTGTCCCTTTGAATCCATGCTCCCTGCCCCCAGCTCAATGTTTACACTCGCATGTGAATATGTCTTCTGACAGATGTGCAATTATACAACCATCCATCTTTGAAAAGCAAAAGTGGAGCCTCCCGCACAACCAGCAAGAATGCAGCAAGTGGTTTCTGGATGTTAAGTCAGCACCAAAACTTTTGTCTTTTCCAGCAGCTGTTGTACAACTGCAAAACCAGCTGGAGCTCGAGTTTAGCAATTAATTAATTACAGACCCACAGGGTCTGTAATTAATTAATTGCATTTTAACATATCAACAAAATAAAGAACATTTTCAATTCAAAATCTCTCTTTGCTGCTAAGTTATTGAATAAATAGACATATGGGCTGCACACCAAATATGTTTATTTTGTCTAATCTGCATGATTCAGCCTGTGACCTCACATCCTGTTGGCTTTACCAAGAATACAATGCACGTTGTGTCCTCTTCTTATTCGCCCAGTTTTACCCACAGATTCAGGAATGTTCTTGACCACGTTTAATTTGCGGTCGAGGAAGTCGTCGGTTTTGAACCTCGGTGATGAACAACTACAAAAGACGTCGTCAAACTCCAATGTTTGCTTTGGCTCCTGTTCCTGCAGGCACCAAAGTTGAAAAGCTCTGGAGCAGCGTACACACAGATGGCGAGCCGTGTCATTAAGTGCTACAATCAATTGGTAGATCTGCCTGTTCTCCCGCTCAGTGAGGCCCCATTTAAAGGAATCACAGATGTCAGCCAGCTCCTCGTCTCTGGTCGGTGAACATCTATCACCGTAACAGAAGCTGTCTATGTTTTCGGGGGTAGATTTTGCCTCTTTAAAAGTTTGCGAGGGAAAATAGGATGTGCCTTAATGACGCCTTTTTTTTGTGTGAATAAACCTCTTTTAACGAGATCGGGAAATAGCGAATGGAAACTCAAACATAAAACAGAAGCTCTTTAGTACAGCTCCCGAACCAAAACTCACACGGACTTAAACACACACATACACACACACATTTTGCCTAAGTGCTTGCTTGACCACAAACAGTAAACACATATGGGGAAAGAAATGCATGCAGCAGCGAAGAAACGCATTCCCTTTTGGAGGAGTTCACATGAAATTAAGTCGGTTAAATCAACACAACCAAAACATATAAAACCGGTTTAAGAAAAAACAAAAAAAAGGTTCAACAGGGACGACGGCGACTCCTCCATCCCGTATGGCGGGTGACAGGAAGAGCCCGGCATTTTCAGAGAGGCTTTCCAGGCCACACTGACGTCGCTCAGGCTGCAGCAAGATGCGTAATGACCGATGTTTACCACCGCAATCCCCCCCCCCACGACACATAAGGACCGAGTCTATAAGTAGCACTCAGCAACTGCTGCGCTTCCCCTTTAATGAGAAAAGAGATCAGGAACGTCAAACAGAGAGAGAGAGAGTGAGGTAAGAGGGGGACGCTGTGTTACAACAACTGCACTTACGTTGAGCTCCCTCACTCCCCCGGTGGACACCGGTGCCAAACTGCCTGGCCCCGGTGGTGAGAGACCATGTGTCTGCGCGCCTCTGTGTGTGTGTGTTGTGGATGGAAGCGAAGATGTAAAGGCGAGGCGTACCTAAGGGCCATTAGTCGAGTCCTCGTCTGCTTCAGAACATTAATTGGACACAGTAGCTGCAAGATCACAGCGGTCCCCACCAATTTGTAAAATGAGTAAATTGCCTGTCTTGTCAGTCTGTTTATAAGGGTGAAGATAATGACTAACATATGAGCTGGAGACGTGGCTGGAGGAACCGACAATTACAGCTTGTCAGCTCAACTTCTATGGCGTCCGTTGATTAAATCTGTCAAATCTTTCAATCACACGCAACTTCACTTTAAAAAAAAAAAAAATCTGGGACTAAAAAATGCTGTGCTTACAGTAATGTTATGTCCTCTTGCTTTGATTCTTTTTATGCACGTTTGGCAACCATTCAGCTGTTCAAGAACGCCTGATTGGACCAAGCCCCACCTATTTCCACGAAGCTCCTCCTCTGAGACGCAGTTTTCAAGCTTCTGCCTCACAGAGCAGCCAATCCCCTCTCACTCCCCCTTTCAGCTCCTTCAGACTAGCCAGCAGCAATTAGCAAACTGGTGGAACTGTGTATCTGCTGAGCTCATTATGGGAGCTACTTCTTAGTGAAATGGTGGTGAAAGACCAGTGCTGTTGTGATGACTTCCTGAAGGCAGAGTTTCAGAAAGAGAAGAAGTTTTTTAAGACTTCTTCTTAAGGCCCAATATAAAGGTGTTAGGTATTTTTTAACAATTGAAGCTAATATAGTTATTTGACTGGAATATAAAATGATACCATGTGCCTGGAGAACACGATATTGCTTCTTTAATTTGTTCATTTAAAGGGACTTAGTCTTAACTTGCACAGTGGTTTGGTTTTCCACAGCCAGGCCGACTCCTTGTAGCCACATCAATATAATGCTAAAAAAAATGCCCATTTGCAAGAAAACAGAGCTGATATACCAACATTTGGTAGAAGGTGGCTCGCATTCAATCAAAATGGACGTTGCATATTATATAATGAGTGGTGAACACGCATAGAAAAGCATCCAAATGGCCATATTTTAAATCAGTTTAAATTCTGAAGACAGTCAATGCGTTGGTCCCAGCTCACGGTCCAAAGCCACACCCATCACGGCCGGGGTGTGAGAGCTGGCCCGATCACAACTCCAGCTCTCACTCCGTCTGATCCTTTATGTGGTTTTCATCTCAGTTATATTCTTCTGGGAAAAATTACTTGGGAATCCACATAAAAATCTGTGAAAAGTTACTCGTCTGCCACAGTGCTTATACCAACTGTGCTGTTAATGACCATGTACGCTACATGGAAGTAGCAGGGGCTCCTTTATGCCTTTCTGAAGCATTTGTATTTTTATGAAATCCTGCTGCTTAAATCCGTTTTTTAATCATCCAGCTGAGTTTTTGCCGTAATCGTACCATTAATCAAGGGAAGGTTTTTTTTACGCGTTCACCTACTAAAATACGTGCAATAAACATCTGACGTTATTACTGGATCTGAATTTCTAAAAGTAGCCTTTTTAGAATGCTTTGGCGAGCCAAATTAAAGAATAGCTGTATGTTACAACGGTATAATAAGACTGTTATGGTATAATTAGCATGATTAAATATTGAAAGTTTTATGGTATTGCCTCAAGATTTTTGATGAAAGTTACCAACCACCTCAGGTATACTCCCTGACAAACGTTATCCGAGTTTGTTCTTGTTGGATTGAGACATGGGGGAGATGAAAATAACTCAACTATTAGTCTCTATATACAGAGAACAAATGAAATCCCAGAATGCACTGTGTTTACCAATTTTCATTCACAGTTCCCAATAGCCTCCTTGCATCTGTTCTTCCTTTTCATGAGAACAGATCGAGTTCGAGGTTGTGTCTGGGCAGAGAAAATGCCTTTAGATAAAATATTGTGTATATTGTTGTGTTTGCTTCGTTTTGTGGAGCTGCACTGCTTGAGCGCGAGCAGGCCACTAATCCTTCATTTGTTTTATAGAGCTACCTACATAAAATAAGACCGTATCGTCCCTAGAATGGGGCCAAATGTTGTCTTTTATTTCAACCGGTAAATTTAAGCTCTTTTCTAATGTTCTGAAGGTAACCAATTAGTTCGGCTCATTCTGTTGAAGCAACAATCAACCATATCAGCCTGCCAGAGGACAGAAGCACATTTACTTCACTATTAATGGTGCCTGAAAGCATATATAGGACTTAAATCGATGGTGCAGCAGGGCTAGTTTTCCTTGTTGGCAAGATGAGACGGAAATTCCAGGCGTGACATCGTCAAGATCATTGATCGTTCGCCATATTGGTAGTCCATAAACACTTTAAGTTGCCGTGTCGACGGTACGTCACCCAAACATTAAGAACCAGTTGTCCAAAAGGTCATTGATTTGTAATCCAGCAAATGGTTTAATAAACATTACTTTACTAAATTTGGTTTTTATTTTCATTTCTGCATTGTTGTTTTGACATATAGAAAAGTGTTTTTAATTCATTCTTAAACTAATCTCAATTAGTTTAAGCCTGATTTCAGCATCATTTCAAACTTTTCAAGGCAAAACTTGTTTTTCAGCTCATATTCAACTCTGATGTAACTGCATCATTTTATTGGTGCTTAAAAATATTAAAAGCCCCGCAAAATGAATTTCAAGCCCCAGGATAGGTAGATTTTAGTGATTTGTTGAACTTTACCTGAGGATACTACACCAGCTTGTTCTTGTCTGTTTGGTTAATCTGTTGAATGAAAACCTAAAATGAGTTTCTCTGCAAAATAAAATCATCTCAAACTACGTTTTTAAAAAATATGTGAATTTACAAATGGCTTATTATACTCAAGTTTCCTTTTTTTTGTTCCTAAAGATCAGCTTTAAGTCCGTTTGCTGACCTCTGCCTCTCGCTGCATCCAAAAACCCATAAAGTACCGAACGCCAAACCGAACGGGCACCGTAAACGTTTGCACAAACCAGTTGACGCTTTCAGATTGTCCGCCTGCAACCCCGCCTTTCACTCCAAACAATGGCTGAAACGGAGGAGTGTTAAGCACATTAAACTGACATTTCCACAGTTAAAAAGACCGCTCTTTGTTCCCCGCGGCCTCCGCGGAGCTGCCTGTCTGTCCGTGCTTCCTCCCTGCCCGTCCCACACATGGTCATCAGGCGTGCCGACGCCTCCCACAAGCCCTCATTTCCCCAGCGCAGTGGAACAACACTCCTTTTGGCTCCGGTAACGTGCGGTGAGTGTTCCTGATTCTCCACTTCAGTGGCCAGGAAGGCTTCCTGGAGCGCAGCTGCCCGCAAACATTTGTGAATCATCAGTGAGTTTTAGTTATTGCCTTTGTTCTTCGCGGCACAGGCCGAGAGGATCCAGTAAAACGTGGATGACGTAACTGCTGTGCTTGAAGCATTCAAGCCAAACTCAAGCTACTAACCACTGGGATCCAGCTCTCGCCCCCCTCAAAGAAAAAACTAAGAAATCCTCCCTGGACCTCTCGTTCCTTGTGGCCAGCTCTCATGCCACACCCTCCCTCAGCACAAACAAACAAGAACTTAGTCTCACATATCCTCTTACAGAAAAAACCCTCAATGGGCCAGAGAAAAAAAAGGGAGGAACTATTTGATTTCAAGTTTTCTCAAGAACGGATCGCAGGTCCATGTCCCTTCGGCTGGGTTTTGTAAATCTCGTTAGTCATTCCTCGGCGGGCCCGGCTTCCTTTTTTGCCTCCATCATCACCACCTCTGGTTTATTGCGAGTTTCCTTACCTCCCCGGTTGGTAAATAAAGCCTTGTGCCTTCGGAGCGAAACAGACCCCATATCTGTGAGTGTGTGTGAGAGTGGTCCCGGAGCATGTTTTCCCATGAAAGGGTCGTTTGGTGTGTGTTGCATCAGCGCCGTGTGTGGCATGGTTACGATGGAGCGCAGCACAGCCGGCAGAGGTCTACCCATCAGTCACTGTCACTGTGGTTCAAATTAAAGTGACAAATAGAGAGTGAAAGCCCACTCCCACTGTCAGGAAAGAATGTAAGTTCAGCTCCAGCCCCTATTGTCAACAGTGTTTTGTGCCATATAAAGATTTAGGATGCATTCACACCAGTCCTGTTTAGTCTGCTTTAATCAAACCGCTTTACTCGAACAAGTTCATTTACTTAGAAAGTCCAGTTCGTTTGGAGAGATGTGAACGCTCAATCGACCAAAAACCCAATACTCTAGGTAAAAACCCAGGTCTCAGTTCGGTTGAGATGAACTCTGGTGCGGTTCGGATGCATAATGTGAACACCAAGTGGACCGGAGGCCGCTCCCAAAGCAGGAAATGGACTTTAGCGCAGGACATTCTGGGTAAATAGAACCAAAGGAAAAGTGCTTGAGGGAAATTGCTCAGGATCTTTTACTGAAGACAAAGAAATCCTCCGACCGCTAAAATCTGACACCACTCCATTTTTATTTACATTTAGTGAAGATGGACTTTGTGCTCTGTCTTCTTCAGAGATTTCCGTGTCATTTCATTCAGTGGTTCTTGCTACAGCGCCACCGCAGGCGAGGGGGGCAACGTGTTTTTTAATTCGTTAGGAACGTTTAACAGAGTACAGTGTGAAAGAGGAACAAATGTTTGAACAATCCTGGTTCCAAATTGAACCGAGTTAACATGCTGTTTTAATTGTTTCGTGTTTTGTGGGAAGTTGAACTTCGACTGTCCTCGGTGCAGAGTAATTTCATAAACAACAACTTACCTGGTTCGCTGTGTCAAGACCTCAAATTTTACACAAAACGATGGGCTGAATCAACAAATCATTTGATTTCCCATAATGCCTTGCTCTTAGACACAGAACTTACTTGACAGCTGCTCTTTACAGACTCTTCTCTCTTTCACTCTCATGTAGGTCCCTCTGTTTGGAGAAGGAAACACACTTCCAGCCGCTCTGGGTCAAGCTCTGGGATGAAGGAAATTGATTTTTCCTTGTTTTCCTTCTTTTTCAGAATGGGCCTTAAGAGAACCTGGAGCTACGTGGCAAGAACGAATGACCTTTTATATGTTTCCATTTAAAAAAAAGGAAACGAAAAGTAAGCTGGTCCAATGGCCTTATGAAGTGTAAAGGTGCATGCGGAGCTTAAGTGGGCTTGACATGATCCATTTACATCTGCTGTGGGAAAATGTCTCGTATTCGAAACAGTTACCACAAAAAATCAAGCTGCTGTAGGAGACATGTAATTTAAGTGGTCAGTACTGAATGAACGGAAAACGCTTTTAAAGGGCCAGTGTTACGTAAAAATCAACCTTTTTTTTAGCTTTACATGACATTAGAATGTTATTTGCTCCTCAAAAATGTAGCTGGAGGGTTGCCTTAATTCTTTCACATGCCCCCATTCTGCTCCTTCAGACTAGCCAGCTGTAATTAGCACACACTTGCTAATTACAGTGTTTGCTAATTAACAAACACTGCATTTGCTACCAGCATTTCGCTGAGAAATTCTGGTAAAAGGTTAATACAGGAGTGACATTGTGATGACTTCCTGAAGGTCGTTTCAGAAAGAGCAGGAGATTCTTAAAGAGACAGATACCCAATTTAAAGTTTGTATATTACAAAGACAAATTTCGTCTTTTAGTCTTTTAACAGTAACTTTACAATTACAAAACTAAAAATTATTTTAGAAAGGTCACAGTTTGATATATGTAGCATTTTTTAAACAACTGAAAGTTAATATAGTTCCTTCATTATGCTATAAAATACAGATTTAACCTAAATCTCCACATTTAAATCTGCACATTTTGAGTCCAACTTGCGATAGCATTAGCTCACAAAATTGGACGAGTTTTGCTAACAGTTGATTGTGATTGAATGAAGGTTCTGCAACATGATTTAAGAGCTATTTTTGTCACCATGTCTGTGGGAACTTTAAAAAAAAAAAGTTAATGTTCAAACATTCTGAGTTGAGGTAAATAACCTGCCATGTAGCTCCGTGAGAAGCCTGAGGCAGCGCCGCACTCATCCCCAGCCTGGGTAAAGACACACCTTTGTCTCATTCCTGAATGCCAGACAATAGGCAGGGTTATTATGTCAATTTTACTCCCCGCTCTCATCTCCTCCCCTCTGCCCGCCGACCCGACACACACCCGTAGACACGTTTCCCCGCCAACTTCACAGAGGTCCCACAGTCATAATTGTGTTCTCCAGAAAGGAGAGGGATTTTTTTTTCTTTTTTTGTTCTTTCTCCGCTCCACAAAAAAAAAAAAAAAAAACGTCCCATCATTCAGATTTGGCAATTATCAAATCAAACATGGGAAGCAAAACGGGCGCCTTTGTGAGTTAGCCTGTGTGCCTGAGGAGGGTGGGAAGAAGACGGTTCATGTGGCTGAGCTTTACCCTTTGCACTGTTTTTATTGGACAAGATGGGGGTTTTTCAACAGAAATTTCCTGGTAGCAGAATCTGACACAGATATGTGTTTCTTAGTGCTTTAACTGTTTGCACACATTTTATTAATAAGAGAAAAATATTAAAGGAGACAGCTGAAGCGATATCCAATGTTTTTGTTTTTCCAAGTATGTTTTACAAATTCAAATTTGATTACAGACAATCTGTTACCAATGTACAATAAATCGGTCAAGGTTTTATCCTCATCTGCATTTGTGGTTTTCCTCTTCTTGCACAATCCAGGATATTTTCAGTACTGATAAAATCTGGACAGTGTGCTTTTTGTGTTTTTATGAATTGAACAGAGATTTCATGGAATCTTTCTTCAGTGTAGAAATGCCCATTTCCTAGTTAACCATTCTAGATATTATAGATTTTAAAGTAGAGACGATCAAATGCAGTCCAGGCTCTGTCAGAAAAAAATGTAAAATTGCATTTTTTCAAAATAATAAATGAAATCTTGAACAATTTTACAGCTTAATTTTCTTAATGGGCTGAGTTTCCATTACAAAGGTGTGCAAATCTTTGTCTATATTCTGCTAATGCCAAAAAATAAAAAATTTGCAATTGTGGTGTTTCTATTAAATAAGAAATTTATTTAAAATCACACATAAATAAGTCATTAAAAAATCATGGTGTAATCACAGTTACTTGAGATTTAGCCAATCAGAGGAGACGTCGGCATCTTATTCGGGTGTTGGAGGAACCAGCCCCACCTACAGGTGAGCGGCTACGTCTGCAGCGTTTTGGGGGAAATTCTAGTCAACAGTTTTTACAGAAGAGCTATGGACTGAGCATGAGTGACACAACTTTTCAATAACGGTGACGTTGTGAGAGCTCTGGTGGTTGTCAATTAAAAAACAAAGACAAGCTATAACCCACAAAGAATACTACTTCCTGTCGTCTTTTTCACCGTTTCTGCCAGTAGTAACGTACAGCTGTTGATCACACGACTCGTTGGATGTGAAGAAAGTGTTTCCGTCACAGTTTTGTGAAATACATCTATTTTAATGTGGCTGGAAATAAAGCATCTCATCCAAATGCAAAAACATTTTCTAAAAAAAAATATATGTATTTTTTTTATTGCTTCTATTCAAGCAAATTTATCTTTGTCATTTCCATTTGCTGCACTGGTTTTTGGGCAGCGACTGTTGGACATGTGGTGGCCTTGCGATCTTTCCAGGACGTTTCAGACTCACAGCCATTGACTCCCGGGGTAAAGTAAAACCCACGCAGCAGGAGTAAACAGGTAAAGACGACGACCTTTCAGAATTGTGCGGCATGGAAAACAGCAGAGCGAAAAGAAAAAAATTAAATCTCCACTCACTATAAATCTCCTTTCAGCCCCCCCCCCCTCTCTCTTCCTTACTCCGTTTCTATGACTCTGCCTTCTCTTCCTCTGACATGCAGCCCCTCTCCTGGCAGCGTTGGAAAATGTCACCCCCACAGACTGGCAGAGGACGAAGGGAGGCGGGAGAAGGAAGCTTGGTTGCAGGGAGGAAGGAGGTGGAGGTACGGGCGGAAGGAGCATGTTTATGAGGTTCGCAGACACCGTATTTGTCTTGAGTTCTACTTTTTGAACAGGTTCAGTCACAGTTCATGAAACAGAGAGCTTCCATTTAAGCGGCCTGGCCTCAAACACACAGGGCTACCGGGGAGGGAGACGAGGAGTGCCTGAGTCAATTTGCTTCCCAAGTCTTCCTGTCATTGTGTTACTGAATTACAATTTTTTATCTTCTTTTTTCTTGGTACAAATTTTGCCCTTTCATAAGCTCGTTCCGGACTGCGCGACTTGACGAACGTCGGTGCGGTTTGGGTAATTCTATCTTCTTGGCCACAAACTCTCCCGGACAATATCCGTCTTCTGTTTGCCTAACATGAAATATTCGACAAATTTCCCTCAACTGATGAAATTTGCTGCTTTATGCCTTTTAATTAAAGACTGGGCATAAAGCAAAGGTTACGGCGGGGTTAGCCAGTGTGGCGCTGCAGCTTATTATCCATCATGGGAGGCTCGGTCGCCGGACGGAGCCGGCATCATGTGATTGAAAAAGACGGACCACTGTTGTGTAAGTGGATATAGAGAGTGTTCGAAAAACAAAGAGACATAGTAACAGAGAGTTGGTAGGAAGGGAAGGAGAGGGTGGTGTGTGTGCGTGTAGGAGGGGATGGGGTTTACAACCAGGGGCGGGCAAAGGGGAACAGGGGTAGGCGGCTGGAGAGACATGGATCAGAGGCACTGTCGCCTTCGGACAACAATGCACTGTTTCCCCTGTAATCCTGTGATTCATCTGGCTCAATGGAAGACATTCGATAGCAGATGATAATGAAACTTCAACCCCAGACAGCCTGGCTGCCAAGAGCTTTTCCTCACCAGGCCAACAGCTACTTAATGCATGCTGTCTGACCAGAGTCCTCACCTCTCCTCACCAACAGTCCTGGCCCCGCCATGAGCTCATTCAGTCCTGAGGGGGAGTGACTTTGAAAATCAACGGGGTGCTACCCGTTTTAAGAAGTGCGTTTGACGTATTGTAGAATTTATGCTTGCTGGCGTGAGCTCGGTGGATTGGTTTGCAAAGACGGTGTTCAACCTGCGGACACCTCGCGATGTGACGCGGTACGATCAAATCCCGAGAAACTGTTCGCCGACGATGACTGCCGTTGGATGGCGAGGAAGAGAAATGTCTTTATGCCTTCCAGCGTTGTGCGCATGTGCAAACTTTCCAGATGTAAATAATATGCAAAATGTCGATAGCTGGCAGACATTGTTTTAAAATGGCTTCCACAGGTGAACTAAACCCAGCAAGGCTGACTACAGGGTAAAAGGGTAGGCTAGGATCCATAACACATATTTGAACAAAACAAGTTGTACACAGTGGCTGCAAGGTGGTGCTGTCAGGTTAATTGGTCTCTCCAAACACACACACTCCCTCAGTGTGAGTGTGTGTGTGCATGGTTGTTTGTCTGCCTCTGTGTTGCCCTGCATAAATGGATGGATGGATGGATGGACAGACGGACGGATGGACAATGATGGAGCAAACTCGTTTTTGGGGATTTGCACTTGACTTGTGTGGTATTTTGAAGAACTTAATACTTTCACTCCAATACATTTTAATACTAAAAATCATATTTTTCATTCCTCTCCATTTCTTTAAATGCTTTTGTCCCTTCCATTGGCAGTGTTGATGTAGTGCGCTACTGTAGGTGGTGATATGCAGCTTTAAACCAGCTGTGGGAAGAAGAAGAAGACAACGTTTTTCCCCATTAGTGTTGCCTTATAGGAAGTGGCGCAAGTAAATCTTGGATGAAACTGTAAAGATTCTTTAAGCATTTAGAAAAGCTAGAAAAAATAAGACTAATGCGTTATTATTCACAATCTGGTCAATTTAGCACAAATCTTTCCCAAATATTCTCAAATACGCTAAAAAAACATCTTCAAAATTCAAAGTGCTTTTAATGTATTTTTGAAAGACCATACTCCAAGTGACAATTTGACAGTTACTTTTGCTTTTACTTTTACTGGACCATTATTTTTGACCAGTAGGATCTGAGTACTTTGTCCACCATTTTAAAGTTTAAAATTTTAAAGTTTTTTTTCTTTTTCACCAGAAAACAAGTAGAAAGGAAGAACGTAGAAAACTGACACTTGATCTGTTTCTTGACAAACACGCATGAATTAGCAGTGATGTCATGGTGAAGTGTGGTGTGGGAGCTTTCTTTTAATCACGGAAAATCTATCAAAATGGAGCTTTGTTGTGTTTGTTTGTTTTACCACAATGTTTGTTTGCTTGTTTATGTGGAATTTTGCAATTACATCTCTTTCTGGAAGACAGCTTGGCCTGGTCTCTTTAAGATCCAATGAGATAATGTCTGGAGTCTTAAGAGATACCAGAGTTTTGCTGGAGAAAAAAAGCTTTTAGTACCTGTAAATTTTAGTTTTGATCATTTACAATTGTATTTTGTTGAGTTGTTTTCAAGAACAAAACACTTGTGATGATCCATGGCTCTCTGTGTTTTGCTGGGTTTTTACAAATTTGTCACAAATGGTGTTCCGTACCCTTCACATTGAGACTTTTATTTATTTTTTCCTGTTTCTATTCTTCATGCATTAGAGTCAGATTGTTTCGGGTCCTGCTTATTTCCCTCTCTGTCACTCCCTGAGACACTCTTCTTCTTCTGACTGACGTCATGCAGTCAATCGCCTCAGCAGTTAGAAGCCAGACTGTTTCCGTTTCTGCTTCTGGTCCGGTTGGTTCATTGTTTTTGGTCAGATACTCTACGGTTCCTCTCTTGTCTGTTCTTTGTTTTGCATGTTTTTTTCTTTTTAGATAAATCTTCACCTTTGCTTCAACTCCCCTTATCTTGTATGCTTGAGTCTTTGCACCACTAGCACATTACATTTTTTAATGTAATGTGCAACAAAGCAAAATCCTCACAAGTAGTTTTGATAGTTTCTAGTGCAAATACATTAATACACTTGTAATAAAGACAAAATGAAATTGTTGCTCTTCAGCAAGAAATAGGAACTTATTTTAAGTCAATAATTTCTTAATATTGATGAAAAAGTTCCAGTTCCACTTCAGATTATTTCACTTATAACAGGAAAAAAGTGCTGTTTTAAGTGAATAGAACTAGCACTTTTTCATCAATATTAGTCTGTCGTAATGTAAAACAAACTTTTATATATTGCTGAAAAGTTACTTGTGAGCTAGTTTTGTATTATTTTAAGTGTACGAAGATTTTTGCAATAGAAATTAGACCAAAATGACTTGGTTAGATTTTGTTGTTTTTGCAAGAAACTCTGTATGAAACATCCTTCAGGCCAAAATCTTCACTTTTCAAAGCTCTAGCATCTTTTTTCATCTCTAATCTCTAATCCTGGCTGCATGTGGCACTTATTTTCACTTAAATTGTTATTTTTATATCTTAAAATGTTGCTTTTCATTCTAAAATGATTTTAGGTGTTTTGAAAGGTGTCTTAATAAAATTGTGCATTTTAACGGCTCGACTACAAGAAATAAATAAATAAATAAAGTGTTGCATTTAGCAGACATTTCCATCCATAAAGCTTTGTGATCCGCAGATTTAGTGCTGGATCTAGTCCTTAATCAAAGCCTGGGATTGTAAAAAACAAAAAAAAAACCCAGAACAAACAGATTTCTGCACGATTTGCTCCTGTACGGCGCTGACGCTCGGCCTCGGGTAAGCTCGTAAAGTTTGCTTTAGCACAGAATAAAAGCGAGGCGAATTATGAAGACGGCAGCTTAAGGTAGTTAATGCAACGTGCGCGGGGTTTCCTGCTGTGCAGTCATCAGTTCTTTAACCTCAGCAGGGGGAAAAACAGACGAGCGCAGCGAGCGGTCGGCTCCCCCGGCTCTGTGTGTGGCGGCGTTAGTGCCGAGGGAGGCGTCCAAGTCCAAGTTCGGCTGCATTCTTCATGGAAAGGGCCGAAAGGATTTTTAAACGGAGCCCCCCTTTCTTTTTTCTTTTTCTTTTTTCACGGTCAGAGAGTGTTCCACCCCAATCAAAGCCGATGGAAGGGAAGTAAAAGTCTGGGGTTTTTTTTACGTCCTTTAGGGAAAATCCATTGTTTTTTCAATGCCTGCATGCTTTTATGTGCACTTTCACCTAGCTGCTATAGAAACACTCATAGGAGACATATGCATCCACTCTGAGCGCATACTGTACATGCAGCATGCATTCAGGCAAAGATTTACACACACGGAGTAAAGTGCAGCCTTGCATGGGGTGTATGTGTGTGTGTGTTTATAATTTGGCCTCAGCTTCTCTAGGCTAGGCCTGATGCAACGCTGAAATAAACCTTACCATTATTTTCTCTGTCATATTCAAAGGGGCAGCTGCAGTTCCAGCAACCTGAAAGTGAAATCTGGTCGAATTCAAACGCGCCTTTACTACCTCGTCCACATTAAAGCCTGATTACATAAAACAAAAGTGCCACTGTTGGTATAATTTGTTGTTTGTTATATTTGTTATAATATGGAATACAATATGAAAATACATACTTTTACTTTATTTCATTTGCCACACCAGTCAAACAAGATAAATATTAAAGTTTCTCCACCAAATCTATGGAAGATGAAGGTATGACTGTTATTATCCATCCATCCATTTTCTAACACCAGGCCAATTAACCTGACAGTTGTGTTTTTGGACTGTGCAAGGAAGCCGGAGTACCCGGAGAGAACCCACGCATGCACAGGGAGAACATGCAAACTCCATGCAGAAAGACCGGGCCCGGGAATCGAACCCAGAACCTTCTTGCTGCAAGAAGGTTCAATTATTATTATTATTATTATTATTGGTCCATTTTCTCGTGCAAATATCTTAGCACAATTGAAATAAGACAAAACTAAGTCCCTCTTTATCAAAATATTGGTGCTTGTTTAGAGTCAATGATTCCCTTAATATTGATTATGAACAGCAGACTATTCCATTTCTAACATGTGAAAAATGTGTTATTGTAAGTAAAATAACCTGCCAAAAGTACTAGTACTTTTTCATCATCAATACCAAGGAAACAGGCTTTTATATCCTGCGGAAAAGTTACTTCTAATTTAGTTTTGTCTCGTTTCAGGCGTCCTAGAAACTAAATCACTTGGTGACATTTTGTCATTGCACTGTTTAGCTTTATTTTCTCTTGCAAGAGACAATTTCACATGAGTTTTACTGAGAAGACTGCAGTTCCAGATGTCCCAAACCTAATTCATGCAGCAGATCATAGGAAAAAAGTTGGGTAAAGAAAATGAACTGAGGTGTTATAAGAGGCGAAAGTGACAGTGGCGCTGCCCAGAACGAGCAAAACCAAGGCAAATATAACCCTTCCATCTTATTGGTTGTTCCCTCATTCTACAAACTTTTTTGGTCACCCCCTCCCCCCCCCCACCCTAACCCCTTAGCTCCAATCCGCAACGTTGGCAGCCGCGCCTGGCATTTCCTGGAGTTGCCAATCCGAGTCCTGGCTGCAACAGGAATGTGATAGAGGTTGTTCTTAGGACACAACCCTGAAGAACGCTGGAGGCTAAAAGGCTAGCAGGAGCTGTGGCTAATCCTTACAGACCTCAGTGCGGTCGGATCTGGACACTGGGTCGTCATTTGATTTTATTCTTGGTGACTGGGGTTAGAAAACAGGAGGAGGGGAAGGAGGTGGTTGAGATTAACTAAATATAAACCCGGCAAACGAACCCTGTGTTTGCCCAGAGAGTTTTTCTAGCCTGGTTTTCAAGGCAAACAAGCTATTAGGTCAGTAAAAATCATCTTCTTTCTGAAGAACAACTGTCTGCTTCACCCCTCTGAGGGAGAGGAGTAGATATACGGAGGGATGGATGTCGGGGTTGAAAGAGAGACCTGTTTACGGCGGTAAACAGGAAAAGGGCCGTTCTCTCCAAGTCACGCTCCGGTCCCACCCGGAACGCTCCGGGAGACTTCCTGCGTCCGGTCGGCCAAGGAACGGGCCGAGACAACGGTGGCAGAACGGTGGAGGGATCGGAACGAGATTCTGCAGGCTCTGCCAACTGTTGCCGCCAGCAACACTAGCAGGACTGTACCGCTCATTGCCGCGTTGGTCTCCTGCTTCCTGAGCCAGGGCTGCTGCCGCTGCCAAATTTCCACCTCGGTCACAAAGACCTATGACCTCAAGCTGGCACGCAAACATACGTCCATTTTCTTCGTTCCGTTCAAGCACAAATACAGCTATGGAAAACTAGAAACTTGTTAAATAAAAATAGTGTCCGGTGCAGACATGTAAGTTAATGAATTTTAAAACTCTGAAATGGTCTCTGCGAAGGGCTGTTGTGCAGACATGAGGCAGACGTCGGGCTTGTAAAGTCTGACAGATGATGTGGGATTCGGTCACTGAAACGTGGCCACAGTTTGAAGCGTACGTGCTGGAAGCGACGTGTTGGACGCCTGTAGGATTGGCGTCTCGGTCCGAGGTGCGGGTTAGCATTTCAATGGGAAACGTGAAATGGGCCATCATGGCACTTACTGGGATGGTTCAATCTTGCCAAACACACCTGTTCTGGAACGGCTTACAATACTGTCTAACCATCCATCCATTTTCTAACACCCTTGTCCCTAGTGGGGTTGGGAGGGGTGCTGGCGCCTATGTCCAGCGAGCGTTCCGGCCGAGAGGTGGGGTACATCCTGGACAGGTCGCCAGTCCACTAAACTTCAATTATTTTAGGAAAAATGTCTCTTTAGATATACTCTCTTTTTGTTTCTTCTACATGCAGCTGAAATTAGCTTGCAGCTTCCTTTCCTGTAAGGGTCGGCATGTTGGTGTAGTTTTAGTTTAATCAGGCAATAGAAGACTGACTTTGTAACTTTATATCTGAGTTTAACCCTAAACTCAGATTTTAGGTTCCTCTGCCTTCTCAGTGCTATCTAGAAACAACCAATCAGAGGCAGGAGGTGGGTTTTAGCTATGCTGCAGCTAGCATAGCACAGACTGCAGACTCAAACTGTGAATGCTCAGTTTAGTTAGCATAGCTACCAATGACGGCAGATAAACAGTTTTCCTGTAACAATACGTTGTTTCTCCGCCATTAGTACATTTAGCAGTGAGTGCATGAGGATGATTAACAACACTAAGACCCTCCTCCTGCTTCTGATTGGTTATTTCTGGTCAGAACGGCGCATTACTTTAGCGCCGTTCTAGCAGTTCAGGAAACTGTCACAACATGGTGACAGCTTTAACAAATATGGAGAAAACATTTTTCTTAATTAAAGTTACTGCAGCTTGAATAAAATGCAACTGCGCAACATTTTTTGAGAAGTCTGGATGGTTTCATGCATATTTTGCACGTTGTCTGTGACTGTTGCAAGTGGAGAGAAACATTATACTGAGATAAAACTAGTACTAAAAAATGTAAGCAATCTATTTGCTGTATTGCATGCGGACTGTTTGCATGTAAAATTCACGAGCAGTAAATATTGTGCTAGTGTCAGTATTGGACAAAAGAAAGTAAGGCACTTGCAAGACTTTAAAATTGTGACACTTTATATTGCTCAGATAGATTCAAGAATATTGTAACAGTAGTTGTTGCACAGAGGGGGCCCAATTTAATTATTTGTTATGGGGCCCAAGAGTCCTGCTTGTGGGAAGTGTCTATAGTTCAGAGCTGATCTATGGAGCTGTTTCTCTCCTAGATGAATCAAGTAAAAAAACCTTTTTACATCAACGGTTCTGTCCTCTCAAACCCAGAGTCCAACGCTCCTTTGGTTCGTCTGACAGGGATCCTTGAAAAGAGCTTTCACTCTACAGACCCTGATATGCTCAGTTCTGTGAACTCTTTCATGATGTTTCATTTCATTTTCATGGACTTACAAAGCACAATTAAATAAAACACAAGTTTGCTTTTAGGGATAAAAGTAACAGCTGTCCAGAAGGACACTGGACATGTTTGTGTCTCAGCATGAGCTGAAAGGGGCGGCTGTCCTTATCTGGTTTTGGTTGTCTGGGAGGGGAGCGAGGGGGTCGTTGTGTATGGAGATAAAGGCTCTCTGCAGTAAAGTGTTGGTGACAATCCACAGACGGCAGCAGCAACATGCACCCGACTTCCTCCTCCGCCGCTCCGCCGCCATCATCCTCAACTCCTCCAAACTCCATCTGTCCCTTTCCTTCAGCTGCTTATCTTGTCTTGTTCTTCTGATCTTTAGTCCTGGGCACTCTGCCACTTCAGCTGCAGAGTGACTCAAATCTCAGAGGTCAGGCTAACAAGTCTAACAAAACTGGTGTCAAACGTGTGCTGCGTCTGTGCAGCAAACATTTTAAAAATTGTTGTTTGAGCCGCTGTCATTTTGAAGATGTTCATAAATGTTTCCAGAGGTCATGACAGGTCAACCAGCACCCAGGCCCCCAAATAAGACACAATTTGCGTCAATAAACTTGTCTACGTTTGTGCTGCAAAGATTTTTATTCGCGCTGCATTTTCTTTGAAGATATTAATTAATTAATGCTTAAAGGTCAAAAGGTCAACCAGCCCCACCCCACATTACCCAAATCTAACAAAACTGGTGCCAAGTGTTTGTGCGGGAAAATGTTTTGCCATTTTAAAGATATTAGTAAAAGTGTCGGGAGGTCATCAGAGGTCAACCGCCCACGACCCGCCCACACTCACATTTGCAAAATCGAAGAAATTTTGTGCAGCTATGTTTGTGCAGCAACATTTGCATTTGTGCTGCTTTTGCTTTGGAGACATTGACGGTGACCTCTGATGACCTCTGGAAACTTTCATTAATATCTTTAAATAAATGACTATGTTTAGGGGCACATTGATACCAATTTTGTCCGATTTGAAGAAAGTGGGGCGGGAGGTGTTGGGGGGAGGGGCAACTTCCAATAGCACCCATATTGTTACCTCAGATAGTTTATTGAGCCAAAAAAAATGCATTTATTTTCAACGGATATGTCAGATGAAAAAAAAAAAATTCCTGTGGAAAGGAGACTATAAATCAGATATGTCCTGGACCTGCATTTGATGCAGCACCTCATATAACAGCTGCTGTGGCTTCAGAGCCAAAAGAATGATGAACTCAAAATGGAGCAAACAGAGAGAGAGAGAGAGAGAGAATCCTCCAGCAGCATCGCCTCATCATGGCAGAGCGGGCCTTGGGCTCTGCAACAATGCCAAACGGAGATGATAGGCTACAGTAAAACCAGCCTGCAGCATCTAATTTAGGAGCCATGCATGGCTCACCAAATACCAAAGGGGGAAAACAAGAATGGCTGCCCGGCCTGACATGGAAACTGTCTGAGGAAGCGAGTCGGAGCCGGTTAAAGCGAAGAAGAAAATAATTGACTTCGCCTTGCCGTTGCACAGCTATGATTAGCGTTTGTGCCGCAGCCGTGAAAATGCCTGAACGGTGCTGATGCTGCAGGCCGCGGCTTCCTGTTAGCACTGACTGGGGGTGGGGGGCCACCAGGACGCTGAGACCCCCCCTCCCCCCTCCGTCAGAGAACATGGGTGGAAGTCTGTCCGGTCCCCTGCGTGATGCTTCTTTGCTTCCTGTTTCCGTCGCTCTGGGTTGCTCGGAGACATCTGGGGAACGCATTCAGCTGAGTCCGGCTTGCCACCAAGCAAACCGCACAGTAAGCGCTAACATGCGCACCAGAGGCAGAGGAAGATGCTGAAAGCGCTTCTTTTGTTGGGCTTGTGTTAGCATAGCGCGCATGCTCAGTTTTCTCTTCCCTTCCTCTCTTCTTCTACCTGCTTTAAATATGCCTTGCTAAAGCCTCTGTCTCTTTAAGAATTCCTGCTCTTTATGAAACTTGGCCTACAAGAGGTCATCACAACATTGCTCCTCTATTAACCCTTTAGCAACGTTTTTTTTTATCAGCGTTTCACTGAGAAGTAGCTCGTATAATGAGCTCAGCAGATATACGGTTCCACCAGGTGTTTGCTAATTGCTGCTGGCTAGTCTGAAGGAGCTAAGAGGGAGGTAAGGAGGGGGGGGGGGCAGGTCTGTGACCCAGAAGTTTGAAAACTGCAGCTCTGATGAGGAGCTGAGTCCTTGAATCTGAAGCCAGATCCATCCAGACGTTTTGCACAGCTTGAATGGTTGCCACGGGAGATTAGAGGATTTCTCAAACATATGAAAGAATCAAGGCAACACTCCAAGTAAGGTTTTCATGAGGGAGTAACGTAACATGATGTAAAGCTTAAAAAAAAGTTGGCTATACATGATATCATGCATTTAAAAGATTTAGAAAAACAGGGAACAGTTTCAGTAGGATTACTGACTTGTGTCGAAAAAAAAATCACATCAGTTGAAAAGGCTCAAAAATCGATTCATAAACATGAAAATGAAGGATATTATACCTATTATTTTGACAGGTTTTAGTCCATTTTATAAACACAGGGTCTAGTTCCAGTTAGCTACAGCTTTTGTCCAGTAGCGAAAATGTTTTCTCGATTTCGGTCTATAATAAAACTATTATAGTTTTAGTTGATTATAATAACTTTGGTGATTATGCGAGAAAAAGAACAACAATAAATCTACGGATATGAAGGGTTTTCCAAAGAGTCCTTCTGCACCATCTCTTTGGATTGAACATTTTTCAGAATAAATCTAAAAGCGTGATCAATCGCTACCGTTCCTGGGCGAAATGCTGAGCTGAGCCTGCTAGCGCTAAGCAGATAGCGGCACATTGAGATAGCTGAAAATAGACGTGGGAGTCACATTCCTGCCCTGTGTTTTTTATTTGATAATTGGGAGTCTAATTGCAGTTTGGTGCCAGAGAGAGCAGCGCCGTCCTGGTTCTGTATTTGCTCTCAGTGTATCTAATCAGCTTCCTGAAGGCTATCGCTGCACACCGGCTGGTTAACCATTGGCTCTGCCGGCCGCAGTCGGCCAGATAACATTCATAAAAACAAGCCCGGCCGCCAGCCAGCAGTCTGCCTATGAAGGGATACTTACTGAGCATCTGAGTCATTTTCTTACCAAGACTCTCAGACAAAAAACATCAACAAGAAAAGAATCCCTGACGAGAAAGCCAGCGCTGGGATTGTTTTCTTTCCAGCCTGACTGTGATTTATGCGGCTCATTAAGGATTTCGTGCTGACATGCTGTAACGGGCTGCTGTAAATTTCAAAACCAAATGTTTTTGCATCAAGTGGAATGATGCCCCATTGGCCGCGCCACCTCCAGTGACTCAGGCAGCGGCGAAGCAGAAAGCGCTTTATTAGATCACTGGCTGTCGGTCATGAGTTCTGGCTCAGAGGGAGCACAGAAAACACGCCGCTTCAGCTCGTACGGGTCGCGGTTCAGATTAAAAGTACAGCGTTTGAGGATTATAAGTACAGTTAAACCCTGAAAAAGAATGTCAACCGTTACGTTTTATGGATTACATGTAACAGAGCTTTGTATGTGTTATTTGGACCATCTGCAGGAAGCTGCTGTTCGGAGGTTGCAGGAGCAACTAAAATTGAAACAGTCAGTAGTTTTATTTTCCAAAAAGATGAACTGCTACTGACACTGTATCTGCAAAAAAGAAAGTACACCAAAGTTTCCTCAGGCTTATTACTTATCCAACAAAAAAGAAGCTAAACTGAAAAATCTGCATGCAAAAACTAAGTACACCTTTTCTGCTTAAAAGGGAAGTATTATGTATTATCAAAAGTAAAAAAATTTTTTTAGCTTTATATCATGTTATATTATTTCCCTCATCAAAAACATAAATGCAGTGTTGCTTTGGTCCCTTCATGGTTGTTTAAGAAGTCCTTTAATCTGTCATGGCAACCATTTATTGTGCTAAACTCCTGGTTGGACCTAGCTCCGCCTTCAAGCCGCAGCTCCTCCTCTGAGCTGCAGTGTCACAGCCACAGGTTTTAAAAAGACAGAGGCCCCATCTCAAGGCGTTAAATTACAATGTGAAATTTCTTTTAAGTCATATTTGATATATGTACATTTTTAGAATAAGTTACGGTAACATAGTTACTTGATTGTGCTATAAAATGGCACTATCTGCATGGAAAATGCAGAGTACTGCCCCTTTAATAAGGCTTTTGAGAGGTAAAGTAGCAGCAACAAGCAGCCAATCAAATGTGCCTCAATAATTGATCGTCAACACGAGATTTCAGGCGTTTGGGAGGTTTGCTGGTCAAGAGTCTGGTGCGTTAAGATTGATTAAGGATTTAATGCATAAACAAGTGTTTGAATGGCCTAATCAAAGTTCAGAGCTCAGTCTTACTGAAAGAGGGTAGCAGGAGGCCAAAAATCCTTTGAAACGATGTGAGAAGTGACTTATTTGGATAATTGCTGCTCTCATCTGTCTGTCTGCTGCAGACAGACGAGAGGTGTGACCAGGAACAAAGCGGATGAGCGTGGAAGAGAAAACCAGGAGCCTCTGAAGAAACAGAGGCTTTTTGTTCGACAACAAAGCCATCGACTCTGTGTGATCACTATGCAACAGCGCCCCCTAACTGCTCACTGTAACTCTATCCCAGAGATAACCATCACACCCTGAGCACCTCAGTGCAAACCCCTGTTTGGCCCCCACACTCCCACTTTGATCCAAGGTCAGTGTGGAAGGACCAACATTTTGGCAGCAATGTGGGTCTGTCTGACGGTTCTGCTAAAGCTGCTAACTGACTCGCACATTTGCACCATCGTAGTTTAAAAAGCCTTGGGGAATCTGCCCTGTGGTGGCAGTAACGCCGGGTCTGGATCCAGATGTTTCCGTTGTTGAAAATAATGATGTTATTGCGCTTTTTTTTTAAATGCGACGTAACACAAAGTCAAGAAATACAATAAATATGTTTGACATGTCGAGTAATTCCTCCTTTGACTCCAATTAGTTGTCTCCGGCTGAACAGAAACAAAACTGAAGATTTTTTCTTTAGTTCTAAAGAAGGAACGATCTAGAGTCCGTTTTTACAGACAGAAACTAGTAGTGATCGACCTGAACCTTCAGAGTCACATAAAGACGGTTACAAAGTCGGCCTTCTATCACCTGAAGAAAGAGGAGAGACGTGACAAGAAAAAATTCATTTCATTATTTGACTAGAAATGAAATATTTCACGCACGGTGACCACAGACATCACTGTGTGCCAGTTTGCGCCTACTTTCTAAAAGTAAACCACATAAAGGGAGGTGCGTTATCACAGTGCTTAGCGCTTTTTGATGACCAGCGAATGTTGTGCATATTCACAAATGCTTATGCCTTAAAATTAGTGCGCCCGAGACTTGCCTCATTTTGCTACGCATGTAGATCAGGTTTGCGCACGATTTCAGGTTCTGACCTGTTTTTTTATACGAACCTTCAGTAAATCAGGCCCCACATGTATGGGCAGTTTCATTTGACTTCCTCAGCTTTCCTCTCATGTTGGCGTTGACTTGGCATCGGGTCGGTCCAAGTCTAAATATTTGTCTGACTCGGAGCTGGCCCCAAAAAAGCCTAAAGCTATACTTGGGTATATTTGTGTGGTCAGAAGAGCACTTTGGGGTCTGAGTGGCCCTCAGCTCACGCTGAGTAAAGCCGAGTGTGATCCTGTAAACCAGGCAGCCAACCAGGAGCAGAAAAAAGGTGCGGTTTTATTTTTCTTTTTTTGGGGGGACTCAAACACAAACCCATATCTGCTCTAACAGCTTCACAGTTATCATGAGAGCTCTATATAACCCAAGTGGTTTTTTATTTCATCATCACCCACAGGTAACTCTTTGTGTCTCAGACCTGTGGCTCTAACCGGCTGCCCTATTTTCGTCGACAGATCGGGTTCAGGTCTCGGCTTCCATCTACATTTCTTCTTTTTTTTTCTTCATCAAAAAAGCAACAAGCAGAAATATTTACATGCCGTTGCTATTTAAAAGTAATTTTCGGTATTTTTAACACGCCACCATTTGCTGGCGTTCTACACAATACACTTTAACTGTTTATTGAAATCGTTCAGACAGAAAGGCCTTGAGCAAAACTAGGAATCACTTAGGTTTCCTCTAACAATCCTCACTGTCCTTCTTCCTATACCTTTTATTTCAATTCAGTTCAAATTTATTTAATCAAGGACAGCACATTAAACGGTAACACTTTATTTGACAGTTGTGCATGAGACTGACATGACATTGTCATAAACGTGACATAACACGTGTCATGAACATTAAGAAGTCTTTATGAATGTTTAGGCCTGTTGTCATGAAGTGTCATTTGGTAAATAATGACGCTTTTCATGCAAAGTTGCCTTGAAAGTCCATTACAAATGGCAACTTTGCATTAAATTGTCATTATTTACAAAATCATGCAAGGTTGGCACTTTTAATGGACTTCTATGAACCAAATTATTAAAGAGTTATATCAAAACAGAGGGGGGGACAGAGGAGATGCTAGCCTATCAATGTTATAAGGTGCTATGCTAAATTTGAATTCTAGCATTAGCATAGCAACATTATAAGGTGCCATTGTGAAAGTTTGTTCAGCAGGAACAGGAGGTGCGTTTAATGAGAGTGTCATGACTCACCTATTACTTTGTGTGTAGAAAACTAGAAAAAACAACACAATGGATGTGATCCTCTGACTCTTCCAGGAAGGCTTTTGCTAACGGCTGTCTGTCTGTCAGTGAGGACAGCATACAGACAGACAGGTCTGCGAAAACCACAATTTCAGACGAAGGCATCATTTCCAGCAGGGTGTAAGGTTCTGCATCACTGCAAAGTCGTATTGATCCAAACTGAACGGATGTGAAGTGTAACTTTAAAAAGGTCGGTTAACTGAGTTAAAACAGACAGAACATGCACACAAAAGCGAGACCAACTCATTATTTGTCCTTGCACTGGTAATTGCTTTAGTTCCCTGCCATAAAAGCAGTAAAACCTTATCTAGGTAAATATAACTGACCCATTACTCCCAAGGAGCATTGTAAATATTGCCTAATTATCAATAATCCAGCAGGCCCGTGTCCCATATGTCTCCATTTCCCTTTGTGTCATCGTAAAACCGAAGGCTGGGCAATTAGTGGTTCCTCGATAAGATAGGACAGCATTCCTCTCCTCTTTAAGAGGGCCCAAAATGGGAATCATTTACGGAGTGAAATATGACGTTGATCTAAATCTGCCCGTTCTGCTCTCTCTCTCACACACACACACACACACCCCCCTTCACACACATTAGCAAACTCACTCGCCCTCTGGCTCTTATGTCCTCCCTCTCTCTCTCTCTCATCACTCTGAGAGGACAGTGAATGGCTCAAAGGCATATCGGGTTTCCGTTTGTGTCGGCCCCGTTGTGTCCTCGCTAGTTTGGTCGCGTAATTGCTGAAGACCGACACACAGAGAAAGCCGTTTTGTGCCAAATTGCCCTGAGGTTACCGAGCGAGCATGTCCCCGTAGAAACTACGCGCAGCGGTGCTGGTTCTCACCCCTACTGCTGCCAAAAGTCCCTTCATCTATCGTTTGGTTTGGGACTCACCAGAGCTACCGGACACGGACACATCCTCGCTTTCCAGAGGCAGCCGTGAAGGACACGCATTCCAAATGTTCAACGTGTCGACATTAAGCGCACAAACTGAATCAAGTGTATTGTTCAAAAACTGCACAAAACTTAAAGGGGCGTAAGGCCTTTAGCTCTGGTGCTAGTTTATTTGTGTAGCACACTTCAACGACAAGGCGATTTAAAACTCTACATTATAAAAACACCGAAATACAAAGTCACAGAACACACAGTCGATAATTAAAATATAAAATTTTGCCAAGTGACATGATTACATGTCGAAGTGTTGGTCAGTATTTCATTTATTATGACTCAAAAGCAGCTCTAAACAGGTGGGTCTTTAGTCTGGATTCAAAGGAACTCAGAGGTTTTTGTTGTTTTTACAATTTTCTGGAGGTTTTGTGGTGCATAAAAGCTGGATGCTGTTTCTCTGGCTCTGCATGCAACGTGAGAGGCTCTGGAAGGTTGCTACAACAACAGCACATCTTTAATGTATTGAACAGTTCAGTGATTAATAGATTAAAAACGCTATTTTCTCCGTGGAAGGACTTTAGAACCGGCCTGATTTGCTCTGTCTTTCTGGTTCTAGTGAGAATCCTGCTCTGAATATTCTCTGTCCCTCACAGAGTTATTAGAAACAACTTGAGTTCATTTGGCAAAAAACATTATGACATGTTGCGGTTCATTTGGTGCTCCACCCCAGCCAGCATACCTAGGTGGGCCCCATATGGGGAAAAGGAGGGCAGACAATATGGGTCCCATGTGGGTTTGCCCGCAGTTTCCCAGGAATTACAGGAATCATCAAAAGAAACTTTAAGCTGCCTTTGTTTTTTTTCTCCCCTAACTTACGTTTTTTTTTCCTGCCTCAATCAGAGTGTGGATTATTTTATGCATGAATCATGATAGATTTGAACTCCCAGGAGCCATTAGCTAATTGTTAGTTTCTGCTGCTCTTCCTCCCGGCTGCTCGCCCCGCACCACAAACGACCTGAGTGGCGGCCGCCCCCGGCTGCACACATACCCGTGTCCTGTGCGATGAGTTCAGGCCTACCCGTCCTGCTGCTGCTGTGAGAACCTCCCGGCAGCTCAGGAAGCGCCGGATTCACTGCAGGCACTTAACTGTAACTGTCTCCCTCAGAGTGCTTTTATGTTCCGGGTAATTTCTATTAATTATCCTCCACCCACTTTGAAGCTAATTACCATTTGCAACATCGATTTGCCAGCGACGTGCCGGGACAGAGTCAATGCGCAAAAGAAACAAAAAAAAAACAGGGAACATGAAATATCACATTACAGGAGCCAAAAACCGACAGAGCGTCTTTTATTTGTTTCTAGTGCAAATATCTGATTACACTTAAAAGACAAAACGTATTAGTCATTTTTCAGTAAGTTATACTTAGCTTGTTCCGGGTCAGTAATTGATGGAACAATACTTACAGCGAGACATCTTTCCACTCTTAGAAGTGAAATAATCTGCCAGTAGAACCAGTACTTTTTCATCAATATTCATGAATTATTCATGCTTGTACATGCTGCAGGTTAGTTTGACTTATTTTAAGTTCTGAGATATTTGCACTAGAAACAAAACTAAAATACTCAGTAAGTTGTGTTTTTACTGGGATCCTTGAACAGCGATGGCATAGTTACTTTGAAAAAAGGAACTTTAATTGGATTACTGATTACTCCTTGAAAAAGTAACTTAGTTAGATTACTGACTACTTGATTTGACTAAGTTACATTAAAAGTAACTTTTTTAGTTACTTTCAGCAGCTGCTAACAGCTACGCTCCACCACCTGTGAAAATTACATTGATTTTTGCCAATACTTAATGGCTGCTGCACAGATTTGTGACACTTATCTTAATATTAATAATTATAATGCCGTTTATTTGCTTAACTTTACGGACTCGTTCATTCATGGCTGTTTTCACATTTATTGCGCTGCTCATATGAGCCTCAATGTTTGCGGTTTTCTGGAGCGCAACGCGAAGCTCGATGTCGTTCACAGCAAATATATTAACTCGACATTAACAAAGACACAGCGGGGCGGATCATCCGGGAAATGATGGACAGGGGGAGTCTGACTAAAACTAAGTGGATGTCAGGCAAATTCTGGGATTTACTATGTGTCTCTGCTTATTTCCAAGCCTAGATGAGTAACTTCGCTTTCAAAAATGAGCCCAAAAAAGTGCAACTCATTAAATTTGCAAGCGACTTTAGGAAAAAAAAAAAAACAAGCCCAAAGCCGCTTATGTTTTTCCAGCAACGAAATGCACATCTCCCTTCATTGTTTACAATTCTGACGCTGCTGCTGCTGTCGCATAGAAACGGAGGTCACTCCCCAACACGCCTAGAGGAAAACAATTATATTACAAAAGAAAATAGTAACGCGCAGTAACGCAAAGTGATTTTGTTAAGTAACTGTTGTCTGACGACTGGATTTGAAATAGCAACGCGTTAGATTACTCGATACTGACGTCACTAGTTACAACAGCGCGCACGCAGCCACTGTGTGCGGTAAGGTCATCCCTTCCAGATTAGAGCTAATCCTTTCTGCAGCTGGGCCTCACGTCGGTCCGTCCAAATGATCCGAATGCCACATTAAACATGAATGCTGTGAAGTTTCAAGCACATTCAACCCCTAAAACGCATGTCTCACATTCTGGGCCTGATTCCTGACTGTACCCGGTTCTGCTCGACCCCCAGAAAGCCTCTCTCCAGCCCTGGGATGGGAAGAATAGGGTAATTACAGGAAGCAAGGCTTGACCACTAAACATTTTCCTAACCAGAGGATCTTGGAGAGGGATTCTCCATCTGGAAGGAAGCAAGAAAAAGGGAGGCGACTGAGAGATCCAGGCAGTCGGAAAGGGAGTCCGCTTCTAATTTTCTTGATCTGGATTAAAGATCAGCTACTCGTCCGGCCGTCTGTCCTGCAGCAGATTTATTAACTGCGTGCATGCGCAGCTGTGGCGCAACCGAAGACGTCACGAAGTAAAACACAGGGATCGAGGTGTTGCGTTACCAAGGTCACTTTTTCTGTTGCAAAAAAAAAAAAAAAATCAAAGAGAACAACTTAAAAGATCCTTGCAGCAGATTATGGAGCGAGACCCGATCTGCAGGAGCCGCCGATTCATAAAAGCGCCTGTGGCAAAGATAAATGAGGAGCAGCACACAGAGGCGTACAGCGGTTTCATTAAACTGTAAGATTATCCAGCTTCCAGAGGGCAGGCTGAAAAAATACAGGAAATGTTTTCAATCAATTTTTTTGTGCTCAACACACAACACTGTTTCTGCAAATGGCACGTGTTTTTGTTAAGGTAATTCAAATTTAGCATTAAAAAAAGCTAAATCGGAACAGATTCTCTGGTCGAAAAACAAAATTGTCTAATGACGACTGCAAACGGCTGCAAAAACAAGGTGCTTTTGATGCTAAATGGACATGCAAACTTCTTATTAGTTTTAAGGCCTTTTACGTAATAGAGCAGTGAAATATGCATATTCACCTGTAATTTCTATCAACGTAGAGGCTAGCACAGCTACTCATACAGGAACTTAGAAAAGAGATGGTAATAAAAAAAGACTAAATGGATGCACATGGCTAGTAGTTTCAAGATAACAACAAAAGAGATGCTGTTTGTCCAACCTGGAGTTGTTATAAAAAGGCAACATATATATGAAATATGGCGTAAAAGAAATTTCACTTTGTAATTTAACACCTTGAAGTTGGTCCTTTGTCTCTTTAAAAACTCCTGCTCTTTCTGAAACTCCGCCTTCAGGAAGTCATCACATGTCTCCTCTCTTGACCCTATAACAATGTTTTTACCAGAGTTGTTATGAGCTCAGCAGATGGAGAGTTCCACCAGGTGTTTGCTAATTGCTGCTGGCTAGTCTGAAGGAGCCAGGTGCGGGAGGAGTGCTTGGAAACTTGGAAACAGCAGCTCAGAGGAGGAGCTTCGCACCCGTAGGCAGAGCTAGGCCCACCCAGGCGTTTTGTTCAACTGAACGGTTGCCATGGAGATTAAGGGATTGCTCAAACATGCGTGAACGAATCAAGGCAACACCCCAGGTTTGTTCATGATGAGGGAATAACATGGTAACATGACGTAGCGCTAACACTGCTTCTTTAAAATATGGATATTGGTATAAAACACACATAAGATAAAAATTATAAGCACAGAATCTGGAACATTCGTTTTACAGCCCCTCAACCTTCCTCCACCGGTTATCCACCCTCTGGGCTCCATTGTTAATCTCACACTGAGAGGTCACGCCCTCTGACCTCGGCTGTGGCATCCTGCAGGGTTGTAGGTGTCCCTCTCAGTGTTTCGTAGCTATACTCAGGAAGTGCTGGACAACTTCTTCTCCGCTCCCCGAGGACCCCGAGGTGGCATTTCCCCCTCCGAGCGGAGCTAAAAATATCCGTCCTGCCCTGCGAGCCGCGGCCCCTGGGCGATCGTGATGGAGGCAGGAAGGAAGCTGCTTTTCCTCCTCTTCTTTCTCCTCGTTTGTCATTTGTCATCCTTCTCTTGCGCTTGATTCTGATGCAGTTCTTTCTTCTTTTTTTCCCCCCACCGTGATGGAAAAAGCTTTCCAGACAAGCAAAACAGCATAAACCCACTTCACCTCTCCCAGGACACGAGCCCCCGTTGACATGGAAAACCGTTTGAATGTAACGGTTCCTTCCACAAATGAGTAAACAAGACCATAAAAGCAAGCTGGAGAGGCTGGATGCTGGAGGAGGTGGGAGTCGGGGGACAGGGGGTTGAGATGCCTTAACCTCTGGATCCAACTTCAGCTAATGCGCCTTTAATGCCTGGTCACACTTACATAAATATGTCATTAGCGAATTCATTTCCCCGTCCAGAGAAGAAAAAAGAAAAGCTGGCTTGAGCTAGCGCTGGGCTAATCATGTGCCATGTAGAGTAAATAGTGAATTTGTGGCCCTGAATTAAAAGATTTCCATCTTCAAACAGGATGAGGAGGAGGGGGCCCATGGGGTGGGGGGGGGGGGGAGAAAAATCCCCAAAAACTTAAGATGCAGTTTGAAAGCAGAAAGGAAAACATTAACCTGGCAAGTACACAGACGAGTCCGTTCTTTGTAGCATTTAGAGTTCTGCACAAAGGTCGAAAGGTTCAGCTTTCGTCTCCTCTGATCGTTAAGCGTCTTCGTCCAGGTTGGCGGTCTCGCCAAATACAGTGTGACTTTGAACCTGTAATAAGTTTCTTTTTCCGAAAAGCAGTAGCTGCCCTTGCTATGGATTCACTCACCTAAGTTGTGAATGTGTGCAGTTCCTGCTCTCAGCTGCTCCTTTCATTAGCCTGGTTTCCGTTAACCGTACCATTGAGCAAATGAAAATTGTAAAAATAAATTATCTTAATAGAAACACGGCAACTTTGAAACCTTTTGAGTTCCTGACAATTCTATAAATGCACAAAAATTTAATGCAGCTTAATTTATCCTTAACGCTTTATGTATTAAACGTAAAGTTGCGCTGTACCCAAAGTAAGTTCGCTTAGTGGAAACTCACATTTTTTGCTGAAAAGTGTTTGCGCCAACATGAGGTGGTTTCTCAGCCGCATTGGAACAGACGCATTTCACAAAACTGCAATGGAGAAACCGTTTTTCGCATCACATGAGTCAAGATTCCTTTGAAAGAATTCTCTCCTCACTTGTATTTCTATTGGGTTTAGGTGTAAAGATTTATAGAATATTAATTTTGTCTTCAGAGCCATTTTTCTTTTAATCTAACAATATTTTTTGAATCTTTGCTTCATCACTAAAGTCCCAGTGATTAATCATTTCAGCTTTTTAGGTAAAGCCACAGGAATTTATTTCTTTATGGAGTTTTTTTTATATCTTGAATCTGTCCAAGGAGTTCATGATGCAATGCACTCTACCAGTCCGTTTAGGGAGATAAGGCTGGCCCGCAGCATCACAGACCATCTGACATACCCAGATTTCTGCAGCTGTGATGGTAGATTTCGTTTTCTTTTTTTTCCCCCCCCAGAGCATGTTTCCCAAACGACCGGCTGCATTTTTTCTCGTCTTGCACATATTTAAAGGGCGGTTAAGAGAAACGATCCTTTGTGACGCATCATATTTGTACAACATGAAGCATAAATCAAAGTACAACTGGAAGGAATGCTTGAGTTACATTTTATTTTCACAAGGAAAATGGTCTAGATGATGATTGTGCAACTGTTTTTCTTTGTGAAAAAACAGCCAACAGTAATTATTTTTGATGTAGGAGTTTTTACACCTCGTTAAAAGGTGACCTATTATGCCTCCTCGAGCAACTTAGGATATGTCTATGCACGATATGAAACATGTTAATTACTTTCTTTGCACAAAATCATTCTTGGATAATTAGATTTCAGTCTGCTCAGTCAGCTTTCAGAATGGGCTGTTTTAAGGCCTCTTGTCACTTTAAATCCAAATAAGCCTCTGCAGGCCACGCCCCCGCAACCTTTACACTCACACATGAAAATGGCTGCAAACAGATGCACAATCATACAACCGTACATCTTTGAAAAGCAGAAGCGGAGCCTCCCGCACAAATACAAATAAATTGTCTTTTCCAGCTGTCATTGTACAGCCGCATAGAGTGGTAAAACCGACTGACCAAAAGCTTGGGTTGCTAGGTAACGGCACACTCCGGAGGTTTGTGAAATGGCACCAAAAACCATTAGCTTTTTGCTAAAAAAAAAAAAAAAAAAATGTTGGGTGTTTTTTTTTTTAAAGCATTTGGATTGTTTCTGGGCTTCACACTGCCGCAGTTGGTAGAGCTGTTGCCCTGCAGCAAGAAGGTTCTGGGTTCGATTCCCGGCTCCGGTCTTTCTGCATGGAGTTTGCATGTTCTCCCTGTGCATGCGTGGCTTCTCTCTGGGTACTCCAGCTTTCTCCCACAGTCCAAAAACATGACTGTCAGATTTTCTAAATTCTTCCTAAGTGTGAGTGTGTGTGTGCATGGTTGTTTGTTTCTGTGTTGCCCTGCGACAGACTGGCGGCCTGTCCAGGGTGACCCCGCCTCTCGCCCGGAACGTTAGCTGGATATAGGCACCAGCACCTCTTATGACCCCACTAGGGACAAGGGTGTATAGAAAACGGATGGATTGATTGTTTCTTAGAAGCAACAGAAACCCAAATGGAAGTACAAATACCTATAAAATGTGAATTTTGCATAATAGGTCCCCTTTAAAAGAAGATCCTAATAAATGAGAACATCATCTAATAGGTTATCATAAAAAAGCATATAGGAATCTTTTTTCACTTTAAATGTTTCAGTATTTCCTCCTCACTGAACATTTTAATTGAATTCAGGAACACACAACAAGAAAAATGGCACCTAACGCAAAAATGTCACGCAGCATCATTGTTGCATCAGAGCAGGGATCAGAGCAGAAAGCTCTGATCCGCCGCTGACCAACTGCTCCGTCCCATCAGCCCTGGCTGTTTTCGGCTCACATATTCGTGGAGCCACATCACCAGAAAACGCCGTGACCGTCCTGGAACAGAGGCTGTTCTCTCTGCTCTGGGACAGGCTGGTGCCAGGCAGAGCGCTGTGGGTAACCCCCCCCACTCCGCCGCCCCCACCCCGACAAACAAACCACAAACAAACCCGCCGGGGCCCGAGGCACCAACACGACCGCCGGCCCCAGCCCTTCAGTCTGCCTGAGTCAGCTGGCTGTGTGTGCGTGTGGGGGTGTGGGGGGGCGTGTGAGGGCTATTGTTCAGGGTGAGATTAAACTTCAGAAACCTGTCAGTGCATGTTTTGTCATTAAAATGTCCCGAGCTCAACACATTTTCTGTCGGCAGAGACTAGAATTATTGCCATAATTGTTATAATTATTTCCAGAGGACATTTTCATTTTTTTTTTTCTTTTTGGTCTCAGGACAGAAGCTGCTACTATGTTTTGTCACTGATGGTCTGTCTGTCAAACCGTCGTATCAACCAACCAGTAAATAATATTCCATATAAATGAGTAAATAAGCATTCTGTTACTAGAAGACTTGCTTTCATGATGTAAAGCTCTTTGAACTGCCTTGTTGCTCAAATGTGCTACACAAATAAACTTTGATTGATTGACTTAAGAATTAAACTGATCATAGATTTCCTGAGCAAATCAATCTTCTCTGATCTTTCTCAAAATGAACAGAAGTCAGAGATTCTGGGAAGCCAAATTATTAGTAATATTTTTATAAACCCAGATTATGAACCCTGCTGTAATCACACCATGATTGATGGCAGGTTTGAGAAAATTTCAAGGGAGAGAAATCCTGTTTTTAACGTTCAGAAACTGTCATAAAGAGATTCCTAAAGCCTAAAACACACCTCTCACATGTGAAATATAAGGTCCCAGCCAGCGTACTTAGGTGGGCCCCATATGGGAAAAGGAGGGCAGACAATATGGGCCCCACATGAGTTTGTCCATGTGGGGCCACCGCCTACATGGGGCAGTGTGGGTTGGGTTGTTTGTCAGGCCTAATTTCTCCCTGTGATTCTGAGAGAAATATTAAATGAAACATAATCTGGTCTGTCAGGCTGAGGGGAAACTCTGGCTGTCACTGTGGGTGTCAGTCAAGCATACTGACATCCAAGCATACAAAACGCATCATCACTAAAGAAAACAATGTAAAAAAGCATAACAACTTTCAGTTAAAAGGATTTTTTAAAATTATTATTATTCCCAGTCAACGTCAAGCACCTCATCTGTTAATGCAGTAAGTCTGAATCATTTCTGACTGGAATTCAAAACTACTTTAGTGATCTCATGAGAAATTAAATAAACAAACTAAATAAATAAAACCAGCTATAACAGCCACTGAAGTCTGAGTTGGAACTTGGAACTCTGCTGATCTCACCGAGGTACCAACCAAATAAATCCAATATGGCTGCCGCACTAAAGCATCACAGCATCATCATGTGATGCTGTGACGGACAGTTAAATACTGGTAACTGCTGTTACCAAAATGATGAGAAATGCTCTAATTGACTTTGCTAACAATATTTAGCCTCATCAGTGCGTACAGAAATTCATAAATACAACTGAAACCAACTTTGTCGAAGCCCTAGCTAAATACAACAGAGTAAATACAAAAGCAGCATTAGCCTTTCTCAGCTAAAATGTGTATGAACTCCAGCACTACACTAGCACCTTAGATAACATTGGACAATGTATGCTAATATGTTAGCATACAGAAAAAAACTGTTTTCCTGCAAGTTTAGCTTTATTGAAATAAATCTCATTGGTTCTTCAGACCTCGTTTAAACAATCACAAACTTATATGTGTCAAGTAAAAGTTTAGGAGATGAATTTCTATGACTGCATGCGCAATATTTTACATCACCGAATCAGGAAGTTAGCATGGCAGGCTAATGAACAAAGCAACATGCTAAGGACCTTGTAGTTTCCCAATTCAAACCAAAACCCTCATCTTGTGTTATCCACTCTTATTATCCAGTTCCTTCACAGGCTATGAAATTAGTATAATTGGTATTTTCAGCACTATAGGCTAACTTAAATACAGAGGAAACAGCCTCAGGCCTCAGCTTGTTGTTTTGCTAAACCCTCAGTATGCTTGAGAGAGAGAAAGAAACTCCCGCCTCTATGCTTCTTTACACTGTTTTCTTAACTCTGATGTTGCAGCACACTGCAGTTTTTCTTTTTTCTTTTTTTTCTTTCAGCCAAGATTTCTAGTAGAGAAAGATATCTGTAATGCACAAGGGCTCACTTTTTTTTACAAAATATTTACAAAAGTAAAAATGTAAATTTGTTGCTTATTCAAAATTGCATGTGAGCGTCAGCAGACAAGCATTGCATATATGTTTTTCTTTGAATTGCACTCCAATTTTTTAACTTAAAAATCAATATTTTTGTGAAAACACTTTAATTTTTCCGTCGCAAAGCTGGAGATTAAGATAGAGAATTTCTTACTTTAGACATTTTTGAAAGCTAAGACTAAAGTTTGTAAGAAAAAAAAAAAACTTAGCACTTCATAGTGTAGCGGTGAGATCAGAGTCGGTAATAGCACCGTCTGCAAAAACACAAAGTCTTACCAAGCATTTTTGGTCCAGTGTCTGGTGAAAATATCTTAGTGTGCTTGAAAGCTGATAAAGCTAACTTACAAGTAACATTTCAGCATGTAACCAGGTAAAAAATTGTAAAATATATTTTGTAAATCCTGTTTTGTTGCTGATGTCACTGCTGTTTTGTTATGTGCTGTTTGATTTTGGTTTACCATGGAGTAATACTGTTCAATTCTAACATGCTGTTAATGCGCCATTTTTGTTGAAGCCGTTGCTGCTTAGGAGCTTTAAGCTATTTTTACACAATTGTTGCTCCGTATATTGAACTTTATTTGTCTTTTTTGCAACTCGAAGAATTTTTTTCTTTTTAAAAATAAATAACTTCTTTTTTATTCTATGTACTGGACTAATAGTACAATTAATTCCTTAATACTTGTGAAAAAGTTCTTGTTCGTTTGGCAGATTATTTCACATTTTATACGTTTTTTCCCATGTTGCAAGTAAATTAATCTGCCAGTAGAATATTCATCAATTTTCAAGAAATACCAACTTAACAAAGCTAGTATGTCTTGCTGAAAAGTTTTGTTCATAAGGTATTTGCTCTGGAAACTAGACCGAAAATACTTGGTGAGATTTATTGTTTTTGCAGAGTGTTTGTGCGCGTGTGTGTGTGTGTGTGAGCATCTCTGTCCACACTACGACACATCCACACACATCCTGGGCAACCCGGCAGCAGCAGCCGCTGATCACGGCCTAATTGGATTGATGTAACTTGTTTTCCTGAGCTTTCAATCTAATTTGTCTGGAGCCAGCCGCACAGAAATAACAGTCAATACGATCTGTGGGAGGGGGATTTCTGCTCAGTCTGTTCCAGTGGAATTCCCAAAGAGGATGTTGGAGAAAAGATGACAGGAATGTCCAGTATGGAATCCGGAATATGAATGGATACTTTACACATCCTGGCTTTTGTAAAAGCTTCATGCAGCCCAGGCGCATATATAACATTCACCAGGCTCCACTGAAACAATTCTAGCTCAGCTGAAAGGCCGATGCAGATCTTTTAAAATGTTACTCCGAAAAGCTACAAAGGAAGTGAAAACAGAGTTTAAATAAAGTTGTTGGTGACCATCTTTGGGGGAGGATGGGAAGTCCATGAAATATTTAACTTGTTCAACATTTTAATGTCTAATGGAATTAGTTTTAATCACTGGAAATGAAAGTAACTAAACTACAGATGCTAACCTGGATTTACTCACGATGGCCGCCAAAATAAGTTATGATTCCAGAGTTAGCCATGAAGGCAAGTTTTTATCTGCAGTCCCTCAAGAGGCAGTCATTATAAATACAATATGTTATAGTGCAATACAAACAATACATTTTTTTCTTTAAAGAGAATATTAATGATAAATAATATCATATTAATATAATTTTTTTATCTCATGCTCTGTACCATGCTACAACTGATTGATGAATGCTAAAGCTAGTTAGCATGGCCTCCAATAAATATTTTTTCTGTAGCAGTAAGTTGTTTCTCTGCCGCTAGAAAATTTGGTAGTGCGTAAACAAGGATGATTGACAGTTCCAAGACCCTCCTCCTGGCTCTGATTTGTTGTTTTTGACGGGGAGCGCCGCATTTTTGCAGATTTTAGCTCTGTTTCTTTTCTTCACAGATTATCAAGCAACACTGTCATAACGTGGTGACAGCTGTAACATGTATGGAAATACTGCGGCTTCTCACATAGCAGGATCCAGTTTGTTTTCAGCTTTTATAAATGTGCTTCACATCTGGTATGTGTTCATATCTTAAAAATAATCTACAAAAGCAGAAAACAACCTGTAGGGACTATGTATTACTGTAAGATGCTAAAGTTATTTGGCACTTTTTCCAGTTCATGAAACCTGTATGTTGCGCTTGCTAAAAATTCAAATGTAAAAAATATTTTAAAGTTGCTGGTTTTGACGAGGAGTTGAGAAAAAAAAAAAAAAAGTTCAAACGATCCTGAGAGTTTGTCCCTGCTCCAGATCTATCCCTCATCCAAATCCACAGTCACATAAAGGGCCAAGCCTAATGTAATCACAGAGCGTTGGTATAAATTAGTAAGCACTCACCCAAACCGTTAAACTCTGCATGACATCCATGTGCGTCGTAAAAACCTGGCGCATATATGCAGAGGAGTTGCTCTTTTTCTCCTTCTCTTGTTAACGTGTGTTTATAGAGGGCGTATGGACGTCTGTGTAAACATGCGGGACGACAGCCTTTCGGGGTCAAAGGGTTGCGTGGATTTACACATCTGCTGCTGGGCGACAACGGTTTACACGGCCCGGGTGATGTGGAGCAAAGGGGTCAACCTTTTGTTGGCGGGTTAGCATCCGGGATCGCCTCAGTAATTATTTATACTTTGTAATATGATTTTCCTGCAGGGTTTCACAGAGTCATTTTGCTTTACTCAAACAGGCGTGGAACTGATTCTGGGGTTGGATGGAAGGTATTGGGACTTCACAACAGTTTCTTAAAACTTCCATCTGGAAATCCATCCATCCATCCATTTTCTATCCATTTTCTATACACCTTGCCCCTTTGTGGGGTTGGGAGGGTTGCTGGTGTCTATCTCCAGCTAATGTTCCAGGTGAAAGGCGGGGTCACCCTGGACAGGTCGCCAATGTAATACTTGCAAGTAAGTTTTGTCTTATTTCAAGTGAACTAAGATGTTTGCACTAAAAACTCGACAAAGAAATAACTTGGTAAAATGTTGTGTCTCTGCCCATACAGACCAGATACAAACCTTTGCCACTCCAAAGACAGAGTTAAAACCCTCATTAACTGAATGTGCAATCAGACCCGTCCTTGTCGATGAGGTTTCTCACTTTAAATACGGAGGCTGTGCGTCTTTAGTAGTTCATTCCAATGCGCATAGATCAGTCCGTCTGTACGTCCGACTCCGTGTAATGCAGAGGTTGGCCGTGTGTTGCCAGTTGCACAACATCATCATGGTGGGAGCGAGGGGAACCCGGCCGCAGGGGGATGTTTACCCAAAGCAGGTCGGCCGCTCTGCCTGCGATAGCAGGATAGCACGTCTCCGGGGTTTCACGTCAACAAGGAAGAGCAAGAGCGCCAGCCTATTGATCGCATCTGTGGGGAGAGATAAGCTGTCGCCACTCGTGAGGTCACTTCATAGGCTGCATGCAGCAGCGGGGCCCAGCTGCGTGTGCCGTACCGGGCTAATATGTTGACACAAATTAAGACGAAACGTTTAGCAGTGTTAAGGAAGGCGACCGTGCAAAAAAAAAAAAAGCCCCCGGCAAAAACCGGACCTATAAGGAGGCCTTCTGTCTGGATGTGGCTCCAAATGTTCCTCTGTGGTGCTGTGCTGTAAAACACTGGGCAAAGATTATTAAAAAACACAAAGCACACCATGGAGCTTTTTATTTTTTGTGACTTTTATTGGGATTATGGTCGATCCCCTGGCCAAACTCTCACCAAAGGCTGAATTCAATGCTGAAAATTGAAGCCCATGTAATTTGAATATGCTTAGTTATAAACCGATGTTTCAGGGAGTTTGTGGTTAATTAAAATACATTTAGGTTGATCCTGATCCTTTACCATGTTTACTTGATGAAAATAAAGGAAAATATATTTGATATTTTTGCAATTTGAAGCTTGTGTGTCGCTGTTGGTTAAAGCTGAGTTTGTAACTTTTACAAAAAAACATAAGTGGTGACAGTTTGGTTATGAGACAGATAGTCTGAAAAGATCTCCTTCACCTCCTTCCTGAGCTTTGTGAAGAAACCTACCTCTCCCAAACAAAAACAACCAATCAGATCACGGTGGCGGGTCTTAGCACTATCAATCAGTCTCATGTTCGCGCTGCTAAATGTGTTAATTTAGCACATAAAAAACAACTTACCATTGCAGGATTAAAAATACTATTCTATTCTAAATAGCCTTAGCGTTCATGAGAAAGGGGTGAAGAGGTGATTAACAGCAATAAGACCCACCTCCTGGGTGTGATTGTTTCTTTCTAGTTACCACTGGGAGAAGACAGAGGAGCTTCATTTTTGTTAGATTATCTGTCTCATAACATTCTGTGACTTCGAAGATTAGTTAGTATGGCACTTGGCCAGTTCTACTCCTCTCTGAACTGTTACAAGGCTTATACTTGACTAAATTCATCCATTTTCTAACACCATTGTCCCTTAGGGGGGTTCAGGAGGGTTGCTGGTGCCCATCTCCAGCTAACGTTCCAGGCGAGAGGCGGGGTCACCGTAGGCAGGTCACAGGTCTGTCGCAGGACAACACAGAGACAGACAGGACTAACAACCATGCACACACACACTCACACCTAGGGAGAATTTAGAGAGGCCAATTAACCTGACAGTCATGTTTTTAGTCTGTGGGAGGAAGCCGGAGTACCCGGAGAGAACCCACCATGCACAGAGAGAACATGCAAACTCCATGCAGAAAGACCCGGGCCGGGAATCGAACCCAGAACCTTCTTGCTGCAAGATAACAGCTCTACCAACTGCACACCTGTGCAGCCCTTATACGTACGTAATATGTACGTTTATAATTTTGATGAAATTATAAACATACATATTATATATATATATACTACAAAAATGGCTGAAAAACTGAGCAATTTGTCAAACAGCTGCTTCAGCTGTCAGTCCTTGTTTGAACAAAACTCATATTAATCAACACAAAGAGAATGTTAGCTTTGGTTTGTGTTCAGACCATAGTTAGAGTGTAAAATGAACTGGTGGCATTAGCAGCACAATCTGTTGCCTACCTAAAGTCATGTGTAAAAGAAAGTTCTGGATAAATTCCTAACGTCCAATCTGCTTTGAAACACAGCCATTATTCTGAGTGCATTAGAAGAAGTGCTCTGTTGTCGTTAGCAACATAATCATATTCAAGATCAGTTAGTTGGATTAAGAATACTGTTTGAAAATGGCAAACGTACCGCAGGAATTGAGCTCACGTTTTACTAACCTCAGATTTCTGTCTTATTGTATCTGTTTCTAATGATCTGATGTAATAGTTTAACCTTAAATGTTATGTTTTAATTACCTATAATTAAAACATGTGTGTAGTTAATCTAGATAATGTGTTTCACGTGATTTTTAAAAATAATATTCTAATATGTTAAATGTGGCTTTAATTGTTGGCACAGTGACATGTGGCTTTTGTTTTTTTGCCCGGTGTATAAAAATGACATGTTTTCTGTTTTTTGGGGTTTTTTGGGGGGGAGGGTGCTGAGAGGGCTCTCTCTTTCTGCAGGTGCACAAGCAGACTTCCTCCGCCCTCCTCCCGTGTCCATCTGAAGATAAACTCGGAGCGGTTTCTGATAGATTTCAAAAGAAGCCAAGGGTCTTGTGTAACCAGTCTGGTGGAGATAACGCCAGTCAGCTCTCCCTCAGCGCTCTGAAAGAGATGACTGACAGAACGGAGGCATAGAAAGTCAAAAATCCATGTATGGATTTCAGAGTCCTGTTGTTTGCCCCACTCCCCCACGTTCCTGCCTCCGCCCTCCCCCCCCCCCACTACCAGATCAATTGGTGCGGGGGCATAGGGGGGTTTATTGACTCAGGTAAAGGGTTTGTGATTCAGCGAGTCGATGTCTGTGTCTGCACGGCAGATGGAGTGGTGGAGTGGGCCGTTGTACCAGAGGTCCAGAGGGCCTGTTTGTGTCCAGACGCAGCCATTCCACACGTGCTGCATATGTGTAGATTCTATACTGTACAGCAGCGAACGGCTGCGTTGTGTATTCGCCGTTTTTATTAAAGCTGAAGAGGCAGGCCGGGGCCTCGGGGCGCTGAGGGGCCAGACATCGATTCTCAGGCACTGTGGAGCCACTGGTCTGTCTCCAGTAGTGGGAGGAAGGCTCCATCGCTTGGCTGAGGAGCTACAGTCGCTGGGGGCAACGGAGGGAGACAGGCCAGAGGGCAGGTTATATGGTAATGGTAGCTGATAGGGTGGGGTCAGGCTGGGAGGGGTCTTCCTGCTTCTTTAATGATTAAAGAGGGATGTGACACCCTCCCCGGAGCCAGGAATCCATCCCGAGGCGCTTTAGTGTCGCTGTCCTCGTGGCAGCAGCGTTACGTCGCTCCACTGGAGCCTCCATCAAAGTTCTGATCACACCCGGCCAGACACTTGGCTCCCTGAAGCAGTTCTCTGTTTGTGACTTATCGTCTTGAATCTTGTCAAACCTGATGACTTCTGGAAAAACCGAGGCAGTTTCCCACAGCGTTCAGAGCTAAGCATCCGGCTCCACAGCTCTTGCCTTGGGAACTGAGCCGTTTTGTAGTTCAACAATGAAAGCCTTTGCATTGGACCAACACCAAACTGGATTAGGGCTGCTCCTGGGAAGAGGATTTATTTCACTGGAATGATGAACTTGCATTTAAATCTTTAGAGCAGGGAAGAAATTACAAGTTTTAGTAATTACTGCCACTGGGCATATCGTTGAGCTTCAAATACATAATGGTAGTCAAAGACTGTAACCTGTGATTAGTCAAAATTGGGGACCAATAATGTCTTTTGTGTCATTTTCTTTCAGGCATCACGCTGCCATAAACACCTGATGACAAAAGCAAAAAGCCATTTTTGCTTTTGTCATCATACCCAGCGTACCTAGGGCCACCGCCATGTAGGACCCATGTAGGCAGTGCCCCTAAATGGGCAAACCCGTGTGGGGCCACCATGGAAACTGCGGATAAACCCATGTGGGACCCATATTGTCTGCCCTCCTTTCCCCCATATGGGGCCCACCTAGATATGCTGGCTGGGAATTTGCCTCTGAACATGGCAGGCTTGTTAACATTCACTAGCTAGGCCTCGAACAACACCTGCTAGATTTAGACTCTTTTTAATTTTTTGTTAAACATAAAGGAGTTGAGGCAAATAGGTCAGACTGTAGAGCCGCACAAATTTCCCCTGGGAAATGAAACTGAGTCTGGATGATTTCTGGTCCAGACTAAAGCAAGAAATCAGCTCAAGTTCATCTTGTAACACACTTCCTGTTGATAGAGTTCAAAATAATCAACAGAGTGCCCTAAATTAAACCTAAACTCATGTCAGCAGAAAGAAATCCAATCTGTAAGGTTCAGCTGTGAGGCACTCAAAGTTTTCAGTCTGCTCTTTATGTATATATATATTCCTAAAACCTCATTAGAAATTACTTAGCGGTGATTTCACATTTAGTCAACACAGGGTGATACATAAAGCATTAACCTACTGAAGTATACACCTGTATGAGTGACAAGTTCGACATGCATTGAAGATTGACAACTGATCTTTGACTGAATTTGGAATCTGACTCTGAAACAAAGAAGTGGTGGAAAAGGAAGAAAGCATTCCAGATTAACACCACATGTTGTCACATTTATGTGATTTGTTTCAGGGTTTTTGTTTTTACTTTGTTCTGTTAATGTCCTTCTTTCTAGTGGTCTGCTGTGGTTTCAGTTAGCATCTTCAGAGAGACGGCTCCCAGGGCTTTGGGCCCACGCTCCACTTTCCTCCAGTTGTGTAAAGAAAGCCAAGACGACACAGAGTTGAAAGCGAAAAGCAAGACACTGAAATACACATGATGCAAAGTCATCTTTGAAGCTGAAGAGATTTCACTCAGTTGCACATCCCTTGGATTGTGAGTCTGATATTTTCATTTGCAATAACTGCATAGTGTTACAGTCCTGCACAGCATATTATTATTTTATTATTATTTGAATTGCTATGGCAGCATTAGCTGTTTAGCTCATTGTTAAATAAAAGTTAAGCTTTACATACCTTGTAATGGAGTTTGTCAATCTCAGTTAACATGCTAGTGATAATCCACATCCTACTGGCAGTGTCAACTAGTCACTCTACATGCTAACGGTAGCCATCTTGCTAACATTATCCTTACTGCTAAAGTAGGCATTTTAGCTCATTTTTGATATTTGAAGTATATTTAGCAAACTTAATGGAGTAAGTCAATGTTAGTCCACATATTAGAGATACCCAACAAGCTACTGACAGCAATTAAGCTAACCTTAGCATTTTAGCTTATTTTAAGTTATACACCAATGTTTGTATACTGAATGGAGTAGACTAGTGTTGGTCAACATGTTAGTATCTACACTACATTTTACTGGTAGTGTCAACAAGTCTCTGTATGTGCTCTTGCTAACATTAGCCTTACTGCTAAAATAAGCATTTTAGCTCCTTTTTTATCTGTTAGCTACTTTTAACATACTTAAAGGATTAAGTCAATGTTAGTCCACATATTAGAGATACACAACAAGCTACTGGCAGCATCTAAGCTAACCTTAGCATTTCAGCTTATTTTAAGTTATACACCAATGTTTGCAGACTGAATGACGTAGGCTAGTGTTGGTCAACATGTTAGTGTCTACACTACATTTTACTGGTAGTGTCAACAAGTCGCTGTGTGTGCTCTTGCTAACGTTAGCCTTACTGCTAAAATAAGCATTTTAGCTCCTTTTTTATCTGTTAGCTACGTTTAGCATACTTAATGGAGTAAGTCAGTATAAGTCCACATACTAGTACCCACAAGCTACTGACAGCATTTAAGCTAACTTTTGCATTTTAGCTTCTTTTAAGTTACACAGTAATGTTTGCAGACTGAATGGAGTAGGTCAGTATTAGTCAATGTCAGCATCAGAACTGCTGGCCTGATACACACACTTTGGCAGGCCCCTTTAAGATTTCTTCAGAAATTTTCTAATTACTCCTTTTACTATGACTGTTGTACAATCGTACTTTTATATCTTGTTTTTAACACTTTAAGTGCTTTGTTGAGTGAACCTTCATACCCGATGCTGCTGTTACTCCTGAATTTCCGATTTGAGGAATAAAGGCTGTTTCTGTTCTATTTGATCTTATTACATATGCATTTCTTCTTCACTATGACTTCAATTACCCTATCACCCACACACGTTGCAGCTGTGACAAGTCAATACCAGCTTTAACATAAAGGTCGACATAGACTCAGCGCCAGCCGGGTCTCAGCTGCAGTCCTGCAGCCAGATGGACTTCTGTGCCGGTCCATCTGGCTCTCTCCTGGTGCCAGCCCCCCTTCACCAGCCGTGTGATCAATAGCAACCTCACTGCTCAGTCTCTGCTTCCACGACTCCCGGGTCCTCACATCAGCCACGCTCCCTGACTTCAGCCTCATTAAAAATAAATCACATCCAAATTGTATTGATTCCTTTTTGCTTGTTTCATTTGTTGAACGTCTTCCCTTTGTCTTTCTTTGTTCTCCTGTTTAGCTGCGTCATGATGAGGAATGGGCAGGAAGCCCCCATGTCACTTTGCAGTCTTCAATAAATGACTTTGATCAAACAATTTTTTTTGTTGTTTCATTTTGAGGAAATATCAAGAAAATCAGCCACTGTTGCTGCAGCAGTTTTAACAGCTATAAAATGAAACATAAATCACACAGAAACATGAGTTTTAGTCAAACATGAAGTTAGACTTCATGTTTGCAAGCTCATCCCTCATACGACACCAAAAAGATAACTCATCAAAGCAATGTCTATGTCACTGTGTCCATTTTTTTTTACCTTATTGCAGAGTCTCCATCTGATTTCAGTTGCATTCCTCTGGGAGATTAGAGCCGAAGCTCACCTGTTGAGTTTGGTGCGAGTCTGTACAAGCAGCCAGACCAACCTCACCGCAATGTGCTGATACCGAGCCGCCAGCCTCGCCGTCTCAAAAACCTGCCACCACATCTTACTCAGAGTTGCGTTTAAAAGGCGCTAATTCTGCAAAGAGAGGCAAAGGGGCAAACTCAATGCACACGGTGAATGTACATTGGCAATGACAGCATTGGACAGCATGAGCGTTTGACAGGGCCAAAATGTCAAACGGATCGAATCGCACTGTCAATATGTGCAATAAAGCAACCACAACAGTCTACATGGGTGCAATATTTAGTCATGCATCCAAATTGTGTTTGCAACAAATGTATTTGGTCAGCTGGATGGATTTTCACTGCCTTTCATTGCTACGCCGAATGGAGAGTTTTGTTACTCCCGATTTCGATTTCTACTGTTTTGATTTTTAGATGTTTGAAATGGCTAAAATGAGCTAAAACAGGGCATCGATCTGAAAAGCAATTAGCATACGAAGAATAAAATCAAGATGACTGCAAAATGATGATTGTCTACTGAGGGAGAGAACCTCAGATGTTCTTCAGGGGATAGAAGGCCGACTTTGTAATCATCTCAAAGAATCTCTGGAGGTTCAGGGACGAGGCCATCGCTCCGACAGCTGTGAACCAAAAACCCTGGATCTCACGCCCATGCCTTAAAATGACGTCCAAATTCATGACGCTTCACATCTTCTCATGTGCCACATGCCGGGTAGATTCCTCTGAGATATGTTTGTGCGAAGTGTTTGTTTCCTCACTGCGACGGCAGCCTTGGCACAAACCACCGTAGACTACTAGAGAACAAAGCCGTCGAATTTTGAGAACACTTCCCATCAAGTAACATGTTTGAAGGAACTAAACGGCTAAGCGGCGCATAAAGCCAGGCTCTGGTTTAATCCCACCTTGATCCCCTGAGCTGCAGGTAAACCTGCCCCGGGGCTATCTCTGGGGGGAAAAATGTGTGGAATTTTTTTGTTGTTCTAGAATTAAGCTGACTTCTTTTTTTTTACAGGCATGTAATTTTTTATTTTATTTTATTTTTTTTCAAATGTTATTTCTGAATTGGTTCACAGGATACATATTTATACAGTTAGTATTTGTTCCAAATTTATATCAGTCATATACCTGTATAAATTGTATTTCTTAAGTAAGAAAGACTTCTCCTCTTAACCTAGTAACTGACTGTGTCTTCATTACTGACAGCCAATATTTTGGAAATAAAAAGTGTGGTTATTTCATTTCTTATTTTTTGCAAAAATCACTTTTGCTAATAGTAATGATTGGTATTATTTTGAAGCCAATATTTGAAAAAGACAGCATTATGGGAGTGTAGGGAAGGCTTTAACTTCTCATTGTTAGCTGAGAAAGGTTGGTGGAATCAACTCGCTCTTTGGTTACCTAGCAACAGTAACCTGTTCTAGGTTTCACCACGGTGCCTCATAGCTGCTTAAAAATAGAAAAAATAACTGCGTGAAGTGAGAACTGTGGATAAAATAGAAAAAGTCAGACCACCTGTTTGGGACAATTTCAATTATTTAGAACAAGTTTTAAAAAAATATCAATAATTATCAATGGACTGATATGAAACGCTTATTATGATAAGTTTTTCAGCCATATCATCCAGCCTTACTTACATCCAGTATGAATGACAAAAACAAAATCAAAAATAGACTCAAGTTTTTTTCACAGCACTGCGTGTTGAATCACAGTTACAGCGGAAGACCATAAAATTATCATTAGTGTAAGTCTGTTTTTTCCCAGATGCTACAGTATACATTTGTGGTTACTGTAAATGTTAGAGCTGGTGAATGGGCTATGATGCAGAGGGATGCAGTCTGACTTCAGCCGAGGGGAGCCAGAGGAAGCTGTGGACTCCAGGCTCAGCAGAGGGAGCTCTTTCTGTGTGAGTCTGACTGAATCGGTCCACACTGGGCTGCAGAAGGGGATCAGTTTGAGTTTAGGGAAAGTGAAACATTTCCACGTGTTCCTGTGATAGCCCACTCACCTGGCTTTGAAGCATCGTTGTGCAAACTTTTATCTGTTAGAGTTAGAAGTGTTTTAACCAAAGTGATGCTTAGGAGACGAAGAAGAAAATCAAAATAGAGTTTAAAAACTATGGGACATTATGCAGGTCTTACAGAATTGAAAAGACCTGGTTATTCCATAACCGTTGTGTCTTTGTTGAGGCTTTTGCTTTGTTTCAGAGGAACCTCTCTGCTCCGGTATCGGTGCCTGTAGGCGTTCCAGAGTCAAGCAGCTTGATTACTGCTGTGAGTTCACCAGACATGACAGGTTCCCAAGACTTCACAGAACATTTTTCTTCATATCACATGCTCCTGCACACGCAGTCATGATAAATGACTGCATGTCTCTCTCTCTCTCTCTCTGTCTCTCTCACTTTTTATTGACTTTGCTAAAACATAACTCATATATTCTGGGTGAAAACAAAACAAAGCGTGGGGAACAGAGATATCAGAAAGTTAAGACTTTAAAATTTTAGATATAGGGAGCTTCAAGTGGAGAAAGCAGAAGTTTGCGGACACTCTGAAGACAAGAGGGCTGTGGGGGAAAGTTGTGGGTTTGATTCCGGGTTCCTCTCCAGCCAGCATACCTAGGTGGGCCCCATTTGGGGAAAAGAAGGGCAGACAATATGGGTCCCACATGGGTTTGTCCATGGTGGCCCCACATGGGTTTGCCCATGTAGGGCCACCGCCATGTAGGGCCCTACATGCCTACATGGGCAAACCCGTGTGGGGCCTCCATGGAAATTGTCTGTCCTTCTTTTCCCCATATGGGGCCCACCTAGGTATGCTGGCTGTGTTCTGCCACATGTCACATGCACTTCACCCACATTAGGTGTGCCACTGTATGAGTTTGTGAATTATCATGAGTACAATTTTTGTGAATTTGGGTCTGGCTTAAAGCGGCGGAATCTAATCTGTCTACTGTTTAAAAGTCCCTTTTAATGAGATGTCAGAGAAAATGCTTCCCTTCCCCCACCTGTTGCTGCAGCCAGATGGCCAGCTGAAAAATGCTGCTACACTTTCCCCTCGTTTACAAGCAAGCCAAATTCAGCAGTTGGGGAAGAGTTCAGTTCGCAAGAAGTGCGAAACAGGCCTGGCGTGGAAACTGAGGGAACGAGGCCCATGATTCCTATTACAGTCATCAGCTGCATGTCTGTTGAGCAACCAAATGCAAACTGACTGAGCAGATATGTTGACAGATTAACATGCTAATAGCAGCTTTTTATGGCTGCATTCCTGTAAGAGCAGTATGGTAAAAAGGTCTAATGTTTTCGTTGAATAAGCACTTTGATATTTCATTCATCATATTTTCATTATATGTTTTTGCTTTAGGTTGCAGGCAAAAACCAAACAATACAATAAAGAATTATTACAGCTGCGTTACAGATTATTTTTGCATTGTTGTTTTAAATGAAAACAATTCGTCTGAAATTCACCTTTTGAAATGGAGAGGAAGTGTAGAACATAAAAAATATTTTTTTCCATATTTGTTGAAACTGTTGCTATCTTATGACACAGATAGATACTCTGTGAAAAATCAAGCTCCTCTGTCTTCTCCCGGTGATAACTAGAGACAACCAATCAGAGCCAGGAGGCGGGTCGTAGCGCCGTCAATCATGCCTGTGTTCTTGTCAAAGTCAAGTTTGTTTCTCACCCAATTTATGTCAGCTTGTGAGTTTGTCTGTTGAAGGAAGTGTAATTTTTTTTTTGCCCCAGATATGAAGGCTACCGGTTTCATCTCCCAAACCAGTTTTATCTTTTTTCTAGATTGTTATTTTGATGTAAGACAGGAAGTCGTTTTTGGATTCCGTTGCTTCGCCAGATTTATGTCATTTGTGTGGCAGCATCCGGCTTTACACTAATAAGAATAGTGATGGAGTGGCTGTCAAGATTCAAGCACATTTTATTTGTCATAGCTAAACGTTAGCCACCAACAACACTAATGTCTGCTTCAAAGCTTCCTGTTAGTGACAAACAAAAAGGCTATTTTGAAGGCTTATTATTTCAAGTCCGAAATAATAAGATTGATCAAACCAGGAGTGGTTTAAATCTAGACAGAACATTTTGGTTTAAGACTAAATTTGTTTTAAACCAAATCTCAGAGAGGAAAAACAAAATGAACTGTCTGCTTCTCGTCCACCGATTTGTTTCTCCAGTCCCTAATATGAGCAACATGCTGTTGGGGAGCCGCAGAGGAATGCTCTTCGTGAATAAATACCTGGGAGCATTACTGCACAACAGCAAAGATGAGCGGGCCTCAGAACACGAGACTCTCATGAGGTTTTACAGAAGATAATTGAGACGTTTGCTGCCAAATACGGTTTTATAAGCTGCTGAAATATGGACTGCTTCTACATTGCGGCCTATCGTTTCTTCAAATAACAGAGCGCCGCGGTGCGTCAATGGTTCGTCTGGGGTTGTATTGCGAAACCTTTTTTTTTTTCTCAGCTGCTATCACTAACGTATTAACAAAAGTCTGACAGCAGACGGAATAGCAGAAGAGACTCCGCCCCTTTCAGCAAGCATAGACATAAAACACAGTTGCACGTTGCAACCAAAATAAGGATCATAATAAAAATGAAAAAAAAAAAATCCATTCATCTGCACACACTGCGGGATGGGTCGTCTGGAGGTGATTGGGAGAGTGAATTTCCATGGCGACAGTAATGAGCGAATGAGGTCGAGTGCAAGGACCCGGGGCTGCGATGCGCTTTGTGCCTCCCTTTGTCCTCATAACAGTGGAAATTAAGAGACGCAGGAACAACAGGATTGAGTACACATGACCTAATGAGGCTCCGGGCCGAGCCAAGCCTCCTGGAGGGGGGAAGGAGCTGGGGCATGTGGGTAAGGAGGGAAATCTGAAAGAAAAAAAAAAACAGATTGGATGGTGTGGTACCTCCAGGTTTGCTTTAACGGTATGGAAAGATTTCACGAAGAACAGCTTAGGACACGTCTGACATTTAGACAACCTTCCTCAACAGCGTTCCACGCGAATGCGAATGGTTCCTTACATCCTCATCCCCTACCTTCCCTCCTTCCGCTGTCCGCTGACTGCGCTGATGAGACGTGACAGCACTTCTCATTAAATACGAAACACCGGTCACATGTGAAATTGACCCCAGAAGTGTTCCTGGCTTACCCTTGTCCAACCACTGGGCTTTAGTCCCGTCAGCCCCCTCTGCCAGGGAGCGACCGAAGCTCCGGAGGTGTCAGGTATGGAGAAGGGGGAGGGGAGAGGTTTTGTTTTTGATCACCGGATGTGGTGGCTCTTTCCAACTGGAGGCCTTTCTCTTTGCTTAGCCGACTGTTCCAACTGAGGAACGTTGCTGTCCTTAAAATGGTAGGAATTGTTTATGGAACATCAACAAGGAACTTTAAAGGACCTCAGTTTTTTCTTTTTCAGTTGTCAGTGACTGTATTCACCATATTTTGCTCCCTAAGTTAAGTTAGTGGAAGTAACGAATATTCACTATTGTTCAACGGTAAAGGCCACAAAACCAGCAATATCTCCACGGTAATATTTTGAAAAGTCCCTCTGTTTTTTTGATAAAGAAATCCATCCATCCACCAATTTTCTGTACACCTATGTCCCTTACAGGAGGGTTGCTGGTGCCTATCTCCAGCTAACGTTCCTTTATAAAGAAACATTTTGGTTAAATGAAAATAATTTCAAATCTAAATCTGTATGAATAAGTTTTAGTTGTTTTTTTTTTTGCTAAGGCTTTTGAGATTTCAAACCAGCTCCAGTAGTGTTGGTACGATTCCATAAGTGAATCCTGAGAGGTTTTAGATTTGCTGGTAGGACAAATAATCAGAAGTTTGTCTTCCACGCTGGGAATTTCCTGTTTGATTGCCTACCGAGTTGTAATGTGGGACAAAAACAAACATTTAGTCAAATTTTTTTTTCATCTGTTATTTTAAACTTGTCAGGATGTCTGGTCTAGACTTCTACTGAACTGCAGCCTCATCTATGAACTTTTTCATCATCTTTTTGAATAAATAAATAAATATCCTGTATGACTAACAGGATATTAGTCATACAGTCCAACACACAGTTTGGACCGATGTCTAATAATGATGATTTGCTTTAACGCCCTGCATACTTTCCCGTTAATTGAAAAAAAATACCCGAAGTGACCAGCAGCAGTTATTGTTCCTTGTTTCCATGCACCGGGCTGCGTGTCTGCGAGGCCCCAGCTGCAGTATGATTGAACGTGGCAGCTTCTGACAACTTAATAGGGATGTTTAATTTTCACGTCAAACTTCCTGCGCTGCGGCTGCTCAACGTTTGGACCCTTTGACGTTTTTTTTCCCATGTCCCTCTAAACAAACACACATGCGTAAATACAAACACAAACTGACCTCAGATCACCTGCGGCGCGCATTAATAATTGCCGTTGCTCAAACAGAAAGTCAGCACACATGGTGTTTGTCTGCTGCTACTTTGAGGCTGCACTTTGAGGAATGTAGAATACCTCGCACTGACAGGGTAGGGGAGACTGCGTTATTTTTTCAGATCGTTCTCCAGGGTCATAAGACATCATGTTTGTCATCACTTGCAGGCCGCTAGGATGACCTGCATATGAGACGTGATACTCTGGGTTCAGCAGTATCGCTTACACCTACTGATGGCTATCTAGCAGCCATGTCTGCTCTCTGTCTCCGTGTCGGATGATGATAAAAGACGTCTTCTAATTCTCATAAAGCGATGACTCCAGGTTCATGGCCCCATGCAGCCATTGTTGACATATCCAGCCTGACTATTTGGAGTGAAATAACTGCTAGTAAGAATGTTTCCATGAAAACAACTGGGAAAGCCCCCCAGGCAGCCGCTATTTACATGTCTTGTGCTCTTAGAGTGGATCTGTGTGTCTTCGAGAAATGAGTAAAACAGACAGAGGGAACAGCAACTGGGTACACAGGGTTCCGACTTATAAATTTGGATATCAGCACCAGAGGTGGCCCAAACATTTTTGAGGGCCCTAAGCAGATTTTCATTTTTGGGGCTCGCCACACCAACATATCAACCCCGGATGCTTTATCACTCCTCAGCGACTCTTTGTGTGTGACATGCTTGCCATCATTAGCTTCATTTGTAAGCTAATGGGCAAACTCATGTGGGACCCATATTGTCTGCCCTCCTTTTACCCCTATTGGGGCACACCTAGGTATGCTGGCTGGGGCTAAGCATTGATTTGTTGTTCAAGTCATTCGTTGGTACAATGATTCTGCCAGCTTTTATAGGGCCTGCCCTCATTAGCTACGGCAGCCCGTGAGGTACTTGCAAAAATACCCCAAAACATTGCAAAGTACAAATACCATTAAACAAAACAAAATATAAACCGCCAACATGATAATCAAAACAGACAAATATCCATAAACAATCTGCAACATTCTTAATTTAGAAAATTTACTTTGAATAATTAACTTTAAATAGTCTACAAATTTAAATCCATTTTCCTACACACTTGTCCCTTACTGGGGTCGGGAGGGTTACTGGTGCCTATCTCCAGCTATCGTTTCGGGCGAGAGGCAGGGTCACCCTGGACAGGTCGCCAGTCTGTCGCAGGACAAATTTAAATCATTTAGACAATTTATTTTAAACAGCTCACTATCTATTACCCTTGTATTTCCTCAACAGTGGCAGCTGCTAACAGGAGCAGGACAACATTAACCTGTTATTTGTGTAACAGCTACAATATAACATAGAAATAAATTTTCAGTATACAGTAGCATTCCGTTTGCATTATTCAATGTTGTTAAAAAAACAAACATTTTTTTAATGCTAGCTTGATGCTCTTGTGCGCCCCCTGGTGGACAGGAGGCCATGAGCCACCGCTTAACGCGCATATTTATTAGTTTATTTGTTTACTTCAGTCATTTACAGTTTAAAATTAACAACATGTCACATGATACAAGCAAAATTACAGAATGACAAGGACTAGTTTGAAAAAATATATATCTTATGTATTATCTTTGTAATAACACAGGAGTATGCTTTGGGCCGGCTGTGATAAGCACTACCCATCAGGGTGTAGTGCTTCTATAACCGACCTAAAAGAAGCAAAATGTCCTCCTGTATTACACATCAATGTACTTAGGATATTGCATTTAAAAAAGCATAAAAACAACAGCAAACAACCGTTAACGCTATCTGAACTCTGTGGACTGTTTGTGTGCGCTACTGTTATTTGTGCTTCATCAAGTGAAGGATGAAGCAACTGAAAGTAAAACAGAAGTCTCCCCCCCACGTTATGTTCTCTATGTTTGCGTGTACACAAAGCAGGCGTCAGAAAAAGTTCATCAGTGTTTGTGTGTGGGAGGAAGAAAGGTGGGTTTGGAGAGGTTGCCAGACAGAAACAGGTCCAGCTGCACAGCTCTCTCCCTCTGCCCTCATTAGATGGTTAACCACTGTCCTGTCACACAGATAAAACATCATGACCCAAACTGAATGGCCGTGTTTACTAAAGCAAAGCAAACTGACTGCTGCACGGCCTGCCAAGTCATTAACCGGGGGTAACTTTCAGGCTTGCTTTTGTAGAACAGCGATGAATAAGTTGTCTTTTTTTTTTGGAACCCTGAATCTCAGAATGACATCCCACCCAACTTAATCACGCTCAACATCGGCATCCAATGTGATTCATGCTCTGGCTACCGTCGGTGACCTACACACACCTATGGTAATATATTTCACAGTATTGTATTCATTACTTCAGCTACATACTATAAGTTATGTCTAAAGGAAAATACACATTTTATTGTAGCAGCCATTACTGTCTTGAGGCTCTCACATGCTTGGGCATATTGTGCCTATTCCTTGAGCCGCGCAGATTTTACACACTATCTGCAGACTGTTGAGATTTTGTAGTGAAACGTACCAATTGCATATGTTTCTTGTGACAAAATGTGTCCATTTCCCACAATTCGAATGGGTACCAGCAAGTTTGATGAGCTAGTTGGTAGCTAGCCCCGTTTCTTCTCCACCAAGGCAACTATCACGCTGCACGTCTTTGTGAACCTGGTTGCGCCAAGTCTAGACCTTACCAGCTCTGTGTACATTTAGACCCACTTAATATGGGTTTGGAACATGTGCATGGTAAAATGAAAAAGTGTGGCAGCGGCTTTAGATTCACCACAGCACAAAGAAAAAATGATAACAGCAGCTTTAGTGCAAGATTTTGAACTCTACCAATTCTCCTGTGACTACCACCAAGTGGTAGGAAGCTGCTATGACATGTAACTGTGGGTTTGTGAAGAACAGTCATATTCCAGCTAATAGCATTTTAATTTCTGGCAGTACCTGCCGAATCTCTTAACACCAACCAAAAGTTTGAGATGGAGGCATAAACACGCTGGACTGTTTGAGTCACTAACTGTAGCCAGATCTGTCTAGCATGTCGGTAGCTGCTTGCTAATTACAAGCCGAGCCGAATCTCCACTAGGAGGTTGTTGTGTCACCAGGTCCCAGGAACAATCTGCCGATTGTTGTGTTAGAAGATTGGTCAGACAAATGCAACCCACTGCACCCCCATCCTCAATTATCCCCATTTAATGCCTCTGCTTCAAGCTGCCTGAGCTGAGAAGTATGGAAAAACTGAGGAAGCAGATGAAAAGCGAAACCCACCAGACAGATTTGAAAAAAAAAATGGTGGAATCGATTGTTCCCCCACTCCTTGACGGGACAAAACTCTTGAACGCGAAGAACGGCAGCAAGCGAAGGAGGGGGCTTTAGCAGCGGGTATTTTCAGCAAATGAAGCGTGCAGTGATCCTTAGCCTAATGAGCTCAGCTGCACCCCCGCCTTCCAACCTCCACCCTCCGCCCGCCAGCCTACCTACCCAGCCGGTAGGAGCGAGAGACGGGAGAGTGGGTATAAAGGGTCGATTATGAATTGAGTTAATGAGCCTGGATTTGGGGGTGGGGGGTGAATGGGGAAAGGGTTGCCTGAGAATTCACCGCTACCCTTCCCTCCATCCTTCCTCTTGGCCTGCCAGGTGAAGAAAAAAAAAAGAAGTCAGCAGGTGTTTGTAAAGGGCACTGATTCTCCGTGACGGTTTCCCAGAGCTAAAAGTGGAAAGTGTCAAATTTTCCAGATGTGACTGCAAAGTGATGTACCTGACAAGTTCTTGGAGCAATGCTCGTCCAGATGCTTAACCCAATGAACTCTTTGAAAGCAAAATAACTTCTTTCATTTGACTGGAGGATACGTTTCTTCCAGAGAACAGGAGCAGCTATGTGAACTTGTATTTATCCACCCGGGTTCCTTTGTCAGTCCGTCCACCCTCGCTGATGCGAGAAAGGAGAGTTGAGTCTGTGGACACGCTGAACCCTGTGGTCTGGGCCGAGCCTGGACGCATGTCGGATGAAACCGGGGAAGCTGGCGAGGCTAATGTGAGACGTGTTTGCGTCTCACGTTGTGCCTCTAGCAGGGCTTGGCTTATTCAGGCTGAATTCAGCTGCAGGCATGATAACCGTCAGAAGTCCTGCGCTTTGCCCCACTGAGCTCGCCTCAGCACCCCGACTCCATCAGCCAGACATGTGACTCAGGGGGCCAGGAGCCAGGAAGACCAGCAGCAGACTGGAGAGGCACAGCCTCATGAGCGGGGAACATTGTTTAAATCTATCAGTTCCATTTCCAGTCTAATCTAGCAGATTTTTTCTTCGTCTTTTTTTTTTTTTTTTTGTAGCCGGAGATCTGTGTCACACCACTTATCTGCACGATTTATCAAGCGTCCTCACAGGCTCTGTTTATTAGCTTGACCACATGAGGATGACAAAAGGTCAGGCTGCCACACAAAAACTCTCTTTCTGCCTCTCCCTTCTTCAATCCAGGCTGAGCATTTCCATTGGAGATAATAGCGGACTGCTGATGTATCAAAAAAGGTCGATTCCCACACTGAGGCCCGTCTCTTTCCCACAGACATCTCCAAACTCACTGATAGCCGCACTCTGTTTAGATGTGCTCGCTGTTAGCGATGCTGTGCTTATCATCAACACGTTCTGACATCACTCCACAGGCCTTCCCTTCTCTTCAGTCTGCCTCATCCTAAAAAGTGCTTGTTGTTCCCCAGGAATCCGGAAAAAAAGAAACTTAAACAAATCCAAGAGCTCGGATGCAGCAAGCTCTTGCTATCAAGCTATAAAATTGTTTGAATCAAGTACGTTTGGTTACCTGGATCTTTCCTGTTTTAATGTGGCTCATTGTTTAAAGCTAATCGGCGTGACATGCAGACATGGAGAGGGAGGGGAGCGGCCTGTTGACATTTCACTGGCGACATGCAGTGACCTTTCAGCTCAGTGTCTCGCTCTGAGGGGGACGCAAGTCACACGGCCAGCACTGATAGGAGAGACATAGGATGCTGTGTGGTTGTGTTCTGTGTTTCTGCGGGTCACCAAAGAGCACGATGTGCTGGCAGCGATGATGCGCTCCCATTCTGGCTCCGCAGCAGCAGTCATCCATAGCCGGTGTGAGGAAGGCTAGCGGTGGACCTTAGTCATGACCATGACTATGAGAAGGCTGGTGTCTATCTCATCCGCCAGAGCAAATGGCAGGACATTCACTACCTTGGAATAGTGTTCACTGTGACAGACTGGTGACCTGTCGAGGGTGACCCCGCCTCTTGCCCAGAATGTTAGCTGGAGATAGACACCAGCACCTCCTGACCCGAATAAGGGACGAGGGAGTATTGAAAATGGACAGATGGAATAGAGTTCACACACCAACAACTTTTACAACAACTGAAGGTTGATTGTGCTATAAAATAGCACTATAAGGCTAGAAGATACATTGCATTGCCCCTTTAGATAACAGAAACTGGTACAATATACTCTAAACAAAGTAAACCATTTTTTCGATTTTATATTCCACTCTATAAGACACATTTTCAGAACTTTGTGGCCTCCTGGAAGACAGGGATGCATTATATTTCACTCATTGTTTGTGTTGGTATTAAGCTGCTGATACAAATTTGGTTCCAGCCATGAGGTAAAAGTTCAGAGGAGGCTTTGTTCATTTGCCTGACCAAAGTTCATGCCGTGCCATTTGCTAGCAGAAAAACATACAGTAAACTTGACGGATTCCAACAATGTGCTGCTGACATAGTCAAAACAAGAATGGCATGAGCTCAGTGTAGCAGCATTTTGCTCTGACCCACCAACATTTTGTGCAGATTTGATTTTATCTGCGTTCAATGTCTCATGACTCTCTATCTCTTCAGATCTTTGCTCATCAATGCTCCCTCTGTCCATGTGTTTGCCTCTTTTTTTCTCCACAGCAAACAGGTCAATATTTGGCTGCCATGTCCCACCATGTTCTCGCTCAGTGCTGCTGCTTCCTGAAAACGAGTACCTTGTCCATGGGAATTGGAGATTTATATGAGTGTTCAGCTCAAAACAGAGCTTGAAATAATGGAAAGTGTGTAATGTTTGAATTGATAGCTGATAGAAAATGGCTGTTAATTTAACACTCATTCAAAACTGTCGCAGGGAATGCATTTGGGAATGAAGTCAGATCCTTGGTAGACAGACACGTTATTTACATTTTACTTCCAGTAGTTTGAAATACCAATGAAGACAAACATACAGGATGTTTGCTGTAGATGATGGACCCAAATTAGTTTGTCACAGAGGCCAAAGCTAGCACCTAGTCCAAGAGGAACCGAGACCGAGCCAGTTTTACCTCTACAAATGCAATTTGAAAAACATCATAAACCTTTTTACAAACACTATTCTATAATGTAGAACCACCATTTGCAGCTGGTGATTATTTACAAAGAAGTTAAATGAATTTGCCTGGTAAATAGAGTTAGGAGACCATGTGCCAATGGATGATTTCCCCAGTCGGACATTTTTTAAGAAAATGCAAAACATTTCTAGTCGATGTAACTACAGAGACGCCACTTCACTACAGGAACACTTACTACAGACAAGATGGTCTCTCTCAAACTCACCTTCCACACCCAATCTTCCTGTAATTATAAATCATGTCGTGGCCTTTCTGGTTTTGCACTAACAGAAAAGTTGTGTGGTGCCAAAAAGCATCTGTTTTCTTTTTTTAAGATATATCTCGCACTATTGAGGATTTTTAACTTTTAGTCTCATTCTGAGCTGCAGTCAGGCACCTGACCGAATTTGGTTTAAAGCAGGAACTTCTTGAGGTGGAAGTACTCATACAATCCTCATCATTAGAACAAACACAATCTCCTTTGATAATAATATGCACTTATTGCTTCCTAGCAGTTTTCCCTTCAGAGAAACGAGTCCCTCCAGTGTAAAGCAGAAATTGCATTTGGAAAAGCTGAAGTTTTCAGCCACCTTCCTTAGACGTGATGCTGAAACGTGCCAGAGGGGGCTCCATAAAAAGGTTATTGTCTGCTGTAATTGTGCCCAGTCAGTTGTGACAGTGCAGGGGAGTTCAAGGAAGCTCTTGGGCTCGGTCAATTCTTGCCCTTATGTTGCAACGGTTTCACAGCTGTCATCGCCGTATTGTCCTGCCAATTCCCCCATAATTTCTCCTGGCAGCATCTGCGGTATTCGGTGGCGCTAACAACAGACATTACCTTCCTGGCTGTTTGATCAAGAAGACTTTGGATGTTACAGTGTTGCCTCAGAGGAAAAGTGTTCAAGCTGTCGCTTTAAAGGTCACCGCTGTAGAGGAGGAGAAGCTTTTGCTCCTGCGCTGCACAGACTGACCAAACAGTGACACACAAAGGTTCAGCCGGCGGCCTTGGACAAAGTCCCTGTAACCAGTAACAACTGAGTCAATAAGATTCAAACTAATGTTACAAAACAAAAAGAGGTCTGACTCTCTTCTTCTGAATCAAGTTTCTTCAAAAAAAAAAAAAAAAAAAAAGAATATGGTGGAACTTTGACATTTCTGGAGGGAAACTCACATGACAATGGAAAAATAATTAAAGTACGCTGCCGCCAGCGGTCATTGGGTAAGAATAGGTCATGGTCATCATTCACAGGGCAAAACAGAAAAGCAAAAGAGAAAACAGCCAGGCATGAACACGGGGGAATTTAAACAGACCAATTAACCCATCAGTCATTTTTCTGCAGACAAAAACATTCACCCCATTGGATGTTTTACCATTATTAATACTTTGACATTAAATGTTTTTTTTGTTGGTCATGACTGAAGTGTCAAAGAAAATAAAACATATTTCCATGAAATAATGACAATTACCTAAAAATATTGAACATAGATAAGTGATTTCATAAATACACACCCCTTTTAAAGTGACTGACCTAATTCAACAAAGGTCCAGCCAGTTGGTGCTGTGGTCTTACAATGAGAGGAATGAGGATTATCTCAGTGCAGAAAAGGTGTTTTAAGTGATTTTTAGTATAAAGACACTTGGGTCTGGAATTTTGGGAAAAAAACAGATGGAAAATCAGATAAAAAATTTTCAACTTTCGGAACACAATAAAAATAAGAAGTAATGACATCTCACTAATATAACTTTAAAAATGTATGGGTAAAAAACAAATTACGACAGGATTATATTTTTTTATTTTTTTGACCCCGCCAGTCAAAATGAAAGACAGTGAATCTCTGCTCCCACCCAACCAAATACCTGGTCTGGATTTTGGGCCCACAAGTTTTTAGAATGTAACAGTCACTACAAAAGTTATGCCCAAAAACACCTAAACTTAAAAACCAAAAATATTGAGAAACATCTATACACTTCACAAAAATGACTTTGTCTATTAAGATCATTAAGTCTCTGTCGCCACATGATTTGTGTAACTTCAATCTCCATCCAAGCCTTTTAAGGTCAACATAGGGCAGTGTAGCCGTACAGATAATTGCCATATAACCGTAGTAACCATGTACCCTAAATCATTCGCCATTGAGCTCGTGTGATACAAAGCAGCCTGCAAACGATGCTGCTCTCGCGATGTGCCCCACTCCACTCCCGGTTATCCAAACCAGGAGTTTAATCATTACTGAGAGTGCAGCTGTGTTCCCATACTGCCACCAATCTCACTGTAATTTTTCATTCCTCAGCGGCTGGACGGAGCTTTACAGCTTCTGCTCCGTCACTTAATCATGTTCTATGGCTCCTGTGACCCTGCGGCTGCTGAGCGGAGATGGCAGCAGTCTGTTTACCAAGGAACTGCTTCGTCGGATAAGCATCCTCATCTGAAATGCTAGAGTCAACAGGCCAACATAAACAGCGCAAGTAGATTATGTTTCATGCTCAAGCGCAAAGATTGTTGGAGCAAAAGCAGGTCCAGCAATCAGCAGGCATGTAAGACAAGAATAATTCAACTTCATAAGAGTTTGATTTTTAGAAGTGATGTCCTGTGGCATCCTCCTGTGGGAGGAAGCCACCCGAAGATAACCCATCGGTCCACGGTGAGAACACATGAACTCCTTGACCACTGGCTGAGATTTGAACCAGTGGCTTTATTGACCATCAATATGTAAGGCTTAAACTATGAGTCAGTGTGTCCTGCATCGCCTCTTTGTTGCTGCCGCCCTGGTTGATTTCAACTTATTCTGCTGCATTGCATCAAATGTAAGTGAATGTAGATTTTATAACATGAACGTGGATCCATAACGTCCAAACACATCGCTTAAAAAAACCCGAGATTCGAAAAGACAGAGCTGGAGAGACAAATGGCCCCCGGACCTGAACTGAGAGTTGGCTGTGGCAAACGGACTGACGAGGGATTTTACGACCTGTTTACGTTGCTCAAAGCACCCGCCATTTTCCAGACTCCCTCCACTTTGGCTCTCCACGCCTATGTTCCTGCCCTGACAGAAACATAGGGGAAAATCTAGGTCCAGCAGCGTGGGAACGAACCGCAGGAATAAACCCTGAGTGCAGAGACTATCAACCCCCCCATGACTTGACACACAAACCAGCTTTCATGCATCCTTCTGCCCAAGTCCCATTATGCTGTCCTCACCTGTAGCAATAACTCTGTCACATCATTAAATAAAGCAGTTTGAATGTGCATAATTTGGGGGAGAGGGAGGACAGAGGCAATCCGTTTATCTCTTGCACTTACCTCTGCAGTCTGCAGACTAAATGGAATAAAGCCCACTGATTCTGAGAATTATCCACATTTCTTCAAACTTGTACACATATTGTCACATTACATCCACAAACCTCATAGCATTTTACTCTCCCTAATGGATTTTAGTGTGCCTTGCATTGGTTTTCCACCCTCTTAACCCTAAATAAATCCTACCAGCATCAATTACCTTCATTAGCTACCTAATTAGCACCAGAATCTTTGGCTGCAAATGCAGCCCAGAGACTTTCGGGATGTGTTTCCACCAGTTTTGCTAAGACTTTTCTTTGCAAAACCCAAGGAAAAGTCTTTCAAAGTAAGACTTTGGGTTTTTCTTTGGAAGGTGAACTCTAGTCCCTGCCACAGCACAGATCGGCAGGTTTCTTTCAGGATTGTGTTGTGTTGATGTTCCAGCTGCCTTCCAGGAAAAATAATTTCATCATTGACAGTTTGATGAGACATCTGGAATTTCCACTTTCCTCTCCCCACTAAAGAAAAACATCTCCATGCTGTGACACCACTGTGTTTTACTGTGAAGATGTGCAATCAGGTTAATGTGAAGTGCTTTGTCTCAGCAGACCGGAGTCCCTTTTCCAGACCAGAGTCCGATAGAGTTGGTTCAAAAATTGTGACATTTGGTGCAGTCCTTTTTCACACTGCACTGAGTCAAACGACCCAAGCTAACTTAAAAACTTGTTCGCCTCCTGTTGCAGAACAACATGAAAGCCTCTGAAGAAGATGCTGAGTGCAAAAATGGAGTGGAGTCAGATGTTAGTGGTTGTTGGATTTCTGTTTTGGCTTTGGCAAATCATTTCTCCCGTCAGAAATCTTGTTTTGTTTGGCTTTACCCAGAATGCCCTGCGCTATAGTCCTGTTTTGGGAGCACTTTCTGGTCCACTTGGATCTACATATGTATTCAAACCACACCAGAGTTCACCTCAATTGAAGCGAGACCTAGGTTTTTAGGCAGACCAGAGTTCACTTCTTTGATCCACGTCAGAGATCGACTGCACGTTCACTGTTCCCCACACAAACCGGACTTTCTAGGCAAACAATTTAGAATTTAATTAAAGTGGACTGGGTGTGAATGCACTCTAAATCACACACTGATGGACCTCAGTTAGCACCCAGCTGACTTCTTGAGAGGTAAGTTTTTAATCAGAGAATAAAAGAGATGTCACCCTTTTCGGCGTTTCACTTTTTGCTCACTCTACTATCCTCCCTCTGAGTTGACTTTCTCCTCATAAAATCCCAGTAAAATATGCTAAAGTTTGTGGGTTGTAATGTGGAAAAGTTCAAGGGGTGTTACTACGTTTTCAAAGCCCCCGTATTTCTGGACTCGTCACCGAAACAATGTTTGCATTGTTTTTACATTTGCGTTACGCTTCATGGAAAACTTTGGTCCCGGGCCTCCGCTGGTGCAGCTCCTGATCGCCGAGGAGACGGCCTTCATCACTTGACAAAAGTCACACTCAATCTGGACTGAGGGAAGGCAGAGCAGACCACAGGCATTTGGTTGAGGAAGGCTTGTCCCGGCGCTGCCCGATCACTACTGCCACTGTCCCCCCCCTACAGGACCCACTCCTTCACCTCACAGCTCTGAAATGTGCCCAGGGGTTAAAAAATCATTCCGCCTTGCCCGATCCATCATCATTCGATCAGCTTCCATCATTTTAATTTATATGATTTTGACTACCGCATAACCTTCACTCGGCAAACCTCTAATTGCATAATGTGGCATTAAGAGAGCGGTAGCCCCTGACTTAATTCTTAAAACTCGAACTGCTTTAACTTCTGCAATTATTCTGCTTATGCCCCCACTGAAACCTATCCCTCTTCACCCCACCTTTTTTTTTTCGTTTAATTTTTCCACCTCAACTTCCACTTACATGCTTAAATGGTAGGGAGCCCAAATTAAGCAGCCACAGAGGCAATCTGGTTCCTATTTTTGGGACGTAAAAGATCGAAAATGAAAAAGAAAAAAGAACAGAGAGAGAACGAAAGCGGGCTGCAGCCTGCCACCGCTGAGATGCTAACCGTTTCCATGTGTTTGTGTGTCTTTTTTTTTGCAAAGTCCCCCATCCTGCCTTCTCGTGTTTTTTTTTTTCCCCCAGTTATATCCTGCTGCTTCTTCCCCCTCACCAGACAGACTATAAAGACCCTGCGTGGTTGTGGGTGGGACTCAACAAGGTGCAAGCTCTGCAGGCAGCCTACCACAGTCTCCTCTCCAACTCTTGCGCCTCCCCTGATTGGCCGCCGCGGCTACGCAGATGTTCCTGCTTTAATGATTTTTGTAACCATTAGGCTAATAGTTGCTTATGGCAGTGAAATGCAGGAATGCACGGGGGTGAGTGAGGGAAGGGGAAGTAGCTGACTTCTGGGAGGGGTTAGGTGGGGAGGAGGGGGTTCGGGGGTGTCAGGGTGCGATAAATAAGACGAGGGGGCCTGGCAGACTTTGGGCAAACTGTGGTGAAGACTGTGGGCTGACATTACAAGGGGGATGGAGACAGGGGCTTCACACACAGTCTGTCGTATAAAGACACAAAGCCACACTCAGGCTGCATCACATGACCCCTTGTGGTCCATCAAAGTAAAAAAAAACATTGAGACCCCCACTCAAAAGTGTGTGTGTTAGTAATCAAAATGGAAATGTTGTTCTTAAGACGACAACTTGATTTGTCTTTGACATGAGAGAGAAATTTGAAAGGAGAAAAATGGGTGTGTTTCCATTACAAATGTATGGAAAACTTTGTCAATGTTCTGCTAATGTTGAGGCACAATTTCGCAATTGAGGTGTTTCCATTAATAAGAAATTAAATGAAAATCACGCCTGAATAACTAATCGCGTTCATGCGATAAGTTATTATAAATTATGAGAGCGATGGATGTAAACAATTACAAGAGATACAACTCAGCCACTGTGATGGACTGGCGACCTGTCCAGGGTGGCCCCACCTCTCGCCACCCTACTAGAGACAAGGGTGTCAGAAAATGGATAAATGGATGGATGGATGGATAACTCAGTCATGGTGCAAGCGTTCATCATCTATCAGCCAATCAGAGGAGACGTCAGTGTCTTATTCAGGCATTGGAGTGACAAACCTCGCCTTCTTGGGAGAGGCTACGAATGCGCCATTTTGTGGAAATTGTTGTTGGTGATTTTATCAGAAGAGCTATGAATTCCACAAATTGGGATGACACGACCTTTTGTGAACTGTGTGATTCTGCAAGAGTTCTGGTGGAGCCAGCTGCAGATTGTCTAAAAAAACAAAAACAAGCCATCGTCCTCCTTCCTGTTCTCTTCTTCGACGATTCTGCCAGTAGTAACATCCGGATGTCGATCATGTCACACCTGCAGTTTTGCGAAATACATCTATTTCAGTATGGCTAAAGAAAAAAAAGTTTAACAAAATTGTTGTGTTTCCATTAAGCAAATTTATTTTCAAAATATCAAAATCAAACTAGACATATTTTTGTCTAGTTTCTAGTGCAAATACACAAATAGTACACTTGAAATAAGACTAAATTATGTAGCACGCGAAAAACGTCTTGTTATAAGTGAAATAATCTGCCAATGGGAATCCTATTTCTTGCTGAAAAGTTACCTGTAAGTTAGTTTTGTCTCATTTAAAAGTACAATTAGGTATTTGCACTGGAAACGAGACTCAAAATACTTGGTAAGATTTTGTGTTTTTGCAGTGCACCTAAATATTCACAATCAATAACTTTCAATTTTCCTTTCTGTTAAGCCGAATATTTTTTTTTCGCTTAACTTTTTACATTTTACATGTGCATTTAATCGGGATAAATAAAGCAATAATATATCTGATTTATTATTTGCACTATGCCTCTAATTTATGCAAAAATTATATGAATCCTAATATGACTGAAAGAAAAAGAGAGAGAGAGATTACCAGTGCCACATTTGACTTGGAGAGCGAAAGAAGTCAATCTAAAACAGAGATGCGCTAATTAAGCGCCAGGAAATCAGATTAATGGCTCTTGGAACATGGAGCCTCTCAGCTACTTCGGGAGCCCCTCCGTCTGCGTGTTTGTGTCTGTGTTTTCATATTAGCAGTGTAGCTTTGCACACATGTAGCACATTAAGCATTCATTTCCCTCGTGGTATTTGCCCTTTCCCTGAGACTCTGTGCTGCTATCCCACTTCCTCCCTCTGCTCGCCTTTTCGTGTGCCACAGCAGATAAAACTGTCTGTGCTCGCTGTCTATGTAAACATGAAACGCTGCTTTTCGTTCCTTCTGATAGCGGGGCCCCTGGCCGTTTTTTTATTTTATTTTGTTTTTCTACTTTTTTGTTGATCAGTGTATCGTAAAGGAGCAGCCAAAGCCGGCATGAGGCCTTTGGGGTCAGAATTAGTCCCAGGTGTCCCTTAGAGGAGCAGTTCTGTGGCGGCGGTAGCTGGGACTGCGGCTATCGCTAATGATGCTAACGCAAACCTTCTGTTCCGGCCGTATAAAGCCGTGCTCCTTATTAAAAGGGGGAAAATGAGGGATGGGCTTCCTTCGGGTTCCCTTGGGGGACTCAGTGGAGCGTGACATGGGGAGACTCGGCTGTCAGAGAGCAGGAGCGCTAATATTTACTTTTTGTGTCTTTTAAATCCGTCGCCCTTTATTCAGACCAAATGAGAAATCTCCCATAAATTGCTCAGAGTCTTTCCGTGCGTTTTCTTTTTCTGTTTATGTGTCAGGGCTTACTGAAGCAGTTTTTAAACATTATTTAATATATGTGGGTTAAAGTTGTTCCAGTTTGAACGGAATACGATTAGCCGCTAGCTAGCCACACATAGCCAGTTGTTTGCTACGGTAGATTAAAAATTCAGTTTTTTTTATGTTAACGTTCTTCTGATAGTCATAATTTACTTGTCAAGCCTTATTATAACTATAAATGTTAGTGCAAATTATTTTTAACGCATTTTTAGGGAGAGCGATAAGCCACATGCGACACATGACAGTGTCAATGTATTTTATGGCATTTGTTTGCCTGAAGTAATTTTTTTTTTGCTTAAATCATCTTTTGACAAGAAAGGGATTGTGATTGTTTCTTTACCAAAATCACTTTTGTCCCAAAAAAAGAAAGAAAAAAAAGACTTAAACCACGACGAAATAAAAACCTAATGTAATTTCATGTGGTCGTTAGTATTTTTGTAGGCCCCCTTTTCCACCGCAATTGCATCTGCAAGTATTTGGGGTTCGGACTCAACTAGCTCTCCACATGCATTATTTTCTACTTTGCAAAATGAGCTAAAGCTCAGTGAAGTTGGATGAAATGTGTCCGTAAACAGCAACTTTGGAGTCACGCCGCTGGTTCGGGTTCTTGTTGGAAACTGAAACTAAACCTCAGTCTTTGGTTTTTTTGGCCCCGAATTAAAACACATCCATCCTCAGTTCAAATTTGATCATCTTCCGTGTCTCTGCTGAACAAAATAATCATGGATGCCAGAAGGTCGAATTCTCAATGTTGCTCTCCCACTAACTCTCTGTAAGTGACGGTACAGCAAAAGCAAGTATATAGCTTAAAAAAAAAAGAAAAAACATTCTATTCAGCTACATCATATTAGAAATATCATACCCATATTGAAATAATGTGAAAATCAGTAGAATACTTTTTATTTGCGGAACATACAAAATATATATTTTCTGCACATTTATGCTCTTCTCTGTGTTGGTACATAAATTAAAGGGGCGGCATTATGTGTTTTCCGAGCAAATGCTGCCATTTTAGAACACAGACAAGCAATTATGTTAATTCCATTGTAATAAAAATGCTAAATCTAACAAATATGACTGAAAAGAAATTTTACTTCCTAATTTAACACATTGAAATTGGACCCCTGTCACTTTAAAAACTCCTGCTCTTTCTCAAACTCCACTTTCAGGAAGTCATCACAAAATGTCAACCCTTTAACAGCGTTTTTACCAGCATTGCACTGAGAAGTAGCTCCTATAATGACCTCAGCTGATGCGCAGTTCCACCAGGTGTTTGCTAATTGCTGCTGGCTAGTCTAAAGGAGCTGAGTGTGGGAGCGATGCTCTGTGAGGTGAAAGCTCTGAAGCTTCACAGAGGAGGAGCTTCGTAATTGGAGGCGGGGCTAGGTCCACCCAGGCATTTTTACACAACTGAATGGTTGCCACAGGAGATTTAAAGATTTCTCAATCATGCAAAGAAGAACAGAAGCAACACCAGGTTAGTTCTTTAGGAGAGAATAATATTTTATGATGTAAAACTTAAAAAAGCCAACTATACATAGCACTGCCCTTTAAAGACCCCCTAAAAGAACTTGAAGTTTTTGGTTGACAAAATGATGCAAAATTTCAAAGGATATGAGTTCTTTTTTCTTTTTTTTTTTGCAAAGAACTGCTATGGATAATTCAGGAAGAGACATTATAAACACATCGCTCACAGCTGTGAGTAACCAGTACTTTTTTTTTTGTCATCAAAAAAAGTCTTTAAGCTCACTTTTCGTTTCCAGGCGACTGTAACTTTAACCACAAAGTTATAAAGTAAATCTCCTAAAAAAGTCTCCCTCGCTCCCGACGTCTTTAAGCAGAGGCTTGAAAAACATGGGATTTAATGCTACACTTCATCTACTGGTCTCACCTCCTAAACAGCTGAGCGCTGCGGCGGCCATCTTAATCCCTGCCTCCCCGTTCGAACCTGCTTCTATCTGAAAGCCAGCCGCGTCGATCAACAGGAAATTAACCCCAGCTTCCCTGTAATGTGAAACAGCACTGGGCTCCATCACAGCAAGGCCCATTCACAAGTCTCACCCACACACACATATACACACACATTCACATCCAAATGTTGTTCAAAAATATACCCTGACGCCTGGGAGCAGGGTGAGGATGAAGTCATCAACACACACGCTGGGGGAATACGGGCACACATGAATTTGATGGAGCCACACACGGGGCGGTATTCCCAGCACTAAGTGGCCGCGGAGACGGCAGTGTTATGGCTTCATTGCGGGCAGATGTACAGCTGGGAATGTGGGCCATGCAGGCCGGAATACCTGGCACGGCAGAAGGGCCTGAGACAGGAATGCTGCGCTGACAGAGAGGAGCGCAGAGGAAAGGAAAGACGCGTGCGAAGGGAAAGCAGGGATCGTCAGCCGACGTTATCGCTCGTGGCACGTTTGGTTTACGTGGAGAGAGATAAAGAAAATAAAAAAATAAATCAGAAAAACAGAAGGGTGTAATGAGATCGCTGTCTAATCGAGTCCAGGGCCACGTCAGGAGAGCAGGTAGGAGCGTCACAGCTGCTGATAAGGCATCATTTATGACAAGATAAGTTCAGTTGGAGAGCTTGTCAGCTGGACCCGGGACGGGCCCGGCAGGATATTGCTTTGTTTTCCTTTCTGTGATTGTGGCGACCTGGAATTACTGATTTTTTTTAATTTATTTTATTTTGTAAGCGAAAAAATTGGCTGTTTTTTGGCCTAAAATTTGAAAAAGTTGAAATAGCTTCACATCCTTCTAAAAAAAACGACAGGGTTGTAACTCAATGAATGTATAGATATGCAATCATTTACATAATATGGTCATAAATTTACAATGTTATGTAAAATTATGGACTGCACAGTGGTGCAGTTGGTAGAAGGTTCTGGGTTCGATTCCTGGCCCGGGTTCTTTCTGCATGTAGTTTGCATGTTCTCCCTGTTCGTGTGTGGGTTCTCTCCGGGTACTCTGGCTTCCTCCCACAGTCCAAAAACATGACTGTCAGGTTAATTGGCCTCTCCAAATTCTCCCTCGGTGTGTGTGTGCATGGTTGCTTGTCCTGCGACAGACTGGCAACCTGTCCAGGGTGATCCCGCCTCTCGCCCAGAACGTTAACTGGAGATAGGCACCAGCACCTCCTGACCCCACTAAGGGACAAGGGAGTATAGAAAATGGATGGACGGATGTAAAATTATGACATGAGCTTTACATCATGTCATTAAGTTATTCCCTCACCAAAGCATAGCTGGACTGTTGTTTTGATTCTTTCCACACATCATCACATTCCTAAAAAGGAAAAAGTGATTTTGGCAAAGAAAAAAAAAAAGAGTTATGCTAGTATTTTAGAATCATTAGCTTCAGATGCTAATGAAGGGCCAACTGGAACGATATCCATCAAAGAAAGTTCATCCACCTAATCCTCTAAAACGTAAGGCAGATATATGGCCATTTAATGAGGGCATGTGTTTATAAGCCTCTCTAATTTAAAAGGTAGCTTTAACAATCATTTCCTCTCACCAACAACTTAATTAGAACGGGAAGGAAAGTCGTAAAAACAGATGTGCGCTGCACTTCTTAGAGAATCATACTTATACTTTATTACTCTCAAGGACCGAAGATCTCATGCAAACATTAAGCTGAAACCCACTTCTAGTTAAGCCCAGAGAAACATCCTGCTAATTCCTCCCTCTCTCCCTCTTCATCTCCCCCTCAAAGCACACTATTCCAATTACCTTTCTGTGTTTGAAGGCCTGAAAATACAGATCCGTGTCTCGTGAGGCGAGCTGTGGTTGAAAAATAAATATGTAAAGTGTGGAGAGGTGGCGCATTTCATAAAGCCAGAGATTAATACGGAGCAGGCTGGGGCCTATTAGCCACAACTTTACAGCTCTGTGCACTTCAAACGAAGGAGAAGCAGGGGGAAGAGCAGATGTAGGAGTTTTGTTTTTTTTTTCAACACAGAAAGGAAACAGCTAATAGCATGCTCTTTATTTGTTTTGGTTAATTACAAGGGAGCTAAGTCGTCTGAATTGACAAGTGCAGTGATGCTGGGAAATATTTCTGTCGGAGTCTCTCAACGGGGCGAGGGAGCAGATGGGCCGCCGGGCTGATCCATCAGCCGCCGCTGCCGCGCTCCCTATTGCCACAGCTTCAGGTCACAGTGGTCACTACTGTCCTGTACGGCGCTGCATACAGTTCTATTGTTCTTTTTTTTTTTTTTACCACAAAGAACACAAAGAGACTCAGTAAGGTTAGTGGGGCAAGTACAAGGACACATACTGCGGCGGGAAAGACTCCAAGAACAAGAGCGTATTTTAATTCACTTAGTAATGTTTATGCAGATATATGGTCCTAAAAGTCATTAGGATTAAATCTGGCATCTTCTTTCATGTAACGAGAAAAATAATACTTAAGAAGTGAAGACAAAAGACAGTGCTGGTCCCCAGATCCGCTGGATCAAACCACTGCGGCGTCATCTGGTTTTTTTCTCCTTTATTTTTAAAGTATGTAACTTTTATAGAATAAAAAAAATACAAATTTGTTTAAACTGTCCTGACGGTATGTTATGAGACAGATAATAAAAAAAATTTAGCTCTTCTGCCGTCTCCCAGCGCCGTCTAGAAATAACCAATTAGAGCAAGAGGCGGGTCTTAGCGCTGTCAATCACCTTCCACGTGTCACTGCAACTAGCAGACTCCGTCATGAATGTTCAGTACAGTTAGCATAGCCGCAGATGATGGCGGATAACCGGTTTTCCTGCTACGGTAAGTTGTTCATCCGCCATTTGCTCATTCAGCAGCGAGTACATGAGGTCGATTGGCAGTTTCTTAAAGAGACAGAGACCCAACTTCACGGGGTTAAATTAGGAAGTAAAATTTCTTTTAAGACATATTTGATATACAGAGCATTTTCTAACAACTGAAGTTAATGAAGTTACTTGATTGTCCTACAATATCTTGCTACATGGCTGGAAAACTCATAATATCGTCCCTTTAATAAACATCCTAAATCATGAAGCTCATTAGAGTTTACTTAAATGCATCTAGGTAAGTCAACTCTTCTAACTAATAGAAATTACCAAAATTATCTACCAAAACCAAAAATAATGCCAAACATATCAACATGAATCCAGTTCGTCTCCAGTCAAGCTGCCTTCATGCTGCATGTTAAAGCAAGAGGCCGATTAAACCCGCATGCCAAACATCAGCTCAAGGTTATTAGGTGAAAGAAGCAAATTCTGGACTTCTGGTTAAGTGATGTAAGTGATGGATGTTTTCCATTCCTGGTGTGTGTGTGTGTGTGTGTGTGTGCGGTGGCAATGGGGTGGGGAGGGTTCAGTAACTGTCAGACAATAAATGACCCAGCAGGCTTCTGTGCTTTCATGTGAAACCGACATGGAATATGTTTGAAGCAATGTGCTTCAGTACAGATGTGTAGGGGAGACTGAGGTAAGATGAGACACTTTTCAAGGTGACCTTGGTTTGGTTGCTCGCCTATGCATCTGCATATAATTCAGGATGCTGCGGATTCCCTTCAAACGTTGCTGTTTCGATGATACAGCAGGTCCAAAAAGCTTTCTCTCTACCCCAAAGCTACCGTTTCGACTTCATTTGTTCACACAGCTAAAACGCTGCACTTTTTTCTTTGGTTTGTTACCTCATGTTGTAGCTCAGGCGTATCAATCAAATTAATATATATATATATATATTATGGTTTAAACACATTTCTTATGACACTTGTGACTTGATTCACTTTCAAAAGTTCGAACCACTTTACTCATGAAGTTCTTACCTTTACAAACTTTACTAAATGATGCCTTCCTCCTCACTCTTTGATCACATGATCCATGTTGCTTTTTTTTCCATTTCCTAGCAACAATGAAAGGCTCAACTTACCCCAGTCTCCACTATACACAATCTGGGTGATGTAGTAGGTGTGCATGGGGGGTGTGTGTGTGTGTGTGGGTGGGGGGGGGTGTAAAGGTGGAGGGGGAATGCAGAGCAATGGGATGAGCCCCATTTGGAAGGCCGGGCATAGCTGGAGTAATTTTCATACCTGTCCCGTTGGTAATGGCTCACAAATTTCATGGGGGCCCAAATATGAATGAGGGGATTAGATGGAGCTGTGCCACTGTAAGGAGATAGGAGAGGGTGGGGTTTGGGTGAGGGGGGTGCTGAGGGCGAGGGGAAAAAAAAAAAACTTTCACAAAACCAGACTCAAATTGGTAGAAATATTTTAATTACAACAATATCTACAACAAGGTGGTGTTGATGTCTGTATTTATTAAAGTAGATTTCATTACTTTAATAAATATCAGGACCTCATGTCTGTAGCAACCTTTTTCCTACATGATTATCTGGTGTTTGGCTACAAACACGGTGCCATAAAAGCCACCTGGGTTTCCATTCACCGTACAACTGTGCAAGATGGAAACAAATAAAATAAAATAAATTTGCTTAGCGGATGCACACCGAATTTTGATTTTCTATCAAAACACTTTTTTCTCCTCACACGAGTCGCATGATCAACAACCGGATGCTACTGCTGGCGGAAAGAACAAAGCAGTCGATAACAGGAAGTGGTCGGCATGGTTTTTGACGACTTGTTGCGTGAACAACCTGATTCACGTGTGATTTTTAATTGCTTTCCTTATTTAACGGAAAAATCGCTATTACCAGACTGTGTGGTTTATTGTTTTGTTTTTTTTACGAGCGGAATATTGGCGAAGGTTTTGTGCAGATTTGTAATGGAAACGCAGCTGATGAGGAAAAGCCTTTCCGTTGTCAGCCGCCATGTTTCTATTTTTGGATGCTGTCTCCATGGTGATGCGCAGTGTCAGTCTTACGAGATATGGACTTTATTCCCAAGGTGTCTTCCTTGACTTTAATTAGAAAGTTACACACAGGTAGGTGCTGCTTACTGAAAAGGTGACTTTAAAAATGCCAGCTTACAGAGCGCTGTAGAGGTAGCATGCTAAGCCAGCTCCACAGCCTGTTTAGAATGCTCTGCAGCTCCTAAGTGATTCCTTTTAAGATGTTTTACCTAAAGAGTCCAGGTTAAAAAAAGGGATCAGAATTGGGCTAGCTGTAGGGAAGAGAGGGTGGAAAATGCAGGGGTGGGATTATGAAAGATTACTGTGTAGGAGCAGGAGCAGGATGTGGGGGAGCCAGAGCGAGTTAGCTTTCTTCTGGTCGCAGAAGACAAAGGAGCTGCCAGTGACGAGCCCAGGTCCCCCCCTACATCCTTACTGCCCCTACCCCGTACCCCGCGGCCTCCAGCCGAGAAGGAGAGCGGTCAGCGTGTCGGAAAACCGGAAAAGCTCAACTGACGACAAAGAAACGAGGTTCAAGACGTGCCAAATTCTTCTATTCTTATTTTCAATTACACGTCAAACCCAAAGAAGTCACTGGTCTGTGTCATTTTAAACTGAATTACATGGATAAGCCTGAGCTGTCAGAGTTCTGTTCTCTCACACATGCATTCAGACATAATGATGGAGTCAGAGGATAGTGTTTGTAGTCTAACAGAGGCATCTGTGCAGGCAGACAGTCTAATTACACCTCTGCACCACACCAGCCTACTGTCTTACTGTAGGTTTAGCACAGATGAAGGGTTTCTTTGTGTTTGGAGGGAAGACAGAGACAGATTACATCTTTCGTGCACTTGAACTTGCATATGTGCCGTTTTTCAATGTGTGCATGTGTCTCGGCTGCGCTTCTCAGATTCCACCTCCTTCCTTCTAGGCGTGAACCGAAAACATTACATGAGCATCGTGTGTGTGTGTGTGCATGCATGCAGGTGTGTGTGTGTGCGTGTGGAGGGTTTGCGTGTTTATATATCCGTCAGCAGCCTATCTGCCCCGCCATCGCTCTCCATCTCACACACCCACTGAGCCGGGTCTGAGGAGGAGAGGGGAGACTGCTGCCGTCATCCATCTATGCCAAACGGTTCAGCCAGATCTAATGAGCGCTAACAGGCCATCTGGACAACCTCAGCGTGCAGACCTTTGCTCACTCGTCTGCCCACTCGGACCTCGTGGATGCGCTCTCCCATTCGGCTCTTGAAGCTTAATCGATGTGAATAAAAGTCGAGCCGTAAACCATCACACGCCGTCAAAGCAGTTCAGACTGCTGGTGTTAAAAGGACGTCCTGTCATTCTTGTTTTAACTGATGTGATTAATTCATTTATTGCGACAGGCATGATGTGTTTGTGCATGTGTGGGCGTGTGCGTGCGGGGGTGTGTGTGTGTGTGTGTGTGCGTCCAATCAAGCACATTATGTGTTTGGTTTGAACAGCAACAACAGAAATGACTATACCGGGCTGACATTTGCGTTTATGTTGTGTGATGGATGGATGGATGGATGGATGGATGGATGGATGGATGGATGGATGGATGGATGGATGGATGGATGGATGGATGGATGGATGGATGGATGGATGGATTTTATAACTATTAAATCACTAAAATTGTCAATGTCGTTTTTTTTTTTTTAAATCCACTGCAAACATTTGAAAATTAAAAAAAATGCTAGTCACTTTGAAGTTGTTGGTATTTAGACAATCGGGTGAAATAAACAAGCTCAAATGCACCATAAAACTGAAACTCTTGGGAAACTCTTTCCGATCAGAGGGATTCATCACCACATTAGAACAGGCAAAAAAATAACCTCAGCTGAATTTCTCAGGTAGAGTTCGGCCCTCCGTGCTGGTTTACTTCCCGCTAACCCCTCCTCGGGCCGCCTCCTCTCAGTGCTCCGGTGACTGCGCTGTCTTCTGAAAGCTTACTGCTGTCTCTCTCAGGTATCCCTCAGCTAAGACTTTAATCTCAGCCAGAAACTAGAGCCACACACGGCACTAATGGGCCGTAATGGCTGACAAAAACCGACGGAACAACCTGCGGGGGCTTTCCTGCCGTTTCACAATCTGCTAATTCCACGGTGGCAGCGTCACTCTCCCTGTAACCGTCCCGCCCCTTTCCCCCTCCTTCTCAACTCAAAGTCTCTTTCTTTTCTTTTCTGTGATTATTTTCCTCTTTTTTTCTTGTGCTCTGCTGTCTCTCAGTCCGCTGACCTTTTTCTCCCTCTGTCTGTGCTCGAGTTAGAGCTATCTGTCAACAGTAGCTGATTCCATGCTCCGCTGCATACTTGGACCTGACTGAAGCTTTGTTTTGGGAGCAGGTAACACCCCCCCTCCCCTTCATCCCACCTTCTTCTCCACTTAACAAACTCTTCTAATGTGTGGCACCAAGGTTTGGAAGTAGCACTTTGCCAGGACTTTGTGTACCTGTACACATGAGCAGACCATGAGTTCATTTGAGGTTTAGCCAGAAAGGTCTGTGGGTAGTCTGCAGTGTTTGCACCTCTAGGGTTTGTGGGTTCTGGTGGAAAACACAGAAAAAAGTGGCAGGAGCTAGAAAGCTGAGAGCTTGATCTTTGATAGACTAAACAATTTACTATCCAACTGGTTTTGGAAACTGCAGCAGATTGGCGACCTGTCCAGGGTGAACCTGCCTCTCGCCCGGAACGCTGGGCACCCGCACCCCACCTGGGGCGCCCCTCCAGCACCAGGTGGGGTGCAGAAGGACAAGGGTGTACAGAAAAGGACGGATGGACGGTTTTGGAATAAGGACAAACCTTTCTACAGCGGTACAAAAATACTACGGCAGCTGATGCATATATAGATATATACATCAATATATAGTTATGGGGATATTTATGGATTTTTATTCATATCTCACTTTTAAAACATTTAAAAACTAATTATTTTGGGGGATTTGTGTCACAGTTAGACTTTCATGGCAGGAATATTATTAAGAACTCGTAAAGTCAAACCGGTTTTCTTTTTGAAAGTTTTAGCAATTTTGTTTCAAACTAAACTATTTTCTGCTGCTGGTGTTATGAGTTCAAAGATTTTGGACTGTCACAGTGATACCATAGCGTGATGTGCATTATTTCTCAGTTAACCTCCACCCTTTTGTAAAGTGTAATGTTAGCATGAAGGCACCGACTGAGTCACCCGACCACAGAAGCCTCCAGGAAACCAGACGGATCACAGGCTCACCCGGAGCAGAGCTGCATGGGAGGTAGAGCGGCAGGCGGGTGAGAAACGTTAGCCGCTATTGTGCCGAAAGAGATGCTGATGTGGAGAAAACAATGCGGGCGGCGCTTCCATAGACAAAAGGCGTCGAGCTGCCACTCAGGAGCTCACTGGGTTCCGCTTCTGAGTGACGACATTTACCGTACAGTGTGTCCAGTAAACACACTGTGCTGTACTTCGCTGCCTTTCCACGGAACTGGAAGAAGTTTGTTGAATTGCTATATGACTTCTTGGCGAGCATCCACGCCCCTTCTCTTGTCCCTCGTTCTGTTACAGCACAACTGCAAACTTTGAAGTATTTAATTGGGGTTTTAATTTCTAGACCAAACCATGTACAGCATCGCCGTGTGAAGAAAATAAAAATGTGCCCCGTGTTGGTCTTTCGCATTTAATCCTAGTAAAATACAATGATGTCTGTGTGTGAACTATATAAAAAAATATGTGAAAAGGTCTTTCACAGGCACACCCCACAGACTAAACCCTGCTGTTTGTTCTGCATGTGCATTTTTCCTCACAAATCCAGCACAATTTGAGAGGAAATAAGCAACAGGCAATGGCTTGAAACTGACTTGGACTTTCACTATTTATAGTGCCGGTATTACAGATTTTCCTGGCACATACAGCCATTTTAGAGCACAATCAAGTAACCAAGTTACCTACAGTTGATGTAAAAATGCTATATATATACATATATATGTCAAATATGACTTAGAAGACATTTGACACCGTAATTTAACGCCTTGAAATTGGGCCTCTGTCACTTCTACCAGAGTTTCACTGAGAAGTAACTCCTATAATGAGCTCAGTTCCACCAGGTGTTTGCTAATTGCTCTGGGCTAGTCTGAAGAAGCTGAGAGGGGGAGCAAAAGTGGGAGGGCTGCTCTGTGAGGCAATAGCTCTGAGGTTTGGAAACTGCAGCTCATAGGAGGAATTTGCCTCGGAGGCGGGGCTAGGTCCATCCAGATGTTTTGCACAGATGAATGGTAGCCATGGGAGATTAAAGGATTTCTCAAACCCGCATGGAAGAATTAAAGCAACTCTCCAGGTATGTTTTTGATGAGGGAACAACTTTACAAACCTCAAAAAAGTCCATTTTTACATAACGCCGCCGCTTTAAGGGAAAGCTGATATTCACTCTATTTAACATTTTAGAGCAAAGACCAACTTAATAAAATCTACTCACCAAACCAGTCACAACCTAACCCCTGGAAGTAATTTGTTTTAATCAGCAAGGTTGTAAGCAGAGATGGTAATTCAGATGATAACTTGTTTTATTCCTGCCATCCTCCATTCAACACATGTTTCTTGCCAACTGCTTCTATGCAGCCGCAGGCAGAAGGACATTTTTAGCAGTAATATGCAGCTAGAGATACCTCTGGAAGCTAGCATCCTTCTGGCATCCTCCGACAGCTCTGGCTTGGCTCCGGATGCCATTTCATTTCCATACAATATGGAAAATCACTTGTGTGGGAGGCCACTCTCTACCGCAGCTTTATGTGCTGTTTTAGGCTATTTCTGTTGAGGTTGGGGAGCAAAAAAGAAAATAAAGTTCCCCTCTTTGCCTCCCTAGCCTCGGCGCTGGAGTTGTATCTGTGGTGGAAATATGATTTATGCCCGCTGATGTGATGCAGAGGAGAGGTAGGGAGCTGGAATGGTAATGGGTAATGTGGAAGTCGACCCAGAAGCCGGTATTTCAGTCCTATTTTAAGGTAGCCGACTCATCCACTGAGCTGCAGCTTAAGTCATTTTACTTTCTCTGCGAATGTTAGCTTTTGTAGCATGAGTTGCTACACTAGCTAAATGTGTCGGTTCCTCCTCACTAGCGCTTCATTTATTTAACGTTATTTCCTGTCCGTCTTCAGTCTCTTCTTGTCTTTTTCTAGTTTCCTAACATTGTTGCTTTTTCATTCCACTGTGCCTCCCCTCCTCCCTCCCACTCTGCCAACTCTCTCTATCCCTTAACCCTACTCTTCTTCATTCAGCCTGTTTTTACCAAGCAGACTATAATTTTGGCTGGGGCTCCAGCATCTCCTCCTACCCTTCAATCTGGAGCAGCCATAATTATAGCCACACCAAGCGGATAGACTTCTAAATCATTCGGGGATGGTTTGGCTTCCTGACTCCTTTATTTTCTTCCCTCCTATCTTTTTGAAATAAAGTGGGAGAAAAGCACTATTTGGGCTTGTTCTGAAAGCTAAATTATAACTGTGCAGATAGGCCGCGCTCTTTCGTACAGTTGCCTTTTGATATTTTATCTTGCACTATTTCGAGCGCAGCTTTAAGAAAAAAAAAAACAACAAGGAAAAAAGAAACAAGACCCACGTTATGTAGAGGAAACTTTCCAGCTCTGTCGTTTTGAGTTTCAGGACTTCATATTTCGATGGAAATGACTTGATCCTTCTGTAATAAACTGGTCATTTATTGCTGAAAAACTGATCCCATTGCCCTGCGCAGCTTAGACTCTCAAGTTGTTTTCTTTCATCGACGTGTCAGCCTCTTATGTCTTTGGCAAACATGTCACATTTTTACGAACGCTTGTATTTCATAGTTTTTATACTACGTTGCTTACACAATGTAGAAGCATTTTTAACAGGTGGTCATGACAACATGGAAATGATGTTAAGTATGAGAGTGACCCACTTTGTAAAGGTATTCATTCCCCTTAAAGCTACCGTATGTCGCTTTTAAAAATATGTTTTTTTAAATATGTACTTTATTTTTTCAAATTGTCACTATAATATGACAGTATGGTATGAGACAAAAAAAATCTGTGGAAAAATAAAAAAATCGATCTACTCTGTCTTCTCTCAGTCCTAACAAGGAACAACCAACCAGAGCGCTGTCAATCACAATCTAGTGAGACGCCGCTTATCTTCCACCCCTCTTGCTCTAGCTAGCAGCTAGCCTAACTTGTTATGAATGCTGAGGCTAGTTAGCCTAGCCACCAATGACGTCGGACATACGGTTTTCCTGTAACAGTGTTGGCACATTTAACAGCGTGTTCACAATGCTGATTGACAGCACTAAGACCCGCCTTCCGGTTTTGATTGGTTGTTTTTTTGAATTTCTTCAGAAGGCAATAGTAGCTTGGCAAGTTGGTGTAGGAGTAGGCCTGTCGTGATAAACGATAAATCAATTAATCGGACGATTAAAAAAAAGCTATCGAGTAAATTTAATTTATCGTCATTATCGTTTCTCCCTGCATTTTTCCATGACACTGGATGAGAAAGCTCATCTCCTGCTCTCCGCTGACCCTCCCTTCATCATTTCTCTAGCGTAATGCCCAGATCACACTACAAGATCTCAGAACTGTCGACTAATTGTCGGCCATTTTCAGAACCTGGCAGACCAACACTAGCCGATCGTGGTGTGTGGTGTCCAACAATGGGCACAAAATAAAGTCTAAAAGTCCAGTTAACTCATTTTAAAACCAGGCATTAATCGACGTTTTAGTACAATCTACCTGCACTGCATGTGGCTGGTGTCAGCGTAAAGTCCTGACTGAATGAATATCATTAGAACCTATTTATGTCACGTTAATGATGAACAGCTGAAAAGTTACCGGGTTTATCAACTGCGCTAGCAATTTGGCTCCAGCTCCTCTCCTTGTCATTTCTGTGGATATTCTTTGCACCAAATGTTGAGTAAACATTAATGTTGTTTCCACATATCATCTCCGATGTCCGCTGCACTCCGGGTTGCGGCGTCAGCTGTTTGGGATTCACCTCCCGCTTTCTGATTGGCTACCTGTCACATTCAACAGGCTGCATTCTCGCTCCTTGCGGGGAAACCCCGTAGATCGGAGCGGCTCTATCGACTAGACCCGATCATTCACGACTCACTACAGGACGATCGGTTACGAAATCGCAGCGACAATGTTAGAATGTTGTAAGATTGTCATAAATGATATAAAGTGAACTGGGCTCAAGGGAGGAGTGAATTATTGCATCAGGTGGTGGATATGCCATCTTCTCTATTTAAACCTAATCATTATTGGAGGGCAATATAGTATACAGACTTCATAATCTCCACTCTTTGGTTAATGTAGTTTTTATTTCCACTTTTGGTTTTATGTTGTCTAGTTTTTATTCAAGTGCATTTTTAGACAGAGAGTTCATTTTATTTTTGTTTTTGGTTCTTTGTTTACCAGTTCCGGCATTAAATGTTCTTTTGAAAATAACGTGGATCTATTTTTGGCAGGTTATGGCTTGCATTATTATGTCATTTCCATTAAATCAGTGTAAAAAGGTCTTCAAACAATATTATCGTTTGAGATAATTAATCTCTCAGCAAAATGTGTTATCGTGACAGGCCTATGTAGGAGATAGATGTTTTTACAGATATTATCTCCCATTACAAACTGTCACAATATTTTTAACAAATATGGAAAAAATGTTAATAAATGTTACATACTGTAACTTTAAGCATATTGTCCCCATGCAACGACAAATGTCAGTGTCTTTCAGTCAAATTCTGTGTGACAAATAAAAAAGAAGTTGTGCATGACATGCAAAAAGGAAGGAAGTTATAAAAAAAAACTACCAAGTTATTACAATCCAAAACATGAGTTTTGTTGCGTGTTTGAACTAACCCCCACTCACTCTTGCACCCCAAAAATAAAATCCAGTGCAGAAATCGCTCACATATAACTGAGATATTCTGTGAGGGTTTCAAGCGTCTAGCGGAGAACATCGTGGAACACAGGGAGGAAGTTTTTCAGAAACTTAAAGCAGAGTTAGGGTGTAAACCAATATTCTAATGATTGGACATCTCAGAGTTTTGGTCAATCCATCAGCTGAACATGGAAAGAGGACAATTCCAATCCAAAACCAAGACAGGACTTCCGGCTATCGCAGCAGGAGAACACTAGGGAGAAGAATCCAAAGTCCAACGGCAAGACATGGAAATGTATTTTCACATACACACTCTGACCAACAGGACTAAGCTTGAGCTACTTTACTAAGATTAAATATTAATGTGATTCTTTACATGTGTGAGGCAGGAGGAGACACGTCCCAGAAGACTTGCTGTTGTAAATGCAGTGAATGTCGGCGCTGGGGGAATGCCAGGCTTTTCTGATTTTAATTATCAAAAAAAAAAAGTGAAAATTACATTTAATTTTTCTTCTACCACACAATTATGACACACATTAAAATCCCCCCTAAATTCCCCCCCCCCCGGCCCCCCAAAAAAAATTTTTTTTAACTAATTCAAAAAGTTAAAGATAACCAAGCTTGTTTTGTTTGGAACTCTTTGTTGTACAGGGGAAATTTAGGATTACTAGAAAGAGAAAGTGAGGCTAGAAGCTGAAAACAAATGCTTCCTTCCTCGGTACTAAATTTTTTTTTTTTCCAACTAATCATTTTTTTCTTTTCTGAGGCTTACATCTCCAGCTTTAAGACACTGTGGAATGCACTTCACTTTGACCTGATAACCTTTAGAGGGGACAGACGATAAAATCGGAGCGATAGGCATGTCGAGCCGCAAAAGGAGAATACACGCTGAACATGAAAGAGACAAAGAACAGACAATGGGGGGTTGGTGTTGGGTGACATGAAACAAATCTTGTTTTCTGTCTGCAGTTCATCAGTTTGTGATCTTCCCTAAATACATTTTGTATAAGTTTATTTGGCCAGAGCGAGTCCCTGCGAAGGGAAGCAAAAACAAACTTCAAACGCGGCTTATATGATTATGGAGAGATCAGAGCACAGATCCTATCGTTCCCCCCCTCGCTTCAAAGACGGAGTCGCACCGTGAACTCTGCAGGCGACCCCTCGCATATGACAACCCAGCCTGGAATCCTGGAAGCCCGAAGCAGCAGGGTCGGTGCGTGCTGATTGGACGAAAAACAGAGGTGGCTTTGTTGCGATCCAGAGACGTCGTGGGATAACGAATGAGAGGTGTAAAAAAATGAACTCCAGAAAATAAACAACAATACTCACGGACGTTGGAACAATAATCAGGGGAAAAGGAAGTCCTGACATATTGTCTTCAGAACATGGCAGAGGAGGGTGTGTTCTTCCACAAGGTATTGTTTTCAGTCAGAAACCGTTTAGCACAAAAAAACACTTACAAGAGATCTCTGTCTTAATAATAATAAAAAAATAACTTTCCCATCTTAATTTTGCTTATTGAGTAACTAGCTGAAGACAGGCAGTTACTGTCTTCAGCTAGTAACTGGAATCAGACCATTCCCAAATCAGGGAATGGTCTGCCTTGGCCCGATCCACACATCCAGGTCATCTCTCACAAAAGATTTCATTCTCCTTAAAGCGTTCCACACCCTGCCCAGTTAAAACCGTTTCATTGTAAAACTGCTCAACGTCTGTCAGGCTGGATGGAGAGACCACAACGTGAACGTGAACGTCTTGCCACAGCCCGGGATCTTTCAGCAAGGATTCCTTCAGGGTACTTCTACTTTCTTGAACAGTCCAAAAACACACGCGATTTGTCTTTTGAAATTGTCTTTCAAGACAATCTGTGAGGGAATGGACAATAGCGAAGTCTGGGAGTGAAGGTAAATGGCCTTATGGAGCCTGAGCTACAAAGCGTAGCCCAAGTCCAGTCCTCATGCGATACCATCCAGAAACTTGGATGGTATCGTTTCTGCTCCAACGCATCCAAATTAAACTCCCCAAATGGGCAACTTGGATGGAGGAGAAAGTTGCTAATACAGGACAACAGAACTTAGCTGACTGCCGCCACGATGCGTTTCCCTCCAGCTGACGTCAAGTTCATAAACCTAATAACTCATTCCTACATGTCTGCGCACATGGCCACAGTAGCTCCGCACAATGGCTCCCATTTACAGCCCATGCTAGCTGCCTGCACTGCAAGGCGAGAGGCATTAACGTTGGAAACGCCATCAAAGCCTGAGAGGAACCTCTGAGGAGACGAGAGGTTTACGGTCCATCTCCGGCAACCGCCTCCCCCCTTCACCCGCTCACACCACAGAATGTTAAACAAGTTTCAGGACCCGCACTGCAACGCAGCGCAGGGGGGGGAGTCTGCAGAGAGTGGGAGCCATTGGAGGCCCACTACATAGTCTCTATATTATATTAGTGCTTCATTCATGAGTTAAAAGTCTTTTCTAGCTGTCCATTCAGGCCTCACTCCTTCTCCGTGAATGAGAGACCGGCTGTGTTTATGGCCCCTGTTGGTGATTTAACAGGGTACGTGACCCTGGGGGAAATCTGGAGTTTGGAAAGTATGTGGGCAATATGAGAAAAGATCTAAACAGAGAACTCTGGTAGGGCAACAATGTAGGCTATGTAAACACATCCTGCCCCATTCTGCAGGTATAATTTATCGACAGCAGAGCAACAGTAATGTGTTGTGAGCGGCCGAACCGCCGAAGGTGCACTGCAGACTTCAGTGATATAAACTTACATTAGTGTGATTTAGCATTAGAAGGGCTCATGTTGTAATTATGAGTAATTTTCAGAATAATGTTTTTTTTTCTTTTTGCTGAAGACCCAAATCAAAATGTCTTGGCAACTGACTCAAAGAACAACCTCTTTTCACTCCACTGCAGCTGCTCACATCTGGATCCATTCACTAAAAGATTTTCAATGCTCTTACTGTTCGCACAGTGCACTATCTTGCCGCGCCCCTCCCGACGAAGGGAGACCTTAATGAATGAACAAATAAAAGCAAGGCCAGGCCTATCTCTGGGTTTATCCTGAGCGGTACAGGTGCAGCGAGGTTAAGGCTCGAGTGGGGCTGGGGCGAGTTGGGGGAGGGAGATACCGTCTGGTCAGACCCAAGGTCAGGTGATGATGGAGTAGCAAGAGAGGGAGTGTGTGGAGAGAGATTGTGGGAGATGAATTCAGCAGTGGATGCACCACCTGTAGCCTGCAGCCACTTATCTGCCATCTGGCTTGTGGAGGACAGATGGAGGAGGCACCTGACTCACACAAACAACCCAGGAAGAGAAGCCTCTCACTGGAGCACAGGGACCTGGGGTTAGGAGGTGGAGGGGGTAGTAAGAGTAGGAAGGCAGGAGACTTGAGCCTTTGGGAGCAAATCGAGACACATGGAGCCACTTTGCCTCACTAAAAGCTAGTGTCATGTCTACAGCGTCTGTACCTTGTCATTATCTGTCCCTGCATGCCCTAATTTCATCCCCCGTAGCTCCCTGGGACACCTATAATGAAGGTAATACAGAACAGGGCTGGTGCCAGTGGAACAGGCCCCGGGGGCCAGCAGGGTCAGTGACTCACGCCTTAACGAGGACGAGAGATGAGCACGCAACCTCGCCGGACTTTCAAATGGGAGACTCGGGAGCAAGCAAACATGCAAGCAACCACCTCCACCGCCCAGCTGCCAGTCTGCAGATCCATAACTGGCTCGGGATCAAGGCTCTCGGCCCAGGGGCCCTGCAGGCAGCGCGGGGGTCTCCGTGGAGCTGAGGTTGTGCAACTGGACTAATTTAAAGTCCCGCTGAGCTTTGCGCCCCGCCAGGCGCTGCACTTTAATGTCAAGGGAGCATGGACGGAGCCTAGAGTGTGCTGTGCAATTATCAAGCATGATGGGACATGGAGAGAGGAGAACATCTGGCACTGGTGGACAGGGGCGGGACGCACCTCCACCGCCTACCCCCCACTCCTACACTTTTCAGTTTTTTTTTTCCACGCAGTAGAGGCTTTCCTTTGATCTTCAGCTGGAGCTGTCAGCTGTGCCTCTTCAGATCAATCACACCAAAGTAGGATTACCCCAACCGTCAGTACTGTTGTACTGTACCGACTCTGCCGTATCGTAGGGTGAAATGGATCTGGGCTAAGGGTAAAATTCGGCTGTATGTTCAGGATGTCCCCTTTCCCTGTCTGTCTCTACTTATCATTTATTTCCCACTGCCAGACAGACAGACAGATGGTCTCCCGGGTACAGAGGAGCAAAGTTATAGTTTAACTTCAAAGCGCCCTGCGTTGTACGCAATATTGGACGTTTCTTACAGGGGAGGGTGATAGATAATCCACTATCCAAATGAAAACAAACTCCTCTCTGAATACAACAAAGGGAGTTTTTGCTCCATAGGCTCTTGCGGTAATTAATTCAGATCTCGTAACATAGCACACAGCGCGAGGAGTGTCACTGAGAACATAACATTTGCACAACACCTCACCATCTGTTTACATGGGCGATCACTAATGACATGCCGCAATTAGGCCTGTGAACTTGAAAACAGAGGAGACGTGTGTTGGCCAGAGAAGAACGCCATCTTGTCGCGCTTAAGGCGTTGCGGAGACGCATGATGTCATCGTCCTGACTCGCAGGCACCCTGTCCTTTGTCCAATTAGGGATGTTGTAGGGTAAGGTAATGGGGAACGGGTGTGTCCTTTAAAAAGAGGAAGAAAATCAGACAAGGAACGGCTTAATGGAAGGGTAAACAGAATGGTTTATGGTTGAATTTATGCGGCCTCCTTGTTAGGAGAGGAACACTATTAAATGAGTCAAGCCAGGCAAACAGTAAAGGGAAACTTTTAGGATCCTTAAGCTGTCATACAAAAGACCGAACATAAAGCATGAAAGTGGTGTCATCTATATGGAAATTCAGTATATTTCCTAAAGATTCCGCATTGTTATAACAATCTGATTCGTGCCTTGGTGCCTTGTGCGTGCAAGTCGAAATCCAGAAGACGCCCAGAAGAAGACAGCATTACAAACAGATGTTCCACAGAGATGCTTCAAACAGCTGGAAGCAAATAAAAAAAGAAAAATCTATTGTCTTTTTTAATATATGTTTTTTTTGTCTAAGATACTGTATTACTGTAACCCAGAAATGACTTGTTGCAAAATAAATCTAAGTGATACTTTGCCGTGCTGACTGATGGCACCCCATACTTTGCGTTTAAATCCCTTAAAAGCTTCATGGTAAGGTTACTGTTTTCTAAGTGGCACAAACAGTGTCTTTCGCCTCCCTTTCATTCTTCCTTAAATATGGGTTTGGGAGTTTCTCAGCTTTCAACGACCAGCTTGAGGCACACTGTAAGAGCAGTTCTTGTTGCAGCTCCCTGCCCCCCAAAGTAACACGCAGGGTAGATTTTACACCAGTGGTCGGTCAGGTAAGAATATGCGGAAAACCATAAGGAGTTTCTGCAGCTCCAGGAAGACAAGAAGAAGAGAAGTGTAAAAAGATGTATAGTCGAAATATGTTGGAATATTATGTTTTTTATGGTTTAATTCGCTTGTTAAGCAAGAGTAAAGAAAGCAACAGAAAACAATAGGTCTTGAAATTCTAATCCACACCATTAACTCTTTATTCAAAGAGTATTATGTAAAACTGACTTTTTTTTTGTTTTAGGTCGTGTTATTCCCTCATCAAAAACATACTTGTGGTGTTGCTTTGATTTGATTTTTTATGAATGTTTGAGAAATCCTATTCAGGTCTGAAGACCACCTGGGTGGAGCTAGCTCCGCCTTCGAGGACGAAGCTCCTCCTCTGATTTGAAGTTTCCAAGCTTCCGCCTCACATAGCAGCCCCCTCCGCCACTCAGCTCCTTCAGACTAGCCAGCAGCAATTAGCAAACACCTTGTGCAACTGCACATCTGCTGAGCTCAATATACGAGCTACTCCTCAGTGCAACGACGGTAAAAACGTTGTTGAAGGGTCAATAGAGGAGCCATGTTGTGCGATGACTTCCTGAAGACGGAGTTTCAGAAACATCAGGAGTTAATTAAAGAGACAAAGGCCCAATTTCTAGATGTTAAATTACAAAGTCAAATTTCTTTTGAGCCATATAGAGCATTTCTGTAATGAATAACTGAAGGTAACGCCGTTACTTGATTATGCTATAAAATGGTCCTATGTGGAAAACACATAACAAACTTTAAAAACTAACGTTTGAATAAGTCATAAAGAAATTAAAAAACAGATAACTCACAAATTCAGCTACAATGCAGGATGAAAAACGTGTCATTATAGGTTGGATTTTTATGATGGGAGGAGGGGTAAAATAGGGGTAACTATTTTATAATCTAGTACCGTTTTTATATTAAATTACCTGTAAACAACAATAAGGAAACACAACTGAATTAACATTAGATAATGAAGTCCCAGTGAATTTAGTTGATAAATTTTATAAGCCTGAAAAAAACAAAGCAAAGCAAAGGTAAACTGGTCTGGTCTAAAGGTGACTTTAAGTAGGACAGCAAACCTCTGTGCTTACAGGAAGTTATTTTGTTGAATTTGTTTTAGCATTTCAGTCCAAAAGATTTTTTTCTTATTCATTACCCATCACTTAAAAAGCTTGACTCAGATATCAAATAGCACAAACAGAAAGTTTTCAGATCAACACATTTTTTTACTTACTTACTTATTTCAGATCCGAAACTTTTTTTTCATATGCAACATAAACTAAAGGCGCCAGTTTACGCTCCACCCAAAATTAAAGACCTTCCACATTGTTATGTCGTTGCAGTGTTGCTGAACTCCTGTTATCTTGTCATTACGCTGTTTGAACAAGAGAGGTTAGGTCTAACTACAGGCCTGCGGCAGCGTCTGACGCAGACAGGCACCAGGGTGAACTTTAAGCCTGCTTACACGGAGGAGAATGTGAAGAATGGCTAAAGACTCGCGACAAGAACGGATGAGCGTTTCAGAGGTTTCCTCTCCACTAAATGTCTGAGAAGCACTACAGTTGGTCGGATAAAAATATTTGTATGTTATATTGGAAACAAACTTGAGGTGAATAAAGTCAAAGCAGAACTGAATCTACAGGTGAAGAGCTGACCGAAGTTGAAGTTTTGCTTTGAAACGCACAACAGGCGACTACTCAATACTCCTGGTAGACAGACGTCACTATTCACTACAGCGTGTTTAAACTCTAAAGTGCAAAAAGTCTCCCAAAAAGTCAAATACTCTGCGTTCTTTAAAGAATGTCGCCATTTTCAGATAGTGTGCAGCTTTCGAACTGAATTGGATATTTCTATTTATGCGCCGTTTGTTGCCTCTTGTAACACTTCACTCTACGCAGCATCAATATCTTGAGACCGGCCTTGCAGAGACTCAATTATTGTGAGATTTGGGGTCGTAGCACGCCTCAAGACTTAATCTGAGTCTTGTGTAAACGAAGCCTCAAAGTCTGGACCGCTCCAGTCAGACCCAAACAGCACAATCTTTGACCGAGAGTCACGTAGCTGCAAAACATGCCTAATAACAAAGTGATTTTTCATCGCCGCCCCCAACTCAGAGACACACAGTCTGGGTGATAGTGGAAGTGGCATTGGACATGTTGATTATCTCCCCCTCCCAAGGTTTTTTTTTTCTTTTTCAGTGAGCAACAGCAAACACAGCAGATAAAGAATGAGAACCGCTGGCCGTGGAACATGTGTCTGCCTGGCTTATCATGATGGATAAAGTGAGAGAGGAAAAATGCTCTGAGGATGTTTTCTTTTTTTATCTGTAAGCGAGGGTGAACTAAGTACAGATTTTGCAATAGTAATATTTGTGATGGCACACACTTGTGGAGGCGTTAAATAGGAAAGCTTAAGTTTGCTGTTGGTTGAAACAGTACGTTTTTTTAGAAAACGGCCGTAACATCCGAATGTTTTTTCTCTCCTTTGAGCATTTTTTGGCAACCTTTCCGCTTTCCCTCTGCGTCCCTGCGCTCACCAGGCTTTTGTCCGTCCCCAGGTTCCGGCCCAGTTTAGCTCGGCTCAGCACAAGCCTTGTCCCTATGAACTCAAGTTGACTGACCCCAAAGCGCAGCGTGCGCACAATGAATTCATTGAAAGGCAAAAAAGCGAGGGAAGACAATTTCTCAGGAAAAAGGACAATGGGCGTTCTCCTCCGTTTGGCTCACCCTTTCATCCTTGGCCGTCCACAAGGGACGCAATTGTTTGGACACAAAGCGATACGGGGCGAAGCTTTAGAAGACGCATCGCTTTTAATTAACTGTTGGTAATGATCTCATTATTGGGGCTAAGCGGGTTTCCCGGGCTCAGCGTTGCGCACGGAGGTGATTCTGGGGTCACCGTTGTCAGGGCCCCCACTCCAACCGACAAAATATGGACGAATTTGTCCTGCCACCACGGTGCATCGGCTCAGACGCTGTCAGACTCCACCAAACCATTCAGAGGACAGGAAGTGTCTTGTCCCAGCATAACAAAAAGCTGGAAGTTGACATATTTCACCAGGTTTTTTGTTTTTGTTTCATTCTGATTTATTTGATTAACAAGATTTTGAATATTTTGTGGCATTTTATTCAATAGGTCCTTTTTAAGTGTCCAGTTGAATGACAAAGTCTGTCTATGTCTGCATCTATCCACAGGTAAAGACATCCATGAGGTTTAAAAGAACCATAGCTGTGGCGGCTCTGTTAGGTTTTTTTTTGTATGTGTCAGTAGAAACAACTGAATTTCTTGCTTAAAAAGCACATGATAGTGTGAAACACAAGAGGCAGCTGGCATATTCATGGAGGGAGGGGAGTGTTGAATATAGAAACGGACGAGGAAGGGGGAAGAAACGGGGAATTTTCAACTTCTTATCTCCAGACAGGCCTGGAGGAAGCCTGGCTCCCCTCCCAAGGACAGTCCTTAACCGCTCCTATCTGCCCGTCTCACACAAACACCCACCTACTGGATCCAGTGTGCGTACACTCACATGATTTCCTGCCTATCTACCTCCATCCGTCTAGTTTAAAGAAAGACTTTAGCTTATCTGATCTCATGGACCAACAGAAAAACCGGACGGAAGTCTACGCAGCATTTTAAGTAATGTTGATGGTTCGTTTTATGGAGATCAATTCGATGGAGAAGATATGAGAAAATATGTTTTCTCCTAATTCAGTTGCATGAGAGCAGTCACAAATCGTTCATGATTTACTCAACAACCAGCCGATCCCACCATGGGGTTTTAGTAACGTCTGGACGTCCCGCTTACTGCTCGACAAAACCACTTGGTGTTGTTCTGTGAAGTCTGCTGAGGGTCAGGTAACCTTCACTCAATGTTTTGACCGAGCCAACACTAAACCTACTCTTCTGATGCCACTACCCAGCCAGCATACCTAGGTGGGCCCCATATGGAGAAAAGGAGGGCAGGCAATAAGGGTCCCACATGGATTTGCCCATGTTGGGCCACCGCCATGTAGGGCCCGGCCCATGTAGGCAGTGGCCCTATATGGGCAAACCCATGTGGGGCCGACAGTCATGGATTTCCTGTGGAAAGAGTTAGCCTTCTCCAACCAAGCTTCCTTTTATAAGTTAGCGCAGAGATTTATGTGGCAAAACAAATATTACATTTGATGAGAAAATACAAGCATGTATACTGTTGTTAGAAGACTTGGACAATAACTGTTCCGGTAACATTTTCATGCTAGGTGTTAGCCTAAATGCCATCAATCAATGCCCAGCATTTTGGCTAATGCCAAGCATTTCAGCTGGGAATTAGCCAAAATGCTAATTCCAATTGTTAGCATGTCAACGAGTTTGATGTCTCCCTTTGTATATTTCATTGATATTCTACTTAATCGTGCTAAGACAAAACTTAACACGATTTTACCTGCTTCATGAACTCACCACCTAAGAAGGATATTCAGTGGCAGCAGGAAGAGGAAGTCGCATAACACAGACCAATAGGAAGCCAAAGCAGCTTCTCTCCGTTTCACCATGAGCATCACTGAAAATAGTAAAAAAAAATAAATAAAAAGTTTAAATTCCAAAAAGAAAATAAATCCAGATTCGATCAAGAAAATAATCTGCATGCCTGGGATGCAGTTTTGCTAGCAGTGCACTAAAAAAAATAAGCGTTGCAGTTGTTCATATCTGGTTTTGCAAATTGGCTGCACAACTAGCTTGGGGTTTCTCCTGAACGTAAGCCAACAAACTGTAACAACCATTTAACAATGCTGTCATCAGGACTCTGTGATTGGAACACATCCTTCTCGTTATGAACTTCACTTGCTGTGATTCCTTTGTTTCCCCGATTTGAGAAGCGTGAGGTTAATTAGTTGTATCCAACACCAAGGTACATGAACTTTGTGATCAAAAGCCGTGTTTCCGAATTCACACCACTAATTAGTGTCAGTGAGCTGTTTGCAACTTTACATGACGTGCCTTCAGGCAGTGTAACAGGAGCAAATGTTTTTCTGTGAAACCAGAAATGGTGCTATGACACATGCAAAGTGTTGACAATGAAACTATTGGGACACCAGAAGGCTCAACGCAATGAGCCTCAGGAATGCACACCATAAATATGCTACCTGTTCAAAGCAGGTTAAAGCTGATCCATGAGGAAAGGATGCTTCTGTGTATCTCTGCCTCTCTAAGAGGTGCAGTATTATTATTTTTTCAGGTACATAGTACCATTTTATAGCACAATCAAGTGACTATGTTAACTTCAGCCATCATAAAAACATTCTGTATACCAAATATAACTGAAGATAAATTTGACTTCACATTTGAACACCTTGATATTGGGTCTCTGTCTAAGAAACTTGTGCTCTACAGGATGTGATCATAACATGGCTCCTCTATTAAGCCTTTAAAGGTTTTTACCAGCGTTGCTCTGAGGAGTAGCTCCTACAATGAGCTCAGCAGATTCTACCAGGTGTTTGCTAAATGCTGCTGGTTAGTCTGAAGAAACAGAATGTGGGAGGGATGCTCTGTGTGGCAGAAAACCTGGAAACTTCAGGTCAGAGGAGGAGCTTCTCCCTTGAAGGCGGAGCTAGGTCCACCCAGGCAATTGGCACAGATGATTGGTTGCCACAGGAGATTCAAGGATTTCTCAAACATGCATGAAAGAATAAAAACAACACTCCAGATGTGTTTCTGATGAGGAAATAACATCATAGCACCAAGTAAAGATTAAAAAAAAAAGTAAATTTTAGAAAATACTAACTGTTTTTTTAAGAAAAACTTTTAAAAATCCCCTTGCAATTTTTCTCACAAATTGCCAGGGGAAAGCATCCCTCATCTGCTCATAGTTTGTGTGTCCTTTCATCGCCATCGGACGATGCTTTGCAGTTAATTAAGTGCACAGATTTGACTGCTCCATAATCCTCTAACACTACAGCCTGCAGCCTGGGACAGGGAAAATAAAATACACAATACCTGTTTTATTTATGATTTGGATGTCTGCCAAGGAGCTAATTAGAGTTAATAGACAATTCTGTGCAGCATCATAATGTAAACGGAATGTTTTACATGCTCATAAAGACAGAATATGAACACTCCTACAGTGGGGCCTTTAAGCAGAACCACATAGGCCCCAGCAGATCTGAGCCCAGAACAGGAGAGATGCTGGGAGGCAAACGGAAGCTTCAAAGGAAAGGCGTTTCCTGGACTCCCCAAGACTAAAGTGAGAGAAAGCACGCAACATGGCTGCATGCTTTTACTAATCGCCTCTGCGTTTAAGTGACTTGGCCACTTTTAAAGGAGTCAGTTGCTTCTTCCCCTTTTAACTCTCTAGACATGGCGCGGCGGGCATTCCCTGTCAAGTGGCGCACTAACGGAAGGAAAGAGGAAGAGTTGCTGATAAGAAGAAGGTAAACAGCCTGGGCATTGGCCGAAACGCAGACTCCGAACGTCTTCTCCACTTGGTGGGTGACGGGATGGGCTCTCGTTCCCTTCGGCCCTCGATCACACTTCAAACACTGTCAGATGTTCCTGGGCCGACTTCTGCAGGTGCAGCATCTGAGTCACTCTGAGTGAAGCGCTGGTTTAATGAGGTAATGACACAACGTGTAGCCACGCCGCAGCCTGGTCCACCTGGACAAAGCCTTCACACTGATTGGATACGTTTTGCAGCTCCTTTGTCACTGTGCACTGTAGAATATTTTACTTCATTCTGAAACAGTAAAATAAAGTAGTTTGTAGTATTTTTGCATGATCGTGTATATGATTGGAGATCCGTTTTCGAGTACTTCTGTTCCTTTTTCAAAGGCTTTGCAATGTGGCTTTACTCACATTGCAAAGCCCTTTCATTACTGGTTGTTCAAGTCTGGGACCAGCTGGAAAAGGCCAAAATGTGACATGAACAGACTGATGTTCACTATTAGGCCACTGGGTGAGGAGAAATGAGAAGACTTTAACCGAGGTAGCACAAGGAAATTTTAAAGGGGCAGTACTATGTGTTTTCCATTGACATAGTGCCATTTTATAGCATAATCAAGTAACTATGTTAACTTAATTTGTCAAAAATGTTTTTATTAAATATAGCTTCAAACAAACAAACTTAGTAATTTAACTCCTTGAAATTGGGGCTTTGCCGCTTTAAAAACTCCTTCTCTTTCTGAAACTCTGCCTTCAAGTCATCACAGCTTTGCTCCTCCAATGTTGCACTGAGAAGTAGCTCCTATATTGAGCTCAAAAGAGACGCAGTTCCACCAGGTGTTTGTTGGGGAGGGCAGCTCTGAGAGCTGGAAGCTCAGAAGCATGGAAACTGCAGCTCAGAGGTGGAGCTGTGTCTTGAAGGCGGAGCTAGTTCCACCCAGGTGGTTTGAATAGCTGAATGGTTGCCATGGAGATTAAAAGATTTCTCAAGCCTACATGAAAGAATCAAGGTGAGACTCCGGGTATGTTTTTGATGAGGGAATTTAAATCGTGTTTTGATTCCCTCATCAAAACACGATTTAAAACTCAAAAAAAGTCAAATTTACATAAAACAGCCTCTTTAAAAAATAGAGACTTTATAGAGTTTTATCCTTTTCTGACAAAAATTATTTCGGCCCCACCTGAATCTACATGAGATTTTTTTTTTTTTTTTTTTTGGCTGTCCACCTGAGAAGAAATGTTGACTTTGTCACAATCTACCACTAAAAATGAGCATTTAGAAATAGTCAAATATGCCGCATATTCTCATGGGGTTTAGTATACAAAGGCAGACCACTTGCTTATTAGAGCCTTTTGAAAGGATTTGTGAATGAAGGATGAACACTCAGGTCTTACCACAAATGGATGTGGATTCTTTAATAGTGAAAATGTTACCTTTTTCAAGTTTATAGCATGATTCTTTACCTATTTCTAAACCAAACTATAGCAAATATATGAGCAATCTCAGCTGAATATCAGAGTCCAGAAGTTTTTACTAGCAAAGAATAAAAGTAGGAAGTGTAATATGAATGTAAATTTATGGTAATTAGGTCCCAACAGGAGTAAGAAATCAGAACGCCCCTCCACTCTCTGCCTCGTATACACTCAAAGTAAACGAGGTAAACATTGTAAAATTGAAATAAAATTAGACAATGGTTAGATCAAGGTAGGCTTTCCAGCTGCATGCTGCTCAGCCTACGCTGCTTGCACTGCTGGTGACAGAATCAACCGCAGCTAAGCATATACAAGTTCCAAAACAAACAGGGGAACAAAAGGAGCAAAACCGTCTTGTGATGTCTGATCGTACCCAGGGACGCTTACGTGCTCCCTCCAATCTCTTTCTTCCCGCCTTCCCCGGCGTTGGCATGCGCTTGCTCGTTTGCTGCCAACTCCCGTGAGTTCAGCTCCAACTTTCTGCACACAAAACAACATTCATTTGACCACAGAGTCCTTACATGCAACGCGCGCCTATAGCGGGCCAGGCGGCCCGCTTTGGCAGTTAATGATTCGGAATGAATTTCTTTTTACTGTAAATAGAACTGAACGGAGTGGTTGTGACCTACATTTGTGACGCACATTTATGATTACTGGATGGCAGACTCCTGCAGGCTGAGGAGTTTCTTCATCATCACTGTCTCAGATTCATACAAGCAAGGCTTAAGTGTTACTTTAGATGGCGTAATAGTGTGGGTTTCTGTGTACGTGTGATGCTCCTTCAGTCCTCTGTTTTTATTTCTCTGATGATTTACACAGGATTCAATAGTGCAACATTATGCTCTGTATGAGATTCAATGTATTTGTGGGGACAAACCCTAAAGACTTGTGTGAGTGAATACTACAGGGTGCTAGTTAGTGAAGATAACGGGAACCGAGTTGTCCTGAGTTAAGTTTATTTAAACAAGGACAGCACATGAGATCATTTTACACGATCAAACAAGGCAACTGCTGTTTTATTACCATGCAAAGGTAATCTAGTCAAAATAAATAAAAAGTTAATTTATTTGGACTTTTTTTTATAAAGTACAGCTAAACAAAACTAATCAGTCAACACACATACATTCCTGTTTCATTGTACTTGTGTTGGGCTTGCATTGAATTCCCTTCATTTCTATAGCCTAACCCTGACGTTTTACTTTAGCCTAACCACCTCATGTGTTTACCAAACCCTATCTCAATTCACACCTTTGTCCTAACCCCCCAAATTATGTGTTTACAATGTGTGGACTTGGTAAAATGTCCTCACAACTACAAAGGTCCTCACAACGTTGGTTGTTTGTCAAGGGTAAAGTCTTCCCAACAACGGCTTTCCTTTGCCTTTTAAAAAAGGTGACGAAGTCACATCTTGCACCGCCACAGGAGAGTAGGCTGGTTTACATCAACAACGTTGACATATTTGTTTTTATTTCATGCATTTTTTCACCTGGGAGTTATTAACATTTTTATCATCGATGGTACGCTGTTCCAGATCCGAGGAGATGACCGAAGATAAACCAAATGATGTTTCGGGTTTCGGTGGTTGCAGCTCCTGTCTTGCTTGTCTTTTAGAATCATTCTGCTCACTAACACTGGGACAAGCCCATTGATGCATTTAAAAGTCATGTTTTAAAAAGGTTAGTTTTAGCACAAGCTGTATGTGTGTGTTGGTGATGAGGGTGGGAGGTGTTTACAGAGCACATTCTTTTGGAGTCCTCGCAAATTTAGGCGTACAAGCGTGTGTTTGCGTGCGGTGCTAATAGCTTCGGCATTAGTTGGTGAAGACTTGAGTCTAAACATCCCCCGGGGGGTTCTCAACAGACAGCATAAACACTGCTAACATAATGAAGAGCTGGAAAGACAATACAAGCACCCTCCTCCCTCCCCTGACAACACACGCTCCACCACATGCCTCCCTCCCACCAAACAGCAGCTATACGACCACAGCTACACCCTCAATGCCCCACATGAAATAAAATAGGGAAAAAAAATATGGATGTGGTTTAATTAAGATTGATCGAAGGCAATCCTCCACCCTTCCTTCTGCTAAGTGTTTGTACACAAACTACTGGCTACTGCTAATTGAACTGCCACACCCTCCTCTAAACTGCCTGAGGGGATGTGGAAGAGGGGGGACGCCACCAGGCAGCACGGTAAATATTTGCTTTTTATCTTCTTTACTCCTCTGCTGACTCAAGTGTTTGCATCTCTCCTCCTTCCTAATTCACTCCCATCTTGTTTTTTTCTTCTTTTGTATAACAAAAACAATTAGCCTGAAGGAAGAGTCAGAGGGTCTTCTTTTAAATTTGAGTGTTGCCAAATAACTCAGCTTTAAACTACTAAACTCTGAATGCCAGTGAAGGTGGAATCAAACAAAAAAAAATAAAAGCAATTTACAGTCTTGGAGAGGCACGACAATCAAGGAGGGTATTTTTTATTTTATTTCTATGACTCTGATCCTGTATCATGGACAATTTAAATTATTCTAACCCTGGACATATTGAACGAAAGTTTCATCAGATGAATGACGCATCTCATATATACTGCGCATATGCACCACTGCTTTGGAAATAACAAAACTCCTACTCAAATGTTCAATAAATGGTCCAATAAGAATATTACTTGGTCTTATTTAATGCCACACATGCACTCTGTCTGCACTGATGAAGATTTGGCTACTTCTGTAGTGACAAAAGCTTGGAGAAGCTCTTGCTGAAAGAGTCATATGACCACTGCCACACCCTAGTCAGACTCAAAACTAGAACTAAATTAAACTCACACACAACTGCAAAGATATGATAGGTCATGATGCCAGACCTACTGTTAACATTGGCAGCATTTGGAATCTGAAATCAGGGAATACTTCTCCAAATACTTAGTCTTGATGTCCATTTTTCATAGGTTCTAATGCCAATCAGTTGTTGAACAATGTTTCAGCAGTAGTTAAAACTCTGTGATTAACATCATACAGGCAAACAGCACCACGGAAAATGAATAATGCTCTTGGACTGGTCTTTTGGTAAATGCCAGCCAGCGGCATGTCAAGCAGTATTGTATTTCAAGGTATTTTAGCTTCCTAATTGCGTTTTCTTTCCAGTATTTTAGGTGTGCACAATGGAAAACCATGAGTCATAAATAGGCAGACGTCCGCTGTTCTATGATCAGACATCTCTTACTGGTCTTATGTCCTGTACTACACTGAGTCCCACATTAAGACATGTATGCATTTCTTAGGATCTGGACCAGTAGTAGTACTCACACATATAGCAAATTTAAAAGGTTCCAGTAGTCACACCAACATTTAAACTGTGGCATTGCTATTGGCTTGGTAAAGCCCCCAATGGCACAGATCTCTGGCATTGTGATTGTGCAATATGTTTCACCATTGTTGCCATTTTTTTCACTGTTTAAAATCGTAATAGACCTGAACTCTGTTTCATCCAAGTTTGGAACCACGGTCTTTGACATAATCCGTCTCTTCTGGAATGGAAACTGTGAGCTTTTGAGCTCTGACCTTGACACAGTCTAGTTTCCTTTAGGTTTGAATCATGGAGTGTGGCCAATTAAAAAAAAAAAAAAAGATTTATTGTGACAGTATATTACATTGCAGCCTACATAACGTCGGAAACTAAAGTTTCTACAAATGAGAAAAATGGGCATTGCCAGTGATTGCTGTTCCTGTACAAGATGATCAGAGGCTACTCTGTGGATCTTGGCCCACAAGCAATTGCAAATCCCATAATGATTTATAATGTCAAGGAATGTGGCTGCTTAAACCGTAAATAAGGCTTTAAGTAATAAAATAGACCCTTGTTCCGTTAAAATTGTCAGAAGCTTTCAAGCTCTTCCCAAAACGTCCACCATTTAGCCAGTCCCTCTGCATCACAAGCAAATGTTCAACTTTAACTCTGTTTATGTCAACTTCAAGAATCTATGTTTAGCAGCGTAGCTGTTATGAACCGGTGCTGGAACTGAGCCCTGGGGACAAAATGAATAGAGGAACCGAGGGAAGATGAGAGGCTTCTGAAGTTATGCACTCCTCAAATGACAGGGTTATAGGACCTACAAAAGATGTCCCAGACTCTTAAAAGTCTGAGAGCTAAAAATGCTTGTGTACAGTTGGTGTGCAATGATTTTGAAAATGTCAAGACTGAAGGAACATCTCTAGCTAACCTGATACAGCAGGAGTCCCTCACACTAGACCTAAAGTCCATGTTGTGCTCTAACAACATGTCTCTACCCTCATTTAATTGCCTGTGACAATGTCGACTTTGATGAAAAAAGACTTTTACCCAGCCAGCATACCTAGGTGGGGCCCATATGGGGAAAAGGAGGGCAAGAAAAAGGAGGACACGGTTTTGCCCATGTAAGGCTACCGCCTACATGGGCCCACCATGGAAACCGTGGACAAACCCATGTGGGACCCATATTGTCTACCCTCCTTTTCCCCATATGGGGCCCACCTAGTTATGCTGGCTGGGTAGTTACCAATGCACTGAGGATGCTGAATTTGTGGCTGCAAGAGTGTTCACAACAGCTCACTTGTTCTTTAGCCTACCAGATGATCACATAGTCTATAAGACGGAGGTTCTGAAAATTATTTTAGCAACTCTGACTTAAAGGAATAAGGGTGATATCTTTGGCAGATCACACAGAGTAGTCTTGCTACAGTAGACAGGCTGTCTTAGAGAGAAAAGAAAGCACAGCAAACATCGAAAATATCTCAGAAACTTGTGTTTCTCAAAGGCTGTAGTTTACGAGTGTTGGCAGGACAGAACAATAGATGGACAGTGGGAATGAGGCTTCGTCTGCAGTAATGCGGGCCCTGATTTGCTCTGTTGTGGTGAAGAAAAAGCGGAGCCAAAAAGCAAAGCTCTGGATTCAATGGTCCGTCTACATTTCGACCCTCACCCTGTGGTCATGAGATGTGGATCGTGCCAATGACCTTCCTCCAGAGGATGGCTGGAGGTAGCTTTGGGAACAGGGAGAACGAGGCTGATCCAGAGGGAACTCGAAGCACAGCCGCTACTTCTACGCATCAAGTAGAGTCTATAGGGTGTGGCTCGCAAAGGCCACACCCTACAGACTCCTCTCAAAGACCAATTTTTTTTTATGAACTCTCCACATTTTAAATGGAAGACATCTTAAGTATCCAAATTAAAACACAGCAATCACAACCAATAAATGAAGTGGAAATAAAAAACCACACCCAAAAGAAGCCATAAATAAAAAGGGATTGTGATGGTTTTGTAATCAAAACTGCAACAGGCTTTGTGATAACTACAGATACTGTATTGACATCATCCTTTATTATTGTTCAGCCTTATTAGCATACATTTCCGTGTGTTAATGTAGCATCAAGCGGTAACGGCAACGTCAGCAACAGCTAGTTAGTGGGTATTTTTCACCTCAATGAGCAATTAAACACTTCAAATATTAAATCGGAATCGCAATATCTTCTTTAGCGCCATAATGCTACCCATGGTAAACCGCCCGTGGTGTGTTATATGAGGAACAATAGGTACGGGCTGTTTAATTTTACAAAAAAAATGTGAACTAAGAGCATCCTCTATAGCAGAATGGTTCCTTTGGACACAGTATGCAACTTGTGTTTAGAAACTGTGTGAAATGTTGTAATATCCACTCAAGTTTCATCTCATCAAGTGGTTACTATTTTTATTCAGCCTCATCAGAAGCAACCCAACAGACGAAGTTACACAAACAGGCCTAACTCACGGAAAAAGCGAAAGGTATGCGTGACCACACCCTGCCTCATGCCACACAATCTGGTGAGAACTCTGCGCCACGGAGATCGGCCGGGTTACTTCTCGTGTTTTCCTGCATCTCTGAGCCGAGCTCATGTAAGGAAAAGATATTTATTTCTCCGGGGAGATTTAATAATTCCGCAAATTCAAATCATATTCCTCCCCAGTTGGCTCCGTGGCCCATTTCCACCGCTTTCTCTCTCCTGAATGACATTTTCCAAAAACTCCAATAATGACTAGATTCAATTAAACCGTGAACCCTTTTACACATGATTCTGTGATAAATGAGGGGAAACACAGGCGGGGTGGACCAGCAAGGCTTTGATGCCCTCATTCTTTACCTTTACAGAGGAACCGCAGTGAACTATGGACAATGTGAGCCTTTCATTTAACGTCTGCGTGGAGCTGTGGGCGCGCAACCCACAGGAGCACAGGATCAGTACGCTGTACCCGCACACAGCATGCACATATTTATTCTCGAATCACACACTACGCCAAATAGTTCTCATAAAGTTGCATGCAATTACACTTCGGTTTGGCGCCTTAAGTCACAAATCAGGGCATGGAATTTATACGAATTAAGTGAATGCACAGAGCGGCGCAGCAGCGTGTTTCCCCGAGCATCTAGCTGTGTGGTTCAACTTCACCCGAAAACTCGTAAAGGTTGCGGCTTTGTAAAAAAAGAAAAAAAAATATATATATATATCTAAAAAAAGAGAGGGGGGCATTTTTGAGCCTCTCAGCACCTTTTGCTAATGGCAAACATAAAACTGCAACCGTTTTGGGCAAATCAGGAGGAGCTGGCAGTGTACGGGATTAATGATGAAAAGTGTGGCGCTTCAGTGCCGGTTAGTCATTCCCAGGACAGGAAGTTAAACTTTCTTCGGTAATCATTGGGTTATGTTCATGAAAGGGGGAACTTTTTTTGATCCAGCGATGAATGATTTCCTTACATCCTACGTATGCGAGCGAGGCTCTCCGAGGTTTCCCAACACCGTCTCTAAACCGTCCGGCGCTCGCCGTTCCATGGAGCACCCGTTCTGAAGATGTGCGACACGTCTGGAAAACGTTAGCTTCTATCAGTTGGAGACGAAGAAAAGAAAAAAAACATCTCTTCTCCAGCTTTCCTAAGGTTCCCCCTTCTCAGCAACAGGAAGTCATGTGGCGTTTGAAAGGCTAACCACAACCTTTATGCCCCCTCAACCCCGCACCCCGCTCCCGCCTCCAACCCCCAGCTTTGATGAGCGTAATTGAGAGCTGGTTGGTTCCAAGGAAATGAAAAGGTAGCGCTGCTTCATCATGTATAATCATCGCACGTTATAAAAAACAGAGCAACTCAGTAGGGGGGCAGGGAGGGTTGGCACAATGGCGAGCGCTTAAAATGGGTAAAGTATTAAAAAAACACAATGAATATCTGAATCTGGGAGGATGTTATTTCATCATTTGTTGTATTTTTGTGTGAGGGCTAGAGCGCTAAAAAAAAAAAAAAAAAAAAAGACTCCTAACACCTAGAAAGAGTGGGAGTCTGTAATGTGTGCTGAGGCTGGTAGGCTGCTCCAGGCTGTAACACGATGCCATAACGAGCCAGCCCTCCTGCTGGGCATTTCTTCCTGTCTGCTCTCTGCCTCAGACCGTCTACCTGGGGTAAACCACTCGACCTCTTCGCTTTTCAGCCTGTGACCTTCTGCGTGCCGTCAGGACACGTCTCTGATTTCACGACGACCTTTAATGACGGCCCCCACAAAATTGTTCTGGTGCTCAGTTGGTTGAATTGATAAATAAAAAACAAAGGGACAAGCTTGTTAATCACCCTACTGTGGACGTACATCAGAAAATATGGGGTTAGCTAACCCGGAAGGCGTTTAGCGTTCCTACTGGAGCCCCTCCTCCTTTTAGAGAGATATCTCTCGACAAAACGCAAGCAAGTAAATTCAACCTCTTGGTAACAGTAACCGCGTGTTGTACTTGCCGTGGGGTGCGGTGAATGGGGTTTGGAGGGGTGGCGGGGGTCCGTGGAGACAGACATGCAGGCAAACGGCTTTCATTAGCAGAGCTCTTAGCGGGCTCCCGTCAGTCACCGTGCTACTGGAGCAGAACTGCGCAGAGCTGCTAAACGGTACGGAGGGCAGCAACACAAAGCATCAAAGTGCAACGCGCAGGGATGGAAAAACAAACCAGTAAAAGAGCAGCTAAATCACACATTGGAAGCCTGTCAATACGCAGACACGAGGACAAATAATTAGTGCAGTGCAGAAAAGAATGAGACGTTTACAGCAGGCAGTCCTGTAATTAGCCGAGTTATTTACAGGGCGCTGTCTGCTTGGTAAATGAAGACATCTGGCGTTCGCTCAGCCCTAATTTGTAACTCGCAATTTTGGCTTAATAATGAATTAGCAAGAATGGCCATTACAGGCACAAATGTCCTTTGTGGCACAATATGGACAGCAGCAGTGCTATCACTCTGATGGAAGGTATAGCATTGGATCATCACTGCCACGCCAATGTCGACTTGAGTTGGAAGTGGAAGGCGGTTGAAGGTATACGATTTGAGCTTTGTTGTCATGCCACTGGACATTGGAATTTGGCACAATTTGATTCCTTTGTACACTGAAATACTAAAGAGTTAAATGTGATCGGATAATGATCCAAAACATTAGCAACAAAATGTCTGCAAAAAAGTCACGTCCAGTTTTTTTTAATACAATATAGCGATCTTACAAGAGCTAGCTGTCTGTAGATGTTTAGCTAATGTTTGAATTATATGTCATGTGATCAGTGTAGCTATACTGTAATTCCCATGAAAGTTTTTTGAAGCTTTAATAATCCCTGAGCTCAACTCCTGATACCTGTTGTCGGTTTTGATCTTTAGATCCATATCTACACCAATATTTTTTTATATTACTCCTCAAACTGACTTTGAGGCATTTCAAACATTCTAATTTCTAAACAATTTCTGAACACATTTGTTCAAGTACTGCTTGTATTTCAACAGTTTAGTGAGAAATATAATGACAACAGTGAAATCCAGGCGTGTGTTTCATTATCTAACCTTGAGCATAATGGTAAAATTAGCCTGCTAGCATGCTTACTGGAACAATGTTGCCATCCATGCAGTGAGGGCTGCTTCTTAGCTTAAGCCACAGGCAGTTGCCCAGAGCACCAACTCTGGAGCTGGGGGGGCGGAGCTGCAACAACTTGAAACAGAAGCAAAAAGAACAAAAGAAATTATTCTGGCTGCCGCACTTTTCTCAAGCTTTCTACTTAAAATACTAATTCTGGAAAATATGAACAAAAGCACAACCAATAGGAGTGATCTGATGGTACTAAATGGCTGTTCCACAGCATTTCCTTTGTGAACAAGACAAGGAGAAGCGATGCAAGTTAGACAATGAGCCAAAAACTGTGTTTCTAATTTAAGTTAATATACGAGTCATTATTATTCAAAGAATGAATGCTCTAGAAGCCCAAAGACAACCAAAAGTTTTAAAGTGATTTCTAATTCATTCTCTTCATCTCTGCTTAGTTTCTCGTCAGCTGACCTCTTTTAAAGGGCCAGAATTATTTAAAATTTACTTTACTAAATTACAAACCAACCTGTAGTGTTGCTTTGATTCTTTCATGCTTGTTTGAGAAATCCTTGAATCACCCATGGCAACCATTCAGCCATGCAAAATGCCTGAGTGGACTAAGCTTCAGAAACCTCACCAACTAGATCACATCAAGAGCATTAATGCAGTGTGGTCGGGTTCGTTTTTACAGTGTTTCACTTCTTATTCGGTGTGAAACTCGAGGGCTACAAATGTAGCCACTCCAGCTGAAAGCAGAGCTCACCTCCTGGATGAATCCCGTCCCACCAGGACCTCGTCCGGTTCCCCTCTTGCACTTTTGCTGCTGCTGTAAGCTCGATCGGCTCTTCAATCTACGCATGTATTATTGCTTGTCTTTATTGGGTTGAGATTAAAATGAAGAAAAAAAAAGAAAAGAACAAAAAAGAAACCTTAAATGAACCTCGTGGTTAACTTGGTTTTTATGCTGCTGTCTAATTTGACAAGGCAAGGACGAAGCGGCTTTTTAGGCAACGTTACAGTTCTCTGAGAGAGAGAACTTTTTCACACTTTGCTACATTACGACCACAGACCTGTGTAGCGCTGGATTTTATGTGGTACACGGTCGTAAAGTTGAGCATAATTGAGAGAAGGAGCGATGCAGGGTGTTCGACTGTTTTTGTCGATTTAAAAAAAAAAAGGGAGTGAAAAGTGTGGTGTGCATTTATATAGATTTAGATCGATACTTTGCAAAATCACCTCTTAATGGAAATTACAGCTGAAGGTATTTGTGAGGGGGGGCTGCACAGTGGCGCAGTTGGTAGAGCTGTTGCCTTGCAGTAAGAAGGTTCTGGGTTCGATTCCCGGCCCGGGGTCTTTCTGCATGGAGTTTGCATGTTCTCCCTGTGCGTGCGTGGGTTCTCTCCAGGTACTCCGGCTTCCTCCTACAGTCCAAAAGCACGGCACGGTTAATTGGCCTCTCCAAATTCTCCCTAGGTGTGAGTGTGTGTGTGTATGGTTGTTTGTGTCTTTGTGTTGCCCTGCGACAAACTGGCGATATATCCAGGGTGACCCCGCCTCTTGCCTGGACCAATGGCTGGAGATAGGCACCAGCACCTACTGACACCACTAAGGGACAAGGGTGTACTGTAAATACCCCGTGTTATGGCAGCACCGGAGAGCGACATTTCCTTGACAGGTATGATTATAACATGATATGAAAACGCTTAAGAGGTATGGATTCTTTAAGGAACTGTGTTTAGAAAAATAGAATAAAAATGTACAAAATTTTTACAGCTTATAATTTGACCGGAACCTTTGAACATCTTCGCCACAGCGGCCGGGTCCAGCGAGAGGGAACACCTCAGAGGAATAACAGTCGCCGTGTTCAAAATTCACTGAGATGACATCACCGACACCCTCGGTCGTGAAAACAGAAAAATGGATGGAGAAAAAATCCTGGACTCTGCTGTGAGAACATGAAGCTCCTGCCAACAGTGAAAACATCTCCACTAAGGTCGGGCAGGGGCAAACAGCCGCAGCACCGCCCCGGACTCTGAATGTCTTCAAATGAACTGGCTTCAATACTGCAGACTGCAGCTGACGGGGAGGCTTTCAATTAATTAACGAGCTTGGTTATTAAACATTCACAAACCTCCAACCGACTTGAAATGAAAAGAAGAAATAAAACAAAACAACATTTAAAAAGGAAGACTTTGTCTCAGAAGCTCTCTGACTAACTCGACACAGCTTGGGCTGTAAAGGGTTTTGAACTCGACTTTTCTTCTCTGGGAAGGGAGCGGATTCTCCTTCTGACGCCGTTTTAAAGCAGAGCCAGTTAATAAGATCTTGTGTTTTGTTTTGCTTTACTCAATATACCAGATGTTTTTCAGGCTCCAACATGGCTCCCATCTTATTAGTGAGCCAGCTCTCGGTGTTTATGGACTTGTTAACAGAGCATGATGGTGATGGTGACAGTCGCTCAAGAGCAGCGGCTGCTTCCTCCACATGCAGATCAACCTGGCTTCGTTCTCAATAACCGAGTTGGGGTTACGGCAAGAAAGGAGACGGGTTTCACGTCCCGGGAATGAGCGGCTTTTGTTAGCTGCGTTTCCGTTACTGACGTGCCCAAACCTTTGTCTATTTCCTACTAATGTTGAAAAAAAACAAAAAACATAATTTTGCAATTGCGATGTTTCTGTCAAAGAAGAGATTAAATTCAATTCACATGTGAAAGAGCTTGTTTACGTGACAACTCATTAAAAATCATGGCAGCGACGGATGCAAACAGACACGACTTGGATATGTTCATATCTGAAGTCGTGACGCTATTGCTAATCATCTATCAGCCAATCAGAGGAGACATCAGGCATTGGAGCAACACGCCCCCGCCTACTTGGCAGCTTTTTGGAGAAATGGTCAGCAATTTTCCAGAAGAGATATGAATTTTTATGAACTGTGTGATCCTGTGAGAGCTCTGGAGGAGCCAGCTGCACAATGTCTAAAAAAAAAAAAAAAAAAACAAGCCACCATCCTGCGGCCACTTCCTGTTGTCTTTGTCATTTCTGCCAGTAGTAACTTCCGGGTGTTGATCACGTGACTAGTGTAATGTGAACAAAAGGGTTTCCATTGAAGTTTTGCAAAAATACATATATTCACAGCCAGCATACCTAGGTGGGCCCCATATGGGGAAAAGGAGGGCAGACCATATGGTTCCCACATGGGTTTACCCATGTAGGGCCATCGCCGATATGGGCCCTGGTTTCAAGACGACTGCTAAACCACCTCACCCTTGCCGCAAAAACCTTCCAGTGAAAAACTTGTTTATTCGATAATGGCTTGTTTCCACGAAGCAAATTTATTTTCATAATTTCAGTTTGTACAACTTTATGTTTAAGGGAACGGATCTGCGTCAACTCTAGAACACAAATTAAGACACTGGTAGGAAAAATGACAAACCAATTGTGTGAAAAAGAATTGGCCAACATCCTAACAAGCTGTTTTGTTCAAACCCAAAATGTCAAACCCAGCTCCAAAACTGATCTTGCTTATTTCTATTTTCAGCCAGCAAGTAGAATGTATTTTGGCATAAAAGGTGCCTTCTGATTTAACGACCATGGCAACAGTGTACGTATACTTCCGTTTTAACTGTATGTTCAAGAAATGAAGCGATGAACAAGTACAAATAGTCAAGAAAAGGTACAAGAAAATATTTCTGAATAATTATACAGTCCTTTTCTGACAAGTACACAACTAAAATTATATACTCTTATTTTCCAAAGTCTTGTTTTTGTGTGTGTACGTGTTGAAATGAATGTGTGTGTGCATGTATTTGTTTGAAATAAAGAAAGAGATCCATATCTTTGTTGTCATAATGTCTCTAAATACTGGATTTATTAAAAGCTCAACTGTAATTCTGCTCAAAGCTCATGTTCCTAGCAAACGCACAAGTCTTCAAAGTCTAACCGTTGCATATTAGCTTTGAGCTTTTTTTTTTTTAAGACATCTAATATTCCCTCAGATCACTTTTCAAGAGAAATAATTACACCAAGCACACTTCTCCGACCAAATTTAGAAACTCCCTGAATAGTTTGGGATTTTTTTTTTTTCTTTGCACACCCCAACCTAGAGTCCGGGTCTGCTGAGCTGCGGCCAGCCCATCAAAGCCGGTCCTGACTGGGTCAGGCCAGGCCTCCTGTCATCCAAATGGGACAGGAGCTAAGCCAGTGCTTCCTGTCAGACTGGAGGGCTCTCAGGTTCCACTTCTGGTGTAAATTAAGTCAGTCTGTCCTGGGCTGCCTCATAAACCCACCCCCAGCCCGATGCCATCATGCCCACACTCACTGCTAGCTTCCCCCTTTGTCACAAATCAATGAAGGCAGAGCTGGAGTGAGTATCAGGTACTCAAGCAAAAAAAGAATAATACCCGTCTAAAAAAGCAGGTCAACTTATTGTGATATTCATCATCATGTTGAAGTAAAACAGCATGTTGCTACCAGTAGCCATCCAAAACTCCTTCACTTTAGGGGAAATGAAGAGAATGATACGGTTTGTAGGATAGAACCTAATCTGGTTTTAAGTAAGATATCAAATTTACCCGATTTGCACTTCATAATTTGGCTGTTAACCAGAAACTGACGTTAAATGGCCAATACCATGTTTTCTAGGCACATGGTGCCATTTTATAGCGCAATCAAGTAACTATGCTACCTTCAGTTGTTATACAAAAAAAATTTGACTTTGATATGTATAAACATTTTCAATTTGGGTCTCTGTCTCTTTAAGAAACTCCTGCTCTTTGAGAAACTCCGCCTTCAGGAAGTCATTACAACATGGCTCCTCTATTAACCCTTTAACAACATTTCTAGAAGAAGCTGCTGTAAGGAGCTCGGCAGGTGCACAGTTCCACCAGGTGTTTGCTAATTGCTGCTGGCTAGTCTGAAGGAGCCGAGTTGCAGGGCGGGGCTGGTGTGACCAGGATGCATTGCTGTACCCCTGTTCATGTAAAATAAACCTTTTAAACAGAATGTCCCGGCCTTCCTTGGCTGCTTTTCAAGTCTTTGATTTCAGACTGCATAAATCTGCCCAGCATGACGGAGACGGCCTGAATCAGCTTCTCGCTCTTTATGCGCCACAGATGACAGACGCCACTGTGGCCCTAACCACACTGGACGCTCCGGCCCCACGGACAGCAAGGCTCCCGCTCAGGGAGTGACGTGTTATTGGAGCGCTGGAGAGAGGAGAAAGGGCCTGTGGTGAAAAGCCTTTTCCTCACATGGGAGGTCAACAAGCAGACGGGAAGAGATCTCGAGATCTAGAAAAATGGAAAATGTTCAACGCCGAAAGGTTCTGAGCATTTATAAAAAAAAAGTTTTTTAAAAAACCTCCCACTTTGAAGCTGGAGGGGTAAAAAAAAAAAAGAAATGAAAGCCAGAGCTCCTGCTCCCGGCTCACCGGTTGTTGATTTGCAAAAGATCTGCGACGGAAACACAAAAAGCTATGTTTAATTCAACATGTCTCGGAGCTGATTCGGGAACAAATAAAGCAACATTCGCATAAATAACAGAGAGTAAATAAGTCGACGAGGGAAAACAGCCAGAGGAGACGGATAATCAAACACGACGTTGAGCTTTACCCCGAAACACTAAATGGGTTTTAAGTGTCCGTTTGTGGCTGGAAGTCAAGAACCTTGCAGAATCGGTGCTTCGTTTTGGCCCCTGGGGCAGAGGGGCCCTGCGAGATATGATCTCCAGTGAGGCCGCTGCATGCTTGCAGTTGCGTTTTAACAACAATGGCTCTTCTGAGAGAGACCGTAAACATGCGCCTGGGACTTTGACCCCGGCAGTAAACAGTCTCTCCACCTGATGATGAATAACAGAGCTGGGCAAGGCGCAGAGGAAGGGCTGCTGCTCTCTGACTCCTCACAGATTCTGATAGGGAGAGCTTGATAGTTTGGCCTCTGGTATTCCTTATGTCTTATGGAGCTCCATTGTTGTCAAAAATATTGAAAGAATAAAGGTTAGTTTCACCTTTTTTAACTCTCATTTTACTCTGATTTCTCAAAAAGGAATTACAGTGGTTGGGTATGACCTAAACAAGGGTGTCCAAAGTGTGGTGCAGGGGCCATTTGCGACCCCTAGATAGAGATTTTTTATTTTTACTGTTAAAAATAAAAAATCTCTTATCAATGTTTGGCCCTTGAATCCTTTTGATTTGACAATTTTGGCCTCTGTGACACCCCTGACCTAAAAGTATCATCTGCTTTCATATTAAAGACAGTAAATAGCACAGTGCCTATGTCAAATAAGCTGTCAGAAAAAAAGAAATGAAATAGAATTTCCAAGGTTTTAATGGAGGGGGGAAAAAAATCTCTCAGCCGTGTTTTAATCATCTTCGCTGGGACTTATCTTCAGGAGCCATTTGTACAGTTTTCAACCCTGGTCGGTGATATTCTGGATGAACTCTGACGTTCAGGTTTTATTAGGCTGACCCAGTCTGCTGATGTGTGTTGCTCATCTGCTGCACTGCCAGCAAGAAACAACAACAAAAAAATCCCTGCTCCCAATAGAAGCTGAAAAGTAATAAAACCTGCTTACGCACTGGAGCTGCAGTAAATACTCTACGCTTTATAAACCTTTTAACTTCCAGGTGTTCGGCGCAAAAATTTTACTATCGTTTGCAAACCATCTTTAATATGAGTCATTCATGCAGCTTCAACAAGCTGAGATTGTGTGGTAAAATGGCACTGTGTTAACTTTAGTTGTTACAAAAATGTTATGCATATCAAATATAACTTCAAATACTTTTTACATTGTAACTTAACGCCTTGAATTTAGGCCTCTGTCTCTTTAAGACTCTTGCACTTTCTGAAACTCCGCCTCCAGGAAGTCATCACAACATGGCTCCTCTATTAACCCTCTAACAACGTTTCCACCAGGATTTCACTGAGAAATAACTCAGTGATATACAGTTCACCAGGTGTTCGCTAATTGCTGCTGGCTAGTCTGAAGGAGCTGAGTGGGAGAGTTGTGGGAAGCTTAGAAACCGCAGCTCCGAGAAGGCGGAGCTGGGCTCCACCCAGGCGTTTTGCTCGGCCGAACGGTTGCCACGGGAGATTGAAGGATTTCTCAAACACCCATGACAAAATCAAAAACTCCAGGAATGTTTTTGACCAGGGAACAGTATAACATGATATAAATATCAAGAGTCAATTTTACATAAAACTGCCCCTTTAAGAAACAGAAACTTCAAGATAAACACTGTGTTTATCGAATGAGCAGTTTTATCCTATCCAAATTAGATGGAGGGGAAAAGCTGTTCGGTATTTAATTTCAATAAGTTCTCATGAAATTGAGTCAGCTATTCATAAGTTATTTTTGATCAAGATTTATTCATTCATTCTAACACAACCAGCCGCCAAATAGACAAATCTAACCATGTTAGAATGTGATGGTTTGAATTAAACTATATTAATTCAAGTTAGGATTTTTTAAAAAAGACTGGCAAAACAAAAAAAAACTAGTTACCTTGAAGTTCGTGGTTTTAATGTGAAGCTGTAAAAAAGAATTAAAGGGTTATGAATTCATTTGCAGAAGACTAAATAATTTGTTTAGATGGGATTATAACCTGGAATTGCATTCGTAACATTATCACATGTAAGCAGGATTCCTTCCCGATGGTTTCTCTCAAAAACAAAAGTAAATTCCTCCAAATTGTAATCTGTTGCGTGTCTAATATGTGTCCTGCAGTTGAAAACTGGGGAAAAGACTTCAGGAAAAAAAGAAGAAACCTTGGGTTACTAGACAAGATTTCTGCGCCTTTTAATTGCTTTTTAAATACTCTTGTTTGCATTTCGTCACCTGGGTGTAGCGTTAAAAAAAAAAGAGAGAAAATTCTCTCACCTGATGGGGTCGGTGTTAACAACAGGAAACTGGCTGCCACTCGGTTCAGTCCGGAGTGCGTAGAGGAAGCCCTCTGTTTGTGTAGCCTGACCTGCTCAGTGGTGACCCCCAGAACTCAAACCCACAACTCCACATATTTATGTTCAGAGGTCCACTTCCACCTTCTGTCCTGAAGAGAAACAGGCCCGGAGGGACTCGTTCTCCTAAAGGCTGTTTACGTGTATTTACTAGGAGCCAAAGTTCCTCCGCCAGTCGCAGACCGCTTGCGGACCGATATCCAGGTACATGGTGATTTGGTGTGAAAACTATAAAACCGCAGCTAACGAGGGGTACACCTCTGTGCTGTTTAACAGTCACACTGTGGGTTTTACCAAACCGGCCTGGAAAAACAACAGCAGCAAAGAGTAAAAAAACGCATCGTTCACCGCAAAAACAAAACCTTACCAAGTATTTTTGATCTAGTTTCAATTGCATAGTTTCTTCATACTGATGTAGAAAGTGCTTGTTTCAATGGCAGATTATTCCACTTATAGCATGGGGAAGATGTTTTACAACTAGTCACATTCCCGCGCAATAGCAACCACAGATGCGCTCATATTTACATTTACATATCCTCAGATCAGTTGGTAAGTTGTGGCGATGTGTCTAGTCAAGGCGCACGCTGATGTGACAACAAGTGGAAGCTGGAATTGAACCCACAACTCTCTGGCTTTAAGGTGGCTGCTCCACTCTGTCGCACTTACATTGTTCAAATGACTAAACTAATTTAAATATCAGTAAAGCAGAACTTCGGTACAATACATTTATTAAGGGAAAGTGCAATCTAAAGTCTTTATTGGGAAGGATTTCATTTGCCACCATAACGTAGGCTAAAAGATGTCAAAAAGCGACACATCACACCCCAATCTAAAATATCTAAAAAAAAATACAGATGAAAAGTCATTTACGACAGTATCCAGACAGGATTCCAAAGCCATTTTAAGGCTTGGGGACTCAAGTGAACAGTGGCAGCCATAACTGGAGAAAACATGGAACAGTGGAAAACCTTCAGGAGTGGACCGGCTTATCGACATTACTCCAAAAGGGCATTGACGACACCTTCACCAGGCGTGAAGAACCCAGAATGACACCTAAACCCTGCAGGGCACACTCGCTTCAGTTAAGGTCAGAGTTCATGTTTCAACAACCTACTGTTCTGCTGTCTGAGCCCTGCTGCTGACTGGCTTATTTCAGTTCACCTGGTGGAGGCTAACTGGTGCGCTGCTGTATAGGATGTGGGCGGTGCCATCTGTGGTATTTTGGGAAGAACGTAATAGTAATAGTGTGACAAAAAAAAAAAAAAGCAAAAACAGAATTCACCTTTAGGGAGCCAATGCAGGCTGTATGACTGATTCTTTATCAGTCTGCATTGGCCTGATTCTTTATACAGACCCTTGTTGCAAAACCAGGGTAGAAAAGCCCAGGGTTGTGGAAGTTGTTTTGACGGAGAATAAGATGAGAACATGAGGAGTAGTGGTAGCAGGCGGGGCCAACTTACTGAAAAGCCAAATTAAGAGTTCACACACTGGATAAATCTCTGTTAAATAAGCAGTGGTTCCTCAGAAGCTGCGGCAGGATGTACATGGGAAGGTGGCGGGTGATGCTGTGATTTACCTCTCCAACACACTCGCACAACATGAATAAATTTAAAGTCCACCGTCCTACTGGGATGACGTCTCTCTCCGCACCACGTTATTAACGGTTCTGTCCTTGTTTTTTCACGGTTTCTATGGACGGCTTCTCTCCAAAAGCAGGCAAAAAAAGAACAAGAAAAAAAATCAGAGGTTAAACATTCCCAAGGAAATGTCATAAAGTACTCCAGAACGAGGATAATTACTCTACGTTCCGCTCATCCAGCAGCTCCTAAATGTCGTATTTTACATGCCACGGGGCGCTGCGTTCAATATGCGTCGCGGCCATGTCAGTTTGCGAGCGTCAAACATAAACAAATAGATAAATTCAGGATGTCGGGCGGATGGGTTTTTAGCACTCGCCTTGCTTTTTATCGCTCAGACTCCCTCGGCGGTGTGTGAAAGTCTCGGCTCTTTGTCAAAATACCGTTAGGCGAATTTTCCCTCGGCATACTGGACGGCTCCTCTCGACAAGGCCAGGATAAACACGGGCTGAGGAGGGGAGTAGTAAAAAATGTTTAGATACACAGGCCGCCCTCAGGATTTAGTCTGCAAGATAGTGACATTTATCGGGGTCAACTAAAGTAGATTGGACGATGTTTGATGTCTGCGAAGTCGGTTTAAAGTGACTCATCTCTTTAAGAAAGAAACAGAGGATAAACATGTCTTCTTGTTTCCCAGAAAAGTTGCGCTGTTAAGCAACGGAACACTTGCTCTCCTGTTTAAGACGTGAATGACTTTGTTTGAGATCAGAACATATCCACTTGGTCCGCTCTCAATTAAAGAAAGCATCCTACAGCTGAAACAAAGTCCTATGACTGCAGCCAGTTGCTCAGATCAGTTAAAGAAGCAGCGTTATGTCTTTATCAGGTACATAATGCCAACTTATAGCCCAATCAAGTAGCTACGTAGCCTTCAGTTGTTATAAAAATGCTCTATATGTCAAATATGACTTCAAAGAAATTTAACTTCATAAATTAATTAGACAATGACTAACAGAAAAGCAGTCAAGAGCTACAATGCAGTGATTTCCGTCAAACATGAGTTTGTACCAGAATGATTTAAGGATTTACCTTCTAATTTCACACTTTTGATCCAGCATTTCCTTTCAATTTGGCCAGGGTAGCTGACTAGTCTCCATGACTTCCTGAAGCAGGCTAATCTAGGGTGGAAAATATGACTTACTATTTCTACTTGCAGTTTGATGCACAATGTATTTACCTTGAGTTCAATGAAAGTATTGCTGTTGACCTTATTTAACGTGACTCCACACATCTGCATTGATGGCGGTTTTATTATTTTTTAAAAAACCCCGTAAGATCCTATCTGACCAACTGCTTGTTGTTATAGACCACTTCCTGATCTCCGATAGTGGCTTTAGCTGCGCTCACACTGAGATGTTGTCAGAAAGGCCTAGGATCTCTGCTTTCAGGCCGGTAATCCTTGGGATCTACACTCACAAAGAACTCACATCAGAACCAGCTCGACAATATTACAACCCAATGTACGCCGCTGTAGCTCCAGCTCCACATCCCATGTCGGGAAGCAAATGCTGGCCGGCTGCCAGGCCAAAACACTTTGTGGGAGCCATTATCATTCAGTTTCAGTATCCACACCTTTCACTGCTCTTCTTCCCCAGCTCAGCATTAGTTTATCATGTCGCCATGAAAGGTGTTGGGTTGCAGAAATTACTTGCTTAATGAAAGCCAACTCTTCTATCGTAGGGCTAAGATGGTTTGTTTCCATTTAATCCATGTTAAGGTTTATTTGTTGTTTAAACAATTAAAATAGGAAATTCTACGTGTTTCTAGAGAGGGTCCTCAAGTATTTGTAGAGTTCAGGTATTCACAGGCGGTTTTGTTTGCTAACCCTCACCATTACTGGAGTCCTACGCCTTTACCTCCTGTATCTTTAGATGTCACCTCAAATGAGGACAATTTTCCTCCAAAACTAAAAATAAGGGTGAGTTCAGAAACTCTGTCCACACCAATCTGCTTTCTTTATTCATGATCTGTGACTTAACTGTGAAAGTCAAGGCTTCAACACAGCTACTCCCCAAACCCAGGGAGTGATGACGGTGGCTGCTCGAGGGCAAGGCAGACGAGAACTTCCAAAGCAAAATGGAACCGGACAGGTTCAATCAAAATACAGAGTTAGGTGCATATAATCCAGTTTATGTCATCTGCCAGCCACGTTTGGCAGGAAAAGCAGAGTCACGCCATTCAGCCATCTGCCTACAGAGGCCCGTTGCTGACAGGCGGAGCAGCGAGTGCCCTGGCATTACGAAGAGGGCGAGGTGCACCCATGCATCAACCGCTGAGCTCATGGGAAAGTAGACCTGCACCTACTAGTTCATCAGCTTTTCAATCACCCCCCAACCTCATCCCCTCCTCAACAGACCTGTCAACACGCACACAAGTCAGAGGCTGCGCATGAACCACTTCACGTTGCCGTTCCCCATCAGCCTTTCAGGACTGCAACGCAACCTTTTCTTTCGCTGGCTTCCAACAGTGACATTTAACTTCAAGAGGTCCACTCCATCCTGTAAACATTCCCGACATTATTATTTTTCTTTGACCATGATTTCCATCTAAATGTTAACATCACATTTGGGTAAATGTTTAGATGGGGGTCCTGGGGCGGGCAATGACGACATGAACCCGAAGCTGCACTTTTTATCCACAGGAAGGAAATGAATCGGCCAAATATTTAGATCGCGTCTTCTTCCAGCGGATGTCTGTCACCACAGACAATGATTTGTCTCTGCAGCCCTGGACATTACTCAATCAAAAATATGTTTCTCTTTTTGTTCTTGGATCTTGGAATGACAAACTATGTTTATTTTCTGGAATGTCTGTGTTTGTTTGTGGTTGGGGAATGGTAAACAGCGTTTAAGTATCGGTGATATGATTTAGACTAGCGCTACTCCATGCCAAGTCATGCCTTGGAATAGTCCTGCAGAATCCTACGTGAGAGTAAGGAGTTCAGTTGGGTTTCTTAGCAAGTCTTTAAGAGTGATAAAGCTTTTAATTTATGCAAATATTCTGATTGATACATTTTAGTCCAAAAAGGCACCAGTTATAATTATGCACTCTTACAAAAATTCCTTTTGGAACTTTCCGAGGGATCACATCACCATTTTTTTGTGTAATTTTAACATGCTAAAAACCAGGGTTTGCTGTAGAAATATAATTGATTACAAAGATACGTAAGCAAATAAATTAGGATAGGTTTGTGCAAATTATCTGTCATTTATTTGAACGGCACAGATGGATGACAGTAACCGCATGGCTGCTTTTTACCCATATGCCTTGAACAACCCATTAAAGCTGTAAGCATGTTACAGCATGCTTATGATCATAGTTCTAAGAAGAAAGCTATGACTACTAGTTTTTGGGTCAGTTAGCTGGTTAGCAACTATCTAGCAAAACCAAATTCTTGACATTGTACTACTTCTGTAAAGTTATGCATTTTAACATGGAGAATGTCTGTCCTATACTTCATCCAAAGCGTCAAAATCCTCTTTTATTACTTGTGTTTACATTACAGATGTGTGCAAAACTTTGTAAGTATTCTGGTAATGTAAAAAGAAACACACAATTGCTCTGTTTTCATTAAATAAGAAACACAATTGAAATCACATGTACATAAGCGATAAGGAATTTTAAAACGTCATCCTCCTACCATTTGCTGTCGTCTTCTTCGTCTTTTCCACCAGTAGTAACGGTCGATTGTTGATCACGTGACTCATGTGATACGAAAAAAGATTTCCATTGCAGTTTTTTCAATACGGCCGAAAAAACATCTCATCTTAATGCAAAAACTTTTTATATGTAAAATATAAAAAACATGTTTCCATTGAATTTTTTTTTTTCATACTTAAATATGCGCAATTTTAAGGTCAATGGAAACGTAGCTAATTACTTAATTGTATGACAAACACTGCGCCATGTCGTCCGCAAGGAGGCTTCCTTCTCCCCTTCTCTACACCGAGACACCAATGAAATGTTGATATTTCTCTTCAGCTAGTCCGTTTCCACTCGCTGGTCTTTGTATCTGTAGGCAACATAAACACTTTTGAGGTGCGTTTTTCAGACACGGCGAGGAATTGCGGATATTTGTAATACATTTAAAATACTTATAAAGATGGTCGGCGCCGTGGGCGTAAATACGAATGTCCCGCAACCACGCGACTACTGATCGGCTTCAAGTGAAGCCTTAGGACTATTTTGAGCATGCCCCATGTGGTCAAAAGTGGAACTACACTCTTATAACATGACATTGTGTCCCTCCACGAAGATTACTTCTTCTTTAAAACGTGTTAATAAAACCTTTGATAATCATTGATAAATGTTTGTCTATTGCCTTTTTATGTTTCTTTACCATGACTGTTAAATAGAATAGCTTAACAACTAATCTGCACTGCATCACACATGTTCATGTTTCAGTGCAGGAAAACTATTGAAGCTTGGAAGGAAGGAAGCCATGTGAGCACTTCCAAAGCTTTAATGAAAAGCCTTTTACTACCCCGGGTGTTCATCCATTACCATGCGCAGGTGTTAACAGGTTCCATGTGTGTTTACACTTCATATATTGTTCCACATGTTGCTGCCTCCCCAGTGGGCACAAGGTTTTTCAGGACAGTTACAGGACCTCTGGGAGTGCGGAGAGCAGAGCAGGAGCACCACCCAGATTTAAATCACTTGTATGCTTGTTAATCCGGCAGCAGGAATGCAACTCACCTGAGGAGGGGGTGTTGACCGGCGCACACACAGGCTTCTGCTGGAAATCAACAAGAATGAAAATGGCGACCTGGTGGTGGTGTCAGAGGGGTTGCTTGTAGTTGTTTAAAGTGAACAGGGGCTCTTTTGACTGAGGCCAGTTGGCCCTCTCATTACATTTGTATATGAATGTAAACAGTTTGAGCGGCTTCTGCTACACAAAGAGGCTAATCCTAATGACTGAGGTGACTGCTTGTGTGGGGTAGGCTCAGCTCTGGCACTCTGATGTGCGTGTACTTGTTTTCCTACTTCTCTGGGACCTTTCGGATAGGAACACTAATCTCGTCAAGTCCAGTAATCTCTATGGGGACCACATGCATGTGGTTATTGGGACGGGTTCGGGCAAAACTTTCTGGATTTGAGGCGGTCATTAGAGGAAATTGTTACAACTTGACTTATTTACAGCTAAAGTTAGTGATTAAGTCTGGTTTAAACTTTCTGCACTAAATATAAATCAGTGGAAGGTGCTATTATAGATTGTCATATGGCTCTGTGTGGCAATCTAAGTGATGTGTGTGGGTGTGTGTGTGTTCTTGTTGAGATGTTTTTCTTAGAACCATTTCTGGCATATTTAATAACCGACTACAGACTGATAGATCTTATGGGCCCGGTCATAATATGGTGGAACCCCTTATTTAGGTTTAGGTTTAGGGGTAGGTCTGCTAGTATGGTGAGCATTAAGTTTCAGTTAAAGGGACAGAATTATATTAAAGCAACTTTTATGAGTTATAATGTGATTTCCTCATCAAAAACATATCTGGAGTGTTGCTTTGGTTCTTTCAAGCATCTTTGAGAAATCCTTTAAGCAGTGTAAAATGCCAGGTTGGACCCAGCTCCACCTTCTGGAACAGAAGGAGGAGCTCCAGTTGTCAAGCTTCCAAGCTTCTGCAACTTCCCCATTCAGTTCCTTCAGACTAGCCAGCAGCAATTAGCAAACTCCTGGTGGAAATACACATCAGGTGACTTCATTATACCAGTTACTTCAGTTACTTTATAACAAATGAAGGCAACACAGTAACTTGATTGTGCTCTATAATGGTGCTATGTGCATGGAAAATACATAATATTTCCCCTTTAAGGTTAGGGTTAGGAAGAGTTTAGTACCGGTAAAGGATGAAGGGAGTTACTAAAATGAATGGAAGTCAATACAAAGTTCTCGGTTTGTATAGAAGTACAAGAATGTGTGTGTGTGTTTAATCAGTGTATTGCAATCAACTCAATCAGATCTAAGGCATAAGAAGGAACTGGTTGCTGGTAGGTCTTGTAGAATTCTCTTCGCCACCTCTGTTACCACAGGACACCCGTGGGTTAGCCAACAAAGTGGGATCAAGCTAAAGAAAACAGCCATCACATTAGGCTGCCAGGGGACAGTGTTATTATTACAAGGCTAATAGTCCTCTGGGAGGCCCTGAGCCCAGCTGATGCATGCTGCCGCTAAGTGGTTAGCTGCTAATAGTGTTTTCCTTTCCTACTAATGGACAAAAACACAGGCTGAGCTCTGTGAAAAGTGGACCTCAATTTTTAAATCCTTACAAGATGTCCAAGTTGCAGTTTCTACGGTATCCACAAGCCCTAGGGTGTGAACTTTTCAACCCAAATGTTGCCACTCACCCCAATAGTCCATTGTGCGATGCAGCCAGTACTCACGGCACCGACTTGTGCCGACTCCTGTCACGAGCGCTGCCGCATTCGGACTCTCAGAAATGTAAATAATCGAAAGGGAGTTTGGAAACTCCTGCACCACAGAGACCTGACCTCAAGCTCCAAACAAGCTGTCACTGGTGGGCTCTGACCGTTCCGCTCATTTCTGCTTGCATCCCCACTTCGAGGAAGATTTGGCAGGAAGGAAGAGCGAGTGGTTTGCTAACGGCCTAACCCTAACCCACAAAAAAAGTGGAAAGAGAGAAAACAGAAAGCGGTACCTGAGTCCATCTTCCAAAAAAACAATTTACAGCTCATTTCTTATTAAACTTAATCATGTGACAGACCTGAAAGTACTCTCCTCTGGGTCCAATAAAATTTGCTGTGCTATAGACAGTAAGATCAAATTGACCTCTGGATGTAGAGTGGAAAAACATTTGAATTTATTTTTGCATTTTGTGAGGTGACAACCAAAAGCTTAAAACTTTTAGTTTTATTTTGTTGCCATACACTAACACAAAGCAGGGGATAACAGTAAAGCTAAAAGAAAATTATGTATGGATTGTTTCACATAAAATTTCAAAAGTACAATGAGTCTACTGCTGTGTTCATGTTGCATGGGAAGTGGGAATTTGGAGCCGGGTTTGACGTCAGACCTGAGGTAACTGTTTCAGTTAAGAAGTTGGAATTTCAACATCCCAACACCAGCAGACATTGTTCTCCGTACCTCTTACCACCCACCATTGTTTAAAGCTTTACCTTCCATTGGTCAACACCACTTTTAATTTTCTTCAGCTTAAACTCGCAGTTGCTTCATATAACATTGATGTTTTTACATACTTGTCTTAGTACTGTTGATGCGAGGAGTGACCATATTGAAACTGGGCGTTGGCCTTACAAAGGGACGTAGTTGGAGTTGCTCCTTTTTTCCCAATGGGAAATCCAACTTCAGAAGGTGTTCCAGTTGATTTTCACTTCTGGGAAGTCGTAATTTCCCAGTTCCGACTACAACTTGAACGCAGCATAAGGATTCATCCCCTTTTACTCTGATAGCACTAATCAGACTCTGTGGCTTGTATATGCAAAACAAATGTTTGCGATTCAGAATACAAACACGCTGAATACACCATCTTTACATGTGGTGGTGGAGGTAGAATCATGCTGTGGGGATGGTTTCCTTTAGCAGAGAGAGAGAAGATGGTTTGAGTAAATGAAAAACGGTTGGAGCTCAATACAATACGATACCGGAGGAAAACCATCCAGAGGTTACTAAAGATTAAGTTTTGGGTTAGAATGGTATAGTCAAAGTCCTGCAGTAAATCCAGTAAAGAACCTCTGTCAAAATAGGCAACAATCTTAAACTCTAGATGAGCGAGGCTGGTAGAGAAAGACCCCGAAACCATCTAATCTGCACACTGCAGCGAAACGCTCATCGAAAAGAAGTATCTACTCAGGGAAGCTGGATTCAAATGCACACCACACTTTTCAGATTGTCATTCATTTTCATTCTACTTCACAATTATGCCTTATTTTGTGTTGGTCTTTCGAGTAAATAAAATACATTGATGTATGTGGTTGCAGTGTAATGTAATGGTGCAATGTAGCAAAGCAAGAGTTATGGATACATCAGCAAGGCAAACTGCTTTTCCAGGGAAAACATTCCCAAATTAGGGGAAATTAAATTATATGACACAGTCATGAAACGAGTCCTACTGTAGAGTATATTTGGCGACAATGTGTCAGTATAACTGCAAGTCAAACTAAATCCACATGCAAGTTTTTAGACTAACACTCTCAGCTGAATATTGCTTTAAAAAGGAAGTTTATTCAGAAATTTGGATTCGATTCAGAAATCAATCCTCAGTGTAACCTGACGGTGGAATGATGGCAGACAAAAGATGTTCAAAGGTTTCTCTGGTTAAAACAGACACACTCCACTGCTGTGGCTGATAACATTCCTGTTATTACTGTCTAATAACCAGGAAACATCAAGAAGAAAACAGGGAATCCAGATTTAAATAAAAAGTCAACTTTAATTGAAGTTCTTTCAAACATACGCACGCACACATCCACACACACACATACAATCAAGCTTTTAGTTTGATCACAGAAAGAAGTTGGAACATTCACTCCGAAGAAGACGCACACTGGTCAGTTTTCTCAGACAAAAATATATATAGATATATTTAAATCTTTACAATAAGCTTGAATCATGAAACATCCAGAGGAGTGTGCACACCTACAGTCCAAAAGCACCAAGATCTCTCTCTCTCCTCAATCAGTCCTTTTCTTGTACCCTGCTGTCAGTGTAAAAATCTTGTTTTGTTTTTGATATATTTTTCCTAAAAAAAAAAAAAAAAAGAAAAGAAACAACAACAAATGTGCAAATAAGACAAGAAATTTTGGAATCCTTCAGCGTTTCAGTGTAGAAAGTCCAGGATCCTCAGCGAGCCCCTCTCAAGTTTAAATACAGATCTGCCTTTTCATATTCAAGTAAAGTGCTCCTCTAGCAAAAACAAAAACAAACAGGCGGCATCAGATCAGTCCCGCATCATTTTAGCAAAAACCAAACAAAACAAAAGGAATGTCCTTTTAGAGGCAGTCAGACGAACTCCAGCTTTCCGTGGCCGCTGTACATCCCCCAGTGCACCAGCGACAGTATCTTGTCGCCGCCGCCCGGCTCGGCCTGCCGCATCTTGTCGCAGGTCAGGCAGCAGTTCTCGTGACCCGACACCGGCACCATGCACTCCAGGTCCAGCTTGGCCACGTGGCCCTTCTTGGTGTGGTGACCGTGGAAGCTGTAGTGAAGGCGCGACAGCATCTGCTGCCGCTGGTCCTGCAGCCGCTTGTTCTCGCTGCGCAGCATCCGCAGCGCCAGCATGATGAGCAGCACCAGGATGAGGCCGCCGGCGATGGGCACGGCGATCACCGCCGCCCGGAACCACACCTCCTTGGCCGAGGCCAGCTCCTGCACGCGGGTCACCAGGTTCCGGTTGCCGTCGGCTGGGTAACGGCTCTCTGTGAAAGCGGAGATGATCGGACGGTTAGCGGCTAGCTTCAACGTTATGTTCAGGTTTTAACCCCCCACACACACACCCCTCAAGAGAAAAAGCAAGGAAGAAAAACAACACAAAAAGAGAGAAAAAAAGGAGGTGAGGAGAGGCAAAAACAAATGAGTCACCTTGTCCCAGAGATTAATTTGAGCTAATAAACTACAGCCTGCTCTGCGTCTGAAAACAGAACAACCAACCAAAAAACAAAACAAACAAACAAAAAAAACAAACTGAAAAAGTCCCTCTGTCTCAGAACCCGAGCGGCGGACGTCGGGGATGTTCGTCCTGCGAGGCGCATTCCAGCTCGGTGGGAAAATTACACGGTGCGCACGTATTAAAAAAAAAGAAAGAAAGAAAGAAACACGGCGCATTTGAACTCCTTCCAAGAGCTTTAAGGTAAAAACTGCCCGGCTCTCTCGCCTCTGCAGGCCCGGAGCTGGGGCTAGTTAAAAGTTTCAAACGTTAAGTTCTGCTAAGCTGGAAAATTAAGAATGAGGCGGGATATGGAAAAAAAAAAAAAAAAGGAAGGAAAAACTAAACGCTGCTTCTGAAACTGAAAGGAGGAAAATAAGGGCCCTCAGAGTAACTCAATGGAAGCCTGTCACAATTAGTTTGAATTAATCGATTGATAAATCAATTGATTTTTTTTTTTTGGAGGCCAGTTTTGTTTAGAAACATTATGATCCATGTTATTTATGGTTTGAGTTGTTTGTGACAGTTTTGAACATCGTCCAGCTCCTGTTAAGCTTCCCTCACTGCATTAAATCTACTTTTTCCTTCTTGCGTCATCATTCGGGCGCCATCACTTCAACGGCGCCTCGAGACGGCGACGTCGTCGCTTATCCCCACCACTCCGTCGTGCTGCCTCACCTGTCGAGTCCCTGGCGTGCGCCAGGTCTTGCAGGCCCCTGTAGTTGCACATGTCGTCGTGGCAACACTCCAACGTCAGCGCCCCGCCGAGGGGGTCGGCGGCGCGGCGCCCGCCGCTGCAGACGTCCTCGGCGCCGGAGACGGGGTCCAGGCAGCCGTGGGTGAGAGGCGAGTTGGCGCTGAGCGGGTCCAGGACCTTGGTGAAGCAGGCGTTCAGCTCAGACTTGCACATGTACCCGGTGGCCACGCAGTGCGGCGCGTCACAGTAGCACCTGATCTCTCCTGGACGAGAAGAAGAAGAAGAAGAAGAAGAAGAGTAAGAGAAGCTACATTTTATGTTTGTTTTAACAGCGGCTGGTTTCATTCCCTCCTCCTCCAGCTAACTGTTGCTAGCTTCTCCCACAGTAGATGCTAATGAGCACGTAGCTCCAGCAACAAGCAGAGTCGACTCTTCCAACCCTGAAAGCCGAGCTCTGCTGGTTGGGAGTTGGCTCGACCGAAGAGCCTCAGGCTAACTTCTCGTTATGGCCACCGGTCTCCAGAGGCGACTTGGCTAGCAACAGCAGATGACCTGCAGGTTGTATCATCACTACAGTGATACAAAGCATCAACCTGAACGTTTCTGAAGAAGAGCCTATAGCTGCTGCGCCAACTTGCAGTGCAAGGCCCACATTCATCAGATCAGTGTTTTCCCTGTGAATGATTGGAGCAGCAGGGCTAAGGCAGGTCATTTGGAGAATATTTCATTAGAGAGGAGAGGCCCCTTTGTGGGCTGACCGGAGGGAGGGGCCCGCACCCAGGCTGAGCGGGGAGGCTCTCTCTGGGCCCCCAAGTGGGTCCGATACACGATGGAAGCTTCGCCCCAGAAGTTAGAGAAGTGAAACGAGATGTTACAGTTTGGGTTGTTTAACCCTGGCAGGGCAAAGTTAGTTTATCTGCCGACTTAAAGTCATTAAAACAGTCAACAATTTTGGTATTTTTCAGCTTCCTTAGGAGATTTTAGTTGGTTTTTTTTATTATTTGTAAGGTTTTTGTTTGAATGACTTCCAGAGGTCCCAGATGGATCTCGGGATCTGATTGGGAACTTTTAATGAATTTGGACTCGCTTGGTTTTTTATTCATCTGGAAAACGTTTGACTCTTTCCAGATCAAAATCTAAATTAAGATCAGTAAAAACGTGGAACGCCTTATTCTGCGCTCACCACACGGTTTGTGATTTGTTGATGTATAAAAAAAACATAAAAAAAAGGAGGCAAAGTATGTTTTTTTTTCCCTCCTCTCTTTTTTAGATTTTATAGGAACAGTGCACCGATCCAAGCTTTTCCTGACCAGTACCAATTTACTGCCCCCCAAATTCTAACTAAAACATAAAACAAGAGACAAAGAAACACTACACTTTTTTTTGATAGACAATTAAAATCCAAACAAGGTACTAAAGTAAATTATAAATTGAAATCAAGGATCAAAGCCTGTTTTTCTGATTTTTGGGACTCTTGTTAAAACTTTAGAAGGTGCAGAACAGCCTGTTGGTGCGTTATTAATCATCAATAGTCACTTGTTAGTTTTGATGCGCTTGGTTTACAGGCAAATTAAGAAAATTGAACAGTTTTTGAAAAACCTGATCCCGACCTGCTGACATCTCTAATTTAGACTAGATTGGATTAGGTGTCTTTTAAAGAAGTGGAAGATAAGATGGTCCAGGTTCCAGTTTTCAACCAGAAATCCATCCAATTTGGACTAAATAACAAAAAACAACTATTACAACTTTTTTTTTTTTTTGCTGTCCTTACAAGTAAACTTTTCACTGATCACAAGATGTGTCATCTTTGCAGCGTGATTCAGAACAGTTTTAAGTGTTTACATCATGAACCAGAGCCGGCCACAGGGAACCCAGATGAAAAGAAAGTTGTGGAATAGTCCTTTACTGAGGTCGCATTCTAGCTTCAGCGTCGGAACTGGGATCCCCGGTGTCCCGCTTCATGTCTCCCCCCTTAAAACACCGTTTATCCTGGACTGAAGAGGCCAACAAAACATGTCAGCAGAGCAAAGTCTGGGCGTACCTTTGGTCAGAAGAACCGCCATGGCACAAAGTTCCAGTTGGAGCCAGATGGAAATGAAACTGGACTGGCGCTCCATTTACACCGAATTCCTGCGCAGTGACCGCGGTTATATCCAGCAGCAGAGAGCCACGAGAAAAACAACAACAAAAAAAACCGAGGGGTAAGGGGGGTAGGGGGGAGGCTTACATGGAGTTAGGGTGAAAAATGAGCCATTCAGCTCACCGACCTGACAACACCACCAGGTAGGAAATAGAGCTTCCGTTCCCGCATGGAGACAGAAATGTTAGCGGGCTTGTTGTTTGTCGAAGCGGTTCGGCATTACCGGAGTTCGCCACAACAACAACAGCAAAAAATAAAAAACTCCCCCAAAAACACGGTCTTCTTCTCCAGGACTAGAAAAAAAAGAGAAAAAAAAAGTGAATATACTCCTTTGGAAACGGCTGGAGGGGATGTGAAGTTGTCACCGCCGGTCCTCTTGTTCCTTTCAAAGTGGCCGGTCGCAGTGAAGCATCACGTTTGTATTCCTGAACCGAGAAATATGAGGTGGAAAAACAGATGAGTCAGTCCGCAGGGCTGCACATTCAGACTGGAGACGGCGGCGATTTAACTGGAGGAAGAAGCAGCAAGCGGCCCAGGCTCCGCCTTCCTTCCTTCTGATTGGTCCGACCACTGAGGGCAGAACGTTGATCTGAGTGCAGCTCAGATCACATCCGGTGGCGTCATTTCAGAATAGGACCAACAGGCTGAAAGGCACACACGAGCCCCAGGTTGGCTCCAGGATAATCAGAACCCTAAGCAGAACTTGGATAGCAATTTAGAGCAATGTGAGCAGTACAAAATTATTCAACCTGCATAGCTATCAAACAGTAAAATAGTTTATCTAAGACAACAGTAAAATGTTTGTTAATGGATTGAAGAGTTAAATTGATGTATTTATTTTTTGTGTTTGCTTGTTTAACGTATTTAGGCATTTTTAATTACTTTAAATCCGCCATTTTAAATTGTACACATTTTTTTCTGTTCCTAAAATGTTGCAAAGTTTCCACACAATTTTGCCTTTTATAAGCTATATATATGTACATAATTGTTTCTTTACTGTACAAATAAAAATATTACTTTCATGATTTCTCAAACCACCATTGTATTGTATGTCGTAATTTTATTGCTCGGCGCCTAATTTCAGTGGCGCCATGTCCATTTTGGGCTTTGATCAAATCGAGCTTTTATTTTCTACATCACTTCACCAAACTTCCGGTCTAACTCATCTTCCTACATTCTGACCTGATCCAAGCAATCCCCCTCCACCTTTCATTCACAGCCCTTTATTTCCATAATAGCATGTTCCATGTGTCATCACAGGACCGGGCCGTACTCATGTAAGTGACTTAATAATTACGGCACTGATGTAATCGGTAATATTATGGTATGTCTGGATGGACCTGTTCATGTTGCAGCAAAGTTTAATTAAAAAAATATTTTTGGTGAATGAATCAAAATATCAGTATTCTTTATATATATATGTATAAAAAGCGAATAACAGGATTAAAGGTGTAACCTTGAATCTAGAGTGTGACGTCAGGGCATTGTGTCCGGTATCAGCTACCTGCAGCGTCATCGCCGCGGCAGCCAGGTTGACGCCGGGGCTGAGCCGCCTTCCTTCAGAGTGGCACGGCTGCTGCTGCTGCTGCTGGGAGGAGTGGACAGCCGGTTAGAGAAATTAGCAATCCAAAAAGCGCATGGCGCCACCCAGTCCACTCACACACACAAACGCGCGCGCGCTCACGCACACACAATTACCCCTTCACCAACTGGCAATGCAAAACAAACCGGCGAAAGATCTGTATCAAGCCTCACGCGCCATCTGTATCTTACCACACGGACTTCCTTTTTTCTTTTTTTCCTTTTTCTTTCTTTACTTTCATTCACTTCGTAACGGAATCAGCCTCATTATGACTCCGTGCCTCAGCCTTCAGGTGTGACAGCGTGGTTCCGCCCTGAGCCGGAGCCATATGCTTCACCGTCGAGCAACCTTTATTGTGGCTCTCAGAAAACAAGATGAGGATCCTCGCTTCGGGCAAAGTAGAAGACGACACTGCAATTACCGCAATTATGTGCAATTCCACGGAGGCGCCACTCCACGGCTGGTGTTACATCCCGTGCAAAGGGCAGTAAAGGTGGAAAGAGACGGGTTCAAAATGTCACCTCACGCTGCTTTTAGGATTTGTTTTTGAGAGAGATGTATACAAAAAAAGATTCTGAGACCCCTTGCCCTGCCTTAATTAATGTGGAGGGTCTGTATCTGGATGACTTAACTCTTATAATGTATTTATTCAGGAGTTTACATTTGATTTGGCGTTAAATTATCAGTTTATACTAGATTGTAAGTGTTTACATCTTTATCTAAATATTTCTAGAAATGCCCCTTTAACATCGAGACCTGCGACCTTATGTGATGTTAGCTAAATATCACCATCTAGTGGCCAAAGCTGGTATAAGATGTTTCCTTTTCAGTCATAATATGTAAGGATGCATCTTTTCCCCCCTCACAAACAAACGTAGACTGACAATCAAAACACATAATATATATAAAATATAAAAAAATATATATCCACAGCAGGATTTTACAAAATTTCTTTTCAAAAACATTGAAAAAACAAACAACTCATGAAGTTTCAATATTATCACAAAAGACATTAAAACATTGAACATGGAATTATTAAACCTTACTGCGGATTTGGGACTTTTCAGAGATTTCAACACAGATTCTGAAGCAGTCAAGTTCTATTTTAGATGTACGTATTTTACTCTACCATGTCTGAGCCAGAGACTGACTGGAATAACCCCCCCCCCCCTCCCCCCTCCAAGCCATGATGGATGCTGTAGTGGCCGGTGGTGACAGTAACAATAATTATCTTCGGAACTTTAAAGGATAAACATCTGTTTATATTCTGGCTTGCACTGCAGGCAGTTTGAACTCATGCAACTCCGGTTTACCCAAACATCCTCTCTGTCTCAGACTGCTGAGTGGTGGGACTTCTTCCTGGTTATCATTTTCAGCAGAAGTAGCGAGCGATGCAGCCGTTCCTGAGGATGCGTTGCAGCGACTTGGAACTACTCTTGATGGATACACATCATGGGTAATTGTTTCAAAAATAAGCGCTGGAGATCACCCGGATGAACCTACGACAGCGTGTCAGTAAATAGAAAAAAAAGTAAATTTTTGCTAAAAAAAAAAACCCAGAAATTTTCTGTAATTTTAGGTGGATAACCATGTCTTGGTAGGTTTATACTCGTGCTATACCCTCTAATAAATTCGTCACTATCATGGTCTCAAGAGTTTGCACATAATTTGTCCAATCCTTATTTCATTTTGCTGTACCCAATAATTATAACTGCCACAAAAAAAGACACTAAAGCTCAATAACTAACGTTAATATTGACCATTATCAACTCAGTCAAAACCTAACTCTTTAACCTGCTTTTAAAAACTGCTGTCATGTGTATTAAAGTACATCTAGTCAGCATGAATATGGTTGTATTTAAAAATCTTTCTCTGTTTTATGATGTTCTTCCTTTTTCTGCATCACATTCTGCTGTATGATGCTTTGATGTTTTCAGAAAAAGCCATTGTTGAAAATGAGAATTTGTTCTCAAACCAACTCACTTGGTAAAGCAAAGGTTGTAGTTGTACCCTATTCTTTCCGTTAGCAGATGTTACATTTAACAATATCTTGGTTGGATTTTAGTTTTACATCTGATTCAACTTTATGTTTGGGTAAAAAAAAAAAAGAAAAAGATTTCTGTGTCTGTTTGATCAAATTTCACCATCTGATCTTATGCTAACTTGATGGGTTTCCTTCCTGCTGAGATGATGAGTGTCACCCGGTGGGGTGGGTTTCTTCGTAGGTCGTCATCGTTCCCTGCAGGTTGCGTCTGGTTTCACACATCACATTAGGAGACGCTTACTTGGAAGTGTTACCTGCTACTGATCTGCATGACAACAGCTACCCCCACTCTGCCCTTGGAACCTCATGGCTGGAATGCTGTTGTGGTAACTTGGGAGTGATGGACAACTCGGTTTTTTATTGACAAAAAAAAAGTCTTTTGGAGAATTTCACTTTGAATTTCCTAAAAACCAAACCATTTGAAGAGTTGTATGTGTTATGCCCCCGAAGTCCCACCCAGGTCATCTCCATGCTGCAGTCACTGAGAGGCCAGCCGGGGCAAAAAGGCCTCCCTGAAACGTCTTCCTCTTGTGCTTCCTGTCCTCCCTTTGATCTGAGCCATATCAGTGTCTCCACAGAGTCCCAGACAGGCAGACTGTCTCCGTCCTGCATGATCTAGTGTTGCCCTCCTGACTGTAACAAAGGGAAATGTTCAGTTCTGCTGAGTTTACAGAGAGCAAGCTTCTCTGGCAGCTTTGATGTCCCAGATTTGGTGAAAAGATCTGCTTACTGAAGTTGTCAAGAAGCTTTATTTGGGCCACACTGAGACAGAAAACTGACCGCCTTTGACTTTTTTTGGGCAGGAGATCTGTATTCTTTCCGTCTGTCACCCAAAAGAGACTAAAATTTGCTTCTCCAATTTTACTTCGATGCTTTTTTTAAGTCAAAATATTTTATGCTAAGCCTTTTTACCAATACAAAATGCACAACAGACAACGCCTTTATCTTGCTCAACGACAGCAACAAAGAGAGAGCAGGAAAAAGCTTAAGGGTCTGCTTCCTGTCCATGATCATACCTGCAGTTTTGCCTTGATAATTGACCACAGGCCCGAAATCCAGCAATATAGCTGAATTTGCTAAAGCAATGTTTTTTTGGGGAGCTAATTGTCTGGCGACACGAGACAAAGGGACTGAAATCTTTGTGATGGCCACGACAAAATACAGACCGTTTTATCCTTGAGCCACTTTGTATATGACTTGGCAGAACTCTTAGGGTTGATGTCTTTGTGATCATCCTTCATGTGCTTGAACTTTAAATTCTTGGCTAATGTGGTTTCATATCTACATATTTTTTTCACGAGTGCCCTATGCTTTCCGCAGCCACACAACCCAATGTTGTCACCACTGTATTTCACAGTTGGCATGGTTCCTGTTTTTCCTCCAAATTTTTTGACGCTCATTTTAACCAAAGTACCATCGGACCACAGGGCATGTCTCCAATCATTAATCTTTGTCTCAATGTGAATTTCAAAACGTAATCAAGCCTTTTCACTCCGCTCTTACGGTCTTGATTCCTCTCTGAACGGTCTCTCAGCCCATGTTGGTGCACGTCCTCGTTTTGTTCTGGATAATGACGCTCTCTTACTCATCCTTAGCCTTTGTTTTCGGGTTTATACTCACATTTTACACCGAAGCACATTCATCAAATGACAAAGAGACAAAGAGTCGGCCTCCTTCCCGAACAATACAATGGCTGGATGTTCCCATGCTGTTTGTACTTGCATTTATCTATTTAAACAGAAGATTGTGGCTCCTTTGGTCAGCTGTACCTAAAGACAAACCAGGCTTTTTTTAATGACTCCATTATCGGCTGTTTTTAAATGAATGTTCTCAGTGGAAATAAATAAATCACTGGAACCCAGACTGAAGACTCTTCTAGCATACTGTAAGACAAGAAACTAATTTATGACTTGAGTCACATAAAAAGAAAATCAACATGCTGGGTTGAGTTGGCCCTAGAAATCACTTTAAGAAAGGAAACAGTAATGCTGCCCTCTGCTGGCAGAGAGTATGCTGCTCAGGATTATTCTGATTTAAAAAGACCAAACGTAATCGTTTTGTAATAAATTCCTTCACCCAACAACAATGTGGAAAAAGTACAATATAAATTATTTTTTAAAGTTTTTCTTTAAACAATAACACAACTTTCAATAGTTGTTTAAAGAAGGCTGAGGCTTTGAACGGAAAACACAAAATAATGACAAATATATGATGTAGATATTTCCTTCCGGGAGTGAACATTGATGTAATTTCCTGCTGCAGTTTAAAGGTTTTGCTACTAGAGAGAGCCATAGAATATTATTTGTACAGTTCTACATGCTTGGTTTTATGCTCCTCGTTTTATTTACATAGTTTTTCACAAGTAACATCCGGAAGAAAACGTATCCGTCATATTTGCTTACGTTTTTCATTAGCTTAAAATCTAAAAAAATAAGTAAAATGGTAGCTACAACAAGTTACAACAAATGTCCTATGGTAAACATCTATCAAAATAATAGATTTTCGTGGTCAAATGACATGACAGTTTAGGAAAACTGCTGTTCGGTTAAGCACCAGCAGGTGTCGCCAGAGGAACTTTATAAAGCGGGTGAGAACGCGAGTAACAGCGCTGCCCTGGAGAGGCACATTTTAATGTGTTCGTCACTTTACATCAGGAAACGATGCGTAAAGCCACAACGGTTCGTATATTCTTAATGTGTTATTAAATGGGCCGCATTATGTAAAAATAAACTTCGTTATAAAGTTATTCCCTCATAAAAAAAATACCTCTAGTGTTACATTGATTTAATTCATGTTTGAGAAACCCTTTAATCTCCCATGGCAACCGTTTGGGTATATAAAAGGCTTGGTGGGACCGACCACCGCCTTCCAGGGCGAAGGTCCCCCTGGGAGCTGAAGTTTCACAGAGGAGCTCTTTGTAGTGACCGCCCCCCCACCCCCACCTTGGGTGTTATTAAAGGGACTGCATTATGTAAAATAAACTTAATTACAAAGTTATTCCCTCTGCTAGGAGGGAATAATCGAGGAGCTAGGAGCAGCTAGCTACGAGGGGAGCTAGCTGTTGGCTAGCTCCTTCAGACTAGACAGCAGCAACTAACACACACCTGGAGGAACTACATATAATATGCTGAGCTTATTATACCAGGTACTTCTCAGTGCAACGCTGGTAAAACATTGTTAAAGGTTTAATAGGAGAGACGTCGTGAAGACTTCCTGGTGGAAAAAAAGCAGGACTTTCAAAGGAGACAGAGGTCCAATTTCAACACGTTAAAATGACAAAGTATGCTTTCCTTAAAGTCAGAGCATTTTTACAGCAACTACAGGTAACAGTTACTTGATGGTGCTATAAAATTACATGTGGCTGGAAGACACACAGTACTGCCCCTTTAAGAAGAGAAGGACCCAGCTCCATATTTACACACAGAAACACCAATGAAAACGTACACGACGAGCTTTAGTTTAACATGTTTATTACAATACGTACATTTCACATTTGAGCTTTGACCTCTTGTTGCCCTGCGCTGACTGAAGAGGTGCTCCACATGCACCCACCTTTTTGGACCTGCTGAGGCCGTCCTACCGCTCCTCGACCGGGGCGCTGGTGAAAATGTGTGGCTATCATTGTGATTTACCGCTCGTCACTACAACTCTTATAAATAAAACCTTTTTTGTTTTTAATTATCACTTTTTTTTAAATTCCGTCTCTTTAAAACTCCACTGTTATGTTAGCAACTGTACAAAGGAATGAAAAAAAAAACAAGAGGTACAACCCCAACTTGAAAAGTTAAAGAGGTGTGGGGGTGTTGGTGGGGGGGGGGGGGAAGAGAGGAACATAAAACAGCAGGAACCCAAAGGAGAAGAAAGTAAAGCACAACACAGAAAGGTGGGATGCGTCAGAGAAAGAGGCGTGGCAGGCGGGCGGGCAGGTAGGTGGGCGAGTGGGTCAGGAAGCCAGGGCGGGGTTGGTGGAGGTTAGCGGGAATGGTCCAAAGCAGCACGCCATCACATCCCACGTTGAATATTTTTTTTCTTCTTTTTTTTTTTTTTTTTAAATAATCACTCACTTCACCAACCACCAGGCACTGATTTTTTTTGTTAGTTTTTTTTCCAGACTGGGTAATGCAGGGCCACCAGAAGCTGCTAGCGGATCACTGAAGCATTGGGAGCAGGTGGAAGTCTGCCACGCCTGCACATGACAGTACCCCTCCACTCAGGGAGGCTGGAGCGAGATTAGACGAGCTGAAGAGATTGTTCTGGTTGGTTCCATGCCTCAAACACCTCTAAGTCAGCCTGCAGGCCACACACACACACCCTCGCTCACGCACACACACACACACCAGCTGACTCAAGGGTTCAGAGATCTTGTGAAGTGACAGAGTGAAGCCGGAGATCTGCAGATGAGTTAACATGAAGGACCGGAGCCGCCGAGGCGTTGATTAGTCTGGATGTCCGAAAAGCTTTGATAGGCATGGCTTTCCATGGCTTCAATCTACAAAACATATTTACAACATAGATAATAACATCTACAAGAAATCTACATTTTTTTTTCCAACCCTCCCCCACCGCAGGGTTTTTACAAAACCAAAGTCTCGTAAATCAACCCTCCTCCTCCAACAACAGCAGCTCCTCGGTTCTCCCTCTCAGGTCTCCCAGTCCAACGGTCCAGACCAACCCGACTCAAACTCCTCTGAGAGAGAGTGTGTGTGTACGAGTGTGTATAAAGACTGGGTTCAAGAGGAACCGAACAACTGCTTGCTTTCCAGCTTTCAACTATGTGCAATGGGTTTCTCCCCCCCGCCCCCGAAAACAAAACTCTCAACCCAAAAGTTCTCAGACCATGAAGGAATTTTGATTCTTCAACTTTTCAAGTTCTTTGATTTGCTGTCTCAAAAACAATATCCTGAGGGGAGACAGATGGAGAAAGGAGAGGGTTAGACGTGTGGATTGTTTTGACAGATTTGTGACCAGGGACGAGCGGCCGTCTCACCTCTGCTCCCGCAGCGTAGCTTGGATTTCACAGACTCTGACCAACGAGCGCAGATTCTTGAGCTCAGTGCAATTCTCGGACATGCAGATGCTGCCCATGCTGTGGGCCTCTTCACGTAGCCTGGACGCCTGGAAGAGTTCACGCCACAGGTCAGCTTGTTGGTGTTCCCCCAGCGGACCGTTCTCGGGCCACTGCTATTTTCCATTTACACATGCTGCCACTTGATCGGGTTATTCTCGAATTCCAGGGATTCCCCCCCGGTGTTTCATCATTTCATCAGCTCAGGCTTTACTAGAGACCCTACCAAGCTAAGCTTTGTTTCTTTGTAATGTTTGTCTCTTTTTTTTTTTTGAAGACTTTATAGTAGGCGTTTGTTGTTTTGAGAAACATTATTAACAGTCCCTAATTATGGGGATATTTTTACATTTCCTGTCAACGTCCCGGTGGGACGGGCCCGGAACACCTCACCAGGGAGGCCTCCAGGAGGCATCCTGACCAGATGCCCGAGCCACCTCAACTGGCTCCTCTCAATGTGGAGGAGCAGCGGCTCTACTCCAAGTCCCTCCTGGATGACCGAGCTTCTTACCCTATCTCTAAAGGAGAGCCCAGCCACCCTACAGATAAAATCCATTTCGGCCGCTTGTATCCGGAATCTCATTCTTTCAGACCCAAAGCTCATGACCAAAGATGGGGGTAGGACCATAGATCAACTGGTAAATCGAGAGCTTCGCTTTTTGATTCAGCTCTACAGCGCCCGCTTCACTGCAGACCCTGCACCAATCCGCCTGTCGGACATCAAATCCAGATGCCTGATGGTTATCCATTACTCAACAATGAAAAAACTGAGTTAATGGCGTTTGGACCCAAAGGTTCAGTCCCTTTCTGTTCTTGGTTTCAACTGAACTCATGAACCCAGACATATTGGGATGACCTTTGATTCAGATCTCAGTTTTTCTAAACATTTTAAGAACATTATTAAAACTGGTGAATTCTCTTCCTCTAGATATTAGATCATTGGACTTTGCCGTCTCTTTTTATATCATCAGTTAAAACTTACTTTCATAATAAGGCTTTTAATATTTGAATTTCTTTTGTGTTTTTACCATTTCAATTTGTTTTACAATGTTGTGTATTTTGGTTACAGGTTTTGTGTTTGTGTCATTTGTAACATTTGAATAGATTTTTATAACGCAGAGAACTTTGTAATACTTGTTTAAAAAGGTGCTATACAAACAAAGTATTATTACTAGATACATCCTCTTAGTTGAGGATGTTTGGTTGTGCAATGCTTAAAGAAAGAAGAAAAACAATATGTCAGGAGGTCCTCACCTGCTTCTCTGCATGTTCTGCAGGCCACCCCTGAACGTGTTTGATAAGGTTCTCATTAAAGTGGGTGGCCAGCGTGGGGGTGAGGGAGCAGGAGGGCCGCGCCGCCGAGGCGCCGGGGGGAGCTGAGGCCGCGTTGGAGGCGTTGCTGCCGGAGCCGACGTGGTTGGGTCCAGGAGACGGACTCCTCTGACTGCTGCGGTTCACAGGAGAGAACGGAAAAGGTTTATGAAAGAAACGTCCCCCTCCAAACCTGCTGCAAAGTTTCATTAAGATTCGGGAGAGGATTTCTGATGAATAGCGAAAGTAAGAATTTGATTTGTTGTTCACACACAATCTGGGAAAAGCTGTGGGTTTAAAAGAAAAAAAGATCATTTTACTGCAAACTGGAATAGGGGCAACTGCTACATTATTAGCAATTTAAAATTTAAGGTAATAATCTGCTTTCATTTTTTCATATCTTAGCTTCAAAGATCAAAGTAAAATCCTCTGCTCCTCCTTTTTTAAAACCAGTTTCTGCAGATTTCTCATTTTAAAATTTTGTTTTAGAAGACTACTTTCTAAATCTGCCAGATTTGACAAAATTCTGCAAATGTGTGTCGTTGGCTTCAGAGGTGAAGTTAAAAATGAAACAATTTAGCATTTCATATCTGAACAAAGATTAGAACTGCTGTAAAATCCAGACCTGAAATCCTGTTTGTAGCGTCTGATCTTTCGGTTTTTTTGTAAAAGTTCAAAGCCGTGCAAGAGTCAAAGCTTTGATGATCGTCTGAGCTTCAGAACTTTCAGACTTCAAATCGATTTAAAACCCTGATCTGTGAGTAAAGAGGCAGCAGAGCTGTCTTTTTGTAAAATCTTCTGATTTGGAGTCCGGCTCGTTCACAGCTAAATTTAATCAGTAACTCAGAAAAAAATCCGAGTTGGACAAAAACATTGACAAACAGAATTAAAGATGAGTCGACATTTTATCGTGAAACGCTGTAAAATGCCCTGCTAGGAGATAAACAGATCAAAAACTCTTTCCAGATTTATGGACAGCAGCAATTCGTTATTTGTAAATTCAAAATAGATCTAGAAAAACAGCGCAGTTTGATTCTTTGGCTTTTGAAACAGTTGAGTAGTTTAATGTGAGGCTAACGAGTGAAATAATTCAGCATGGACAAGACGAAGTGCATGCAGCAGGCTGCTACTGTGGCGCAGGTCAGCTCACGCAAAGACGGCACAAAAACAGCGATGTTACACTCTGATGAACCTCTGCTGATGTCACTCAGCACAACTAGAGCGTTGAGAAAAAAACATCCATGCATTTGGAAACATCTCTTCGTGAGAAAACTGTGCTTTCAGCTTTGAAGCTAGATACCAAGTAAACAGAACCAAAAAAAAATAAAAAATAAAATAGAGTTTATGAAAGACAGAGAAAGTAATGGTTTGGGAAATCTATTGCCTTATTATGGAAACCATTACAACCGTGATCGAGGCGGCATTTATACAACAAAAAACTATTAGGCTTAAATAAGCAACAGGGTCCACCCCAGTCAGGTTGCCAGGGCAACGCAGAAACACAATAGGCCAATCGGCGTTAAGAAATTTCGCTGTACGATTAATTGTCCCAGAAGTTATTGTGACAAGTGATCATGTTGTTTTGAGACGATTTTCAAGTAACATAAAGGTAACGGGATAATAATACAAGACAATTTAAATATCCTAAAAATAAAATAAAATACACAAAACCACAGAAATAACAACTAAAGTGAATTATAACGTCTGTAAACAAAATGATTTTTAAAGAAAAGGCTGAATGAAAGTGAAGACTTTTATCATCCAGAATTTGGTAGAAAAGACAAAAACAATAAATCATGCAGAAGGAAATGATTGAGCTCGTCTAAAGAGGTGTGATCATAGGGATCAGTAACAGCTCTCAGAAGAAAGAAATAAAATTAAAGTAAACAAGCAGAAGCAGCAGATCTGATGAAGCGCTGCAGAAGAGTCAAAACAAAGCAGCTTCTTGTTGTTGTTCCACTGATGACCAGCAGGTGGTGCTACAACGGAACACATTTAGACACTGGATGAGCTCAAATGACTCCTTCCACCAGAGGTAGAAGCAGGCAGTAAAACAGCTAAGGTCAGGGGTCAAGCGGCTCAGTTCGGCGGCGTCGGTACTGACCCTTGGCGCTGAGGCGTGCGTGGGGAGGCCGTGGTGGCGTCGTGACCGTGCGGCTTCTCGCTGGACAGCGACTGCTGAGATGTGGGCTGGGAATGAGGCGGCTGCTTCGCCGCTGGCGTGCTCACCTGAAACGCAAGTTGGAAACGCTGCGTCAGCGCACAACTCCGACCCGCTCCGATCAAATGTTCTTCGACGTCACTGGGATCGGGAATGAGAAAAGGGGGCGGGGCAGCTGGCGTCACTGGTTTTCTACCCGAACAGAACATCAAACGGCTCTGTGGCGTGGCTGGCTCCGAGCGAACACATGCTCTCTTGTTTGCGCTAAATGCCACTTTACATAATCGTATCACTCTTTTTATTTCTTGTAAAGCAAGAAAAAAAAAACCCCAGCATTTTTGAGTGTCCTATAAAGCACTATATAAATCTGATGTATCATTATTATTTTTCATCTTTAAAAGTCAATGAAACTTATGAAAAGGCATAAAAAAGTGATGTTTTCGTGACTATATTAATATCTGTATCAGTCCCCACATAGGGAGAAAACAAAAAAACCTAGACTCATGACATTTTGCCTGATCCAGAAGGGCAGATCTATTCAGTTTGATTCTACGCTTCGTGATCTGAGCCACATCACGCTTTGTCGTTTATTTTATATCATATTGAACATTCCTAGTTGTACTTTCTCAACCATTTGAAAGGTTTGTTACAGTTTATTTTTCACATGTTTGACTAACGCAGTCAACCTGTTTAGTCAGTTTCAGTTTCTTTATTCTTCTCCTAACTCCACAGACGGAGCAAATTAAAAGTTGTTGTTTTTACATGTTTGCTGGCTAGCTAGCTTATGAAGCTACTGGTGGAGCAAAGTTATCAAATAAACTTGTAATTTAACACATTTCTGTCTGTGTTTTAAAAAAAAGAAAATAAATATTTCAAGTCAATTCAGCGCTGATTCATTGTATCAGATCGGTATCGGCAAATACTAAACCTCAGATATCGGTATCGGAAGTAAAAAAAAAAATAAAAAAAGGTGGATTGGTGCATCCCTGCTTACTTTTGGTTGTGAGATGACGGGCTGTGCACTGAGGTGAGACTTTAAAGGGCCGACGTTCGTCTGCGGCGTGCCGATCCTGGGCGACACGTAGGATCTCGGCGACGAGGCGTCTGACGTTAAAGACATCGGTGACTGATTTGATTGTTGAGCTTTTGGGAGAAACAATAAATGTAAGGGACCTGGCAACGAGCCGACGGTGCAAAAAAACCCCAAAAAGACAAGAACTGGAAGGTTGACGCTTCGTTTCAGCCGACGTTTGACTTCCTGTACCTTGGTTGGAGAGCTGAGCAGCTTGGGAGAGGATGGTAGTGATGTTGAAAGCCGATGGTCCAGCTGTGAGGATCTTGTGGAGCATCGACTGTAACGAAGCTTGTGTGACGGCAGCTGTGAGAACTACAGAAACAAAGAAAAGAAAACCAGAAAATATGTTGGTGATGGAGTCGATTCTGAACCAACCAACCATCCATCCATCCATTTTCTGTACACCCATGTCCCTTAGTGAGGTCAGGAGGGTTTCGAATCTGAACCAATTTAAGAAAATTAGTGACCGACTTATCGGTGCACTCCTTACTTTTTTTCCCTTCTTCTCTCTTTTATAATAATGTCGCCGCTAGACTTCGTGAACTTCAGCATCTCAGCTGCTAAAAATACACATCAAAATATGACAGTAAAAGTCTGACCAACAGACCGAATCTGTAATAAGCAAACGTTCTCAGTAAGCTGTGATTATCTGGTTAAACCAGGGAGCTGCAGGTGCTGCCATCACTGTTCTGGATAAGGTCTGTGGTCATTTAGATATGTTGTATCTGAGCAGCATTTTCATGGACTGGTCGTCTGCTTTTCACACACAATTCAACCCCACATTTTTTTTAAAGAAGGGTTCAAACAAATATGAATGCAAGAAGTAATTCTATAATTCTGATTCTGTGTTTTATTTTTAAAAGACAGATCACAACGAGATGGCATTAGCATTTATTCCCGTGCCCTGTCCTAAACACAGGTGTTCCGCAGGGCTGTGATTTATCCCCTCTGTTATTTCAATACAAATGAGGTAAACTACAACTCAAAAGCTCCTGGATAATAAAATATGATTACTGAAGTTCCTCTGCAGGATACTAGAAACACTACTTTAACTTGACAACTGGCTTATCTTTAGTACTACACAGTAAAAGTCTGACCCGTTTTAAACAGCAGATTTCATTTCCACTTCCATGCAAATTACACCCGGCTTCTGGCCAATTGTTGTTTATTTGCTTGTGATTTTTTTTTCTCTATACAGCGGTGCCAGTGATCAAAAAGGCAGGTTAAAGCTCGGTTCACAACATGCAGAAAACGTGCCAAGAGTTTTAGTGGTTCGCACAAGTTAAACGCAACTATAAAGGCCCAGACTTGATGGGTTTTTAGAGAAATGGACCATTTTTGTGACATTATTTTGTAAATAGCACAAAACAGTAGGATTTAGAAAAGCACTTAATGCAGTTTTCTTACTGCATTAAGAAAACTTAATGCAGTACGTTTTGTAGCCAAGGAATATTTATTAAAAAAAATATGTCAACTACTCCTACTTTATGTTTTATTTTTTTTAACTTTTAAATGTGAAAAGCATTACATAATTTGTCAATACTCAACAGCTGATGTTAAGTATCGTCAATTACAAAGTCGTCTTTTAGCATCAATACAAAAACATGGCAGGTTACTGGCAGACTGGCCCAACGCCCCCCCATCACCGGGATTAGCAGGTTTTCAGGGGGGGGTGCGGGGGGGGAATCCTGACGCCTAAAGGTCAAGATAAAGTCTCCCTTATGAGTAAAGTGAGAAGCCTTAATGCCACCAAGCAAATGTCGGTGTGTGGTTTAAGTTATTTGCAGAGTCATCTCCCCTTCAACGTAACATCTTGGAACGGTAACCGCTCCTTTAAGGCAGGAAAACGAGCTGGATCAGGAGATCGAGGACAGGAAACGACTCCCACTCAGACCAACCCTTCTATAAGAAGGACGGCTCTCAATGTTTCATCTAACAAATTATTGTTAGAATGAATGAATTAGAATCACGTCCATTAGTTGTGAAAGCCACGCCTCCTTCTCATTCACACACTTCCGAGCTGCACATTTTTGATGGATTTCATTTTCTCCTATTCCAGACACATTTCAACCAATCAAAGGAGCCGCTGGGCTTGAACAGGAAGTTATAAGAAGTGTAAAATTAAATCAGTCATACAGCTAAAGTCTCACTAATCATTAAGTGCTTGGTTAAACAGCTCAAACAATTCCAAAGAGCTAAGAATCGGCCTTCCTCTAATCGAATCAGACATGCCACGTCACTGAGCTTTTCTCATTTAAGCCATTAAATACACAAGCTTTTACAACACACATTATTCCAAGTTAGACAGAAGGCGATGACATTAACTCCAGGGCGAAAACCTAAGTTTCAAACACGCCACTCTTCCACTTGAAAAGCAAAAAGCGTCACAGCAAACGCTTCGCAAGCACAGGCCGACCCGTTGTTGCAGAAAATCGCTCCGTCGAGCTGCAGCGTCTCTCTTACCCTCGTTGATTTTCGCCATGTCCACGCTGGCGTTGTTGAGCTGCAGGGCCGTCTGAAGCGCTGGGAGAAGCTGGCGGAGCAGGTTGGGGTCCTGGAGGATGGGGGGTGTCGAGGACTGGAGGACCGGGGAGACGGGCACGGTGGACGCTGACGAGCCCGGCGGCGCCGACGACTGGTTCACGCCCCCCGCGCCCGAGGAGGATGACTGCGACTGGCTGGGAGGAGCCGCCGCGGGCTTCTCCACCTGAGTCGACTCTGCGGGGAGAGAAAGGGAGGAGGTCTGGATGAAGCCGCCGTCTGTTGAGTCACGCGGACAGAGACCGGAAGGTTTTAGTTGGACCGGTGCTGCTGTTGTGCGGCGGACAGGATTCTGTTCTCCAGCCACTTTATAGCGTAATCAAGAAACTGTGTTGCATTCAGCAGCTTTAACATAAAAGAAATTTGACTCCGTAAGTGAACACTTTGAAATTGGGCCTCTGTCTCTTTAAGAAGCTCCTGCTCTTTCTGAAACTCCGCCTTCAGGAAGCAGTTACAACACAGTTCTCCTATTAACCCTATAACAACATTTCCCCCCCCCCACCAGGTGTTTGCTAAGTGCTAATCGAAGGAGCTATTCAATTAGCACTCAGGTGTTTTGAACAGTTGAATGGTTGCTTAAAAGGCTTCCTCAAACATGCATGAAAAAAATAAATCGAGGCAACGCTCCAAGCTCATCGAGTTTTTGAGCTTAACATGATATAGGGCTCAAAAAAGTACATTTAAAATTGTGGATAGGATTCACAATAACAACACTATTCAACGTCGATACAAGCAGTCTGACTTTAAGTCAGGTTGTTGCTTCAGAAACACAAGCGGCCTCTTCTTGCTCGGGGACCGTTTGGTGGACGAGGTAAAGGCTAAGGTTCTGTTGTTCTCTTCTGAAGCAGCTGTGAGGTTCTCGGGCTCAGAGGCAGGAGAGCAGGAAGAGCCTCGAGGCCGACGCTTAAGCTGACACGCCGACATTTGAGAGCAACTTAAAAGGACAGCCCGGCTCCTGCAGCTGCAATGCTGAAGGAGTGGACAAATCAGATGGCATTTAATCACCCATTATGACATATGATGACATATATTATAGAAATGAAGTACAGCACTGCTATGAAATTTAATTATTGCATTATTTGCATAAAGCGAAACGGTCGGCATTATTGCACCGTTTCGCTTCCGCTGCGATTTAGCCGGTAAAAGTTCGCTTTTGGATCAATCTGCCTGTAACGGGACCTGATGTTTGTAACAGAGACGCAGATTAAGAGCTCAACTCTACAGCTTCTCTGAGACGAGATTTTATTTTACACAATGTGAAAGAACACGAGACTCTTCATTTTGCACGTGATGCTTTGGTTTTTTTTAAAAGTCATTCGGTGCTTCGTTGAACCAACGGCCCTGATATCTGAAAACCTGATCGACTTAAACTGTTTTCATTCACTCCGTAATGACGGCCTTTTCAGATTAACAAATATAACAGAACCTGAGCTCACTTTCCCGCCGCAGCTGCTCTGCCGACGCTCTGAAGTCGTTTCTGAGAAACCTTCGCATCTCTAGAAAACAAGACGCTGCTCTGCAAACTTTAAGACAGCAGCACCTCGTGTGTGCTGCTCGGAGTTTGTGTTTTAGTCTGCTGACGCACGGCTGCACTGACAAATCCAGAACATAGCGGTTCATCGTGTTCACTGGTGTGGAGATACCCGTCTCTTAAAGGGACGGTCAGCACCGCACACCATGTGGCAGCCTGGGTTTGAGTTTAGCTTAACTGCGGCTCTGAGACCAGGAAGTATTGCAAACAAAACAGATGACCACTAGAACAGGAAGCTAGCTGTTGGGAAGTTAGCTTCCCAGCAGCCTAAACCTAACAACCGATTAACTGCACTGGGCCTTTTCCTGGCTCGTTTCCACACGTTACATGTCATGACGCTCAATGTGGCCTCGTGCTCCACCAACGCTCTTTTCGTCTAGAAACACAGATCTACGCCCAACAAAACAGCGTTAATATCTGACTCCTCTGGTCTCAAAGATCGGGAAAGAGCCCTGAATTTAGAAACGCAACCTGTTTCCAAAAACCACAGCAGAGTTTGTTCACAGGGCTTAAAAGCTAAGAAGCTGGATTGAAATCGTTCCCAGCTATGGAAACGATTTGACGTCGTCCTGGGATCTTTATGAACTGAAGCCTGCAGGAGGGAAACGCCACATCCTACGCGGCGGTGCGTCCGCTCTGCTCAAACGTCAAATCTGCGAATGATTAAAAATCCAGCAGAATGGTGGTTCTGATCCGTCCCTTTAAGAGCAAATGCTGAGAAAGCAGCTTAACTTTCACAGTAACTGCTGGGATTAACGGTGTCATGATAAATTGTCAAAGAAATGATTTTTAGATAATATTGTTGTTTTGACACCAGTTTCAAGCAATCTAACAATTACGAACAATAACAAACATCCAGCCTCTCAAAGAACAGACTTTCGACACTGGTCACTGGCAAGATGTTTCAAATAATCAAAATTAAACGACTAAAAACGATAAATGAAACAGAAATTAAAACCACACGCAACAGAAACCATAAATGAAATATATTAGAAAGTGTCAAACAAGATTACCCTTCAAAAACATAATCAGAGTGGAAATGAACTCTTTTTTTTTTTTTCTTTCTTTTTTTATGTTTGCTGGATGCCCGCTGTAGCGCCCCCTACAGCCAGACTCAGCAGGTTTTCTGTGGGAACGTTGGACTCAAACATTAAAGCACGATCCTCAGGTTGGTTCTGAGTGGTGACAGTTTAACCCTTCTTGACCCAACATGTCGGCGACCACAGAACAAATTGCAGTGCCGTAATTCTGTGACACTTTGGATCATCTGGAAAAACCCTAGCTGCTTCTGAAAGGGGAGACGCTGCATTTCCAGCAAGGATGGAGTCATTCCAGTAATTCCACTCCCGCCGTTGCAGGGAGCACGTTTTCCTTCAGTTTCATTTGATGAGACACTCTGAACAGACGACAAATTGCAAAAAATAAGTTCCAGTTGTTACGGAGAAATGGGCAAAATATATTTACTCACAGGACATTTAAAGAACTTTGCACAACTTAGAATAAGCACAAATATCCAGGTAGAGATTTGAAACGTAGGACTCTTACACCTCGAACTCGCCAAGTCGATCGTTACAACTTCGCCTCAGATTAGTCAAAGCAGAACAAAGCAACTTCAGAAAGCAACATTTTGCCCAACTAAAACCAGCAACTCAGATCGAATCAAAACCCAGAGGCGAGACGTTGCACACGGCCTGGTTTGAAACCGGACCTGTCATCTTTAGAAACCTTGAAACCAACCAACGTGGGTTGGATAGAGGAGCTAAAGCGTTTGCTACGAAAACCAAACGGACCCAGCAGTTGTTTCTGCCGTCACAAGCTCAACGCGTCGCCCTTTGAGCTGCCGCAGCAAACCGCCTTCAACGAAACGGAGCGTCTGCGGCGCAGGCAGACGACAGGCCGAAAGCCGGGCCTTGTGGAACCAGACGCGGCACTCACTGGGTCCGGTGAAGCCGGGGGCAGCCGTGGCTTGCATGGCCTCCCGTCTGTAGTCCCTGTCCTTGGGGAAGCTGTTGACGACGGCGCTCTTTGTCGCCTCCTTTTGCCTCTGTTCCCTGCCGAACACAAGAGCAGACCCGCGTGAGTCGGCGGCCGCGCGTGACTGACGGACGCGTCCCGTCGCCGCGGCTACCTCTCCAGCCACTCTTTGGGCTTCTCCCACTGGGACACCTCCGTCCTGCAGTTGTAGTAGTACTTCTTTCCGGAGGAGCTGATGTGCTCCGACCAGTCGTCGCCGGGCTCGTAGGGCTGGGCGAGAAACGCAGAACCCAGGCGGCAGCGAGAAGGAAGGCAGACAGAGAGAAAAAAAGGCAAGAGTTCACATTGTGACAATCTGATGCAAGAGGCTGTAATATAATCTGAGAGAAAGACACTGTTCCCGTTGCTGCTGCTCTACGGAGCCCCTAAGGCAGTGCTTCTCAATTATTTTCTGTTACGCCCCCCCTAGCAAGAAGAAAACTATTCACGCCCCCCCCCTCCCCACCGTGACTATCCATCTCTGCATAACATTTTATCCTTATTAACATTAAATAAAAGAAAAAAAGAAAAGAAAGACATATGGTCAAACTTACAAAGAATCACTTTATTAAATCGGGTTTTAAGTCTGTTTTAAGACGTGTTTTAAACATGTTTAAACTGTAAACATGTTTGACCAACTAATTGCACCATTGCAAAATTAAGTCAAATCAATAAATAATATTTAATAACTTAAAAAAAAAAAAAAGCAGCCTGTTCCCCAGGGTCACACGCGCCCCCCCCCCAGGTATCGCAGAGAACCACTGCCCTAAGGGAACATGGAGAGAGAGGGAGAGAAAAAAAAATTAAGAAATCCCGACTTAGTTTCTCGAGATCCAGCGAAAAGAAAAAAAAAAAGTCAGGATCTCAAGAACAGAAGTTGGAATTTCTTCTTTTTTTTTTTGCTCTCTTTTGTCCCCTTACTGTTCAACTTCAGTCTCCAGCTCTCAGGATTTTTTTTGATTAAAATGTCATTCATATTTGTTTTTATTTTGCGTTAAGTAATAAAAATGTGTCTGAAATCACTGCAAATGCAGAAAATGAAACTGGAACTTTTTGGGTTTTTTGTAGCTAGAAGTCATTATCGAGGCACGTTCTAGAACGGTCTGTCGTCGACTCCGGCAGAAACGATACTTACTGCGTCTGATGTCTTGCTGGGGTTAGAATGTGAGTTGGAGCTGTGGAGGGAACTGTGGTTGTGGGAATTTTCTTGTGGAGAATAGCTGGGTCCTGCAGCGAAACACACAGAAATTCGTCGTAAACGACCGGGTCCAGCGAGGGACAAAACAGCGACATGACGCCGTGCGATCCGGCTGTGGTGTATTTGGCTTTATTATGTCGTCTCCTTTTTAAAGCGCCTCGCCTTCAGCATCTCACGACACCCGCCGTTTCACCAGCATGATGGTGTTTTAGTGCCAAAAGGAGCAATAAACTTCTGCCCAAAAAAAAAATAAAAAACTGAAAGAAATTTTGTAGAAATTTTCAAGAAAATATTCAGGAATTTTGAGTTTAATCTGATTTTTTTTTTTTTTAGAGAAAAAAAAACAGCCAACCAAATAAAACAAAACAAAAAAAAAAAAACCTTTTCTTGGTTTCAAAAGTCTACATTTTCTAATCCCAACCCTATGGGTTAATGACTGAATTCAGTCATTCAGTCAGATGGTTGATGTGACTGAATAATATTGCTAGTATTGTCATTTAAAGTTTGATGAAGCAAAAATAATTTGCCGCTTTGCCTTAACGCCCTATTTGGACCCGCAATGAATTATGGGATATGGTGGGCTGTGAAGGACACACCGGATCCAATCTGGGGAAAAGAAGGACGCATTTAGAGGAGTCTTGGAATTCGGACAGGCCTCGCCGCCGCAGTCTGACGCAGGCGGCCAACAAATCCGACTTTCGGAGGAAGCAGCTCTTGAATTCGGATCAAGCTCAAAAGTTTATATTTAAACAAAAACAAGTTTGTGCACTGAATTCTGAAACTTGTATTACCAGGATTAGATCAGCGTAGCTACCTGGCTTTTCTTACATTATTTTTTTCTTTTCTTAAATCAAAGAATTATCCTAAATAAATACAGCAGCTGAGTGGATGAGTAATGCGATGTGCAGTTTACTCGTGGCGACTTAAAAACGCATTTCAAAATCAAAGGATGGAATATTGGGAATCGATTCGGAATTCCCAGGACGAGGAATTGCAATATTTTTCGCAATAGAATCCTTTTTTCTGGACTTCCAATAACATCTAGAAAACATCTCACAATCTCCTCTTGCTAACGGGCCGGCAGATGTTGGGCTGTCCGAACATCCGACTGTTTCAAATCCAAACTGCACGCCGTGTAACAGATCAGCGACTTGTGGAAGTTGATGCTTTTCTGCCGCGTTTCCTGTGGCCGATGAAACCAAACGCAGTCGTCCTCAGAGAGTAGACGCTCGTCAACAGGAACCACGGAGAGAAAACTGGACAGAAGCCCGACCCGCTTCACCATCTCTGATCGAGTCACTTTTCTGATTGTGACAATGGAGACCTGCAGCAGGAATATCCTGCAATACTGTTTATGGTCTTACGTTTCACTACGTGCTGTCAAAATGCCCTCAACAGCAGCGGCTTTAACAACACAATTCTAAAAATGGAAAAGTGGTGTTAATTACAGAGGAATTTAAAGTCATGGCTAGAGAAGAAGCTCTGAAAGACAGCAGTGCTGCAGTTTGCTCTCTACATGAAGGATCCGCTCACAGAAAAGCAAGCGTGAAAACCACAAACTAAACTTTGATCTTCTGAGCCCGACGTCCTGATTGATACAAATACTCAGGATTTTTATAAGATCTTGCAGCAAAATTCATAAAACAAAAGAAGTTGTTGACTCTAAAGCAACAGTTCTGGCTGCCTGATTATAAATATATTCATCCATCCATTTTGTAACACCCTTGACCCTTTGTGGGGTCAAGAGGTGCTGGTGCCTAACGCCAGCTAACGTTCCGGGCGAGAGGCGGGGTCACCAGGACAGTGGCCAGTCTGTCGCAAGGCAACACAGACAGACAGGACAAACAACCATGCACACACACACTCACACCATAGGAAGACCAATTAACCTGACAGTCGTGTTTTTGGACTGTGGGAGGAAGCCGGAGTACCTGGAGAGAACCAACGCATGCACAGAGAGAACATGCAAACTTCATGCAGAAAGACCCCGGGCCGGGAATCAAACCCAGAACCTTCTTGCTGCAAGGCAACAGCTCTACCAGCTGCGCCACCGTGCAGCATATATAAATACATATATATTAGGGTTTTTTTTTTTTTTTAAATAAAAAGAGGTTTAAGGATTTTTTTGGGATCAATAGTATTGCGTGATTTCAGTTTTAACATTTTCGGGTTTGCAGTTCAAGAGCAAACGTTTTCCCAAACTGAGTTTTTCCTCTTTTAAATCTCATTTGACACACTATGAACTTTTCACTTTCATGAACGTCAAAACAAAAATCCTACATCAGTTCGTCCATTTCTTTCTGTGCCTCTGCTCAGTCTTCTCTTGAAGAAGACGGAGAGGTCGACAGGGCAGACGATTCTGATTCTGCTGGAGGATTCTTCCTGTTAACGGGGAGCTTTTCCTCTCCGCTGTCGCTATGTGGATGCTCACTAAGAAAAAAGTCGACGACTCTCTCCTGTGACTTAGGCCTGGATAATAAATCAATAATAGAAACGTGATCAATATCAACAGATGATACATCTGAGAGTATTTTCATTCATTTGACAAAACTCTCATCTAAAACCGCACAGCCTTCTGGGATTTGAAGGCAGAGGAAAGGCTTTAGCAGCTCGACCCGATACGTTCTCCAGCCATATTAACCAGCACTGTTATTATAAAAGTGGTTAAGAGTAAAAAACTGCAGCGTGACGACGACGTAAACTGTTGCAAAAAAACTGTAAAACGTCAGGGCCTCCCTCACCTGCAGCGCCACCAGCTGAAGTCACTTTCACAGGCTTAAACAAGAAACTTAGAATCAATATGGGAAAATATTAAGCCTCGGAATACAAACCGGCAGCGTTGAATTTGATCAAAAAGTTACATCGACTCGCAAAAAAAGAACAAAAAAAAGCCTCGACTTTAAGCAGTGTTTTCTGTGGATCGCTAACAGGTGACGCAATAAAACACCAGACATAAAACCAGTAGGAATATTTCTTTCAACTTCTTTGCTAAATCTCACATTGTAGCCTGCTGATGCGGCACGCTAGCACTAGCTTGATTCCTCTCTGTAATGAAAAGATTCTTACAAATTGTTCAGCGTCAACCGTATGCTGGACTCAACGGCGGGACGTTCATGTAAGTGTGTGTCTGTGCTCAGGGGAAACAGTGGACTCCTCTGTCCATGCTTTCTGTCTCCCGGATGTCAAGTCCTGCCAACTAATTTTCATAAGAATCATCTTTTGCCCGTTGCATCGCTCTCATGTTCGTTTGGAGCAGAAACGTTGTAGCTTTAGGAGTCGTGAATGTTTGAAAATTCAACTCGCGATTCTGTTAAAATATCGGCACAACTTGCTAAACAGTTTCCATAATTTTACCACTGCTTTTCCGATTTCCCAGACTGGAACCTACAAAGATGGTTCAGCTGAAGTTTTAGATCTTACAGAAACTGACTGAACAATCTTAAAATAAAACGCATGTCTTTAAGTACAGCATGGAAAACGTAAACAGTGATTAGATGTTTGCCGACTGTATTTGAGTTATGGCACAAAGTACTTTCAGCCTTTAATCTTTGCAATAACTGAGTCAATAGCAATTCTGTTCTGAACTCATTTCTAGCATCAAGTCAATTTAACCAAACATCCAAAAGTGATACGATTTCAGATTTAACCCATATTCAGGCTCTGTCAATAACACGATACATGCAAATATCGTCATACCTGCATGAACATGCATTGCCTGCAGCCACATGTTACTTTTCGTCCCCAACCTCCTCATTTATGAATGAAATGTCTGCAGAAACGTCCAAATGGAGCTGGAAATGATAGGTGTTCAGGAAGTGCACACAGCGCCTGGAGGAAAGCCCGGGCGAACCAAAACGACGAGGTACGTCAAACCAACAATTAGTTCTGATCTGGGTGTTAAGGGATCGGAGCGCCGAGGAACCCTGGCTGGGTCTGAAATCATTTCAACGTTAAAAAACGAACTGCGAGATTTCTGAAGCCACTAAAGTTTCACTTTGTAGCTCAACTCAAACTGCTAGCATGGCTTCAGCATCCCGGATTGCAAAGAAAATGAGAAATGCTCAAACCTAAAAAATAAATAAATCAATAAACCCCCCAACAAACGTTGCTGGACGATAAACGATCTCAGCAATAATTATAATAAACGATAATATTGTTGTTTAGAGACAATTTTCAAATAATGTCATGATAAGTTTGACTTCTCAAAGGTTGAGAAGCTTCCACATTTTAAACATAGGAAATAAAACACAACAAACACAACAGAAGTAAGATGGCTCATGATGCCGATGTAAAAAAAACTGCACTTCAAACAATAGGCTGAAAATTAACAAGTTCAATTTCATTCATCGTGCTTAATTAGTTCAAAATTTGATCCCTCCTAAAAATTCACATTAAAAAATTAACCTCCATTCAATCCAAGAGATGCTGCAAAACTGATCAAAATTCTTCAAAATTCGCTTTATCTCTGGCCTTTTTTCCTCCACAAAATCTGTTCTGTCGCCTATCGAAGAGAAGTGAAATTAGTCGCTTCATCTCGCTGCAAACCCCTGAACCAGTGTGTGTGTGTGTGAGTGCCTCCGGCCGTCTCACCTCCGTCCCGTTCTCTGACGCGGTGTGTGTGGAGAGCCTTCGCCCTGCCGTGGCCCGCGCCGTCCGTGTGTTTGCTCTCCGGGCTGTCGGACCTCCTGAGCATTTTGCAGGGAGGGGTGACTTCTGCGGGGTCGCGCGTTTTCTCGTGGCGGTGCTCCCCACCTGGATGGCTTTTGGATGAATATTTGAGAGTCTGGAGACAGGAAAAGGAAGGAGCTCACCACCGTCTCAAAGTTTGCAAAACTGGCTTCCAGTCGTCACGGCTACCCCAGCCGGCTCTGTTGCATTACTTTGAAATCAAAATCTAGATGGTTGTTGAATCACTGCTAACGCAAACGTGTTGCGAGTCTGTGACACCTAGCACAGTTTGTTTAGTAAAAAAGGAGAGCGATGTAAATTTCACTTTCGCTTTTACCAATCCACTGCTGTTCTACAAACCTTTGAACGAATATGTTTTACTTTACATCACAGGCAAATATCATGTTCTGTCATGGTTTGATTCCGTTTTTTTTAAATGTCTAAAAATTAGGATGCTACTAGCCACAAAACATCCTCAAAGTCTGAGTCCAAAATTGAAATAATCAAGATTTCTTAAAAGGTTCATCTTATTAGCTGTGAGTGGTATTATTCTAGTTATTCTTTTAGTCTTTTCCACTTAGATCAGTCAATCAGATGGTTGTTTTTTGCAAGCTATGAATTTAAGCCTTTTGAGTTTATCTAAATTTATCAGTTCAAATGATAGCAAAGTTAATTAACTCTTCAAATTTGTTGTAGATCGAGGCGTAATTAAGCGTTTTCCACCACTAAATATATAATTATGATGGGCTAATTATATAATAGTAAAGGTAAACAACACTTCAAAACACAGGCGACGAACTGCCTCTGCTGCCAACTGAGGTTTTTTTTTTTTGCTGTTTTGGTTGGAAAATGTTGGTCTTAAGAAGATATTCTTACGACTCCTGCGTTAAAAGCTAAGCTGACTTTATCCTTAAAAATGACAGATTGCGGTCGGGCCCTAATCGGAACAGCTAGCAAGAAGGCTAACAGCACCAAGCTATCGTTAGCTTTGATCTGCAGTAAAACTCCCTCTGCCCTTTCCCTAAACCTCTTCCTTCGACGGACTCCTGTCGCTATGTGTTCTGTTGACATTCAAATCTTTGCATTGTGGATATTTTCCATGCTTTGTCCCTTATTTCGGGTAGCATGCCCACTACTTTTTCGTGTTATTTTCCGCACCGACTGAGGCCCGTGCTTTCTGGAAGCCAGAGATAGAGTGTCCATTTTAATCTTATTTGCTGCTAGCGAGCTAGCAGGCTACGGCTAGCTAACAAGTACCTGATAGGGCTGAGAATCTCTTCGGTCGCACCTGAAAATAGAAAACAAGACAGTAGAGAGTGTGAAGTTTTCAACGCCAACGTCGAAAAGCGACTTTGTGACGCTGCGGAAGCAGCACGTTCAAGTTTTAAAATACTTATTTTGGTTTTGGCAAAAATGGCGGATTGTCAACGCGTAGCTACGAGGAAAGGGGGAAAAATTAGAATAAGTAACGTAAGAGAAGGATGTTTACCCATCGCCGAGTCTCGGTTGTTTCCTTGCATACATTACCATCAATGCCGTGTTAGTGTGTTTAGAGTGGGATGTGAAAGACTTGGTAATGGCACTATGTTTTCTTGTGATTCGACGACCTGAAATCGTCTGTTGGTATATAGCAATGCTATCGGGAGCGCTGGTCTGAAGAGCGCCCTCACTCAGTCCATCTCCCACTCTGAAAACACAGCTCAAACCGCTACCAGCGGAACAGAGCAGTTCAGCAGAGAGCCAGGTTGCCACGTCGGGCTCAAACACCCATACGGGATCACCATCAGAAATCCAGGAAACATGTGTCGTGGTTTATGAATAAGTGTAATAACTAAATCCACACGTTTGCTGGGTACCTTAAATAATTTTTTATACATGCATTCATCAATATAATGCACATGGTAATTCCGTTTTTTTTTATTATTACTATTACAGTTGCAAATAAATTATGGTAAGATGTAAATATATTGTGGCAACAATAAATAAATAAATAAATAAATGTTTTGTAATTGGTTACAGGTCTAACTGGATAGCTAGATAGTACACTGTAAGAGCCGCAAACGTCAATTATAGGCAAACATGGCAACCTTGTTCCTGAGAGACATAAACGCCCCTTCTGATGTCTGTGTACTGATTTAAAACAGTAATTTAAAAAAAAAAGTTTAAATCAACACATTTTCGGATTAATTATTTTTCAATTCCGATGTGACTACGAGAAAGAATACTTGTGATGTCATTTGCGAAAAACGACGAAAACAGTTTCTGGTTTAATGAATGAGGCAGGCAATGAGGTTTTCCACTCCTGACATCTAGCGGTGGAATTGTGACATTACAACCAAAATTTGTTTATTGAAAATAATCCAATATTTATACACTTCACTGAATCATTTTGTTATATCAAAGCTTTTTAAACATTTATGCATAATTCCTGAATTCGAGTTCACTATATAGAACATTAAATTCACAATCTACTTTACCAAAGTAAGTCGATTATGTGTACTAAAATGAACGGCTACTACAATAAAGAAGAAAGTAATGAAATATAAATTAATAACTAACACTTGAAAAAAAAAAACAAGTGAAAGAGCATCTCTGCGCCATGTGGTCTATTTTCATATTTCTGTTAACAGATGAAAATAGCCCGAATTCATTGTATTCGGAAAGAATAAATTTCCAATGAGAGCTGCTTGTCATTGTCCACAAACAATGTACTCACATCGTTTTGTAAGGACAAAAGACACAATTGGCTCTGGTTCGCAGTGTATTTACACGAGGACCTATGAATATGAATGGGGGTTCCATCTATTGTCAGCGAAATTCCTGCAACTTGTTCACCCAGGCACACCGTTTCTTTCCCCATAAATCTACTGGAATAACATGTTTAAAATTTAATTATGTCTTTCTTTTTTCTTTCCTTCTTACTTTCTTTCCTCAGTCTATTTACATGTCTTAAAATTGAACCGAAATAGTCAAATAACCTAATCTGCATTAATTCTTCAAAATAAGGTCACTGAAGTTTGACCACCTGTTGGTTTTTCTCCTCAGTTGACCTCTAGAGGGAGATATTTCACCATTTTGTAATTCGAGCGCCAGAACAAATTGCTGTTATTAAATTTTGTTTATTTTATTTATTTTACAAATAGATATTATTATTATTATTATTATTATTATTATTATTATTATTATTATTATTATTATTTATCTTCAAGTTTAATTTAAAATTCTAGATTAATAATAATACATATTTTTGAATGATTACAGCGGCTCAAATGGCATCTTTTACAAACAACAAGTTATGTTGCAAAGGTTTTGTTTTCTTCAGTCGTATCGAGGAGCCATGCTAAGAGACGGTGAAATCATCCAATCACAAAGAGAACGTTCTTATCAAGCCCGCCCCCAAACACATTTCAACCAATGAACGCTCAAAGTGGGCGGCATCTTGGGACGGGCAAGGAAAACCCGTCCCAACGCAGATCTCAGATCAGCCCTCGGAGTAAGCTTATCTCCGGCCGGACGTTGTGTCCAAATATGCAAACCGCTTCCAAGTCAGCGCGTTGGCGAAACACTTTCTCTGCCTTGGGACAGTTGGAACCGTCGAGGCGTAACATTTTAAAAAGATTTTGGTCCGTGGTAGGCTGACCCGGGAACAGAATAATGGAGTGGAGAGAAACAACCCGAGACTTTAAAAGTGGGGAATGAAAAGAGAGAAGGCTTCGACTTTCGAAGGAAACCCTGGAGTTGCAAGACTGTGAAGAAGAAACCATTCAACACCGATACAAGTGAGTGGCTCACACGTTTATTGTTTTTACTTCTGAATTCATATTTGTAGTTGGTAGGACAGTGAAAGCAGCAGAGACTATACCTGACCTAAAAAAAAAAGAAAAAAGAAAATTTAGCCTACGTTAAAATATTGTAAAGTAAAGCATTGACACTGGCTCAATAATGAAGTATGTGATTTTATTTGAGTGCTTGTGTGATGCGGAGGCTAAAGTAACAGTGACCGAGCATTTATTCACTACGAGGTGACCAAATACAAAACTTCTACTGCGTATAACATTCGGCTATGTGCAACAAATACATCATTTGTTTTTACACACAATATATATATGTGTGTTTTTCTTTTATGAATTTAAACTATAGCCTAGAAAATACGACACAGGGATACTATCGTATAAAACACGTAATGTCAGTTTCCCCATGTCCCAGCTCTCTACTTCCACTCCCACACCCTTCGCGCGCAGTTCCTCCACTCCAGGAAGTGCACCGCGAGGGAAAACAGACCCGCGGTGCCCTGTAGTGTCAAGTGTAGTGACACGGAGTTTGTCACTGGCTGACGACAGCAAGCCTCTGGCCGGCCTTCCTAGCATATTTGGTCAAATCCCACCGCACCCAGCTACTTCTTCAAACAAGTTTATTTGCTTTTGCTTGTTTTATGACACGCATGTGCGTTCAGGATAGCGGCCTTCCAATTGTGCATCTGTTCGCCAGGGGACAACACATCTCAGCAGCGTCCCTGTTCGGACACACCTGATTCAAATGGGGACATTTCCTTGTCAGCCTAATTCTCCAGAGGTCAGGTGTGTTCAACGTTGCACGTGTTGTAATCAAGTCGAAAAGTCTTGCATGAAACAGGCCAATTGTTCATTGTTTGTCATTGTAAAAATAATTCAGTGCCAGTGCACTAGATCTGTAGTCAAGCCTCAGTTGATGGTTAGCCTTGTACTGTAACTGCAGGTCCTTTTTAACTGTGTTTCCATCAGCTTTTACACATCCAGACACCAAAATTCACCAAGGAGTGAATTTGAGCATATGTTTTCCAATTTTTCCACAGATTCCAAATTTGATTTATTCCAGGCTTTGACTGGGTCATTCAAATACAGGACGATACTTTTAACTAAACCGCATAACTATAGCTGCGTGGTTTCGGACTGCTGTCTTTTGCAGCCTCAAACGGGTTTAAGTCCAGCTTTGTAATGTATTTTGCCACAACCATCTTCCTACTAACTCTAACCAGCTTACCTGTTTCGGCAAAAGAAAAGCATCCCCAAAAATGGATGTTACTACAAAGTTGCATGGTGGGAATGGTGTCCTCAGAGTGACAGTCTTAGTTTAAAGTTTGCATGCAAGTCAAAACGTCGATTTTATTTGGCCCCGTCTGACCAGAGCACCGTCTTTCAAATGCGAGTTCTGATCCGGATGGGAGTTCAACAAAGCATTCTTCTATAAAGGACAGGGTTTTGGAATGTATCATTAAAGGTTTTCCTGTTCACACATTCTTTTACCTGAATGGATTTCTGTTGCCCGTCTTAACTGCTTCTCTAATTGGCAGGTTTGTCAGTTTAGGTTGACGGTCATAACTTGGGAGGTCTTTAAGTATTCCATGTTCTTAATGTTTGCAGATGATGGGCTAAACCTCTCCGCAAATTTCGTTCAGGTCCGCTGTTTGTTCTCCAACAAACCTTAGGAATGGATTTTATTTAGGGTTGTCTAAGCATAGCATAGACTAAAAACATATGCCAAATTTTAAATATTTTTATTAAAGAAATTAACACCCCATATTTTTTATGCACTACTTTGTCTCAGACTCTCACACAAAACATGTAGTCGTTTGGTGGTTGTAGTGCAAGAAAATGTGGAAAAGTTGCAGGGATGTGAACACTTTTCTACAGTGGTGAGAACAGCTCTGTGTTGCTGTGACTGGAGATAGTAAAAGCGAGAAACATCTAACAATAACGCCTCGTTTCCACTGGTCCGGTCGGCGCAGTGCGCTGTTTGTCTGTTTCCATTGTAAAAGTGGCCTATACAACAGACCCTGTACGGTACCATTTCTGGGCCCCGTTAAGCTGTAGGTCCATGGGTCAGTGGTACTGTTAGGGTGGCGCTACTGGCATCACACAATACAGTCCACTGACAAGAGCACAAGAAATACCTGTGTGTCACATTTTTCATTGCAACTTTAGGTGCTTGGTGGCAAACCTGCCTGCCCACTGAGAGTCCAAATGATGATGGAGGATAAATACTGGCGTATGGCCAATTTATCCCGTACTGAATCCCAGTGACCTGTGTCATACCAGTCAGTGGAAGTGAGGCATAGGACCCTTATTTCAAACAAATATCTTCACTGGCTGGGTAGAATGTCAGAAAGAAGAGTATTTACAGAAGTAGGAAAACAGTTTTTAAAAGGTAAGTTGTACTGGATATCCTATTGTTTTCGTGTCAGGTATGATGTTCCAATGTCTCTGATTATATTCTTCACTAAAATAATTTCTAGGTGCCTTTGTACCTTGTTGGCGATTGTAAATACAGAGATAGAGTTCTGTCATGTATGTTTGAAAGCCTCTAAGGAAAAGAATGTGGAAGCCTTCATGTTTCAGCTGCCTTTCTGCTCTGAGTGGGAGTAACCCAGTTCTTCCTCTGGATCTTGACTAGAGAAAAGTGGGAGGCCTTTGGTCTGCATTCCAAGAGTGTAGAGAGTCTCCCAGGAGACTTTGATTGTAAGTACGGTACTTAAGTCAAGTTCATTGCTTGGGTCTGCCAGTGTGGTAAACACCCCAGCATCCTGGCATGGCTGTGATGATTTTATTAAGTCTTTCACTTAATGAATGAGTTCACTAATGGCTGGCAGTGTTGAGCTGCAAAGGTTTACCACCTTGAAATCAGCTTGTTGGCTCTGACCTCTTTTACAGCCAGTGGCAAGAAAACATACACCTATCTGTTGGATGCTGTTTTTTTTCTTTTCGTCAGTGCACTAGAACTAGAATATGTTCTAGGACTGGCCTCTAGAATATGGGCGGGAGTCGGGATGGGTTGTAACCCTGAAAAAACCCAGAGTAGGACAATGTGCTCCTGCCCGTTGTCTGAACACCTGAACAAGTGTCTCAGAGCTTCAGTCCTGCATAGCTTTCATTCCTGGAATTTGGTTCCAGGTTTGGATACAAGCGGCCGAAATGGGTTTTCTCCGCAGGGTGGCTGGGCTCTCCCTTAGAGATAGGGTGAGAAGCTCGGCCATCCGGGAGGGACTCAGAGTAGAGCCGCTGCTTCTCCGCATCGAGAGGAGCCAGTTGAGGTGGCTCGGGCATCTGGTCAGGATGCCTCCTGGACGCCTCCCTGGTACGCCTCGGGATTCCCCCGGAGGAGCTGGCCCAAGTGGCTGGGGAGAGGGAAGTCTGGGCCTCCCTCCTTAAGCTGCTGCCCCCGCGACCCGACCCCGGATAAGCGGTAGAAGATGGATGGATGGATGGATGGATGGTTTGGACAGTCATTGCTTGGTGAAAAAGGAGGTGTGTGAACTCAAAATTCTACCGCTGCAAGGATTAAGTTCACTCAGGCAACCTGCTGACGGAGTCAAATGCCTCCTGTCATTGCTACATCCAGGGTTATGTTGATGAGAATAATCTGAGCACCCATGCTGCAGAACTCATGGCAAGGGAATAAAGCTAAAAGCGGGCTTCCGTGGCTGCATGTCAGCAGGAAGGCTATTTTCCTGGGGCTTAAGGGTGGGTGGGATTCAGTGCTATAAGACGCCTAATCCGAGTATTAGTTTGGATCACTATCGGCTCAATACGAATCATGAGAAACTGCCTTTGTCTGAAGAAAGAGGTTGATACATTACCCTTTAGAAGACTTTCATTCCATTTAAACATTATATTGTTTTACCAGAACCTCCTAATAAATCCAATTTTGATGTTAAATAATGTCATGAGAAATAGGTAAAAGCTTCTCTGATCAATCACTGGTGAAATGAAATCACAATTATTAGTTATATTGCTGTCGCTTCCTGAGTCTGCAAGAGCTTTTCCAGCACCAGAGTGTGAGAAGTGTCTCTGAGATCTTAGTGAATTTTACAACTAGCTACGGCTAAACATGGCATCACATGAAACATGAGTATCAGGAAGCTGCCACAGACGTGTATCTTGGCTATAAAGTCTCAAGTGAGACGCATGAAAAATTATACTCTACATTCACTTGACTGAAGCCCTGAATGTTTTCTGTGACTGGACTGGCGAACTGTTTTGGTCTTTGCGAGTGATAAGTTTATGAAGGCAAACGTTCAATGAGTCTAAGCTATATTTCGCAAGTCTGTTGCCAGAACAGTTTGGTTATCCCAAGGTGTTCAGAGTTACGCTTTCATACACTGCTAAAGCTTTTATCATACCTGCAGCTTAAAATCCTTTTGATGAGATGACTGGAGATTGCAGAATAATATCAGACCTCTGTTTCCGTCAGCCACTCGTTGCACGCTACTAAATTGGTCATTTGTCATATTATCTCAACAAAGATATTTGTTGTTTTTCATCCATTATTTAGGTTATTCAACCATCAGATTGGATCAAAGTGCTATAAAGCCCCCTTTCATTTTTCAAGTATTTCAGGAACCCCTGCTCATTCATGGAACCTCTTTGAAAAAAATACTTTTTTAGAAATGTGGACGGTGACATTTGTATTGGGGACATCTGTGCTTTCTGCAACATGTTTAGCACTAAGATATTATTCCAGCCTTGAATAGCTTTATGATGGGCTAACTCCTTTTTGTACAACTTGCACACAATAGTCTTTAGTCCCAGTAGAACGTTTTTCTAAAGCAAAAATTTACCCCAAGTGAGACAAAATGAGCGACTTTGTTCTTAATATCTGTTGTTTGCAGATGTTCCTCTTGCCTCAGATTTACGGGTGCACCAGAAACACGTAAGTATGAAGGGTCCAACCAGAACTTTCGTATTTTTTGACGTGTTAAAATGCGTGTAACTAATTAACAGAAATAATGTGGTAAAGTCCCGGCCCTTAGCTGGATATATTCTGGTTGTGAAGAGCATAGATAGGCATTGTGAAACTAAAGAAACTCCACTCACTGTTTTTAAAGCTACTGTTTGCCAGCTGTGCAGCCGACTGCAGACTCTTGTCTACAATGTTGCTCAAATAATTAACCAGCCCATATCAACTTGTCATACTTGTTGGTCCATAAAGAAAATAAAAACAGAAAGAGCTGCAACATTCTGCATCATAAGTAATTAGAACTGTTATTAAATAAAAAATGTCCATATAGCTTGGTTGTTCTAGTTCAGTAATATGAACTTAATTAAGTCAGTCCAACTGTGTTTGGTTAAGTTAGTTTTTCTGTTAATCTGTTGTTTTTCCCCCTTTTCATTGGCCTTTCCAATCCATTTATCTATCCATCACACTAGCCATTCATAATCACCATTATCCCCTATTGTTGCTAATCTCTGAGTCGATAGCAGACTTGGGAGCCTTCTGCTGCTCTGTGGGTCCCAGACGGAGATTAAAGTGATGGGCTTGTTCGGGTCTCTGTAAAGGTCATGGTTGAGGGTGACGGGCATCAGCAGTAGTGATGTTGTGTTGTTTTTTGCCCTGGCCCACCCTGCAGAGGTGTAGGGTTGCTCCCAGGTTCACCCTAGCCTCTGCAGCGCTGCGGTGGAATGAGCCCACCCAGCAGATGCTGGCTATCAGACACCAACTTTGGCAGCGTAGCAAAGTCCGGCTCGTATACATGAAACTGCTGCGCTCACTGTTCAGACATGCCGGCCTCCTGACTCACAGTAGGCTGTGTTTTCATGGAGAACGCCGTGGGACCGAATGAATGGCAGCAGCATGAATATAAGTGCTTGTTGTGGGGTGACCAGTCAGGCACTGAACCCTTGGAGAGAAGATTAGGCTATAATGTGTTACTGTGCTGGTCCTGACACGAATGCTCTCAAAGTGTGCTGTTCTTGTCTCGAAAAAGTTTCATTTACTGCTTTTGAGGCACGCAAAGTTAAGATGTGAAATGGGCCAGTAATTACTTTTCTATAGAACCTCACTCGTTTTTAATTTTATAATGAAAGGCTTTGCTGAACGAAATGGGAATTAGAATTTCTTCAAATTAAAAACCACCCAAATGTCTAACACAGCATTCAACATAGTTTCCCAGGATTTAATCAATTTTCAAAGGCTGTCTATCAGTATGTATCAAATTTGTAAATAGTCCACTACTTGGCTTTCATGGCTAACATAAAGCTTATTTGTAAAATGCTGATTAATAAATGTTTTTATATCATGGCTCCTGGATGTTTCCAGTAAGGCAGCGCTGTGAATAATTCAACATGCAGGTACAAATGGAGTCAAAATAGTCCCAAAATGCATGTTTGTTGTTCACTCCAGTAAATTACATCTGCTAATTGGTGCATCTGCATAAGTAATGGAAGTAGAACTGGAATAGAGGGAGAAGTTGGGTCAAAATGAACTCCTTTGCCAGGTGACTCCTTTAAATGCCCACAAGTCGGGTCCAAAATGACAACTACTAGCCTTGTTCAAAATGGTCAAAAAAGACCAGCACCTATTCAAGTCTAATGCTCTGCTCTAGCAGCCTGAATAAACAGCCAGCATGCATCTATGACATTTTCATTTTTAAAAGGCTTCTTACAACTTGTATATCTCTGGCTTCATTTTAAAACATCATGATGATACTAAAGGAGTACTGTATATTCTATGAGCCATGCGGACTCTGCGCATACTGTCCGGATGATTGAGATTTCATAGTCAAGCATTGACAAATTGAAGACATTTCTCATGACAAATTCATAAATTTTCCTCAAATTAAAATGATATCGCAGTATTTGATAATCTAGTTGGGTGTCTGTCCCTGTTTCTTCTCCACCAGACCAACCAACTGACAAAAACCTGTTAAGGTGGCACAAAGTAGCAGTTTGGCTGATGTGCGTCCTTATGACTGCTTGGTGCCAATTCTCAACTTTTACTGCATACAAAACAGTTTAATGCGACATTGAGTACAAGCAAATAGTTGTAGAAATGTATCTGCGGGGACATACACAGAGAATGTCCAGTTTGAGTACATCCTCTGGATGAATTACAACCAAGCATGTGGGGGGGTGTTAAAACGACCAACTTTTAAGTGATTTTCCTATAGTAACAACTTCCACACCAAAGAGGGTTGTCGTCTGTGCAGCAGGTTTGTTTGATCCATAGATTTAGTTTTGGAGTTTCTGACCAGCCAGACACTGGCGAGACCCACTCAAGCTGAAAATGGTCAATTCTGGACACCAACCATCTTTTTGGTGCATATGTGAAGCTTGAAAAATTTAAGTTGAGGAGCAAAATATCTGCCTTTTTCCATCCACCTGACCTAATTTCTTATTGTTTGTATCATCTGTGGATCTGTTTGTGGCACCTGTCCTGACAGTGATTAGCATATAGCTTTCCATTAACGGTCTAGCAGGTTGCAGACTCTTTTTGCTTGCATTGACACTCAGAGTACTTCTCCGCTACCTTGCATCAGTCCTGACCCGTGTTTTCCATCCCTGCCTTCATCTTTATAGATGACAGCAATTTGAACACAAGTTCCATACTGTAATTTATGAAAGGGTAATTTAAGCTGACTTGTGCTTTAATGACAGATCCATGCCAACACCATCTGCCTTTTGCATGTGACCGAGAGCACTGCAAATGACAGAGGTCACAATATTTTCATGACACGTTCTTATGCTGAGGTTTTGAACAACTATTTGTCCATTTTCAATTCAGACTCTTGTGTTGCTTTTGTCTTCACTCTGCTGCATTCCCACTTTGATCAGCATCTGTCAGCTGCTCTCGCTTTCATTCCATCACTTCCTTTGGCTTTGACTATGCTTCTATTTTTTTGAGGGAAAAAATATGTACAACACATAACCAATGCTTTCAGGAGATTTTGCTTGCAACTTGTTAATGTACCCTGGATATGTTCTCAATACACTCGTTCTTGTGAAATGAATCATTTGATGTTTCAGTTTGGCACATTAGACCAATTGCCTTTTTCTTATGAGTTGGCAAGCAGTGTATTTACACAGCATTTCAGTTGTTTTTAAGAGTAAATCCTGTGTCAATGTGGGACTTCCTACTTGTTGCTATGCCTCCGGTCACCACCTCATTCCTCCACAGCCACACAGGCTGCTTGCTCATCTGTCTTTGACTACGCAACCCCTTTATTTGACTGTCCACTAGCTTATGAAATATGAAAATCTTTTTTTGGTGGTCGAAAACAGGCCTGCGTTTGGATGTGAATACACGCTTTTGGCTCAGGAGCCAACAGCAAGTTGTTGAGCATGCATCAATATAATTGGATGCTGATCAGCTGGCCTGGCAGCCATTCATCTTTAGATCACCAGATAAAGCTATGCATCTATTCCCATGTTGCTCACTGAGGGAAATTAGGGCAACTGGGGAACAAATGCCACTTAAAAAACTGCTTGTTTCCTTTATGGCTAAATCCCTCCAAACAGTGGACAACTGGAGTCTCCATTTTTTAGTAACGCCTTCATTTTTTTTCTTTGTCAATAGAAACAATGCTTCCTTTGTCAACCAGGTAGTATGCTAGGCTATGCTAACCTGATTCTCCAGCTTGGCACCAAAGTTTGCCTTCGTACAGAGAAGACATAAAACCAACACGTCTGCTCGACATATTTGGAGCCCAACTTTGCCACAGACGTAGTTTGGCATTTGCCCTGTAGTTGAAAAGCATCCCGTAATTCAAAACAGCTGTAATCTCCTGCATATTTTAGGGTGTGACGGACATCTGTGGCGCAGTCACCCGTAGCTTACCACTAATTGCTAAGTAACCTTATGTTGGTGCCTCTTAAGCTCGGGTCAGATTAAAGTGTTGTATTTTTAACTTGCTTGGCTTTGTCGGTCCTTGATAACATAAGGCAGATGGCGCTCATGCAGAGATCCAGTGTGCTCCATTGAGAGGTGGTTAGAGCCACTTTAGATTTGAATAGAGTTTGAATAGATGTGCAGGGTGGAGTTGGGGCTGAAGGTTCATCGGGTCATACGGTTTCTTTGGTGGCTGATTGTTCAATACAGTGAAGAGCTTTAACATGGTGTTATGTTGCAACCATACAGAATATAGAGCTGTACACCTTCAGTTATTACTGACATGATTTCTTTTTATGAATTATATGAGCTTATTGCTGCTGTTGTATTTCTTAAAAGCAAAGCTTAGTTTCTCAGTTTTCCTGTTTCCTATCCAATCAGAATGTCTCTCTTTCTTTTTTTCTATGTCCCCAGTTTCCTCTCTGTTCATCCGAACTAGAAAAGGAAAGAAAAAAAAAATCCTCAAAACAAATCGGTTCTTTCTTTGTGTGTTTTGAAGTCGTTCTCTCAGTGGCTGTGTGCTAATCTGACTGGCCACCAGCAGCTTCTCATTCAGAGAAAGACGGACACAAAGGGAAGTGACTGAGATGGACCTCAGTGAAGGGAGGAGGCCAAGGGGGGGTCGCATAGAGGATGACTGGACTGTTTTGCATTCGGTGAACAGAGACGTATTGTGTGCCAAAAGGTTATGAAAGAACAGAGTGATTTTTTTTATATGCATGTATAATTATAATTGTTTTTTCTTTTTTACAGAATGAAAATAATGTAGACATTCTCTGATCTTAGGGTTACACTACTGACCATACATCTGGGAAATCCTTGCTTGCTTATATGGCGCTGTGGATATTCGCATTACAGTAATTCATTCACTTGGGTTATTAAAGCTTCTAACTTGTTGACCTTCTTTTTTTATTATTATTTTTGAAGCTATCTTAAGATGAAAAACACCAAGTAGTGCAATGGCATGTCTGACAGAATGCTGCAGTTTACGCCTGAGCATATTTGCTTAGTTAGCATTTCTTTGGTTTCCTCTATGTTTTCATTCACATGGGTGGTAGCAGTCTGTACTGTTTGGCAAGTTGTTCACTATTTTTTTTCTCTCCATCAGTTCCTCATTTAATCCAAACCGCTGTGCTTGAGCAGTGGTGCCTGATAAGGCTTGAAAAATGATTGACCTTTCCCTGCTGACTTGGAGAACTGCAAGTGTCTATATAGGGGGTCATAAAGCTCTGCAGCTCAGAGAATTTTTGTGAGAATTTTTTGTCGATTCCCAAGATAATTATTTAGCCAACGTTTGTGTGTATTCAGCCATCGCAGGGCATTCACCAGTCACCAGGCAACATTTTATTTCCACCGTCATATTCCCTCTTTGAGCAGAGATAGCAGCCAGGTACTCCTCCACTGATCCCTGTGATTATAAGGGGATTTTTAGTGTGAAGCTGAGGTCATTTCCAAGAATCAACTCTTGGAATTTTCAAAAATATTTCCATGTTTTGCAGGACTGTCTACTCCCATTTTCACTTCGGAGTGAAGTCATGTTTTTGTAAGGGTTTTTACAACATACGAGATAAAGTTATAAAGTTTCCTGATCTTTGAATTCCAGTCTGATTTTTTTAAAAAGACTTTCGTTCTTTAGCATCATGAAAAGTTAATCGGCTCCAGTCAGATTTGTGCAGTCGCTTATTTGCACAACAGCGAGGCTTGGTTTTAAAGGTGAGCGATTATGCTTCCTGGTGCAGGTTAGGAAATTGTCTATGGACAATTACATTTTTTTTTGCACAAAATCATTCTTGAATAATGAGATTTCAGTCTGCTCGCTTCTACTTACTTTTGATCTTCTTTCAGAATGAGCTCTTTTAGAGCCTTTTGTCACTTTAAATCCAAATTTGCTGGAGCCCACACTCCCCCGACTCAGCTAAAAATGGCTGCAAACAGATGCGCAATTACACAACCGTATATCTGCGAAAAGCAGAGGCTTTCTAAATGGCAAGTCAACAACAAAACACTTGTCTTCTCCAGCAGCCATTGTACAGTGGGGAAACCAGCTGAGCAAACGTACTGAGGCTCTGCTTAGGTTGCTAGGTGATGGGCAACGCGCTGGTGGGGTTGCTAGGTAACGGGCTGGGCTTCGCTGGGGGGTGGTGAATGACGGGCAGTACCTTCTGATTTGTGATGTTGCGTTCAGAAGGTTTTTGAAAACTTCCAGAAAACAAAAAGTGTGTGGATAGTTGACAGCGCAATTCTCGCAATTCTATTTCAGTTAAATTAGAGCATCTGCTGTATTTAGTGCCTTAATGTAAAATCAAGCATGAAGCATCAGTCAGTGTTGCATCACATCCCTAAATGTTCATATGCAATTTCTAAAGCCAGCATGTATAACACTACTAAAGGTAGGAGAAAGAGGAGAAAACATAAAACAGATGAAAGGTAAGGTTAGTATACATCTACATCATCAAGCCTCTAGATACATTTTGAGACAAAAAAAAGGTTGCTTTATAATCCATTGTTGGTTCTTATTTGAAAAGAGTAACTTGAAGGTTAGGGCTGTAGACTGAAGTCAAATCCAGCGCCGGATGAGTTCTTGCATGCAGTAATTGGGTAAACTGAGACGCTGCTTAAATTCAGAATGAGGAAGAAAATCCAAAGGCATTAGCAGAGATTTTAGCTAAGGTGACACTTCCTCCATCATCCCGAACACACTTTGGTAAAACATAGAAGTGGCAGCATCATGCTCTGTGGTTGTTTTGTCTTTACCAGAGACGAGAAAGCTGTTCAGAATACGCTTTCCCCCCAGCTCTCCCCACTCTTGTTCTTATTCTTTTCCCTTTGTCCGAGTGTCTTGTAACCCACTGGACTCGGATTTCAGGGACAAAGCAGCAGGGCGACGCGAGCCAAGCCGCGGTAGTAGAAGGAGACACCGTTTTGCTCTAGCGGAGGCGGAAGTGCTGGCCGCATGTCGCCGTGTGTGTGGAATTCACAGAAGATTGGAGGCGAGGGCACTTCAGAGCGAACGAAGGAGGCAGGGACGGTTTGCACAGCGGCCCCTCTGTGCCTTTAGGGAGGTGCCGACAGGTGCCGCTCAGCTTCTCGGAGAGCCTGTTGCAGACAAACGGGGATTATTGTTGACCTGAACATGTCTCGCCGTTCATGAAACTCTCCACCGCGGCAGACCTGACAAAGCAGGGAACAAATAAATGAAAGAAACGGTAACTAATTACTTCAATAACAGGAAGGTCTGAATAGCGAAGCAGATTTACCGACATTGTTGACTCTGCGGCAGAGCTCCATAATGACCCTTTTCAGCACTTTGATAACAGTTAACTACTGAAAGGCTGGTATTTAAATGGGGTGTGTTAAATTTAGAGTTCAGGGCACTGCTCTTGATTCTCAATTGAGGCATTGTTCTTCCCATTTCATGCCTCCACCCCTCCTCCCCCTTCCTAGCAACCTATGCCAAGTGAGGTACCAGGAAATGGGGCTACACCCAATCAAGTTTCCAGACAACGGTCAAGTATGCCCACACATCGCCTTACACAGCGAAGGAATGCGTTAATTAGTCGATCTAACTAAGAGTAGGAAAAGTAACCCGGCTAACAGGCTTTCCCATGTGATCCACTTACTCTTTAACCCTGCCTCAGGTGTGTTTAACCTGCACAAATTCCCAGCTGGAGGAAGCGTCACCTTAACCAAAATCTCCGCTAATACCTCTAGTTCTCATTCTCTTTCTAAATTTAATCAGGGTCTCAGTCCGCCTGATTCCTGCATGCAAGAACTCATCCAGAGCTGGTTTTGATTTCAGTGCGCAGCCCTAATCTTCGAGTGAATCTGTACAAATAAGAACTAACAATGGACTATGAAGCAATCTCTGACTTTTGTCGCAAAGAAAATCAGTAGAGCTTGGTGATGTAGAGATGCATATCGATCTTACCTTTCATATTTTTATTATATGCCTTATGTTTTTTTTCCATCTTTCTTTTGCCTTAAGTGTTTTTCATGTTGGATTTAGAAACTGCATATAACCATTTGAGGATGTGTTGCAGCACTGACTGATGCTTCATGTTTGATCTTGCGTTAAGGAATGATATTAAATAGCACTAAATACAGCAGGTGCTCTGATTTCGCTGAAGTGGAGTCTTGCTCAGACTTGCGCTGTCAGCTATCCACACACTTAGTTTATTCAGTCATATGGGATTTCACACGTTGCACTTAATCCCAACATCATTTAATCTCTTAGCTTTCACCGTTACTGGACTCTGAATCGCCTGAAGCTCGAACCAGGCCAAAGCCTCCCTGCAGAGCCCTGAATGTTGCTCATCCCACGGCATGTTTACATTTCTTGCTAGCTTATGTTGCTACAAAGGGTGATGTATTTAAAATTAATGCTAGCACCGAAATGTTAACTCTGCTGTGTTTTAGCTGAATCACAAAATGACCTGCTTGCATCATTTCAGTGAGATTAGTGGAAGGTTTTAATATGTGCTGTTATCACTGGCTCTTCCAGACTGAACAATAACGGCTGAAAGTTTTTCTTTTTCAAATTGTACTTGAAAGTCTTCTTTTTAGGAGAAACTTTATTCAGAGAAGTCCAGCTGCTGTGTAGAAAGAAAGGTTCAGGGTGCCCAAGAAAGTCAAGCAAGTGCCAGGACTATCTTGTATAGAGGATTTAGCCAAGGGATTGAGTTGCAAGTAATGCCAGCAAGTAGGTGTGTTTTAGTTTGTGTGTGTCTGTTGCAAGCACAGTGAGTTGGAGACTCTTGTTGGCTGTCCTCGTTTCAGCAGAGCCAACAAAGAACTCGTCTGTCTACGTGAAAAACATGAATGATAAACCATCGTGCTTCCTTTAGCATGTCAGTTTATCATTGATCTTGTCCCAAGATTGACCTGTGGATGACCGGGTTAAAATATTTTATCACACTGAGCTCTTTAGGACATCTAAAAACAGGAATTTCCATGGGGAAGTAACAGACTCCTACCTCAATCTGTTATGCAGAAGTATTCAGAGACCATTGATGTATGAGTTTGCCACTCATTCAAGAGTGAAGGTCAATCATAATTTAGATATAAAAATTCCCTGGGGAAACAAAATGTCAAAAATCATCGTCCACAGCAGATTTTACCTAGCAATTTGGCGATGAAGAACTTCTAGCGTAATTGAGTGCCAGGTGACGAGGCTAATGTGCTAAGTCGCTCGGGGTTCAAAACATTGAGATTTTGACTTCAGAAATCTTAATCCCGTCATGATTGAAACGTGACAAAAAGTTTCTAACAAGTTTGTGAGAGGCAAAGTTTGTCTCAAAATGTTACTGAAACATCATGATCTGGGCATTGCTCCAAACTGTTTTGATAAGAAAAGAAGTAGAGTGGATTTAAGTTTGAACCCTTTAGCTAGAGTTATGCAGGGTTTCCCCCAGTGCATGGTAAACCTCGTGGACCTCCAGGCTTTACTTCTCTACTCTGCCAGACTTATTATTTGTTTATTTTAAAGGGTTTTCCATACATCAGTAACAGTAATGGTAAAGACGGATTAAGCTAGGTTAGGATGTGTACATTAACTGCTCCGTCCTTTCAACCACCCATTGAACTTGCATGCTATTCTTCCCAGATTATGAAGCCCGTTTGTAACTTTTCATGCGACTGGACTGCCTTAGGGCCCCTACCACCAGGCTTTGGAGACAGACCTGTACTGCATATACATTTTTTATTCTTATTTTTTTCGGCTTGTGCAATTTAGCACTCCTTGTTTGGAATCTTTGTAGATCAGGAGCTTAATGTGTTGCATTTTGAATGTCGGGTGTATGATTTCCACGTCTTGCTCTGGTTTATTATAAGGGTGTGTTTCGGTCTCGTACGGGCGAGTACAGTTTCCCATGTTTGAGTTTGGCAGGAAATGCATTAAAAACTTACTCCACTTTAAATGCGTTTGCATGATCCCTTATGTCTGAGTCACGACACATTAATGGAGTCATTAAGCTTTCGGGGGAACTCCTCTGAGAAGTTCTTTTGAAGTGATTACTCCGCCCTTGAAAACAAACCCAGAGCTCAAGGTAAATGAGCAAATGTTTCGCTGTAAATCCCGGGATAGCCTGGCTTTTCCTGTCTGGACTGTTGTGTTGTCCTCACCTGCACTGATTCACACAAACTGAATCCTGCACGCCTCAGCCGTCTGAGCTCCAACTTCACATCCTCATAGATTTTAAAGCAGCGGGTGTTTGCCAACAGTAGTAGCGTTTGGTGTCCCATCAACATGACCACCATGTCCTCAAATACAACTTCCCAGTTTCTGCTTCCTCATGACAGTTTATCTCTTACACTGAGAGGTCTGACCAAATGGATTTAGTGGTTTTACAGCAGCGACTCTAATCCTTTGTGCAAGTCCGTTCCCTCGGACGGTGTCTGTGTTCAGCAATACTTCTGCAGTTGTTTTAGAACTGCTGAGTTGTAGGGAGGAAAAGGGAGTGAAGCTGAGGCGAGTTGGATTTTTCTTCCAGGGGAGGAAGAATTACTCACATTATCTGTAGTAGCAATGCAGCAATGCAATAGAGCTTTTTTTTTTTCGCAATACTACGAGTTACTATCAAGAAAGAAGCTTTTTGATAGTTTGATGCCTGATCTTGTTGATTCATTGAGACTCCAATTCTGTTTCCAGTGTTGCTTCAGACTGCTGTGCCAGGGAGTTACCAGACTTATTTAGGAGTTTGTTGCTTTTATAACATCAGAATGAAGCAATCTTGCATCAAATCACAGGATTGTATTTGGAGATGCAGGCATTGTTTCAGCTAAAAGCTCTGGCCCCAGGATAGCGCAAAGCAAGAGCAACAGTCACCAGCAACGCAGCTGCAGCTCCGAGTCCAGCCTGGAGATAATGGAAGTGCTGGCAGAACTTGTAATTAGCCCAGTTGTCTCTTCTCAATGTACCTTCACCATGACTGACCAAACCTTTTGTTCTTGAGCAGTTATCGACCCTAAGTACCTGAAATTGGGTATCACGCCACACAAGAGTCTCTTTAAAATATGTATGCTGAATAAACCTCAAATTAAAACAGCATACCTAACTGTGTTTGTTTGAGTCACATCATGCGAAGCTTACTTGTTTTAGTTTTTAGTTTTAATCCCTAATAAGCATTTGTATTCAGACCTCTTAAGTCAGGACTTTGTAAAACTACCTTTTAGTGCAATTACAGCTTGAAAATGTATTCTTGGAGTGTCCAATCCATGCTTTGTCCATCTAGAAACAAATATTTCCCCCCCCCATTCTTCATCGCTGAAAACAGATACTCCACCACTCTAGCAAGGATTTAAGCTAACCATCAGATTTTAAGGCTTCCTGCAGAAAGCTCTATGAGACAGATTACCGTCATGACGTCGAATCAGAGCAGGAGAGCTGCTTTAGAGAGCATTACTCTGAAGCCGAGCAAGTTTACGATACTTCTGGTTTGACACGACGGCACAAAAATGAGCAAAGTAACTCGTATTGGTAAACTGGAATTACCTAAATAAGCCATGGACTCGTCATCATCATCATTGGAAATTCATTCGAGTGAGAGCAGCTCACCAGAGGACAGCAGCCATGTCAAGGAAAAAGCTTCATTCCCATAAAACTACCTCTCTGGGGATTAGTGAAATAATGTCCCTATTTTTAGAACAGGCTGTGACTATTGCATCTAATTTTAGTGACACTCTACCAAATTGTCTGCTTTCAGAGATGTTGACATGCTACTTACTATAAGTGGATGATGTTGTCTTTATATTGGCACTGAAGTTAATCTTTACCTCACATTGGTGTGAGAACTGCACGTCTGATTTGACCAATTTTACAGCCGAGCTGTAATTTGGTTCTTTGAACATGAAATGGGACGATGAGCCAGACAACTGAAGCCTGTAATTTGACATTTCGAAACTAAATTTTCTTAATCGAATAATGGCATTTTTAAGAAAACTCGTTTTTCAATAAAACATTCTGGAAAAAAACGTGTTTTTTTTGGGGGCCCGATTGAAATTGGTTAATTTAATTTGACTGCAATGGAAAAATGTTTTGCCATCACACAAGTTACAGCATCAGTAAGCGGACGATGCCGCTGATGCAAGCCACGAAGAGGGAAGAAGTGGATGGAGGATGATGGCACGGCAGGATTTTTAATGGCTTATCATGTGAACAACCCTATTAGTGTGCGATTTTAATTGAATGTCTTATTTAATAGACACGCCACAATTGCAAAACTGCGTTTTTTCGACATTAGCCAAATGCAGACAAAAGATTTTACGTATTTGTAATGGAAACGGGCTGAGATGGTCCACCGCTTAAAATAAATAACCCAAATTTCAGTTTCTTTTAAGCAGCTGTACGGTTGTTAGGAAGAAGTCATTTTTCATTTCTAAGGCAAACTTTCATCAAAACAGAGTTTTAAAATGTGTGCTTTCAAAAATCTGCATATTGAATTTCCAACTCACTCAGTCATACTGACACAAATATGTTGTTTTTGTTTCAGTGAAATGTCATGAGCTCCTCTCGTCACATTCTCACTCAGTATTAAGAACTCATTAAAAACATGAGCTGTTCAGATTGTTTCCAAGTCCAGAAGACTCGTAGAGACTCGGGTAGTATTGTACTTTTGACTCGATGAGAACAAACTCTTAAAACTTTAGCTTTTTTTTAGATCCTGAAATTAGATCTGCAGTGTAACGATACAAATTTATGATTTATTTATTTATTTAATCTATGACAATATTAACTGGTTTAAAGCTGAGGGTTTTTTCCACAAGACTGTTGGTTTGTACTCTAGTGTGGCAAGAAATCAATTTTATCACTTCTAATTATGTCAAATTTGAATTGCGACAATAATGGAATGATTTATTTTTTAATTTTTTTTTTAAATCATCTCAAACTGTCGGTAAAATGTTTGACTTGTCAGTCTTGTGCCCGGTGAACACAGAGCACTGATTGGTATCTTTGCTTCTTTTTCCGTTTGCCGTTCTCCTCGTCCCTCCTCGGTTCTTTCACTCTCTAGCTCCGTTAATTATTCATCAAGTAACGGGCTCGCATTCACTTCCCGCCGATACCTTGTCCTGTAAACACACAGCAGTAGGCTTTGTACGCATGTGTGTAAGCATGCTGCACAAGTGTCCAGAACTCACTTCACCCTGTCAGCCTCTGTGTGTTGCATCACAGCGTTCTGATCTGCTTTATCTCATATGTCCTTCTGTCAGACCAGCTGTCTCCTTCTTTTGTCTGACATGTTTCGCTGCTGGCCCTGCCAGCGCTCTCCAGGTAGAGCAATGCACTCATGTCCTGTCTGCTGAAGACGAAGGTTATTAAACCACGGTGACATTTCGGACCTGCAGATTAGCGAGGCTTACGCCTCTCTGTTTGAGCTTCTCATCATTGGCCCACGTTTGTTGTAGCCGAAAAGTTTTCTGGAAATCCATCATATACTTAATGCTGTAAAACCTGTTTCAGTGAATTTTACACGTAAGCTATTTGCTAATTTAATAGTTTTTGTTCACACACTTTGAATGTTGCAAAGCAACGGCCCTCGTGGCAGAGAGAAACATGGAAGAGGATTAGGATCACTGGGGAAAAAAAAAAAAGAAATGACATTAATCTCAGACGTTTTCTAGAAACAAAATGGGAAATTTATGAGTTGAGAAGTCTGACTTTTGCTACAAAGAGTAATTAAGACACTTTTACACTAATCTTGAGTTTTCTAGAAAAATAAGTATAAATTTCTGGAAGAAAAATCATAAAATGTCTTTTTTTTTTTTCCTAGAGATTTCTGAGATTATTCTGGACATTTCTGAGTTTTTGGCTGAACATTGCTCCTCTTTTTTTCTATCTACAGTGGCCCAAATACACCTTCACAGAAATGCAAGCTAGATGGCTTTTTGTCTCAGAAGATTACCGACCAAATTCTCAAGTTTTTTTTCTCGAAAATATCAGGTCAAAGTAACTGATCAGTAAAAACTGAACTGAGTCTGTCAACCTTGTTTTGGTGACACTATTCGCACCCCTTCACTTCTTTTTATGTTTTGTTACATTAAAAAAAATGTATTATTAAAAACTGATTTAGGACCAACTTTCCTTAAAAAAAACAACTACTAAGTTGACAAACCAGTACGTTTTCTTACCTTTTACTTAAACAACATCCTTTTTTTTATGAGACTCAAATTTGAGGCCTGGTGAATACCAATCTGATACAGAAAATCAGTGTTTAATTAACTTAATACATTTATTTTTCTTTTTTTTTGCACAGACATAAATGTACTGAATTACACATTTATTTGATGACTCTGCACAGGTAGATACACAATTGGCTTCATTCACAAGCTTGGTCAAACACGTAAAAAAATTATTTACTTTGTTTAGTCAGTGCCCTTAAAAGTATGACACCCAGTGTAAAATTAATAACAAGGGAAACTAAAACTGACAAAAACAATAGGTTTCTAAATTGGTCAAAACATGTAAAAAAATAAAATAAACTGCAACAAATCTTCTTTCAAATAGTTCAGAAAGTTCCATTAGGAATTCTAAATATAATGTAAATACAGCATATATAATAACAATAATAATAATATAGAATTAGATTGAATATATCTGCTCTTATGGATTGGGCAAATTGTCACCAATATCTGATCGGAATAATTTTTTCAATATTAGGAGTAGGACCAGTATTTTGGTGCATCTCTAATTACTGCAAAAATGAAGCCCCGGGTGTGAAGATTTGTGAAATATTGAGTTCACAAGCTTTGCTGGGGGGGCACATCTCTCTAAAAAAGCAGTTTTTCTGTCATTATTATGGGGTGCTATGTGTTTCTCTTTAAAGAAAATGCAACGACTCTGTACTGTAATAAGGTTCGGGTCAACTGAACGTGTGTATGTGCTGCAGAGAGGGAGAGATGCTGGAATGTGTCAGCAGAGACTGATGGCAACTGTTACTCCCCTTCTTGGTTAATGGGTCCGGGAGACACAAAGAGCTGCTGTGTGTGCATGGGAACCAGAGGAGAGGGACGGGGCTGGGGACAAAGGAGGGGACGAGGTGTTAAGACCCAGACACTGACCACGTCGCAGAACGTCCAACCTGTGCGTTCAAGTGACTGTCGTGACGTGGCAGAGTTATTTTTAGGACCAAGAGTTTTGTTTACAATTTGAAACGGTTGGAATCGAAGACGCTTCCTTTTTTTTTTAGATATTCCTGTAAATTGAGATTTAATGATTAGTTCAGACTTTACAAAGACTGACATTGACAGTCTGGAGATGATGTTGGTGCTGCTGATCAATACTGGCCTCTGAACAGACAGGAAACGCACACACAAAACATACATTTGGAAAGCAACACTGGAAACTTAACGGGGAGACTTGTATTTCTTAAAACAGTTTGATGTTTTATTTAACAGCGGTAAAGCTAACATTATTTAGTGATCATATTGCTCCATCTAGTGGAGAAATTGTGTTACTACAACGATCAAAGACGTGTAAGAGTGAGCAAGATGATATGTCGCTCCAGTGATGTTCATAAATCACATTCAGAAAGTAGATAATTAGCATCTTGTCATATTTAAATGACATAAATAAATGTCATTTATTTATGAATAAATGACATTATTTATGAATAAATGACATTTATTCATAAATGAATAAATATAATTCATTTATGACTGAATTAAGTAATTAATTCAGTCCTCCAGTGTGGTCTGATCAGAAACATTGTCCCAGGAACAAGTTTGAGGGGAGGGGAATTAAGGCGCTAAAATGCATTCTCACTGGTCAACTCTCTGAAAATGGTTCATCTTTTTCTGTTGACATGTGAGCAGTTGGTGAAGTGAAAAGGGTGGAGCACCGCGAGCCTGGAGGGAAGCGGAAAGTGCAACAGAAACAAAACCAAAAAAAAACAAAAAAACTTGAGTTTCAGGTCTGTTCAGGTGAGTGGAGACTCCCAGGCAGGCAGGCAGGGAGGGAGGGAGGGAGAGAGAGGATTCATTTTGTAGGTCTGCGCTTTAGCGTCTGTTCTTGTTGGTGAAGCCGTCTCTTCAGTGAAAAAAGTGATCCAGTCAGTCGCTGCGTGGGTTCTCTGCCTTTAATCTGCTGATCCATGTTCTCAAGATAAGAGGTTCTGTGTTCTCCTTCGCATCTTTGTGCTTTGACAGGTGAGCTTCTTTATGTTCACGCTTGTTAGTGCTCCCGGCAACAAGTGTTTCTGGCTGCCGTTTGTGTCTTTTTGAGTGTTCTAGTTTTCTGTATGTGAATGTTGTGCAGAAACGAACTCCAGAAACAGGCTTGTAGATATATTTTTGTTTCTCAGGCACTCGCTGTAGCACTGTGCCAAGTACGGGGAGGGAAACAAATGTCACCACACTGCGTGTTTGTTTTGGTTTTGAATCGTACGCTTCCTTGAATGAACCCCAAGCTCCTGAAATACACCTGTTGGTTTAGCTGTAAATTACACGAATGACTTATCGCTGAGGCTCTTCCACCTCTTTGCTTGCTTGTAGAGGCGACTGAAAGAAGGAGCGTTTAAGGCCCACTCTGGAAAAACAGGCCTGCCTTAAGTAAACACTCATACAGTGAATTTCAGAATTGAGCTCTTTCACATTTTATGCTCAACCCTCAAACTAAAATGCATTTCCTGTGGATTATATGTAAGAGCCCAGGGGTCTCCAACTGCAGTCCTGCAGGTTTGCATGCAATACTGCTCCAGCACCACCTTCATAACTTGTCCGGCGTGCCATCAAGTTTGCAATCGTTGGATTCAGCAAAGCAAGAAATAAAAGCAACGTGGAAAGAAAATTAGAGATTATTCTCTATTTTATTCTACTTATTTAGTCCACCTCTGAAATTTGGAGTGCATAGTCAGCCCCCATGAGGCTTTCACTGTTTCACTGACAGACTGCAGGACTTGTCTCCAAAGATGAGGGTCCTTGTCCCCGTGTTCTGCAATCTGACTTCTCATGTTTCTTTTGAAGTGAAGGCTTCTTCCTTGCTGAGTGACCTTCCAGCCCATGTCCGCACTGAGCACCTTTCACTGTGGATAACGACTGTCTGACCAGCTTCAGCAGCATCTACACAGCATCTACACAGTCTTGTTCATCCCAAGGATGAACCAGACTGGTGCAGCTGCACGATTCTCTTCCTGATATCTCGGTAAATTTCTTTTGACCTCGCCAGCGAATCAAACAAAGCGGTGCGTTTCAGGCGCGGCCTTAAAATACATCAACAGGCGTGACTCCAGTTAACTCAAATGCATCGGTTAACCTATCAGGAGTTTGTGAAAGGAAGCTCAAAACGTTTGGCCCAAGTTTTACATTTCAGAAAACAGTTTTTCCAAATTTATGTAAATATATGGATTCAAGGAGAGTTACAAAAAACAGTTCTAAAAAATTTTCTTGTCAAGTTTTCTGGCATTGAGGAAATGGAAACACTTTTGTTAATTCTAAAGAAGCTAAAACAAACAAAGTTTTTAGTCTGATTTCACTTCAAATAGAAAATAAAGACGATTTTACACAAGACGTACAGTCTCAACACGTTTGAATGAGAAAACTTTTTATGAACTGTGCGATGTTGTGATAGCTATGGTGGAGCCTGCTGCACTTTGCCAGAAAAAAATAACAACATCTTTCTGCTACTTCTCCTCTTTGTTGTTTCTGTCAGTAGTAACATCCAGTAGCATCACCAGGTGATGTGAAAAAGGTATTTTCATTGCATATTTGTGAAATGCATCGGTTTCAACACGGCTACAGAAACCACCACATCCTAGCGCAGGGGTGGGCAATCCAGGTGTCCTGCAACTCTTGGATGTCTTTGTCAGATACTTCTCATTTACTCAACATGAGTAAATGTTGCTCCTCTATGTGGCTACAGTCTGGAATTGTTGATGCTCCAAGGAGGAATCACTTCAGTCGTTTTGGTTAGCTAGCAGCTATTAAAGATGAGACACACTCCAGAAATCACAGCCTTGTCCCACCAATGTCCTCCTTGGTAAGGAAGGAGGAAAGCATTATTCGACTAAGTGTTTTTCCACAGAACTGGAAAGAGAAAGAACTGTGCTGGCTGGCATACATTTTACTTTTCTTCTTTTTTTTTTTTTTTTTTTTTTTTACAAGTGTTTCCATCTCCAAATGTCATGCGGATCAGTATTGCCTGAGTAGCTAATTACATGCAGCTCTCCAGAGCAGATTGAACTGCAGTCGGAGTGCGAGCCCGTCTGTAAACAAACGTCGGTCTTCACCGCAGCCGGGTCCTCTGCAATCATCGTCTGCCGGTGTCACGGCCGGTCGGGTGATTGTGGCTGTAACTCTATCTGGTTCTGTCCGACTGACGTTGCATTCTGCGGTCACTGCAAGTGATGATCACGTACAACAGCTGAAACGAAACTTGATTTTTACATCCAGTTTGTCTTCGCAGCTGCCTCCATAACAAGCAGAGCTGAAGCTCAACACAGCAGATTTATGTCAAATTAACTTTATTAATCCACATTATAGATTATGTTTCATCTATCAGCTGTTCTTCTGTGTCAGTCTCCCACTTCCTTTTCGACAAAGGTGAGATCTGGTTGTGTTTGCTGCAGGGTTAGCATATGGCTGTTTACTGCGCACCGTTAATCTGACGACTTGGCAAATATTTAGTTTTGTTTCTTCCTGTAGTAGTTTTTTTCCAGACTTCTGGAGTACTCTCAGGTTTACTTGAAGAGCCCACATTTTTGTCGAACATCTGGGCCAAATCCTGACTTAAAGGGATCGATTCTTGTCACGGTGGTACTTGGTGTGGACCGCGGTTTATCAGCTGTTTGTGATTCTGCTTTTAGAGAACTGGTCACTGCTTCTTCACAGGGTTTCTGGCCACACAGGCAAATTTTCACCGCTGTGGTCTTTGACTCCCCAAAATCATGTGATCCTTGCGTTTGACCCTACCTTCCTGGACAATAACCTAATAACAGCACCTATCGCAATAGACACATAATCGATATCAACAAAAATTGATATTGATATCATTTTGATAATTTCACCGACCTCTACACAAGTTGTACGGCATTCTGGAGGATGTAGGCAGAGGACGGGCTTCAGCTGCTCAGTCTGGTGGCATCAACCAACTCGCTCGCTCTGTGGTTACCTAGCAACAACCTGTTGAGTAACTTGCTCAGCAGCAGCAGTTTCAGGTTTCAACAGTGTGGAGTGAAAACTGACTAAAACAGGAACGTCTATCAGAATTTCAAATATTTAAAACAAAAACGAATCAATAATTATTGATATTTATTGAAACTAGACTTAAGACCTAGTTTCTATATTTTGTTTTTTTCCCCATATTTTTTAACATGATGTTTTACTAGATCACAGCTTCTGAAACATATTCACATTCACACATTCATTGTTGGTTTGTTGCAAAATGCTAAAAAGCAGAAGAGAGAAGACAAAATGCAACTCTGCAGGAAGCGCAGTGGGAGGAGGAGGAGCTGCACTAACCAGTTAAAGGCCATTAGAATGTGTCACTTCTGACACGACGCAGCACATACACGCTGCTCACCTTTTCTGGACAAAATATTTTCCAGATGTCTCAAACAATCAGAAGGAATATTTGTCAGGGAAATGAACTTTGCAGCAGCCTTTTGCCATTTTTTCTTCCTTCTTTCAGAATTTCAGTCTGTTCTTTGTTGGGGGTTTTTTTGGACAAAAGCTGAAACGTTTTTTTTCCTTTTGTCACGAGACCGGTGTGTCGATGCGCTCACACCCACCTGCTGACCAAGCCCCGGACCCGTAGAACGCCCCTCTGACACCTGCTGGACAGTTTTGGGCAACACAGCTTTCATTCAGAAAGCTGTATTTTTGATCTGAGCAGCGATCTTCTTTGCATCGCTGCTCACTTTTCTTTGAAAGGAAGATGACTAATCCTGGAAGAAACAGATTTTTAGATCTCCTGACGTGTTTTAAGTTGCTTGTTGGGTTAAAGGTGATTAGAGCTGAACTCAGTCACACCCTTAGCATTGCTTTTGATATTACTACACCGAAATGTATTGATTCTGTGAGAGGAAAGGCAACTTGGTAACTATAGATTTTTATTGTAGGTTAAGCGTTATATGGAAAAAAATCATTCATTGCAACCATTCAACATATGTTTGGTCCATAATGTTATCTAACATTCCTAAAAGTTTTTTTTTTAGCAAACATTTTAGCTTCAGGTTATCGTTTTTAAATGCGTGACTGGAATTCACAGGTTTTATAAGACTTGTTTTTCTTGCATACAGTAAGTTACATTGTCTGAGATTTTTTTCTTTGAAGAAAAACCTCGATTTATTCATGGGAAACTTTAAACAGTTGTTGGCTAACTTCCTGCTGAGCAAAGAAAGGAGAAGAAGTCCAACATATGTTCCAGGACAACAACTCGGCTTAAATTCTGATCATAGAGAAGATTTCTTTTATTGGTCACATACTTGTGAAGTCACTATTAGGCCAGTCGCAATAAGCAGCGACTCGATAGCTATGATACTAAAATGAGCCATTTGCATGATTGTCTTTCAAGGGCAATTTTCTGTTGTTTCAGTTATTCTGTTTATTTTAGGAGGTTTATGAAGGTTTATTGATCATTGACAGAATGATCTTGCATTAATATATGTTTATTGTCATTATATTATTTGAAAATGATCTCAAAACAACTATTTTATCATTTATGGAAATAAACCATAAACTTCTGGGATAATTTGTTGTCCAGCAAATGTTAGCATTATGACAGGCCAAGTCGCTATCAGGTGTACTGCTTTAAAAAAATTTAATAAAAAAAAAAAGGATTCGCTCTATTTAACAGGAAAAGCAGATCTACTATACATCTTATAATTCAGGAAATTTTGAAAGTGACAACTAGCCAAATGTATTTTCTGTCATATGTGTTTGGAGCACTCGGTTTGAAATAATGAGGCTGAATCTGATCAGCAGACGCTGAAGCTGGCAGACGGCTCGGCAGCACATCTGTTTGAGCTGTAACTGGAGCAGGTGAGACGGTTCTAGGTCTGGATGGGTTTCCAGTCATGTGAAAAAGATCATCTCTGCTGTTAACGGTGGGCAAATAAAATCCATCACTCTGAGCTGACCTTCCTGTCAGCTACTTCAGGTTTAAATGGCTACATTGACCTCTCCCGTTCTGTAGCTGCTCTTCTTGTCCAGCCGTAGATGGATCTGTTCCACCCAGCGGCAGGAATTGAAGGTGTGCACGTTTTTTAAACTCCGTTAGCTTCCCTGATGAGGCTCTAATTATCTTTGGGCCATTTGCTTTGAACACTCGTCATTCCTCTGACCCGTCCACAGTCGGGATGGAGAGAAACAGGAACAGACTGAATAATAAAACCGATGTTAAGTTTTGGAGCAGAGCTTTGGATCAATCGGCTCTTTCAGAAAGGTCTTGCAGGTCATTCACCTGTCAGTCCTTCACCTCCTGACCCTGTTGTTGCCAGAGGGACTTTAACAACATCCAGCTGAGAGCTGAACACCTCCACCCGTGTTGCTCCTCGGTTGGACGGACAGGCTTGTTTTGGAAAAGTGAGGAAGAAAAACGTCCCATCTATCCATCCACCACCTGGAGCTATTTTCTCTTTAAATACTGATCAGACCTTGTGTTTCACACATCAAGGTTAAGCAGGAACAGATGGGTCGTCTCCAAAAGATGTTTCGTCTGTTAGGACCAGAGAGCTCCAAAGTCTCTTCAGTTAAAAATCCAAGACAAAATCAAAATTCCCCACTAGATGGCAGCAGATTCATTTTTTTCAAAGACTTTCATTTCATTGTAGAAAAGGTGGAATACCCTTTTCTAATTATACATACCGTTCCTTTTTACCACATGGCAGAGTGGCTTGACTTCCCCAGTGACCATCTGATCCTGTGTGATCTGAGCAGACACCGTTGGAGCGTGATGAGGATGGAGAAGGTTTCTCTAAGCCCGTCCATCATGAGCCCGTTGGGTCTTGTTAAACGTCCCAGGTGTTCCTGAACTGGCACCGTTCCTCCTGACCTTCAGAAAGCTCCACCAGAAATGACAAATCCTTCCTCAGACTGAAGATTATGTGGTCAAACTAAAGGTGACCAACTGATATTAGAGGGCTATTAAACTGCTTCACTCTTCATGTCCTCTGTCCTTTGTCTTTCTGCAAGTCTGTCCTTCCAATCACCAAGTTTACAACAGAGCCGTGCAGAGTCTCTCTGGGGAACACTGAACTGATTCAACATGGGTCAGTTCTCTTGGCAGGAGCTCAGTGACTGTCAGGTTTGGTCGTCTGTTCAGGATGTTGTAGTCGTGGCTTGAGGCACCGCTGCCCTTCTCTCCTCTTAACCCGTTTTATCGCTGATTACAAAAGGCCTGAACTGCAGTGAACTCTGGTTTCATCAGGTTTTCCGTTTTCACTTCAGAAAACCTGAAGTGGCAATGCGGTAAAACGCCCAAGAAATCTGAACTACAAACCGCCATGCAATTGAAGCTGAGACTAGAACTCTGATCCAGCGTTGGAAAACCGTTTGTCAACTATGTCCTGTTTGATGATCCCACCATACTTCGCAGCACATCTCAGTCCAGAACAACCCACCGTCTTGATCCCTTGCTCACGTCATCCTCTTCCCGACTGCTTTTTCTGAAAGGCTCGCCTAGGGGCCCATTAGGTTCTGGCTGATTTCACACCTCGATATTTCTTCTGCACGTTATATTATTTTTCACATCTTGAAGATCCCTATTTTTCCTCCAGCTGTCACATCAAGCGGCCGAGCAGGAACTTCTCTACATTAGAATATATGTTTTTTGGAGTTCTTATGGTCGACAGAGGTTACAGACCAACAGACATTAATTGGTCCAATGGACATTAAATGGTGCAGTTGTTTGGGATGTTTCTTTTTATATGTTGCGTGGTTTGGGGTCAGCTGAACTGTGACTTCAGCTCCAGCCATGGATTGGGTTCCCTTTGAACCCGTTCTTCAAATGTGGCAAACTTCTAAAAGGACCCCAAGGCCTTGCAGCTCAGCCGGGCCGTTGACGTAGGAGTCGACATATAACGGACCATTAAGCTGCATGCTGCAAGGAGCTCAATGTCCGTTTTTTCCATTCCCCGTTACCACATAGTATTTTTGCTGGTTCCGTGTCTGTAAATGGGCAGGATTTTACGGAGGAAATTAAGGCCGACCAGATCCGTTCCTAGTATTTTGTGGCATTTGTAGATGTTCCAGTTAATCAAACTATGAAGCTACGCATCTATTATAAACAATTTGCCAATGTGGCCACAATTATCCGGCTGCAGGAAGAAATCTCAATCAGTCACAGACTTTGAAGCGATCATCGGATTCGTCTGCTTCCACATCTGTCCGTTTATTCTCAAGTTCCTTCTCCTCGGTGGATAAGGTTCTCCTTGTTTCTGCTGGAATGAAGTGTGTGAAGCTGAATGAAGCCAGGCGAGGTGTGGTTGACTCATGTTCACAGCAGGATGTTCTGCAGCTTTGTGGAAACGCACTGGACCATAAATATCCAGGAACAACTTTGAACTTAATGTGCACACACTCAGTCAGTCTTTGGCTCGCCTATAAAAGCATATGAATTTGCAAGATATGTTGGATTTTATTTTATAGTCTGTGGTTGCATACCGCATACATGTATTGCCCCCCTTACATGTATGCAGATGATGTGCTGTTTGACAAGCAGGCTCTTGTTTCCTTGCAGGGCTCCATGGCATAAAGGCCGTCTTCAGGTCCAGCTGCTCTCTGGGGTTTCTCACCACTCGCTGACACGTTGCTGCCATTTTCCACAGCCTGAGGGGAACCAGGAAGCTGTCGGCGGGAGACATGCCTGCCCTGGCCACCGGAGCCGGCCATGAGCCAGGTACGGTACGCTCAGCAAGGAACTCATTCAGTAACATGGTTTTCTGCACAACCACACCCCAGTGCAGTATTTTTAGAAAATACATTGGCAGGCAGAATTTTTTTTATTTATTTATTTTTTTTTTAGCTTTACTGGAACGGCTGACTATGTTTGACAAATGTTTTTATAGAGTTGTATCCAGAAAAATGAGAAACATGTCACTGGAAAATTACAGTTTAACAACAAAATTATGTGACACGCACACTTTTTTTTTCTTTTGTTGCTTTCTCTATGTGTGTTTTTGTACTTCTTTATGTTATAGACTTAGAACGTTCTCTGGTATATTAACCATTTTGGCTTGAGTCCAAAGACCTGTCATAAAGTGGTTGACCCGGATTGTTAAGTGTTAGAGGTTAAGGTTGGAGCAAAGGTACGAAATAAGTTGAGCTTCAGTTCAATAACAATCAATAGCAATTTACATTGTGATAAATGTCAGTAGATGACATGGCTGATAAAATATTCAGTAATTTCACTGAACTCCGATTAGGAGTTTATAGTCCGGCTTAATAGTCGCTCAACATCTCATCGCTAGCTGAGTTAGGCTGATGACATCAACTTGCGCAGCAGCAGTTTAAGGTTTTCCCTCTGTGCCTCATCACTACTTAAAAATAAACAACGGGGTGAAGTGAAAACTGTAGATAAAACAGGAAAGGTCACACCACCAGTCTGTCAGTATTTCAGCTCTTTAAAGCAAAAAACAAATAAATAATTATTGATGTCATCCAGCCCTAGCGGTTAGGATGGTAATGACTCCGGCATGTGTAGAGTTACTAAAATAAGCTGAAGCCAAATAAAAAGCCAGAATGAGGAACTTGATAAACTTGTCATTACCAGAGAGCACCAACTCTTTCCTTAGAAACCGTGACCTCCTCTCACTCTTCTTTAACATTGCAAACCCAAACACAAACACTACCATCTGAGTAACCCCATTTTTCTTAAACCCATAGCCAACCCTAATCTTAATTTGTACCGGTGAATGATGAACACTACACCTGAAAACTTAATTCACACCAAAACCCTAACCCTAAAAATAGATTTCTGACCAGGCGTAGGTTCACAAAAAACCCGTCGGTCTTGAGAGAGATGATTACACCGTGAACCAGTCCTAAAGAGCTAACTTAAACAAATGCGCACCCTGTAACTGCTGAAGACATCATAGCCACGGCAGAACAACAACAGGATATATAGGAACTGTTCTGATGAATGCAATGTGTGCATTACTGCATTTTCTGAATAGACTGGCAAAAGCCCCATCATTGTGGAAATCTCTCCGGGCAAAGCAGAATGCCAGACCGTCACTTGTGATTACGGTCATTGTGGGCAATTACCAGCAGGGACTCAGGTTTCCAAATAAAACCCATAAAGACTCCTCCAGCCCATCTCCTCTTCTTTCTCCTTGATGGTCCCGTGAAGTTGTTTGCAGAAGGATCTCGGTGAACTTTCTGCATGAGCGGTGAATCACTGATGAAGTCACAAGGTCTTGCGGCCTGCACGGCACCAGGACAGTCTGGCCTTGCGTCGAAGAATGTACAGAACAGTGGTAGTGTCACGCCTAATATCACATTATACTTCTGTCTGGATTACTGGAAGTTTCGTAGACCTCCAGCTCAGTCAGGCCTCTGCTTCTCTGTTTGGTTCGGGTCCCACTCTGGGAGATGCAGACAGACAAAACCCACTTCTCTGTCTGCTGCTCCTCCCTGCACTTCATTAACTGAAAGGTTGAGTTTAAGGTTAGTTTTCCCTTTACTTTCTCATGCTAACGTTGCTGGTGAGACCTTTTGACACCATCATCTGGTCTACGCCATTTAGTAGTAACTGAGGATCCTGCTGTGAGAGTATTGGCTCCTTGTACACCCATTTCCTCTCAGCATGTTGATGTCTGTGATTCTAGTTTTGTAGTGGTGGAGCTGCCTGCAGTAGATCATTCTTGCAAAAATTTTGTGCAAATAACTTTTCTTTTTTTTTTTTCTTTTTTTTCAGGGGATGAAACTAACAGATTTTCTGAGATGGTCTGAAACAAAGTGGAGAAATCTAGAGGTAGTCAATATTGCGCAAATTGGAATTGAGAAAATACATTTGCTTAATTAAACACAGAAATTTTGAAAACACTCAAGTGTTTTGATAAAAAAAAAAAGGCAGGATGTTTGTTTTTATTGTTTTTTTTTTGTCGTATCAAAACTAGTATATTTTGCAAAATTGCAATTGAAGCACTTTTTTTCCATCACAAGTTATGAGATCAACAGCCCGATGTTACTACTGGCAGAAAAGATGAAGAAGATGACAGGAAGTGGTAGGAGCATGACGGAACGGCATATTTTTTCATTACGTTTTTTTTAACAGACTTATTCACATGTGATTTAATGGAAACACCCCAATTGTGAAATTGTGTTTTTTTGTTCTTACTGGAATACCGACAGAATTTTACACACATTCCTAATGGAAATGTAACTAATTACAAAAATAACCTGCCAAACAAATCAGCAGTCCAAAGACCACCACCTAGTGGTTGGACCAGCACATTACAACTGGTTTCTGGCCATAATACGTAGCTCTTCTTGACAGATTACTGACTCATTCACCACATTGCTTTCATGTTGTTATAAGCAACAACAACATGAATCAAATTAATGTATTTGTTTTTGTATCCCATAACGATTGTTCAAACTGTAGTAGAAAACCTCAGTCACAGAAAACCTCAATCTTAGACCTGCTTTAGCCTCGGGTGGAACATCCAGAAGATATGGACACTTATCTGCTACAGGTGATATAATTAATCAATTCTTGGAAGAATGCCTCTTAAATAAATCTGCTCTGTGTTTTTTATGTCTTCTCCGTGTCGGTGTTTGACAAAGCTTTTAGCAGACATGCTAATATATCACTGTAAATAAATGATTTATCCCAGCATGCCACTTATCAAAGCAAGGGCATTGTTCACCTATGTATATGTATAAATATATGTAAGACATTACAGAATCCTAATTAACCAACTCTGACAATGAGGCTTATTTATTTGCAATATGTCCTGTAGACCATACGAGTCTTAAGAATTCATTTAGGACTTTAATGTGTCACACTTACTGATCTCAGATGTAACACATTTTGAAGCTGCCAACCCTGTGTCACCACTGTACAACTTTAAAATGCAACACTAATTAAAAGCTGGAGCAGAATCGCATCAGAAAGCTCTGCTAGCGACATCAGACTAGCTGGTGTTTGCACTTCTGGATTCAGAACAGAATGAAGAGGATGAAGAAAAGCAGAGTGTTCAAGACGTGATCGTGGCTCCAAAAAAGCGGAAAAATAAGATCTTTTGTTGCCGCAGCAGCAGTCACACTGAATCGTTTTTATGACAACCTCCGACACGGCTGTACATTTACCGTATCATATGTCGTCTTGTGAGAACGGTACATTAGCTTTTCACACAGAATAAACTCGGACTAATTCAATTTTGCAGCTCTTTTCTGACGACAAAAATTTTGTCTGCGACAGTTGATGACTGCAAAGTGTGAACTTGCAATATGACTGACACGGTGCAAGATGCGAGTGCATTTTCAGATCTTATTGATGCAGCTTCCTTCATTGAATTAACAGTCTTTGTCTTTATTTGGTAAATTGTTGAGCTTCCTGCTGAGATCAGTGTGATCCCTGAACACCTAAAGTCAGGCTATGACCTTCCTCTGTCTCTTCTAAAGACCCTGTTGGCCTTTTATTAACCTCTTTAAAGCCAGCAGTGTTGTTCCAAGCCGGACCTGCAGGTTCTATCAAGGTTTACGGCTCCCACGCAGCAGTTAAAGGTGAGGACTCTTCAGCCACGCACAGCTGCAGAGGAGGAGGCTGACAGACGACACATGGAAATGTTTGAACGGGACAAAGCTTTCAGCAGACATGCTAACAACCCACCGGCTGGATGCGGTAAAGGAGATGGCTGTATAATGACACAGAGTAATGAGATACAGATAATCTGTAAGCCACTCTGTCTTCATTCTGACATTGCTATCACAGACATACAAGTATAGGGGCATGTATAGAGGAAAAAAAAAAAGTTTCCATCCTGACAGAAAAGAATCCCGAGCATCTGGTCTTTGGTCGGTTTCAGCTTGTTGGAGACATTTGGAGGTTTTTGGGGCCGACTTGGTCTGTGCTGAGGGGGCTGGTGGATCCTCTGGGAGCTTCAGACATTTGTCCTGGTCAGTGGCCAGCAGGCGGCTCGCTGCCACACTGATACTGTACCAAAACGCTGGGTTTTGTTGCCACTGGAAGAGCGCCCAGTTTCCAGTTAGATCAGAGCAGTTCTAAATTTCCACTTCATCTTTACAACTGAATAACAACATCGTCAAAGAAAGCAGATGGATAAGAAATAAATCTAGAGAGAGAGAGAGATGAAGAGAAACGATATCTTTTATTTGCTTGAATATGCAGAATTCTTCTTTTTATTGAGTTATGATGATTTCTTCCCTCCATCACGCTCCTCCAAACCCTGCTGAGTATTAAATCACTTATTGTTGGGCTGGACATGCTCACTACAGGCAACCTTAAAACAGCTTCTCAGTGTTACACATACACAAATCATGAGACCGAGTGTCATATTTGTTTTTAGCATTTATCTACTACTTGTTCTCTCTCCCTCTATCCCCCCAAGGGTGAAATGATGGATGCAATAACTTGATGTAACCTTTTTATAAAGAAGGATTGTATGCACAAGTTAGAATTTCTACTTGAAATCTCAGAGGGTAAAATGTATACATACAGATTTTTGTAGATACAATGTGTGTATGCTGTGAAAAAGTATTTACCCCTTTACAGATTTGCTATTTTTCACACTGTTTCAGATGATCAATCAAATTTATATTGGACAGTAATACAAATGCATACATACACATCTTAGTTTTCAAATGATTATTTCATTCAGAGGAGAAAAGCTACCTAAACTACCCACTAAACCTTATAACTAGCTGCGTCATCCTGATAACTGCTGATAAGTCTTTACAAAAGTCCTTTTAATTCAGCCATGTTGAAAGGCTTCCAAGGATGAACAGTGAGTTTAAGGTAAATTGTTTTGGTTGATTGTTCAAAGAGGAATTGGACTCAGTGCTCATGTAATGATGGCTGGACATCCTCCTGCAGGAGTTCCTGGTAGAGAACAAAGTTTGCGTTTCTGTCAACTATGGTAAGTCACCTGGCACGCAAAGCAGCCCCAAACCCCAAATCAAAGGCAATTTCGGACAGATAAATAAACAAGTGCAAAATAACCAGTCCAGTTTGTTTTGACTATTGTCCGCAGTAAACCTGTGTTTAAACGTTACTCTCATGATCTGCCCTAATCACCTCACTGTGGTCGAGTTTAAATCTGCAAGTCATTTCCTGATGGTTATTTTGAAGTCCAGTTTGAGGGATCGACCTACCAATATCCACCAAACAGCAGACTGGAGTCAAGAAACAGCCGCGTACCTCCTGCTGCTGCTGAAACCACCAGCTCTCAGTCTGGTTCTCTTCAGAAGGAATTTGAAATATTTGTTCCCTCTATATGACGGCTTGGTAATGTCTGGAAGGCCGTTTGAATTTCAGGCATGCGTTGTTCGGAGATGACTCAGATTCAGTCATGCGCTTCCTCTCGCCGCCAACGAGGCACTCTGTTCGGTTTCAGCTCCGTAAGACTTTTCTATTTTTTATTTTTTTTCTGGGATTGTGGAAAAATGTCTGCAAAATGTCAGAAGAGCAACAGAGATCATTTATCCCTAACACTTTCCAAAACACAGGAGCACACATCCACTTCAGTCCAAATATGAGTGTTTACATGCAAGGAAAGATTTGCGGCTGTAAAGTACAACGACCATCTGTCTAATGGAAAAAGTCTCGGAATGGATGTTTCCCCCGATCCTAAAAGCAACTGGATTCAGAAGATGACTGGTGTAGGGGTTTCATTTGTTTCTGGGGGAGAGGGCAGGGAAAGAAACTGCCGGAACAAAAAATGGAAGATAAATGCTGGATGAACATTTTAAGGTGACATGCTTCCATTAGCAAGTTAGGATATGTCCATCTGCTTCACAAAACATGTTAATTGCATTCTTGTACAAAATCATTCTTAGAAAATGAAACTTTAATCTGCCCAGTTTTCTTTTCCTTTCAGAATGAGCTGTTTTAGGGCCTCTTGCCATTTTAAATAAGCTGCTGCTGGCTACGCCCCTCAACACAACATTTACACTTGCACATGAAAATGGCAAGTGGGCAAACAGACGCACAATTATACATCGGTATATTTTCGAAAAGCAGAAGTGTCGCCTCCTGCACAAGAATGCAGCAAGTGGCTTCTGGATGGCAAGTCAACAACAAAACACTTGTCTTATCCAGCAGCCATTGTACAGTGGGAAAACCAGCTAACAAAACCTGCTGGAGCTCAGCTTGGGTTGCTAGGTGAGGGGCAGCACCTGCTGATTTGTGACGTTGCATTTGGCAAGTTTCTGAAACATTTCATTTTTCAGACACCAAAAAACATAAACCGATTGCCAAGAAATGATTGGGTATTTTCCTTTTTTTCTTTTTGAAGTGCTTGTGCTGTTTTTAGAAGCAATAGAAAATTTTATGGAAGTACAAAAATGTGCAACATGCCAATTTTGCATAATGGGTCCTCTTTAACTGCTGGCTTTTGCTCTTCTTGGTGCTTTGGTTGTACTTTCAGCTACTTGTGCTTCATTTTGTTAAAAAGAGATCACAGGTCCTCTGTGATTGTATTCGCCCTGTCGTTTGACGGGTGCACGTATTCATTAGTATACATAATATTCATCCTTGTGTTTCATCAAGCTGCAGGTGTCAGTGATTGCTACCTCTCTGTGTGCTGATGGGATCTTTTTCCTTCTCTGCAGGTCTGTATGCGCTGCTGGCAGCCCTCCCATCCCAGCTGCAGCCCCATGTCAGCCGTCCAGAGGACAACACCTTCCTGCAGGACATGTTTGGGGAGAGAGGTCTGCACTCACTGGTGAAGGTAAAGACTTACAGATTTCCTTCAGAGTTGTACTTCAATTTGGGTGTTTTCAAACTGTGACACCCAGGTTCATCTTAATAGAACTTCAGCAGAGACGTGTCATTGTTGTTTACGAGCAATTATGTCAAATTTTAGGGAAGACTTAATATTTATAGTTATGACTCTTTATCTTGCTTGCATAGTTCTTTCCAAAATACTGTTTGTTACCTTCTGGCCAGTACATAGTACTGATAGTTTCACGGTATTTTAGTGTCTCTTGTTGTTGGCATCGAAGTTAAAATAGAAACGGTTCTGATCCAGACAGACGGTATCCTGTTTCCTCTGTTTTCTACTTGGTACTGAGACGTGTAGCAGCCGTCAGCGAACCGACCCAAGGTTCAGAGCTTCAGACACCAAACAGTGCAACTATCTCAGCTTATAGCAGAGAATCAGTCAGAACCAACATTTTGGAGAACCTGGATAATGTCAGCAGCGCATTGTTAAAAAATACTTCATCTTCCTCTTACGCTCCACCACCAAACCTCCACAGGTTCCAGCTGTTAGTCCTCAAGGCAGCAACTAGGACAGTTTGAGGTGCTGAATGCTGCAGAAAAAACACACATCCTGTTAATCTGACAGATCTCCCATCATGGAAACGCTCAGGCCTCACCCGGTTCAGAAAGGCTCAGATTCTGCTGCTTCTGTCTGGAGGCCAAGAACCAGAGGAGGCGATGGAGATGGAGAGAGGACAACATTCAGTCCCTGATGAGGACATGTCTCTGGTCTCTGACCCCCATCATGCTGCTGGAGACTCTATCAGAGCTTTGGGATCAGTTGATTTCATCCAGATGAAATGATGCCTTCCTTCCAGCGTCTCTCAGCAGGACAGAAGGATCATCACTTCTCCTTGTTCTCCAGACTTTTCTTGAGTTCAGGAACAGAACTGACAGGAAATGTCAGTTGCTGTGGAGAGCTAGCTAGCATAGGTAAACACAGGCCCTCAACACAGCTGGCCAGCTAGCTAACTTAGCTAGTGTTGGTTCAGCAAGTCGTGTAGCATAAATAAACCAACACTAGCTAAATTAGCTTGTATATCTCGGTCAACATTGCCCCTCTTGATGAAAGCAGGAAACTTTCTCTAAATTTCGCCTCCCTCATTGTTCTACTGCCAAGTTCCCACTCCAGAAAAATCCACAGGAAATCTAAAGCGGTGTTCTGTTTCCACCTGCCTCAGGTGGAACTCTCTCCTCTGACCAAGTTTCTGTCAGCAGCCTTTAGGCGGCCTCTGAGATCCCTCATTTTGTGGTCAGTCAGCTTGCCATAAATCCCTCTCCTGTTAGCTGCTAATAGGCTTGGCTCCTGCTTCCTTCTTCCTCTGCATCATTGATGTGGCCTCTCCAGTTTGTTCTTCACAAAGTGCTGCAGACCTTTAATGATGGCTCACCTTGCTGCTGGGGACTCAGGGACCCAAGTGGAAAGTTGAGACGGTTTTCAGTGAATGAGCTCATTTCCAGGCTGTAACTGTCGGGTACCAGGCCGACCACTCACCTCCCAGATTTGACTCTCCCTTTGATATTCATCTCTGGAAACTTTGGAAGCCAAACACAGCCAGACCGTTTTCCCATTATGAACTTAATAAACGATTTGATCCTGTTTTCTACTGTCATGTAGAATCGCAGAACAATGAAGAAAATGTATTTTGCTGAAACCGTCTTAAGTTTTTAACGTGTACAGGCAGGAACCTGCATGCAGCCTATTTTCCACCTAAAACACCTGCAAAGTGCATATTTTTGCTTTAGTTATAGGATAGCCCATAGGCAGTTTAAAAAGCCTCTGAAGTGTTTGACCTTTGACCTGAAGCAGCACTAAGCAGCGCTCTGGGGTCTTTTGACAAAATAAAGATGGATGCTCAGCTTCTGCTCCTTGTTGGAACGTCGTCCAATCCGTCCTTCCCACATGTTCCAGTTCTTTTTTTTGTGTGTTTTGTTTTTTCAGACCATAGGTTGTTTTTGGAACTATTCTGTTTGTTCAGCTTTTATTCCTGATTTTTAATCAGCCGACAGCAGCAGCAGCACCGTCACCTCACTGTGTGGACAGAAAGTGTTCTGCCCAAAGTTTAAAAGCCATGAATGCGTCATGGACAGAAGCTTGGAAAGCGTCCTGCACAGTAAATAAAGTGTTTGCTCACTGACAAGAAATTCCTCAGTAAGTGGAGGTGGAGGAGCAGCAAGTAGTTCAGCAGATGTTCCTGGGACTGTGGTATGTTGGAGCGCTGAACACACTGGCAGCCTCACTCCTTTCACCACGTTTCCTCCAGAGAGGATGATGAGGGCTGATGAAGGAAACGGAGCCGCTCCTGCACCAACAGCAGCAGAAGAAGAGATAGAAGAGTCTTAGTGCAGCATGAAGAACCACAGGGCTAATCAGCAGCTTCAGAGGAGCTCTGCAGATCTGATTAGCTCAGTAAAATGAAAACTGCAGCAGTCGCATCTAATAGAACCTCTTCCTGCCCTCATCTCTGCTTTACTGTAGATTCTTCACGTTACAGCGGCATCATAGGTCCACCTCCATCTGCTGCTAAACAGTGGAATTATAACAGTGCATTCACACCAGCCCTGTTTAGTCTGGTGCAATCGAACTCTTGTCGGTTTGTCTAGAAGGTCCGGTTCGTTTGGGGGAGATGGGAATGCTCAGTCAAACTCTGATGTGGACCAAAAAGCGAACTCTGGTCCGCCTAAAAACCTCAGCCTCAGTTCGGCTGAAGTGAAGTCCACTCTGCTCCAAAAGCAGGTAGCGGACTGCAGCATGGGGCATTCTAGCGCTAGCTAGAAACGTCTTGTGGCCTTTTGCCAAAGACAAAAGAGAAATCCTTCAGCCGCTAAAATCTGACGCCAGTCTGTTTGTGTATATATTTTGTGAAGATGGAAGTTGCACTCTGTGTGGTTTTTGGTGTCGTTTCCTTCAGTGGTTCTTGGTGCAGCGCCACCACAGGCGAGGAGGTGAACAGGCTTTTACCCCAGCAGCTGAAAATGGAATAAATGTTGCAATTTTGGTCCCCAGTTATAAAGAGTCAAGTGTGAAAACACTGTTTTTAAATGAGTGACGGTGAATCTTGCACTTTTATCACAATATTTTTAGAGATTCATCCGCATGTGTGTGTTTTGTGAATCTGCTGCTGCAGACCTGGAGCGCTCTGTATTTTCGGCTGGAGGCTCCATGTCTGAAACCGGACCCACTCTGTCCACATTCTGGGCAGACTGGGGATTCGGGGAGTTAACTGCGGGTGGTGGAAACTGCTCCCAGTCTGATCTGTGATGAGGGCCCACAGCGACCTGCAGGCTGTCATTATAATGGCTTCAGTGCTGCTTCTAGACCAGAATGCCAGAGCCATCAGCTTAGAACCACTCTGTATGGAGGATGATGTGTGACGCGCTGCTTCAGAATTCAACTGTGGACTGATGAAAGTGTTTCTGTGAGGACTATAATCAATGTTTACACGCAGCTGAATGTGTTCGCCTCCAACTTTCCATTTCGGTAACTCCTCAGAGAAACAGCCTCGTCTCTTAACGCTAAACAGCTGCGGTCCTGAAGGTGATATGGAAAAAATGAGCCTGTTTACTGTGGAAATGATTAGAATGCCTCTGTGGCCTATGAGCTTATAATGTGCTGCTGGAAAACCGGTTGAATTTGTAAAGTGGATGCAAGGGCTGTAAAAATCCACTATTGGAAAAGCATTTTGTTTGTCTAGACTTTTAGAAAAACACCAGGAGTTTAATTTAATTCTCAGTGCTCAAATCACAGAGAGTGAGAGAATCACAAATGAGCTACTAAAATAAAGCGCAACTCAATTAATACAAGGAAAAACTGCGAGGACTGACCTGCTTCTAATTACGTGAAAACATCTTCACCTAATCTGACTTGTAATTGATTTTCAGGACAAGGTGGGAGGAAAGAGTTTGAAATTCTTCCTTCCACATTCTTTCCAGATGCAAGACGAAATTTTTCCACCTCGTGTCAGATTGGCAACATCACACACTCTGCAGATTTATGCGGAAATTTGCTCAAATATCAGGTTTAAAAAGTTACTAATTTCGCCTTTGCTGCTCCTGTTTGCATATCGAACTTGGCTGTCTCACCCACCGTATACGTGTGATTAATTATCTGCTATTTCAAATATAAGCTGGTGGAATCTGATGCAGCGTGGAACCTTTTAAACAAATGTTTTATTTGTTTACGCTGTTTTTTTTTCTTCTCTCGTCAGTAACATCATTTAAACAGAATCTCTAGACCGTTTAAATAGGAAAGAAAAATTGCTTCCTGAATGGAAAATTGTGATCTAAACAATTGAAATTGAGCGGAATTGCTCAACGCTGAAAGATTTCTACGCTTTATCGGTCAGGAATTAAAAAAAAAAAAAAAACCCATGCAAATTCTAGCTATATTAGCATCAGACCTTAAGGTGTGAAATAACCGTAAACATTGATTTCCAGTCTTGCAATTAGAGATGATCATGTGTCTGAATTGAGAAGATATTTGAAGAATCTTTCCTCTGACGTTTCTTCACAAAGGGTGTCATCAGTGTTTTGTTCTTGCAGATCCATGAGCGGCTGCAGCATTACGAGGAGAGCAAACCGGCTCCGGTCCTGGACAGCGCCGCAGTCCTGGCCCACGAAGTAAGCTTCTTCTGCCCCTCTTCACACCCCGTTTCCCGTGGTGACGGCTGCCGGACGGAAGGAAACGCAAACGTACAATGTTTCTGTAACGATGTTTGTTGACCTGTGATCAACTTTTAGATCAGTTATTTGGTTTCTGTGCCAAAACCAACATTTTGAAAAAAACTAATAACGAGAGTGCGAATCATAAAATCTGTTTTCTCTTTTGCCAAGTCTCCTTCCTTCCAATTTAATTTTTTTTTTTTTTTCGGTTGAAATACAGACGGTTACCTTTGTGCTTCGTTGTAAATGCCCTGCAAAGCGTCTCTCTGGGATTACTGGATCAGGCTGGAGCCCAGAGACGGTGAATCAAAGCGTCTCTCAGCCTGCCACAGACCCGAGTCTCCTGTCGGCTCAAACACCGTGTGTTTTAAAAAAAGCGGATTGCTTTTCAGCCGTCGCGCCTCTCTGAATGAGCTCTGCTGAAGCTGAGAACGAAAGAGAACGCAGAGAGATCCACGGTTTGATTCATCTCAGGCTCTGGTTTCAGCTAACAGGGGACTGAATTTACTGGTTAACACAAAGCGACTCTTCCACCCGGCCTTTCTCTCTGCTGATCCAGATACAATACAGTATGAGTGAAGAGATCCTGTCAAAGGTTTAATAAACTAACATCTACTGTGGGCTGAACTCTGGTCCTGTCATCATTCGATGTTCTGCTGGTTCACTCAGTTGAATTCAGTTTATTTATATGGCACCGCTTCGCAAGCAACGAACATTACAGAGAGAGGAAGGAATTTAATTATTCAAACTGAATCAAAGTCAAGAACTTACATTCTAAGCCGATTCTAGATTTAATCGCGATCATTTCCGGGACGGTATTTCGTCCAACAGAACTTGTCACCGTGACAGATGTAGTTACGAGACTCATTGACGCTAACATAACCTCTCGGCTGCAGGCCGCAGGCTTCTTTGAGGCGAAATCGAATCTGATCCTCACAAGTCTTTGAAGAAGGATCCGATGTTCAGTGAGCCACGTTTAGCTGCTCTGCTTTCTGTCCAGCTGAAATGTTATTTATTCTCAGCGGATTCTGGTCTATTTCTTTTCAGTTGGCTTTTTTTAATCTGTTTAATTTGGACAAGATGTTGTCCCGTTGGGGTAACGCGCGGGTAGCGTTACAGAAGCTGCCGCTCTGCTTCCTGATCTGAACGCTGGCTCGTGTCCTCGCTCCCTTCCAGAAACCTCTGGTCAGCCTCACAAAGCCTTTATTGCCTTTCCTGTTGTTGCAGCGAAATCCACTGGGTGTCCTCAGTGACCTGATCTGTAGCCCACAGTCAGCAGAAGTTGGGGATAAGGCTCATTACTTATCGACTGTGGAAATGTAATCTAATTAAACCGACTTCTGTTTTTGCCTTTGTTTGAAAACGCCACCTGTTTTCTGTTGATCATCCAGTCTGCTCTTTCGTTGTTCCCCAGGTTTTTCCTAGCCCACATGTATTAGATTTCCTCATTCTTCAGCTTCCCCCCCGCCCCCCTTCGCTAGCATCAGTTTGTTGAAGCACGATGGACTCAGACCCGACTCTGACCTCTGCTGCTATTTATTAGGCCAGCGTCTTCCCTCCAGGGAACGGAAACTGATGGAAATAATGAAGATGTTTCCCCTCGTGTCTTCTCCCCCAACACTCCAACCTGTGCTGCCTTGCTCCTGCAGCCGTTACTCAGAAATACTTCCTCCTTCATCTTACTGAGCTTTACGTCAGAAGCTCGAATCTTCTGTCCTCCTGCCCGATGACAACACGGACAGAGAGATGATCCATGCGTCTCTTGGTGCTTTAGGTGCAAAACTTATCATCCTCATGCCAGAGAGAAACTTCTATACCTCTTCAAGGATTTAAAATCAACTCGTTCTGGTGAAACTATGACTAAATGTATAAAATGTGGATCCTTAGCATTTTTTGTTTTTGTTTTTCTGCCTTGAAACAAATTCATATAAGCTTTACCATGGCAATTGGAGGTTTAGTTTTAATTTGGTTTCCAGTTCAACAAGCATCTCTTCCACTGTCTGAATTGACTAAACACGTGGACTTCGTATGTAACAGTTTTCCTTTGGACTTGGCTTTCATCAGATAATCTCCACACCTCCTGGACGTTCCTGCTGCCCGCAAACTTTCCTGTGGTCCTAAGAAGATCCTGGATCTCCTGCTGCTGGGATTTTTCTTCAACCACCACGGGGCTCTCTAGCAGGAAGTGAACCATTGGAAGTCAAAATTGGGAATCAAAGAAGAAAGCACTAACTTTCATTTAGCACATGCTACCAGCAGGCACAACAGAGAAATGTTTTCAAACTCATACACCCTCATCATGGAAACAATACGTAGTTCATATGATGCAGCTTTTAGGTTGAAAACTTATCAGCGGCTTGTAGCCCAGCACGTTTCAAGTTTTTTTTTTTTAAACTTTGTGGGTGCGGTTTTTAGAGGGGTGCCTCTATCGTCCGGGAAATACGGTAATTAAGCTAGAAAAGAAGTTGATCTGACTGGTTGCTGATTTGGGTGGGTTTTGTTACCTTCACATTAAATTTTTCATCACTTTATCATGAGGACTTCAGCTTCTCACTGTGTTGTTTTTTTTTTGTCTGAGTTCAGGACCATGGACAGCAGCCGAGAGCCGATTAGATCTGTGAAACCCCGCTGTGATGACAGCAGACAGAAATATTACTCGTAAAGCATTCACAGGATGCCAAGTTTCCAGTGAAACCCTTTGTGCATAACTCTAACCAGTTGTAAAACTGCCGACTAAAACCGATTTACTTCAAGTTTCATCTGCTTGTAAGATATTTCAACCTGAACTCAGACTGCAGCAGGTCAAACAAATAAATCTGTCACGCTGCTGTTTACTATATCATATGCGGTTCATCGCTTACTGAAAGTAGGATATTGTCTTAAAGCTTGTTTGAGTCACCGTTCTGTGTCTGTTCTCCTTTAGCTTTCCAAGCAACTCCAACTGAAGTCTGAAAATGGAGATATAAAAGAACTCGCCACGCTACTGGAAAACCCCCATGTGAAGGTAAGAGCCACTCTTGCCCTTATTTGTTAGAATTAAATAAATTGAAATAATAAATCCTTCTCTGAATGATTACTTTTTTTTATTTTTTAAATTGGCTTAAAAAAACAAGCAGCTTTGTATGTGTTCTGTTTTTGCGTCATCAATACTAACGCAAACAGCTTCAGGCCTTTTCTCTCGTTTTTCTTCTTGGCTGCAGCAGCTGACCTCATTAACCAGACGCAGACGGCTCCAAAATAAATGTCCACACTTTTGATTGTGTAATCCTGAACTCCGGCCGTCCACCAGGTGTCTCAGCCAGACAGAGCTGCTTCCCGCTGGAGGATCCTTCTCACCACGTTGTCCTCAGGATTATTTGGCTCCTGCCAGAAACAACACTGAAGTTCCTCCCCAACAGATCAGACACACACACTGATAGTCAGTCAGCGTGTGTCAGGTTGCAGGGGTGTGAACAGATCAGTCGTCTCCAAAGATTCAGGCTCAGAAGTCGATTATTTTAATTTTTTTTAAAGTCCACACCGATGATGGGAATTCAGTTGTTTTGATTCATTCCAAAAGGAAAACTGACAGTTTCTCAGAATGTATCCCGACCTCTCCTACCGTGCAACACGGGGAGATGGTGATCTGCTTCGTCGATGACAACCCCAAAGAGAAAAGAGCTGACAGATGACAAATGACAACGGCTGAGGTCAATCCATCACAGCACAAAGCTGGTAAAAGCCATCAGCTGTAACCGATGAGGTGGAAAAAAGGCGGATGAAGCCGAGGGTCGGCTTAACACGCCCGCACAGTGAAAATGACTGTTTAAAAGATTGTGTTTCCATGGCTTCCATCCATGTTTTCATCACTTTCTTTTGAAAAATATTCTCCTGTTCCCTCAAAGCTCATCAGAGTTCTGCAATTTAGTTTTCTGTTGACCTTTGTGCTTCATATCAATATCTCCCCCAGACTGTTGTCTAATGGGAAAAAAAGAAATAAATCTACAAATTTTATCCTTCAATTAAATACATTTCGGAACACTTTCAGCCAGGCTTTATTACCTCTGCAAATGGAAATCTCATCAATCCGTAAGAATAAAGTTCTTTTAGTTTTTTACGGTTACAGGAAGTGAAACTTTTAAAACATCATCAGGACCACACTTGCTCTTAATCTCAGTTGTAGTGGATATTTCAGCATTATACTTTACTACTGTGTATTTATGCATTTACATAACAAATCAATTTTATTTTTCTTCCCAGGGGAACAATCACTATTTAAAAAGATGAGTTTAATTTATTTCTCAGTGCTATGATTTTATTTTTCATTCAGATGGAAACAGTTCATCCAGAACCATGAGGAAGTCAGCATTACTTGTTTAAATTAATGTTTTAAATGTATTATTAATACAACTTAACAGATATTTAAGCTGGGCTGCACAGTGGTGCAGTTGGTAGCACTGTTGCCTTGCAGCGAGAAGGTTATGAGTTCGATTCCCATCCTGCATGGAGTTTCCATGTTCTCCCTGTGCATCTGTGGGTTCTCCCCAGGTACTGCGGGATTGAGAAGGTGGAAGGAGTACTTTAAAAAGTTGATAAATGAAGAAAACGAGGCGGTGGCAATGACAAAGAGGCAGGAGGTACCAGAGATGAAGCTGTTGAGGTTCTCTTAAAGAGTGACAAGGATGGATAATGAGTACATCAGAGGAACAGCTGATGTCAGATGTATTGGAGATAAAGCCAGAGAAGCCAGACTGAGATTGTTTGGACATGTACAGAGGAGAGACGGTGAATACATCGGTAGAATGATTCTCAGGATGGACCTGCCAGGCAGTAGACCCTAGAGGAAGACCAAAGAGGAGATTTATGGATGCGGTGAAAGAGGACATGAAGGTAGTTGATGTGAGAGAAGAAGATGCGGAAAGTAGAGTTACATGGAGATGGATGACTTGCTGTGGCAACCCCTAAAGGGAAAAAGCCAAAAGGAAAAGAGGAAGAAGAAGCTCAAGAATAATGATCGCTTCATCATGGTCTAATGGTTCTGGGGAAAACATTCACCTTGGACCAATCCGGTGCCTCCATCTGAAAGCAGAGTGGGTCGCTGAGCGGGCCAGGAGGGTTCAATGAGAGGCTGCTGCCAGGAATGTCCAGCAGGTTTATTTAGTCAAGTTCTCTGATCTGCTTCTCTACCATTATTTCTAATGAACACACAAATTAACAGAGATTAAACCGGCTACCTGGAGAACAAGGAGGTTTTCCTTCTCTCCATCTTTCTTCTCCAGGACTCTAGCTCTAGATCTGATTGGCCGGCTAATCCACCAGCAACGTCCACTGACTCGTATCGGCCCAGTAGGAATGTTTCCCTCTAGAGACCTGACTGTGTGAAACATTTGGACCTGTGTTCTGCTCCATGTCGGCGATCAGCAGCCAGGGCACGCTCCATGTGCTCCCCATTAGCATCCAGCTGCTGCCGCAACTTCCAAGAAGGTTTTTACAGGGAATCAGTTGTGGCTCTGATCCAGGTTGTTAGGAGAGGAGGTCGAGGACAGGTTCAGGTTTAAGGAGGATCCGTGGAAGAACGTAGAACCTCAGGTTCTGCTGTTTGATCTGTTTGACAGATTTCAGAGGTTCCAGTGGGGAAAGGCTGAGATTAGATGGAAGGAAATAAATCCTCTGATTTAGATCTCAAACAAAGTTTGAAGATTAAGTTTTTAAACGGTTGAGGTCAAGTTGTATTTAGGTGTGATCTTCTTATAAATCAGAGGTCTGACGTTCAGCCAACAGTGGAAGTGGAACAGAAAGGATGCATAAAGCAAAAGATGTTTCTGGAACTCTAGAGGCTGATACTGATTACCACCATGGCTTACCTGAGATCAGCTAACGTCACTGACAGTCTGTCACCATAAAGAGCAAAAACACAACATAGATCCAACCTGAAACTATAACAAAACCTCCAGTTTAACTGTCTATTTCACTAGAGGATTTTATGAAACTAGAACCTGCTCCAGATCCAACCTGCAGCTGGTTTCCCTGAAAAAGAGGAAAATGAAACTAAGAGGAGGAGAGCTCTGAGTCAGAAGCTGTTTTCTGTTGATGTGCAGACAGATATTTTCTTCCTCTCTGGACGGGACTGAAAAACTTCCTGCTGCTCTCTCTACCTTCAGCTACTGCCTTTTACTGCAGATTGAGCCCATTCCCATCAGCTTACTGTTTGTGCTCATCTGCAGAAACAAATGTTTTCTGGTGATCAAAGAAAATGTTGATGAAATCATCCTCGGAGAGAGAAGAAAGGACGATACAATTCAGGAGCTCATTGTATGATTGGGGACAGGATTGAAGGTGTACCCAATCCTAGGACACCTTCAGTCCTGTCCCAGGTTTGAAGGTTGGTGCTCTTTATCTGCACCAACACATAAAGAGCTTCACAGGGATAAAAGATTAAAAAAAGAAATACAATTGAACTTCCTTAGATTCTTTTATTAGGCAGCTATTTTCTGTGTCTCTTCAGACATACCTGACATGTTTCAGCTGCGATACGTCTGACAAGTATGGAAGTATGCCGTCAAAAATGTCATGCATGCCTGAAGAGACATAAAAAATAACTGTCTAATAGCAAAATAATCGAAGACTGTACTATATATAGACACAATGAATGCTGCACAGTGGCGCAGCTGGTAGAGCTGTTGACTTGCGGCAAGAAGATTCTGGGTTCGATTCCCGGCCTGGAGTCTTTCTGTATGGAGTTTGCATTTTCTCCCTGTGCATGTGTGGGTTCTCTCCGGGTACTCCGGCTTCTTCCCACGGTCCAAAACATAACTGCCAGGTTAATTAGCATGGAGTCATCAAAATGTGGATTCAAGTTCTACATTGTTCCACTTTATTTTGCTAACTGGTCCCAAGTTCAGTCAGCTAAGTAAAGTATGACCAAACTAACTACTTAAGCAAATCAATAGATTCCCAGTTTGACTGATAAATTGAACTTGCGTCTCTTCCTTCTCCCCCCCTCGCCATCCCATCGATTTCTCTCTTCCAGAGCCTACTGTCCGTCCATGACACGGTTGCTCAGAAGCAGTACGACCCCGAACTCCCTCCGCTGCCTGAAGACCTTGATGATGAGGAGAATTCCGTGAAGATTATAAGACTGGTCAAAAACAAGGAACCTCTTGTAAGTCACTTTTTCTTGTGTGCTCAGCTGAACTGTGTACAGACGTTAAACATCAGAGGAAAAGTTTGGGCTTTCCACTCATTAATCAATTAGCTCGTGGAGTCCATTGCATCTTTTTGCTCCCTGTTGCCATCCTGAATGCATTGAGACATCGTTGCATAAATAACCTCAGCCCTCTGACAGCATGAGTGAGGGATTTCACTACAGAGTTTCTCTGAGATGCATAAGACGATTGGCTTACAGTTTTAAACCTGATGCTCAAACCAGTAATGCCACTTGCCTTTAAGCCAGACTCATCCTGCCAGATAAACCTCTTCCTCAATAACCTTTAGCTCTCTTTCAAACATTCACTTGTGAACTCACTGTGGGAACATGCATACTTCTCTTTTGCCTCATAACTTGTTTCTAAAGTTGACTGGAGTTCACTCTAGAGAATAGGCTCTATTGGAAGCAACTCCAATGCGAGCAGTAACATCTAAAGTGAAAAATGCTGCAAAGGTTTGTGGTGATGCCCAGGTTGCAGTTAATTAGATTTCCTGAACTGCCATTGAATCAGAACTAGCATGTAGCTTAGGCTTTAGCATAGTGAGTGCAGGGACTATATGGTGTCTGGAGACCCTTTGCTTTTGTAGGTCAAGATGATGCCTGTGAGGGAGGAACTGATTTGGACATGGGCTTACCTGTATGTGTATTATACCAGGATAAATATCTGGACCTATTTCCTTGATTCTCATCTTGTTGAGGGCATCTTAAATGGATAAACTTATTCTGCTTAATAAAACTTTTAAAATGGCGTGTGTGTGGTAGTGTATCAAAAGCGCTTAGATAAGAAATTTGTTAATATAGAGCATCTTTCTTAAAGTGTCAGACCCTGGGATGTTGTTGTTAGCTCGTTTCTCTAAGAGCGCGTTTACACAAGCCCGGTTTAGTTCGCTTTACTCAAACTGCTTCTCTAAAAAGTCCGGTTTATTTTGGGAGGTTGCTTCTCTCATACTAACCTGAAAAGCAACCTTTGGTCCGCCTGAACCGGAAACCCGCAGGAGGAAATGGGCAAATGGTATTCTGGGTAAATACAATCAAAACAAACACACTTGTGTAGCGCCAGCAGAAGAAATAGCTTGTGGTCTTTTGTCAAAGAAATCCTATAACTAAAATCTGACACCACTTCATTTTGTGAAGAAGGAAATTGTGCTGAGTGTCTTCTTCAGAGGTTTTTGTGTCATTTCTTTCACCTGTTCTTGGTGAAGAGGGGAACAGGTTTTTCCAAAGAGTTTGATTTGTTAGATGCAGATAGGTGTGAAAGTGAACTACACCAGCTGATAATGTAACCAGCATCACAATTATGGTCCTCAATAACCCTAACCACGTCTACCGGACCATCAGCTCTAAAGACACTCCAAGTAAGAAGATGTTGCCCTGTCATGGACTGGCAACCAGCTCGCGGAGTACACTCCCTCTTGCCCAATGGCTGCTGGAGATGACCACTAATGGATAAATATGCAGATAAGTCAGATTTTTTGAGAGCACTCTTCCTCAAAAAGTGAGAATAGCTTTAAGAATGGCTGGCCTTATAAAAGATTGGATGAAATCGGCATTTTCATCAAATCTCCAGAAATCCATTTGGCTCACTGAGAGATTCAGACCACATGTCAGGCCAGTAGCAGCCATGTTTTCAGTGAGTAGCCCGTAGCTGTTGAACCCGCGGTCTTGGAGTTGTAGCCCAGTAAACTAACCACGGCTGCCCTTCTGTTGGCGACGAGTATTTTTAGTCAGTCTACGCTTGACCTTTGTTCTTCCTGTGCGTCATGATTAGAACATACGAGTCTCATTGTCCCAGACATAACAACCATTTTCCCACTCTTTTCTCTCATGTTTAATTTTCTCTGCACCCCATCGGCTTGCTGTGCGTGTCTGTGGTGTCGTTGTCATTTCAAACGTTCCCAACAGCTATTTGGCTGTTTAGACACTTAGAGAAATAGACTTCTCTAATGACTGGGTTTGCTTGCATGCCATACCTCCTTTTTTCCCCCCCCTGTAACTGTCCCAGTTTTGTCTCTGTTATTGTGTTGACTGACCTCAGTGTCCTACAGCAGAATAAACACTGAGCTACTACACACACACACATGTCCTCACTGGTCTGTCAGACGTCCATCTGTCCTCCCAGAGCTTTGTTGTGTGCTGAGGCCCCGTCCGTCTTTGATCTGCACCGGACATGTCCTGGACCCGGTCGCCTCTATTTTCACTCTGTGGTTTTCACTCCGACCGCCATCTTGGCTCCAGGCCGGCGTTCTTCTCACCACACCCCAGAAGGAGGGGAGGACAGGGGGAACACACCTCTGCCGCTGTGGCTTTCCCTGCCTCCGCCTGCTGCATGTTCTCTGGAGTTGTTGAGCTCAACATTCTGGGTTTCTGTCTCGCTGCACACATTTGGTGGGGACACTTCCCGCTCCACATTTTCCAGAGCAGGATGGAGTTTCAGAAAAACATTATGGTTTTTTGAAACCATAATGTGATGTAGAGCAGCCGCAGTCTCCTTCATCATCCAGCTCCTGCTGTTCCAGCAAGGGATTTGATGGGTTTTGTCTCAGTGGAATGAGAAAGTCAGAAAAAAATAAAATAAATTCTAATGTGAGATGTTGTAAAAGCTGAAGCTGGACCGTTTCTTTTCTTCTTCTACTTGGTAATGACAGCAGCTCATAGTCCTGATTATATTCCGTATCCAAGTCAGACCTAAAATTCAGCATTGTACTACCCGCTTAGGCGTGGGTGATATGGACTTCTTTCTGTCACTATATTTTCTGGTATTATTGTAATGAGTATTTTTATTTTTGTAACACAATCAAGTACCTATTTTACCAGTTGTTATAAAAATGCTCTATATATGTCATAGATGACTTAAAAGAAATTTGGTTTTATGATTTGGCGACTTAAAATTGGGTGTCTGTCTCTTTAAAAACTCCTGCTCTTTCTGAGACTCCGCCTGCAGGAAGTCATCACAACGTGGCTTTCCTCTTTTACCCCTTTAACAATGTTTGTACCAGCATTGCCCTGAGAAGTAGGTCATGTATTGAGGTCAACAGTTTCAACAGGTGTTTCCTAATTGCTTCTAACTAGTCTGAAGGAGCTGAGTGAGAGTCGCGAGGAGGAGCATTCTGTAATGTAAAGCTTGTAAAGAACTGCAGCTCCGAGGAGGAGTTTTATCCTCAAAGCTGAGCTAGGTCCACCCCAGCATTTTTGCGTAGCTTAGTGGTTGCTATGGAAATTGAAAAAAATCCCAAACATGCATAAAAGAATCAAGAATCGCTATAAAGTGAGGTGTAGAAATGTGTCTGTCCTGCTCTGCAGGTCAACCTGGTATAAATTACTTTAATAGTTAAACATAAAGTATATGTAATAACTGGGCGCTTCGAGGCGTGTCCCCACAGCTGCTCAGGGTCACCATGGCTACAATGCGAGAACATTAGAGGCCAACAAGCTGCTGTGGCCGACTCTGTTTCTCTCATCTGGATCCACTGGAAGTTCTGGGGCTTGGATGGAGAAAGCAGACTTGGAGCTGCTGGCTGTGTGTGCCCCGCTGCGTCCGCCTTCCTTCTCTACACGACTGTCTGCTGTTTCAAAGCCACTCGGTCGGTGAAGGCTCCTGTTGTTTCATTCACTTCCTGCTCAGTTCATCTTCAGTCATCCTCCCACTCACACACCATCTTCCTCCGGTTCAGTTTAACCTTTAATCATTTTGCTCATTTTCTATTTCATTGTTCTGAGATGATGGATCTGATCAAACCAGAGGCTGCAGCTGAACTATAATGTTTGTTTTGCAACAAAATATCAGAGTTTTGGTGTAAAATAACTTAATCTCTTCCGTCTTCAAATCTTCTGTCTGAGGTTGTTCAGCATCTGTAGCAGCCAGGAATATGGCAGCATTAATATCTGACTGTCTGTCCTGTATTGTTGAACAAACATGTTGGGTTTTCCTATTATAGCTGAGAGTCACTGGCTCCCAGTCACTGGAAACAGGAGACTGCAGGTTCTGTGGCATCCAACTGGCATCCAGCAGACGCTTCGTCCTGCCTGGCATCAGCTAGCACCAATCAATCTGTGCAGCTTCAAGGCCCGGCCATCAGCCACTGGGAACCAGTGGATCAGCTGGTCTTCTCATTATAGGACCACAATTGGAAGACGGTCAGAGCCGGAGCAGCGACTACATCTATGAACGCAGACGACATGTTGAACATTATTATTGTCTCAACTCCAGCTGCAGGATGGATCTCTGTGGATTCTGTGTTTAATAACGACATGATCATTTTGATGAGACGGTTCAGAGCTGAGATCTGTCCAGTTTGGTTTTCCATGGATGGCAGTGATGGGAATGAACTGCCATCCGCGGTTTTCTGCGGTTTTCCATCTCTGACACTTTCAGGACAGTTGGAGCAGAGCCGCTCTGGTTCCATATCATCTGGAGATCTGCTCTAATCTCAGTCATCGTCTTCCTCCCTCTAACCTAAAAGCCAGTGTGGGCTGGTGTGGAGACAAAGGAAGGCTTAGAAACGAAGTGGCGTCCCAGTTTGTCTGCTGATCTTGAGAGAAGCTCCTGATTGAAACGTTGTCCAGGAAGAGACCTGATGGATGTCCATGTTTAGAAAAGGAGATTTTTTTTGTTGTCTGTTTCCATCTGAATGTTGAAAGAAAAGGAACGACTCAGACTGGAAATAAATGAAGCAGCTAATGAGACTCAAGCAGACAGCACACATGTTAGTGTTTTACAGACAGACCCACGAGCTTTAAAAGCAACATGTCTTCCACTTGATGGATTGCTCACAGTGTCTGTGGGGGTGAGGATACCACAGAAGAAGATGGAGAGCTCTGCTGATGGCGACTGTCATTTTTCTCAGTCTCTGTGTTAAAAATGTGCACAAAACTTTGTCAATATTCCACTAATGTTGAGAAAACCCAATTTTGCAAGTGCGGCTTTTCCATTAAATAAGAAGCGCAGTTAAAATTAAACGTCGATAAGTTTGTTCACGCGTCACTAAAAATCTTGTTGCGCCATCATCCTCCAACTACTTCCAGTTGTCTTCTTTGTCATTTCAGCCAGTATTAACATTCAGTTGTTGATAGGAAGAAAGTGTTTCCATTGCAATTTTGTGTAATAAAGCAATTTTCATACGGCCAAAAATGGATTTTATTTTGGATTTTTCGAATTGTGCCATTAGATGGTCAATGGAAGCACAGTTAATGTGGCCAATTTCTCTCCACAACTTAAAAAAGACTGAGTTTTTAAATTGTGAATAGCTCTTTTCAATTAGCAATTTTTCATTTTCTTTTCAGAATTAATAATTTTCTCAATAGGAAAATACAGCATAAACAAAGAGTTGTTAATATTGTGTGGCTTTGATTGTCAGGAGATGCTCTCAATACACTGTGTAAAATACGCATTTTGTAAACTTTAGAGACACACACACACACACACAGAGAAAACCTGTGGCTCTGTCCAGCTTCTAGCAGAGAGATGGCATTTCCACTCATCTTGCATGAATCACTGAGCTCTTCACACACTGAGTCATGGCAGCAGCATGGAGACAGACACACACGCTTGGTGAAATTCACACACCCTAACACCCCCACCTGTCTGAAGCTCTGAGGTGGGCTGCTAAGTGTTGTCATAAGAACTGGCTAATGCCCAGTTGTGACATTAAGGTGTAAAGAGGCAGAGGAGGAAGATAAATGAAGGAGCACCTTCCTGTCAGAGAGTCGTCTGCAGAGCATCAGATTGCAGCTTATCCTGGAATCGCTCCTGCTCCTCATAATTATCAGAGCAAGTCTTCAATTGACTTGTTAATGACGAAAGGGAAGGTCCAGACGGGGCTTAAGGAAACAAAAAAAACCCAGAATCAGTCTGGATGCTGACAGGGAGAAGAGTAGAGCAGTAGAAGATGTTATTGGTTACAATCCCACCTGATGGGCTGCTGGGTGAGGAGACTCCCAATAGGGGGCGCTCTGTTACAGCGTCCAGAGAACTTTATGTATCAAAATAGAGATTTATAACCAACAACAGATATAATTGGAGGTAATAGTTTTTTATGTCCAGGTTTCCCACTTTGCATTTGTTCCTCCTGGTTTTTAAGACCTGCTGTGACGGTCACCATCTTGTGTTTCCTCTTCATCAGTGTTTGGAGCTCAGCAGGAGGTCATTGTCGTCGTTCTGCCTGTACTTTAATTGACATTATGTATGACTCTCTGCCTCGGCCGCTCCCGTTTGTTTGTCCTTGTCGCTCTCAATCTAGAGGAGAACAATGTTTGTCAGACGCGCCGGTGTTCAGCTGGGTTCATGGCCGATGTTTGGAGTGGTTGTTCCGGCCGGGCGGCTGTGAGTTTAAAATGGAGCTTTGTTTGTTTTTCCTGGCAGGTCAAGAACAGTGAAGTGGTTTTAGTTGAGGCCGTGGCTGAGCTGCAGAGGCTCTCGTGTCCCTTTTGCTCCTTGGTGATTTGCTCGGTGATTTTTCCTACATAAGAATTTACATTTATCCTGTACAATTCAATTGAAAAAAAAACAGTTCAGTTGCTGTGAAAAATTAGAAAACTGAAAAGGAAGATAACCTGGATTCATAAGTGTACACACCTCAGCTTTGAATTCTAGTATTAGAATTTGGTGTTCCTGGTAGAAACTTGTCAGCATCATAAATCACAACTTGCCAGAATTTGTGTCACTTGGACTTTTATTCATTCTCCAAATCTCTTAGATACAAAGGATAACTTTTTCACCCATTCCTCCTCAAATGATCCCACACACTTAGAATTTCCAAAACTTTTACTATACCTCTTACAAAGTCATTCTTTTGTTGTTTTTGACATATACTTGGAATTTAGAGTGACGTTGAATAAAATCTAGTCAGTTTCAGCTTTCCAAGTGACAAAGTTTTTGGTTCAACTCATGACTGAATAATGTTCATGGTTTCACCAACCGTGGCAAAAGGTCTAGTTCCATCAGATGAAAAGCCAACCAGTAGCATGATGTTGACATCATTCTTTAATTATTTCACTTATTGACATGACTGATGTTTGCAGCCTCTCTGGTTCCTCTGCAGGGAGCAACAATAAGACGTGACGACAGAACAGGAGCCATCATTGTGGCCCGGATCATGAGAGGAGGAGCAGCAGATAGAAGTGGTCAGTTCCATCTTCCCTTCTTCTTTTTCTTCTTGCTCTTGTTCTTTCCAGATGTTTTATCCATCAACAGGTCGGAGGTGTGACAGACCCTGACTGTGCAGCAGAGAAACGATGTGTTTGTGCCGTAGATTAAATCAATCCGCTCTTTGAAAGTGAACACAGATGCCAAAGCTCTGCTGTTTGTCCACATGTTTCACATTTGCGTGTGTGTGTGTTCACTGCGTCCAGCCTGTGTGTGTTGGCTCTGCCAGAGTCGAGCCAAAGGCAAATTTCCACACATGTCCTCAATAACATCACGATTCCTTTCCAGGCCCACTGATCACCGTCACTGTAAACATTAATCTGCCTTTCTGTACACAACCTCAGGCTCCGAACACGCTGCACGTTCACACAGTAGCTCACTTGAGTTGGAAGATTAGAATAATCAATATCAGGATGATCATAGAGATTTAATTCTGGTGTTTTTATATGTCAGGGCTGATTCATTCTGGAGACGAACTGAAGGAGGTCAACGGGATCCCTGTGGACGACAAGGAACCAGAGGACATCATTCGTATCCTGGTATGGCTGGTGGTGTTTTTATTTTTTTTAAACATGTCAAAATGTTTCTCTTGTTTCAGATTCTCTCTCTTGGTAAACAAAGAAAACAAGTCTTTGTTTGTGATGGCAAACATTTTCTTAATCTTATTAATTCCAACAGGAAATGAAATACATAAGCAAAGAAACAAAACTCTAAGGTGTTTTTTTTTATCCACCATCCAGGCCCAGTCACAGGGAGCCATCACTTTTAAAGTTGTCCCTGGTTCGAAGGATGACGCATCTGTCAGAGAGCCAAAGGTCAGTTCTATCAGTAAATCCAAGTTCGGATCAGTCACTTTACACATGGGCTGTCCGGTGAATATTCCTGAGATCCTGCTGCATGGGGTAACAGCAAACCTTTTTGTTAGTGCTGAGCATTGTTGTGCAGCTTCTACCCTTCATGACAGTCTTAACAACTAAACATTTCCAGATGACCCCTCAACAAAAAGCCCTCGCCTGTCTACTTTGATGGAACAGCATTAATTGGCCAACGCAGCAACTTTCTTGGAATCCCTTTTATGTAGAGCAATGTTGTGTTGTACATAAGTTGACAATCAGGTTCTGCACATGGCATTCCTGAAAAAAAGAAAAAAGGGCAGCACACCTGGGAAGAAATGGTGCTTTTATGAAGGGCTTAATCACAATTTATCATAATTAGTCACAATTAATCACAATTGATCGCGATTAATCATGATTACTCATGATTAATTGTGATTAATTGTGATTAATTGATTATTGAAACAATTGTCAGTTAATTTAGTAATCAATTAATCTTTAAATTGACTATACACACTAAAAAAAGGCAATTTTCTAAAAAAAAAAAAATCCCAACATATTCAGAGTAGTAATTAAGCCAAAATTGTACAGAAAATATAGACTTTTTGCATTTGAGATCAAACCATCTTTGTCTGTAAATATTTTTTAGCCAAAATTCCTCAAGTGGCATCGCTTCAGCCTCACCTGGTTCAGCTTTACTAAAGGTTTGCTGTGCTATCCTAAATGTTTTTCTTATTTAAAAACTGAATTATTTCATTGAATTATTTTCTTATCTGTAAGAAATTGTGTGTTATTTTAACATGTTTCTAATATCGTGTAGAAATGGCCTTCACAAAATGGCTTTCGTGAAGTCCCTCCGGATTCTGCCTCAGTAACCAAATCACCTTTCCCTGCTTGTCTCTTTTGTCCGCCCTGCTGCCGGTTTGTCCAGGTGTTTCTGCGAGCACTGTTCGACTACGATCCCAGTAAAGACAGCGCCATCCCATGTAAAGAGGCCGGTCTGGACTTCAAGAAGGGCTCCATCCTCCAAATAATGAGCCAAGAAGACGCAACATGGTGGCAGGCAAAGCGTGATGGGGATGCTAATCCCCGTGCCGGTCTGATCCCATCCAAACAATTCCAGGAAAGGTGAGAAACCATCTCCAGCTACGACTCCCTGACGCTTCAGCCTTGTTTTCTTCCTTCTGCTTGGCTTTAGACCGCCAAACGGAATCTGGACTTGCACACAGTCAGGTCCATGATAAGTAATGATGGTAACGATATCAATGGTACTGATGGATTTTGGGCAGCAAGAGAATGGAAACGTTCCCTCAATGTGGTCAGAAGTCCTGTAGGTTGAGATGTAAATCGTAGCCTTTCACTCCTGATCGAAGGGTTAAGTAGTTTTTTGGTACTTAACTTTTGCTAGCGTCTCCACTTCTCCTTTCATTATGTTCTGTTTTTCTGACACGATAAAGCTGCTGGTGGTTGTAGAACTGCTTCTCTGAAACCTAGCAGAGAAGAGTGTGAAATATTCACCAACTGGCCATGAAAATCGGTGTTTCAACATTTTCTCTGTTTTTGTTCATCCATCCATCCGTTACACCCTTGTCCCTTACTGGGGTCGGGAGGTGTTGGTGCCCATCTCCAGCTATCGTCCCGGGCGAGAGGCGGGGTCACCCTGGACAGGTCGCCAGTCTGTCGCAGGGCAACACAGAGACAGACGGGACAAACAAACATGCACACACACTCACACCTACAGAGAATCTAGAGAGACCAATTAACCTGGCATTCATGCTTTTGGACTGTGGGAGGAAGCCGGAGTACCCGGAGACAACCCACCATGCACAGTGAGAACATGCAAACTCCATGCAGAAAGACCCGGGCCGGGAATCGAACCCAGAACCTTCTTGCTGCAAGGCAACAGCTCTACCTGTGCAGCCAGTTTTTTTTTTCCCCCATCTCCTCCTTTATTCTTTTTTTTTTTTCATTTTACAGGAGATTCGCTCTGCGGCAGCCCGCTGCAACGCTGCCACTACAACGGACACTCAGCCGGCGGCCATGTAAGCATTCATCACCTGCTTCGTTTTTTTAACCCAACAAACCTGAATATGACGGTCTCAGTTTCACAGGATGTGGGCGTAATGGACGTTTGGCTACACGGGGGACTTGTCCCACACACTTTTCTCAGCAATTGTTTAATCCGTTGTTAAGATGTGGTAACTTGATTTTTCTGAGCTGTCTGAGCTTCAGCGTCTGGGTTCTTCAAATGTCCCCTTCGACGACAGGACCGTTTCCTGCCTGATCTCCGTCCTGCTCTGTTATCACGCGGTGCTTCATTAGAGCAGGAATGCTCATGTACAAGGCCAGGAGGCCATTAGACGATGTGAACCACTCCTGGTCAGATAGGCAGGAGATGAAAGCCTTGCACAGAATAATAAGCCACCTCTGGGAAGGATTTAAGATGTCTTTCTCATTCTTCTCTCGTTGTGCTTATTGTGTGTTCTTTAAGCTCTCTCTTTACAATCACATCTCATCAAATGCGCTTTAGCTGCTGGTTCAGCCTCCCAGCAGCAGCAGGAGGAGGAGCAGCATGAGAGCAGAAACTGACATGAGCTCCAACACGTGAAGCTCGGTTTTATATGAAGGCAGAAACATTTGGTCCAAACTAGAAATGTGTCCAAATGTCCTCAGAGATCAGAGCAGAAGTCACATGACTGCTGTCGTTTAGAGATCTTTAACCTGCTGATGATGCAACTCAGGAGCATCTGGAGGAAATTTAAAGGTTTTAAATTCTGGTGAAACATTTCGCTTTAAGGTCAATTGGGCTTCGATGTCAATTATTTATTTTATTTTATTTTTTCTCTGCTTTATACAGTAGTACCAAATTGTAGTAGTACCAAGTAGTACCAGTAGTACCAAATTTCAGCAGCACATAAATGTTGCATTCCTTTCCAAGGTTTCTGAACCTGAGTGTTTTTCCTCCTTGTGAAATTGCAGTGGCCGCTCCACAGCCGCGCCTCACAAATTGTGTCACACTAGGTAATGAACCACCATAGATGCCAGTTATCTAGAGAAACATTAGATCCAGATTTAAATATATGGGAAATATTCCATTTTGACATTGATAGTGTGGCAGACATCTAGATTATTACCTCCAGCATCTCCAGTGATCTCAGCGAGATGAAGGTGGTACAGAGTTGGCAATAAGCTTGAATCAAAGTTCGTCACACACAAAGAATCTGTAGATTGTGACCAACGATGCTGGATCTCAGCAAAACCGAAGCCCCACCTTCATCCCTCTGCAATCCTCCGTGTCATGTAAATCCTCAGCTACACCCTGGCCTCGGGCTACAGCAGTGGTTCCCAAAGCGGGTCCTTGGGGCCCGGCATCCTGCATGTTCCAGTTCTCTCCCTGGTAACAACGTTTTCAGCTTGTCGATGTTCTTCTCAGACCTCCTAATGAGCCGTCATTAGATCCAGGAGTGTTAAACCAGGGAGAGAACTAAAACATGCAGGATGCCGGCCCTCGAGGACCCACTTTGGGAACCACTGGGCTCCAGAGGGATTTTTTGAAAAGACTCAGGAAAACAGTACCAGTGGCATCTATGCTTTGGCTGTAAGTTGTAGTGGGGTCTTCATGTTGTGCGTGTGTGTTGGTTGTGGGGGGTCGGGGGGAGGTTAAGGTGCTGTATTTTGGTGAAACCCTAGCCAACATATGTTTTTTATTTATATGACTTATTGATTCTCTTTCTTCTTTTCCCTCTGAAAGACGATGTGGAGATAGAGCTTGGTAGGTTTCTTCTCTTTTTCTTTCTTACCCCACTGCTCAGCTGGATTTTTCGTAAACTTTAGTACTTTTTAAAACCAACTAACATTGCTTCTTTCCTTTTTGCCACTCAAAGCTACTGAAATTGAAGGTACTACAACCTTCCTTTCCCTCTCCATCTCATATTTTACCCTTGTACTTGTACTGCTGTACACAGGTCCAAAGAACCCGTGACGATGGCTGACCCCCTTTATCAGTTTGGTGTTAAATGAAAGGTTGACCTCTGCTTCCTATCCTTGTGTTTCCTGTTCCTTCCTCTCCTACTTACTCAGAAAAAGAACTTTGCACCTTGATTCTTCTAACTCATCTAAAGATACTAATTGACAAATTTATTGATATTATGAAATTAAATCAGACAAAGGGCAGGAATGAAGACAGTGACGGAGGCCGTAACATTATTTATATTTGGTTTTGCATCTGTGGTTTCCACAAAATACATCTCTAATAAAATTAATCAGTTTGTCCTGCTACTCTCCCTGAATCTTCCCTCATATATTCCAATGAATGCACCGTTTTCCCCTCTTTTTCACTTTGTGATTAAAGAGGCAGGTTTCTGTTGCTCTCATGATTGATTCCTCTCTTTAATAAGTTGTTGTTCCTCTCTTTTGGATTTTTCTTTCCTTTTTCTTCCCGTCGCCAGAAGAAGTTGATTATTGTAGCGGATTCCACCTAGGTGAGAGATTCTCGTCATCCTGTTTTCCTCGCTCATCCTCTCCTCTCTTGGTGTGATTGTTTCACTGTTGTAGTAACTGTGAAAGCTCCAAAATCCGTCCTAGACAAAGTCCTTCCCCGTTCCTTTAGCAGCTCTCCTTTAGTTCATCAACTCTGACCTCCTTTGATGTCATACAGGGAACAGAAAAGTCCACTATGGCTGACTTATTAGATATGTTATGTTATATTCTATTTTTTTTTAACTGTTTTCATTTCATACAGTAAGCAATCATTCCAGACACAAAACCAGGCAGGAGATTTTTGGGCAGCTCAGTTCACCCCACCTCCACCCGGACATCCGTTCTCGTTGGAAAAACATAAAAGAATGGATTTATTTTCAAAGCTTACTATGTTCCAAACTAGAAGAATATTTTCATTTAGTTTAAGATTATTATGTTATGCATCTAAATAAAGATTTTCTTCTAATAAAAAAAGTACCGTATGCTCTCTCAATCAAAGAAACAATCTGAAAGGAAAAAGGAGTTGAGCATAGTCATAGGGCCCTACATGGTGGTGGCCCTACATGGACAAACCCATGTGGGATCCATATTGTCTGCCCTCCTTTTACCCATATGGGGCCCCACCTAGCTATGCTAGCTGGGGATTCAGCATGAAACAGACAGAAGAATGAAAGGTGGTCATATAGATGCAAAAGGTTTGATTTGTGAGGCTCTGTAAGGCTAAAACCTTAATGTTTTTATAGCAGTTTTTCTCTCTGATTTTTGAAAAATGTTTGGGTCAAAAGTTGATTGATCCCATCTCTTTACACTATATTATTTTAGACTCAATTTGTAAAACATCATGGATGCATGTTAATGATTGTTTCATTTGGATCAAACCCTCCTAACATTAGAGAGGGTCACTTTCCATGCCTCAGCTGCGCCCCAGTGTTTTATTTTCCACTCTCTCTCTCTGGGGATTCGTTCTATCACTCTGCCCTTCACACAAGCTCCGTGACCTCATCGTCTCTTCTTCCTCTGTAGAAGAGACGGCATCCCGCACCGTAGTAGGTTTGCAGCTTTTCTTGAAACCCAGTAGCTCTCTGAGAGACTTGACCAAAATGAGAAAACCTCAAGAGAAGAGGGGGAAAAAAAAACAGAAACTGTTCTAATAACACATCCTCTGGGTGAGTACAGCTGCGTGGCTTCTCAGCCGGTTGGATGTGGTTGTAGGATATAACGTTGGCGCGTTCTCAAAGGTTTGAAACTCTAGAAGCTGCAGATGTTTTTCCAATGCTACTAAAGCTGTACGGTGGAATAAAGGAGGTGGTGGAAGGCGAGCGGTTGTTGTCCTCAGGTTTTAGTCTTTTTCCTTCCTTTTTTATTCCCCCCCCCCATCCTCTCCGGCGGTGTGGCACTCAAAATTGTTTGTGTCAAGGTGAGGCTGAACAGATTGACTTTCCACAAGTGGAGCATTTCGCCATGATGCTCCACTTGAGACGCTTCGTTTCTTTGGGTTTATTTCGAATGTAATTCACACAGAGATGAAAAGAGGGGAAAGGGTTTTAAAGCAAAGGAGGCAGCGGTAGAGGAGAGAAAGAAAGGAAGTAAACATCCTTGAAGTCTGCCTCTGAACCTACAGAAAGGCAAACCACAACAACAAACAACATGTGCATAAATAGCAGTTATGACATCATCTCTGTTTTTTTTCTTTCTCTTTCTATCGATGTCTGAAAGACTCGGAGTTAAAAGGAGGCTATAAAGGCTTTTGACTTTAGAAACTGCGAATGACAGAATAATACAGTTGAACCATTAACCAGCCAACATCGATAAAAACCCAAAAAAGATTCAACCAGGTTTTTCCTGTAGCCATCTTGGATTTTAGATTGTTTTTTTTGTAAATATAACTTTTTATTTCTTTACTTTTGGTTTTCCAGACCCTTTAGTGTTGGCATCATTGACTGTGGCTTTAAAGTTTCCCCAACAGTCTGAGCCACTTATTTTGTCAGTGTGAGTTTTATTCTTTTTTTGCTAAGCTAGCTGCAGCTCCTGGGTCAACCAGCGTCGTTCTGAAAGGAGACGTCTCTAAGCCCGTAGAGCTGCGGGATGAGACGGAGGGCAAACACAGATTGCTTCTGACGCAAATAGACGTTTAGCAGCCTCAGATCTGGAACATTATTCCACCGTGTAAGCCTGTAAGAGTTGGGTTGGAGACCAATTTCCTCATCCTTTGCGAGTCTCTTCTCCCCAGATAACCCAGTTTAAGCACTGAGGTGACCGCTGTAGAAACCGATCAAAGACGTGAAGCATCGTCTGGTCTAACCCCAGCTAAGCCTCCCTCTGTCAGAAGGTCAGAGTAGCTACCAGACCAGATATGTAGGCTGCTCCTGGAAACAGACGCTGGATGCATTCGCAAAGATCAGAACCTGAACTTCACTTTAGTGCAGAGGCATAATAGTTTCTGCAGACGTCTGTTGTTACAGTTGTAGGAGGAACGTTTGGAGAACTCGTACAGTAGAGTTTGGGCCGGAAATGTTTGGAGAATGACTTCAATAGTTTACTGCCAGAAATGAATTATGTTATTTTTCTGCTGCGAATACACAACAAAGGCAGCACACACAGTCTTTAAATCAAAGCTGCGTATGAAGAAAAATGTTAAAAAGGTTCAGGAATTATAGCTTTTCCTCTGGAAAACTGTTTTTCAAGAACTAAAATTTATGTCATTTTTTCCCCCCAAAAAAAGTTATTTCAAGAATAGACAAAGAGTCTTGCTGTGTTTTTTCAGGATCAATCTGAAGTTAAATATTAAACTGAATGAGGTTCTACTTGTGGCTCTCAAAGTTGCCCACATGAATCCAACTGCAGATGAAAGAGAGGGATGTCTGGGTTTCCCTCTTGTTCCTGTTCTCTTGTTTATCTGATGTCAGAGAAGTAAAAGCAATGGAGGAATTTTAGTTCTGTGATTATCTGTTCAATATTTTGTTCTCCTTTTATTACTAAAAATCCTCCAATTACAGTTTTCACATCAAAATCTCATGTTTTAATAGAATCAAGAGCAGCAGTTCTCCTTTCTACCCTCAGATTCAAAGAACCCTCTTTCTACACTCAAAGAATCTGAGGGGAGAAAGGAAGAGAAAAAGATCTTCTCTTCCTTTTCTTCCATGTTGCAATAATAATGGCTCACAGAATGGAAAGCCTCCACTCCTCCCTGGCTGCCCACCATCCCTCCTCATCATCCTTCCAACCAGTCCTGTAATCTGGACGTGTAACAAGACAGGAAGAGCTGCTAATGGTTCCCACATTTGGTGCCCACCACCTGGACTAAGTGTTATAGCGTCAAACCGCAGCATTGAGCCGAGAACATAATGCTCACTTCATCCCCCAACGCCACGTCTGGTTACCTCCATGGATGTTGCCTCCATTCAGTCTGAGGACGAGAACCAGGATGGTTCTGGAGCCCACAGTTGGGCCCTGGGCCCCTGATGGAGGGTCCCTCACAACAGCAGCTGGTTTCACTGGGAGCTTTTTCCTCTTTGTCTCACTTTCATTTTACTCTCGACACTCTGAGGGAAAACGGCTGCTTGTCGTTTACTGACGGCCTCCATGTGACGTCTGGAAGACCTGATGCTGCTCTCTGCCATCACACTCTGTGACGGTTTCTCTTCAGATCTACTTTTCTCTCTCTGCTTCACAGTTGCAGACGTTTGTTTTCCAGGTCCAGGGTTGTAGTGGCTCTTGGTATGTTGGGGTCTGAGTGGGTAGCTTCAGCTTACAGAGGCCGCCGGCTGCTTTCCTGACACATTTGCTAAATTTCCTACATGGCTGTGAGACATTATCAGACTGGAAACTGGGCTCAGAGGAGCTCTGGTGCTGAATGAGTAGATTACTCACAGCAGAGATGGCACAGACCATGAAAGCCACAGCTTGGCCAGAGTGGAACAAAGTCTGCCTCAGTTCAGTGTAAGACTATATCCAGGCCGCGTGCCTTCTTCCACACACACACGAGCTTCTCCAAAAGCTGTGCTGCTGTGACTTACAGCGTGTTTCATCTGGAGCTCGGCGTTGGTCGGCAGGTCCGCCTCTTATTAAGGGACTGTTTGGAAAAGAACAAGCAGAGAAAAATGCGACTGAGCTGTTTGTCGGCAGAGAAACACAGCTGTCTGAGGATGTTGTGGAAAGTATGAGGCCGGCTGTTATTTAGCCTCTCACTTCATCATTTCATTTCGCTCCGTTCGTTCTGCATCACGTATCTGACTTTATTTATTACTGATTAAAATGTAATGAAATCATAAAAGTGCAATAAAGTCTCAGTTAAAGGCAGCGAGCAGACGGAGAGATTTATAACTTTTCGGGTTTTCAGCGACATCTAATAAAGACGAATGTCTGCTTTTGATACCTTAAATCATTATGAGATCAGCGTTTGCACAATGAATTGGTCTGTCAAGAAGTCTTTGAGATACAAGAGACGAAGAAATTCACTCTATACGCATATAAAGGAACAATAAAAATCCCTAAAAGTGGAAAATATGAGTGAAGCGCCCGAGTGTGATCTCCAAGCTACGCGTTTGGCTGAGGGTTGTGCTGCATTTCCTTCACCTCCAGTAAAGACGGCTGCCATCAGAACAACCTGAGCGGCTGGACATGGAGCTGCGTGGCTGCAGAGACACACAAAGTGTGAAGCTCAGACCTGCAGAGGATCAGCTGGCCTGACAGCTGCACTGGAGTTTACAAAAGTTTAAATCCTGTTACGTCACAACCACTAAACCAAGATGCACTTTAGTGTGATTACTTCAAAAGTGCTGCATATATAATTATATTTGTCATGTAACTATGCTAGCTTAGTCAACTTCAATAAAGCAGTTTTCATTAGCAGCGTTAAACGAATGAAATCCATCAATTATTTCATAACAGTCTTCCTTTAGAAAAGAAAATTTGCTACTAAAATACTCCCATCATTTCATGTTAAATTGGAACAAATGATACTTTGTGTGTGTTTGAATGCGCAGTTGGAGCACAGAGTGGTGGATTCAACCTTTCTTTATGTTCCGATTTACTCAATCTGTCTTTTTCTGGTGCAGAATTATTATGCATGTCTCTTATCAATAACATATCAATAAGTCGGATTGACTTATTGATTTTAAGTCAATCAGACTGAGGAAGGTCTCTTTGAAAGCAATCAGATACGTATTCAAATTAGTATCGTATGATTAAGTGGTGCAAATCAGATTTTTTTACTGTTGTTTTGGGTGAAAAGATCAAAACAGAGCAGTTTCAGACTTTTGTGAAAACGCCAAACACACGTCTGATTCGCCTGCTGTGTAAACGTAGCCTCAGAATCCTTTCATGGTACTCGGTTGTTGTGCATCATCTGTCTAGTGCTTAGGTTTGACAGTGACAAAACGGGAAAATCGAAAGCTTGTCGAAACATCATGGTAACTTTTGCACGACACTGTAATGATGGCGTTCCTTCTGTCTGTGGTTTGATCCTGACCTCCAGCTGGCTTCAGGAGAAGCTTCCGACTCAGCAGGAGAGACAGGAAGACCAACAAGTCCATGTACGAGTCCAAGAAGAGCCAAATGTACGACATGGCCGACGTCCCCACCTACGAGGAGGTCGCCCCCTACTGCAGGCAGAGCGGCGCTAAACACAGGCTGGTGGTCCTTGTGGGTGAGTAAAGAGCCTGATGGTAATCAGTGATGTCACTGCTCACCTCACACTCTGCTGCTGTCAGACTTGGCTCTGTAGACAGACGGTGCAGAGCTCGCATCGATCAGTCCCAGTAAACACTTTCACCTCCTGCAGCTCTGTGTCCTTTGAAGCCGTCCAGATGATGGAGCTGGTAGCACCTGCTGGAGCAGCAGCTGCTGCTGCTAAGCTCTCCAAAGAGCTTCACGATGATGTGCCGAGGTCCTGAGTTGAATTTAGTGGTTCCTCCTTCTGGGCTTGTGGCTGGAAGACGAGTGTTGGCAGTAAATGTTGGAACAGCGAGCCGAGCCAGGTGCAGCAGTGAAGCTTTAAATCTCTGTCTGGACCAACTGGAGCATCGGGGAGCTGTCGACGTCTCCTTGTTTTCCCTTTTTAGGTTTCTGATGAGAACAAAAATGAGAAGAACGTCTCAGACAGAAACGGAGAAACAGCATTCCTCAAGTTTTCACTGGGAATCTCTTCATTGTTTCCATTAATCAAGGGAAAGCTCACACATCTGTTCCAGCAGCTTCAGCTTGGTTACTTCAAGAGTTTCTTTTTTTAGAAACATCTAAAATAGAAGGTGGAGAACGTTTCCCTCCTTTATTTCTCTGCTCCATGCTGTCACCTGATTGGCCGGGCCTTGGTACTCAGAGTATGGGCTTCATCGGGTCGATGTAAAAAAAAATTACCAAGTTGCTCTGACAGTATATTTCCACCATTATTTGTTTTCCAATTACATGAGGACAAACAATATCCAGTTCCCTTCCCGAGGGTACCCGTCCTGAACCGTCCCACCTGTCCTCCATAGGGTGGAGGACAATCTGGACAACTGGACACTCAGAGTGGTGGAGGTAGAAAGACTCTGCTTTTCACTCAGCTGTATAGATGAAAGGCCAAAGGTCGACAGACAGTTGAATAGTTTTATTTACCTGCGTTTACAGGTTTTTAGAAGCTATCAACACGGTGACACAGTGGACGGGAGAAATGCAAGGCTTCAGGGAAAGTTCAGCGTGTTTCTGCAGAGATGTAAGGTTGTTTTTCTTTAGGCCTGCAGACGGGACACGCCCAGAACTTTCTCCTGTCTTTAGCCTGGCAGCTTTCTCTCTTAATACCTTTTTCCTAATGCCTGAAGGCATTTTGTTCATTAAATGACAGAGCTGCAGCCTGCCTCTCTGACCTGAATGGAACTGAAGAAATGAAGCCTTGGATCACTTTTAAGACGAGTCGAGGCGCTTATCTGGGCTCCTGCAGCTTTAAGGACAGACAGCTAATGAAAATCAGTTTCGCGTAATGTCAGCAGAGTTTAAAGAAACCTGATTGTTAAAGTTCAGCGTGGCAAACGGATTCGCAAACGGAACCTTCATTAGAGCTTGTGTTCATGAAAACCTGCAGCCCTCTGAGTGGAGCCGCAGTGTGAACGCTGTCTGGTTCTGATGAGAGCAGCTGGGAGGCCGGGTCGTCGGGTCAGGCCTCGGTCTGTTTGGCCTGTAAGTCGTTCAGATCTCCACAGTGAAGGCAGCTTTCTCTAATGAGAGCAGTAACGCAGTCTGACACTTTTAGTGCTGAAGCAAACTGCGAGCAGAGAGGGGAACCCAGGAACACAGCTCGGAGAAAACAGCAGCACTTCTGCTTTATTGCTGGCTTTGGCTTCAGACTGGAGCGGCTGGTTCTGTTGGACCTCCTCAGTGTTGGTTCCCCCCTGATCCAGAGGTTGTATGTTTCCCCATCAGCCTTGGTGTGCAGGTCTGGCTCCTGCACCGCTGAGATAAGGATCACCACAGAGGCTCTATTACCGCGCTCTGCCACCTTCACGGCTCCAACAACAGAACCCGGTTCAAACAGCAGCGCCGCATTCCTCCCACATTCCTCAGCCCAAGTCCAAGCGAACTCCGCTTCCCGACCTGAATAAATCAGCCGACCACTCGGCTCTTTCATGGAACTGGTTGATTTTTCTGTGGAGGAGGGAAAGTTGGAGACTTTTACTGCAGCTGAGGTCAAAATTCTGTTCAAGTATTAAAGCATGTTTGGTCATAATCTCCAGCTGTCCAGCAAGCAGTACGAGTTCAGGAACAAACGGCCCCGGTTCTGGAGGGTTCTGTAGGGTCAGTGTGAGAGGCTGCAGAAACAGAACCCGGCTGTGAACCCATCACTCATTTGACTCATGGTGACTTTGTGCTTTTCCTCCTGTAATGTATCAAATGTTTGCTGCTGTATTTCCTTTTTCCAGCTGAGAACTAAAAGGTCCTGAAGACTCTTCAAGGAAAGACTTTTTTTTTTTCTGCCGGTTTTGCTGAACATTTATGGGATGCTTCTGTTTGTTTCTGTCCAGGACCTTCAGGGGTTGGCATGAATGAACTCAAGAGGAAGCTGTTGATCTCTGACCCTCAGCACTTTGGTGTGACCATCCCACGTAAGTTCCCTGCAGTCGCCTTCTGCTTTCATACGACAACTCATCGTGGACACATGAAAGCGCTTTACACTTAAAAACGTCACACAGTCACCAGTTGTGAAACGAGCAAAAAGACTTTACCTTTTGTCAAATGCCATCTCCGCAATCATCTGATCTGCTAATCAGAGGTAAATCTCACCAGCTGGACTTTTAGCTTTGATTTAAAGGAACTCAGTGTTTCGGCTGTCTTGCAATTTTTTTTTTTCAGTTTTTTCCAGATTAAAGGAGCTTTTTTAGCTGAATGCTGTTAAAATGAACAGTAAACACAACATGAACGCTGTTCATAACTACAACACCATAAATCAATGTCCAATCATTCTGGTTTTAGTGAACTTGTCTCCGCCCAGAACACTTAAAGAGAGTTCTGTCTTCCTGTCAGATCTGCCTTTGTCGATTTCTAATTAGTATTTTTGTTTAATATTAGTTGTTGAGGATGAATTTGTTGGATAGTATTTCTAGTGTTTTGCTGTTGGGGCATTGGTGTTTCACATATAAATACAAAGGCTTTCGATGGCTCTACGTGCATGTGGTGGTCTTTGCATCGGTCAGCCAATCAGCCAGTAAATGATCCAGTCAGTCTGTGGGTGATCAGGTGAGATAATCAATAAAATCAAAGCAAGAAAGTCATGTGAACATTCACCTTATTCAGTGAATAAATCCACCATTTTGAACGTTTTGGACCTTTTTTCTACGTCCTAAACCACAAACCAAGTGACTTTCTGAGTTATTCTTGCCTTTAGTTTGACCACGTAAGTTTTTTTTTTGTTGCTGTTTTTCATTAACTCAGTCACAATAAAACCCTTATCATTCTGGATTGCTGGGAGAGTCCCAAAGTGGACTCCCAAAGTCCACTTAGGGAGAATGGAGGCCAGCACTGCTGTGACTGGCCTCCACAGCCTTGCATTGAGGCTTTTAGACTCCCTGACACGGATTGTTTGACCTCTTGACCCTGACTGATCCAGCAGGCTGCCGTCTCGTGTTCGCTCCACGCTCTGCTCCCGCCACTGCGCTGTTATCCAGTGAGGTGTTGGGGCTGTGTGGCCAAATAGACGGGTCGCCTTCCGGCTGCTAACACCACAGTTTCTCTTCCAACAAGCCCTGTTGCCACATTACAGGAGACACGTTTACTGAGACGGTGCAAAGCCGAGCTGAACGTCTGCTGCAGGTTGGGGCTTTTAAAGCCTCTTAGACACGAGGCCTGGCACTTCCTGCATGCTGCTCCTCAGGCCTCCAGCTCTGTAATAATGTGGCTCAGGTTCCTGCTGTTTGTGTAGCAGCAGGGAGTCACACAGTCTGAGTTCATCAATCTCTCTCTCTGTCCCAGATACCAGTCGGCCCAAGAAGAACCAGGAGAGCGACGGTGTGGAGTACCACTTCATCTCCAAACAGCTCTTTGAGGCGGACATCCACAACAACAAGTATGCAGAAAGAGAAAACCACAGATCGTAGCGAAGGAGCAAAGCCTCTGCTGAACCTCCAACTGTTTCGTGTTGATCAGACCTGAAGTTCCAGATGCTGCAGAAACTCATCACATCCTGAAGTTTAGATAGAAACACAGCCTGCTGCTGCTTTGTGTTAGAGAGTTTAACTGTGAGCTGAAAAATATAGAAACAAACTCAAAGCAGCACATAATGAACACGATCCTATAAGGATATAAAAAATATCAAAAGAATCAAGACCTTTTAGAATCAGGTCTCAGTTTGTCTCATACTTATAGAATGTGTTATTGTAAATTATTGACCATTGGATGTGATTATTTTCTGCTACTTATTGCATCTGTTGACATGTTTATGTTTCTCCATATACTTGTGTCAAAAGTCCAACATCAAGCCTCCTCCAAACTCCATCAGTCCATCTCTTGTGTTTCCTCTCCTGTCCACTAGGGGCAGAGTGCTGCTGTCAGCTGAGAGTCTCTGTAAGTCAGAGTGAGCTGCTGATGATGGGGCCGGGCCCTGGGCTGGTAACTGATGTCCAGACAGCCGACGCCAGGTCTCCATCTGGACTTCCTCCTCTGCTCGGGGCCCTCTCTCTCTGAAACTGGCCCCGGCTCGGTCACTCTGCCTCCACATTTGTGGCCAACTAATTAAAGTGCAAGTTGTAAAGCTCAGAAAGATGAATGATGCCTTTCTGCTGCTGATGAGAAGAAGAAGACATAGTCCTGCTGCAGGGTGGACACGCAGGACATTTGTCCACAAACACACACAGTTCCATCCAGAGTTGGACATGGAGGAAGTCTGTGGTCCTGAGTGAACGCAGACAATCCCAGCATGCAGAGAGCAGGAGCGGAGGGTGGTGGCGCTGTTGGAGGAGGTGTTATATTTAGGGCATGCTGCGGTGGAGGTGGAGACATGCGATGTTTTTCACTGAGTCGGAGGGATGAGTGGCAGAGCTGTGATGTGGGCTGGACGAGTGGAAATGTCCACTGTGAAATTATAGGCAGCTCAGTGAAGGAGAGGAGATGAACTCGTTTGTGTTGTGGCTCATTGCAGCAGCAGAACCGAAACTCTGAGCTCCCAAATAAGAGGCCACAACAACCGTGGGCTCAGCTTGACGAGCTTTCCCAGAGGAAAACCACAAACCTCATTTAAAGGGAAAGTATTATGTGAATTTTACTTTTTTTTTTTAGGCTTACATCATGCTCTATGCCATTCCCTCATCAAAAGCATACATGAAATGTCGCCTTGATTCTTTCACACATTTGAGAAATCCTTTAATTTCCTTGGCAACCATTTGCCTGTGCAAAACACCTAACTCCACCTTCAAAGACAAAGCTCCTCCTCCAAGCTTCCAAATTCATCTTAAGAGCAGCTGCTGTACCCCACTCAGCTCCTTCAGACTAGCCAGCACCAATTAGCAAACACCTGGAGGAACCACGCATCTTCTAAGCTCATTATAGGAGCTAATTCTCAGTGAATCGCTGGTAAAAACATAGTTAAAGGGTTAATAGAAGACACATGTTGTGACGACTTCCTGGAGGCGGAGTTTCAGAAAGAAAAGGAGCTCCTTAAAGAGACGGAGAACCATTTTCAAGGCTTTTATTTGCAAAGTCTCACTTCTTTTGAGTCGAATTTGACAGATAGAGCCTTTATATAACAGCTGAAAGTAACATAGTTACACGATTGTGTTGTAAAATGCGACTATGTGCCTGGAAAATTCTTAGTACTGCCTCATTAAAATCAGAGTACAACTCTCTAATGTGGAGAAGTAACATCAGGTCCTGTTTTTAAATGAAATCAGTCCCAAAGTATCATAATAGCTCCAAATTCTTTCCACCTGTTTATTGTTATTTATTTATTTAATTTGCTGCTCTAGTTTCCCTCTTCTTGTTGCTTACTGCTGGAAATCCTCTCGCAGCTGCTCTTATGGCAGGAGGAAGGTGATCTGGTGGAAAATATGTTGTTTTCTTGAACCCGTGCAGCTGCTTGGGGAACTGAAATGCCGGACGGTGCGGTGAATGTAGGGAAGGATTAGCCGTTCGGGGCCTTGGTGGTCGTCCTGGAGCAAACGGGTGTTGCTGAACTCCTTTTCTACTCGCCACTAAACGAGCAGCGTCTTTGGATGAGTGAAGCGCAGTGTGGTAAAGCAAACAACTTAGACGGAGGCTGCTCTTCACTTTTTTTCCTTACACGAAACAGTGGAAAACCGCAGAATAGCTTCTTTACGACGTCTAATATCTTCAACCTTGTGCTCTTCATACACTAGTTGTCTAGTTGACTGGACTAAGTTCGGATTCTCCACCTCCACCCGAGAATTTCATCTTCTTTCTGCACGCGGTCCAGCTTTTCAGCTGCTGTGTTGTTCCGTCCCGCCTCAGGTTCGTGGAGTACGGCGAGTACAAAGGGAATTACTACGGAACAAGTCTGGACACGCTGCGCGGCGTCCTCGCCAAGAAGAAAGTGTGCCTGATGGACGTCCAGCCTCATGTGAGTGACATAAACCCTTCCGCTGCGTCGGGAGCGGGGCTGGGCGACACGAGCCTTTCACATCGGTCAATACAGATAATTATCGATTAGGATTTTTTTTTGTTTGAAATATCTGAAATGCTCTCAAACTGAGACCTTTGCTGTTTTTAAACACGGTTTTCACTCTACGCTTTCTTTTCTAAGCTGTTTTGAGTTAAGGTGTTAGAACCTGAAACCACTGCTGGGCGGGTTACACATCAGGTTGTCGCTAGGTGACCAAAGAATGAGTTAGTTGATGCCGCCAACCTCGCTTAGCTAAAATCTTTCCTCTGCTTCGTGCCTCAGAACGCTGCGGGGTTTTGGACCGGAGTTCAGTAAAAAGGATTGAAAACTCTTATCGAGTGTGTTCATCTATTGACATTGATCACGTGTCTGTTGCGAAGTAAATTGTTATCGATTTATTGTCCAGCCCTGTGACATAATCAGATCTTCTCCTTCAGCCGTTTTCCTGCTTTCCTATTTGTTCATAGGCAATAAAGCTCCTGCGGACGGCTGAGTTCAAACCCTTCGTCGTGTTTGTGAAACCTCCAACAATGGAAAGGCTGAGGGAAACGAGGAAGAACGGCAAAATCATCTCAAGCAAAGATGACAAAGGATCATCCAGGCCCTTCACGGTGGGAGACCCAGAGTGATCTGTCAGAGCCCCTTTGGCTTTATGTATTAGAATACCAAAAAGTATCATGATGACTTTTGTCTTAAAACTTTGAAATGATTGATGTAGAAAATGTGAACTTTATTTTTATATAACTAACTCCAAGAACTGGTGTGAGAAACTTTAACGAACAGCAACCGAAGGCGGCGTCTGCAGAAACTGAGCCGGTCAGGAGTTAGAAGTTCTCACCAGCCTGCGTGTGTGTGTGTGTTTGTTCATGTTTTCTGCTCCCACTCAGCTTGAGTCCTGCAGGGTTGTTTGTGTCTCTGAGTTTCTCAGCATGAACTTGTATCTTTGTGTGCTTCTAATTGTCTGTTTGGCAAAGTGGTTCTCTATAAAACCATATCTGTCCTCCAGTCTAAAGCTGGATGTTCCCAGTAAAACCAGAAGGCTGAATGAGGGCAGCCATGTTCCAGCTCTGCTGCTGCACCGAGGAGGTCGGGGTAACGGGGGTCAACCAGGAGCCACATGGCTTCAGTCGGTTTAGCTGTGCAGCCAGTTCACAAGCTCCTGTCACCCATCACACACAATGCAGACTGACACAAATGTTCCCTTTCCTTTCTGTGAATTAGAGCTGTGTGTTTTGCTCTTTGCCTGCTTGGAGGAGATTTCTGTGGATGTCTTGTTTTCTGAGTGGAGTGGATATTCCACTCAGAAATATCCACTCCACTCAGAAACCCTGCCACACATGAACCTGTGGCAGGGTTCATGTGTGAGCATCACGTCTCAGGGAGGACAGAACAATCTCTGCAAATGTGTGTTCAAAGCAGTGCTTTTGTTTTACTCTCTTCAGTGTTAAAACTGCAGTATGAAACGTTTATTTAGAAAAATACAACGTATTTATTGAAATTGTAACGAAAATAGATAACTTGTGAGAAAATAGAGCCTTCTCCCAGTTCTACCTAGAAATAACCAATCAGAGCCAGAAGGAGGGTTTTAGCGCTGTCGATTACACCCGTGTGCTTACTGAGCTCTTTTTCTTCCTCTCTGCTTCGCTACAGTGATGTCCCATGAGTAGAGCCTGTAGTGGATGCTAAGTATAGTTGGCATAGCCATCAATGATGGCAGATAAACATTTTTCCTGTGACGGTAAGTTGTTTCTCTGCCATTAGCAAATTTAGCAGCCCATACACAAATTTGATTGACATCGCTAACACACTTCCTTCTGGCTCTGATTGGTAGTTTTTGACCAGGAGTGATGCATTTCTTCAGATGGCAGCAGTAGTTCAGAGAGGAGGTGGAGAACATTATCTGTCTCATAACAAGATGGTGACAGTATGAACAAAAAAGCCAAAAGCTTTTCTTTTGATAAAAGTTACATTGTGCAGCTTTAAGCGGATAGTCGAAGCTTTTTTGACATCGTCTTCGTGGAGCTGATTTTCCTCCCCGTTTTCTTTCTTCCTCTGTGACTCTGCAGGAGGAGGACTTCCAGGAGATGCTGAACACGGCTGAGATGATGGAGAGTCAGTACGGCCATCTGTTTGAGAAGGTGATAGTGAACGATGACCTTACCGCGGCCTTCAGCGAGCTGCAGGCGGCGCTAAAGCGAGTGGAGACGGAGACCCACTGGGTTCCCGTCAGCTGGACTCACTCCTGAGACCCACGGTGTCCGGGAAAGGACAAAAAGGGAAAGGTTACAATGAACAATATGCTCTTTTTTTTTTAAGTCTCTTTTATACCAACTGATTCTGTCATTACTGTGAAAAGACGGCACAGATCGATGTGAGGTGGACCCGCCTTACGGATTCAGGAAGCGCATCCAGATCGCAGAATGCCTACCTGGAACGGCAACCATCTTGGATCTTTGCAGAACAACTAAGCCTCCATCTTTTTTTTTTTATGAGACCAGTGGAAACCCAAAGGGATGGATGTTTTTCTGCTTGGTTTACAGATTAAACATAAATATGTTTTCTGTCCTCTTTCTGTGCGTCGGTGACAAGTGAAATCACTGCCAGGTACTCTCTCAACAAAGGGCAAAGACTGTCATTTTATTTAAAAGAAATTAATATATTTTCTATATACTTTTGATGAGTTTTTTTTTTTGTCACTAAGGGAAACTTTCTTTGCTGTCGCTCCTTGAAATCTTTTGTTTCACTGATGTGTTCGGATCTCGTTTCCTCCTGCTACGCTACTCCAGAGCTATTTTGTTCCGCTCCATCCCGGATCTGTTTGAAACGGCAGCTTTTTTTTGTTTTTTCTTAAAAGAGCGTGTCCAGCAGACCAGCTTTGCCATTTATATAAACCTGGTCGCATTTTGTCTTTAACAAGAAAGCTTCACTGTAGTGTTTCATTAGGGTGGGGTTTTTATTCAATTCACACAAACGTGGTTTCAGTGAGCCTGCCAACAGCGGTTCCTCGGGACCCTCAGGACGGAGCTGCTCCCGGTTTTTATGAGAATCACAGGTTTATTACTTGTCACTTGTTCTTACCAGCTCATGCTTATTAATGACCATTTTCCTGAATGTGTATCAATGCGATTCTTTCATTTCTTCTTAAACGGTTTCTCGATTTCCAGGTTTCCCACTTGGCTGCTTTGGCTCAGATGAGGTCACATCCACACACACAGTGGCTCACGACGCCACTGATGTATTTTTATAAAACTTAGAAATGATTGTTTGTAGAGTTTATTCCTCATAATTATTGAACCACAGAAAAAAACAATGTCCCTTGTATTCATAACAATAGCAAAAATGGTGGCTTGTGATGCATTGGCATCAAGTGGAGCATTGATGCCAATGCTCCACTTTTTACGGGTTTATGATTAGCTGTGTCTGTTTTATTATTAGCTTGGTTCTGTGACTATTTAAAAAAAAAACAAAAAAAAAAAACAGTCTAACCTCACAAACACAGATACTCTGAAAATACAACAGGACACCCGCTATCAAATAGACCACTTCAGGATACATTAAGCAGCAAACAGTTTTTTGATTTTTGTTCATATTTTGAAATGTAGTAATGTTTATTAATGCTCTCTGGGAACCAGCAGTTGTAATAAATATTATGCTATCACATGTTAACACTCAAAATTTCTGGGTTTGCAAACATCTTAAAATAAAGCTCATGTTTACTGTGACGAATCACAGTTTTTGTCATGATAATCATATCTCCCAATAACAATATAGCAACAGTTACCAAATTATACAACACTGGTAGACTGATGTGAGAGCCTTCAGCTAACCAAATAGCTCTGCTACTGCTAGCAATATAGGCTAGCTTGGTTCTTCTGAGGGATTTTAGTTGTTCCTGCTTGTGAACAAGAACAGTTTATTTCTAAAGTCTCTTCTGCCTGCAGTAGACCCTTTAGGCTCAGTCTTTATTCTGAGCTAATTATCTATGCTGATCTTGCTGGTTGCTTAGCTAACATATTAGCCTTAAACTGGAGTTCAAAAACTGGGAAAAGTAACGTAAAATACTAAAAAAAATGTTAATTTAAGCTTCTTTTTAGCTTGTTGAAGTAGTGATATCATTAACTACTTAATGGTTTCAGACACAGGAAAATCTTTCTGTCAATAAGAAAGGTAGAGATTCTCATCTGCAGGAATTATCACCACTTCTTCATGTCTTTTGTCACATTTAGCCAGTGCTTCCAGTTTTTTACTCCATGATGTCTTTATCTTTTTGACTCCTGTTTTATGATCTGAATCCAATTTGTACGGTGTCTCGAAAATCGAAATCAAGGGGTTTGAGTCCTTTCTGTACATGATGTTAATCAGGCAAGTTGTATGAAACGACACTACATTTCTTATTAAAGAAAATTAAACGCAACTCTTCGAAAGTTGTATTCATTTTTTAGCATTTTAACAAAGCTCCTGGTGATTTGTGAGGATGATCATTAAAAAGGATTCCTGTGGTTTAGAGATTTGTCCCACTGAGTGTCAATGGAATCTATTTCAGGGAACAAAAATATTCCAGTTCGTGTATTTTATCTTGTAAATGAGAGCACTAGAGAGCAGTAAGTCATTCAACAAATACTTTCCGTACTTTCATACCATCCCAGCTGAATTTGAAGAACTTTGTCTGCATTCCAACCTCGGTTAATTTATGAATCCCGTTGGTTTTATTGCATTGGAGTTCAGCTCACTGGATCTATTCAGTCTCACCTCAAACATAAAGCAGACTCATGCATTAAGAGCCAAACCAGAAGCTGACAATGTTTTATATGTCACACAAGAATAAAATGGTCAAAAATAGTAAAACTCCGGTTTCACATGAACCCCTGCAATGCAGATTCAACTACCGTATTTTCCGCACTATAAGGCGCACCTAAAAACCTCAAATTTTCTCAAAAGCCGACAGTGCGCCGTATAATCCGGTGCGCCTTATATATGGACCAATACGGTAAGCAGCCGCTGACTTGATTTTCCCCTGTAGAAGAAGAAGCGCGCGATGCATGCTGGGATATATGACTGCGCGGGGCGCCGTTTCATTCCATTTGTGTGTTTACGTACAGACCCCAAAATGGCTCCTACTAGGAGACACGCCTACAACGCAGAGTTCAAACTCCAGGCGATCAGTCACGCAGTAGAACACGGGAATAGAGCAGCAGCCAGAGAATTTAACGTTAACGAATCAATGGTGCGGAAGTGGAGGAAGCAAGAAGACGACCTGCGCCAAGTAAAGAAAACTAAACGGAGTTTCCGAGGGAACAAGGCGAGATGGCTACCGTTGGAGGACAAACTCGAACAGTGGGTTGTTGAACAGAGAGCAGCAAGTAGAAGCGTCAGTACTATCACTATTCGAATGAAGGCAACAGCGCTAGCAAGCGAACTTAATATTAACGATTTTAAAGGCGGTCCTTCTTGGTGCTTTCGGTTCATGAAAAGACGTAATCTCTCCATCCGCACACGGACTACTGTTTCACAGCAACTGCCAAAAGACTACCAAGAAAAGCTTGTCACTTTCCGCACATATTGCAAAAACAACATTACTGAAAAAAAGATCCGGCCAGAGCACATCACCAACATGGACGAGGTTCCACTCACCTTCGATATTCCTGTGAACCGCACTGTGGATAAAACGGGAGCACGCACGGTAAATGTTCGCACCACAGGGAATGAGAAGTCCTCCTTCACTGTGGTTCTCGCTTGCCAGGCTAATGGCCATAAACTTCCACCCATGGTTATTTTCAAGAGGAAGACCTTGCCAAAGAAAACTTTCCAGCCGGGTCGTCATCAAAGCTAACTCGAAGGGATGGATGGATGAAGAAAAGATGAGCGAGTGGTTGAGAGAATTTACGTGAAGAGGCCGGGTGGCTTTTTCACACAGCTCCGTCCCTATTGATCTACGACTCCATGCGCTCCCACATCACAGATGGTGTCAAAAACAAGTGAAGCGCACTAATTCAATACTCGCCGTCATTCCGGGTGGATTGACAAAGAACTCAACCGCTAGATATTGGTGTCAACAGGGCATTCAAAGCTAAACTGCGAACTGCGTGGGAACAGTGGATGACAGAAGGCGAACACACGTTCACCAAGACAGGGAGACAGCGCCGGACGACATACGCCACTATCTGCCAGTGGATCGTAAATGCCTGGGCTGATATATCAGTCTCAACTGTGGTCCGAGCTTTCAGGAAGGCAGGAATTGTCACTGAACTGCTAGACAACAGCAGCGACACTGACTCGATTAGTGACGACGCCGACGAGACGGAGCCGGGCATGTTGGATCCCGTATTCGCCCAACTGTTTAATTCGGACACTGAAGAAGAAGAATTCGAGGATTCGCGGATGAGGAATAACTTGATAAAGTGAGCTTTACATGTTTATTTTGTGTGTTGTGCGACATTAACGTTTGAGCAATGTTGAGTTATTTATATATTGTTATTGCTTTGCACTATTTCGAATGTTACTATATTGTGATAGCACTAACGTTTGATTTACCTGTAAAAGGAATTTTTACAGTGACACCTAAATATGTCAGAACAATAAATAAATTTGTGTATCAAAGACACCATGCACTTCTGAGACAATATATTCATATATAAAACAAAACTTAGAAATGTGTCAGAAAGCCTCTAACACTTATAGCTCAGGCCAGTTGAAGTCGTGTGTTAAAGGACCAAGTATTTTACCTGCTCCAACCTTTCAGTGCTTTTTGACTCCGTTTCACTTTAAGGAATCGAAGCTGTGTTTTGATTCCACTCAGATTGCTGTAAAAATGGTTTCTGGTCTCTGCAGACATGTAGTTTTTATTCCAGTGAGTTTCTGATGGACTGTTATCATTGGTACTGATGGACCCTCTGGTTCTGGTTCTGCTTCTCCTTATTGAAATGCTGTCAGCTTGTTCCATGAGGAGTTTGCTGCGTCGGCCCAGATGTTGCTCTTTATTTACTTCCAGTTGAAGATGACAGAAACATGTGTTCACAGATCAGGCTGGTTAATGAACAGACAGGATCAGCCACATATACCAAGGTACTTAACATGAGCGATGATGCTTTAGAACTATGTGTGTACTTTGCATGTAATGTATTAAATGGCACTGCACAATATAAGCACAGCAATGGGAAGCTTTCATAAATCTTCATTTAATGCAGTGAAAGGAGGCCGTCTGGCCTCAACTGAGTTAAGATAACAAATCCCTGTTTTCCCTTTCTTCATGTTTCTCTGACGTCCTTTGAAAAGTGAGCTGCCATGTGAGTAAAGAGCAGCCAATGACTTCCCCAGCTTGGTCATGAGCCGCCACCAAATCAAAAATCTGCTCCCCCTCCTGACGACCAGAACGCTTTAACAGAACGCGCTGGAAGTCTGAGGATTTATAAGAAGTAAAGCTTTGCTTGTGTCTCAGATCCAGGTGATTCATGTTGCTGAGTAGAAAGGTCTGATGAGACGCTTTCTTTCTATGTGATGAATTCATATTCATCTCCATAAATCTATGGAAAGCCATTGTTTAGCAGAAGGTGGAAACAGCCGGAGAGCCAAACGGCCAAAAGCCCGGCCCAGTCTGAGAGAGCTGCCATAGTGGCTCTTTCAGCGTTCCCCTGATGCATTTTAGAAACCATTAAACTGAAACGTCTCCGTCTCCCGTCTCCTTGTATGCTGCAATCATTTTTATTTACGGACCGTATCCCAACCAGGGCCCAGTCTGAGGAGCTCTGTCTGGATAATGTGTCTAATTGTTCAGCGTTAGCATCAGAAGGACTCCTGCTGAGAACTCTGGGCTTTTTCTCTCTGAGGCTCCTGATGCTCTTTCTCTCTGGTTTCTCTATCCTGCCTTTTGCCCAGCCTTTCATGTGGCGACTCAGTCCATTACCTTTACTTTACCACAGAAACCAGCCTGGATGCTCCGTTTTCCTCATTCTGGGGTCAATGGACATTAAGATGATGTTACTGACAAATGGAGCATCTGGCCTGGAGTTTCCTCCACCTCTGTGTTCTCCACCTAATCAGCCTCAGCATCACCTTGAGTCTGCAGCCCTCAGATGATTTGATGCTTTTCTGAAACTGAACTGAAGAGAAACTGAGGAAGGTCAGAGATGATGGTATCTTGGCTTTCAATTAGCAAAATGAAAGCTGCTGTTCTTCTGAGCTGCAGTTTGTCTTCGAAAATGATGAGAGTCAAATCCTGGCAGGTGATTAACAGACGTAAATTATTCCACCTGGAGTTTGAACATCCATCAGGGACACAAATTCCTTGCCTTTGTGATATCATTGTTCGTCCAAGTGAAATGAAAGTGACTCGTCCGTTTTCTGACTTTTCAACAGACCCAGTCTCTATTAAAGACTCCATAGATGAACTTGTCATTATGATATGTTAAATGTTCTGTGAAGCATTTCAGAAACTACTAAACAATAATATTCATCTCCAGTCTGTGCTGGAACAAACTTCAGTAGGTGTTAAACATGTTGTGTTCATGGATGTTAGGAGGAAACCCAAAAGATCAATAGAAGATCAAACTTGTCACCAGTGGGACCTTTAGCTTCAGGCAAAGACCTTCTAACAACCATCAAGACTTTATGTTGTTTTTGCAGAACATGTTGATGTCAGGAACTGTTTCCCCTCAATGCATCAGCAGAGTTCAGGCTGAAGAGCTTTATGACAATCAGACGAATCTCTGAGGCCTTAAAGCCAAAGTTTGACCCTTGAACCTTAAAGTTCCCTTCAATGTTTCAGTCGGTTTGGTTGATGGAAGATGGTAGGTATGGGAAATGTTCAGGGTAGCTGCATAAACTCTGACTGTTTCTAATCAGGAACTTGTCCTGGTTTAATGGACCCCCAGCCCAAAGAAAGGCATGATGGGTATTCACCTGATAATGACACTCGATCAGGACAGAAAGATTCAGATCATGACCAAATGAAAGTGGCCTGTGAGACTTTCTTCCTGGTTAGGAAAACCAACAAGAAGCAGAGTGACTGTGTAATGAGGCCTGTCCCTTTATGAGCTGATGTCATTTCCAGTAAAGAACCACTGGTCCACAGAGGATGCTGGTATATTATGTGTTGAGCAGGCAGCAGACGGTGCTACCAGGTTCTGTTGAGGACCAGCCGGTGAACAGAGAACGATTCTGTAAAAAGGTCGGTTCCATCCAACATCATAAACTGACCAGTCAGTCTGACTTGTGAGCGAAACCGTGTGGCCAGGTCTGAAGACAAACAAACCATAAAGCACAACACCAGCGCCAGAGACATTTATCCTCCAGTGAGACGACTTGTGGACCTTTGAGGTGCTGATGAGGAAGTACAGCATGAGGTCAACATGAAATGAGTGAAGAAAGAACCTTCTAATGTGTAAAAGTGTCAGAGAGAAATGTCTGGGGACTCATTAGGCAAAGGCAGCAGAACCAAAGGGAATCCTCCGAGCCGACGGCCAGAACCTCCATGTCAGGTCTCAGTAGGTGTTGATGGTAGGGAGTGGTTCTGCAGTGGACGGGGAGCTTTTAAGCTTTTGGCCCTAATGACTGATGGTCCACAGGGAGTGGTTTACAACCAGTTATATGATGAGGAAGTGGAGCTCTGCCTTCCAGAACCTGGAGCTTTCTGAGGAGGAGAAATGTTGTCAGGCTAAAGTCTGACTGCTTAATGCTCTGACCACTCTGCTGAGGGGTCTCATTCATCTGAAGATCCTGCTTCAAGGCTGAAACTCAGCCCTCTGTAGTCAATGCTGAGGGACGCAGGCTGCAGACAGGCTGATCAGTCCTTGGAGCTCTGGGAGTCGGCTACTGGGTTAGCATCTGAAAAACTCAGTCTGGATGTCCTGGTCTGTTCAACAGTTATACAGAAATATCTTCTCACTTCCCAACTTCTTAAACAGCAAAGTGGTCAGAGAAATCCTCCCTAAGAGCTGCTTTCCTTTGTTGGAGCTCTGGACACATTCCTGTTTGGGCCTAATGGGTTACTGACAGTCATTGTCTGAGCATCAGGTTTTGCCTTCTCGCCTTAGATTACTGCTTTAAGATAGGAAAGAAATGCCTCAAGATGCTTCGCTCTACAAGGCTTTTAATGTGATCAAGCATAATGTGTTTCATGTCACTTTTAGTTTTCTCTGCTAATTATAGAAACTTAAAAAAAAAAAATCTAACCCTTGGAATTTCAGCTTCTTGAACTTTAATGACATAAATAAAAATCCAACCTGCTTCAGTAAATGTCTGAATAATGACATAATTTGCCAGTACATTTAATTTTCTTGTAAAACACCCTTCCTGTGCAGCAACTCAGTCGGCTCCAAGAACATCAAATGAACACGAGGTTTTAGACACAACGGTCAGACAGAAATTTCTCCTTCTGTAAAACCAACATGGGTCAGCAGAGGACCATCAACGTTTCTCAGTCATGAATCTCTGCTCTGACAGCCTGCTGAGGCTGATGTTGCTGCATACCTGCAGCCTGCTGCGGCTGCATGTTAGTGCAGTGTGGGGTTAACGGAGGCTCTTAAAGAAAACGATAACTGAGGGTCAAACATGTGAGTTCTGAGAAAATGAACTAGAGCTCTGCCGACATGTAGATGGTAATTAGAGCTCACTTTGGTCACTTTTCTTCTGAAACAGATTAAGCCTACTTGAACATTATTAAGGATCAAAGTTTAAATTAATAAGTCAAACATTATTTTGCTGAGACCAACAAAACAACGACTGTAATCAGAACAACAGAGCTGCACTCTGCTGGGCCCAGAATAAATGAGGTGATGAACAACAGAGTCGTCTCCAGGCAGAATCTGCTCTCAGCTGAATGTGTCTGTTTGCAGGAAAGTCTCTTTTCCCTCTTCATGTCTTTCATAGTGATGTGTCATTATTTCCCAGCAGCAATGTTCCTCTGCTTTCCTCTCACTGATTGGTCTGGCGGCAGCAGCACTGGAGCTGCACCAACATAAAGGTCTCAGGCCGAAGCTCCTAACGACGGGAGGAAAGGGAACCAGCTCTGACTCACCTCGGACTCTGACACGCTGTCCTCTTTGTCCTCCCATCAGCTTCTCTTCCCATCTTTTCCATTTCCCACCTGCCAAGCGACATCCGTCTCCATCTCAGTTGTCTCTTTTCATCCACATGTTCTTCTCACCAAACAGGTCAGGATGGGTCAGATTCATCCTCACAGCAGCCTGCAGGTATTTCCTACAAGGCTTCATGTACAAATGTTTTTCCCATGGTTTATTATCGTTCTTCTATTTTTACACAGATTGACATCAGCCAATCGCAGCAGCTAAAAATATCCCAGTTTATGACGATGTGATTTTCTCAAAGATGTTTTGTGGTCACATGTTCACATTAAGCTCCACGTTCTCTGAAAGGAGTCGAGTTCTGAGCAGAACTAGAACCAGAACAAACAGAAAGTTTTTTTAACTCCCTTATGCAGAGTTTGTCTTTGGGTTTCTCCTCAAGCTTTATGTCCATAAATCTCACAATGCTTCTATATTTGACAAGAGTCTGTTTCCTCCAAAGAAAACAGAGGCGCCGAGGCTTCAACCCCTTTAAATCCAAACGAACCAAATTATTCCAAAGCCACAATTACAGGTTTGTGTGCATAAGAAGTCCAAGCAGCGATACGAAAATCTTCTCAGAGGTATCAGGGTTTGTTTACTGAGACTCATTTAGATCAGTTCTGATTGGTTCTCATCACAACATTATGTCCCAGTTTTAAGTTGCATGCAGTCATTTTCATTTGGGATAAATGAACAAAATGAGAGATTCAGGGAGTTTGATTAGTGGAAGTTTAGACACCAACTGTGTTTCCTTTAAAAATGTGCATCAGCAAAATGTTTTGTCGAAAAACAAGTTGTTGTTTTTTTTCCCAAGATTGCTGTGTTTCTATTAAGCAAATTATTTTCAAATTGTCACATTATGTGACGGATGGAAATGCAGCTGCTGTTGCTGCTGCAGATCAACATAAGAAGGTAGAAAACATTTCTACATCATTTCAGCCACAGCGGCTGGTTTTACTTCAGGTGATGCATCTTTCTGATAATAACTCAGACGTTCATCTAGAATCACTGAATGATCTTTCTATTACTATTAGATTAAAATACGCTGAGCAGCTGGACTCTGAGTACAACATATGTGCCACAATGAAGAAAGTTCGAGGTCAGATGTGAAGAATCTTTCAGCCCAACTTAACCAAGTTTAAAAGGTTTTTACCATTTTCCTGTTTGTCCTAAATCACAGAGGATTGTGGGAAAGGACAGGCTGGTTTCTGGGAGTACTTTACAACTCTGGGATGTGGTCACACGTATCTAGCAGCTCCTTGCTACAATGACCAGAGTCACCTTCATGTTTCCCTGCTTTAACCACATGAGCCCCACTGGTCTGGATTTAACACAGAGTCTGGAAAACAACTGAACTCCTCAGAAGAGAAGAATGTGACTGAGAAATGACAACAGAGACCCAATCTGACTCTCCAAACCAGGAGCAGGAACAGTAGTAGGAGTCTGAGCAGCTTCTCATCAACACTCCTCCTTCTGTGTGTGCTTCATTTGAGCTCTAATGGCTTGTTGGACACACTGTGACCTGATGGAGGCTGCAGTCAGTTTCTGTGCAGTCAGTTTCTGTGCGTCATCCAGCAGTTTCCATAAAGTTTAATCAGGGCCTGAGCTCCTGCAGTGGAGAAACAGCATGGAGAGCAGCCTGTGTTTATTATGCTGTATTAAGTTCTAGTCACAGAACATCTCAGAGAGCAGGTGCTTCTAAACACGCTGCAGATCAGTTTTCCTCTGGAAAAGACCCAGTCTGGGAGATCATTCCATTTCATCTCTGCTTTAACAAACAGCAATTAGGTCGGCTAAAGAGACCTGGGTTAGATATATAAAGACCCTCGTTTATCCTGCTTCTGCTTCCACATTTTCACCCAGTCTTCAATCCATCTTCTTTCTTTGTTTTTCCTGTTCAAAGCCAGTCAGGTGCTCACATTAAATCATGCACTGAGTTAACTCTCTAGTGAGTCTGAACTCTGTTGCACACAGAACTCAACATCGACTCCAGCAGCCAGTGGCACATTTTCAGAAACTCCTCCAAGTAAAATATCTGCAGAAGGAGGAACGTTCATAAATTAACTTCTCTAACAACAACAGCATCAGAAATGATTTGTCTTGTTACTATAGAAGAGCTGCTGCCTCTCATCCCCTCAGGGGGAATTTCACTGATCGATTCACATTCTGACCCCATCAAGCCGATTCCTAAAAACCGTGGAGACGAAGACGCTCCACCTGCTCTGACTTTGTCCTCATCCATCTGAGAGACAGAGCTCACCTTCCTATTGGTTCAGCTGGCAGATAAAGAGCCAAACAGGTCAGCATCAGAGGAAATCAGGGATTTGACTGATAATCAAAAAGACGTTCTCTGGGTCAGACTGAAGATGTCTCTCTGTCTCTGTGGCAGATAAGTGTTTGGTTTCAGTGCTTTAAACACAGAACACCACAGCATCGGTTCTTATCCTGCTCAAACTGGAGAAAGTTGTTGAAAATCAGAGAACAGTGAGATGAAAGACCTGCAGAAGAACTTGTACGTTCATCTTAAAGCAGGACCTTCCAGCCTGTGGTGAAAAACTCTGAACTGAGTGAACCTCTGGGTCTAAGCAGAGAGAGTGAACACAAACAGAATATTTTCAGTCCTCAGTGTTTGTCTGCAGGACAGAGCCAAACCAGGAGCCACAGAGGAAACAGGCTCTCAAATATGAGCTGAGGTGGACGATCTTATTGAGATAATATTTACTTATTTTATTTTTTAACTTGTTTTATCATTGGATTGCATTTCAGTCCAGTTCATATCAAGAAGCTGGATGCCTGCATGTTCCAGGGCAGTTTTGCTTTACAAAAAAAGTTTTCTATGTCTTAATAAAAGGGGTATTAAGAGAGACACAGATATTGTCTGGATCTGTTCCCCTTAGATTCCTTCATTGTTTTGATCCATCCAGCTCACTGTCCTGTTAGTTTAGCTTTTATCTCTGCAGGATATTTTAAAGCATTTGTTTGCTGATGATTCTAGTGAAATGGAACAACAAGCATCATATCTGGGAGACATTTAGGAATCACAGTGATTCTTACGGAGAGGCTCTCTTCAGGTTCTAATTGAGGAAACAAAGTTGCATCATTGCAGCTCAAAGCAGAAGCTCAAACCCACAAAGCAGCAGCCAGAGACACCAGAGCTGATCTCCAAACATGTCTGCTTGTTGTTGAAGTTTAACCATCAGTGCTGGACCAGAGGATCCCAGAGGGACGTTGGGACACCTACCAATAAAATAGGTTCTAGTGTTCAGAACCCTCCAACATCACTCTCACTTACAGTGTTTTAAAAGCATCTGGAACAGAGTTTGATTTTATTCTAGGGAGTGTTTCCTTCAGCAAACACATGGCTCTTGTCCATTTCACATATAAGAGAATTACAGAAACTTGGTTAGCCTAATAAAGTCTGCCTGTTAGTCTGTGGTTGGGCGAATTGACTTGTATGTTTCCAGTCGCGAGTCACTTTGTGTTTAATGAGAGACGATGGGCCGAGCTTGGCTCCAGCTGATGGTGAACCCAACCTGCAGACAAACACGTTCATTCTTTCCCTGCCCTTAACAACGTGCAGCTCCTGACAGCCAATCAGAGTCTGAGCTGTTCCTGCAGAAGCAGGTGTCTGTGATTAAACTGTGACCTGCTCTTCATTCATTCAGGCACATTGGCATTTTCTACAGGCTGTAAAGTTTGCTGTTAGAACTTCAAATCCTCAGAACCAGAACCAGACCTGAAGAACAGCAGCTCAGTCTGAGCTGAGCTGGGAGCTTTTGGTTGGATTCTGAAGAACGGAGACGTTTTGATGTCGTTCATTTAGCAATTAAGAGGGATTTGTGCTTTGAAAGCTTTGGGAACGTGTTCTTTTGTTCCAGTTCCTCAGTAAAGACCCAGTCCTGATGCAGGCCTGCAGATTGTTCACAAGGGATTTTATGGGACTTGAGGGTTTCTCGTTTGCCTCTAATAACTGCTCTGTTATTTTCATTTCATGCTTCTTGGACTGACATGACAACATTTTGTTAGACATTAATATCCTTTCTGTCCGACAATGAAACATAACTAAACTCTGCTGTTGGTTGGGACAATATTCAGAACACATCTTCACAAGTAGCAGGAATCAAATTGACCATTTAGGTTTAATAAGCAACATTTGCTGAGTTTTACAGACATATTTTACAGATTTGTTCCATTTAGATTTATTAGATTTGACAAAAGGGAATCTTTGATCTGAGTTTTTAGCTTCTGTCTTTTTCTGTCGCCATCAGTATTTTGTCGAGCAGAAACCTCGTAGGAGTATTCAGCTGGCACACGTGGTTTATGAAATAGAACAAACCCAACCCAAGACGCCCGAAGAACGAGAGTGGGAGAGACTACAGGAAAATCTGTATGGCAGGAAGAGACGTGAACCAAGTCAGAGATGGAGGAATCTTGGTGTGCTGCATATACATGGGTAAGTGAGAAGTGATGTAAGAGAAGTGGCTTTAAGTCTGACCAGACGACCATGAAGAGAGCGAGGCAGTGATCCCTCTGTCAGTGCAGAGGAGCTTTTTAGCAGAACGAAGCCCAGCTCTCTCAACATCTGCTCAGCATTCCTGCCAGCAGTCACGCTTTATGAAGAGATGATTGGATGCTTTATGAATATCAGTGGTAATATCCCTGATGGCTCAGTGATCGGCGTTAATAAAGACTTCACAGTGTGGAAACCCTGTCTGCCCAATCACAGACACCAAACCAAGAGAAGTTGTGTAAAAAACCCAGCAATCACATCTGGTCTCTGACTGATAAATAGATCTAGAAAGAGCTGAGCTGTTGCAGCTGGAGCTTTGGATAAGTGGACACAGTGGAGGACAAACTGGCTCAAGTTGAAACGATCTCAGTGGATAAAAAGTACCAGCCTTGTCTCAGATTGTTAAGTAATGATGATGATAAAAAAAAAAGGCCATGGCCACATTATCAGAGCAACAATTCAGCCAAAGCTATACAAAACATATACATTTTCCATTTAAGATATTTAAAATTTCTATAAACATGTTCTACGCTGAGCTCCTTTAGTGGCTTCACCTGGTTCAATTCTTTTTAAAAAAAAAGAGGGAAAACGGACCACTTTTTGTTATCAGATTATAAATCCAAAAATAATCAACATACATTAACAGTCTGTATTAATGATACATCAAACAGAAAGGGCTGAGTGTTTCACATGTTGATGGTAGAAGTATTTACCTTTAGTGAACCATAAAGGAATGCCATGTTGTTGTATTTTAGGTAATAAAATTAGGTTTTTGATCCACTTAACTCAATTATTTTTAGAATAATTGTTTACTAAAATAGTTGCAGCCCTAATCTAGACAAGTTCATTTAGACAAAAATTTTCTTGACACTCCCTCATTCTTCAGCAGCAGAATACCTTCCCAATTCAGTTGAGGAAATGTTTTACCATCAAGAATATTTCTTTTGCGAGAAGAAAATAGAAATAATGGGAGGAAATTCCCCGTCTAAATGTAGGAATTCACAATTTCCAAAAAGGGAACAAAGAGATTTAAGTGATGTTAAAGAGACGACATTCAGATCAAATCAACACACTTTCTTTTAATATTGTATCTGCTCTAATAGCCTTTATTTGAAGGGGTCAGACAGGAAAGAGTGTGAGGGAACGGAAAGGAATGCAGCAAAGGCCATCGACTCGAAACCATGACGACCATGTTGAGAACTAACACCTCTGTACATAGATCACATGCTGTACCCTTGCACCACCACGGAGCCCCAAAATCAACACACTGTGGAGTGTATTTAGCATCAGGATTGTGCTGATGGCTTTAGGGTTTTGGTTTTGTGTTTTCCTGCAGCAGAAAGATGCATGTAGCTCTAAACAACATGCCCCCGCTTTCTTTCTGTCTGGAAACCACACATTGCATTTATTTATGACCTTTGACCTGCAGTCATTTCCATAAATAAAAGAAATCAAAAATTTCTATTTTATTTTAGGAGCAGATCTTTTCCCCTCTCACACCACAGACTGCTGCTTGTTGTTTAGAAAGTGAAACACTTTGCCACAGCGACACATGCATGATCTGTTTGATGTTTTAATGATGTTTATGAGGGGATATTTGCCCAGGGCTCTGAAGTGTTTGTTTTTCTACCTGGATGACTGCAGACCTGTTCCTCTGTGAGGCTCATGTTGATTCTCACAACATCCAGGATGCAAACTGAAGTCAGTTTCTGACAAACATGAATTCATGTGTTTGTTTTACATAATTCTCACTTCCCTCTCCAGTTTCTAATGCATCAGTGTTAAAGCATGAGCTTCATTTCATCATCCTTGTTATAAACAGGTTTATTCTAACAGGAAGGATGCAGCAGGTGGAACTACTGCAAGATTTTAAAGCTTCAATCTAAATATTGCAGAAAGAAACTGAGCTGATCAAACTAGAGATGTGTTAGAAAGATGATGTTAAACTTGTTTCTATATCAGCTGAGATTTTCATTAAACTAATGAATTTAACAGTAGCTGATTGATGCAAACTGTGTCCTCATTAAGGTTTCCTCCCTCTGCTGGCCAGAAGCAGAACTGCTGCATTGTTCTTAGATCTTCATGACTGATTGCTGCAGTAAAGCTAATCCATAAAGCAGTCAGTAGCAGCAGGTTTCTCACCAGAAGCTCATTTCTGTCTCAGTATGTTGTCCTATAACATCTGATGGTTTGTTTTATTTTTTTCTAATAATTATTTATTCTCACAAGTTCAATGATGACATAATTTTCTTCTTGTGAACAAAACATTTCTCGACTCAAAGACCTGACTAGATCTTCACTCCTTTTATGACACTGATAAATATTAAATGATTCAGCTTTATTTTATTGGACATCTAGTAACCATTCATTCTGTCCAGTTCTACCAGCATCCTTCCTCTGCAGCATCCAGATACTGGGTTGTTCTTGTTACTGGGTGACCTTCACTCTGACCCTGCAGGTTGAATTCTGATCTGTCTTCATCAGTTCAAACTCAACACAAAGCTAAGGTTAAAGGAAATGACACGTTAGGGAACAGCCTCTTTAGCTAGCTCAGATAGAGGCCGACAAAGAGAACTACAAACTGTTGCCAGATGCCATTTTGCTCCGTTAGCCCATAAGGATAGCATGACCAAATTTTAGTCTTAATAAATTAGATTTGTGAATGGCTCACTGGCTCTTATTCAAACTCATATATCAAGAACTTCAATGGAGAAAGGATAATTCTCCACAAATCTTGGGACCACTTGGGACATATGGGGACTAGTGATTTGAAAAATCACCAGATGCAAAACTCTTGGTAAAATACTAACTTTTATTTGCGTAATTGAAAGTACCTAAATTGATAGGGCTAGTGTCTGAGGTGTTCTGCTCCCAAATTGGAGACTACGGTGTAGTTTATGGTGAAATAAAGGATGTAATGAGGGAAAGAAATGTAAAAAGGTGCATCTGAGCTCCACAGTCCACGAACCGACAAACCTGATAAGGTATCGGCTAGCTCCAAGGCTAAGTGCGGAGTATGGACACTCAGGATCATAGGGCGGTCTTAAAAGTCCCTCTAGTTTTATAGAGTTTGTGGGGCCACCAAAGTGATGGAAAAATAAAGGAAAACCGTTATAAGTGATAGGAGGAAGTTGACCTCAATTTTTTTTTATTTTTACTTTTTGAGTGTTCTTTTAGAAGGAGCTGACCAATTTTACAGTATTTTGACTGTAAAATTGGATAATGTGGACCTCGCTGTTATTTTTAAATGTGAACTTTTTTTCATATAAATTGGAGGATGTTAGAAAATCCTTTTAGAAGATTTTAGTTTGCTGTAATAACTGGAGCAGTCTGAGATTTTCTGTCTTTGATCAAGTTAAATTCATCTCCCTGCAGACAGGATTCAGTCTGACTTTAGTCACTGATTTATTTGGTCTAGACAGAATGGAGGTCTTGTGGATTTGAGACAAGTAGCAGCAAATGTTAAACCTTTACTGATTTAATGAAGGAATGAAATGAGAAATGATTGATGTCCTGAAACATAAATGTGTAAAAAGCTCATTGTCACAGTTTGTACTTTTTAAAGGCCTCTCACTGTACCAAGGACAAGGCTCTGAATCAAATCTGAGGACTGAGAAACAGTGAAACATTCAGCTCAGATTTTTAGTTGTGTCCAGATGTGTCCTCTTGGGTCTGTGGACAGAGGTGTTATAGACACACAGCAATGCTGTAAAGGGCTTTAACAAAAGGCTGAGGCAATAAGTTTGCAGGGAAAGTGGGGACTGCCAAGTCTTGGAGTTTGTTTGCCAGAGCAGCAACGTTTGGGTCAAGATTGTGAAGTTTGCTTCCACATGCTGGCTTCCTTCCACCTCAGTTCTGCTGCAGGCCGACCATGAGCAGAACATAATCTCATCTTTAAATGATTCTTCTCTTTATCCGACTGCAGCCCAGAGTTTCCCCATGTTGGTCTCTGCTCTGATAGATTGATGCTGTTTATTATATTCCTCGTTGATTTAATGATTGTCAGGTTTCTGTGGTCGTTGCTGGAGATCTGAGGGTCCCTGAAACGTCTTAATGTCACCTGGACCTTCTCTGAATCCCATAGTCATCACAGTAGAAAAGCATTTATTAATTCTTTATAATGATGAATTGGTGAAGAAAAGACTACAGATGAAAACGTGTTGCTCACACAGAAGCTCCTCTGTGGTTCCTGTCTGCTCTCACAGGCTTTATGAGCCTCCAGCCATGCAGAGGCCTGTGTTTTCAGCTGGAGCTGCTTCAGGCAGCTTTGTGTCCAGAATACATTCCTGCCAGAATACAATTACCTCAGCTGGACCTGACAGAAATAGACATGACACAGTGTTGATTTATCAAAACAAGATCATTGTAGAATAGTGATGAAACCTCAGACAATGCAGGAAGACCTTTGTTGTTCATGATGCTGAACTGGACTAAAGTCAACACTGGCAGCTCCTCTGTCCATTAGCAATGTCTTCACTCTGAAGAAGAGGCTGTGATCCAGTTGACCCTGACCAGAACCAAGTGACCTTCACCGTCTACAATAGCTGGCAGGCTATGATGCCAGCAACCGTAACTGGGAATAAAAGCAGCCAGAGAAATGAACTGTGCACCAGAGGGTTGCTGAGGTTTTAGTGGACCACATTATATCCCTTCTGCATGTTGACTATAGTTTACTACTCTATAGCGAAGGCAAACAAGGCAAAATCACACCGTTAAAGACGGAGGAAGAGTTTCCAAGGTTTGGTTCTGCAAAGCGAAGACGAGGGACGGCTGTGAGAAAGTATTTAGTTGATCTTTTGTTATAGACCAAATACTTATTTTCCGCCCTTATTTGCAAATAAATTCTTTAAAGTTCAGACAATGTGATTTTCTGAATTTTTTTTTCTCATTTTGTCTCTCATATTTGAGGTCTACCTATGATGTCAATTACAGGCCTCTCTCATCCTTTTAAGTGGGAGAACTTGCACGATTGGTGACTGTCTAAATACTATTTCACCCACTGTATTTACAGTAGGTCCATGAGGCTCCTGTTAAAATGTGATTAGTGGCTTATTTCCCATAATCAGTGAATCAGCCCAAACTCACTCCTGGCTGTTTATTGATGTCATGTGTTTTTACAAGGAAATGAGACCAATTGTAGGATGTAAACACAGCCTCATTAACCTGTCCTGGGCTGCTGCTCAGAACGATTCCTGTAGTTTTCATTGGGAGCTGTGCAGGTAGGCGTCACTTTCATCTTCAGCCCAATGACCGATTTTAAAAGCTTTGTTTATTGTAGCTGCTGTGTTAAATATGGTTGTGGTTTCATTCTCAGTGTTTTACTATAGCCATGCGGTCGCTGAGCTGCTCAGGCTAACGTGCCTAAAGCTTTGCCCCGTCCAAAACTCCACGGCTGGAAAACCCAGAGAAGCCGAGCCTGGAGCGGTGGCTTTCTCTCTGCATTTAACCTCAAGCATCATGGGGCTTCCATATGCGCCTCGTTGCTTTTATAAACCTGCTCCAGACTATAAGAGCCTCCTTAATTATCACTGGGCAGAAATATCACTGAACCTGTGAGTTTATGGTGTTAGTTAGCTGCTTCTGCTGTGGTACGTCTCTGTTACATCGGGAAACAAACAAACCGTGTGCTGGATAAAAATGAAGCCTGTCTAAAGGAAGCTGCTGACTGTGGTGAACTTGACACAACCAGAGACGTCTGTTACATCAGATCATCATGTTCTCCATGTTCTCTCTCAGTCACATTTTTACAGTAGATCTTCCAGTCTGTTGGCCTCCATCTGTCAGCAGAGCTCTTAATCAAACAACCTCTGTCTGGATGTTGGGCCCGATGGCTTGTTTCCACACATGTCGAGACGTTTGCAGAGCAATTAGCATAACTCACAGTAGATATTTATTTAAACTCAGAACTGACAGAAATGTTTGTCACATTAACAGTTTTAGATGATGTATTGCTGATGATGATGTGTGATAAAACCCAATCAGCTGCAATATGTTTGTCCCTGCAGGACATCATTTTACCAACAAGGTTTCTGTTCTCAGATCAGACCTGCTGCTTCTTCTCTCATCATGAACCTGAATCAGGTCCATGATCACTTCCCAGTTTTCCATCAGATCCTCCTGTTGGTTTTTATTCTCCACCAGTATTCGTGTGGTTAATGACATCACACTTTCTCCACTGAGTCCAGTGGAAGAACAAGAGTGAAGACGGATTTTTAATGCCTTCAAGGTCTGTGGTCTTCCCTCTAATCCGTCACTGTCAGCTGCAGCTTCATTGTAATCTGTTTCCTCGCTGCACCGTGTGAAGATGGAGCTGTTTTGGAGGATGATGTGAAGCTTCACTTTAGTTTTTGGTCCTGGATTGAAAAGACCCTGCAGACTGGAGTCTGATGTTCTGATCCCTCTGGACTGATTCCTGTGCAGAAGGAAGACAGATGGAGCAGAGGACGACCCTGATGAGCGTCCGCTCACTGCAGTCATGAAGACACTGTGATTAGGGAGTGTTTAGGTCATTATGACAGCATCAGTGTGGGCTTTGTTAGGTGAAGGACACATGGGGAACATGTTCCATTTTCTTATAGCAGACAATGGAGGGTCTGTGGTGTAAACCTTTGACCTCTCAGAGGCAACTCCAGTTTGAAACCAGTCATGTAACTGAGATGAAATAAAACTGCTGCTTCAGAAAACTTCAGTCAGACTTTCTGAAATATGGAGCCACCTGTCTGGTTCTGCTTGTCTTGGGAAGGAGTCAAACAGAACTCCTTTCCAAGTCAGGAAAGGAGTTTCCCATATTTGCCAAAACATGAAGTTTTGGCAAACATGAAGTCAAAATGTGTTTCAGCATCTATTTATAAATCCATATAGGAAGAACTAGATCCAGATGTGTGCAGGTTGACCTCTGACCTGAGCTTTTCTGAGATTTTTGTGGAAAATGAGTAGAGAGTGGGTGGGCCACAGACCCTGCAGAAGATCTAAGTGGAAATAAAAAAATCAGTCAATTTCTGCTTCCATGCTGTTTAGTTATAGTAGTCATTGTTAATCTGCTTCTCGTCGGCCTGATGGAGCCAAATCCTCACTTTGATTTGATTCTACAATGAAACGAGTCTCTGTGTTTCCCTCAGAATGATTGACCAGCTTGATGGAGTCCGCCTGGTGTGGTCACTGCTAAAGAACCCCAATCCAGAAGTTCAGGCTAGTGCTGCATGGGCCATTTGTCCGTGCATCGAGAATGCAAAGGTACAGTAGAGATAAGTTTGTTAGATCTGGGAGACATGAAGTCCATCATTGTTGCTCATCTATGCAGAGTGTTTGCCTCTTAAACACCTCTGGTCCAATATCTATCAATAGATCTCAGTCTGAAGGCAGGAGCCTGTTTCTTTCACCCAGCTTGTCTCTCAAGCTGCTGCTTCTGCTGGGAGGTCAGCAGAGACAGAGCTGTGTCAGCAGAGGCTTACATGAACCCTGGGCTAATATGAAGCAGAGGAGCTTCCTTGGCACACTGGGATTGATGAAGTGAGGAACAGACTGGGAGAAAGACTGTAATATCCTGTGGGTCTGATTTCCTTCCTGAAAATCTTCCCTCAACATGCTGAGAGATGGTGGACCATGCAACGTCTGTGAAGCCACTGCTACAATAAAAACACGATGAAACTGGAACAACTACATGACCATAAATACTGCTTACAGCATTGTAGCTAAACTATGTTTACTTCAACATTAAGAGCTATTGTTGGTAGATTTTCTGACATGAAAACATTTATACATCACTATAACGGACTTTAACTAACACTGCATGGAATAATATATCTATGTCTACAATATAAACTCCAGACCATTTGCTGGAACATAATTTGCCAGACATTAGCTCAGTTTATATGGAGCTGTTTTGTTACATCAAACATGAAATCATGCACAATTTTAAGACATTCAATCAGAACAGACCGATCCGACCCCGCTCAGTCAGTATCAATAATCATAAACACATTAGCAGGTTGTGGTTTTACCCTTTCTTCTCAACAACAGGTGTTATTTGGACATCTGCATTCCAGTTTTGAGGGAGTTTCATAAAGACAGTTTCTTGGTGTTTTTATGGGACGGGACAGTGAAGAGCTGAACCCGATCCAGCTGCTTTACTGCCGTCTGTGTTTAGATGAAAACCCAAAATGTTTGAGTTGCCAGTTGGATTTACAAAAGAATTGTGGTATAAATATATATTTTTAATACTACATGCAGTGATGTTACTGGTCTGCAGACACAGATATCTACAGGAGCTACACTAACTGTCTGTAGGTATTTAACTGTAACTGATTTTATTCAGTAAAATTAGCCAAACTACAGAGCAGCAGGTCTTTCCAATCAAGTAAACAGACCCCTCTCAGTTCCACATGATGAGGTGTGTCATTAATCTGCCTGGTTGCAGAAGCACATTTAGATGCTTGGTTGATTTTTCCTTTGCATGTGAGCAGTGTAAGTCCTAGGAGTGTGATTGGTCGAGAGAAGAGACTCTGAGAGTTCTCCTGAGCTCAGCTTCATATGAAACACAAAAGATAATGTGTTTTCTATTTCATTTCATCCTGAGTAAGAGAGGAGAGGGAGGTTAGCATCAAGTGTCTTTGCATGTGCAGCCTCTTAATGCAACAGCCTTAAGAACTGGGGGCTCGTCCGGGGCATGACAGGGATTCTGGGTAGTCTGTGGCAGCTGGTGGCTTGAGAGAGCTTCCTCTGTCACAGGGACTCCCAGCCAGCCATCATCAGTATTCCTGAGGAAAAGCTTCCTGTGTGTCGGGGGGCCTGTGGCCCTGGCAGCTCTCTCACTGGCCTGCACTGTGCACACGCCTCATCCTCTGCCATGGCATCACAGGGCCCATACACTGCACTGACTCCTGATCCCAGCTCTGAGCTCCCTGGTGGAGAGGAGAACTAAAGTACATCCAGTTCCCCCCAGGAGTTGACAAGCCTAACTGCAAATCAACTTCTGCTTTTTGTCTTTGCTGAATTTAATCAAGTTGCTTGATTTAACCAGAAAAATTTACAAATTTGATTGATTCAGGACCACAGAACCATGTATCAGCTCCTGACATACAGACGATGTTGAAACAGACTCGACTTCAGCCGACTTTGTGTTTTCAATTCAGTCGTCCATAATTAATGCTTTAAAAGACATTTCATCTGCATCTTAAAAGCCCTGAACATTACAGACTGATCCACCTTCATGTCTTCTTCTATGGCAGTGATATGGTATGTTGAGCTTTTAAACAGCAGTCTGCTGCTCCAAGTTCTGTTGAAAGCAGCTGTTCTTCCTCTGTGGTTCACTCTGTTTGGTAGGAATCTCACCACACATGGTTCAGAGTCCTGTGGTACCAGCTGGTACCAGGAACTCAAAGCAGGAGGGCACAGAGTCCTCAAAGTGGAACAACGTTTTAGGTATCACTTTAAAGCTCTAAATCCAGTTTCAGAATCATTGGGACAAGTTAGGATACAAGAAAGAAAACTCAACAAACTGCTCAAACTGCAGGATAGAGTTGGACTGATTCCAGTTCTTCATCCAGACTTCCTAAATGTGGTCAACTTAATCTGCCCTCCTCTCCTTTTCTGCATCACTGTCTCTCCTTTGCATTGTCTCCTGTGTTGATCTTCACTGAGCAGCAGCTAATGTGTGTCTCTGTGTCTGCAGGATGCTGGGGAAATGGTTCTCTTCCTGATCGGCGGACTGAAGCTGATCATTCAGTTACTGAAGTCACCAAGCAACGAGGTATTGATGGGGATTTGTGCTGTCATAGTCAAACTAGCCAAAGACAAGGAGATCCTGGGGGTCCTGTCTGATCGCGGGGTTGTCCCCCTGCTGGCTGGGCTGACTAACTCAGTAAGAACACGTTGCTTCTGACAACAAAACAGTTTTTACTGTCTGAATACTGGGATTCTGTCTGGCTTACAGTCAGGGTGAAATTTAGTTGGCATTTTCCTTCTAGCTTGGATGTTGTTGGTCAAGAATTTCTTCCTGTTCTCCTCTCTGTAGACTGATGTCAGACTTCGCTGCTACCTGGCCGAGGCCATCGGCCATTGCTGCATGTGGAGCTCCAATAGGGCATGCTTTGGTGAACATGGAGCCGTTCGCCATGTGGTTCGTTACCTGGAGTCGAACGACAATTTACTCCTCCTTAACACAACCATGGCCCTGTACCAATTGTCCAAAGAGCCCAACAACATCCTCACCATGCATGAGGAAGGAGTCGTCCAGGTCAGTCGGGCTTCCTCTATGACTGGATACCTGCGTCTTCATTAAGTCCTTATTCATTTCTCATTTCCAGTTTTTAGTTTATTTCACAATCTTGAGGCTAATGTTAGCATAGCTGCATTGAGGAAAATGTGCTTTGGTCTCCTGCCGCCCTTGTTCCAGTGATGTGTGAAAAACACAGAGTAATAAACTTTGAGAGGCTGGGACTGTTTTCAGAGCCTTTGACCGATGGAGCAGAAACAGTCGGTCACTTTCCAGCCATCATGGGAATTGAGAAAAGCAAACAGCTCAGTGTGTGCAAAGTGCCAACTCTACACTGGACCTTAGATGCCATTGCAGCACAAGGCAAAAGACTGTATCTGGGAGCAACTGTTGCTAAGGGCTGTTGCTGGACCTCAGGGCAGAATGCAGCAGCAATATGTTTCAGACCAATAACTGATGGAGAAACGACTGAGAGCTGAAACCCATCCATGGTTCTGTTTATTTTCCTCACAGTTGGTTACATCCACCAGCCTTTTCATTGGGGCCATCATGTCTTCCAACAAGGAGCTAGTTCTGTCCACACACTCTATTTGTGTCTCACAGTAAAACAGATTGAATGTTAAGACGATGCTGAGACTGAAGTTTTGTCATGAAGGATAAAATGTTCATGTTTCAGCATGTTGGTAAAACCCTGCTCTCTGATCCTTTCATTAACTGAAAACTACCACATAAAAAAATCCATCTGTGACCACAAGTGAGTGAAACGGCCTCCCAGTATCAACTGGACTCTAAACTCGGAGCTGGTTCTGCAGCTGAAGCCAGATGTTCCCATGTTCACTGAACTGCTTTACTTGAACTCAGAAGCAGCAGCCATGATGGGTCAGCTGAACTGAACCTCAGGTGTTCTCAAAGAGTTCAGCCCAGTTTACAAAAGCTGCTCAAATAAAATATGTTTGGAGTTTGAGTCACAACAAAAACTGGACCATTCCTTTATGTGTCTATATTAGTGTGTGAAGGGCTCCTTTTTAGTGTGTGCATGAGTGTATGTGTGTTATTAATGCGTTGGTACATGTGATTTAGCAGGACATTTCATCATAATACACACAACACTAGAAGGACATTTTGAATTAACTGGAGAGGAGCGGTGTCCTGTTAATTTTGACAAAAATCTAAAAACGTAGAAAGGTTTCTATCGGTTCATTAACCCCAAAAATGCAAAAAATTAAAAGAAAGAGGCCCGTTTAATACATATAAACCTGATTTTGTGTATAATCTGTGTATTACGACAGTGCCCCCTATGGCAGGTCTGTGGAACAGCATGATATCATGAATATTCACACAGGGTCTTATTCTGATTGGTTGTCTGCCGGAACCTTCTGCTTACTATTGTAGTGTCTTTCTAATTCACGTGTCACTATTTACACTGGGGATGAGTTGGCAATATGATTACTCTGTGCTATATTGAATATTTTACAAAGGTTACTTGGATGCCTAAACCCAACTTTCAATGGACAACAGCTTTGGTATGTGATTGTTTGAAGGTTGTTTTTTAAATTTTCTACACAGTGATTGATGTAAACATTTTCAGCTTCATCAGTAAAAGTAGTTTTAATTGGTGGAGGACTATTCTTCTGACATGCAAACACCAAATATGCAAAATCATTTCCCTTGCATGGAATAATTATTCTTATTGCATACTTAATATTTTAGTGTTGATTTTGCCAGAGAGGATAGATCATTGGGGAGGCTGATAAATGATGATGAGATGAACCCAAACAGCAAAATGAAAGTAACAAGGGTGGATGGAAGACCTCATTTCTGTTTATTTGCTCTCAAAGACATTGCTCCAGGGGAAATACTTTGAATGTATACAAAATCTATATGTTTTTAATCATTACCAGGTCTGTTCAGAACAATGTTAAAGTGAAGTGACATCATCAGAAGAGGAGTATGTTCCTGATTCTGTAGATGATTCAGACATCTAATGGGATGACAGATGCAGTCCACTTTCTGTGTAATTATATTCCACATTTCCATGTTTGGACTTCTTAATACACATAAATTTTATGTTTTTTCTATGTGTATGCAATGGTCCTGATAAATGAAATTGGCCCTGACAATTACTGTTGGTGTCATGGGTGAAGCCAAGGACCTCATTATCGTATGTCCTTTTAATTCAGCATTGCGTCAGGTCCTTGTATTTTGAGTTCTGATGTGTATATCTAAATTTTCAAGTGAGATCTATGTTGTGTAGCTCAAACAGGATTTTTGACGCCTTACTACGTCTTTCTAGCATAAGTGGAAAAAGGTGTCTGTTTAGTGTTGCAAAAAACTGGTTTGAAAAAATTGTCCCTCTAATTCATGAAAACCCATATGTGTATTGCAGCTCAGGGTTGCAACACTTCAGCATGAGGTATTTTTGGACTTTAAAGAGCTTAATTACCAAAGACCAGCAGCTCATCAGTTTATCTGGATGTCAGACATGGAAACACAACTCCGATCGACTTATTGGTCAGATTGAACTTCATCTCAGCCCTTCTGAACAGGGCTGCTGATACTTACCTGTCTGAGCCCAGAAGAAAACACCTGGTGTGGAGCTTGTCTGTCTCCACAGCTGAGTGTGTTGCTCTAACTCTGGGCTTCATGATTTAGTGAGATCTAAATTCTTTTCTTCTCCTGTTGGATAAATAATGAAAGGAACCAGAAATGATGGAGCTGCTTCTCTCAGGGGAAGTGCACTCCAACCAAAACACCCGAGGGAGTAACTAGCCTCTAGGTTTGATCTGATGTCTGCTCTCAGGATGAGCCTCATTTTGTGTTGTGTATCAAATCAAGCTGCCTTCCTCCTGGCCTGCATGTTGCCTCCAATGTTCTGGGAATTGTTTGCTGACGCCATACATCCATTCAGACGGATTCAGACAGCTGCTTGTGTTAAACGGCCTCTTTCATAAGCAAAGCTTTGTGAAGGAAATTGCTGAAAATTACTAAATGCAAACCGTAATTATTGGTCATTTTCAGCTGAACGTTTTCCAGAGTGCAGCTTTTGCCAGGTCCTGGTGTGTATTTTAGGATTTTACTAATCTAAATGAGGAAAACGATTGCTCTTTAGTTGCTCTGAGTTCACCTCTCACCCTGGCACTGTGTGTTTTCAACTGATTCTTTTCTCATGTTTTGTTCTTCTGGAGATTTGGTGAAATGAGCCAAAAGAGGAACCAGGAGTTCCTGGAGATTCAGCCTCACAAGTTTCCTTTTAGTTTGTAGAAAAACTATTTTCGGCTTGTGGCTGTGCTGAGCTGATGATACAGGAGCCATCGCCCCAACTTTACTAGGACCGCCATAATTTAAACCCAAAGAGGGGAACGTCTCAGAGCCTTTTACTGAAGCTTCTGTCCCTCTTGTTGTTCAGCTGTTACAGACTCTGGTTTCAGCCTGAAACTTTCCCTCCTTATCCTGTTTGGAGACCCAGAAAATGCAGCTCAGCATCTGTGGCTGACTGGAGGCTGCAGGGAATGTTGTTTACCTGGACTTCTGCACCAAGTTCCCTGACCTGGTTGAACACAGCCTTCTGTCTGTCTGTCCTGTTTGCCTCCACAGTCGAGTGTAAAACATGGGAATGGTGGGAAGGGGAGGCCCTGGAGTCACTGGAAACATCTTCACAACTCCTGCTGCAGTTTTCAAACGCTGAGCAAGTGTTGATGTTCCTTCAGTCAGGGAATATCTAACAAGTGCTGGATTATATTCCCAGAGATTCCAGCTGGGAGGGAGAGATGGAGCTGGAAGAAAGGCTGCAAAGAGAGAGGGGCTTATCTTAGCGTGGCTTTGCTCTTCAGGAGACCTTATTTGGCCCCGTCTGAATAACACGCCACTAGGCTGGTAAATAAAGCAACCCTGGCACTTCTCAGGCATCCTGTTTTTCATTAAAGAGCCTTGTTTAGGGAGCTGCATGTTTTCTGGAGCTGCTGGAGGGAAATGTGCTGCTGGGGCTCTGATGAATGGCATAATAATCCTGCTAAATGTGTCATGAATAATTCCCATCTCGAGTTTACGAAGAGGAGCTGATATGTTGGTCTGCTGCCCACCTTCTTCCTCAAACTGATGTGATTCTGGCCAGGAAGAAGGATGTTAGTTTCTCTGTTGAATTGGACTCAAACTGTTCATCTTTCCTTTGTTTTCCTGTCTCTGTTTATCTTTGTGCTCAAATTCATGGGAATGTTTTCTCTCTCTGCCCCTCAGTCTGCTGGTTATCCTCATTAATGTGTAAAGTTCATGTAACATGTGGAGAACCTGATCAGCTGGTCGAGACCAGACAGAATTTATCTGGAAAATAATGTTCAAGTTGCAGCTCAGATTGTTGGACACAGTCTGAGCTGATGTTTGACTGGAATCTGAAGACACGATGAAATGAGAAAACTGTCAACACCGTGATTTGGAAGTTGGAAATGTACAACAAAAGAAATAAAAAAACAAATGGAAGAAACAAGAAACAGTTTGTAACTGAACTGTAATAAATCAGCTGAAGGAAAGTCAGACATAAACCATCATTCAGATGTTCTAGTGTGATCTGAAATGTGCCGTTCATTCTCAAACTCTTGAATGTGGTTAATTAACATCACCCCCAAAATGCTTGTACGTCAGACAATGTTTCCACGATGACATCACCGTCCTCATGATGGTTAAGACGTCATTTCTGTACAGAAGAGTGGGCCAAAATTCTTCACTGCTGATTATGAAAATTCTTTGCCTGTTGACACAAACTTTTGATGTTTTCTTGTTCTTGTTAATGCAAAGGAAATTACTTTTTCTGTAGGGCCAGGGTAGCTTGGACAGCTTTTGCCTTGTGAACATCTTTAAGTGCATAAAATCATTTGCAATAAAAACTCATCAAAAGAGTAATATTCAAGACAATGGTCATTTTCCTTTTAGTCACACTTCTCAAAGTTGGTTAAGCAGCCCAACGAATTGGTCTGTAGCTTGTCACAGGAAAAAAAAAACTTTAACAAGAATCTGGATGAGAAGAAGTGAGACATTTATTAAAACCCTGCAAAGTGAGAACAGAAATACAGAGTCAGAGGACTCAGTCAGCTCTGTTCAAGCTAAAAGCTGATTCTGGCTGCCTTATAGGTTCTGAAGTTCCAGAGCATCTTGGGTCTCTGCAAAGCTCCTCAGCAGATATCCACTGTCTCTGACATCAGAACTCTGGTGCCAGGCCTCCAAACTCAGTACTTGTCCAACTCCAGCAGCCATTGGATGGAAACCAAAGAAAGCAGATGCCAGTGTAATTTCTGAAGTCCAGTTTGAGATGAAACAGAGCTGTGAATAAGGATCGCCTGCAGACTCCCCATCATCGATCCCTTTGGAGTTGGGACGTCATCATGATTAATGTTGGTCTACCTGTTTTATTCAACCACAGAGGGCAACAGACAGGCAACAGTCTGAGGGGCACGGCGGAAAAGCTGAGGCTTTGGAGAGGCTGGATTGAGATTGAAGAGACGCTGCAGCAGGTTGCTGCTGAGCCACAGGTTTGGATAACAGCAATAATGTCAGAGGAGGTCACAAAAGTTCACCTCAGGCCAGAAGTCCAACCTACAATATTGTGGAAAACCTGGACAAATAAAGCCGTCCTGACCTTAATTAACTCCATGACTGGGTCAATCATTGCATGTTTGCTAAGCTCTTAGTAAAAGTCAGTTCCTCCTTTTAAATGAAAATAAGCACAAATAAACAATAATTACACAGACGCTGAACGCTTCAGATGGTTAGTCAGTGGAATAACTACTCTGGATAAACCCCAAAGGAACCCACAGCTGAGAACCTCAGAACCTCTGAGTCATGGGCACATAATGTGACAGGAGTAATCAGCTGTGGCATGGTTATTTATAGTCCAACTATTTCTTCTAATTGTCTGGATTTCACTGAAGTAGCAGAGAGCAGACATGGTAACTTCAGCTTTAAGCAGCTGGTCCAAAGGAAGCTGGACAACTTTGTTTATGGATATAATTAATGCAGAGCAACTGATCCGTCCTCCCACCCCCACTTGTTTCTACTCAGGACAGCAGAGAAGCTGGTGTCTGTCTTCAACAGGTGATGACTGTGAGTGGGAACATTTTACAGATCACCAGTCCATAAAGGAGCCAAGCAGACTATTTGCTGAAACTGATTCTGGTTTTAAATTATAGGTTTTCTAACCTCCAGAGGCAGCCGGCTGTGCTACAGTGCTAATGCTAGCTAACATAAACAGGAACAACAAATGCAGATTCAGTTTCAGCAGCTGTTTTATGTTTTCCATCTGTGAAAGTTTTCAGTTGCTTTGTCCTCCAGCTTCCGGACCAAACAAATCAAATCATGAATCTTTAGCAGCTAAAATCTATTCAACCTTTTTGACATAATAAATGAAACTCCATCAGCAGCAGCACAGCAGCTCCTGAACAGACATTATTTGTCCATTGGATCTCTAATCCTCAGCGGCTCAGACAGACAGCCTGCTTCTGTCAGACTCATGCCCGCCTCCCTCTCCTTCCCTCTGGGGGCCGCTGCCCCTGAACCGGCCTAAAGCAGCAGCAGGATGTTCGCAGGCTCAGCCTCTGTGCAAGGAAACATGAGCAGGCGCAGATATTCAGAGTCCCGGGCCGCCGGATAAAACCAGAGGAGGAGACGGCGGTCCGTGTGGTTGGAGCTCAGAGACTCAGGCGGGGAACATGTGAGAGGGGCATGGGCGGCTGGGAGCGGGATTATTGTTCAGCACAGCCGAGAGACGCAGGAGGGAGCCGGGGAAGGTAACTGCCGCAGATCCACTCACTGGTTGAATGAAAGGACAGGTTGAGATGTTGTGAAGGCGCAGATCCAGCTGCTGCAGCCCGACTTTGAATCAGTCGCATTACTGCCAGCATCACTTTAGTCGATGTCAAGGAACTATTGCAGCTGTTTTCCACGAAGCTGCTGCTGCTGCTGCTGCTGCTGGATCCGCGTCCGAGACAGATCAGCTGATAATAGTGATGAAGCTGCAGAGAGAGAGAAAGAGCAGGTCGTTTCTGAAGCGGGATGGTTGGTTGATTTGCTTCAAATTGTAGCTTAGAGTCGCTTTAACAGAATTCACATGAATTTCTTCCTGGAGAATAAATGAGATTTGCACCATCCACAGTTTGCGTGTCTCTTCGTGGGTTTTTCCCCCACAGCGCAGCAGGAAAGTGGATGTAGAACCAGTAACTGTTCCGCTGTCCGCTCCGACTCATCCCGGATTTATTTCTTAGCTGATTGCGCTAATTAATGCGCAATGAAAGTGCGCAGAAAGAAGCGCTTCTCCGCATTAGGAGCGGGAGGAGACTGAATGGAGCAAACAGGTTGTGATCGTTTCCAAAGAGACACTGAAGTGGAGTCAGAGCGCCGCGGCTCTGAAGCTGCTGCATGTGGAGGAGTTTAGATGAAAGGTTTAGTTCACATGATCCTCAAACTGAATGTGATCTATTCTTCCGCAGGAGAGACGCGGGGACAATTTTCCTCCACGAACCTTTTGGATCTGAGCGCAGCAGAGAGATCTGCGGACCGAGCGGCCAAAGATGAACACCGTTGTGTTTAACAAGCTGAGCAGTCAGGTCCTGTTTGAGGAGAAGGCGAAGGAAGTGGAAATGAGCAGCAGGAATTACCTGGAGGTCATCGACGGCCAACATCCAGACCTCCTGTGCAGCAGCCCGGCCATCAGAGACAGCCAGGCGGCCAGACACAGGCGGAGCGGGTATGTGAGGCTCTCTGTTCCGGTAGAGGCTGCTGCTCCGCATGCGTGGATGTGGGTGAAGGAACCCACGGGGGGAATATTTGACAGCTTGGTCAACCTGCTGGTTGCTCGTTAGCTGAGGGAGAAACGAGAAAATCTCTCCCCAGATCTGGGGATTAAATCTGCGGGTTTTGCGCAAATAAGCGCAACAAATGAAACATCTAAACCGGAGCTTTAAAGGCTGATATGAGTTTAGATTAAAGTCGAAATATTATTAAACTCCATCAGCAGTAGCACAGCAGAGTTTTTATCATGTGCATGAATTAATAAAATCATAAACATGAGTTATGTTTTTGAAGACGTGCGTAAATACGCATTTGGTCCAAATTTGGCTAAAATGATTTTAAAAGCGTCTCCGGTCAGACTCCTGTAGTTTCTACATATTTTCGTACTGAAGTTGTGATGTAGAACAATCTGACAGATCCGATAATAAACCTTTTTCTAGATGCTGCTGATCTACTGACCATTAAAGCTCTGATCAGAATTTAGGTCAGAATTAAGAAGCAGCTGATATTTGTTAAGTAGCTCGTTGCTCTAGAGATCCGAACCTAAAGACAATTAATTTAATGAATGTGTTAAATAATTATTTGATTAATCAGCGAATCTAAGCATTTATTTTCTTTTCACAAGAAAAGAAAATAAAAGTAAAGTTTTGAATTTTTAGCATCTAACCAAAAAAAATGTAAACAAAGCTTTTCCCATTAAAGTATGTATTGTCTAAAGTGGGCCGTCAGCGTGACGTAAATATACAGGAGGAAACCCTGAATATATAATGTTCAAATGAAATATGTAAGATAGAGAAAAAAATTACAATAAAAAAAATGCTTAATATATGAAGTAAGATGAAACTGACATGGAAGCGAGTAAAAATAGGCCCTGATTCATCCCTCAGCGTAATAAAAAAATAAAAATAAATTAAACAGTTAAATGTTGGAAACTGTAACCACAAATATCATATTACTGTACTATTTTCACCTTCTTTAAATTTAAATCTTTTAGGCATTATTATCTTCATACGCTATGATTGAAACAAGATTAATTCAAACCATACGCACACATGTTGGCGAAGCGTTTAGCGTCAAATTCAGGCAGTGCTCTATCTCACTGCCTGAATTTATTTTATTTATTTTTTTTACAGTTTCATAACAAACATTTTCTGTCAAGCTGAATATAATTAAGCAGAGATTCATCAAAAAAGATACATCTAAGTCTTCAGTGAGTACATTTGCGTAATTTTGCGCAAAATTCTCGTCCACTAGAGGGAGACAAATCGCATCCTTGGTATCTGTACAATCGACATCAACAGTCATCAGTGGCAAAGTGTCTGCAGGCTGCCTGTGTGCGACATGGAGACAAATTCACCACGATGGACAACAAAACGTTATTTTAATCACCAACTGCAGGAAACTGAGGAGGCTCTATCCTCCATGTTTGTTTCATGGAGCCGATGATGGAACTGAAATGTGATAGACACATGTACTGCTGGAGAGGTCAAATAGTAGATCTGTGCGCACACACAGGTTCTCTGTGGAGGGAAGCAGATGGAACTTTTGCTTAAAAAAATAACCATTCAACTCGTAACAATCGATGCGTCACCAAATCGCTTCCCCAACTCCTCATCTGTTTCCAATAGATAAATCCTCCTTTAGCTCTGTGATCCAGTTCCCTGCATGAAGAGCCGGTCTGAATGGATCTGACATTGTCTGGAACAGGAAGCAATTAGAGGAGAAGATCGTTTGGTTTGCTTGGATCGGCTGTTTGTTAGGCTGAAATGAGCAAAGAGAGGAAAGAGCTGCAGAAACATTCAGGATCAGGTGAAGGAATGTTCTCTAGCAGAGCTCTGGGGTCAAAGGTCAGAGTGAAATGCGCTCCACCATGTTCAAGCTGATCCAGATTACAAGGAAAATATTTGGAGAACCAGAACCTCGGGCCCGCTTTGAGGTCCGACTGAAATGGGTTCCATCTGCAGCCAGTGGAGCCGTTTTGGGAGCTAAAGGAGAAGTGGAGAGCAGTACCACACTGACATCTGCAGGTTCAGGTGTTCCTCCTGTGGGTTCAGGACGTTTCTCTGATTCATCCGTCGACATTTTAGACTCGCCGTGAATTCCTGCCGTCTGCATGCCGAGGCCCCGGGGCGTGTCCGGTTGTTTGCCTGCGTCTAAACGCCGTCCTCTCTGCCGGTGCACAGGGGTCGTCCCAGCGGCAGCAAAGTGCGACACAAGCGCCAGGCCCTGCAGGACATGGCGCGGCCGCTCAAGCAGTGGCTCTACAAGCACAGAGACAACCCGTACCCGACCAAGACGGAGAAGATCCTGCTGGCGCTCGGCTCACAGATGACTCTGGTCCAGGTGAGAAGCTTTCTTCTGCTCCGTCTCCAGGAGGAGAGAAAGAAAAGTCACACAGACAGGAGAGTGACCAGGCTGCTGGAGTTTAGATGGTTGAGCTTTTCCTGTTCCTGGATGTTTAGCAGCAGCTGAGCAGCAGTGAAATGTTTCCTCTGCCTTCCAGATCCTCCTGCAGCTTCTCTTCTCTCTGCTGAGCGTCTCCAGCTTTGGTTGTTTCTTCCAAAAGCTGCAGCTCAGCTTCACCTCATGTCCCAGAGAGACTAATGGTGTCAGAACTAAATATGTTTTGTTGAATCGTAATAAGTCCTGCTGAATTTTTCTCTACTCCAGAAGAATAGATGTTTACCTGTTTGCAAATTATTCATAAAGGATTTTCTGAGAAGTGCACCGATTGCAGTTTTCTGGCTGAAAACTGGTCTATAAAATGTCTAACTTGCCGATTCTGATTTTGGCTGCTACTGATGTTTTTTGTCTGAAATGTTGCTAGATGTAGCAAGAAAGTTGTTGAGTTGGCAACCGTGGGGTGACGACTGTTAACCCCAAATGTGCAGACATGACCTGTCAGTCGAGCCTCTCTCAATGCAAAGGAAAAGACGAATGTGGTTGATTTTTAGACCTTTGCCGAGGTAAATGAGGTCGACGTCACAGAATACTGATCTCCCATAATTAACAAATTCAGGGGCCAAATTATTATGTACCTAGTTCTGTTCTCACTTTCTGAATGGTAACACAAGTCTTGTTTTTGCTGATCAGTAACATGAGAACAGATAATTATAAATCTTTAACCTCTCAGTCGTTAGATATTTTTTGGACTGAGCAATTGATCATTTTGTCCCACAGTGTGGACATGAACTCAGATGTCTTTCTGTCTTTCCACTGATTGCTGCTGAGGACAGCCCAGTTCTTCCACTGTTTAGTCCAGACAGACGGCTGTTCAGCCCAGTGGCGTTGAATGCATCACTTCCTGTGTGTTTTCCCCTGCAGAGGCCGACCTGGCAGCAGGTGTTAAACAGCAGCTAAATCTGTCATGTTGCAGCGCAGCATTAGCTTTATTCCATGTCCATGTTGTGAGATGGAGCCCATGATCCCAGGCCGTCTCCATGGTTCCTGAGCTCCGTCTCCGTGGTAACAAGCCGTCTCCTCTGGGACCTCCCGTCCTCATGGGGACGCCGTCCCTTCCCCTCCCAGTCCTGCTGGCCGACTGGCTGCAGACTGGAGACGGTGGGACGGTTCAGTTAATGAGAAATGTGATCCTGAAGGAGAGGACGTGAAAACTAAGTAGTCCAGCATGAGGACGCCTGCTCCCGGCCGTTCATAAGCAGCTTGAAATCTATTGAGCCTGGAAAGTTGTTCCAGTAGAACATCTCATGGTGTCCAGTCCCAGTGGACGGAAGAGCGGCGGCTCTAGTGTCTCTTTACTGATCTAAAGACAGAGATGGAAAAAATGTCTTATTGGAGGGAGGCTGGACGTGTCCAGAAGAAGCAGGATGGGACATGCGTCTCAGTGGGAGCATTAGATCATGAAATGATGCGTTCACTGGCCGTCCGCCGATTCTTTGTACACAGTAAAAAGCGTCTCCACTGAGGACGACACGTTTAGTCTGGCTGTGGATTTGGACAAGTGTGGACTCTAGACATTAACACGTCTTCCTGTTGGCCGTGTGTGTCCCATTCCCTTCCCTTTGTCCCCCTCAGGTGTCCAACTGGTTCGCCAACGCCAGGAGACGCCTGAAGAACACGGTGAGGCAGCCAGACCTCAGCTGGGCGCTCCGGATCAAACTCTACAACAAATACGTTCAGGGCAACGCCGAGAGGCTGAGCGTCAGCAGCGACGACAGCTGCTCCCAAGGTACGCCTCACCTGCTGCTCTGAGGACAAACTGTCCAAACTGCACAAACTCTTGGATCTGATGTTCTGAGTTCAGAACCAGAACGCTGCATGTTCTCCTTCTGTCAGTCGGTGGGGCTGACAAATGTGCAAACACAGGCTGGCTCTCATGAGAAGATCCGGCCCGTTTTGGTGAGGAAGCGCTAGAGAGTCAAAGTTCAGTCGTCCTGCAGTGAATGAACAGAGTTCAGAGGCTGTGGTGTCAGTAATCTCTCCCTCAGTGAGTGAAGAGGAGAAGCTGAGCGTGTGGCTCCCAGAGGAATGTGTGCTGGTGTTTGTGTTGTGTGTGCCGCAGGCCGCTGCTCCACCAGAGGCTCCGTATATCTCCCTGACTCGTCTCCCTGTCACATTCTGGTTCTGGAGCGATCCGCAGCCCGCTCCCACTGCTGGCCCGTGTGCTGAAAGGCCCTCCATTATGTTTTGCAGCCTATGCTTTTGTTCCAGAGACTATTTCTGGGAGCAGATCTGACCCCGCTGACCGTGTCTTCATTCCTCTTACTGTCCTGAAACGGTCCAGCTTGTTATGGAGCTGCAGCAGCAAATCCAGCATGAAGGAAAAACTGTTTCCTGCTTGGAGTCCAGAGCAGATGAGATGTTCTGATCAGGAGAACAGTTTAATATTTTTATTGGATTAAATGAAAAGGTCAGATTGTTTGGAGACACAGGAGATGCTGGAAGAACCACATGGTTCTGATTAATGGAAGCTCTCATCTTAATGTGGACCAGGCTGAACCAGACATCTAACCCGGCCAAATGACAGAACTGCAGTCCTGAAGTGACGTGTCTCTGATCTCCCTGCTGCCAGAGAATCTCTGGGTTTTCATCAGTTTTATCTTCCTCCTGTTTCTTTCATCAGGTGGGAAGCTGGGCTTTAATTCAGTCTCCTCAGCTGCAAAGCATTCTGGGAAGGATTTAATTCTGCAGGGGACGGAGTTCGAGTTCAGATGGAAAGGAAATGGACCAGCATTCATTCCGGTTTGGTTCTGGATCTGAAGTCTGGACTGGGCTTTGTGTTCTGGAGGCGATGCCAACATGTGGGCAGGAGCAGAAGGCTGGAGTCTCCTGGTTCTGCTGCTGGAATTAAAGATTAGCTCCAAATAACCGTTTTCCTTCAGACTGGTGAGCAGAACTGAGACAATAACTGAGCCTGGAGTCCAACATCTGATGGAGGAAATGAGTCATTACAATGTCCACTTCCACTGATTGTTGTTAGTGACTTTATGACCACATACAAACTGATGGGACCTGAATGCAGCGACCCAGATGAAGACGGAGAGACTGGAACCAGTCGGCTCCACTGGTTTACATCACCATATGTATATACAGGCCTTGTGCTGCAGTCTTTACTGTTTCTGCATCAATGTGACCAACAACAGATGTTCTTTAACCACAGAGAGTTCTACAACCCAACGAGTCGATTGAGCTCTTATTTTAGGTGGAGAGAGACTTGAAGACGAGATTCCCTTCAGATTAGGGTTAGAGTTAGGGTTAGGGTTAGGCTAACCCTACGCCATGATCAGTAAAATGAAGAACAGACCTGAGAGACATACCAACAGAGATCAGTTCAGACAGTTTTTCTCATTGGCTGTGGAGAGTTGAGGTTCATTTTACATGTTCTACGTTGTTAACTGATCCCAGTTAAGAGTCGGGACAAGAGCCTGAATAAAGATGATATTTATCTTATACTACAGATCACCATGGCAACAGAAGTTGGTTCTGAAGTTTTCAGAGATGGTTCTTGTTGTGGAGAAGACTTCCTGTCCTCCACCTACAGAACAGTCATGTGAGCATGTCCCGATGTTGCAGATGGAGACAACCCTCAGAGGACTCAGAGCGGTCCTGAGGATCTCTCCAAGCCCTTGTACCAGAGCGTCATCAAGAAGGAGGGCTCCCCCATGGTGGGCGTGGCCATCGCCATGGACCCAGGGCTGCGTTCTGCCGTGGAGGCCGAGGACTACGTGTCTCCACCCAAGTACAAGAGCAGCCTGCTGCACCGCTACCTGAACGACTCTCTGCGGCACGTCATGGTGGCCAACGCTGTCATGGACGCCGCAAGAGGAACCACTCTGGCTCCTTCAGCTCCAACGAGTTCGACGACGAGCTGCTGTCGCCATCGTCCTCTGAAGCTGAGGCCCATTTCGTCTATCGAGCCGGTAAGGAGACCACCGACTCTTCCAGGAACTCTCCAACACACACCACATTCCTCATGTCTGATCTTTGTCTTTCTGGACGTCTGTTTTCATTCCTGCAGCTTGTCCATTATGTCCAGCTGTCTGTCTGTCCCTCTGCGGGACCTCTAATATCTCTCCTGCTAACTCTCTGTCTTCTTCCTTTAATTGAACATGTTGGATGTGTTGCTTAATCTTCTCCTCATGGTTGCTGAAATGGAGAAGCTGTTCAGTAGCTTCTTGAAGTATTTTCTCAAATTTAAACAAGCTGCAGTTCATCTGAAACACTCAAGCATATCCAGTAACCTGCACACTGTCAAACCCACACACACTGGACCACTGGTCGTCTCTGAGGCCGTCCACAGAGGTGGGAGGAGTTTCACCTCCAGCTAACCAGGGTCTAACAGGTCAGACACAACAAGGCCATGTTGAAGACTGTCAGGCTGCTGTTTGTCCCGTCTTTGATCCTCTGTGGCTCCAGATGAGGGAGCAGAGCAAAATGTCCAACAGGCTTCTTGAGGCCGAGAGTTGAATGTGGGACCTTTGCAGCCCAAAGCGTCTGGAGGCTGCAGGAGTTCCTGCAGCGTTTCTGAGATGTAACCAGTCGAGGTCAGCTCTGATTGTATCGGCTGAGAACACTGGGTCTTTGTTCAGGTGGACTTCACATCCAGTAGTTACATTTTCCCTTTGTGTTGAACACGACCAGAACAAGGAGGGTCCGGATCTGGACTGGACTGTTGGAGGGAAGAGCTGCTGTTATTGTGTCTCTTTTGGGCAAAAGTGTTTCTTCTTGTCTGAGAGTGAAGCAGACAGAGTGTGTGTGTCTGAAATGAAGCAATGAGTCCGACAGGAACAATTAAAACCCTTTGACCTGAGCCAACGTCAGGCTGTTTTCACTGCAGCAGATTTGATCAAAATCCCAGAAGGGCTGAATTCAGCTGGCTGACCTGCTGCCTTTAATAGACACTGACTGTTTTATCTCTCTGGTTGTTATCATTTCTTGCTGCTGACGTCTCCCTCTTGGCCTCCTTGGACTCTGATACATTCACACAAGTTTTACTCTGTTACACGTGACAGAAGCTTGTTGGGTCAAATTGAAAGATTCATTCAAAAGGGACAAGCTCCTTCTGGGAAAACCAGATCTGATCCAAATTAGAATAAGAGTTGAGAAAATAAAAAGTTCACTCCACATCTGATTTTTGAGGAACAAAGCAAATGAAAAACTGCAAAGAGAGAAAGAGAGAGATGTTTTCAAGCTCAAGTTTTTCTCATTTCCTGCAGTTTTTTTCTCCTTCAAATTCCAGATATTTCTTTAGAGAACACATTCTTCTTTTACAAAGAGTTTTATGTTTTATAGCGAGAGACAAATGTGTCCCTGTTCAACAGATTTGACATAAATCTGTTCTTCTATCACCTCCACAGAGGACACAACGTCCAAATAAATCTGATTTAAGATTCCTGAAAGCTTCAAGCCCAGACTGGGTTCTGCTCTCTGGCTTTAGAAGAAGATCGTCACATCTTCAGTTTGTTCAGGGAGGTTTTTGGTCGTATTGTCTTGGTAAGTTCCAGTCTGTAACAAAGTTGTGATTGGACAGGGAAAAGTGGTGTACCTGGTAGCTGCCGTTCCATTGGTTCAAAGTCCATTTGTGTCCCAGGTGGTTGTTGTGGGCTCAGCCAGAACTCCTGCCTACAAAGAGCCGTCAGACGTGGCAGCAAATGGAGGTCATAGATTGGCTCCAGTGAAAAACTAAAGTCCAGTCGGCTTGAAAGGAATCCCACTGGTGAAGCTCCAAGACCTCAAACATCACATCCACACAATCTCCAATTTTGCAAAATTGGAGATTGTGTTTTTTCTTCCGCATTTTAAGCCCAACTAACTGGATCAATTATTCTTTTTCTCAATTCCATTGAAGATGGATTTGAGAATAATGAATGGATCACCTAACGTTGTCTTATTATTGATTTACAGAAAGTTACTTTTGTTAGACTTCTAGGATGAATTGCTTTTGCATATATGGCCATATGATGATAATTTTCAATAAATGTAAAAGCTGGATGCATAATAAAATGGCATCTGTTAAAATAAAAATGTAGATCACTTGTGACGTTTTGATTTGACAAACTTTGTTTAGCAAATTTAAATTGAATTTATCTTAGTTATAAGCTTGTAAGGAAAATGTATTGATCTTTAAACACAGCAGTCAAAATGACCTCTTGTTGCTGATTTAGTGATAAATCTCAGATGGTGGATCTCTGTCACTGGGAGATGATGTGATGTTGTTTCTGCCACTTCATGGACACAGACTGAGGACAGCAGCAGACTGAGACCAGCGTGTTCATGCTGTCTGTGAAGCTGCAGAGAAACGTTCCCAAACATCAACACAGACACAGTTTACATGTAGGCAGCTCCCCGACATGGACCTGGAAGAGAGAGGAATAAAACGCTCTCTCAGTCTGAGGGGCTTTAAATGGTCGACACACCGAGACTTTGTGGGACAATCAGGCTCACACACACCATCAGATGTGGAGATGTGAGGAACACAGCTGTCCGTCCGCTGAGGGAGCCGCACTGCCCGACTCTGTGGAAAACACAAACCGTTTCCATTTTAAAAGCCGAGTCGGCTGCAGAACAATAGGTAGCCTCTGTGTTCCCACGGGATGGAAGAAAAGAGAGCTTCACAACCAGAGAGCAGAGGTGTAACCCAGTCGGGACACATACAGAGGGCAGCTGAGCTCCCAATGCGAACAGCAGCAACATAATGATGCAGTAAGTCCTGCACAAACATGTCATTTGGCCTCCAGATCCCCAAAAAAGGCTGCTTTTGTCCACATGTAAACACTTACAAATGTGAGTAATGTTACCCTGTGGTTACTGCTGTTTTTCTTTTTTTTTTTTCCACACTAATGTGAGCGTTTTATTTGCCGCCAACAAGAGCTGATCATTCCCGGGAATGTTTCAGAGAAAGCTGTGATAACAGCTCCCAGTGGAGGACGGTCAGTCTTCTGCTGCCTCTTCTGGACATGCTGTAGGACAGCAGCAATGAGAGCCTCATGCAGTCATCATCAGGACCTTTATGTCAGTCACTGTTTTCTGCTTCCAGTTCCAGACTGGATGTTCCAGGACATGCTGCAGGACGCCAAACAACAATTTGATTTGCTAATCGACGGGGTATTGTCATTTCCTATTGGGCTATGAATAATTCATGCATTCACAGTTCTGTTTATTCACAAATATGAAATTAGACTCGGTCTAAGAACTTTGGACTCCTCATGTGTTTTGGTTGAGTCCCCAAAGAGGCTGCATGGTGCAATGTTGGCATGATTGAAAAAAAAAAGAGGAAACGCAGCTTCTTTCTGATTCATCACCTGGGCTGGTCACCCTGGATCACATGGATCAGGGAGGAGGTTTCCAGAACACCTCGGGTCACACCTCTGTGGAGGTCTCCATCCTCAGATTATGGAGACCGAGGGAACGTCAGTGAAATAGAAACTCCCAGAAAAAGACATCTCTGACATTCTTAATACCTTTGGACTAAATGGAAACTTTCAGATCATTTTCCTCTTTTGAACATTTTCTGCTCATCCAGTCATCTCTAGCTGGTAAAGACCAAACGTCTTAAATGTTTCGTGAACTTAAGGAGAGCGCCTGGAGGCTGCAGCGCTAGAAAATCCAGATGTTCTGCTGTCTTTTAATGCCTCATGAAACTCCAAGCTTGTGTTGTCATTTTCACTGCTGGGCAGATCTGAGCGAAGGCTGGACGCGAGACAGAAGACAGGTTGAGGTCTGAAAACACCAAGAACTCTCAGTAAACAGCTGAAGTAAACACTCTGGCTGCCATAAAGACAACTTTACTTTCATTGTTTAATGACTTTGCTGTTCCTCACTAATGTTTCACAGATGAGATGGAGATTGGTCCCATTGAGGAGGGGGGAGGAAAGCCAGCAGGCGGCCATCTTTCTCCCACTGACTCACTCGCTGCCTTTTCATTCCTCTCAGATCTGTTTCGCTCCGTCTTTTCAATCTGATTTCTTCAGACAACTCGATTATGCTGGCGGCCTCCATTTGTTTTCCACCTAAATATTACACCATGGACTTTATGAGTCATCAGAAACATCTTTCAGCTCCATCCTATCAGTCACCTTTACGCGTGAAGCCTTCTTGCTAAAACGTGTTTTTTCCTCCAGCTTCTTAAATAAAGACAGAAACCAGAGCAGCACATGTTTGCTGAGGACACGGTGTCCACTGCAAGAACAAAACACGAGGCAAAAAACACACTCACACATCCACTAATCTGCTGAACATGCAGGTTCTCATCATCAACATTTATTTAACAAGGTTAAAAAAAACTCCTTGAGATTAAAAATCTCTGTTTCTAGAGTGTCCTGGTGTTCTGACCCAGAGAATCTTCTGAGCTTTTCTCTCTCTGCTTTCAGAAGCCACAGACCACGGAACAAGTCAACATGACAAGTGAGTCGACCTTCTCTCCCCAGATATCCTGAGTCCAATCACCGGCTGAACGTGAGCTGTAACGCTCTGTGTTTTGTTCTCTGTGTGGGTGTTTGCGTGTTGTGCCGGTCGTCAGGGGCAACGGCGGCGGCGCGGCGACGCAGAAGGAGAAGGTGAAGGCCAAAGATGAGACGTACTGGAAGGAGATCAACGCCGCCATGGCCTTGACCAACTTGGCTCAGGGGAAGGACGGCGTCTCCGGGACGACCAGCTGCATCATCCAGAAGTCGTCCCACATAGCTGAGGTGAAGACTGTGAAAAAACCTTCAGCTGCTGCTGCTGAGGTTTTAGCTCTGACGTTATCTGTCTACGCGAAGCAGCAAACATTCCTCTCTCAGCAAACAGAGGCCAAATAAACTCACCTTGACAGAGGAACAACTCGTGCTGGGGGAGAAGAAAAGTGTTTCGAGTTGAAAAATGTCAGTATTTGCTCCTATTGAAAATGTGTAAAAGATTTCATGACCATCCTTTTCTTAAAATTAGAAACTTTTGTAACATTATTTTCTCATGACTCTTTTTTTTTATTTTTATTTTTACTGGTACAAATTTTGTATTCTCCAAAGTGCCTTTGTTTGTTCTAGCAGATCAGCTCTCTGATTGTCAAGATCTACAACAATCAGAACCTGATTGCTATAAAATAAAAGTCGGTGACGGTGAAGCTTCACTGTCACCTTGACTTTGATCCTTAGACAAGGTGTTTATATGAACCACTATAGCCTTAAGCATATATTATTGTTGCCTGCATGTGTCAACTGGTTCTGTTTTGGATCAAAACTCTTCTTTTCCTCATTGAACATGGGTCCATCATGACCCCTGTTCATGTGGGTCATAATGGACATAATGAGTTCAGAAGTGTCGCTGTCTGACACTCAAGCTGTTGTGATCAGAGACCTCACGAAAGAATTGAGCTGCACCATTTCTCTGTTTCTGGTGCTCAACATTTCAATTAGAACGTGTTTTAATGGAGCGATGAAGGAAAGACAAAGTTCCATGACTTCATCTGCTGGGACAACAGAAGAACCACAAATTGTCTGTTATTATTCTGTTCTGTTTACGGCCAGTCAACAGAACCCTGTCAGGGTCAACAGTACAGTCAGTAAGTCAGGAAGGAGGTGAAATGAGGACAAACAGTGAAGCTCATTCTAATCATTTTGTAAATTAAAAGGTTCTGAATCAATGAACTGAAGTCGTCGTCGGTGATCCTGAACAGAACCGATGCTTTAACGGGGAGAACCTTGTTCCCCCGACAACAGAGGAGTCGTCACGGAGATTGTAGCATCACACAGTAAATCAGGACACGGAGGGATGAAACAGGAACGAGATGACTTTGTTGTATTTATATCAAAGTGGTAACCATCATTGTTTATTATTATTTACTAATATATTTGTTTATTCGGATGAAGACTGGATGTTCAATCCAATGACCATGTATGTATCTTCTTGTGCTCTCAGATTTGTTCTCATGTACAATTTCTTTTATAAATTGTTAGTTTGTAACAACAATGAATAAACCTCTGAATGGAGCGAGTCACGTCTCTTTTTATGCACTGAAATTAACAGTGACAGAACAATGGAAAGCGTTTGCAACCGAGCATCACCAGAAAGTTTCATAAACTCTCAGATTTTATTTCACATTTCATAAAGCAAAACACTGACAAATAACTGCCTTTTGTTCTGAGGTTAAAGGTAGTAAAAATATTTAGTTGAATTATGGGTTGGACATTAATATAGCATTAGCAGAAAAAAACTTCAGGAATTATTCTGAGCAGGTATCTCATATTCCCACATGAAACATTCTAAAACTTGGTAGCTCCTCATGACTGGACGTGAGCACCCTGTTGTAAAATAATGAGGCCGAAGCTGATCTGCAGATCATTTCTCTGACCTGTATCAATCCATTGGCAGCAGCAGGTCTTCCAATCATCTGACCCTGGATAAACGATGGTGCCTTGGAGAGGTTTAAATGGCTCTGAATGGAAGAAATTCACCTCTCCTTTGTCCAGTTCTTGCTCTTTCTGTCAAGTCCTCGATGACCATAACATGAACATGGAACCGTTCTACTCAGGGATCTCTGGAAACATATCACAACCTGACATGTTTTTCTACTCCGTTAGCTTCCCTGATGAGGCTCTAATTATCTTTGGGCCATTTGCTTTGAACACTCGTCATTCCTCTGACCCGTCCACAGTCGGGATGGAGAGAAACAGGAACAGACTGAATAATAAAACCGATGTTAAGTTTTGGAGCAGAGCTTTGGATCAATCGGCTCTTTCAGAAAGGTCTTGCAGGTCATTCACCTGTCAGTCCTTCACCTCCTGACCCTGTTGTTGCCAGAGGGACTTTAACAACATCCAGCTGAGAGCTGAACACCTCCACCCGTGTTGCTCCTCGGTTGGACGGACAGGCTTGTTTTGGAAAAGTGAGGAAGAAAAACGTCCCATCTATCCATCCACCACCTGGAGCTATTTTCTCTTTAAATACTGATCAGACCTTGTGTTTCACACATCAAGGTTAAGCAGGAACAGATGGGATGTGCTGACTTTGGTCAGGTAGAAACTATGTCCCAATTAAGAGCTGAAAGCTTTCCCTGCAGTGAAGAAACTTTCCACTGGATGGTGGCAGAACAATCTGAAGTCAAGATCTGAATGAGCAGAAGGAGAAATATCTCACTCCAATTGATCATATTTCATCTTTCTACCACATGGCAGAGTGGCTTGACTTCCCAGTGACCATCTGATCCTGTGTGATCTGAGCAGACACCGTTGGAGCGTGATGAGGATGGAGAAGGTTTCTCTAAGCCCGTCCATCATGAGCCCGTTGGGTCTTGTTAAACGTCCCAGGTGTTCCTGAACTGGCACCGTTCCTCCTGACCTTCAGAAAGCTCCACCAGAAATGACAAATCCTTCCTCAGACTGAAGATTATGTGGTCAAACTAAAGGTGACCAACTGATATTAGAGGGCTATTAAACTGCTTCACTCTTCATGTCCTCTGTCCTTTGTCTTTCTGCAAGTCTGTCCTTCCAATCACCAAGTTTACAACAGAGCCGTGCAGAGTCTCTCTGGGGAACACTGAACTGATTCAACATGGGTCAGTTCTCTTGGCAGGAGCTCAGTGACTGTCAGGTTTGGTCGTCTGTTCAGGATGTTGTAGTCGTGGCTTGAGGCACCGCTGCCCTTCTCTCCTCTTAACCCGTTTTATCGCTGATTACAAAAGGCCTGAACTGCAGTGAACTCTGGTTTCATCAGGTTTTCCGTTTTCACTTCAGGCTCAGGCAAAGCTGTTTAAAATACCCGAAAAATCTGGACCACAAAGCAGCGTTGGCATGAAGTGGAAGCTGGATTTGGACTCTGATCTCCTCATGTTGGAAAATCGATTGTCACTTCAGATACGTTTGATGATTCCACCATACTTTACTCATCTCAGTCGACATGACAAAAATCTTTACTGCATAAGGATTTTTCATCATGATGAGCTGTTCTTAAATTGATCACTTGCTTGATCCAACATCTCTGGCATTGGATTTATGAGAATCTTTTAGCACAGCTCTTGTTGTCCTGCTGGATCAGTAAGCTGCATGAGGAAAAGAGCCAAGTAACTTTCTATTCCGCTCTTCAGATCTTTTTGTTTTTTTGCTGGTTAAATAACTGAAGATGGCTTTGGCAACTTGCAAAGAAACAAGAAAAAAAACAAACAATACATCCTCAGAAATGTTATCCGTTAAGATGTTGTTTAATGATAAGAAGCGGACCATGATTTGTTATTAATATTTCATTGTGTCCACTGACAACCATGTGTTATTTGGCAATGCAAGAATGACCAGAATCACAGAAACAGGTTAGATAAGAATCATAGTAATAAAAAAATTTGACATTGTTAATTTATTGGAGGTTATCAAGCTATAATTATTATTTTAAAACAACATAAGTTGTATAGAAGGAGTAAATTAATTAATTTAATTTTTTTGTCATGTGGTGGCGGTGATGATTCTTTCAGTTGTTTGCCAACACCCAATAACAATCAAGAAGAAGAAGACAGCGAGGTTTTCAAACAGCAAATTAGTTTAATGGCTCCTTTCAGAAGCAATTAAAGGCCTGCATATTCGGTCAGCCAAGAGAAGGAAAGATTATGATGATATCAATATGTGACATGAGTTTTTATGTGAAAAGTAAGTGGATAGGAAGCACGGGGGAAGTTCTCCAGAAAGTCCACCATAAGATGAGCTACACAACACTGCAGGTCTCCGGGCTGCAGCCATAGCCGTCTCGGCCGAGAAGGACGAGGAGCAGCTCATTCCCCCAGAAAAATATCATCAATTGTTTGGCAACATTCTGGATTCAGCAAGGATGTTGGAAGTTATTTTATACTTCAAAACTTGTTCAGCAGTGATTATTTGTTCAATAAGTCTTATCTGAACATTTAAATTTTCTTTATTTAATTGCAGATGCTGCAATTTTAAAGTGGCAGTAAAATTAACAGCAACAAAACAGTCCAGGCGACATAGAAAGATTTATGCTGATTTATCATATTTTTTATCTTTTATTTTTTGGGGCAGGGGGGTTAATGTTGTCGTTGATTTATTATCGAGGTAATATATGTTTTAGGCCATGTTGCCCAGCCCTACTTCCCACATCTGTCTGATTTTTCTCAGGCATGTTGCATTTCCTTCCTTCTCCTCAGTGGATAAGGTTCTCCTTGTTCCTGCTGGATTCTGAATGAAGTGTGTGAAGCTGAGTGTGTGTTTGGGTTCAGGCGAGGTGTGGTTGGCTCATGTTCACAGCAGGATGTTCTTCAGCCTTGGGGGAAAACCTGTTGAACTGTAAACGAGTGTGAATGTGCCGAACACACAGTCAGTCAGCGGCTGGCCCAGCTACAAACACATGCATGTATCTGTTAGATATGATAGATACTCATCTCCATGGTGACAGGCAGCACACATGTATGTAGATGAAGAAGGATTTGACGAACTGCCTCAGGTCCAGCTGCTCTGTGGGGTTTCTGTTCAGCAGTTCACCACTCTGACACACTGCTGCCATTTTCCACAGCCTGAGGGGAACCACCGGACTGGACTGGACCGGACCGGACCGGACCGGACCGCAAGTCGGGTATGGACCTTTCAGCAAGCAACTCATTCAATAACAGAGTTTGCTTCAACAACACGCAGCTATATAATTAGAATCTCATCACCAAAATGACTTGAGTCAATATTTCAGGAAGGTGACGACATGTAGACGTTCTGCTTCTTGCTTTAGTTTGTCTGTTACCAGAACACAAACAACCAAAATAAAAGAGTTTCTCCTGTGTTTAGAACTGAAACCCAAACGTCTTTATATTAAACTTTAACCCTGTCTTGTTCGACTGCACTCAGAGACGAACGCATTTCATTTCGAGATCAAGGAAAATCAGTCCTGTTTGCCTTCAGTTGATTTTCTGAACTCTGGGCCATCTGACTGTGGTTAAAAAAGAACCCAGAGTCTTGTTTTCAGTGTCGAGTCGAGTAAACGAGAAACAAACCGCTGCAAATTAACAGCTTAACAACACAAAGTGACTTTTTCTCCTCCTCGGAGACGCGTGTGTGGATGTGAGCATGATGTCAAAACTTATCAAGCTTGTCATCAGTGAAGCGGCTGCCAGGAGGGACACAGCAGCTCTGCTCTGACGGATGAAGTGTGTGCTGCGGCCTCCGGACTTTTAACAAAGTTATTGAAGCTTCATCATTGCAGAAATCTGTGGCCGTAAAGTAGAAATCCAGAGCACCGGTTAGGATCACAGACGTTTCCTGGCATCGTCTCAGAGTTCAGCAAATATGAAACGCTACTCTGACCAGAATCTGAAGGTCAGGGAAGAAATTGTACTGAAATCAGAGAAGCTGGCATTTGTTTCTGATGGATCGTAAGCAGGTTGTACAAGATTAGAAGCAGGACGAAGAGGCAGAGAAGGAAAACTATTGAAACTGGCCTCAAGAGGTTTTACCAGCTGATCAAAGACTTAACGCCGTTGAGATTAAATCTGACTTTCAGTTTATTTTTGTCAGATATTCATGCTGCTTTTCTGTCGTTGAAGCTGGTGGGATTCTTAAGCTGCACAAGAGAGACATCTCACACCACTCAAGGACTGCAGAGCTTGGATGCAGTCAGACTTCACTTAAATTCCATAAAAACATTTTATGTCCTGCACCGACATGAATCTGCTGGACTGAAGGCCAGATCCATCCATCCATCCATTTTCTGTACACCCTTGTCCCTTAGTATGGTTAGGAGGGTTTTTGGTTCCTATCTCCAGCTAACGTCTGGGACAAGAGGCGGGATCACCCTGGACAGGTCGCCAGTCTGTCGCAGTGAAGGCCAGATCTTCAAACTAAATTCATATCCTTGCTGATGTCATAGCACAACATTGAGAACTTCAAGAACAAGAACCCTGGAAACTCTGATGCCTTCACGTCTCCTCCCACAAGCACGCCTGTTGGACCTGTCTGGATATAAAGAGGTTTATTTCTGACCGAGCAACATTTTCTATCTGGATCATCCTGGTGACTTCCAATGCTGCATGACATGATGAGGAGATTCCACAAGAGGTGTTTTCTACCCCACACAGTGGAGAATGCTGCATCATGATCTGAAGGCTGGTTCCTTCAATGCAACATTGGAGCTTCAAGCCATGTAAGGATGTTGAGCTGCAGCAGGTCAGGAGAATGTTCATAACACTGTTCATATTGTCTCCTTACTTTGTCTGACCCAGATTGGTAAATTATTAATGTATAACATGACTAATAATATTTCCTTTGATATAATTGTTTAATCACAGGTCTCTGGTTTCATCAGCAGATGTGAACAAGAAAACATTCCGGTGTCTGTCCCATTAAAACCCTCATTACTGGAGTATTTGGAGAGAAAACATGAGAGAAGACAAATGGACACATTTTAAGATCGGACTGTCTAATGTGTTCAGCCTAAACCAACAGCGGACGTCTGAAACCAAATAGTGAGAAAATAAACTTTGATCTAACCATACACAGTTAAAACTGTCCTCGAAATGTATCAGGTTGCGGCGCTCAGGGATTGTTCTGATGGAGGTTCTGGTGGTTTGGAACATTTTAGCTGACACTTTGCTGCTTCCTCTTTTTAAGATCTAACAAACTCTGATCCTGATTGGAACAAGAAGCCACAGAAAATGAGCCTTTAACACCACAAACCATTCGCAGTGAGGAGATTAATTAATCAGAAGTCAGAAACAGACTTCCACCTCCCACCAGCCTGCAGGAAAACTATCCAGCTGCTCCGCAGGCCGTTCCTCTCCTACAGACAGCTGCTGTGACCAGTGATTTCTGGTCCAGTTCTGCTGGAATGGAGTTTGGTTCTGGACTCAGCCGGGGACATGGAGCCATTTCGCCTCTGCTCAGTTTGGTTGTATCCAGACGGTGAACCCACTCCTCTGTCTGCTACTTCCTGCTCAACTTCATCAGCTGATATTTTGCTCTCCATAAATTTTTTTTACATTTATGATGTTTATTAAACTTGTTTTTGGTATTTTAACGTTGATTTCTCTCCTGCAGAGGAGGATCTTTCTCTGTTCTTCCTGATGCAAACATCTCTGCTCCCTTTACTGAGGCCTCCTGACTATCAGCGTCTGCTTTACGTCATTCAGAGGTCAGAGCGCCTCCTGCTGGGAGAGCAGGCAGTGGCTCCTTGTAGCTTCATCTCCTCTCTTTTTCTCTGATCATAACAATATATTATACATATTCTGGTCTTTTGGTGAAGTGGCTCAGATGTTGGGGAAAGGGAGAATCAGGGGATGTTGTCCACTGAAACATAACCCATCAAAGTAAGTCATCTAATCTTTTCAGACATGAAAGAATATTTCCAATTGGCACTAGAAAAGGGTTTAACGGAAGAGTTTTGAGTAGTTACGATTTCATCTCCATCTAATAACCATTTTCTTGATTTTGATTTGATCAGAGCATGAAGCTAGCGGTGAGTCATTGACATATGTCCAGGCAAACAGGAGGAGAAGGAAAACGAAAAGGAGACTACTGTAGAGGTCTTGGGGTAAAAAAGACGACAATCATCAAATCAGCCAAAGCAGCAGGCCCATTACAAAAAATTTTCATGTCAGGAAAATTTGATTGTATGTCGATGAGGTTTAACAACCACAATCTGCAGAATTAAGCTTAAATCAGTTGACGTGACCTAAAGTAATGTCACAGTTGGGGAATTAAATGAATTTCCCCAAATTAACTCTCATAAAAGTCCTTTCTAAGCTCAAGCCAAAATAAGATTCTAATTATTGAAATTAAGTGCAGTTAATATTTATGACTCTCACTAGGGCAACTTCATTTATTGAATTAACAGTCTTTGTCTTTATTTGGTAAATTGTTGAGCTTCCTGCTGAGATCAGTGTGATCCCTGAACACCTAAAGTCAGGCTATGACCTTCCTCTGTCTCTCCTAAAGACTCCGTTGGCCTTTTATTAACCTCTTTAAAGCCAGCAGTGTTGTTCCAAGCCGGACCTGCAGGTTCTATCAAGGTTTACGGCTCCCACGCAGCAGTTAAAGGTGAGGACTCTTCAGCCACGCACAGCTGCAGAGGAGGAGGCTGACAGACGACACATGGAAATGTTTGAACGGGACAAAGCTTTCAGCAGACATGCTAACAACCCACCGGCTGGATGCGGTAAAGGAGATGGCTGTATAATGACACAGAGTAATAGGTAGAGCACAGCACTCTCCCTTTCTAATCATGTCGCTATCGCCGTACAGGTCCTGTGGTGGAGAACGAAGGCATTTCTTGCAACATGAATCTGAATAATATCTGTGTTTTAATAAGAATGTGTCCAAGTATTTTTCTCTGTCTGGGATAACAAAGTTTCCATCCTGACAGAAAAGAATCCCGAGCATCTGGTCTTTGGTCGGTTTCAGCTTGTTGGAGACATTTGGAGGTTTTTGGGGCCGACTTGGTCTGTGCTGAGGGGGCTGGTGGATCCTCTGGGAGCTTCAGACATTTGTCCTGGTCAGTGGCCAGCAGGCGGCTCGCTGCCACACTGATACTGTACCAAAACGCTGGGATTTGTTGGAAGAGCTCCCTGTTTCCAGCTATATCAGAACAGAAATTTCCACATCTTCTTACCAGAAAAATAAAAATTCAAAGGGGGCAGATGTTTATAGAAAATCCCATAAAAAAACGGAGAAGACCAGACAGAGAGGGAAAGATGAGTTTTATTTGTTTGAATATGCAGAATTCTTCTTTTTATTGGGTTATGATGACTTCCTTCCTTCATCATGCTCTTCCAATCACTGCTGGGCATTAAATCAGTTATTGTTGGGCTGGACATGCTCCCGTGCATTACAGAGAACCTTAAAACAGCTTCTCAGAATGTTGTCTCTGTTTGACCAGCAGGCTGTGGGATGTTGAGTTAAAGTTTCAAGACCTTTTCCAGACCTTCTACAGATGCGTGGCACTGAGATCCAGCTGAACAGAACCAGGACTTTGGATGGACACTGCCACACTTGGCCTTCCAGCCACCTGCAAGGTTTCTAATCCTGACAACAACTGAAAGTTGAAGGGGCAATCTGCAGAGTCCCCATGTTATTTACCTGTCTCTATACAGGACTCTTGTCTTCGGGACTGGAGAACAATTAAACCATGTAGATTGAGACACAATTTCAAGTTCCCTGTCAGTTCCTTCTCCTGAGGGCTCATCGGATGCTTTTCAATCCAGCTTCACCTGTTTGATCATTAAAGTGTTCAAACATTTTAAAGATCAGGTCGTGAACAGAACCTGCAGCCTGCATTTCTTCTGATCTGGAATGGAGCTAGTGGAGCTAAAGTGGTGGCACATAAACCAAGGTCTGAAGTGCATGAGATCATGTTTTTTTTCTCTTTCAGGCTTGATGCATGTAGTTACCTTGTGGCAGTGAGGTGTAATTGTAGTGATGGTTGATTGGTGCCAGAACAATCCATGATGCTTGTTGAGGTAATCTTTCAATCCTGTAGAGACTGAACCAGCATCTTGCATGAATCAACTGAATGGAGCAACAATCTGCCGAATGTTGTAGGCTTGTTGTAGATCATGAAATAACCTCTTCCATCCCTTTTCCACGTGTTCTTTTATGATCTAGAGTTGCTGAACCCTGACTGCAGCACAACCAGAATAACTTTACGTCGTACCGAACAATCAGCTTTTATTACTTTATACCTGAATGTGTGACTCAGAGCAGAACTGCTGTTGGAAGGACCGGTGGACTGATGACGCATCCTGTCCGTTCCTGTTCCGGCTGTGAAGAAGGAACCCTAGAGCACTTGGAGCCTTCCTCTGAATCAAACCTCTCCTCCTACTCACTGTCTGCCTGAGTTTCTCCATTCAGATTAAAGGCCATTCATGTTTGTGCACAACTCATCACTGCTGTGATTATTTATTCATGTTTAGCTGTGTTTCCACTGTGTCCTTTCCCTATATGTCTCTTTCTGCCTGTAAACATCCATTAGTGAGGTGTTATTTATGATGATGACCATTTCTGATGTTACATTTATCTTTAACTGCTTCTGATATCATGTTACCTTGTCAGCCTCCATCCTCTTTTCCTTTTCTTCAGACTTTGAGTAAGAGGTAAATGAAGCAGAAAGTTTCTCTGAATGTACATCAGTGGCTCCATCGAACAACAACAGATGTACTTTAGTTCCAGACAGGCTGATGGATCTGTCCCCAGCGGTCCGAGTGGACACAGAGTTTTATAATCTTAGATTAGTTCCGATCTTTTCTTTCTTTGAAACACCTGACATTACGCTGCTGTTGACTTGATGGATCACAGTTGATTCGTTTCACTTTGAATGCTTTCATAGACCAGGTCTGCGCGAAGCAGTTCTTTTCTCAGCCGGTTCTGTGGTTTCCATCTGAGACAGGAAGTGCTGCTCGGGTCACTTCCTGTGCAGTCGCTTGAAGCCTGGGCTTCTCTGATTGCTCTGAAGCTTGTTTCAGTCGTCCTGTGCAGTGTCAAACTGGATCTCAGGACCTCTGGGCTGGTCCACCACCAGCCACAACAGAACCTTGTGGTCCACGGTGAGACACTGCCAGGTCCAGTCCACATAACTGCCGCCTGGGACAGTGAAGGACAGTCCGGCCAAAACAAACCAAAGCAGAGCTGCTAGAAACGAGTTTCTCTTTTGGTTTCTGTATGTCCACACATCTGTCCTCACATCATCCAGTCTCCTCACAGTGACTTTATTGCCTCAGTGGGTCATTTCTTCATTTCCTCTTCTTCCTCCGTCTTTCCTCCATGCCTATCCAAAGGTTTTTAAAGTTAAAGTTGGTCTTTATTTAGCTCTTGGCTCCTCTGCAGCTTTTGCTGTGACTTTCTCTGATTCACAAAGTTCAACCCAACACAGTGACCTCATGAGACGAAAGTGGCGCCAATTCTTTTCTCTCTTTTTATGTTTTATTTCAAAGCAGATAATGGGGCTGGTGTGTTACCCATAATGCACCACTTACACACATTAGTCTACTTGGTTTTTGACGCAGAGAACTGAGGTCCTTTCAGCATCTCAGGTCAGCCAATAGGAATTAGGATTGTGGGATTAATCACACCAACATTGACCACGTCTACAGATGATCTAGTTGTCTTCTCTGTCCCCTGTGTCTTTTCCTTTGTTCTGTAATTAAAATAATATTTGAGAGACAATTTAGTACCTACACTGCCCTACTTTGTCAGACCCTCCTGCACCTCAGCTTTAACACATTTGAGACACATGGGGCTCTGGGGTTGAGTAAGCAATGGTCTTTTATCCTTCAGAAACAAAAATAATTACATAAATTAAGCTTCACTTGCAGCAAATCATCTCCCATGTTCAGATTATTTTACCTCTGATTCACCAATTTACTGACAGAATTACAAACAAAACATCTCCAGCTGTGTTGTTCCGGACTTTAGTCTTTGCATGTTGTCTCATTTTTTGAAAGAATATCAATCACCATTTTCATATACAATTACAGACATTTCGCCCATTGGTCTCTCTTTATCTGCAGCCACAAGGTTTACATTATGTCAGAGGCGGCAGAAGGATAGAACTCCACATCGTTTCTCAATGATCTCTTTGAAGAAAACGTTTGTTCGGGATCCAGGGTTGTAACGTGGCGGTGTGAGCATGTAAAAGAGTCTGACTTATGGTCTGCCTCAGAACGGTTCAGTCAGAACCCTGATGGTGGGACTCGAGGAAACCAGACGGGTTTCATTTGATGCCCAGATTGTTATGGATGGCCACAGAGTGAGGCAGCATGAACACAGATAATGATGGGCCGAGCCTGTTCACATTCAGGCTGTGGTTCTGTCAGGCTCCAAAGAAAACACGGCGTGGTTCAGGGCGCATGGTGAGACTAATGAAGGTCGGATTATGTTTCTGAGATGTTCGGCCAGACATGAGGGTGGAGCTCCTGGGTTCAATCTGGCTTCCTGACCAACGCCTGATTATTAGGAGATGATCTTTGAAGAGGAACCCGAGCTCTTCTGTCGGACCTTCTCAGACCTGATGCTTTACTTTGGTAAACTATAAGTTAGAAACTCAGCTTCTCAAAAGTGACTGCCTGTGGTTGCAATTATGAATATTAAATGTTTTGTGCTTTTCCTCAAAACTGGCCTGTTTGTTCTTCACATTCTTATTTTCCTTTAGCTCATTTGAACCAAAGTTAAAGATGGTTCTCATTGAGAACTCTGTTTCCTTTGCTTCTAACCTGGTACTGAGATGTAAAACAGCAAATCTGCAAATCAGCCCAGTGTTCAGACACCAGAACCTGGCTACTGTCAGCAACGCATCCTTAATAAAAACTTAACTGTCCTCCTTCTCTTACGCTCTGCCACCAAACCTCCACAGGTTCCAGCTGTTATTCGTCAAGTCAGCAACTGGGAACTCTGCAGAGAAAACACACATCCTGTTAATCTGACAGATCTCCCATCATGGAAACGCTCAGGCCTCACCCGGTTCAGAAAGGCTCAGATTCTGCTGCTTCTATCTGGAGGCCAAGAACCAGAGGAGGCGATGGAGATGGAGAGAGGACAGCATTCAGTCCCTGATGAGGACATGTCTCTGGTCTCTGACCCCCATCATGCTGCTGGAGACTCTATCAGAGCTTTGGGATCAGTTGATTTCATCCAGATGAAATGATGCCTTCCTTCCAGCGTCTCTCAGCAGGACAGAAGGATCATCACTTCTCCTTGTTCTCCAGACTTTTCTTGAGCTCAGGAACAGAACTGACAGGAAATGTCAGTTGCTGTGGAGAGCTAGCTAGCATAGGTAAACACAGGCCCTCAACACAGCTGGCCAGCTAGCTAACTTAGCTCAACACAGCTGGCCAGCTAACAAACTTAGCTAGTGTTTGTATATCTCGGTCAACATTGCCCCTCTTGATGAAAGCAGGAAACTTTCTCTAAATTTCGCCTCCCTCATTGTTCTACTGCCAAGTTCCCACTCCAGAAAAATCCACAGGAAATCTAAAGCGGTGTTCTGTTTCCACCTGCCTCAGGTGGAACTCTCTCCTCTGACCAAGTTTCTGTCAGCAGCCTTTAGGCGGCCTCTGAGATCCCTCATTTTGTGGTCAGTCAGCTTGCCATAAATCCCTCTCCTGTTAGCTGCTAATAGGCTTGGCTCCTGCTTCCTTCTTCCTCTGCATCATTGATGTGGCCTCTCCAGTTTGTTCTTCACAAAGTGCTGCAGACCTTTAATGATGGCTCACCTTGCTGCTGGGGACTCAGGGACCCAAGTGGAAAGTTGAGACGGTTTTCAGCTCATTTTCAGACTATAGGTGTTGAACTGAAGATCCAGTTCCAGTTCACCCTCCCAGTTGTAGTGTCCTGCTTCAAACGAGCCACAGAATTCTCTGTGGGACTTAATTTAGTTATTGTTTCCACTTCATCACAGAAAAATGGACCAAATCTCCCCTGCTGCTGCTGAAGCTCTGAGATCTTTAATTCCCACTAGAACGAAGCAGCAGCGATGATTAGTTCAACCTACTGTCGGTAAATTCAGGTGAGGTCACACGTGAATCGTCTCTCATTGCATTGTTTCATACAGTAAATCCATACGCTGCAATCCAGAACCTTATATTGTATTTGCAGGATTCTGACTTCGTCCTGTGTCATCCTGGTTTCCAGGATCCAGAACCTCTACATCGGGATCGAGAGGAAGTGGCCTCTCGATCCAGGTGGAAATGATGTATCCTGTCTCAGTGATGAGGCTGTCATCGCTGTTTGGCTAGCTCACCTGTTTTACTTTCTTTCTCGCTTATTGGATCTTCTGCCAGTTTTGAATTATCTCTCAACCTGTCAGACCACCACAATAAGGAACACATTGAGGTCCGGAGTTCTCTGCATTGGGTCCTGGTTATGGAAATATGCTGGGTTTAACATCCACATGTCCAGCCTTCTAACTACTAGCTTTCATACAGCAGAAAAACATCATTTAAATAATGAAATATGGATTAATGACTGATGTCAAAGAAATATCCAATGTCCTCTTATGTGTTGTGTTCTGACTAAAGGTGGATTCACTTGGTGCCTCACTCATGCATACTGTTCTGACTAATTCACCGGGCTGGTGGGGAACATCAGGCTCATTGTCCAGATTCTGGCTTTTAAGCCAGAATCCTGTAACTGTATCTGCTGTGACAGAACAAATCCCAAATCCCAGCTTTTCCTCTCATCCCGTTTGAGTAAACGGATCATCTCTCAGCTTTTCCTGCTGCAGCCCAGCAGGTCTGTCTGTGATCGACCACTTCCTGTCTCCTGAACTGGATCTGTTCTTACCAGGCAGTGGCGCCTTGATGTGGTGTTCTGAATCTGACCCAGGTGGATCAACAGACAGATGATACTGGTACCTCTGGTAGGTAGAGGCAGAAACTGGACCAGGAGAAAGATCATCCCCTGGGATTTTTCTGGCCAGTGAACATTAAGTAGAAATGTTGATCCTCCTTGAAGGATGTAGAAACCGAAACCTGATCATCTTGGTGATCTCCAGATCTCTTCTTCTTCCATCACCAAACCTCTTCTGCTTCCTGAAACACTCTGTCCTTTCCTCTGATCCAGGCTGGAATCCTAAATCCTCCCTGGTTGGAGTTTGAGATGCTGCTCCTTTTCCTTTTCCTCAACTATTTCTCCAATGTTTTTTTTTTGTTCTTCCTGCATTAGTCACAGAAGAGTCCAGAGATGGTTTAAAGTCTTTGAGGCGCTCTAACTTTAGCCTGAAGCGGTCCTCCGCAACACTGTGAGGTCTTCTGACAAACATGAAGATGGATGTTCGGTTTCTCTTCCAGAACGTTGCTGGATCTGTCCTTCCCAGGTAGTGTTGCAGTTTTTCCCCTGATTTTCCTCGTGTGTTTCTGTGCGGATTTGGAGCCATGGGCTATTTCTGGAGGCAAGCACAATATTGTGGAAGGAGACGGGACACAAATACTGCTCTGTTGGAAGCAGCTGCATTCATTCATCTTTTCTCAGATTCCACAACCCAGGCCTTTCTGACTTTTACTGAATTCTTCATGAAAGCTGTAGCAGCAGGTTGGACGCGAGAAACGAGATCGGGCTGTGGTTTGGATCTGGATTGCTCTCTGCTTTGAACGAAGCCTTTCTGGCTCTGGCTCGAGTCTCTGTTATTTTTTGTTTTAGTTTTTATTCCTCTGGACAGATTTTTAATCAGCCAGCAGCAGCAGCAGCAGCAGCAGCACCGTCGCCTCACTGTGTGGACAGAAAGTGTTCTGCTAAAAGTTTAAAAACCATGAATGCGTCACGGACAGAAGCTTGGAAAGCATCTTGCACAGTAAATAAAAGCCTTTGCTCATGGAGGAGAAATTCCTCAGTAAGTGGAGGTGGAGGAGCAGCAAGTAGCTCAGCAGATGTTCCTGGCTCTGTGGTATGTTGGAGCGCTGAACACACTGGCAGCCTCACTCGCTCCTTTCACCAGGTGTCCACCAGAGACGATGATGATGATGAGGACAGATGAAGGACGTGGAGCTGCTCCTGCAGCAGAAGACACTGAGGAGTCTCAGCAGCAATAACAGGGGAACTGCAGATCTGACCTCAGAGACACAGCTTCATCTCCCATCATTGTCCAGTTGCAGTATGGTGGTTACTAAGGAAACACTGGAGCAGTTTCATCAGGCGGTTGGACCATTTCTGGACTCTCTGGACAATCAGATGCTTTGTATAACGGAGTCTGACCTCGGGGTGTCCGGTTCTGCCTCGGACCAGCTGGATGTGACGTTTTCTAGATCCATTAGAAGCTTCAGCTCTAATGGATCTGGTGTTTCCTTTTGTCTCCAACATCAACCTCTGCATTTCTGCTGTTGAGGTCAGTTTGGGTTGAGTTTCCACCTTCTGGTTTCTCCTCCTCTCTCTCTCCAGCTCGTTCGGCCATGCTGTTGGGTATGTGAGGCCTTAGGTGAAGAAATGGTTATTTTTGCTGGAGTCCAGAGATTTTAATGAAACCTGATTGGTGTTTTTTTTTTCGTCACAGAGGAGAAACACAAGATTACGCCATTTTTCCCACCTGTCTGCCTACTTCCTCAACACCGATCAAAACATTTGGAAATATGGCAGACGGTTTTCTCTGAAAGTCAGAACCAGGACTCAGAGGAAAGTTAAGGAAGTTCACTTTACAGATCCTCATCACTTTGTTTTTGTTCTCCCACATGGTTCCTACTTGCTGTGGCTTTTGCTAACCAGATAGCACCTCAGCAGCATCATATCTTCTTTCTTTCTTAGTTTTGCCTCGCAGCCAGGAGTCCAGACTGTTGAAAATATGCCCACCTACTATGAGCCTCTATCTTTCCTTCTCATCCCATATTGTTGCAGATCTGTCTTCTGGTGAATACTCTGCAAAGCGTCTCTCTGGGATTCCTGGATATCAGGCTGGAGCCCAGAGACGGTGAATCAAAGCGTCTCTCATCCCACCACCAGACCTGAGTCTCCTGTCGGCTCAGAGCCCCACAGTGTATTTTAAAGGCTATTTATTTTCAGCCATCATGAGCTCTACTGAAGTGGTGGCTGAAGACAAAAGAGAAAACAGAGAGACCCACGGTTTGATTCATCTCAGGCTCGGGTTTCAGGTAACACATGTTCCTCATTCGAGGCAAAATGTAAATCTTCTGTTCTTCAGGTTGATGATGTCACACACAGTGAGATGATCCATGTGTCCCTCGCTGCTTTAGGTGAAAACCTTCAGCTAAATATTAAAGAGAAACATTTTTCGTCCTTTTTTTTATGGCCTTTCCAGTCATTTAAAGGTTGTTCTGCAGCTGAATGTTTGACATTTTTATTAAAGACCAAATGTGGATTCTTGATATTTTTATTTTCTGCAGATCTGCCTCTTGTGTAGACCAAAGAGACATTTTGAATCTACCAGACAAAACATAATTTAAACGTTGCTGCTTGCTGATTTCTTTGTAAGATTTTGACTAAAACAAATATTTGCTTCTGTAAGTTGCTATTATTGCAGCTACTGTTCTTTCATTCCTCCCTGTGTCTCAAACAGCTTCAGGCCTTTTCTCTCGTTTTTCTTCTTGGCTGCAGCAGCTGACCTCATTAACCAGACGCAGACGGCTCCAAAATAAATGTCCACACTTTTGATTGTGTAATCCTGAACTCCGGCCGTCCACCAGGTGTCTCAGCCAGACAGAGCTGCTTCCCGCTGGAGGATCCTTCTCACCACGTTGTCCTCAGGATTATTTGTCTCCTGCCAGAAACAACACTGAAGTTCCTCCCCAACAGATCAGACACACACAGTCACACATAGTCAGTCAGCATGTGTCAGGTTGCAGGGGCGTGAACAGATCAGTCGTCTCCAAAGATTCAGGCTCAGAAGGTTTTTCTAATTCTGCGCTGCTGATGATTAATTTCTTTTTACTCCCAAAGAAACCATGAAAACTTCAGCACTAAAGACCTTGAGAGTAAAAATAGCGACGACGTATGATGTAAACAAAACCCTGATATTGCATCATCGGTGGACGGACATCAGGGATGAACTTCCACAGCCACTCGACAGCAGACAGGCTGTCAGCATCGATCCATAGTGATCTGCTTTGCTGCTGCACCAAGAAGGAATCCTGTTTCAGCCATCCCACTGCTACTCCTTTAATTCTGCTTCCAGTGGGGGAAAGGTCAATCCATCCCAACACAGAGTTTGCAGACAACATCAGTCAGGAAGCGAATCAGCTGGGATTGATGAGGTGAAGTAGGAGATGAGACTGAGGGCCGGATGAGAACACACACATGCACACACACACACTCTGCAGTCCTTCACGTTAATGTGGAAGATTCTCCTTTTTCTTTCAAAGCTTATCAGACACTGATTGGGAGTTTTATAAATGTGTCTGGTTCATTTTCCTGTTTTCCATCTGACTCATATGTAAACATTAAAACCTGCCATCGTCAGTCAGCCATAAACTTTGAATCTGAACCTCAACCTCAGGAGGAGAAAATCCAACGAGAACAAAACCTTTGTATGGTTCTGCTAACAAATTAGAAATGACAAATTGACAAAACTGCGTAGTTCTTCCACTAACTCCCAGCAGCACAAAGCGGACCTCAGAACTCACTCAGCCAGATCGTTGCCGGCAGTTCAACATGTTCAGGATCTGAAGCCGGCAGAGAAGAAGCAGCTGCAGACATTTTCTGTATGCAGTGTGTTTGACTCTGGGCTGTGCATCCATGGCCCCTAAAACGGTGCGAGGGTCCTCTGATCCCTTTATCAGGGTCTAATGGTTCTGGGGAAAACATTCACCTTGGACCAATCCGGTGCCTCCATCTGAAAGCAGAGTGGGTCGCTGAGCGGGCCAGGAGGGTTCAATGAGAGGCTGCTGCCAGGAATGTCCAGCAGGTTTATTTAGTCAAGTTCTCTGATCTGCTTTTCTACCATTATTTCTAATGAACACACAAATTAACAGAGATTAAACCGGCTACCTGGAGAACAAGGAGGTTTTCCTTCTCTCCATCTTTCTTCTCCAGGACTCTAGCTCTAGATCTGATTGGCCGGCTAATCCACCAGCAACGTCCACTGACTCGTATCGGCCCAGCAGGAATGTTTCCCTCTAGAGACCTGACTGTGTGAAACATTTGGACCTGTGTTCTGCTCCATGTCGGCGATCAGCAGCCAGGGCACGCTCCATGTGCTCCCCATTAGCATCCAGCTGCTGCCGCAACTTCCAAGAAGGTTTTTACAGGGAATCAGTTGTGGCTCTGATCCAGGTTGTTAGGAGAGGAGGTGGAGGACAGGTTCAGGTTTAAGGAGGATCCGTGGAAGAACGTAGAACCTCAGGTTCTGCTGTTTGATCTGTTTGACAGATTTCAGAGGTTCCAGTGGGGAAAGGCTGAAATTAGATGGAAGGAAATAAATCCTCTGATCTAAATTTGAAACAAAGTTTGAAGATGGACGTTTTTGAGCAGTTGAGGTCAAGTTGTGTTTAGGTTTGATTTTCTTCAGCATTATAAAGCCTAATGTTCAGCCAGCAATGGAAGTGGAAGACAAGATGTATAAAACAAAGAAAAAAAGATTTTTCCAGAACTCTGAAGTTGATGCTGATCAGCTACAGGGGCTAATTCTCCTCAGCAGCAGTGAAATTCTGTGGATCTGTTGTTCTAAGCCCAGGCCAGCATGACTGCTCCTCCCTGCCAAGAGACTGATGGACCTGAGATCAGCAAATATGACTGTCACCATAAACAGCAAAAACAAAACATGGATCCAAGAATATCACCCTTTCTCCCTTCCACCTAGTTTTAGTGTACGTTTTACCAGAGGATGTTGTAAAACAAGAACCTGATCCAGACCCAATCTAGAGCTGGAAAACGAAACAAAGAAGATGGAGAAATCTGAGTCAGAAGCTGTTTTTAAGAGGTTCTTCGGATTTGGACGGGACTGAAAGACCTCCTGCTGCTGGTTTTTACTGCAGATTGATCCCACTCCCATCAACTTACTTCTTGTCTTCATCCGCAAAAACAAATGTTTTCTGGTGATCCAAGAAAATATGGCAGCATGCTGATGAAATCAGAGACAGAAAAGGGGCCAATAAAATCCAGGACCACTTCCTGTCTCCTGAACTGGATCTGTTCTTACCAGGCAGTGGCGCCTTGATGTGGTGTTCTGAATCTGACCCAGGTGGACAGATGATACTGGTACCTCTGGTGGGTAGAGGCAGAAACTGGACCAGGAGAAAGATCATCCGCTGGGCTGACAGTGTTTCTCTGCTGTTTCTGTGAACATTAAGCAGAAATGTTGATCCTCTGTGGATCAGAGTTTGAGGTGCTGCTCCTTTTCCTCAGCTATTCCTCCATTTTGGAGCTGGATAGATTTCTATCTCCCTGCTTTGGTCACAGAAGAGTCAACAGATGGTTTAAAATCCCTTCTTTTTGTCTTCTGACAAACACAAAGATGGATGTTCAGCTTCTGTTCCTTGTCGGAACGCCGTCCAATCCGTCCTTCCCACATGTTCCAGTCTTTTTTTCTTTTTCAGACCGCAGGTTGTTTTTGGAACTATTCTGTTTGTTTAGCTTTTATTCCACAGGACAGGTTTTTAATCAACTAGCGCCGGCGCTGCCTCACTGTGTGGACAGAAAGTTCAAAAGCCATTAATGCGTCATGGACAGAAGCTTGGAAAGCCTCCTGAATAGCAAATAAAAGCAGAAATTCCTCAGTAAGAGGAGGTGGAGGAGCAGCAGGTAGCTCAGCAGATGTTCCTGGGACTGCGGTATGTTGGAGCGCTGAACACACTGGCAGCATCACTCACTCCTTTCACCACGTTTCCTCCAGAGGCGATGATGAGGACTGATGAAGGAAGCGGAGCCGCTCCTGCACCAACAGCAGAAGAGACGGAGGAGTCGGAATGCTCTGACGAGCTTTGAGACGTCAAGTTTGATCGTTTTTCTACGTGAGCAGCAACGTTTCCATGCTGCTGATTGAAACGTTCAGTGTTTCTCTGCTGTTGGTGTTTGCAGATGATTTCCAGCTTCCTGCTCAGCTTCGTCCCATAAACTGAAGTCTGAAGGTTTAAAGCTGTGCTGACACATCTGGATCCTGAACTTCTAAAAACATGATTTTGATTTTCGTGCAGACAAACACAGGACTTGACAAATGTTCACATGTGAAGAGCACATGTAAACATGTACTACATGTGGATGTGGAACTTTTCATGGTTTTAAAAAAAAGTGGAAATATTTTCATCTGCCTTCCACATATTCCCACATATTTAATTTAAAAAAATCTATGTATTTTTTTTACATGTGAATCACGAGTGAAATGTTCTAAATCCCCATGTATAAATGTGCATTTTATCATGTCGCTTATGGGTTTTCACATGTGAAATTTCTTGTGTTTTTTCTGGAATGGAACTGCTGGGCTCCAGGTCCGACTCTGTCCGAACCCGACCCAGCTTGCTGCTGCCGTTCTGGGACGAGCGGTTCTGGTAAAGCTGGTCCCACTCTGCTGCTCTCTGATTGGATCTGACAGCAGCCTGCAGGCTGTCAACACAACCCCCCCCAACCCTCTCCACACAGACACACACACCCCCACACACACCCAACCCCACACACATCTCACCCAGCTGCTTCTGAAGTGTTTGAGTGGAAATGAGAAAATGTTAACACACACCTCTAACTCACAATGTCAGTGATGCCCGCCACAATAAACAATAAATCAACTAATCGCATAATAAATGCTTGATTTATGGTTTTTCTCTTTTTTCTCTCTCTCTCTCTTTTTTTTTTTTTTTTTACCAAAAATTGCCTGCTGTTTTGGTCTCAACTTCTCCTTTTTTTTGATCATTTTATTTACAAAGACTTCCTAATTAATTTTATTCGTTGTTTATCTGTTCCACAAAGCGACACTTCAACCCGGCCTGGCTCCAGTTGGCAATGTCTGCAGAGTCCAGCAGGGGGCTCCACTGATCAAAACACCTGGAACACGATCGACACTGATCTATGGCAGAAGAAGTGATGCTGGTGACGAACTCCAGTCAGTGTTTGACATCTTCTCGAAAACTCTCGCGCTTCGCTGTGGAGGTAAAAACAGACCAAAACATCAGTCCAACAGAACCAAGACGAGTCGACCCTATGATTGGCTGACTACTCTGAGCCAATCAGAATGAAGAACCCAGACTGGACGTTTAGCTTGAAGATAACTGATCCTCAGTCTTCTGCCAACAGTGAGTCAAATGAACAGAAGTATGTTTTTGTCAATACAATCAGAAAGTTAAAGCTGCTTTCCAGCTATATAAAGTTTTTAATTTTATTAAAAGGTTATTAAACATAAGGTTAGCTTGGTGTATTTGGTGATTACATAACGGAAGTAAAGCCTGAGCTGCTGAGATTCAGGTAGCATGTGTTGTCCAACTTGTCCATCTGTCCACACACCGAGTAGGACAAGGTGCTCCAACGAGAGGCTGTGATAGACCAGATCTGAGCCTGTTTATACCGTCTCCATCGTTCAATATTCATTGAACGATGGAGCATCAGTTTGTTGAAGCAGGACTGACTCAGACCCGACCTCTGACCTCTGCTGCTATTTATCAGTCCAGTATTTTCACTTCAGGGAACGAAATAATGAAGACGTTTCCCCTCATGAAACAACGGCACATGTTCCTGTGTCTGGGTAAAATGTGGATCTTCTGTCCTCCTGGTTGATGACATCAGACAGTGACATGATCCACGGGTCTCTTGGTGCGTTTGGTGAAAACTTTTATCATCTAAATGTCAAAGAGAAACTTTTGTTTTTTATAATGTTTCCATTGATTTTTGGAAGTCGTTCTACAACTGATTGCGTGAACTCTTTTGTTAAAGACCAAATGTGAGTTCTTCTTCTGCCCTGTCATGAACAGATCTGCTGCATCCTGCGCAAACATAAAACTACCAGAGAAACCTCATGTACAACAGTGTGCAAAATGTACAAAATCTGTGTGATTTTAACTAAGTTTCTTATTTAACGGAAGTACAGCAATTGCAAAATAGTTTTTTGCAAGAGTCGTCTAATTTTATTGGCCAAGTTGGACAAACATTTGTATTGGAAATGCAGCTACTGTTCTTTCATTCCTCCCTGTGTCTCAAACAGCTTCAGGCCTTTTCTCTCGTTTTTCTTCTTGGCTGCAGCAGCTGACCTCATTAACCAGACGCAGTCGGCTCCAAAATAAATGTCCACACTTTTGATTGTGTAATCCTGAACTCCGGCCGTCCACCAGGTGTCTCAGCCAGACAGAGCTGCTTCCCGCTGGAGGATCCTTCTCACCACGTTGTCCTCAGGATTATTTGTCTCCTGCCAGAAACAACACTGAAGTTCCTCCCCAACAGATCAGACACACACACACACACACACACTCTGCGGTCCTTATTGAAGCTCACAATAATGTGGAAGATTCTCCCTTTTCTTTCAAAGCTTATCAGACTCAGATTGGGAGTTTATAAATGTGTCTGGTTCATTTTCCTGTTTCCCCTCAGACTGATATCTGAACATTAATTTCTGCCATTTTAACTAAACGTTGAGTCTAAACTCAGCTAGTTGCAGCTAGATGCATTTTCATTACGAATATGTGTCAAACTTTGTCGAAATTTCAGTGATGTAAAAAAAATTACATTTTGCAACGTTAGTTTTTCCTTTAAATGAGAAGCAAAATGAAAATCACACGGAAATAAGTTTGCTCATGCGATCAGGCGCTAAAAGACATTTTGCGCGCTCATCCTCCTTCCCCTTCATGTCATCGTCTTCATCATTTCCACCAGTAGTAACATCCTGTTGTTCATCATGTGATGTTTAAAAAAATTTTCCCATTACAGTTTGACAGAATCCTAGCGCAAAAACTAATAAAAAAAAAACATGTTGGCATGTTTCCATCTAGCAAATTTATTTTCATAATTCCAGTTTGTGCAACTATATGGTCAATGGAAACACAGCTAATAGCTAGTTGCGCACATTCGTAATGAAACTAGAGCAACTGACAAGGGTATTGAAAAGAATCCTCAGTACTTCCTTGTTCTGCCTCTATTTCCTCCCTCTTGCTGGTATTTGGTTCTCCACTAACTCCAGACGGCACAGAGCGGACCTCAGAACCCGCTCAGTCAAATCAATCCAAGCAGCTCAACATGTTTAACATCTGAACATCCAACCAAGAAGCTGCAGCCGCAGACATTTTCTCTCCTGTAACATCGACCGATCGGCCTCAATAATTTTATCTCTGCAAGAACAAAAACCCAACAAACAAGTATCCCACATTTATGCAAGTGAGGATCTCTGAGATTCAGATGAACAGAGAACGGAGGATGGGTTTCCTTCTCTCCATCTTTCTGCTCCAGGAATCTAACTCCAGATCTGATTGGCTAATCCAGCAACTCCGAGGTGTAACAACGCCCACTGACTTGTATCGGCCCAGCAGGAATGTTTCCCTCTAGAGACCTGACTGTGTGAAACATTTGGACCTGTGTTCTGCTCCATGTCGTTGATCAGGAGCCAGGGCACATTCCATGTGCTCCTCATTAGAATCCAGCTGCTGCCGCAACTTCCTTGAAGGTATTTACAGGGAATCAGTTGTGGCTTCGATCCAGGTTGTTAGGAAGGGAGGCGGAGGACAGGTTCAGGTAAAACAGAGCCTCCTTTTTGGAGAGTTCTCAAAAATGACTTCCCCCAAAATGAATTCCGTATATCTGAGGAGCTACAAGGCGAATTTGACTTGATTCTGGTATCAAAACGGAGGTAATATTCCAGAGAATACCCTAGAGGTCTAAAAATCAACTTTTGTATTACTGAGTAGGAGCAAATACATGTGGAACTTAGTGGAAAAAATAAAAATATTAAATTCTATTGGAATACATCATATAATGTGGCTTTTCCTTAAAAGCATGCAGTTGAAACCCGGAACCTCAAGCAATTCACTGTACAGGTCCTGACCGCTTGCAAATTTCATTAAAAAAAAAAAAAAAATCAGCATAGACATTTCGGGAAGGTATTTGTTATTAATTCTTCAAGTACTTTAATGACTCATGTCTACGTTTTTATTTTGAAGTGCTTCCTTTTATTTTGAAGGAGGTTTATTCCGTTTATTTTCTTCTTCTTGACGTCCATCAGTTGATCTGTTTGCTGTTAAGACCGGTGCCGCTGTCATTGACGATGTGAGTGGTGGTGTTCGGGTGGATGTTGATTATCGCTGCTGGCAGGGTTGTTTAGCTGCCCGTATATGTCGAGAGTTTTGTTAGTGCCGGTTTTATTCTTGGCGTGGTTGATTTTTGTTGAAGCTATCTAGCATTTAACCGTTGGTTGGTTTTGAGCTTCGACCAGTTCGAGCAAGATTGATTCCAAGTTTTGCATCTTTTAAATTCAAACAGCCCTCATCACAGAGGGAATTAATGCTGATGTTTTTATTGACTTGTGAACTGTTATATTTTATGCAATCGTAACTTATTATATAGTCCTGTTTTTCAGAAACTGCTTCAATTTATTTGCACCGTTAACATAATACATCAGTAAACCTATTTAAACACCTGATGACTAGCGTGCTTTCTGACCGAAGCCCTGTAGTGGTCAGTTCTAAATCCAGCAACAGAGGTCAAAATCCTCAACAGTATTAGTTGATCAAATTTCAGGTGAACATTCCAAATGTGCCATTTTTGGACATTTTGGCACCATGTGTGCAATTACAAACCCCTCGGCCCCCAACTTATATCTACCTATGAATATTGTTTGCAGTTATTAACAATGGTTTTTGAAACAATTCAAGTGTGAATGCTACTAACAAGCACTGAAAAAGCATTGAGTCGAAAAACCAAACCTGCAGGCAGCCCATTGGTTGATTTGGGTGATTGACACGTCCAATAGCCAATAGAATCAGGGGAGATTACAAAATCCCATAGCGACATCATTCACCAGTCACAACGAGTGAGAATGCATTTGTGTATGACTTTGTAGGCGGTATCCATGGAGACAGAAAAGTTGAACATAGTGAGGGATCATATCAGTGTGACACAGCAGAGCCAGGACTGAATTTATGTTTTAGCTTTGTGAAATTAGCTAAGTTTTTTTTGTTGTTGTCTTTTTTGGCTGCTGGTTCAGTGAGTTTTATACATCGCATGTTGATTCTGGTATTGTTGGAAACAGCAGAGCACAGAACAGGGTTTTAATTTGATTGGGTAGGACCCTGGCTGTGTGTGTACCAGGTGTGAGTTCTTGGCGTCTAATTATATAATCAGCTTTTTTCACAAAACTAATTAGTGTTGAAACTGGGTTTTGTTGAGGTAGAAAATATTGTTATCATTTAGATGAGCCGTTACATGGATATGCAACATAGAACAGACCGAGTCTGTCAAACTCGGTCTGTTTGACGGAGTTCAGAGGTTCCAGTGGGGAAAGGCTGAGATTAGATGGAGGGAAATACATCTGAACTTTGTTGGAAAAACAAATCATCTGATCTAAATTTGAAACAAAGTTCGAAGATGAAGTTTTTAAACGGTTGAGGTCAAGTTGTGTTTAGGTTTGATGATCTTGTAAATCAGAGGTCGGACGTTCAGCCAGCAGTAGAAGTGGAACAGAAAGGACGCATAAAAAAAATGCAAAAATGTTTCTGGAACTCTAGAGGCTGATACTGATTACCACCATGGCTTACCTGAGATCAGCTAACGTGACTGACACTCTGTCACCATAAAGAGCAAAAACACAACATAGATCCAACCTGAAACTAAAACGAAACCTCCAGTTTAACTGTCTGTTTCAGTAGAGGATTTTATGGAACTAGAACCTGCTCCAGATCCAACCTGCAGCTGGTTTCCCTGAAAAAGAAAAGAATGAAACTAACTCAAAATTTTCTGAAGAAATTTAATTGGGGCCTGCTAAAGTTCTAGTGCTAAAAACTTAGCATCAATGCTAAAGTAAGCTACAATGTACTCAGTAGCAAGAGGAGAGTCACAAGAATGTTGAGTAACGTGGACTTACTCTATTCAATATCTTAAAATTAGTGTATAAGCTAAAATTAGCCAAAATGCTAATTGTTATTTTTCAAAAAACAAGATTTCTTCTGCTCTTTTTGAAATACTACTTATAATAAGTACTACTCAACAAGAATTGTGCAGCTCTACTGCACAATTTTTGCAGTACTTTCTGAAAGTTTTTCAGAAAACTTTCACATTTTTGAAGAGTGAAACTTTTTTTTCTTTTTGTCATTGGTGGTAAATATATTATAAAACAGACATTCAACACAAAAGTAAGTCTGATTTTATACTTCGTGGCCGTTCGTTACCAGAAAAAAAAAATTCCCTTAACACCAAATTAATTATTGTTTATTAAACATAAGCTCTTTTGAAATAAAGTAAATTTCTTGTGTCTGATTAGACACAAGAAATTTACAGTTGGTAAATTTGGCAAAAGTAAAAATCAGGTTACTTCGTGGCACTTCACCAGAAAATGCGCTCATCTCTTAGCAACAAATTAACAACAAATATTGCTATTGTTCAAAAAGCATAAGATTTATTCTGCTCTTTTCAAGTACTACTTACCATTGCAATGCATAGGAAGCAAAGTAGAGCATTAGCCTTAGTATCAGCTAAGTGCTGCTAATTGTGAATAATTGCCAATTAGCTGATGCTAATTAGCTTTAGCCTTTTCCCTAAAATAAGCTTTTAGCTATTTTTTTTATTTACTAGACATGTTTAGCACACTGAATGGAGGAAATCAATGTAAGACAAGATGTTAGTGATACATCACATGCCACTGTCCCTGTGTGCATTTGCAAATTGCAATCTTGACTTTTTTATGCTTCTTTTGGAGTAATGGCTTCTTCCTCACTGAGCGGCCTTTCTGCTCATATTTGTACAGGACTTGTGTCACTATGAATAAAGCCTAGGGGTGGAACTTTTCATATTGTTTGTCATTTATTGTCAAAAATTCATCAAGAATTTTGAATTATTTTTGTCTCAATAATTTTCAGTCACTGATGGTAAAAAAAAACAGAAAACTGATAGTATTATTTTTTCTATTTCCACCACTGTATTTTCCAAGAGAGCACCAATAAATATCAGTAAAATTGAAAATATTATTAAATGCAGTTGCTGTGTGCAGCTTATTGATATAAATCACACTTTTTTTTATTTACATTTGTTTAATGGCGTCCTGAGGAAGCCTATTTCAAATAGAAAAGGAGGCTGGAGGACATTGTATGAGGCCAATTAATGAGCGTGTGCCAGAAAGAAACACAGTTTTGTTCAGTTCAGATTATTTGTATGTCCAATAGTTAGTGAGGGACAGACAGAGGTAAATTTAAAAGAGACCAGTTAGCCAATGGCTTCCTCCAGTAGAGTTTATAAAAGTTTCTTTTTTCATTTTCTTTTTCTGCCTCTTTCAAATATTTTTCCAGAGCAGCCACCTTGCCCCTCTAGAAGTCTGGACTTTTCTTTTTCCTTCAAAATCTCATTATTCTTCATGCCGATTTCATCAATCTTTCGTGATACCTCCGTCTCGAGTTTCTTCATGTCACTTTGATACTTCTGACTCTTTTTCTTTGGTAAGCTTCGATTTGAGACAAGGCTTGCTGTTTTTCTGCCGAAATCTTCTTAATTTGCTGTTTGGAGTTTCTCTCAAGGTTTTTTAAAGATGTTTGAAGCTCTTTCATTTTATTTTTATAGTTTTTTACCTCCGACAACAACAACTGAGACCTGTCGGAACTCTGGTTCTCTACCTCACATTGTAGCTTGGGGATTTTCTGACTTTCCAGGTAATTGTTTTGATGGCGAGACCGGCTTAACTCTTTGGTCAGTGAATCGACTTTTTAAAAAAAAAAAAACCCAGAACCAAGATTACCAATTCATCTCTTGTCATATGTCTAATTTGGTACTGTGTTAATGAATCAGTCTTAAATGTCGACATTTTGACTGTGCGATTCCATCCGTCAGATTCCATCAGTGGAGTAATGTAATGTATGCGATGTTGCTGATCAACATATATTCCAATTTTGTGTCCAAAATATAAATGCCAAATGTAATATTGTTGTGTTACCGGCACCAGATCTAGGGGAGTCTGAGCCAGTATCAAGTGGTGCACAGGCAGAGGAATCCTGTGCAACCAATATCTGTGGACCACAGAGGAAGCAAGATGACACATTGTTACTCTGTTTATTCTGAGACAAGATTTTCAATTAAAGAAAAACAAATAAATAAAAAAATACAATTGCAACACAATTCAAATTCAAACAACAACAACATCCGTAGTTTCCACAAAAAAATAAAATAACATAATAGCAAAAAAATTTAGAAAATCTAATCCTAAATTAGCATAACCAAACTGAGCAAAACATGTCAGTCACCAATTGTGCAAGTTCTCCCACTTAAAAAGATGAGGGAGGCGTGTAATTGACTTCATAGGTAGACCTCAACTGTGAGAGACAAAATGAGGGAAAAATTTCAGAAAACCACATTGTCTGAATTGTAAAGAATTTATTTGCAAATAAGGGTGGAAAATAAGTATTTGGTCACCTACAAATAAGCAAGATTTCTGTCTGTCTCAGACCTGTAACCTCTTCCTTAAGAGGCTCCTCTGTCCTCCACTCATTACCTGCATCAATGGCTCCAGTTGGACTCGATAACAGTAAAAGACACCTGTCCACAACCTCAATCAGTCACACTCCAAGTTCCTCAATCAGTCACACTCCAAGTTCCACTATGGTGAAGACCAAAGACTGTCGAAGGACGCCAGAAACAGAATTGCAGACCTGCACCAGGCTGGGAAGACTGAATCTATAGGCAAGCAGCTCGGTGTGAAGAAATCTACTGTGGGAGCGATAATCAGAAAAAGGACGGACGTTTTTTAAGATCAATTTAAAGCGGGGGTTCGGCAAAGTTAAAGTGAAATGTAATGCAAAATGTACAGAGGGAAGTTTATGCAAACTGCATGCACATACTCTGCAGAATAACCAGCAATAATATTGATTTAAATGGCATGTATTTCGTAGTCTTAATAGTAATATTAATCAGTACAACAATAGTGACACTCATTACTCTTATAAATTTGTTTTTAATGTGTTCAATCTGCAGCACAATAGACGACAAAGAATGACAAGTGGCAAAATGAGAATTTTGCTAATAGGTCCCCTGTAAATATTGTTTAAATTTCAGTTTGGCTTGTATTTATAGACTGCTTTGGTTAGTGTCACTGATAATCTGGCACAACACCTTCCCAAAATCTTAAAGCTTAAAGAGGAAACAGTTTTCAAGGAGAAGAAATACTTTAATGAATACAATTACGCGTAAACATTGATTTGTCTCTTCATACAAGAGATGAGAAATCTAAATTACAACATGTATGCAAAACAGAAAAATAAATTAAGTACATTAACATATACTGTATTGTGCAGTACATGTCCAGCTTGTCCAGTCTCTCTTTATGGACATTACAAACAACTCCATTGTTTAGTCTCCCTTGAGCCATGTTAGCTGGTAGCCAGGTGTTTAACCTCTGGGGTGCACTAAAGCTCCTCTCAGCGTCACATGAAGATACTGGCACTACCAACACGAGTCTGAGAAGGACCTCAACTTGGTCAAATAACCTCCTCACTTCTGCTGGCTGCCCCATGAAAACCTCTAGCGCCTCCCCAACTGTACTAAAAGGGTGTTGGTTGCAAAAAAAGGGGGCAACTGCACAGCAAGGGACCTTGTGTTAAGTTCAGGATACTGAGATAGATTGCCATCAATGTCCCCAGTCTTTATGCTGTCCTGTCATTATCTTCATGGCGATTTCATCGATCTTTTGGGACATCTCAATCTCAAGTTTCCTCGCTTCACTTTGCTGATTATTTGCTGGTGTGACCAGCAGATCTTTGTAAAAGGTAAAACAAGATGCACCAGTACACAAAATTTTTCTTATTAACAACTTTCTTTCAAACATTTCATTTTTAAAACAAGGCTGACCTACTACGCGGTCCCTAAAAGAAAATGGACATGTGGAATAAGGATAACTTATTCCAAAAAAAAACATGCAGTGCAAAAGAAAACAAATTAATAAATCAAACCAAAAAAAAAAAAAAAAAAGCAAACAAAGTAGTAACTTCAATAAAACACAAAGACGAAATGTAAAAGAAAAACCAAACAATGGAACAAATGTTGTCATCCAGTTTCAAAATCCTTCAATGGGGCCAGAGGAGTTGTGCCCCGCCCACAGGCAGACAAAACAGCTGATCAAGGACACAAGACAACCTGCCTGCCCAACTATAAAGCCACCTGACCCGCCCAACCAATCACCAGTGTGCTTCCAGTTGCACCTGGTGGCAGAGTGGGAGAGCTGGGGAGCGTCCCACCACACTGGGATTTGAAACAAGACTTGCCTTTTTTCTGCCCAAATCTTCTTAACCTGCTGTTTCGAGTCCCTCTCAAGGTTTTTTAAAGAAGTTTCAAGCTCTTTCACTTCATTTTGTGTCGTTTTTTTTTTTTACCCCAGACAGCAACTGAGTCCTGTGGGGACTCTGGGTCTTGCTGACTTTCCAGGTAGTTGCTTTGCTTGAGAGATAGATGAGTTTCACTCTTTGGTGAATCAATCAATTTTCTCGTTTAGAAGCTCAATTGGTCTCTGAGCTTTTTTCCAAATCCTCCTGCAGTGTGTTGTCCTTAATCAGTATTGCAGATCTTTCTCCAAGCCTATTTAAAAAATCCAGAAGGATTTTTTTCTTTATTAAGCTGCATCTGTTATTCCAAATAGGGATGTTATGGGAGGTTAAGGTTGCGCATAAAGATTAATTTCCATTATTGAAGGACTTGGTGGTGAAATTTGGTTAAGTATAACTCAGCTTGTGTACTTCACATTACCGTAATTCCTGAACAGTTCAACATATAAAAAAAATTCCAAAATGCAGAAAAGCTGAGAAATTGCATTTTATGATACATAAATATGATACATTATGGTAGCAACCCGGGAAATTTGTGATATGAGCTTGAGCAATCACAAGAAAGATTCTCCATTGCGTCATATTTGTCACCCACGCTGCTCTGTATCGTAACTCCTGAACGGTTGGCCGCATTCAAAAATTTCTAAAAGTATTAGAAAGTGCATGAAGGGGGCTTTTCAACGGTGTATCACATGTGCATGTTGCAGCAGACATTACAGAAAATATTTGCCTGCAGAGCTATGTATCGGATCAACGGAGTAGCGGTGAACGAGAGAGAGAGAAGACGGCAGAGGACGATTTGAAATCGCACATAAAATTCTGTAAATGTCTAAAAGAAAATCCACCAGACTGATAAAAGTGTCCCAGAAAGCTGAAGGCAGTGAACATGAGACATGACCAGTGAACCAGGTTATGTAAAATGTTTGTACCAGCTAACTCTTTTCATATGAATGCTGCACAACTATTGGCTAAATGTTGGCTCCATCTAAGTTCTATCAATTGTTCTTATGATTAATCAAATAAAAATAATTTGATAAAATAAAATATTGGTAAATCTGGCATAACAGCACTGTTACTATCGGGTATCAACATCAGTCCAGTTTTTCATATATCAGCATTCCTAGCAGTTACTTTTTTGTAGTTTAGAAAATTAACCTGTAACAATAACGAACGAACAAACCTAATGTGGGGGAGAGAAAGGGGTCGAACGTAAGAACGGGAGGATCAATACGGGATATTTACGGCACCTTCGTTCGTCACGCTCCCCACCACGATGTGCCTGGTGATAATGCACTTTCAGTCCACTTAATTTTCACTGTTACATCAAACTAATTATTTTAATCTACATAAATTATAAGAAAAATCTTACAGACAACTGACGTACGTTAAATTAACCCTGTTTGACCACAGACAGCAATTTGTCTTGCGGACTTCGAGGTGACCATGGCAACAATAAATAAATGGCAAAAGCATTAGATTCTTTAGAAAAAACTACATAGTATGAAAAAAATGTTCGCTAAGCTAAGAAAATAATCAGAGTAGTTAACTTGGCCAATTTAGTTACAAAGGGAATATTTCTTGGTTGTTTAGAAGTTTGTTTCACCACAGAAATGCACAGTACTGGTCACTAAGTCAAGAAATTCTGCTCGTAAATTTACGTTATTATCTTTAATGCTTGCCTGTGAAAGGAAAAGGCAGTGGGTCCACTTTGTACTGTAAGACAATTGAAGCTAGTCCATGCAGCACATTTTCTCCACTGCCACTTTCAAGATGGCGGTGACATGAGTAGGACATGGCATCTGAGTATTCATGCCTATTGTCCAATCAGCGATTTCTCACTGGGGCTTACCTCTTCCGTTTTGTTAATGTCGTTTTGTTTTTGAATTTGTAATTGTGCTTCGTTAATGTCGTTCTTTTTGAATTTGTTGAAGCGGTTTGCGCCTCAGGGTCACCGTAGGAATAAGATGGATAAATGAGTCTTGATAGACTTTCCATCCTTGAGAGTACAATTCCTCCAAATATTGAAAGGTCTCTTTGTAGCCACGTGCACAGAGAGAAAAGTGAATGTTTATGTGAATTTTGACCAAAATAATTATAATGATAACTGTATGTTGTTGTTTTTTTGTTATTATTCTTGCTTTGTCTGGGTAACCGCTCTCAAGCCCCCTCACTCTGACTGGTTCTATCCGGAATCTCCCCCCCGCCCCCCCTAACATCCAACCAGAATCTTGTCATCTCTTATTGTTATGTCCTAATATTCAACTCCGAAATAACTTATCTTGATTGCTAATTTGTCTTTTTCTCGTAGAGTGAGGGGCTCTATGATCCCACCGGATGATGTTGAATATTTCTCCAGCAGCAACAGCTAAATGATCTCCGATCAACTCTCTCTAACTATGAACAGAAGAATCACTGCAACATTCAGCTCACACATCAGATCTGTCTTTCCTCTTCTCTGCCAACCGCCGGAGTTTCCACGATAACTGTATGCGTTTGTGAGATTTTTGATCGAGGCATATGTTTGGAGCCACCTGGTGGTGTGATGAGTAACTGCATGCAACGGGTCCTTCAGGCACTCTCATAGCTCTTCCCCCCACCAGAATTTTGAGGAGTGCTGATCGAGGTAGGTGTGAGAGAGGCAGTTCTTCACTACTTCTTTTTACTTTGGGTCATATTTTTCTGGTTCAACCGTTAAAGGAATACAGTAAGAACATTTAACATCAACAAATATAATCTGTAAAGTTTTCTCGTGGTTGGGCTGGAAAAATATGACCCTATGAGTGGGAGCTGCGTCGGTTGGTGTTCGTGGCTGACCACTCAGTCACGATGCTAACCGTGTCTTTTATTTTCCAGCCTTCGGACCACTTGCATGCAGTCAGGGTCTCATTGTGAAGGGTTTCTCCATTCAGTGTCATGCTAGGTGACAAACAACTAAGTAAGAGAGGTTACACATGTGTTGAAAATTATTAATATCCTTATAGAAAATGTCGATCATTTCACACAACCGGTTTCCAAATACCAAAATGTTCTAAAGATATAGAAATAAAAGGATGTTAAATTTTTTTATCAAAGGCCTTATAGAAATCTAAGAACAATATGAAGCCATTCCCCTGAATTTTGTCGCTATAATCCAATAAATCTAATACTAATCTAATGTTGTGGATAAAGCGACCTTTTACAAAACCAGATGGAATTTCACTAATAATTTGTGCAGTACTTTAAAGAGTGTGTCCAGCAGATAATGTCTGTTGAGTTTATTACTCAACACGCGGTCTTTTTGCATCAGACGTTTTGCTAATGTCCTGTTTCGCTGTTTTTCCTCAAGTAATACGCCTGAAGTTAAATGGAGCCTTGCTATATACTCTTGCTTTGTTTTATTTAAAATGCCTTCAGAAGAATTTTATTTTCCTTGTCTGCCTCTTTTAAATGTTTCTCCAGAATATTTATCTTGTACGGAGCCCCTAAAAGGGACATGGAGAAAAGAAAAAAGAATTCCCAAATTATTTTCTCGAAATCCCGACTTATTTTCTCGAGATTCCACAAAATATCTCCAGAAAGTTGGGATTTCTTTTTTTTTTTCCATGTCCCCTTAGGATCTCTGTAACCTTGCCCTCAAAAATTCTGTTATTGCCTTTTTCTTTCAAAAGCTCACAATTCTTCACGAAGAGTTCGTCAATCTTTTGGGCCACATCAAACTCAAGTTTATAAATTTGATTATGATGCTTTGCAATTTTCAGTTTGTATGCTGGGATTTTATTCATGACTTCCTGTTTTTCTGCCAAAATCTTGCCAACCTGGATTTTTGAGTCCGACCGAAGCTTTTTGACTTTATTTTTGTACCGTTTTACCTCAATCAACATCTTATTCCTGTGGGTACTCCGATTCGCTATCTCGCGTTTTAACTGTGGGATTTTTGACATTCCAGCTGTTTCTTTTGCCTGAGAGACCAATTTAGCTCTTTGGTAAGTGCTTCAACTTTCTCATTTAGAAGCTCAATTTGTTCTTGAGCTTTTTCCAAATCCTCCTCCGCTGTGGTCTCCTTAATCAGTACTTTAGATTTTACTCCAGGCCGGATAATTGGATAAAAATAATTTGATAAAATAAAATATTGGTAAATCTGCCATAACAGCTCTGTTGCTATCCGGTATCAACATCAGTCCAGTTTTTCATATTTGAGCATTCCTAGCAGTTACTTTTTTGTAGTTTAGAAAATTAACCTGCAACAATAATAACCGAACAAACCTAATGTGGGGGAGAGAAAGACATGACCAGTAGACCAGGGGACGAACGTAACAACGGGAGGACCAATACGGGATATTTACGGCACCTTCGTTTGTCACATTCAGAAACTCATCTACCAGTCATGTACGCCACGATGTGCTTCGCCACCTGTTTGTTCAGACCTGGATATGAAGTTTAGAAACCGCGGACAAACCCATGTGGGACCCATATTGTCTGCTCTCCTTTTCCCCATATGGGGCCCACCTAGATATGCTGACTGGGCTATATAATGATAGTATCTCATTATTTTGAGAGACGATCTAAATATTTTGGGATAGTATCTCATTATTTAGAGATACTATCTTATTATAATAAGATAGTATCTCATTATTTTTGAGATAGCATCTTATTATTATGGGATACTATCTCATTTTCATAATAGTGTCTCATTATTTTGATATAGTATTTCATTATAATGAGATGCCATCTCATTATTTTGATATAGTATCTCATCAGAGCAACTGTAATATATTTTACCGGGTGAGTAATCATTCAGAATTTCAACATGTTGTTAAAATTATGTAGGTTTCTGAGAGTGTAAACTGTGTGACAATGTGGAAAATGTTAATCATAGTTTTGGAAAGATTAATAAAGAGTGCAAAGCGGGGTTATGACGATTTGGCATGTATTTGAATAGGGAAAAATTAAACAGTCACCACTTCGCATCTTTCGTTTATTTCGGTACTTTTTCAGAACCGAACCCCCGCCATAAATGAGGGACCACTGTACTTTAAAGAGTGTGTCCATTTTAAGAGTGTCTCCAACAGACAAAGGTAAATTTAAAAGAGACCCATTAGCCTGATCACTTTTTTTTTTTACCAAAGGTAGGAAAAACCGGAGCACCCGGAGAAAACCTATGCATTTATTTTAAAGAGTGTCTCCAACAGTTGGTGAGCGAGAAGCAAAGATAACGAGACCAATTAGCCAAATCACTTCTATAGGCTACTATTTGGGTTTTTCCTCCTGAATGTCTTTTCTCAGGTCAATTTCACCTGTGAGACAGCTTTCTGGCTGCAGGTGAAAAAGGCGTTTCAGGCTTTCTTGTGGTAGGGGGCTTTGGCTTAAACTGTTTTTGATCTTCTTTAGTTCTGAGGTTGTCTTCTTTAAAGACTGGCTCTAACTTGCCCTCACGTAGGATCAAAATTCTTTGATTTCTAATTGACTGTCTTTTAACGGATGGCAGAAAATTGAGTGGTTGGCTGACTGGTCGGTTGATTGGTTGGCTGACTGGTCGGCTGACTGGTCGGTTGACTGGTTGGTCGTTAGTTTGTTTTTCAACTTTTCTCTCATCTTTAGGTCCTTCCATAGCAATACTATCTTCGACCTTAGCCTCTTTGCTCTTTATGTATTCCTTCATTTCCTCATTTTTCATCCTCTCACTGAAGTACTTTTTTCTCACCTTCAGCACTTGTTCAGTGACTTCTTTAATGTACGCTTGATCCCGCTTCCTGTTATCGGTCAGAGCCTTTACCTCAGCATTTAAGGCTTTGTTTTCGTTCTTTAGGTTTTCCCAATCGGACGCTGTGCGTTCAAAACTTTTCTTCACAACCCCGGCCTCTTTCTGTGGCCGTGAGGCTAGGAGTTTAGCGTTGGTCTCAAGCTGCTCCGTGAGTTTACTCAGCGCTCGGTCTTTTTTCATCAGAAGTTTTACTAGTGTCCTGTTTCGCTGTTTTTCCTCTAATATTACACCTGATGTTAAATGGAACCTTGCTATATACTCCTGCTTTGTTTTATCTATGATTTCCTCCGTTGGGGTTTTTGAAAGTTTCTTCAGAAGAATTTTATTTTCTTTCTCTGTCTCTTTTAAATGTTTCTCCAGAATATTTATCTTGCCCTGAAAAATTCTGTTCTTCTCTTTTTCTTTCAAAAGCTCGCAATTCTTCACGAAGAGTTCGTCAATCTTTTGGGCCACATCAAACTCAAGCTTATTCATTTGATTGTGATGCTTTGCAATCTTCAATTTATATGCTGGGATTTTATTCATGACTTCCTGTTTTTCTGCCAAAGCCTTGTCAACCTGGATTCTTGAGTCCGACTGCAGTTTTTTTAAAGAGGCTTGAAGAGTTCTGATTTTATTTTTGTAGCGTTTTACCTCAATCAACATCTTATTCCTGTGGGTACTCCGATTCACTATCTCGCGTTTTAACTGTGGTATTTTCTGACATTCCAGCTGTTTGTTTTGCCTGAGAGACCAATTTAGCTCTTTGGTAAGTGCTTCAACTTTCTCATTTAGAAGCTCAATTTGTTCTTGAGCTTTTTCCAAATCCTCCTCTGCTGTGGTCTCCTTAATCAGTACTTTAGATTTTACTCTAAGCTTATCTAAAAAATCCACAACCAAGAAAACCAAGTCTTCTCTGCACATTTGTTCAATTTGTTGCTTTGTTAACAAATCAGTGAAAGCAGGCGGCATTTTGACTGACTGTCCGATGTATCTGAAAAGCTATGAAAAAATGCAATGTTAGATCAACCAATGTCTGTTCTGCTACTTGAGCTCTGCAAATTTGATTAAGTTGCAGGACATTTAAGGCATCTTTCTTTTATGACTTCATAACACTTTGACATCATTAGATTCCATCAGTGGAATAATGTAACATGTGCTATGTTGCTAGGCAACAACAAAGCCAGCTCACTTTCCACCATATTCCTGGGAGACTGGGGAAACGATTATGGGTCTTACTTCCGGCGCCCACCGGAAGTTGCGGCATTGTACTGTAATATGTTTGGATTTTTGGCTAATCTATATTTATGATAGAAGTTACATCTCTCTTTTCGGTTGTTGTACAATGTTTAGTAAAACTTGTTCACGTAGATGCCGTCTGCTAATTGTGAGTTTAATCACGGGGAGCGACAGGAACACAGCGTTAAGTTTTGTAACGGAATGACCGTGACTCAGCTAGCAGCTCTGAAGAACTGACAGGAATAAAGAAGAGAAAAGCAGAGAAGCTGGTCAGAGTTCTGAGCTGCAGTTTTGTGCCGACATTGTAAAACAGTAGAACTACATAATATTAGCTTGATGTGATGTGAATTAGATGTTTCATTTGGATTTAAAAAATAATAAAGTTCATGATCTGAGTCTTTATCATTATGTTTGGGCCAGCAATACATTTCTATAAGACAAAATGAAATATCTGGGTTTATTTGGTCCATCGCAACCAGAAACTCGAGGTTCTTCGTTGCTGAGTGTCGCTTTAAATCAGCGGAGAAATGACCGCAGCTGCTGCGCTCCAGACCGTAATACGGAGAATCTCCCCTCTGGGCTACAACCGAACCCCTCATTAACCTGTTCTAGAGACCGAGTTGCCACTAGAATGTGCTGTAAGTTGCCCCTGTGGAGCTCAGGTAACTGTTGTGCTGTTTGTGGCTGTTCTCTAATAATTAGACCAAACTTCATTTGTGGCAGCAACAGGTGTGTTTTGTACGGAGCCACTAAGGGGACATGGAGGAAAAAAAAGGAAAAAAATCCTGACTTAGTTTCTCGAGATCCCGCGAAAAGAAAAAAAAAAGTCGGGATCTCGAGAAAATAAGTCTGGATTTCTTTTTCTCCATGTCCCCTTAGGGTCTCCGTAGTTTTGAACGTGCTCCCGAAACAAAAAAGGCAGTGACTATGTGATATGCAGTAGTTTTCATCGCCTACTGACAGATAACAAAACAAAAAGAATTTGGCTAAAAATTTTAAACTTGTTTTTGGATTGGAGGTTTCCCTGTGAAATACTACAGTGTCCAGATCTCACATAATAGAACAAACTTATCAACTTCCTCTTCAAGTATTATCTTTGTCTGTTCAGGCAACAGTTGATGGGATAACTTCTTAGTCTCACGCACTGAAACTATAGTTTAGTTTTGCTAAGACTCAAACCCAAAATGCTTTATTTCATTGTGTGGACAAAGAGCCAATGGAAGAAAACCCACATCTGCATCCGAAGCAACTGAGTCAGAGAAGTAGCTAGATATGCTAGTGCGTGTTATTTGCGGCCATTTCTTCAAGTCACCATCCCTTCCCGCAGTAGCTGTAGGTTGCGGTAAAACAATACTGCCGCATTCAAGCTGTGATTGCTGGTGTTCCCACGTATTTTATGGCCTAAAAGCTGTGACAAAAGCCTGTTAGCGAGTTGCTAATGTTGCGCCCCTGTGAAGGGGAATAATGAAATGACACGGACACGATGTTTCAGCTTTCGTCTCCAATGTTATAATGGAGAAGCAGAAACACCACGTTCCCCTTCACCAACTCAGACAAACCCAATCGAGACATGAACGATAAACAAACTCTCAAAACTTAAAATCTAAGGGGGTTGAACTCTTCAAGAATTCTACACAAACATAACCGGAAAAGTAACATTAAAGAAACTACATTTTAAGCTTAAACTTAGACAACCCTTTATTGTATCCGTCTGTGGCGCTGATCTTAAATGACCCAAAATAATCGATTGCAGATCACTAGATCTTCAATCACTGCACTTTAGTTTTGTAACCACTACACACTCAATCACAGCATCTTAGTTTTACAACCCTTACACTAACATGTTAACAAATGGTGGTTCCGGTTTACGGCGGAAGTTGTGCCCATAAATCACACAAAGCCTCATGGGGGCTAGGAATAAAGTGGATAGACTTAGACTTATTTTCATGGTCATTGCACAAAGTGAAATTGGCAATGAAATGTCATCGCTTGGCAACCGGAGCACACACAAAAACACAACTAATAATGTATTGCTAAATCTATATAACTTGGTATTTTCAAGCAGTCTCAGACAGTCTTAGTGATGGGATTGTTGAGCAATCTGATGGCCAGTGGGAGACAACTATTTCTGAATCTGGCTGTTCTGCAGCGGATGCTACGGAACCTTCTGCCAGACGTCAACAAGATGAACAGACCATGGGGAGGATGGGTGGAATCAGAGAGGATCTGGTTTGGAATAAGTCTGTTCACTTGATGTCATTAAGAATCATGCTACATCCTCGTCCTCCTACCATTTCCTGTCTCCTTTGTGGTTTCCACCAGCAGTAACATCAGGTTCTTGATCATGTGACTCGTGTGATGCGAAAAAAGTGTTTCTACTGCAGTTTTGCAACATAAACCTGTTTCAATATGGGCAAAAAAATCACCTCATATTAGTGCCAACACTTTTTCTAAATTGGTGTGTTTACCTCAAGTAAATTTCAACAGAAATGTGTTTTTAAGCAGCGGGATAAGAAGAGAGAACCCCACCAGGTCGTGAAACAAAACCGGTCTGTTAGTAGGAAAACCTTCTCTTTTCACAACCTGTCAAGACTGTGAAAGTCGTGTAGTTCGTCCCCGAGCGAAAGAGGGCGCTTCGAGGCGTGTCCCCACAGCTGCTCAGGGTCACCATGGCTACAATGTGAGAATATTAGAGGCCAACAAGCTGCTGTGGCCGACTCTGTTTCTCTCATCTGGATCCACTGGAAGTTCTGGGGCTTGGATGGAGAAAGCAGACTTGGAGCTGCTGGCTGTGTGTGCCCCGCTGCGTCCGCCTTCCTTCTCTACACGACTGTCTGCTGTTTCAAAGCCACTCGGTCGGTGAAGGCTCCTGTTGCTTCATTCACTTCCTGCTCAGTTCATCTTCAGTCATCCTCCCACTCACACACCATCTTCCTCCGGTTCAGTTTAACCTTTAATCATTTTGCTCATTTTCTATTTCATTGTTCTGAGATGATGGATCTGATCAAACCAGAGGCTGCAGCTGAACTATAATGTTTGTTTTGCAACAAAATATCAGAGTTTTGGTGTAAATAACTTAATCTCTTCCGTCTTCAAATCTTCTGTCTGAGGTTGTTCAGCATCTGTAGCAGCCAGGAATATGGCAGCATTAATATCTGACTGTCTGTCCTGTATTGTTGAACAAACATGTTGGGTTTTCCTATTATAGCTGAGAGTCACTGGCTCCCAGTCACTGGAAACAGGAGACTGCAGGTTCTGTGGCATCCAACTGGCATCCAGCAGACGCTTCGTCCTGCCTGGCATCAGCTAGCACCAATCAATCTGTGCAGCTTCAAGGCCCGGCCATCAGCCACTGGGAACCAGCGGATCAGCTGGTCTTCTCATTATAGGACCACAATTGGAAGACGGTCAGAGCCGGAGCAGCGACTACATCTATGAACGCAGACGACATGTTGAACATTATTATTGTCTCAACTCCAGCTGCAGGATGGATCTCTGTGGATTCTGTGTTTAGTAGTGACTTGATCAGTTTGATGAGACTTGACCAAAGTTGAGATCAGGCCAGATTGGGATATGAGTTTCCATGGATGGCAGTGATGGGAATTAACTGTTGGCTGCATGACATTCCATGGTTTTCCATCTCTGGCCAACACAGCTCCTCTTCCCTCTGACACATTCAGGACAGTCTGATCAGAACCGCTTTGGTCCCACTTCATCTGGAGAGCTGGTCTAATGTCAGTCATCCTCTTCCTCCCTTTAACCTAAAAGCCGTCCACATTATTCTGAGGTCAGTGTGAGCTGATTTGGAAAGCAGGGAAGGAGGACTTGAGACTGGTCTGGACCCATTTTTCCAGGGTTTGGGACTGTTATATCTCGGGTTTGATCTCATTCCACACATCGGGTCAAGGACGATTTGAAGCTATGGTGTTTGTGAAAATTACCAAAACTTAACTTCCATTTATCTCCACCTGCAAATTTAAAGAAACATAAATGATCAAATTGAAGCTGAAACTCAATCTCAGAAAAAAAAAGATATTATTGCTAATGTCTGCGAAATCTTGATGCATGAGAATGTTGACAACATTCAAACTTTTAAAAACGCTAGATAAAATCATCTAAAATTTGAAAACAGGAAAGGGGAAAGGAATGTTAGAATCTGTAAATGTTGTCTGCTATGATTTACAATGTGCATGTATTTCCACGGGTCTCCTGTAATCTATTGTCCCTGTGTCATCCCTGATAGCTATGCAAATTTTCTAAATTACTCAGATTATATTGGCTCTGAATTTGTAATCCCCCCTTTGTGAGGCTGTGTGCGCCAGAATGGTCTTTTAGTGTTAAAATGCCTAATAATTTAAGTCAGGATATATTTTTATAAATGATAGCTTAGCTTTTTAACATCTGATACAGATATTTTTTTCCCCCACATCATGTAAATGACTTTTTTTAAACAGAGCTTTGCTTTTTTTTTTTTTTAGTGATCATACATCCATAGTGAAATTTATGCTCTTAAATCAGCTAAGAGAATGGGTATTAAAGTGTGGCTGCATTTACTAACATTAGTTTATGACGTCATTTCTAAGCTTAATGCCAAGAAGTAGTTTTGATGGATTAAACATTTTCCTATTATTTTTTTCATTTTGTAGTGTGCAAGAAGCCTTGCTCTTGCTCTGAGAAGGTTTGGTTTCGGTCTTGGAAGAGCTGGCCTTTAGACAGTAAGTTGCATCCCAGATTGTCTGTTGACCAGGAAGAGACCTGATGGATGTCCATGTTTAGAAGAAAGCAATGTATTGTTGTCTGTTTCCATCTGAATGGTGAAAGAAAAGGAACGACTCAGACTGGAAATAAATGAAGCAGCTAATGAGATTCAAGCAGGCAGCACATGACCGTTAAAAGCAACATGTCTTCCACTTGATAGGTTATTCACAGAGTCTGAGGAGGGGCGAATGGGGAAGGGTGATTGAGAGCTCAGTCTCAATGTGGCTCATTTCTGTCATGAGTCAATTAGAAGTTGTTCCTTGACTGCGGTCAGCATGTTTCTGCTAAGTATCTGCTTGGTTTAAGTCAAGGGTCTTCAAATCCAGTCCTTGAGGGCTCGTATCCTGCAACTTTGATATGCGTCCCCGGTCCAAAGCGCATGAATCAAATAGGTGAGTGTATTCAAGTTCTCCAGAGTCCTGCTAATGACCTCATGTGTTGAAGCAGAGACGCATCTCAAAGTTGCAGATTGCAGGACACTGAATCTCATGGCTCTAGATCTGGTCTAGGTCTTTCCACTGGTCTTCACCCTGCAGCCTTCAGAGCAGTGAAGCTAGAAACATTCACAGCTTCCAGAATCCTATCACAGGTATCCCCAGATCCTGATCTGACAGCGCTCTAAAATAAAACCTTCTCTCATCATCTGTGGTCTTGGTCTGGCATCTCGGTGCCTCTTGCACATTTCCACCTTATGTTCTGAGCATCAGCAGGATGAATGAGGCTTTTGTTGCCCGTCAGGCCGTGTTCTCCTCAGCGGCACTGCTTCCAGCTCACTCTGGCAATGAGAAGAGACATGTGAAAGTTGTGTTTTCTTTACACAGGATAACCAAGGGGAAAGCCTGAAACAATGCCAGGGCAGAGATGGACCTCTCTCTGTGACACAACAGTCTCTTTATATGAGCTCATCCAGCTCTCACACACACACGCACACAGAGAGAAAACCTGTGGCTCTGTCCAGCTTCTAGCAGGGAGATGGCATTTCCACTCATCTTGCATGAATCACTGAGCTCTTCACACACTGAGTCATGGCAGCAGCATGGAGACAGACACACACGCTTGGTGAAATTCACACACCCTAACACCCCCACCTGTCTGAAGCTCTGAGGTGGGCTGCTAAGTGTTGTCATAAGAACTGGCTAATGCCCAGTTGTGACATTAAGGTGTAAAGAGGCAGAGGAGGAAGATAAATGAAGGAGCACCTTCCTGTCAGAGAGTCGTCTGCAGAGCATCAGATTGCAGCTTATCCTGGAATCGCTCCTGCTCCTCATAATTATCAGAGCAAGTCTTCAATTGACTTGTTAATGACGAAAGGGAAGGTCCAGACGGGGCTTAAGGAAACAAAAAAAACCCAGAATCAGTCTGGATGCTGACAGAGAGAAGAGTAGAGCAGTAGAAGATGTTATTGGTTACAATCCCACCTGATGGGCTGCTGGGTGAGGAGACTCCCAATAGGGGGCGCTCTGTTACAGCGTCCAGAAAAATCATTAGAGAACTTTACCATAATGGAAACTTCCGTTTGATTTCCAGCTGACCAAATACAATAATAGGAACTTGACTTTAGTCCCTCTGTATGGCTCTGGAGCCATGGCCTTTCGGGAAATATGTAAGAAGAGATAAAACAGCAGGACTCAGTGTGTAATATGTGTTCTCCTGGTTTGGAGATCTACTGTGAAGAACACCAGCATGTGTTTCCTCTACATCAGTATTTAGAGCTCTGAACATCAACTCAGTAGTCTGCAGGTGGTCATTGTCATTGTTCCACTTGTGCTTCAAGGGACAACAGGTCAAAACACGTCCGTCTCTGCCACGGCCGCTCCCGTTTGTTTTTCCTTGTCGCTCTCAATCTAGAGGAGAACAATGTTTGTCAGACGCGCCGGTGTTCAGCTGGGTTCATGGCCGATGTTTGGAGTGGTTGTTCCGGCCGGGCGGCTGTGAGTTTAAAATGGAGCTTTGTTTGTTTTCCCTGGCAGGTCAAGAACAGTAAAGTGGTTTTAGTTGAGGCCGTGGCTGAGCTGCAGAGGCTGTAATATCTGTCAGTGATACTAAAGCCACACAGAATCGCTCTAGATGTCTTGCCAGGCCTCCCATCAGCCAATCAGAGGGAGCACCGGCCAACCAGCTTCCTTTGTTTCATCCAGACATTCATCAGCCAGGAGGTGCTCTAACCACTTCAAAACTACTTGGTTTTCCAGAAGTTCTTTGTGTTCAGTCCAAGACAACCAAATGCTATGAGTAGCAAAACATTCAGCTGGACTTCCTTCTCTGTTCTGCTGATGTTTCATAGTACAACTGTCTGGTCTGCTGACAACTTCGTCAACAGACAACTCCCTCTCCCTCATACATGCAGGCTTCCAAGTTTCAGTCCATATTCACTTTTTTCATTTCTAAGGAAGGTGTTGGTCATTTATCATGATATATGTAATATGTCTGAATATGGACAAGCATCACTCCACCTCCCTTCCATCACAGAGCAAAGTCTGACCCTGATGTGTTTTCTGCAGCACGAACATACGTTACCTGGGAAACCAACACATAAAGCTACAGAAAGCTTACTTGTCTCTGATTTGCTTCAATTGAGCCCAGCTATGAGGCTTCACTTCAGACTAATACGACCCTCATCATGTTCCTGTTCTCTGACATTTCTTGATTGACATAATCAATGCTAACACTTCCTGTTTTAGACTCATAAGATTGCTTCCCTCAGTGATTTAGTAGAGAGACTTGATGATTAAGTGGCTCCCTGTTTCTAGTTCCCAACACACTGCTGTGTGTTGATCGGGTTCAGTGGCTGTCCAGCATCAGTCAGATCATGGCTGCCCTCTGGTCCAAACACTGAAACACTTGAACAGACCAAAAACACACATACACATGACACTCACGTACATGTAGACCTTCTCATTCTGACCTTTGGTGCTGTTTTCTAGCACCAGTTTGGAAATGTTTTCCATGAGCCAGTAGGTGATGACGTGTCACTGTAAGCCTCAGTGATGTTTGGAGGAGTGCAGGGATTGGTTGGAAACTTCTGCGTTTATTGGGTTGCAAAGAAAGACGAGCTCTTAGGAATACATAAAATACATCTCTGTCAGATTGGAAGAGCCATTTATATCCAAGTGTTCCTTGCTCATGTCTTGAGACGTTGCATTAATATTTCCATGTCATGTATTTAGTGCAGTCCCTCCTGTGAGAAGATAGCCCCACAACATGATGCTCTAAACCAGTTCCTGTTTAACATTTGCAGAAAAACTCAGTTTAATGTAACTGATGTTTGCAGCCTCTCAGGTTCCTCTGCAGGGAGCAACAAATAAGACGTGACGACAGAACAGGAGCCATCATTGTGGCCCGGATCATGAGAGGAGCAGCAGATAGAAGCGGTCAATTCCAGTTCTTCTTGCTCTTTCCACATGTTTGTCAGCAGGTCAGAGGTGTGAAATATCCTGACTGTGCAGCAGAGAAACAATGTGTTCAGGAAGGACCTTTATGCCATAGATTAAATCAATCCACTCTTTGAAAGTGAACACAGATGCCAAAGCTCTGCTGTTTGTCCACATGTTTCACATTTGCGTGTGTGTGTGTTCACTGCGTCCAGCCTGTGTGTGTTGGCTCTGCCAGAGTCGAGCCAAAGGCAAATTTCCACACATGTCCTCAATAACATCACGATTCCTTTCCAGGCCCACTGATCACCGTCACTGTAAACATTAATCTGCCTTTCTGTACACAACCTCAGGCTCCGAACACGCTGCACGTTCACACAGTAGCTCACTTGAGTTGGAAGATTAGAATAATCAATATCAGGATGATGATAGAGATGTAATCTTGGTGTGTTTATGTGTCAGGGTTGATTCGTGTTGGAGATGAAGTGAAGATCAACCTGATCCCTGTGGACGATCCCTTGCTTATCTTCTGTTTTTTAGGTCCACAGGTCTACAAGATAGAAAAGCTGAATCTTGGCAAAAAAAAAAAAAATTTAATACATTCTTTGTTTGTGAAGGCAAAAGATTCTTCTCTTATTCTTCTCCCAGACCTCAAGCCTCCAATCACTCGAAGAATCAGTCAGTGGTTTTCCTGTGCGGTGAGTCTTTTCAGGCCTGTAGGCCTCATGTATTGAGCGGCGGGGTCTCCCTGCAGGAAACCGATGCTGGAGTTCCTCCAAGCAGACCTCAAACGAGCTCCATTATGGGACTGAAGTTTTCCAGGGAGGACCAAGAGTGTCTCCTAGACTCTGCGCAGACACAAAATCCTCCAGCTCTTTCAAACACAAAGCATCATTCCTCATAATTAGCCCAGTTCACCACTAACCAGAACCAGTTCATTACCTTCTCTACTCTTAAAGAGAAAAAAGGCCCTCATTGTTCTGAGTTAGATGCAAACCACTGATGGGGACAAACTGTTCTCAGTCATCCTACATTAAATTTGGACTTACAGCCACTTAAACAGCAGCGTCAGTTTAGCTTAATGGAGTAAAGTTAAAGAGGCTGGCAGCTCGATGGAACGGTCTCTCCTGGAGTGTCTCTGGAAGAAGACATCAGACTGCAAGGTTGGCTGGAATGTAGCAGAAGAAGCATCTGTCTGGTATGGTTGATGCTTCCTGCTCATGTTCCCAGTTCCACGTGTTAATGACTCCTAGGAGACGCAATCCACGGTGCTCCTTATGTAACTACAGAACACTGCAGTACCTGTTTCTGTTGGAACCACAAACAAAGCATCAGTGTTTAAGATCCTTCATCTGTAGATTAATGGTCTGCCACACCAGCAGTTCGTCACTCTCACCCACTGTGGTGCTGCTACGTTATTCCTAGTATCCATCAGCGCAGCAGATAGAGGTTGGATCTGCTTCCTGGTTTTAAGCTCCAGGCTCTTGAGCATTACTCATAATGTGTCACACCTTGTATGTTTAACAGAGACAGTGAGGACAGAACGGGCCTCTTACATGTCACGTCATTACGGGGTGACTGAATTAAGCGTATGAATTAGTCTGAAGAAAGAGTTGCTGGTGCCAAAACATCAACAGGATGGACCTGTGAACAGGAGGGATAAGTCAATGGTCAGAAACAACCCACTGATCTGCTGTTCCGGTTCACCGGTTCATTGTAATCACCCACTTCCTCTTAGGAGTTCTGGGATTCCGAAAGCTCCTCCAACCAGAGGAGCAGAAGTCTTCTATGAGGTCTTGCAGAACCTTCCTCCTGAAGTGCAGTTGACTAGATAGGTTAATTGAGACGCAGCAGTGGAAGGCGGTCCGCTGACATAACCCACAGTGTTCATAATGAATTAGCACGAGATAAGTCTCTCTCTGTTCTGTTTTTTTTAGTTATTTTAAAAACAAATCCTTAGGAAACCTGAGTTGAAAACTTATGACTGATGTTGAAAAAGAAAGGAGTGAGAGGAGAAGCTGAAGGATGGAGCTGCAGATCAGTATATGGAGAGAGGAGCCATCAGAGGAGCACAGTCAGCAGCAGACATGGGCCTGGTTCTACAGACATGGAAGGACATGAGCCTCGCTCAGGGCCTCGTTCAGGCCATCTCAACATTGCCCCAGTACCATAACCTACAAGCTAATTGGAGGAAAGCTTGGAGAGATTGAAGAGGGAGTCTCTTCCTCTTCCTCTTCAGTCCAGGAGCTCCATCAGCTGGAATAATATTGGTGTTGGCGAGAGCTGCAGTGAGTGGGTCCGTTTACACTGAACATTTGTTAGATGAAAATAATCCCTTCCCTTTCTGCTTCCATTGATTTCTTATTTGGTTAGAAACTGACCTTTGAAGAGCCACCAGTGCTGTTGAAGGTAGTTTTTAATCAGCTCCGTGTTAGACCAGTTAACTCTCAGCTCGACTGACCAGCCTGGCATTACCGCTTCCTGCCTTTCACCCCAGCTTCCTGCCATCAGTCCTTGGATCTCTTCCAGACTCTCTGAAAACCCTGATGACTTTCTTTGCTTTCTGTCTGACAAGTAAACCTCTCCACTGTCTGACCGGTTGCTTTACAGTCTGATAAACCTGCGGACCCACTTGGGGTCTCTGAGTCTGACTTAAAACATTAAAATGTTTCCCATATTTTTCTTGCTCTGTTTCTCTGCAGTAAAGAATTGAACCATTTGAAAACAAGTCTTGGTAAGTCCTGAACCTGTCATTTGCTTCAGGTTCAGATACAAGGGCCGACTGACAGAGTAATGAACAAGAAAAGCAGTGTTGATCTCCCAAGGAGAGCCCTGTGGAGGCCACCCTCACGGTTCAGCCATGTCCCACATTTTTACTTCATGCTTTTAGTCTAATTGTTGAGTTATTAGTTACACTCTGTGCTCATAACTCAGGGCTACTTCCAGGGTCTGAGGTCAGTCAGAGGTCAGTTCTCTTCCTGGCTGAAGATCAGATCACATCTCTCATGGACTAATCCAGGGTGGGTAAGGCGCGACTCCGTCAGGTGCTGGAATGAATCATATCTGGTCTACAGTAATGTAATGATAACATGAACAAAAAATTTGTAATAACAGAAAATGAGTTGTGAAAACAGCATTATTTACCCAATTACACTTCAAGACAATAAACCTTCATGAAAACTCCTTAATGTTTATGACAGTGTCATGTCAGTCTTATGTGTTAGCACTTCTTATTGTACTAAAGTCTCCGTTGTTAATTTCAGTAAAATCGTACTGAGCAGTTAAAACAAAAAAGGCACAATAAATTCATTTGTAAAGTGTAAAATGTTTCATCTTAACCATTTTGGTGCTCATTGCCAAAAACGTTTGGACACTTTTGGTCCAATCCATACATCTGAAAGATGCTGCTGTGGATCAGGCTGCTTTACTTAGCAAACTGGGTTTTCACACTGAATCACAAACGATGAAATGGTTGCCCAGATTGTGCAGTGGAAGCATCAATGACAGCTTACAAAGTAGAGAGCTCTGGAACAACTTGGGCTCATCTTATTTCCTACAGTCCAGCCAACGTTCGCTTCTATCAGCAGATTATAAATAACATCTGGTTGATTCTTCTTGATTTTAGCTTCATTAGAAACAGTTTGGCTCAACCTTTGTTTACAACATGTCTGATTGTTGCTCTGGGCTGATGTGTCTCCAGACCTGATTGGTCCTCTAACCAGCAGCACATCCTCTTCCCTCTGCGCCTCCATCTATGTAGATGCTGCCCTCATCTCCTCCATCTGCCATCTTCTGTGGTGAATTAGCAGCAGGTCTGGGAGAACACGGGTTATACTCCTCTCAGACCCCGGCTTCAGCTGCGTCTTTTGCTCCCCAAATGTCTCCTTGGGCATCAGGATAAACGGCTCTCTGAACTGGCCAGGTTGGCTTCCAGGATCTCTGTTCTCAGACGGACCGTTTCCTGCCTGATCTCCGTCCTGCTCTGTTATCACGCGGTGCTTCATTAGAGCAGGAATGCTCATGTACAAGGCCAGGAGGCCATTAGACGATATGAACCACTCCTGGTCAGATAGGCAGGAGATGAAAGCCTTGCACAGAATAATAAGCCACCTCTGGGAAGGATTTAAGATATCTTTCTCATTCTCCTGTTGTTGTCCTTGCTGTTTGCTCTTTAAGCTTCCCTTCATCCTCTCTCTCTCTCTTTACAGTCACATCTCATCCTGTTAGAGATGTGGTTTGGCTGCTGGTTCAGCTTAAAATGTCCCATTCCAGCAGGAGGAGGGGAGCATGACAGCAGGAACTGATGTGAGCTCTAACATGCGAAACTAGATGTTAGATAAACGTAGAAAAATTTGCTCCAAACTTCAACACCAGCCTCTGCTCTCTGGCCCGAAGGTTGTGCCGTCACACTACCCTTCAGAAATCAGTCCTGACTGCCAGCTGGCAGCACTTATTTCATCCATGATGCAGCTTCTCTCTGAGCGTTGGGAAGCCACGGCACTGGGCTGAAGCTGGCCTCATGCTGAGGTGGATGTTTTTAGTCCTCATGATTTGAGTGAATGGGGACTGAGTGAAGAACAGGAAGCATCTAGAAATGTGTCCAAATGTCTTCAGAGATCTAAGCAGAAGTCACATGACTCTGCTCCAGCTGTTATGGTGAAACAGGCCACCACGTCCCAACACACCTCATGTTCCTGCAGAATTAAGTCCTCCGATCTTCATATTTCTCTACCCAATAATTCCATCCCACCGTCTGAGTATTGTCTCAGTATGTTTTTTACTTCCAGATGAGGCATTTTCTTCTTTTACAGCTGGAAACATTCTGCAACAAGACAGAAAAACCATCTCTCCCTCTCTTAGGCTTTCTCCTTGGATCATCGGATCGTCTTCTTACAATCTTGCTGTTTGTAGACTGGGTTCTCTTTACAAATGTTCTAAATGTTATCATTTCATTTGGACATGAGTCAACCCATCCACACTGGATCATGTTAATGTCTGTCCCTACCGTCGTGTCCAACAAAATATGAAATGTCTCTTAAAGCAGTGTTTCCCGACCCTGGTCCTCGAGGCTCACTGCCTGCATGTTTTAGGTATTTCCTTGCTTCAGCCCAGCTGATTTCAATCGATGACTGATTAACAGGCGTTTGCTGAACTGCAATCAGATGAATCAGGCGCATTAAATCAGGGAAACCTTTAAACCATGTAGGACAGTGTGCCTTGAGGACCAGGGTTGGGAAACACTGTCTTAAAGAATAACTGTTCTGGCTCTTCAAGCGGTTCCTGTTGATTTCTTCTGGAAAGAAGCCGCAGAAACCTGAAGCCGATGTTATCCTGAACATCATGGCTCCAGTGGGAGCTTCTTCAGCTGGACTGAAATCATCAAAATTCTTTGCTGGACCCTTTTCAATCTGATTCAAAGAGATGGAACCTTAGTGAACAGAATTAAGTTTCATAGTTTGACTCGAAGCTTCATCAGCAAGCAGATTGTTTACATTGAGCTCAACGAGTGACCAGTGTGAGTTTTTTGGGTCTAAATCTTCAGAACCAGCCTCTTCCCTTTCAACGGAATATCACTAACGCTCCACTCTGATTGGTTGCTGTGATAATGCCAACCTTTTCAATATCAGTTCCAGTTTGCTGGCTTTTTACGGGAGAAATGTAGATGAATGGGGGGATGTTTTCCACTGTGAGGGGGAGGGAAAAAGAGGTTCTGGTGCTGAATGAGTAGATTACTCACAGCAGAGATGGCACAGACCATGAAAGCCACAGCTTGGCCAGAGTGGAACAAAGTCTGCCTCAGTTCAGTGTAAGACTATATCCAGGCCGCGTGCCTTCTTCCACACACACACGAGCTTCTCCAAAAGCTGTGCTGCTGTGACTTACAGCGTGTTTCATCTGGAGCTCGGCGTTGGTCGGCAGGTCCGCCTCTTATTAAGGGACTGTTTGGAAAAGAACAAGCAGAGAAAAATGCGACTGAGCTGTTTGTCGGCAGAGAAACACAGCTGTCTGAGGATGTTGTGGAAAGTATGAGGCCGGCTGTTATTTAGCCTCTCACTTCATCATTTCATTTCGCTCCGTTCGTTCTGCATCACGTATCTGACTTTATTTATTACTGATTAAAATGTAATGAAATCATAAAAGTTAAATCAAGTCTCAGTTAATGGCAGCAAGCAGAGAAATGCATTATTTTTCAGGTCTCAGCAACATCGAAAAATTATTACTGTTTGCTGAAATACATTGTACATAAGATGTCCGATTTAGTTGCGGTGCAGCTAAATCTGGGTCATATAAAGCACAAATTCTCGCAGTCGTAAAGTGATGTAGGATCAAGTTTTAACTGTTTTCATCAATCGTGCAGATTTCCTGTTCCAAACAGTACACCCTTTGAAAAACAAAGTTCGACAGTAATGTTTGCAAACTTTAACAAACAGAATATGAACAGTGTGTTTTTAACAAACAAACTCCATCAGAGATCCAACCGGATCTGAGAGGTTTCTTCAACCGATGAGCTGCTGTGGGCCAAGTTTTCACTGACATCTGGTCTAGAATAAACTTGTTTATTATGGAATATTATTTTTAAATAATAAACTACTATTTCTGTTTTTCATAAAGGCAGAGCGGCGCTAAACACAGGCTGGTGGTCCTTGTGGGTGAGTAAAGAGCCTGATGGTAATCAGTGATGTCACTGCTCACCTCACACTCTGCTGCTGTCAGACTTGGCTCTGTAGACAGACGGTGCAGAGCTCGCATCGATCAGTCCCAGTAAACGCTTTCACCTCCTGCAGCTCTCTCTCTGTGTCCTTTGAAGCCGTCCAGATGATGGAGCTGGTAGCACCTGCTGGAGCAGCAGCTGCTGCTGCTAAGCTCTCCAAAGAGCTTCACGATGATGTGCCGAGGTCCTGAGTTGAATTTAGTGGTTCCTCCTTCTGGGCTTGTGGCTGGAAGACGAGTGTTGGCAGTAAATGTTGGAACAGCGAGCCGAGCCAGGTGCAGGAGTGAAGCTTTAAATCTCTGTCTGGACCAACTGGAGCATCGGGGAGCTGTCGACGTCTCCTTGTTTTCCCTTTTTAGGTTTCTGATGAGAACAAAAATGAGAAGAACGTCTCAGACAGAAACGGAGAAACAGCATTCCTCAAGTTTTCACTGGGAATCTCTTCATTGTTTCCATTAATCAAGGGAAAGCTCACACATCTGTTCCAGCAGCTTCAGCTTGGTTACTTCAAGAGGTTTTTTGTAAAAATAAAATAGCCATCACTTTCTCATGATCTCTGTTTCCCACTTCAACATGTCCATTGAAATCTGTCCAAATCACCGTTCTCACCTCTAGGGATATTCTGCTTCATTTAACTCACTCCAGAATTTCTCCTTCTCTTCTCATACAGGGCATAATTAATCACATTGAGCATCAAACCTTCAATTTCTAGCTTCAAACTCATGTTTCACCTCCACAACATTAATGACAAAATCCTTCTTTAATCTCAGAAATAACCCAAGAAATGGTCTATAGTTTTGTCACTTAACACTTCCATGAAGAGGAGTTATTGAGTTGGTATTATTGGCTACAGCGACCTCAAAGCAGCAACATGGCTTTCATTGCATTTCTACATTAATTTCGAACAGATTTATTTACTAGACTTAAAAGGTTTTAGAAAATGAATAAAGAACATTAACCAAACTTCAGATCAGCCGCACACAGGACACGGCACTCAGAGCTTGACTGGGCTTCAGCCCCGAACGTTTTCCTCTCTTTAACAAACCAACTTTGTTGCACAGTGTTTTTGGATCAAACGTCCGTCTCTCTGAAAGCTTTTTCCTAATGCCTGAAGGCGTTTGTTCATTAAGGTGAAAGCAGCGTCCAGAGCAGCAGCCTGCCTCTTGGACCTCAATAGAGCTGAAGAAATGGCGTCCTGTCAAAGATGAATCCAGATGCTTATCTGGGTTTCTGGACACACAGCTAATGAAAATCAGCTTTACATAATATGAGCAGAATTTGACCAAACCTCTGATGGTCTAAAATAAATCTGATTGTTAATCAGCAAAGGATGTCAGCCTTTCCCTCAAGGTCGACCCAGTGAATTCACAGAACATTTGGTGGATTCTAATCTGAGCTTTACTCTGAGCATCTGTGAGAGGTGAATATTGACCCACTCCGAATCCACAATAGAACCTTCATTAAAGCTGCTATTGATGAAAAGCTGCAGGTTGCTCTAGTTCCTGCTGCTGTCCACTGGGTCCACTGCTGTGACATTGTCTGGTTCTGATGAGAGGAGTTTGCGTCTGTCTGTTCTGCTAAGGCTGCATGAGACCTGCTTCATGTTTGGCCTGGATCTTCTTCAGCGTACCACATTAAAGGCAGCTTCTCTAATGAGAGCAATAATAGACTCTGACACTTTAAGTGCTAATGCAAACTGCGAGCAGAGACACAGAAGGAGGGAGAGAGAAAACCCAGAAAGACAGCTATGGGAGACGCAGAGAAAACAGCAGCACTACTGCTGGCTTTGGGTTTAGATTGGAACATTATGACTGGGTAGTGGTTCTGTTGGACCTCTCCTGTGTTGGTTCTCTGATCCTGAGACCTCATATTCCTCCTCAGACTGAGGAAAAACTAGCCGGGGTGTGGTTTCGTGTCCTGCTGGGTTGCCCGTCTGCACCACTGAGATAGGGATCATTAAAGAGTCTTTCTTTCCACGCTCTGCCACCTTTACGTCTTACAACAACATCGGCCCTGAGCCTTGTTCAAACAGCAGCGCTGCATTCCTCCCACATTCCACAACCTGAGTCCAAACGAACTCCATTTACTGATCTGAATAAATCAGCCGACCACTCAGCTCCTCTGGTCCTCCAACTGTTATTCTCCGAATGTGAAACTTCTGACCGCTGTCTTCGCTTCAGTTTGTGCTTGTTGACCTGAGGACATGACCACAGAGTGTCCAGAATGCCCCATGCTCTCATTCCTCAGAAACATTCTGATTTCGCTCTACGCTCGCTGAAGAAGCAGCCGTGTGAAGGAGGAGGGGCAAAATATGGGCTGTACGACTGACTCTGTGCAAAGGTTTCCAGTGAGTAGAGCTCATACCTAAAGAGGCATGATGACCACAGATATTGATCAGGTTGTGGATCTCCACTACACCATTCTCCTCTCGGCCATATGGCATGTTGAGGGACACAGAGACAAAGAAAATAGAACTTATTCTCCTGAGGATTTGGTTTCTTTTTCCTTCCCTTCCTCACTATCGACTGAAGTCGTTGTCCGTTTTAGAGGAGCAACCTGCTGAGCATGTTTACCTGAAGAAATGAATTGTCAACAGGGCTTGATACAACTGTAGTGTCTGTCCAGAACATGAGGCATGTCAGGAATATGGAGCCGACTCAACCGGACTTTGACAGTCCACACACTGCTGAGATCCAACACAGAGTGGCTGACCTATTCTCAGGTCCAAATTAGATTTCTCGTTCGGTTTGGTCAAGAAGTCCAATGGGTGAGGTGGTGCTGTGACTTTCAAACAGAGGGAAAGTAGAAAATAAGACACTGAGGAAGATATAGAGAACCCAGGGGATGTTAGAGTTTTCAGGTTCTGCCAAAGGAAAAATAGTCCGTTTTCATTTCCAATAATTATTAAGAAACGGTAAAAAAAAAAAACATGAGAGCCTATAACTTCAGAGGTCTTTCATGAACAAAATCAATCTGATCTCTGAATTTGACTCTCCTACTTCTTCATACAGGCCACTGTAGAAACTCTGCTTAGTGAACCACTCATTAATCAACATGTCATAAGTTTATCTGCTCCACTTATTCTGCTGGTTCCTCCACTGGGGACATGATGGAGAGCGCAGCTAACCAGCAGCAGGAACGTTTTTTTTCGTCATCTCGTCTGTAAATCTGTTTGATTTCTCTATGGAGGAAGGAAAGTTGGAGATTTTTATTGTAACTGAGGTCAAATTCTGTTCAAGTATTACAGCATGTTTGGTCATAATCTACAGCAGCACATCTGGTGACCTTCCGACAAGCAGGAAACAAATGACCCCGGTTCTGTAGGGTTCTGAAGGATGAATGTGAATCTGCAGCACCAACAACAGAACCCGGCTGTGAACCCATCACTCATTTGACTCGTGGTCACTTTGTGCTTTTCCTCCTGTAACCTATTAAAATGTTTGCTGCTGTATTTAATTTTTCCAGCTGAGAACTAAAAGGTCCTGAAGACTCTTCAAGGAAACAGACTCTTTGAGCTCATCGTTCCCTGTCTCTGTCTCTCAGACACCAGTTGGCCCACAAAAACAGAAATAAAGTCAAAGCACCACATAATCAACGTCATACTGTGAGGATGGAAACAATATCCAAGTAATCAAGAGCTTTTAGAATCAGGTCTCAGTTTGTCTCATATTGATGGAATGTGTTATTGTAAATGATCGATTATTGGCTGTGATTATTTTCTGCTACTTGTTGCACTTATTGACATGGCATGTTTATGTTCCTGCATATATTTATTGTCAAAAGTCTAACATTGAACTCCACAGAGCTTCTTCCAAACGCCAGTAGGGGCAGAGTGCTGCTGTCAGCTGAGAGTCTCTGTAAGTCAGAGTGAGCTGCTGATGATGGGGCCGGGCCCTGGGCTGGTAACTGATGTCCAGACAGCCGACGCCAGGTCTCCATCTGGACTTCCTCCTCTGCTCGGGGCCCTCTCTCTCTGAAACTGGCCCCGGCTCGGTCACTCTGCCTCCACATTTGTGGCCAACTAATTAAAGTGCAAGTTGTAAAGCTCAGAAGGATGATTGATGCCTTTCTGCTGCTGATGAGAAGAAGAAGACATAGTCCTGCTGCAGGGTGGACACGCAGGACATTTGTCCACAAACACACACAGTTCCATCCAGAGTTGGACATGGAGGAAGTCTGTGGTCCTGAGTGAACGCAGACAATCCCAGCATGCAGAGAGCAGGAGCGGAGGGTGGTGGCGCTGTTGGAGGAGGTGTTATATTTAGGGCATGCTGCGGTGGAGGTGGAGACATGCGATGTTTTTCACTGAGTCGGAGGGATGAGTGGCAGAGCTGTGATGTGGGCTGGACGAGTGGAAATGTCCACTGTGAAATTATAGGCAGCTCAGTGAAGGAGAGGAGATGAACTCGTTTGTGTTGTGGCTCATTGCAGCAGCAGAACCGAAACTCTGAGCTCCCAAATAAGAGGCCACAACAACCGTGGGCTCAGCTTGACGAGCTTTCCCAGAGGAAAACCTCTTCTGTGTCCAATAACCAGATGGCCTCACATTTGACTCTTGGTGACGTCGGTCAACATGTAGCGTGGAAGAGAGAAAACCTAAAGCGATCCACCAAAAATCCCTGGCTGGTTTGGATCAGGTGAGTTTTAGTACAACAGTGAAGCAGGTGTCCTCCTGAGGAATCGCTGTGTCCGACATTTAAAAGTCAATATCTGAAGAGGACATACTGCCAGAGAGCGGCTGAAATATTTTACAGCCCATTACTGCTCTGATGTTACAGCAGAAACCCAGCATAAAACCACAGAACAGAGAAAATCATTAGAAATACACAAAAACCCTGCAGTGAGAGTTTGTGACCTCAGGATAACCTTTAGTGCTTGAACGGGGTTGAGTTCCTCCATGAACTGCTAATGAATAAGTTCTGGCTGCTGGTACCTTTGACCAGGCTCAATCACTGGGTCCAATAAATATAGACTTCTCTCTGACTGGTTCCTCTTAATGCTGGGAAACAACAGACTCTCTCAATTTAGATCTGAAGCTGATCTATCCTGAAGCAGAAAACCAGCAGATATTCTAGAGCAGCTCCTGGACGAAGGCGGCGTCTGCAGAAACTGAGCCGGTCAGGAGTTAGAAGTTCTCACCAGCCTGCGTGTGTGTGTGTGTTTGCGTGTGTTTGTTCATGTTTTCTGCTCCCACTCAGCTTGAGTCCTGCAGGGTTGTTTGTGTCTCTGAGTTTCTCAGCATGAACTTGTATCTTTGTGTGCTTCTAATTGTCTGTTTGGCAAAGTGGTTCTCTATAAAACCATATCTGTCCTCCAGTCTAAAGCTGGATGTTCCCAGTAAAACCAGAAGGCTGAATGAGTGCAGCCATGTTCCAGCTCTGCTGCTGCACCGAGGAGGTCGGGGTAACGGGGGTCAACCAGGAGCCACATGGCTTCAGTCGGTTTAGCTGTGCAGCCAGTTCACAAGCTCCTGTCACCCATCACACACAATGCAGACTGACACAAATGTTCCCTTTCCTTTCTGTGAATTAGAGCTGTGTGTTTTGCTCTTTGCCTGCTTGGAGGAGATTTCTGTGGATGTCTTGTTTTCTGAGTGGAGTGGATATTCCACTCAGAAATATCCACTCCACTCAGAAACCCTGCCACACATGAACCTGTGGCAGGGTTCATGTGTGAGCATCACGTCTCAGGGAGGACAGAACAATCTCTGCAAATGTGTGTTCAAAGCAGTGCTTTTGTTTTACTCTCTGGGTTTAAGCCCCCATTTTATAATGCAGGTACTTTTAACTTCATTGAGCTAATTTTACTACCTGTTTTTTAGGCAAGATATATGAAATGATGTTACATTTCTTATTAAAAAATTACATGTAACTCTTTAAAGTTGTATTCATTTTTTGCATTTAACAAAGCTCTTAGTGGTTTGTGAGGAGGATCGTTAAAAGGATTCCTGTGGTTTAGAGATTCGTCCCACTGAGTGTCACTGGAATCTATTTCAGAGAACAAAATATTGCAGTTCATGTATTTTATCTTGTAAATGAGATTTTAGTTGTAGATGTAAGGAATCTGCCTCTAACCTCTTAGATTGTTGCCTCCAACTCAGTCCAGTTGAAGTCGTGTGTTAAAGGACCAAGTATTTTACCTGCTCCAACCTTTCTGTGCTTTTGACTCGTTTCACTTTAAGGAATCGAAGCTGTGTTTTGATTCCACTCAGATTGCTGTAAAATGGTTTCTGGTCTCTGCAGACATGTAGTTTTTATTCCAGTGAGTTTCTGATGGACTGTTATCATTGGTACTGATGGACCCTCTGGTTCTGGGTTCTGCTTCTCCGTTATTGAAATGCTGTCAGCTTGTTCCATGAGGAGTTTGCTGCGTCGGCCCAGATGTTGCTCTTTATTTACTTCCAGTTGAAGATGACAGAAACATGTGTTCACAGATCAGGCTGGTTAATGAACAGACAGGATCAGCCACATATACCAAGGTACTTAACATGAGCGATGATGCTTTAGAACTATGTGTGTACTTTGCATGTAATGTATTAAATGGCACTGCACAATATAAGCACAGCAATGGGAAGCTTTCATAAATCTTCATTTAATGCAGTGAAAGGAGGCCGTCTGGCCTCAACTGAGTTAAGATAACAAATCCCTGTTTTCCCTTTCTTCATGTTTCTCTGACGTCCTTTGAAAAGTGAGCCGCCATGTGAGTAAAGAGCAGCCAATGACTTCCCCAGCTTGGTCATGAGCCGCCACCAAATCAAAAATCTGCTCCCCCTCCTGACAACCAGAACGCTTTAACAGAACGCGCTGGAAGTCTGAGGATTTATAAGAAGTAAAGCTTTGCTTGTGTCTCAGATCCAGGTGATTCATGTTGCTGAGTAGAAAGGTCTGATGAGACGCTTTCTTTCTATGTGATGAATTCATATTCATCTCCATAAATCTATGGAAAGCCATTGTTTAGCAGAAGGTGGAAACAGCCGGAGAGCCAAACGGCCAAAAGCCCGGCCCAGTCTGAGAGAGCTGCCATAGTGGCTCTTTCAGCGTTCCCTGATGCATTTTAGAAACCATTAAACTGAAACGTCTCCGTCTCCCGTCTCCTTGTATGCTGCAATCATTTTTATTTACGGACCGTATCCCAACCAGGGCCCAGTCTGAGGAGCTCTGTCTGGATAATGTGTCTAATTGTTCAGCGTTAGCATCAGAAGGACTCCTGCTGAGAACTCTGGGCTTTTTCTCTCTGAGGCTCCTGATGCTCTTTCTCTCTGGTTTCTCTATCCTGCCTTTTGCCCAGCCTTTCATGTGGCGACTCAGTCCATTACCTTTACTTTACCACAGAAACCAGCCTGGATGCTCCGTTTCCTCATTCTGGGGTCAATGGACATGAAGATGATGTTACTGACAAATGGAGCATCTGGCCTGGAGTTTCCTCCACCTCTGTGTTCTCCACCTAATCAGCCTCAGCATCACCTCAAATCTGCATCTAAAGGTCTTTAGGCCATGTTATCTGGAGCTGGATTTACCAGTTAAAGTACTTCATCACCAGGAGAGAAAGAGTGAACACAAGATAGATTCAGACCAGGACCAAATGAAAGTGGCCTGTGAGACTTTCTTCCTGGTTAGGAAAACCAACAAGAAGCAGAGTGACTGTGTAATGAGGCCTGTCCCTTTATGAGCTGATGTCATTTCCAGTAAAGAACCACTGGTCCACAGAGGATGCTGGTATATTATGTGTTGAGCAGGCAGCAGACGGTGCTACCAGGTTCTGTTGAGGACCAGCCGGTGAACAGAGAACGAATCTGTAAAAAGGTCGGTTCCATCCAACATCATAAACTGACCAGTCAGTCTGACTTGTGAGCGAAACCGTGTGGCCAGGTCTGAAGACAAACAAACCATAAAGCACAACACCAGCGCCAGAGACATTTATCCTCCAGTGAGACGACTTGTGGACCTTTGAGGTGCTGATGAGGAAGTACAGCATGAGGTCAACATGAAATGAGTGAAGAAAGAACCTTCTAATGTGTAAAAGTGTCAGAGAGAAATGTCTGGGGACTCATTAGGCAAAGGCAGCAGAACCAAAGGGAATCCTCCGAGCCGACGGCCAGAACCTCCATGTCAGGTCTCAGTAGGTGTTGATGGTAGGGAGTGGTTCTGCAGTGGACGGGGAGCTTTTAAGCTTTTGGCCCTAATGACTGATGGTCCACAGGGAGTGGTTTACAACCATTTATATGATGAGGAAGTGGAGCTCTGCCTTCCAGAACCTGGAGCTTTCTGAGGAGGAGAAATGTTGTCAGGCTAAAGTCTGACTGCTTAATGCTCTGACCACTCTGCTGAGGGGTCTCATTCATCTGAAGATCCTGCTTCAAGGCTGAAACTCAGCCCTCTGTAGTCAATGCTGAGGGACGCAGGCTGCAGACAGGCTGATCACATAATTTGCCAGTACATTTAATTTTCTTGTAAAACACCCTTCCTGTGCAGCAACTCAGTCGGCTCCAAGAACATCAAATGAACACGAGGTTTTAGACACAACGGTCAGACAGAAATTTCTCCTTCTGTAAAACCAACATGGGTCAGCAGAGGACCATCAACGTTTCTCAGTCATGAATCTCTGCTCTGACAGCCTGCTGAGGCTGATGTTGCTGCATACCTGCAGCCTGCTGCGGCTGCATGTTAGTGCAGTGTGGGGTTAACGGAGGGTCTTAAAGAAAACGATAACTGAGGGTCAAACATGTGAGTTCTGAGAAAATGAACTAGAGCTCTGCCGACATGTAGATGGTAATTAGAGCTCACTTTGTTCACTTTTCTTCTGAAACAGATTAAGCCTACTTGAACATTATTAAGGATCAAAGTTTAAATTAATAAGTCAAACATTATTTTGCTGAGACCAACAAAACAACGACTGTAATCAGAACAACAGAGCTGCACTCTGCTGGGCCCAGAATAAATGAGGTGATGAACAACAGAGTCGTTCAGGCAGAATCTGTCTCAGCTGAATGTGTCTGTTTGCAGGAAAGTCTCTTTTCCCTCTTCATGTCTTTCATAGTGATGTGTCATTATTTCCCAGCAGCAATGTTCCTCTGCTTTCCTCTCACTGATTGGTCTGGCGGCAGCAGCACTGGAGCTGCACCAACATAAAGGTCTCAGGCCGAAGCTCCTAACGACGGGAGGAAAGGGAACCAGCTCTGACTCACCTCGGACTCTGACACGCTGTCCTCTTTGTCCTCCCATCAGCTTCTCTTCCCACCTTTTCCATTTCCCACCTGCCAAGCGACATCCGTCTCCATCTCAGTTGTCTCTTTTCATCCACATGTTCTCCCCACCCCTCCACAACTCAACCTTCTGTCCTGTCTGCTCTCTCTTCAGCTCCATTTCTTTCCTGACAGAGACGGGAGAGAACAAAGGACTACTGTTGTCTCTTGAAAGAAAAGTCTCAGCATGTTGGTGCGCACAGGGGCTTGAGTGAGTGTGAAATATTAACAGATGCAGATTCCATGCAAATACAGTAAATACATTAATATTTACTCTCAAAGATATAATGATGGAGAAAGAGGAGAATGTAGAAGAAGGGAGGAGTACTAGAAGAGCTTTTATGTAGGTGATCTGACTTTCTTCAGAAAGTAGGAAGAGGAGAGGAAAACATGCAGCAGCTCACGCTCAACCGGTCTTTAGAGGTTTATTGTTTTACACCGGTTGGAATTTGTTAATGTTGCATAATGATATATTGGATCAAACAAGAGAGAAGAAATCCCAATGAGACAATACTAGAGTTAGAAAGACAAATTGGATTGTTTGTTTAGTCTGAATATCTCTTGATAACAGACAAATTACTACCCATTTTTGAGACCACACTCAAAAATGGGTATATCACGATTTGCAGTTGAGAGGTGGTGAGGCTGATGCAGAGGACCAGGTTGAAGTGAATGACCTTCATCAAAAAGATGATTTTTGATCATCTTTTTGATGATCAAAAAGATGATCATCTCAATAAAAGTTCCAAACCAGTCAGCTGAGTGGAAGGCTAAGGCTCAACACTGATAGCAACAGGCTAAACAGGGAACATAAGAGACGCAGACTACAGAGAACGGTAAGGCAACGTTAGGCACTGCTTAGCAAGGACCCGACAAAGACACAGAGACACAGGTGGCATTAAATACACAGAGGGTAATCATGGAACCAGACACACCTGGGAACAATCAGGGAGCAGACAGGACAACACAGAGACTCCACAGAACACAGAAACCTAAAATAAACACACAGAAAAATTCAAATCCTTATAGGACTCGGAGGAAGCACTAAGAGGCTGACACTCGAAGGAAGCACTAAGGGCTGTGACTCGAAGGTAGTCTCAGCCCACTAGTCCTGAAACTAGGGGAATGAGACTCGGAGGCAGCACTAGGAGGCGACGAGAGAACACTGGGACCACTAGGGGGCGATAAATAGTCTCTGGAGACACTAGGGGGCAGCGAGGTAGTCCGCCTTCAGCCGCCGCTGCCGTCAGCCACTGTCCCCATAGTCATGGGGTTCCTGGCCAACAAGAGGCATGGCTGGTGGCGTGGCCTGCCCCAGTGAGTAGTGCCCCCAGTGACTCCGCATTGTCTCTTAGTGCCCCCAGTGACTCCTCGGCGCCCTCTAGTTTCCCTAGTGACTCCTTGTCGCCCGCTCCCTGTGGTCTTTTGTCGCCTCCTAGTGGACCCTGTGCTCCGTCCGAGTCTCTGCCTCTCAGAGTCCCCTCCGAGCCGGGTTGGCCAGCCTTCTAAGACCCGAGCTCCTCCATCATCGACGCCCACTGAGGCCCGAGCCCTCTGTCATCGACGCCCCCTGCGCTGATGTTGCCCGCCAGACCCACCTCCAAAGGTCTGTATCCTGTGCCGACATCAGAGTTCGGACTCGCCGTCATGGGTGCACTTCCTGCGCAGTTCCTGACCACCAGACCCGCCTCCTAGGGTCTACTCCTGCACCTTCGCCCAACCTGATTGGGTTGTTTTTCTTTGTTTTTTTCTGGACTCTGGAACCAGAACAGTCTGTGAACTCCTGTATGCAGAGTTTGTCTTTGGGTTTCTCCCCAAGCTTTATGCCCATAAATTTCACAGTGCTTCTATATTTGACAAGAGTCTGTTTACTCCAAAGAAAACAGAGGCGCCGAGGCCTCAACCCCTTTAAATCTAAACGAACCACATTATTCCAAAGCCACAATTACAGGATTGTGTGCATAAGAAGTCCAAGCAGCGATACGAAAATCTTCCCAGAGGTGTCAGGGTTTGTTTACTGAGACTCATTTAGATCAGATCTAATTGGTTCTCATGTAGCCAACATGACCCTCTCATAATTCAACCACCTCATGGATTGGGTCATAGTTCAAAATCATCTCAGTCTGTCAGGTGCAAATGAGTTTAACTGAACATCAGGAAGGAAAGAAAACGGTAGCTACTGCTGTTCATAAATCTACTAACAAGTAGAAGACATGTCTACTTCCTGCAGGGACAACTGCAGGTTTTACATCAGCTGTCTGTCTGATGCATCTTTCTAATTTAGTCATTTGTTTAGAGTCACTAGATGATCTTTCTACTGTCGTTAAAGTAAAACACACTGTGTAGCTAAACTGTGAATCTGAGTACATGTGAAAGAAAGTTATCGGTCAGATGTAAAGAATCTTTCAGCCCCACTTAACCAAGTTTAAAAGGTTTTTACTAATTTCCTGTAAAAACCTCACAGAGGATTGTGGGAAAGGACAGGCTGGTTTCTGGGAGTACTTTACAACTCTGGGATGTGGTCACACGTATCTAGCAGCTCCTTGCTACAATGACCAGAGTCACCTTCATGTTTCCCTGCTTTAACCACATGAGCCCCACTGGTCTGGATTTAACACAGAGTCTGGAAAACAACTGAACTCCTCAGAAGAGAAGAATGTGACTGAGAAATGACAACAGAGACCCAATCTGACTCTCCAAACCAGGAGCAGGAACAGTAGTAGGAGTCTGAGCAGCTTCTCATCAACACTCCTCCTTCTGTGTGTGCTTCATTTGAGCTCTAATGGCTTGTTGGACACACTGTGACCTGATGGAGGCTGCAGTCAGTTTCTGTGCAGTCAGTTTCTGTGCGTCATCCAGCAGTTTCCATAAAGTTTAATCAGGGCCTGAGCTCCTGCAGTGGAGAAACAGCATGGAGAGCAGCCTGTGTTTATTATGCTGTATTAAGTTCTAGTCACAGAACATCTCAGAGAGCAGGTGCTTCTAAACACGCTGCAGATCAGTTTCCTCTGAAAAGACCCAGTCTGGGAGATCATTCCATTTCATCTCTGCTTTAACAAACAGCAATTAGGTCGGCTAAAGAGACCTGGGTTAGATATATAAAGACCCTCGTTTATCCTGCTTCTGCTTCCACATTTTCACCCAGTCTTCAATCCATCTTCTTTCTTTGTTTTTCCTGTTCAAAGCCAGTCAGGTGCTCACATTAAATCATGCACTGAGTTAACTCTCTAGTGAGTCTGAACTCTGTTGCACACAGAACTCAACATCGACTCCAGCAGCCAGTGGCACATTTTCAGAAACTCCTCCAAGTAAAATATCTGCAGAAGGAGGAACGTTCATAAATTCACTTCTCTAACAACAACAGCATCAGAAATGATTTGTCTTGTTACTATAGAAGAGCTGCTGCCTCTCCTCCCCTCAGGGGGAATTTCACTGATCGATTCACATTCTGACCCCATCAAGCCGATTCCTAAAAACCGTGGCGACGAAGACGCTCCACCTGCTCTGACTTTGTCCTCATCCATCTGAGAGACAGAGCTCACCTTCCTATTGGTTCAGCTGGCAGATAAAGAGCCAAACAGGTCAGCATCAGAGGAAATCAGGGATTTGACTGATAATCAAAAAGACGTTCTCTGGGTCAGACTGAAGATGTCTCTCTGTCTCTGTGGCAGATAAGTGTTTGGTTTCAGTGCTTTAAACACAGAACACCACAGCATCGGTTCTTATCCTGCTCAAACTGGAGAAAGTTGTTGAAAATCAGAGAACAGTGAGATGAAAGACCTGCAGAAGAACTTGTACTTAAAGCAGGACCTTCCAGCCTGTGGTGAAAAACTCTGAACTGAGTGAACCTCTGGGTCTAAGCAGAGAGAGTGAACACAAACAGAATATTTTCAGTCCTCAGTGTTTGTCTGCAGGACAGAGCCAAACCAGGAGCCACAGAGGAAACAGGCTCTCAAATATGAGCTGAGGTGGACGATCTTATTGAGATAATATTTACTTATTTTATTTTTTCATTTGTGTTGTCATTGCATTTCAGTCCCACATATCAAGAAGCTGGATGTCCACATGTTCCAGGGCAGTTTTACTTTACAAAAAAAAAAAGGATACATCTGAAGGCATCTGATTTGCTTGATTAACGTCTAATCATAGCATCTGACAAAATTTTGAATGTAGAAGTTTTGGAGATTTTATGAAGATATTTTTGTTTAAATGTATGAAGCACCTCCTATGTTTGAATCTAAAAGGTAAAAAACGTCTTATCATGTTACGTTTTAACACTGTTACCTTTTATTTTTAACTGTTTAACTTTTCTGTGTTCAGTAAAAAAAACTTTCTAGAAGTTTTAATGGATATATTTATAATATCAATGCCAAGGCAAGCAGCTGTGTAACATTACAAACCAATCTGTTTACTATGTCGGGTGATTCACATCAAAAAGTGGGTTGTAACTAGTTGTAACCTACTTTTGGGGCACTCAAGTAAAAAAAAAAATTTTTTTAATTTTACTTTTATTTTAGTAGTATTTTTGGATACCCGAGAAGAGAACAAATGTTTAACCAAAAATGTGTTTTTCTCAATTATAATATTTTGTATCTGCTGAGCCTGCTGCGCCATTTTGCGGTCAAGTTAATGACGCAGAGATTAATAGAGCACACAGAACTTCAAATAAAAGGAGTACTTTTATACTATTTTACTGACTAAAATAGTATTATTTTAGTCAGTAAATAATACTAGTCTAAAGTTAGCATAAAGCGCCTTACCAGCAACGGCTTGCACAAAATGGCGCATTAGCATTAGCATTAACTATTAGCACTCAACAGATACGCAGCTTCACAGAAAACTGAAATAAAACAGTTATGGCAGTGGCATCTCTAAAAGAGGACAAACCTAAAAACATGATGTCAGCAACATCCCTTCAGCTTTGTATACGAAATATAATACAGTTCAGACATTAATTACCGAAAATCTGGATTCTTCACTCATGAAGCCTTAAAGTCGTCTTCTCCAGTAGCTCTTATGTTTTACCAGTTAAGTACGGAGCCCCCTAGAGGACATGGAGGGGTTTTCTTTTTCTTTTGCTTTACCTCGCAAAATTATTGCGTTCTCTTGCAATATTTATTTGCGTTACCACGCAAAAGGGTTTGCGTTCTCTCGCAATAATGTACTGATCAGTTTATGCGGCATAATTGGATATTGTAAGCTTTTGTTTCGGTGGCCATCATACTTTCTGCTTTGATATAATCATTTCCATGTATTCCATATATTACTTTGTGAAATAGCTGAAGTTTTTTTTTTTTTATCTTTTCTTTAGGATAGAAATGCACCACAAACCTATGATATGAACAGAAACTTTCCGAAAGTAGGAAAGAAAGTCAAAATACATTCAATCCATTAGGACTATTTAGTTATTATCGCGAGGTAAGTCTTCTAAGAGTTTTGATTGTGTCTCTTTTATGTTGGTAGTCTGAATGGTCTGTATGTGTGCAGATCCATCTCAACCTTATACAAATAGACATAAACATGCAGTGAATAAGTCTATTTTCAAACAGTTTTTTTTTTTTTTTTGCTCCAAATAGGCAAGAATAAACACATTTTCACTGAGGCTCTTTAAATTTGAAATTTTAATTTGACATTTATGACTGTAAATACACATGCCTTTCATATTGAAAATATTATAATTAGTTGTTGAAAATACAGAATTTGGACATAACTTTCTATTTTTGTATAATTATTTTTAAGACACTAACATATTAAAGTATCAAAACAATAAGCCAGTATTCAAGTCTTTCTACCAAATAGTTTTTTTAACTCTTATGTGAGAATAATTATTGCCTATAGCCACCTCTGCTCACACCTGGTTGTATTTTTTTATTGTTTTCTTTGTTTTTTGGGATCAATAAAGTATTTTTGAATTAAACTGAACTGAAATTTGAAACGATTTTTTAATTTTGAGAAGTCTGAATTAAAGCAATTGATTACATACAACGCAGCAGTATCACAGCAGCTGCTTCCAGGTCTCCATGACCAGCTTTGCAGCTTGGTTTCCCTGGCAACCATTAATTATTATCACCTGCTGAAGACTCCACAGAACCACCTCGTTAAAATACGGTAATGTTGTATTTTAATGATATTAAAACACATTTACCATGGAAAATAACTAGTTTCTGACACTTTGCTGTGTTCAAACTGCCTTTAGTTGAATAACTGAATTTGTTCAAAAGATAGTTGAGCTTCGGCTGCTTTCTGTGTTGAAACGGTGAGCTAGTTTAGCGAGTGTGTGGCTAGCTGCTCCGCTATACAAGCCTAGCAAAACCAAGAGACAGCTATTTATGTCAATGCCCTCAGTTTGAGGTTCTTTCTTCAGGAACTGAAGCGACAATTGAGTTTTTGCTCCAGTTTGTTCTACTTTTGAACTTCAGGTGGCGCTATTTGGGCTGATACTGAGCAGGGCGGCCCGGTGGACCAGCTTCAGAACACCGGCTCTAGCACAGACAATTTGGAGTCCACTCCACTGACAGTGCTCAGCTCTGGAGTTAGACGTCAGAGTCAAGCTGTTTATCCTGCTCAAAAACACAGAGGGAAAGATCCTCAACAAGTTTTTTGCAGAAATAGAAAAAGTGAGTACATCTCTCTCTGTATTTAGACACATCTTCACATTCCATCAGACCACGACTGCTGTCCTCATTCACACTGATCTGCTGACAGGAACAGGAAACAGGCAGCACTATAAGAGATTGCACCATGACTGAATGAAACTGGATCTTTGATCTGTGTTTATTTTTCTACATTTTGACTCCAGACAAGTCAACCTTTTAGCCACTGCAGTGGAGGAGGAAGTGGAGTTCTTGAAGCAGTACTGCACTGAAGGGGGGAAGAGGCTGCTGAAGTCACTGAGATACACATCAGGTTGTTATCTTCTTCACATCTCACGGTTAATACGAATGCTGGCTATTCCATAACACAAATATTAATATTCTGCAGCTGGAGCCAACATGGAGGTCATTCTATCTGACAGATTCTGGTTTCAGAGTCTTTAGGCTGCAGATGCTTGTTGTCTAGCTGAAAACAAAGCAGTCAGCAGCATAAGTTTCCATGTCCTTCTGCTCTCCAGCAGCATCAATTCAAAATACTCTCACCAAATCATTGTCTGGATCTGTTCCCCTTAGATTCCTTCATTGTTTTGATCCATCCAGCTCACTGTCCTGTTAGTTTAGCTTTTATCTCTGCAGGATATTTTAAAGCATTTGTTTGCTGATGATTCTAGTGAAATGGAACAACAAGCATCATATCTGGGAGACATTTAGGAATCACAGTGATTCTTACGGAGAGGCTCTCTTCAGGTTCTAATTGAGGAAACAAAGTTGCATCATTGCAGCTCAAAGCAGAAGCTCAAACCCACAAAACAGCAGCCAGAGACACCAGAGCTGATCTCCAAACATGTCTGCTTGTTGTTGAAGTTTAACCATCAGTGCTGGACCAGAGGATCCCAGAGGGACATTGGGACACCTACCAATAAAATAGGTTCTAGTGTTCAGAACCCTCCAACATCACTCTCACTTACAGTGTTTTAAAAGCATCTGGAACAGAGTTTGATTTTATTCTAGGGAGTGTTTCCTTCAGCAAACACATGGCTCTTGTCCATTTCACATATAAGAGAATTACAGAAACTTGGTTAGCCTAATAAAGTCTGCCTGTTAGTCTGTGGTTGGGCGAATTGACTTGTATGTTTCCAGTCGCGAGTCACTTTGTGTTTAATGAGAGACGATGGGCCGAGCTTGGCTCCAGCTGATGGTGAACCCAACCTGCAGACAAACACGTTCATTCTTTCCCTGCCCTTAACAACGTGCAGCTCCTGACAGCCAATCAGAGTCTGAGCTGTTCCTGCAGAAGCAGGTGTCTGTGATTAAACTGTGACCTGCTCTCCATTCATTCAGGCACATTGGCATTTTTCTACAGGCTGTAAAGTTTGCTGTTAGAACTTCAAATCCTCCAGAACCAGAACCAGACCTGAAGAACAGCAGCTCAGTCTGAGCTGAGCTGGGAGCTTTTGGTTGGATTCTGAAGAACGGGAGACGTTTTGATGTCGTTCATTTAGCAATTAAAGAGGGATTTGTGCTTTTGAAAGCTTTGGGAACGTGTTCTTTTGTTCCAGTTCCTCAGTAAAGACCCAGTCCTGATGCAGGCCTGCAGATTGTTCACAAGGGATTTTATGGGACTTGAGGGTTTCTCGTTTGCCTCTAATAACTGCTCTGTTATTTTCATTTCATGCTTCTTGGACTGACATGACAACATTTTGTTAGACATTAATATCCTTTCTGTCCGACAATGAAACATAACTAAACTCTGCTGTTGGTTGGGACAATATTCAGAACACATCTTCACAAGTAGCAGGAACCAAATTGACCATTTTGGTTTAATAAGCAACATTTGCTGAGTTTTACAGATTGACCATTTAGATTTATTAGATTTGACAAAAGGGAATCTTTGATCTGAGTTTTTAGCTTCTGTCTTTTTCTGTCACCATCAGTATTTTGTCGAGCAGAAACCTCGTAGGAGTATTCAGCTGGCACACGTGGTTTATGAAATAGAACAAACCCAACCCAAGACGCCCGAAGAACGAGAGTGGGAGGACTACAGGAAAATCTGTATGGCAGGAAGAGACGTGAACCAAGTCAGAGATGGAGGAATCTTGGTGTGCTGCATATACATGGGTAAGTGAGAAGTGATGTAAGAGAAGTGGCTTTAAGTCTGACCAGACGACCATGAAGAGAGCGAGGCAGTGATCCCTCTGTCAGTGCAGAGGAGCTTTTTAGCAGAACGAAGCCCAGCTCTCTCAACATCTGCTCAGCATTCCTGCCAGCAGTCACGCTTTATGAAGAGATGATTGGATGCTTTATGAATATCAGTGGTAATATCCCTGATGGCTCAGTGATCGGCGTTAATAAAGACTTCACAGTGTGGAAACCCTGGCTGCCCAATCACAGACACCAAACCAAGAGAAGTTGTGTAAAAAACCCAGCAATCACATCTGGTCTCTGACTGATAAATAGATCTAGAAAGAGCTGAGCTGTTGCAGCTGGAGCTTTGGATAAGTGGACACAGTGGAGGACAAACTGGCTCAAGTTGAAACGATCTCAGTGGATAAAAAGTACCAGCCTTGTCTCAGATTGTTAAGTAATGATGATGATAAAAAAAAAAATAGAAGCAGTCATAATGACTCTTATTTGAAATCATTGCAGTACCAGTGGAATAAAAGGCCAGGAAGAGCTCTGCAGAGAGGAAAAGTCTTGGACACAAAACCAAGACCAAGATGAAGGGTCATCATCTTCACCTGGACTCACAACTTTCCTGAGAAGGTAAGTGTTAAAGATCATTAGCCATCTTTCTGAAGGCCCCAGCTTGGTTGAACTGTTGACATGTGTTTGCACACAGACTTTTCACAAGGCACACCGAGCCAAACTCCCCCTCCCACTGCAGTATACGTCATGGTGTTACACATGTGTGACTTGCGACATAGTAAACACAGCAATTATTGCAGAGAGGAACGACTACTATGAGTTCACAAGTTTGGAGGAGGAGGATATAATAACTGATGGCCTGGAGAACCTAATTTAATTTTTCAGGATTTGGAAAAAAAAGGAACAAATGGCAGAGTTGTATATTTCAGTACACTCTTCCTCACTCCCTTGGGCAATTGCTCCTCAAACTCTGCTCTCTGACTGAAAAACCAGCATTGTAACTATCTGTCTTACCTCGCACAGTCAGAATAGAGGCTCATGGTTGCTCAATATAAGCAACCATGAGCCATGGAGGTAGAGTAGCGCAGTTTTACACACAAAAACACACGTGAAATTCAGACCAATCACACGACAGATTTGCAAAGAGAAGTGGGTGAACAGTTCACCAGAGAGATAGAAGTATTTACCTTTAGTGTACCGTAAAGGAATGCCATGTTGTTGTATTTTAGGCAAGAAAATGTTTTTTAAATCCATTTAATCATTAGAATAATCTATAGAATAACCGCTTACTAAAATAATTGTTAGTTGAAGGCCTAATCTAGACAGGATCATTCAGACATATTACATTAGAATCTGATCTTCACACTCCCTCATTCTTCAGCAGTAGAATACTTTCATAGCTCAATAATCTTAGTAATACTGACAGGCTTGATGTTCAGGAAGCAGTTTGTGATTTAAAAAAAAAATTGATTTCCTTCTGACTTCCAGAACTTGTTGCAACATAAGACCCTTCTCACTTCAGTTGAGAAAATGTTTTGCGGAAAACTCTGCAGTCGAGGAGATTTCTAAGTGAGAAGAAAATAGAAATAATGGAAGGAAATTCCCCGTCTAAAAGTAGGCATTCCCTTTTTCCAAAAGGGGAACAAAGAGATGGAAGTGATATGAAAGAGGCAACATTCAGATAAAATCAACACACTGTGGAGTGTATTTAGCATCAGGATTGTGCTGATGGCTTTAGGGTTTTGGTTTTGTGTTTTCCTGCAGCAGAAAGATGCATGTAGCTCTAAACAACATGCCCCCGCTTTCTTTCTGTCTGGAAAGCACACAGTGCATTTATTTATGACCTTTGACCTGCAGTAATTTCCATAAATAAAAGAAATCAAAAATTTCTATTTTATTTTAGGAGCAGATCTTTTCCCCTCTCACACCACAGACTGCTGCTTGTTGTTTAGAAAGTGAAACACTTTGCCACAGCGACACATGCATGATCTGTTTGATGTTTTAATGATGTTTATGAGGGGATATTTGCCCAGGGCTCTGAAGTGTTTGTTTTTCTACCTGGATGACTGCAGACCTGTTCCTCTGTGAGGCTCATGTTGATTCTCACAACATCCAGGATGCAAACTGAAGTCAGTTTCTGACAAACATGAATTCATGTGTTTGTTTTACATAATTCTCACTTCCCTCTCCAGTTTCTAATGCATCAGTGTTAAAGCATGAGCTTCATTTCATCATCCTTGTTATAAACAGGTTTATTCTAACAGGAAGGATGCAGCAGGTGGAACTACTGCAAGATTTTAAAGCTTCAATCTAAATATGATGTTAAACTTGTTTCAATATGAGCTGAGATTTTCATTAAACTAATGAATTTAACAGTAGCTGATTGATGCAAACTGTGTCCTCATTAAGGTTTCCTCCCTCTGCTGGCCAGAAGCAGAACTGCTGCATTGTTCTTAGATCTTCATGACTGATTGCTGCAGTAAAGCTAATCCATAAAGCAGTCAGTAGCAGCAGGTTTCTCACCAGAAGCTCATTTCTGTCTCAGTATGTTGTCCTATAACATCTGATGGTTTGTTTTATTTTTTTCTAATAATTATTTATTCTCACAAGTTCAATGATGACATAATTTTCTTCTTGTGAACAAAACATTTCTCGACTCATAGACCTGACTAGATCTTCACTCCTTTATGACACTGATAAATATTAAATGATTCAGCTTTATTTTATTGGACATCTAGTAACCATTCATTCTGTCCACAAGTTCTGATCCAAATTCTTCGTTTCTGACCACAAAACATTCTCGACAAAGATTGCTAGATCTTCACCCTTCAGACACCATAAATTAAAATGTTCTTTGTGGAGCTGTTAATTGTGTTTTTGGCACCATCAGCTACCACCCATTCACCATTCTGCTAGCAGCACTAATCCGTCCATTATCCAACACGCTTGTGGGTTGTGTCCATCATGCACACACACACACGACTAAGGAAATTTAGAGAGATGAATCCACCTGACAGTCATGTTTTTGTGGTACCTGGACAGAACCCTAGTGCTCAGGGAGAACATGCAAACTCCATGCAGAAAGACACTGAGCCAGGAATCAAACCCAGGACCTTCTTGCTACCAACTACCAACTGTGTCACTGTGCTACTTTTACTGACAGCTTCTGCTTTATTTCGGCATATTTTAACAGCCCTAGAAGCTTTATCCTGGACACTATTACTCTCTCAGTGTGTCGACTCCTTCAGGGCCTCGGTACCAACTCATGCTAATGCTGTTTCCTTTACCCTTGTGCATTTCCGCAAAGGTTATTACAATCTGACCTCCAAGAAGATTCTTTCATTTTTTAAAATCTTTATTAAACCTTCAGTAGATCTTCTATAACCATCAAGTTTAATGCCATGGCAACAGAGGTTATTATTGTCTAACTTATTTTGATCTTCTTTCAATGGAAGCTCAGCAACATGGAAACAGGTTTGTTATTGTTAATAAAAACAAATCTGATTGTTGTAGCTCTGTAAACAAAGATGGTTAAAAGTTAAATAAATCACAGTAGACACTTGAGGACAAAGGAAGCATCGATGCAGCTTTTAAACAGTTTACACTGAGTTGAATCATTTCTTCTAAGGTTGGATAGTGGTTGGATGTTTTCGTCTCGGAGCATCTGCTCTGATCCTTCTGAAGGAAAGTCAGAAACCCTTCATCATAAGAGACTTCAGATGGTGTCGATGTTTTAAAGAATGTCGACAATCCCTCCAGACCAAAGCGTCTGAAAATGAAAACATATGATCTGTTTTCTGATTTCCCAGCTATCGCACCCGAACATCACATTTTTTTCTTGTTTTTACAAGGCATGAAGCTGGCCCAGCAAATCCTTTGAAGAGTTAGAAGGAAGCAGTAGATCCACTGCTGTTAATGAGCAAATGGTTCACATTTGGGTTTTAGCTTCATGATATGGAGAACACATGTTCCTGTTGTCCTGCAATGTCAAAGAACTGCTCTATGAAGAAGATCTGATCACACAACTGAGATTCTGGATATAGGTCCCCACTGATGAGCCTGTTTGAAAAATGATTGATGTTTACATCCATCCATTTTTTTCTGGAGGCTCAAACCTCCCTCTCCCAGCCACCTGGCCCAGCTTCTCCAGGGGGATCCCAAGATGTTCCAAGGCCAGTCGAGAGACATCGCCCCTCCAGCATATCGTGAACACAAACAACTGATCTCTGTGGTTCCTGCTGAGAGCCAGACTGCAGATCCACCGGGGCCATTTGGAAATGTTCAATCAGCATGGAGAACGTAGCTATGTATGCATGCATCTTTGCTATTTATTGTCCCTCCATGGAGTCCTGGAGATATGTGTTAAAACACCATGTTAGACATGCAGAACACATTTTCTTTGCCTTTCTTTGGTGATTTTTTTTGGGGGGGGGATAACAGGTCAGAATGACTTCAACAAATCTCGACCCGCTCACTGGAGCAGCGTTTGATACAGTTCTGTGTGAAAGAGGTTTAATAGGAATTAGACATTCCATCCCCATGTGCCAATAACCTTTGGAGCCTCTGCTTGCTGAGCTGATGCTTCACAGCAGAATGAACACAATGGACCCAGAACAGGAGGTTTAGCCTGCTGCAGCTCTGTGCCATCAGTTCATATGTGAGTTTTATATGCAGCTGTCACTTAGTCACGACTCACTATGTCATTGTTTCCACTCTCCTCTGTCGGATCCTTTCTTGGTTTATGCAGTTAGAAGATTATTGGTGTAAAATGTTCAGATTCTATCAGCTCTACTCTGTGATGCGCGTGTTTACTTTTAGATTTCAGACTTTCCTCTGTTAACAGTGGATCAGGCAGATGTGCAGACTTTACAGGCCTCAGTCATGTCGTTTAAGGCCCGTTAGAACTGCACCAGTCGGGATCACAGTGAAATCAGCCTGGAGACATTTTTAATGTCAGAGAGCTGATGGGACCTTTAATCATTAGTCATGGAAGGCTAGATTTATTGAAGTGTCATTTAGCCTGGTTGGAATGGTTCCTGACTCGGACTTCAGTGTCAGATGAGTCTTAAGTCAGTAATTTTCCCTGTAAAATAAATCAAACCCTCAGCCTGAGTCCTGGCAGCCCTAAACGTTTCCACTACTGAGGCCTTGACAGACTGACTGATCCACATTTATTTTCTTCTTCAGGGTGACTCTGAGAGTGTAATGAGGAACCCACATGCAGAAACACATTCATCAATCTGCAACTTCTTCTTTCGTTGGCCTTTACGCATTTTATGATAACAAATATGAAGCTGAAGGCTTCAGGTGAAGTGAAATTTTGTGAAAACACTTTTCTTAATCTAAAATAATGTTTGGCTCAAAACGGCTGTGAAGTTCAAAAAGGAAGAAGAAAAGTCCTCAGCAGCTCTCAGAAGGATCCGTCATCACTTCCTGGATCAGAACTGACCAAATGGCTGAACATGGACCAGTTAAAGTCCAACTTGGATGATGATGATGAAGCAGCTTCTTGTTATAAAATGTGGCAGCTTAATACACCCAGTGCCAGAACACACACACTCCTTCAAACATATTTTGCTTGGTAAAATAGTTACTCTATTGCTAACGATAACTCTAATAGCAACGATTATTATGATGGATTAGTCAATCGTCACATTTAGTAACAACTCAGTCAGAAATGGTAAGAACACTTTGTGCAGCGTTTGAACAACCTTTCAGAATAAAAGCGTCTCATCTTGTAGAGTTTCACTGTCGCATGTTGTTGTTTTGGACTGTTTGCTAACATGGCCGACTTTTTGAGGGGAAACCAGAATGATGTTGTGCAGATGTGTTGATGTTCACTGAAACATGTCATTTATTTTTGTTCTCTCAGGATTATTGAGGCTCTGATCAGAATGTGAGTGAAGCAGTTAAAGCATTACTGACAGGAAAACAGAGGCTGCTAATGAAACAAGGCTCTAAGGCTCTACCCTCCTTTCAGAATCATTCACAGAAAAAGAAAGTCCTTTTAGAAGATTTTAGTTTGCTGTAATAACTGGAGCAGTCTGAGATTTTCTGTCTTTGATCAAGTTAAATTCATCTCCCTGCAGACAGGATTCAGTCTGACTTTAGTCACTGATTTATTTGGTCTAGACAGAATGGAGGTCTTGTGGATTTGAGACAAGTAGCAGCAAATGTTAAACCTTTACTGATTTAATGAAGGAATGAAATGAGAAATGATTGATGTCCTGAAACATAAATGTGTAAAAAGCTCATTGTCACAGTTTGTACTTTTTAAAGGCCTCTCACTGTACCAAGGACAAGGCTCTGAATCAAATCTGAGGACTGAGAAACAGTGAAACATTCAGCTCAGATTTTTAGTTGTGTCCAGATGTGTCCTCTTGGTCTGTGGACAGAGGTGTTATAGACACACAGCAATGCTGTAAAAGGGCTTTAACAAAAGGCTGAGGCAATAAGTTTGCAGGGGAAAGTGGGGACTGCCAAGTCTTGGAGTTTGTTTGCCAGAGCAGCAACGTTTGGGTCAAGATTGTGAAGTTTGCTTCCACATGCTGGCTTCCTTCCACCTCAGTTCTGCTGCAGGCCGACCATGAGCAGAACATAATCTCATCTTTAAATGATTCTTCTCTTTATCCGACTGCAGCCCAGAGTTTCCCCATGTTGGTCTCTGCTCTGATAGATTGATGCGTTTTTATATTCCTCGTTGATTTAATGATTGTCAGGTTTCTGTGGTCGTTGCTGGAGATCTGAGGGTCCCTGAAACGTCTTAATGTCACCTGGACCTTCTCTGAATCCCATAGTCATCACAGTAGAAAAGCATTTATTAATTCTTTATAATGATGAATTGGTGAAGAAAAGACTACAGATGAAAACGTGTTGCTCACACAGAAGCTCCTCTGTGGTTCCTGTCTGCTCTCACAGGCTTTATGAGCCTCCAGCCATGCAGAGGCCTGTGTTTTCAGCTGGAGCTGCTTCAGGCAGCTTTGTGTCCAGAATACATTCCTGCCAGAATACAATTACCTCAGCTGGACCTGACAGAAATAGACATGACACAGTGTTGATTTATCAAAACAAGATCATTGTAGAATAGTGATAAAACCTCAGACGATGCAGGAAGACCTTTGTTGTTCATGATGCTGAACTGGACTAAAGTCAACACTGGCAGCTCCTCTGTCCATTAGCAATGTCTTCACTCTGAAGAAGAGGCTGTGATCCAGTGGACCCTGACCAGAACCAAGTGACCTTCGCCGTCTACAATAGCTGGCAGGCTATGATGCCAGCAACCGTAACTGGGAATAAAAGCAGCCAGAGAAATGAACTGTGCACCAGAGGGTTGCTGAGGTTTTAGTGGACCACATTATATCCCTTCTGCATGTTGACTATAGTTTACTACTCTATAGCGAAGGCAAACAAGGCAAAATCACACCGTTAAAGACGGAGGAAGAGTTTCCAAGGTTTGGCTCTGCAAAGCGAAGACGAGGGACGGCTGTGAGGAGCCGTAGTTTGTCCTGTGAGTTACAGCAAGATGCTGATGTTACTGAAGGGAAAACAAGCTTTAGCTTTGACCCAGCCATCTGATGGTCATGTAGCTCTGTACAGAGTCAGGTTCAGGAGACACACTGTTAGTCTAGCTGTCAAATCACTGGATCATTAGAATAAATTTGGTCTCTGGGTTGAAAACTAAACTAGTTTCAGTTTTGTTTCACAGTTTTGTCTTCTCTCTCAAGAGCAACAAGATCTGTTGTATTGACTCTTGATCCATGTTAGTTGTCCAGTTTATGTAATAAATGGATCAAAGCAGCTTAATTCTGTTCTAATGCAATCATCTCTGGTTGTTGTTCCCCCAAAGCTTCCAGGAGTACAAAGCTCTGCAAATCCTGATTGGTCTGCTGACTGACCAGCCTGAAGAGGTCCTGGTCAATGTAGTGGGAGCTCTGGGACAATTTGCTCAGATACCAGCTAACAAGGCCACCATCTGCAACAGTGGGGGCATTAGGGCTCTCATTAATCTGCTCAATGGAACAAACCAGGTATATAACATTGGTTCTTCCTGCAGTTCTTGCTCAAACTCTTTTATTGACCCAACATCTGCGCTGTGTCGTTTAACCAGGCTCTGCTTGTAAATGTAGCAAAGGCTGTGGGAGCTTGTGCCACAGAAAGGGACAACGTGGTGTAAGTTTTTCTCTTCCTTTTCAATGTTTCATGCTCTGCTTATATTTACAGTAGGTCCATGAGGCTCCTGTTAAAATGTGATTAGTGGCTTATTTCCCATAATCAGTGAATCAGCCCAAACTCACTCCTGGCTGTTTATTGATGTCATGTGTTTTTACAAGGAAATGAGACCAATTGTAGGATGTAAACACAGCCTCATTAACCTGTCCTGGGCTGCTGCTCAGAACGATTCCTGTAGTTTTCATTGGGAGCTGTGCAGGTAGGCGTCTCTTTCATCCTCAGCCCAATGACCGATTTTAAAAGCTTTGTTTATTGTAGCTGCTGTGTTAAATATGGTTGTGGTTTCATTCTCAGTGTTTTACTATAGCCATGCGGTCGCTGAGCTGCTCAGGCTAACGTGCCTAAAGCTTTGCCCCGTCCAAAACTCCACGGCTGGAAAACCCAGAGAAGCCGAGCCTGGAGCGGTGGCTTTCTCTCTGCATTTAACCTCAAGCATCATGGGGCTTCCATATGCGCCTCGTTGCTTTTATAAACCTGCTCCAGACTATAAGAGCCTCCTTAATTATCACTGGGCAGAAATATCACTGAACCTGTGAGTTTATGGTGTTAGTTAGCTGCTTCTGCTGTGGTACGTCTCTGTTACATCGGGAAACAAACAAACCCTGTGCTGGATAAAAATGAAGTCTGTCTAAAGGAAGCTGCTGACTGTGGTGAACTTGACACAACCAGAGACGTCTGTTACATCAGATCATCATGTTCTCCATGTTCTCTCTCAGTCGACATTTTTACAGTAGATCTTCCAGTCTGTTGGCCTCCATCTGTCAGCAGAGCTCTTAATCAAACAACCTCTGTCTGGATGTTGGGCCCGATGGCTTGTTTCCACACATGTCGAGACGTTTGCAGAGCAATTAGCATAACTCACAGTAGATATTTATTTAAACTCAGAACTGACAGAAATGTTTGTCACATTAACAGTTTTAGATGATGTATTGCTGATGATGATGTGTGATAAAACCCAATCAGCTGCAATATGTTTGTCCCTGCAGGACATCATTTTACCAACAAGGTTTCTGTTCTCAGATCAGACCTGCTGCTTCTTCTCTCATCATGAACCTGAATCAGGTCCATGATCACTTCCCAGTTTTCCATCAGATCCTCCTGTTGGTTTTTATTCTCCACCAGTATTCGTGTGGTTAATAGTGATGCCCATAGATGAGGCGCTATGAAGCGTTTCAACCCAAAGCAAAACTGTGTTGAAACTGTGTTGATACTGTGTCATTGAATACTGACACCTGCTGGGCATTAAAAATCCCTACAGGCAAAGTGGTTGATGACCTCGTCTACACAATAAGATTTAAGTCATTTAATTTTATTGTATATTGTACCATGTCATATCCTCATGACATGATACATGTCATGAAGTTAAATCAGTTAAATTTAAAATATATTTGATATTCTTAGATACAGTCAATAAATTATGTGAACATGTACCATAAAGTGAAAATTTAAGTGAATGTGTTTGGAATGAAGATGCACAAATTTTCATAAAACATAATTTTTTCCAACATTTTGAAATTTGGACTGTTACACTTTTTGGATACAACTTCTGCTTTAAAAAAAATGAAGTAAATAATACATTTATGTAAAATAATTTATAATTAGCAATTGAGTAACTTGTAGAATGGCTGTACACCTGAGTTTATCCCAGATGTATGTGGGACTTCATTCTCATGCCTGGCCCTATCATGCCTCAGCATTGAGGAGGTGGATTTATTTAAATAAGACAGTTCTGTCAAACATATACGACACTTAACCTGCAGAACATAATGTGAAAGTAAACTAAGAGTCAATTTCAGGTGAATTTGGATTCAGATAGATCAAGTAGAAACTGAAAAGAACCGGATGAAACAACAAAATGAAAACAAATACTTTATTTTCCGATGTAAGATCAAAATAGTACCACAATGTGGAAACCTTTCGTTTGCCTTGAGGCTGCTCCATAGTTGGTGCTGTACCGTAAAAGATCAAGAATTCTTTTGGCAAATGCATTTGACAGATTGACAGATTCGCTTCCTTATAAACACAGTTTGGCGCATCAATGTCATTTCTGTATCGGTCATGCGACTTGTTGAAAGCAATACGCGCACCAACACGGGGTTTGTTCTATGGGCTTGACACATGCGCCGATGCATCGGTGTTGCCGAACCCATCACTAGTGGTTAATGACATCACACTTTCTCCACTGAGTCCAGTGGAAGAACAAGAGTGAAGACGGATTTTTAATGCCTTCAAGGTCTGTGGTCTCCCCTCTAATCCGTCACTGTCAGCTGCAGCTTCATTGTAATCTGTTTCCTCGCTGCACCGTGTGAAGATGGAGCTGTTTTGGAGGATGATGTGAAGCTTCACTTTAGTTTTTGGTCCTGGATTGAAAAGACCCTGCAGACTGGAGTCTGATGTTCTGATCCCTCTGGACTGATTCCTGTGCAGAAGGAAGACAGATGGAGCAGAGGACGACCCTGATGAGCGTCCGCTCACTGCAGTCATGAAGACACTGTGATTAGGGAGTGTTTAGGTCATTATGACAGCATCAGTGTGGGCTTTGTTAGGTGAAGGACACATGGGGAACATGTTCCATTTTCTTATAGCAGACAATGGAGGGTCTGTGGTGTAAACCTTTGACCTCTCAGAGGCAATTCCAGTTTGAAACCAGTCATGTAACTGAGATGAAATAAAACTGCTGCTTCAGAAAACTTCAGTCAGACTTTCTGAAATATGGAGCCACCTGTCTGGTTCTGCTTGTCTTGGGAAGGAGTCAAACAGAACTCCTTTCCAAGTCAGAAAGGAGTTTCATATTTGCCAAAACATGAAGTTTTGGCAAACATGAAGTCAAAATGTGTTTCAGCATCTATTTATAAATCCATTAGGAAGAACTAGATCCAGATGTGTGCAGGTTGACCTCTGACCTGAGCTTTTCTGAGATTTTTGTGGAAAATGAGTAGAGAGTGGGTGGGCCACAGACCCTGCAAAGATCTAAGTGGAAAAAAAAAAATCAGTCAATTTCTGCTTCCATGCTGTTTAGTTATAGTAGTCATTGTTAATCTGCTTCTCGCGGCCTGATGGAGCCAAATCCTCACTTTGATTTGATTCTACCATGAAACGAGTCTCTGTGTTTCCCTCAGAATGATTGACCAGCTTGATGGAGTCCGCCTGGTGTGGTCACTGCTAAAGAACCTCTATCCAGAAGTTCAGGCTAGTGCTGCATGGGCCATTTGTCCGTGCATCGAGAATGCAAAGGTACAGTAGAGATAAGTTTGTTAGATCTGGGAGACATGAAGTCCATCATTGTTGCTCATCTATGCAGAGTGTTTGCCTCTTAAACACCTCTGGTCCAATATCTATCAATAGATCTCAGTCTGAAGGCAGGAGCCTGTTTCTTTCACCCAGCTTGTCTCTCAAGCTGCTGCTTCTGCTGGGAGGTCAGCAGAGACAGAGCTGTGTCAGCAGAGGCTTACATGAACCCTGGGCTAATATGAAGCAGAGGAGCTTCCTTGGCACACTGGGATTGATGAAGTGAGGAACAGACTGGGAGAAAGACTGTAATATCCTGTGGGTCTGATTTCCTTCCTGAAAATCTTCCCTCAACATGCTGAGAGATGGTGGACCATGCAACTTCTGTGAAGCCACTGCTACAATAAAGTCACGATGAAACTGGAACAACTACATGACCATAAATACTGCTTACAGCATTATAGCTAAACTATGTTTACTTCAACATTAAGAGCTATTGTTGGTAGATTTTCTGACATGAAAACATTTATACATCACTATAACGGACTTTAACCAACACTGCATGGAATAATATATCTGTGTCTACAATATAAACTCCAGACCATTTGCTGGAACATAATTTGCCAGACATTAGCTCAGTTTATATGGAGCTGTTTTGTTACAACAAACATGAAATCATGCACAATTTTAAGACATTCAATCAGAACAGACCGATCCGACCCCGCTCAGTCAGTATCAATAATCATAAACACATTAGCAGGTTGTGGTTTTACCCTTTCTTCTCAACAACAGGTGTTATTTGGACATCTGCATTCCAGTTTTGAGGGAGTTTCATAAAGACAGTTTCTTGGTGTTCTTATGGGACGGGACAGTGAAGAGCTGAACCCGATCCAGCTGCTTTACTGCCATCTGTGTTTAGACGAAAACCCAAAATGTTTGAGTTGCCAGTTGGATTTACAAAAGAATTGTGGTATAAATATATATTTTTAATACTACATGCAGTGATGTTACTGGTCTGCAGACACAGATATCTACAGGAGCTACACTAACTGTCTGTAGGTCATTAACTGGAACTGATTTTATTCAGTAAAATGAGCCAAACTACAGAGCAGCAGGTCTTTCCAATCAAGTAAACAGACCCCTCTCAGTTCCACATGATGAGGTGTGTCATTAATCTGCCTGGTTGCAGAAGCACATTTAGATGCTTGGTTGATTTTTCCTTTGCATGTGAGCAGTGTAAGTCCTAGGAGTGTGATTGGTCGAGAGAAGAGACTCGGAGCGTTCTCCTGAGCTCAGCTTCATATGAAACACAAAAGATAATGTGTTTTCTATTTCATTTCATCCTGAGTAAGAGAGGAGAGGGAGGTTAGCATCAAGTGTCTTTGCATGTGCAGCCTCTTAATGCAACAGCCTTAAGAACTGGGGGCTCGTCCGGGGCATGAAAGGGATTCTGGGTAGTCTGTGGCAGCTGGTGGCTTGAGAGAGCTTCCTCTGTCACAGGGACTCCCAGCCAGCCATCATCAGTATTCCTGAGGAAAAGCTTCCTGTGTGTCGGGGGGCCTGTGGCCCTGGCAGCTCTCTCACTGGCCTGCACTGTGCACACGCCTCATCCTCTGGCATGGCATCACAGGGCCCATACACTGCACTGACTCCTGATCCCAGCTCTGAGCTCCCTGGTGGAGAGGAGAACTAAAGTACATCCAGTTCCCCCCAGGAGTTGACAAGCCAAACTGCAAATCAACTTCTGCTTTTTGTCTTTGCTGAATTTAATCAAGTTGCTTGATTTAACCAGAAAAATTTACAAATTTGATTGATTCAGGACCACAGAACCATGTATCAGCTCCTGACATACAGACGATGTTGAAACAGACTCGACTTCAGCCGACTTTGTGTTTTCCATTCAGTCGTCCATAATTAATGCTTTAAAAGACATTTCATCTGCATCTTAAAAGCCCTGAACATTACAGACTGATCCACCTTCATGTCTTCTTCTATGGCAGTGATATGGTATGTTGAGCTTTTAAACAGCAGTCTGCTGCTCCAAGTTCTGTTGAAAGCAGCTGTTCTTCCTCTGTGGTTCACTCTGTTTGGTAAGAATCTCACCACACGTGGTTCAGAGTCCTGTGGTACCAGCTGGTACCAGGAACTCAAAGCAGGAGGGCACAGAGTCCTCAAAGTGGAACAAAGTCTTAGATGTCACTTTAAAGCTCTAAATCCAGTTTCAGAATCATTGGGACAAGTTAGGATACAAGAAAGAAAACTCAACAAACTGCATCCTCATTAAGTCCTTATTTGTTGCTCATTTCCAGTTTCTAGTCTATTTCACAATCTTGAGGCTAATGTTAGCATAGCTGCATTGAGGAAAATGTGCTTTGGTCTCCTGCCGCCCTTGTTCCAGTGATGTGTGAAAAACACAGAGTAATAAACTTTGAGAGGCTGGGACTGTTTTCAGAGCCTTTGACCGATGGAGCAGAAACAGTCGGTCACTTTCCAGCCATCATGGGAATTGAGAAAAGCAAACAGCTCAGTGTGTGCAAAGTGCCAACTCTACACTGGACCTTAGATGCCATTGCAGCACAAGGCAAAAGACTGTATCTGGGGGCAACTGTTGCTAAGGACTGTTGCTGGACCTCAGGGCAGAATGCAGCAGCAATATGTTTCAGACCAATAACTGATGGAGAAACGACTGAAAGCTGAAACCCATCCATGGTTCTGTTTATTTTCCTCACAGTTGGTTACATCCACCAGCCTTTTCATTGGGGCCATCATGTCTTCCAACAAGGAGCTAGTTCTGTCCACACACTCTATTTGTGTCTCACAGTAAAACAGATTGAATGTTAAGACGATGCTGAGACTGAAGTTTTGTCAGGAAGGATAAAATGTTCATGTTTCAGCATGTTGGTAAAACCCTGCTGTCTGATCCTTTCATTAAATGAGGTTTTACAGAAAAACTACCACATAAAAACTCTGTTTGTGACCACAAGTGAGTGAAACGGCCTCCCAGTACCAACTAGACTCTAAACTCGGAGCTGGTTCTGCAGCTGAAGCCAGATGTTCCCATGTTCACTGAACTGCTTTACTTGAACTCAGAAGCAGCAGCCATGATGGGTCAGCTGAACTGACCCATCAAAGAGTTCAGCCCAGTTTACAAAAGCTGCTCATATCAAATGTGTTTGGAGTTTGAGCCACAACCAAAACTGGACCATTCCTTTATGTGTCTATATTAGTGTGTGAAACACTCCTTTTAGTATGTGGGTGCGTGTGTGAGAGTGTGTTATTAATGTTGTGGCTCAGAGTTGCAACACTTCAGCATGAGGTATTTTTGGACTTTAAAGAGCTTAATCACCAAAGACCAGCAGCTCATCAGTTTATCTGGATGTCAGACATGGAAACACAACTCCGATCGCCTTATTGGTCAGATTGAACTTCATCTCAGCCCTTCTGAACAGGGCTGCTGATACTCACCTGTCTGAGCCCAGAAGAAAACACCTGGTGTGGAGCTTGTCTGTCTCCACAGCTGAGTGTGTTGCTCTAACTCTGGGCTTCATGATTTAGTGAGATCTTATTCTTTTCTTCTCTTGTTGGATAAATAATGAAAGGAACCAGAAATGATGGAGCTGCTTCTCTCAGGGGAAGTGCTCCAACCAAAACACCCGAGGGAGTAACTAGCCTCTAGGTTTGATCTGATGTCTGCTCTCAGGATGAGCCTCGTTTTGTGTTGTGTATCAAATCAAGCTGCCTTCCTCTGGCCTGCATGTTGCCTCCAAAGTTCTGGGAATTGTTTGCTGACGCCATACATCCATTCAGACGGATTCAGACAGCTGCTTGTGTTAAACGGCTCTTTCATAAGCAAAGCTTTGTGAAGGAAATTGCTGAAAATTACTAAATGCAAACCGTAATTATTGGTCATTTTCAGCTGAACGTTTCCAGCGTGCAGCTTTTGCCAGGTCCTGGTGTGTATTTTAGGATTTTACTAATCTAAATGAGGAAAACGATTGCTCTTTAGTTGCTCTGAGTTCACCTCTCACCCTGGCACTGTGTGTTTTCAACTGATTCTTTTCTCATGTTTTGTTCTTCTGGAGATTTGGTGAAATGAGCCAAAAGAGGAACCAGGAGTTCCTGGAGATTCAGCCTCACAAGTTTCCTTTTAGTTTGTAGAAAAACTATTTTCAGCTTGTGGCTGTGCTGAGCTGATGATACAGGAGCCATCGCCCCAACTTTACTAGGACCGCCATAATTTAAACCCAAAGAGGGGAACGTCTCAGAGCCTTTTACTGAAGCTTCTGTCCCTCTTGTTGTTCAGCTGTAACAGACTCTGGTTTCAGCCTGAAACTTTCCCTCCTTATCCTGTTTGGAGACCCAGAAAAAGCAGCTCAGCATCTGTGGCTGACTGGAGGCTGCAGGGAATGTTGTTTACCTGGACTTCTGCACCAAGTTCCCCTCGACCTGGTTGAACACAGCCTTCTGTCTGTCTGTCCTGTTTGCCTCCACAGTCGAGTGTAAAACATGGGAATGGTGGGAAGGGGAGGCCCTGGAGTCACTGGAAACATCTTCACAACTCCTGCTGCAGTTTTCAAACGCTGAGCAAGTGTTGATGTTCCTTCAGTCAGGGAATATCTAACAAGTGCTGGATTATATTCCCAGAGATTCCAGCTGGGAGGGAGAGATGGAGCTGGAAGAAAGGCTGCAAAGAGAGAGGGGCTTATCTTAGCGTGGCTTTGCTCTTCAGGAGACCTTATTTGGCCCTGTCTGAATAACACGCCACTAGGCTGGTAAATAAAGCAACCCTGGCACTTCTCAGGCATCCTGTTTTTCATTAAAGAGCCTTGTTTAGGGAGCTGCATGTTTTCTGGAGCTGCTGGAGGGAAATGTGCTGCTGGGGCTCTGATGAATGGCATAATAATCCTGCTAAATGTGTCATAAATAATTCTCATCTCGACTTTACTAAGAAAAGCTGATGTTTTTGGAAGCTGAAGTCACAATGAAATGAGTCTCCTTCTGCAGGGACATTTTTAAAGCATGTTTCTGAATTTAACTCTTTGTTTTGGCTTAAAGATCCAAATCACTCTGAACCACACGGACCAAAGAGCGAAGGTTCTTGCTGCCATCTGTCAAAGATCAGCATGTAGAATAAAATCTGAGTTTTTCTCTGAGCTGTCAGCTTCATCTGCAGTTTAACCAAAGTTTTTTTTTAACACATTTGATATCAGGCAGGAGATCCTCTGCCTCTCTTTGCTGCTTTAAGGCTTTACCTCCCATTGATGCTGTTGTTACTATGATTACACCCACCTGTTGCCTTCAGATAAGAAAAAATATTGACGTTATCATGTGTCCTATAGAAAATCTACTGCACAGGTTTTTTGATGAAAGAGGAAAATGTTGCAAAAAGCTGCACAAGTGTTTCAGATCTGCTCCATCAGATAATCTGAGAGGAGACGCATGAAAAGTCAGTGTGTTGGTGAGAGTGCTTTTATTTGTCCTCTTGCTTCTGTTAACCTGGAAACTTTCATCTTGAGCTTCTTGTTTGTATCAATGACACCATCACAAGTTCATCCAAACAAACCCTTCTTTCTCTCTCCTACAGTCTGGAATCTATGATGATCAAAATGAAAGATTATTTTTGATGCTTCTTTTGCCAAATGTGTTTTCAAAGTGAAACACTTTGGAGCTCCGTCTCTGCTTTTGTTAAGTGATCCAGAGGAAACCACAATGTCTAAACAGCCACATCTGCTTCTGGGAGCTCAGTCTGCTGCCGTAGTTTATATCCATGTGTACTGATATGAACAGACCCAAAGCTGCAGTGGAGCTTTTAGATAAATAACTCACTTTGGTTCTGTTGAACACACTGAGGCTAAATAGCATTCAATAATAACAGGTCATCAATGTCGTTTTGTTAGCATCAGTGGAGAAGAAATGTTGCACCGATCTGCTTTTAGGTGCAAATGTGTGCCACTCTGCGTCACCCTGAGCCACTCTGAGCCACTCTGTGCCACTCTGAGCCACTCTGCGCCACTCTGAGCCACTCTGTGCCACCCTATGCCACTCTGTGCCACTCTGAGCCACTCTGTGCCACCCTGTGCCACTCTGAGACACTCTATGCCACCCTGCAGCCGTTCTCAGAGGTGAAAACATTCCGGTCACATCAGCAGCAACATAAGGAATGCACCAGTAATTTGGCTGGTTTTACAACAGAGCTAAAGACGACAGACGCAGTCACTAAAGAAACGTTTCAGAGGCAAACTGATTAAACTCATGGGAAAAAGGACTTGCATTAAAAAGGAGGACAGGTAAGCTTTCCGTTTGATTTTTCTGGAAATGTGATCTGGGTTTAAGAATTTGTAGTGTTTTATTGAAAAAATTTATCTTTATTAAATGCAAATCTAGAATATGTATTCTAAGTATAGATTTGTTAATTAAAAAAAGATGTTTTCTAATTTGAATATTGTTTGACTACCTGAAGTTTAAACAACAATTTAGCCATAACTGTGAGAAAAGTACATGTCTAATACTGATTTAATTGAAACCAAGAACTATATTTAGAACAACAGTGTGTTGTACTTCCACTGCTTCCTGCCACTGATTCCATTTTTATTTGGAATGTTTATTAGAAACGGTCAAATCTATTTTAGAAAGCAGCTCATTTTTTCTCTCAGTAAAATCTAAAGTCCTTTTGGCCTGTAGGAATCATCTGTGTCTCAACACAATTGTGTTGCTTTCAGGCAGCAGCTACAAAACAACCCAGTGAGCTAGAGAACATCAGAAAAGCTGCTCAGCTATTTTCCTAAACTTGTTCTTTTTGTTTCTGTTGCAGATTCCTTCACTAATCCATCTCTGTCTGTTCTTCCAGCTTGCAGACATTATATTTCTTGGGATGTGTGAGTGGTTATCATTGCTGCTGATCTGGGCTCATCTTCTGGTTCTGTTTATTAGAAACAGAACCTAGGTTCTGGGTCGGGCTCCACAGGCCCTCCATAGCAAACTGTTGGCTTCAATCATGGATCCTCCTCTGATCCTCCTCCTCTGCTGTCCTGGACCCATTAAGCTCCAGGATGCTGGGCTCTCCACCTCAGTCGCTGCCACAAAGTCTAAAGGGATTTTCATCAATATCTGCTGCATGCAAGAACAGAAAATTAGTAAAACATAGAAAATATGTGGCTGCAGATCTTCATTGCTCTTTGAAGTCTTAAGCACCAGCAGCTGCTTGCAGGGGTCACTGGAAGAGCATGATGAGGGAAGAGTGGCTGAGATCACTGGTTCCATGTGAAGATGGAAATTCCTCCACAAAACTGGTGAAGACAGAAACTCTGAGGGAAAATCACAGAATTAATAGAACAAGATGGATGGTTACTGCTACTTGAAGTGTTGTCAGGAAAATGTCCTAAAGATTTTTCAACTCTGAACAAAGTGACTCCAGCATGTAGAGCTAAAATGTGGAGTTTACCTGGAAACAAAGCAGTGAGGTGGACGTTCAGGGAACATCAGCTCTGGAGAAGCTGGTTCTGTTACGATGATCAAGGTTCTGATCCATCACACTGTCCTATGACTGCTAAACACCCCGAGGTAAAAATAGCAACATATGACATCACACCACATACTTAATGTGGCCCAATAGTTCAACCAATCAGATGAAATACGGCAGAAAGAAATGATGGAATCACTCAGTGATGAAGAAAGACTGATGATCCCCACCAGATATCTGTCAGCTCAAAGGATTTTAAATCACGACTCCAAGAAGGATTTGCACCAAGAACATGTTGGTTGTTTCCAATCAGCGGGGTCTAGAGTTCGGAGGAAGTAGCAGCAGAATGAGGAGACTGTAAAACTGAAAACACACAAAGACTAAAGAAGACGTCAGAAGATGAGGACAGAAAACTGTCAACACCGTGATTGAGAAGTTGGAAATGTACAACAAAAGAAATAAAAACCAAATGGAAGAAACAAGAAACAGTTTGTAACTGAACTGTAATAAATCAGCTGAAGGAAAGTCAGACATAAACCATCATTCAGATGTTCTAGTGTGATCTGAAATGTGCCGTTCATTCTCAAACTCTTGAATGTGGTTGAATTAACATCACCCCCAAAATGCTTGTACGTCAGACAATGTTTCCACGATGACATCACCGTCCTCATGATGGTTAAGACGTCATTTCTGTACAGAAGAGTGGGCCAAAATTCTTCTCTGCCGATTATAAAGACTCTTTGCCTGTTAACACAAACTCTTGATACCAGTTGTTGCTGCAAATGGTGGCAAAACTATTTAGAAGATTAATAGGGCAATTATTAGTCCCTTAGGTCCAGGGTGGTGTGGACAACTTTCCCCTTAGTGAATGAAATCTTTAACTGAACACAGTTTTTTGTATTTAATCAGGTCATCTTTATCCTTTACTAAGATTAGTTTGATCTAAATTATTTAAGCAAAAACACATCTGAGAGGGGGCAAGTATTTTTTCACAGCACTTTGTTAAAGCATGGAGAAAGTGTCTAGTTTAGACCACACGGCCCATCAAATGAAGAAATAGAATAACTAGCTTTAGAGACTAGCTTATGATAAAACAATAACTCAGCATATAGTTCACAGAATAGTATTTTGGAGGCACGTTTGTTCTGCATGTCCCTGAAGCCGAAACATCTGCAGCTCTGAGGTCAGGCTGGGAGGAAGCAGCAAAACTTTTCAAGGAACTTGGCCCTCAGGCTGGTTTGTCATGAAGCCACAGTTCAGAGTGTTAGTTGTGCCACAAGCCCTCTGAGAAGAGAAGTGTCTGCACTCTCTGGGACAGTACTCGCTCTGGGACATTACTCAGTGAAATGAAAGGTTCTCTTTGGCAAGTGCAGCAATTATGTCCAACTCTGACCATCCATGTCACAGTCCAGGATCCAACACTTTTTAAATAATTGGAGGGAAAAGCAGAGGGATAACCCTGATGGCAGTTCTTTTGATTTGAGGGACCATGGAAAGTGTCTCACCACTGGCCTAACCTTCACCCCGTCTCCAGACTGCAGTCCGTGGTTCACATGGTTGAGAGAGGTGTATGCAACCACACAAGACTATACTGTGAAGAGAGTTCCTGTCAGATTTCCACCCTTTCCTTTTTGGTGGGATACGTTCCATTGTTTTAAAATGGAACTGCTCCTTTAAAGTTGCTCCTAAATCCCACATATCCCCAGGCCTCTGCGCCAGTATTTTTCTAAACCAATAGTTCTTAGTAAAGCATGCTCCATGGTCCTTCTTGGAACTTCTTCCACAGAAATGGCTCACCCTGGCCTGTGTAAGAAGTCTAATTTAATCCCTGGAGAAATAACCAGGTGCCCTTGAACAGGAAGGTCCCTTTTCCCCAGTTCTAAGGCGCTAATGAGGGTTTTTGGATTATGTGAGCCTGGGTTCTTCAGATAGGAACATGTTGGATTTTTTACCCAAGAATAGCTTATCCTAACTTGGGCAAGCATGGCACTTTTTCACTCTCAGTTTCTTGGAAGTTGGAAGGAAAGCCGCATTTGGAATGCTTGCTCCAGACTGATGCAGACTTTCACACAGAGCCCTGGATAGTTTATGTCCCCTCTGAACAATGCAAGTACACATAAACAGGTAAAACAAGCAGTATACTTAGACCGCAACCCACAGAGAAGCCTATTAAATTTTATTTTACACACTCCCAGAAGCACAGATCCCTGTGCTTTCCAACATGGCTACATTGGCCAGGTCACATTGCTTACACGAGCAATGTGACCTGGCCAATGTAGTGAACCAACTCTAACTCGGTTCTCGTCTCTACAAAACTCTAGCACAATTCAATATTATTTTCTAGGTCACATTTCCAATTTATCACATTTTCCTCTATTTCCTTTGCAACTTCAAATTGGGACCAACAGATATCTCGCACATATGAAACTCGTGCAACTGTCACGGCCACCAAGGACCCAACATATTTAAGGACACGAGACAATGAGGGTTAGAAAGATAATTGTTTTATTCTTTAACTCTCATAATTCAATTCTTCTGGTTTTTTACCTCTCTGTGGAGAAAGAAAGAGAGAATTAAATGTTCTCCAGTTCCCCTGTCCCAAAATATAAACAAGTGAAACAAAACCCCAAAATTATTAACAGAAAGGTGGACCTGGTGAGCCCATCAAACAGAACAAAACGGTACAGCAGGGGGCCAACCCTATACAGGGCCGTCGAAGCTCCTGCTAGTACCGGGACTAAACAAAAAAAGATCTAACACAAAAGAAAAAGCGAAAACAGGACAACCGGTCCTACCAGGCCAAAATCACAACGGAAAAAAACACGCAAACAAAACTAACCGAAACTACCAGATGGCAGGCTGGAGGCTGCGGCCTACAAGAACTGGCGACGTGACGCAACTCTGGTGGAGGTGAGTGGATGGAAGGCGACTCCCTAGAAGGTAAAACCCAGGCTATTTATAGGCGGACCAACAGCCCACCAATTAACGCAACTAATTACCTAAATAAATGACCCCTAACGACATAATATATTAACAAAAGGTAAGTCAACTAAAATCTCTAAACAAAGCAATCAGGAAAAATAAACGAAATAATTAGAATGTGCCCGAAGCACATAACAGCAACTTAACCTTTAGAATGAAGGGGCACACTTAAACTGCAGTGCCACCTGCTGCATACTTTGGAACCACCTTGAGATAAACAAAGGGAATAATGGTGCGCAGTCTAAGCTGATATTCAACTTGCTGCTGACCAATGTCTAAGCTTTCCCATTCAAATGCGCTCCTGCATATATATATATATATATATATATATATATATATATATATATATACAGTATAAGTATGTGTATTTCTAAATTAGTGTTTGAGACAAAACATTTGTAAACGATTTGCTTTTCAAACTTACAGAGTTGAACACAGGGATTAATGGCGATTAATCACAGGACTGCAGTGTGATTAATCTGATTATTTTTGTAATTTATTGACAGCACTAATATATACATAAATTCATGTGTTTAGAGAACTCTATTTTATGATGCAACAGAGGTCCGGGGTTTGGAAAGTATCAGTCGTTGTACTTTCTTCCTCTCTTTGATTCTAGAGATCAATTAAAATAACTTAATTCATGACACTGACTGGCATCCCAAATGCTGAACATTTCTCTTAAAAGCTGGAATTGGGTCACTTAAACAACCTGCTCACTTTCCCCTCAGTCACAGTTTCCAAAGTTGGCGAAGCTACCCAACGAATCTGCCTGTGTCTTTATAGTTTGTGTGACAGCTTGTAATTCCAGCCTGGTTTACATGGAGCAATGAGATTCAAGTCTGGAGATTGTGGTTACAGACAGAAGCATAAATATAATCTGGTCTGTAATGACCTAGCATGTTTCCATTGAGGAAACCCAGATTTATAGCAAAGGACATCTTTAATCGGCAGCTCCTTTAACTCCAACTGAATGATGAATAAAAACAGGATGTTCCAGTCAGAGTCATGATGGATTCTAGATGTCTGTCTGCTTTTGGGTTTAACAAGTCTGGATCTTCATGTTCTGAACTTCTGTCACTGTTCTTACAAAATGGGCTCCTGTAATTATTTAAAAAGGTAACATCCTTCTAAAAATTTATTTTTCCTTAAATCTCAGATCATTTGTAAACAGAGACAGGAAATGCAACTTTGATGAAATGACTGAGTTTCCTTTTAGTCAGAACGAGCTCACACCTAAATGAACTACAAGGTCTAGTAACCTTTTACTTTATCGTCACATATTTCCTGTGAATACAGACGTAACACTGTATGAAGCTCTGAGGAAAATCTTCTGTTCCTTTTCAAACCAGAGATCAAACTGTTCATTGTTATTTTGGCTTGTTTTTAATGTCTTTAGATGTCTTTATTCTTTACCTCAGTGTCATAAAGAAGTCTGTTAGAAGAGGATTTGGTAAAGAGATCCTGTTGCAATATCTGAAGCTGCAGAGCATCTTGGGTCTCTGCAAAGCTCCTCAGCAGATATCCACTGTCTCTGACATCAGAACTCTGGTGCCAGGCCTCCAAACTCAGTACTTGTCCAACTCCAGCAGCCATTGGATGGAAACCAAAGAAAGCAGATGCCAGTGTAATTTCTGAAGTCCAGTTTGAGATGAAACAGAGCTGTGAATAAGGATCGCCTGCAGACTCCCATCATCGATCCCTTTGGAGTTGGGACGTCATCATGATTAATGTTGGTCTACCTGCTGAATGGTTTTATTCAACCACAGACAGGCAAAAGTCTGAGGGGCACGGCGGAAAAGCTGAGGCTTTGGAGAGGCTGGATTGAGATTGAAGAGACGCTGCAGCAGGTTGCTGCTGAGCCACAGGTTTGGATAACAGCAATAATGTCAGAGGAGGTCACAAAAGTTCACCTCAGGCCAGAAGTCCAACCTACAATATTGTGGAAAACCTGGACAAATAAAGCCGTCCTGACCTTAATTAACTCCATGACTGGGTCAATCATTGCATGTTTGCTAAGCTCTTAGTAAAAGTCAGTTCCTCCTTTTAAATGAAAATAAGCACAAATAAACAATAATTACACAGACGCTGAACGCTTCAGATGGTTAGTCAGTGGAATAACTACTCTGGATAAACCCCAAAGGAACCCACAGCTGAGAACCTCAGAACCTCTGAGTCATGGGCACATAATGTGACAGGAGAAATCAGCTGTGGCATGGTTATTTATAGTCCAACTATTTCTTCTAATTGTCTGGATTTCACTGAAGTAGCAGAGAGCAGACATGGTAACTTCAGCTTTAAGCAGCTGGTCCAAAGGAAGCTGGACAACTTTGTTTATGGATATAATTAATGCAGAGCAACTGATCCGTCCTCCCACCCCCACTTGTTTCTACTCAGGACAGCAGAGAAGCTGGTGTCTGTCTTCAACAGGTGATGACTGTGAGTGGGAACATTTTACAGATCACCAGTCCATAAAGGAGCCAAGCAGACTATTTGCTGAAACTGATTCTGGTTTTAAATTATAGGTTTTCTAACCTCCAGAGGCAGCCGGCTGTGCTACAGTGCTAATGCTAGCTAACATAAACAGGAACAACAAATGCAGATTCAGTTTCAGCAGCTGTTTTATGTTTTCCATCTGTGAAAGTTTTCGTTTTCCATCTGTGAAAGTTTTCAGTTGCTTTGTCCTCCAGCTTCCGGACCAAACTTTTGACATAATAAATGAAACTCCATCAGCAGCAGCACAGCAGCTCCTGAACAGACATTATTTGTCCATTGGATCTCTAATCCTCAGCGGCTCAGACAGACAGCCTGCTTCTGTCAGACTCATGCCCGCCTCCCTCTCCTTCCTCTGGGGCCGCTGCCCCTGAACCGGCCTAAAGCAGCAGCAGGATGTTCGCAGGCTCAGCCTCTGTGCAAGGAAACATGAGCAGGCGCAGATATTCAGAGTCCCGGGCCGCCGGATAAAACCAGAGGAGGAGACGGCGGTCCGTGTGGTTGGAGCTCAGAGACTCAGGCGGGGAACATGTGAGAGGGGCATGGGCGGCTGGGAGCGGGATTATTGTTCAGCACAGCCGAGAGACGCAGGAGGGAGCCGGGGAAGGTAACTGCCGCAGATCCACTCACTGGTTGAATGAAAGGACAGGTTGAGATGTTGTGAAGGCGCAGATCCAGCTGCTGCAGCCCGACTTTGAATCAGTCGCATTACTGCCAGCATCACTTTAGTCGATGTCAAGGAACTATTGCAGCTGTTTTCCACGAAGCTGCTGCTGCTGCTGCTGCTGCTGCTGGATCCGCGTCCGAGACAGATCAGCTGATAATAGTGATGAAGCTGCAGAGAGAGAGAAAGAGCAGGTCGTTTCTGAAGCGGGATGGTTGGTTGATTTGCTTCAAACTGTAGCTTAGAGTCGCTTTAACAGAATTCACATGAATTTCTTCCTGGAGAATAAATGAGATTTGCACCATCCACAGTTTGCGTGTCTCTTCGTGGGTTTTTCCCCCACAGCGCAGCAGGAAAGTGGATGTAGAACCAGTAACTGTTCCGCTGTCCTCTCCGACTCATCCCGGATTTATTTCTTAGCTGATTGCGCTAATGAAAGTGCGCAGAAAGAAGCGCTTCTCCGCATTAGGAGCGGGAGGAGACTCTGAATGGAGCAAACAGGTTGTGATCGTTTCCAAAGAGACACTGAAGTGGAGTCAGAGCGCCGCGGCTCTGAAGCTGCTGCATGTGGAGGAGTTTAGATGAAGGGTTTAGTTCACATGATCCTCAAACTGAATGTGATCTATTCTTCCGCAGGAGAGACGCGGGGACAATTTTTCTCCACGAACCTTTTGGATCTGAGCGCAGCAGAGAGATCTGCGGACCGAGCGGCCAAAGATGAACACCGTTGTGTTTAACAAGCTGAGCAGTCAGGTCCTGTTTGAGGAGAAGGCGAAGGAAGTGGAAATGAGCAGCAGGAATTACCTGGAGGTCATCGACGGCCAACATCCAGACCTCCTGTGCAGCAGCCCGGCCATCAGAGACAGCCAGGCGGCCAGACACAGGCGGAGCGGTATGTGAGGCTCTCTGTTCCGGTAGAGGCTGCTGCTCCGCATGCGTGGATGTGGGTGAAGGAACCCACGGGGGGAATATTTGACAGCTTGGTCAACCTGCTGGTTGCTCGTTAGCTGAGGGAGAAACGAGAAAATCTCTCCCCAGATCTGGGGATTAAATCTGCGGGTTTTGCGCAAATAAGCGCAACAAATGAAACATCTAAACCGGAGCTTTAAAGGCTGATATGAGTTTAGATTAAAGTCGAAATATTATTAAACTCCATCAGCAGTAGCACAGCAGAGTTTTTATCATGTGCATGAATTAATAAAATCATAAACATGAGTTATGTTTTTGAAGACGTGCGTAAACACGCATTTGGTCCAAATTTGGCTAAAATGATTTTAAAAGCGTCTCCGGTCAGACTCCTGTAGTTTCTACATATTTTCGTACTGAAGTTGTGATGTAGAACAATCTGACAGATCCGATAATAAACCTTTTTCTAGATGCTGCTGATCTACTGACCATTAAAGCTCTGATCAGAATCAGTATCTAATATATAAAGTCAGCAAAATAAGTAAGAATGACCAAAAAATTTAATATAAAAAGGTGATTATTCAAAATGGTAATTAAGAAGGAGGTTGAACTGGAAACAGCTGGACAAACTTTGAGCTTTCCTGACTGGAGCTGAAAGGAAAATATTTTCTGCTTCTATTAAACACTTTAATCAAAATGTTCAGTTGGAAACCGTAACTATAAATAACTTTTATTTAGGAAATGCAATGAAATCCTTTATTAATGTCGACATCAAATTTCATCTGAACAGGATGAATTGAAAAAGCAGGTGACCCCGATGAGGAGGTCGTCAGGTTCCAGCCCTGACCTGATGACCTTTGCTTCATGTTTTCTCTCTCCTGTCTGAACCAGAAACAGAGAAAATATCTAAGAGAAACAACAACAACAAACAGGATGAATTAAAACCAAACAAAGTCGAACATAAACACATGTTGGCAGCGTTTGCCAAAGTTTCCATGAACACTTTTTATCTCGCTGCCTGAATTTACTTACAGTTTCATACAAAATCATTTTCCCTTTGGATACAAATGAGGAACATTCTCTAGCAGAGCTCTGGGGTCAAAGGTCAGAGTGAAATGCGCTCCACAATGTTCTGGCTGATCCAGATTACAAGGAAAATATTTGGAGAACCAGAACCTCGGGCCCGCTTTGAGGTCCGACTGAAATGGGTTCCATCTGCAGCCAGTGGAGCCGTTTTGGGAGCTAAAGGAGAAGTGGAGAGCAGTACCACACTGACATCTGCAGGTTCAGGTGTTCCTCCTGTGGGTTCAGGACGTTTCTCTGATTCATCCGTCGACATTTTAGACTCGCCGTGAATTCCTGCCGTCTGCATGCCGAGGCCCCGGGGCGTGTCCGGTTGTTTGCCTGCGTCTAAACGCCGTCCTCTCTGCCGGTGCACAGGGGTCGTCCCAGCGGCAGCAAAGTGCGACACAAGCGCCAGGCCCTGCAGGACATGGCGCGGCCGCTCAAGCAGTGGCTCTACAAGCACAGAGACAACCCGTACCCGACCAAGACGGAGAAGATCCTGCTGGCGCTCGGCTCACAGATGACTCTGGTCCAGGTGAGAAGCTTTCTTCTGCTCCGTCTCCAGGAGGAGAGAAAGAAAAGTCACAGACAGGAGAGTGACCAGGCTGCTGGAGTTTAGATGGTTGAGCTTTTCCTGTTCCTGGATGTTTAGCAGCAGCTGAGCAGCAGTGAAATGTTTCCTCTGCCTTCCAGATCCTCCTGCAGCTTCTCTTCTCTCTGCTGAGCGTCTCCAGCTTTGGTTGTTTCTTCCAAAAGCTGCAGCTCAGCTTCACCTCATGTCCCAGAGAGACTAATGGTGTCAGAACTAAATATGTTTTGTTGAATAATAATGATAATAATAATTAACCAGTGAGATATTCAGAGCAGAACAGTTAGAAACTGCTGACGGCTCGCAGGTTAGAGTGAACATCTGAACTTATCTGGCAACCTGACTGCTGAGAGGAACAGCAGCGTGTCGGGGTGTGTGTGGGGGTGTGGGTGTGTGTGTGTGTGTGTGGGGCTTTGTAGAGCAGCGTTTTCCTCACATGGTCACTCTGTGAGCCGCGGTGCTAAATCTGCTTCTCATTTCTGCGAGCGCTGCATGTTGTGCTCCAGGACTGTGGAGCATTTTTGACCCAAACACACACCAATATACACACACATCACACACACGTGTGGTTGAGTGTAAATATCAGTAGTGGGGTCAGAGGTTAAAGGTGGAGGATTTGTTGAAAATGGGCAAGAGGGTCAAAAGTGCAACAATCTGACTAAAAATGAGATAAATATTTCAATACAATTATGATAAATTAATAAATGAGATTTTCTCTCAGGGAACAAGCTGGTAAAATAAGGGTTAAAATAATTCATCATATTTAGATAAAAGTTTTAAATGTATTAAAATAATAAATAATACAAATCTGATTTATTATAGTAAAATCATTGTTATTTGATTATTTATTGATTGATTTTCCTATTTTCTGATCTACAGTCATAAAATAATGGAATCATCCAGTAGATATAATATATAATATTCAGCTGTTTAACCTGCACAGCCGTTTATCTGCAGACCAATCAGCTGCTCTGGAACAGAATCAGCCCCACAGACTGTCTCTGATTGGTCAGGTTGAATGAGAAATATTAGGAAATATAAGGAATATTAAGGAAATATTAAGTTTAGATTGTAATGAATGACTTCCATGTATAATTATAACACACCACATTACATGTGGTGTGTTATAATTTTTTCCTACATTTCAATAATTATAGATAAAATATGCAATCTATACATAATATATATGTATAATATATATTTGTTGAATGTATATATTTCCAATTTTATTGAAGTGATCATCTATGGAAATATTCATTTTTGAAAAGTGGTTTGATGCAAATCAGTTCTTGATCTGAATATTGAAATTTTTTTCTGATGACTTTGTGTTGCTGAGATGAAAAGTTCAAAACCAAAAACATGTTTTTGTTCCAGTTTTCTTCTCTTTTGAAGAACCTGGTTCTCTATTTTCACTTTCTGAATGGTAACAAAAGTCTTGTTTTTGCTGATTAGTAACATGAGAACAGATAATTTTAAATCTTTAACCTCTCAGTCGTTAGATATTTTTTGGACTGAGCAATTGATCATTTTGTCCCACAGTGTGGACATGAACTCAGATGTCTTTCTGTCTTTCCACTGATTGCTGCTGAGGACAGCCCAGTTCTTCCACTGTTTAGTCCAGACAGACGGCTGTTCAGCCCAGTGGCGTTGAACGCATCACTTCCTGTGTGTTTTCCCCTGCAGAGGCCGACCTGGCAGCAGGTGTTAAACAGCAGCTAAATCTGTCATGTTGCAGCGCAGCATTAGCTTTGTTCCATGTCCATGTTGTGAGATGGAGCCCATGATCCCAGGCCGTCTCCATGGTTCCTGAGCTCCGTCTCCGTGGTAACATGCCGTCTCCTCTGGGACCTCCCGTCCTCATGGGGACGCCGTCCCTTCCCCTCCCAGTCCTGCTGGCCGACTGGCTGCAGACTGGAGACGGTGGGACGGTTCAGTTAATGAGAAATGTGATCCTGAAGGAGAGGACGTGAAAACTAAGTAGTCCAGCATGAGGACGCCGTCCCCGGCCGTTCATAAGCAGCTTGAAATCTATTGAGCATGAAAAGTTATTCCAGTAGAACATCTAATGGTCTCCAGTCCCAGTGGACGGAAGAGCGGCGGCTCAATTGTCTCTTTTACTGGATCTTAAAGACAGAGATGGAAAAAATGTCTTATTGGAGGGAGGCTGGACGTGTCCAGAAGAAACAGGATGGGACATGCGTCTCAGTGGGAGCATTAGATCATGAAATGATGCGTTCACTGGCCGTCCGCCGATTCTTTGTACACAGTAAAAAGCGTCTCCACTGAGGACGACACGTTTAGTCTGGCTGTGGATGTGGACAAGTGTGGACTCTAGACATTAACACGTCTTCCTGTTGGCCGTGTGTGTCCCCTTCCCTTCCCTTTGTCCCCCTCAGGTGTCCAACTGGTTCGCCAACGCCAGGAGACGCCTGAAGAACACGGTGAGGCAGCCAGACCTCAGCTGGGCGCTCCGGATCAAACTCTACAACAAATACGTTCAGGGCAACGCCGAGAGGCTGAGCGTCAGCAGCGACGACAGCTGCTCCCAAGGTACGCCTCACCTGCTGCTCTGAGGACAAACTGTCCAAACTGCACAAACTCTTGGATCTGATGTTCTGAGTTCAGAACCAGAACGCTGCATGTTCTCCTTCTGTCAGTCGGTGGGGCTGACAAATGTGCAAACACAGGCTGGCTCTCATGAGAAGATCCGGCCCGTTTTGGTGAGGAAGCGCTAGAGAGTCAAAGTTCAGTCGTCCTGCAGTGAATGAAGAGAGTTCAGAGGCTGTGGTGTCAGTAATCTCTCCCTCAGTGAGTGAGGAGGAGAAGCTGAGCGTGTGGCTCCCAGAGGAATGTGTGCTGGTGTTTGTGTTGTGTGTGCCGCAGGCCGCTGCTCCACCAGAGGCTCCGTATATCTCCCTGACTCGTCTCCCTGTCACATTCTGGTTCTGGAGCGATCCGCAGCCCGCTCCCACTGCTGGCCCGTGTGCTGAAAGGCCCTCCATTATGTTTTGCAGCCTATGCTTTTGTTCCAGAGACTATTTCTGGGAGCAGATCTGACCCCGCTGACCGTGTCTTCATTCCTCTTACTGTCCTGAAACGGTCCAGCTTGTTCTGGAGCTGCAGCAGCAAATCCAGCATGAAGGAAAAACTGTTTCCTGCTTGGAGTCCAGAGCAGATGAGATGTTCTGATCAGGAGAACAGTTTAATATTTTTATTGGATTAAATGAAAAGGTCAGATTGTTTGGAGACACAGGAGATGCTGGAAGAACCACATGGTTCTGATTAATGGAAGCTCTCATCTTAATGTGGACCAGGCTGAACCAGACATCTAACCCGGCCAAATGACAGAACTGCAGTCCTGAAGTGACGTGTCTCTGATCTCCCTGCTGCCAGAGAATCTCTGGGTTTTCATCAGTTTTATCTTCCTCCTGTTTCTTTCATCAGGTGGGAAGCTGGGCTTTAATTCAGTCTCCTCAGCTGCAAAGCATTCTGGGAAGGATTTAATTCTGCAGGGGACGGAGTTCGAGTTCAGATGGAAAGGAAATGGACCAGCAATCATTCCGGTTTGGTTCTGGATCTGAAGTCTGGACTGGGCTTTGTGTTCTGGAGGCGATGCCAACATGTGGGCAGGAGCAGCAGGCTGGAGTCTCCTGGTTCTGCTGCTGGAATTAAAGATTAGCTCCAAATAACCGTTTTCCTTCAGACTGGTGAGCAGAACTGAGACAATAACTGAGCCTGGAGTCCAACATCTGATGGAGGAAATGAGTCATTACAATGTCCACTTCCACCGATTGTTGTTAGTGACTTTATGACCACATACAAACTGATGGGACCTGAATGCAGCGACCCAGATGAAGACGGAGAGACTGGAACCAGTCGGCTCCACTGGTTTACATCACCATATGTATATACAGGCCTTGTGCTGCAGTCTTTACTGTTTCTGCATCAATGTGACCAACAACAGATGTTCTTTAACCACAGAGAGTTCTACAACCCAACGAGTCGATTGAGCTCTTATTTTAGGTGGAGAGAGACTTGAAGACGAGATTCCCTTCAGATTAGGGTTAGAGTTAGGGTTAGGGTTAGGCTAACCCTACGCCATGATCAGTAAAATGAAGAACAGACCTGAGAGACATACCAACAGAGATCAGTTCAGACAGTTTTTCTCATTGGCTGTGGAGAGTTGAGGTTCATTTTACATGTTCTACGTTGTTAACTGATCCCAGTTAAGAGTCGGGACAAGAGCCTGAATAAAGATGATATTTATCTTATACTACAGATCACCATGGCAACAGAAGTTGGTTCTGAAGTTTTCAGAGATGGTTCTTGTTGTGGAGAAGACTTCCTGTCCTCCACCTACAGAACAGTCATGTGAGCATGTCCCGATGTTGCAGATGGAGACAACCCTCAGAGGACTCAGAGCGGTCCTGAGGATCTCTCCAAGCCCTTGTACCAGAGCGTCATCAAGAAGGAGGGCTCCCCCATGGTGGGCGTGGCCATCGCCATGGACCCAGGGCTGCGTTCTGCCGTGGAGGCCGAGGACTACGTGTCTCCACCCAAGTACAAGAGCAGCCTGCTGCACCGCTACCTGAACGACTCTCTGCGGCACGTCATGGTGGCCAACGCTGTCATGGACGCCGCAAGAGGAACCACTCTGGCTCCTTCAGCTCCAACGAGTTCGACGACGAGCTGCTGTCGCCATCGTCCTCTGAAGCTGAGGCCCATTTCGTCTATCGAGCCGGTAAGGAGACCACCGACTCTTCCAGGAACTCTCCAACACACACTACATTCCTCATGTCTGATCTTTGTCTTTCTGGACGTCTGTTTTCATTCCTGCAGCTTGTCCATTATGTCCAGCTGTCTGTCTGTCCCTCTGCGGGACCTCTAATATCTCTCCTGCTAACTCTCTGTCTTCTTCCTTTAATTGAACATGTTGGATGTGTTGCTTAATCTTCTCCTCATGGTTGCTGAAATGGAGAAGCTGTTCAGTAGCTTCTTGAAGTATTTTCTCAAATTTAAACAAGCTGCAGTTCATCTGAAACACTCAAGCATATCCAGTAACCTGCACACTGTCAAACCCACACACACTGGACCACTGGTCGTCTCTGAGGCCGTCCACAGAGGTGGGAGGAGTTTCACCTCCAGCTAACCAGGGTCTAACAGGTCAGACACAACAAGGCCATGTTGAAGACTGTCAGGCTGCTGTTTGTCCCGTCTTTGATCCTCTGTGGCTCCAGATGAGGGAGCAGAGCAAAATGTCCAACAGGCTTCTTGAGGCCGAGAGTTGAATGTGGGACCTTGCAGCCCAAAGCGTCTGGAGGCTGCAGGAGTTCCTGCAGCGTTTCTGAGATGTAACCAGTCGAGGTCAGCTCTGATTGTATCGGCTGAGAACACTGGGTCTTTGTTCAGGTGGACTTCACATCCAGTAGTTACATTTTCCCTTTGTGTTGAACATGACCAGAACAAGGAGGGTCCGGATCTGGACTGGACTGTTGGAGGGAAGAGCTGCTGTTATTGTGTCTCTTTTGGGCAAAAGTGTTTCTTCTTGTCTGAGAGTGAAGCAGACAGAGTGTGTGTGTCTGAAATGAAGCAATGAGTCCGACAGGAACAATTAAAACCCTTTGACCTGAGCCAACGTCAGGCTGTTTTCACTGCAGCAGATTTGATCAAAATCCCAGAAGGGCTGAATTCAGCTGGCTGACCTGCTGCCTTTAATAGACACTGACTGTTTAATCTCTCTGGTTGTTATCATTTCTTGCTGCTGACGTCTCCCTCTTGGCCTCCTTGGACTCTGATACATTCACACAAGTTTTACTCTGTTACACGTGACAGAAGCTTGTTGGGTCAAATTGAAAGATTCATTCAAAAGGGACAAGCTCCTTCTGGGAAAACCAGATCTGATCCAAATTAGAATAAGAGTTGAGAAAATAAAAAGTTCACTCCACATCTGATTTTTGAGGAACAAAGCAAATGAAAAACTGCAAAGAGAGAAAGAGAGAGAGATTTCAAGGTCACGTTTTCCTAATTTCCTGCAGTTTTTTCCCTTCCATTTGATGCAGAGTCCAGATATTTTGTTAGAGAACACATTCTTCTTTTATAAACAGCTTTTATCTTCTATACTGTGAGACAAATGTGTCCCTGTGTGACAGAGCTGACATAAATCTCTTTTTCTATCAGCTACACATAGGACACAATGTCCAAATAAATTTGATTTAAGATTACTGAAACGTTTAATGTCCTGTACTTGTATAGCACTTCATCAAGTACAAAAGACACCAAGGCACTTTAACCTACATTCAGTCATTCACATGTTGATGTGGCAAGCTACTGGATAGTGGCCACAACTACCCTAGGCCAGTCTGACGGAGGTGAAGCTGCCGTCTGGCCTTTTGATCACCACTGCATGCCAAAGGTAGACAAAGTGTTTTGCCCAAGGACATAACGATAGAGTGCGTGGAGTGGGAATTGAACCAGCAATCCAGTTGTGAGACGAACTCCTAAAATCATTACACTGTTCCTTTGCTTGAAAGCTTTAAGTCCAGACTTGGTGCTGTTAGTTATCTTTGAAAGAAAAACTTCACATTTAGTTCGTACTGGGACTTTTTTGTAACAAAGTTGTGATTGGACAGGGAAAAGTGGTGTACCTGGTAGCTGCCGTCCCATTGGTTCAAAGTCCATTTGTGTCCCAGGTGGTTGTTGTGGGCTCAGCCAGAACTCCTGCCTACAAAGAGCCGTCAGACGTGGCAGCAAATGGAGGTCATAGATTGGCTCCAGTGAAAAACTAAAGTCCAGTCGGCTTGAAAGGAATCCCACTGGTGAAGCTCCAAGACCTCAAACATCACATCCACACTAGAGGCGCCTGGTAGAACGAGAACAAGCAGCATGTGATAATATTGGTGGATGTTGCAGCAATGGCTTAAGATGAATAAATTAAGAAGTGACTTTTAACTACATAACCCTACGCCTCATTTTAAACACATGAACTTGAGATAAACCTTTTCTTTAACAAGCTTTTAATGAAAAAGTTGCTTCTAATGTTTCCTGTTTGGCAACGGAACAGCTTGGTTTGCTTTTTAGTGATTTGCCAACTCTTTAAAGTCTAAACCTTCTCATGCCGCAGCAAGCAACAGCCATCACAAGCAGCAGACGAGGTGCATCACCAACAGACTGGATCTCACAGACAGTCAGCACAGTTTGATGTGAGAGGCCTCAGGGTGTGTCTGGGTTGGCAGAGGTGAAGCAGAGTCCTGGCATGACTTTGAAGTAATGCTTCATGTTCTTGGAGAAGTGGATAAAAACCCAGAGAGACAGGAATAAAATACACCAGATGGTGGATCTCTGTCACTGGGAGATGATGTGATGTTGTTTCTGCCACTTCATGGACACAGACTGAGGACAGCAGCAGACTGAGACCAGCGTGTTCATGCTGTCTGTGAAGCTGCAGAGAAACGTTCCCAAACATCAACACAGACACAGTTTACATGTAGGCAGCTCCCCGACATGGACCTGGAAGAGAGAGGAATAAAACGCTCTCTCAGTCTGAGGGGCTTTAAATGGTCGACACACCGAGACTTTGGGGACAACGGCCGAGACTTTGTGGGACAATCAGGCTCACACACACCAATCCGTCCGCTGAGGAGCCGCACTGCCCGACTCTGTGGAAAACACAAACCGTTTCCATTTTAAAAGCCGAGTCGGCTGCAGAACAATAGGTAGCCTCTGTGTTCCCACGGGATGGAAGAAAAGAGAGCTTCACAACCAGAGAGCAGAGGTGTAACCCAGTCGGGACACATACAGAGGGCAGCTGAGCTCCCAATGCGAACAGCAGCAACATAATGATGCAGTAAGTCCTGCACAAACATGTCATTTGGCCTCCAGATCCCCAAAAAAGGCTGCTTTTGTCCACATGTAAACACTTACAAATGTGAGTAATGTTACCCTGTGGTTACTGCTGTTTTTCTTTTTTTTTTTCCACACTAATGTGAGCGTTTTATTTGCCGCCAACAAGAGCTGATCATTCCCGGGAATGTTTCAGAGAAAGCTGTGATAACAGCTCCCAGTGGAGGACGGCACCTAACTCTGTTTCTTCTCCACCTGGTCAAGCACAGAGTGGCAATCACACCGCAACTGTTTCTGCCAACTCTCAACCTTATCGGCTCGGTGTTGCACACAAAACAGTTCGATGTGAACACCTTTTTCCCCAGTCTGCTGTCCTACACACAAGTACACATGCGCTGTCATAAAAATGTACCTTTGCACAGAAGTGTCTGACAGACGTCCACTTCAAGTTGGAGGTCTTTGGTGGATACAGCGAACTTTCCTCATCTGACCATCAGACGACCATGGTTTGTGAATTTCCGTCTTTTTAGAGGAAAATAAATTTTTAGCAGCAGGCTTAATAAAATTAATTAATTCGTTCATTCTTTCATCCTTCCTTCCTTCTTTACCTCTGCTTCGCTCAGTGTATTATAAGCCTGCCAGGTCAAAAGGCTTCACTTGCCCCTGCCCCCCCTCCCCACCAGGCTAAGTGCTTTTCTTTATTTTTGTCCGTTGAAATTTGTCCGTATTTCCAGATTATTATATATATATATTTTTAAGTTGTAGTTCTTTGGTTTATACACCAGTGGTAGTGACAGTGAAAACAGGGTAAGCTGTAGGCTTACAGTTGACTCATAACAAAACTGGACTTGAGGAGGCGCACATCCGGGCAACAGGCAAGTTCTTTCCAATTTTCCAAGTGCCTGCTCGATATATATTGTCACAGACAAATGCATCGGTCTGAAGAGTGGAGGACAAACTGAAGTTTGCAGCATTTGCAGTGGGGTTTATTTACACTGATGCTGTTGTCTCCTCACTGGACTAAATGGATTTAGTCAAACTCCTCTATGGGATCTTTGGACTCCTCAGGTGTTTCTGGTTGAATCTTAGTGATTCCTTTCTGGTCCTGAACAATCAGACCTTGTGTCTGTTCAGCTCTGTGTCGCCTTTGATTTGATTTTTTTTTTAAGTTCTTTTTAGCAACAGGAAGCAACTTGGAGCTATAAACTGACTGATTTAAAGGCACTTTAGATAAATCAGCTGAAAGCCTGATGGGAAGTGGTTTGTGTGTGTTAGTGTGTTCCTGTCCAGCCCACAGCTCGGTGCTAGTTTGACGTGTTGCTAACAGCTGCAGCAGATGGTAACGATGGGAGCAGAACCAGGCTCCTGAACAGGTGGAGCGTCACTCCCTCTTTGTTAAACTCCATCGTTTTGCTCTTCTCTCTCTCTCTCTGCTCCCCCTCCTCTCGCCTCAGTGTTCAGCCAGTGTTTTGGATTTTCCACCCCGATGCCAGAAACCAGCAGACGTCTCAGCTTTTCCCCTTTGGTGCTCCATAAAGCGTGCCGTCAGCGCGGCCCAGAGGCAGCAGCAGAGCTGACTTAGTGTTCAGCATCAGAAACTGGGCCAGTGATTTACTGCAGATTTATTGAGTTGTTGGAGCTGCTTTTGTTTGGAAAAATCTGAGTTTCACATGTTTTAGGCAAGAAGCTTTGAAATAGACTCTTTGTAAGCAGAGGTGCATCTCAATAGTCCGTGATTAAGGGTTACCATAGGAACCAGTTGGTGTCTGTGAACATTAGGTAGCTGAGTGAACCTTCTCCAACAATCAGAACAGATCATCTGAGCAATGACTGCCTCACACACACCGATTCACTGAAAGCTGGGGGATAGAAAACACACACACACACATCAGACTGTGAAACTGGTTTGTACTTTTTATTCGGAGAGATTTCACCTGAAGTTTGACCTGATGACCTTTGCCACGTCCCCTCTCTATCCTTTCTGACCACTCTTAAATAAAGGTCACCAGAGCCAATTAAAACCTGAACCTCTGAGTTTAAAAATGACTCCTAAACTGATCAAACCAGGCAGCAGGGAGACTTGCTTCCTGTCAGGATTTCAGAAGTTCTCATCACGTCTCACAGTGTCTGTCAGACTCAGCAGCTGGGCTGGTCAACCTGGATCACCTGGGTCATGGAGGACACAGGACGGAGACCGAGGGGTTGTCAAGTAGAGACTCCCAGAAAAAGCAGGACAACAGCAGAGGAAAAGACGGCACAGCAGGGAATCGTGGACAGACAGGAATGTGAGGATATTGTTGAAAATCTCTGACAAACTACAACCTGAACTCAAACCGAGTGGCTTGTAACCCTGGGTTATCCCGTCCTCGTCTCGCTCTCACACATTCCTTCTCTTCTTCTAAGGAGAGGACTGTGGTGAGTGAGGTCAGGCTCCTCTCTGTGGAAGAATCCAAAAATGAACGTGAAAACTAGAGGGACATTTCCTAATCAGGGCCGTATCAGCCCGGAGCGTCTCAGACCTTGTCCTGTCATCATGGCTCAGACTGCAGTGGAAGCAGACAGAAGAGCAGCGAGGAGATGGAGAGTCTGAGGCTGCTGGAGCCTGCAGAGATGAGATCAGTGGATCAGGATATTTGGAAACTCTGGAGGCTTTTAAAGCAGAAAGAGAGGCGACCAAGATAAAGCTGTAAAACCAGAGCAGTTTAATGTTTTGGCTTTCATAAGAAAAGATGCAGCAGAGATGAAAATGTCACTCAGGAGGAAGGAGCGACAGACATGCAGGATGTGCAGAGTGAGGGTGTAGAAGACATGAGAGATTTATTCTGAACAATGGACGACCTTCTGCTCCTCTCACATTCTTAATACCTTTGGACTAAATGGAAACTTTCAGATCATTTTCCTCTTTTGAACATTTTCTGCTCATCCAGTCATCTCTAGCTGGTAAAGACCAAACGTCTTAAATGTTTTGTGAACTTAAGGAGAGCGCCTGGAGGCTGCAGCGCTAGAAAATCCAGATGTTCTGCTGTCTTTTAATGCCTCATGAAACTCCAAGCTTGTGTTGTCATTTTCACTGCTGGGCAGATCTGAGCGAAGGCTGGACGCGAGACAGAAGACAGGTTGAGGTCTGAAAACACCAAGAACTCTCAGTAAACAGCTGAAGTAAACACTCTGGCTGCCATAAAGACAACTTTACTTTCATTGTTTAATGACTTTGCTGTTCCTCACTAATGTTTCACAGATGAGATGGAGATTGGTCCCATTGAGGAGGGGGGAGGAAAGCCAGCAGGCGGCCATCTTTCTCCCACTGACTCACTCGCTGCCTTTTCATTCCTCTCAGATCTGTTTCGCTCCGTCTTTTTCAATCTGATTTCTTCAGACAACTCGATTATGCTGGCCGGCCTCCATTTGTTTTCCACCTAAATATTACACCATGGACTTTATGAGTCATCAGAAACATCTTTCAGCTCCATCCTATCAGTCACCTTTACGCGTGAAGCCTTCTTGCTAAAACGTGTTTTTTCCTCCAGCTTCTTAAATAAAGACAGAAACCAGAGCAGCACATGTTTGCTGAGGACACGGTGTCCACTGCAAGAACAAAACACGAGGCAAAAAACACACTCACACATCCACTAATCTGCTGAACATGCAGGTTCTCATCATCAACATTTATTTAACAAGGTTAAAAAAAACTCCTTGAGATTAAAAATCTCTGTTACTAGAGTGTCCTGGTGTTCTGACCCAGAGAATCTCCTGAGCTTTTCTCTCTCTGCTTTCAGAAGCCACAGACCACGGAACAAGTCAACATGACAAGTGAGTCGACCTTCTCTCCCCAGATATCCTGAGTCCAATCACCGGCTGAACGTGAGCTGTAACGCTCTGTGTTTTGTTCTCTGTGTGGGTGTTTGTGTGTTGTGCCGGTCGTCAGGGGCAACGGCGGCGGCGCAGCGACGCAGAAGGAGAAGGTGAAGGCCAAAGATGAGACGTACTGGAAGGAGATCAACGCCGCCATGGCCTTGACCAACTTGGCTCAGGGGAAGGACGGCGTCTCCGGGACGACCAGCTGCATCATCCAGAAGTCGTCCCACATAGCTGAGGTGAAGACTGTTAAAGTGCCATTGCTGCAAAAGTTTTAACTCCGATTTTGTCTATGCAAAGCAGAAACATTTCTCTCAGTAAACTTGATGGAGTCCAAAAAAACTCTCTGTGACATTTAAAGAAATGGTGCTTAAGGTGGGTTTGTGAAGAAAAAAATATGTTTAGGTTTTTCTGAAACTGTTCAAAATGATGGATTCCATTTCTCTTTTCTAAAAAAAAAAAAAAAGAAAGAAATCATAAATATTTTATAATGTTAACTTATTGTTTTGAGTCTTTTTATTGCTACAAATATATTTTCCAAAGTGCCTTTGTTTTCTGCAGTTTGCTCGCTGATTGCGCGCAATGGAACATATGATCACAGAGATTTGTGGAGGAATGTTTTGTCGAGTGCAGGCTCTTAGTCGGTATTATTCAGGATTTGTCCCTTATAACATTATGTGCCTTAAGAACAGAGTGAGCTCATTGGCATTGATGAACTCAATAGCATGCATCTGCACAGGAACTGTTCCTGTTTTGACTGGAGTTTCCATTTGGGGCTGTAAACAGAGCTTTGCTATGTGACTGACTGCTCAACACGTTTCGAAGCGACGAGCATTGTCCGTCTCGTCCGCCTCTTAGCCTTGAGTTCCATCAGCCCCTGAAGAATTTCTCTCCTGTTGAGCCGCATATCCGCCAAAACGTGCACAAGTCCTCAGCTGGACCCAAAGCTGGAGCTAATCGCCCATGTGGCCGGGCAGATAAAGTCAAACGAAAGACCGCAGCGACCTAAAAGGGATGTTTTTACTTTACGTTATCAGTCTGCCATGCATTGTGTCGTAGCTTTTCCCTTGTTTTTTTTTTTTTTGCACAGAACAGGATGGTGCTGAGTAAAGAAACGAACCCAAAAAGCCAAGCTGCGCTCCCTCTCTTGCCTTTTGATCCGCTGCCTCCCCAGATGTTTGGCATTACATTTAAATTGCTGTTTACAAGAAGCCTGAGGACAGGTTTAAAAATGTAACTTTCTCTTCCATGGCTTCTTTCTGTCCTGCACAGTATTATTTCTTCGTCAGCCAAGTGTTTAAAGCATTTATTATGGCTGCCTGTGTGTGTCTTGTGTCGGTTTTGATTAAAACTGTCTCGTCTCGCCGTGTTGCATTAAAATCATCTCCGTCACCCGGTGGAAAGAATCTGTTTCTGAGAAAGTGCTCGCTGCCGCTGCACCTGATTTTTAGCTTTAAGGAAGTCTCGTTGTGCCTGAAAATGAACGTTTTGTATTTACAGTGGTCCGACTGCAGTGATGAAGGACTTTGAAGAACAAAACTGCACAATTACTTTTTTTTTCTTTTTTTTTTAACATGCATTGAGTATTTAACCAGACGTTCTCAGCTACGTAGGCGTTTTTTAACAAAAAAAAGTCAAAGAAACTAATCTTTTGGTTAATCTTTTGGTTATTTCAGTTTGTGTATATATGAAGGTAGTTTGTAATTAATCACGCCGAACCTCAGGCTCTGCTTGTTTATGCACTCGGGACGTTTGGCCTCCACCTCCGGCGTGTGTTTCTCAGCCAGCTGATCCAGGCTGGGGAAGAAGCGAATCCACGGCTCGTGTTTCAGTTTGCAGCTCTGAGCCTCCGGGCCGCTCACACCTCACACAGCGGCCGCACGCCAGTGACGGAGGCAGGAACAGGTCAAGACGAGTTCAAAGGCAGCGAGAGGAACACCAGATGTATAAGCAAACGGGCTCCACGGCCACGACCTCGGTACTGTAACGCTCTCCAGCACAAACTCTGCTCTTAACCACGCTGAGAAGCACGAAAATGTGTGTTTTGTAATTTGTATATTATTGCGTTGAAAAAGTAATGAAAATGGTGACCGTAACTTGTCTTTTATTGTTAATTTATATGAATGGATTTAAAACAAAAAAAATATATTTTGTTTAAGACTGGATTTTCCATCCGATGATAAGATTTATATCTTCTTGTACTGTTTCACTTGCCTTCCTGTAAAATGTGTTTAATGAAACTGTTGTTACTTGGTGATGATGATAAATAAACATATGAGCAACATGACTGGCGTCATTTTCCCTCCATTGGCACTTATTAACTCCAACGTTCAGGCCTGCTTGCAAATGTATTGCAACATTAGCTTTCGTAGCTAACAAAAATGGGATGTTATTTGATTTTAGTTCCTATTAAATAAACAAATACAAAGGAAGTTTTGCTCAATCGTGCGAATTCCCAAAACAGCAATTTAGTCATGGCTTTGTGGTTTAATTTAAGAACCTAAAGATGTCATTGATGTGCAAATTTGACTTGTTCTTTTCCGTGACTGATGCCCCTGGGAATCCTCAAAGTAACCAATGTCTCTTCTGTCACACACACAAACATTTTGTGTCTTCAGACACAAAATGCTCTTCAGTTCTTAGATTAGTGTGACCTTTCTGAAGTCACATTTCATTTAGCGCCGTCCATTTGTGGAACGATCTCCACAGTGAAATAAAACCGTCTGAACTTCTTTCTGCATTTAAGCGAAATTTAAAAGTCATTACAATGAAGAGGAACAGCATTGAACATGTTGGTGTTTGTTGTATTTTTTTGTGTATTTGAAATGTTTTTGAGCAGCATTCATTATTTTTTCCCAGTTGCTACGGGAACTAGTCATCCCACTTTGCTCACATAATCACAAACAGCAGTGTGGAGTAAAAAAAAACAAAAAAACTGCGCGAGGCTTTTTAAAGCAGATGATGTCTGTCTTTGTGAGATTTATCAGTAAAGTATGGAACTCTCATCCCACTAGAGTTAGCGTTGATAACCCCGATTGAACCAAGAAAAGAACAAAGGAAGGTTTTGTTCCCCAATCTTGTGGCCGCCACAGGCCACACGTGCTTCTTTCATACATTTCACCGTGGAAGCAGAAAACGACGACGTGCCTCAGAACCAAACGGGACCTGCCGGCCCAGTCCTTCCTGCACGCTTTCCCTTCCTCCTCAGTTCCACTCTGTATCTTAATTTTATTGCCGTGGCCTTGTAGAAGCACACACACAAACAAAAACGCCGGCAGAAAGCGTTTTTAATGTATTGGGATTTCCCCTGGGGCGTCGTATTTTTATCGTGTAAACAAGTCAGTCAAAATGCCGTGGGTTAGTTCAGGTCTCTGCTTTGGAGGCCGCTCTTCGTGGATCAGATCTTTAGGGATGTTGTTTGTGACAGAAGGCGGGGCGGTCTTTAAGAGCTAAACACACTAATCATGACAGACCACTGTAGGAGCCCAGTGCGTTCACCAAGGATGTGCATCAACCACACACCGCACATTAGTGGTTTGGATCCCAGCTATCTGATGTGTATTTTTGCTACCTTTCACAGGAAGATTGCTGTTTGGCTTTGTTCGGTTAAAATGGGATCACAGCAAACATTCCAGTGGAAAACTGGGTTTTCGTACAGTATCTGCTATCTTTGGAGGTTGTAATGGGAATGAATTTATGTTAAATACCCACTTCGGTGTTTGGTTCTCCCCAGGGTTCTGTCTTTTTTCCTCGGTAATAAATGCACTGTTCACTCCTACACATGAGCTGTTTCAGCTGAACCGAAGAAGCAGTCGGGTAGACACCAGAAGTCCAAAAAACAAAAGTTCAAACTTTTTTTTTTGCTCTTGCTCTTGAAGATTTTTTTTCCCCTTTTACCTGGTGAACTCCTTCATCTCACGAATCTGTTATCAATCAGAGGCGCTGAGGACACAGCCTGTCCAAACACCTTGTGATTATGTATTTCCTGCTGCTCAACTGTCTTTGAACTTCTGCATAGTTTTATTAATTTGCTCAAACAGCTTCCAGAACCACTTCAACCATTTTTTAACCCACCCCTCCTTCACAGTACAGAGGTAGACAAATTCCAGATTCACTGATCCACATTTTCCATTGAAATGGTAAGTGATATTCCACACCGCTTAAAGCGTCCCCATTCTCTCTATCTCTTTCTTTTTCTTTTTTTTTCAGCAGAGAAAGGTTTGAAAAAACTCCTGGAACTCCATATTTACCTCCATATTTACCTCGGAATCCGCCGGTGGCCGGTGTACTAACCCCATACACACTCCAGACTTCACCTTGTCCACCTTGATCTGCAGAAAAGAAATCAGGGCAACGGGCAGGTAAAATGCTGCGAAACTAAAATCAAAAAAATTTAATTAAAAATGCAGCATTTTAAAAAGAATCTCACATTTGATGAGGAGGTATGACTCCTGCATGCTGGAGTAATTAGACGGCCGTAAAGGAGGTCCGTATTTTCATCAGAACTCCCATCCTTCACCCCGACCTCAGAACGTCTCAAAGCTCTGGGCCTGACTGCCAGATCGCTGAGATTAAAACGACTGTTTAAAGAAGTCATTCCAGACCTGGAACAGGTTCAGCATCTGGACTGTTTTGGGTCAGCTGTGATTTCACAGGTGTCTGCTGAAGCGGAGCTTCTAGTCTAGTCAAATCATGGATGCTGTGATCCCGAGCCAATCACAAGAGAGGCAGCAGCAGGTCAAAGAGGTATTATTGCTCCATGAATTACAGAAAATAAATAATTTTTTTTTTCCACACAAGGAGAAAATAATCTACATGTAGCTTCTGAGAAAGGAAGATGATATCCTAGGTAGTGATGAGAAATTGACATTTCACAGTTTAATTTATTTCATTTACTCAAAGCAACTAGAAAGAGTTTAGATACCCTTGAGTCTATTCTATTTCTAAAAGAAAAACCAAAAAAAAAAAAAACCATTAACTTCAGAATCAGAAATCAAGCTGGCTTCTTCTTTTCATCACAAAAGTGGAACCGTATGCCTGACTGCTTCTCGTTGGAATCACATTTGGAGCCACTTTCTCTGCCTCCGACTTGTTGAGCTAACCTAAGGCACTCGAAAAATATTTCCTGTCTGCGTTTCTCATAATAAACTAGAACAGAAACCGCCAAGAACAAGATGGGGAGAGCTGATGCTTACACGGAACCACATGTAAATACTGACGCCGGCCAAACGAGGACATTCTGGGCCGTTCTTGGCAGACGGGCATCATCGCCACGTTGTTGTTGTTGTTTGTTTTTTGATGTTTTATTTTTATTTTTTAAAGGGAACGCATGCCAATTCAATATGAAAACAAACAAAAAAAGCTCAGTTGCACTTGTAGCAGAGTGTGTAGACACACACACACACTCGGCACTGACCTGAGAGAACCTGGAGAGGAAAGAAAGGCGCAGGTGGAGCGGCTAGAGTGAACCGGCCTTACAGAGGGACATTTGTAAGGAAAAGTCATGATGATGGTGGATGTGAGAGTGGGCAGGACGTCACCGTGGCAACCCACCTGACAGCTCGGAAACATTTTGAAAAACTTGGATCTATTGAACTGAAAAGGAAGCGCTCTTTCCTCCCGCCTCCCTTCCCTGCCAGATCGTTGCGATGTCCTGTTAACAGGCTGGACAAAGTTTCACTTAAACATGACGAGTCGCAGGATGCAGCAGCATAGAGGACGCATCTGTAAGACATGAATCCATCAGTCTGCCCAGTTTATTTGTACGAAGCATTTCAGCAGCAATTCGGTTCAAGCTGCTTACAAAGTTATAAAGAAAAACATCATACGATCACATTACATTTTGATGAGTGCCATACACATCAATATGATGGTCAATGTTTATCAGTTTGTTAGCTGGTTAACCAGCCATTTTTCTAAAACCTTTCCTAAAACTGAAGCATCCATGCAGAGGGATTTTTAATAATTCGTCTTCACACGATCCAAATGTCTGGTTACGGGTCTCGTCTCTTAACTCTCTCCTCCTCATCTTCCGTCTTCCACCATCCAGTTTTGGGAACCATTTCTGTGGTTTATCTGGACTTTAGATCATTATTCACTTTGACCCAATTCCAGCTCATATTCAGCTTTCAGGTTCCATTTAAAATCTGTTGCTATTTCAAAAAGTCAATCATGCTTGAGCTGTTTTTTTTTCTTTTCTTTTTTTTTATAATTCTTTTTTATTGCGTTTCATCAGACAACTGAAAAAGCCCCTCAAAGTGACACCTGGCAGAAACGAAGCAGCTTTTTTTGGGGTGAATCCTGCTGCTTCCGTCACGGCGCTTCAGGTTTCCTGCACTCCAGTGAAATGCTTTTCTCAGACGCTTGCTGTCATTTCTCTTGGAACGTCTTGATCGAGCGATTGGAAATATTTTAGAAATTCTGGGAACACGATCTTGCGCGTGGTTTTAAAATCTACATGGGAACTTGAACCTGTCAACTGGGATCAGAACCAACTTTTGACTTTTCTAACGATGAGATTTGGAGTTTATCCTTCACCGCCTTAGAGCAGAGGAGAGAAAACTCTTTAAACTTGGTGTTTAAAGAAGATTTGTTTTTTCTTTAGTAGTAGTATTATTGCATAAACATGCAATGCGTTCATAACTGCACTGACCTTCATTAATGCTTTGTTTTTTTCCCGCTCCCATGAATGAGTTCTGGGTGTTGGCAGCGTTTCTGCTCCAGCAGCGTTTAAAAATAGCCGTCATGCCAGCAGCGAATGCCATGATTGTTGTTTTCACATTCTGTGGTGTCACCAGCAGCCGCTTTGAGCAGAAAACTTCATCTTCTGAAGCCGGGGTGGCCGCCTGTTTCACGAGGAGGTTAGCCGTCACCCAGGCACTAAAACGTTGCTTTCACCCCGTCGGACCGGACGGCTTGAGAACGCAGCATCTGGCGCAGCCTGCAATTTACCCAGACACTGCCTCGTTGAGGGAAGAGCAGTTCATCCTCCTTCTGCCCAGAATTACAAAGGGAAATGTTCAGATTTTGTACCTGGGTTTTCTTTCTTTATACATATGCAGTCAAAGAGTATCCATCCATTTTCCTTCACCCTTGTCCCTTATTGGGGTCGGGAGGGTTGCTGGTGCCTATCTCCAGCTATCGTTTCAGGCGAGAGGCCGGGTCACCTTGGACAGGTGGTCAACACAGAGACATACAGGACAAACAAACAAACATGCACACACACACTCACACCTAGGGACAATTTAGAGAGACCAATTAACCTGACAGTCATGTTTTTGGACTGTGGGAGGAAGCCGGAGTACCCAGAGAGAATCGACGCATGCACAGGGAGAACATGCAAACTCCATGCAGAAAGACCGGGGCCGGGAATCGAACCAAGAACCTTCTTGCTGCAAGGCAACAGCTCTACCAGCCACTGGGTAGCCCAGTCAAAGAGTGTGTGAAAATATATTCAAAAAGTTTTTTGTTTTTTTTCTGAGCAAAATAATTAAGATAAAACAACCAGATAAAGGACGTATGGATACAGATATACTGTAAAACCAGAGAAACTATACATGTAACATGTATGTAATGTTCAAGTGCAAGAAAGTCATAGTTTATTGTATTGACTTGATGGCATCACGCTGCGTTTGTGGGGCTGTTATTTCTAATACATCCACTCCTAGATAATAAAAAACGACTGAAACATGATTTGAGGTTTATTCGTTATCTCAGAACAATGACACTGGTCAGCAGTCTCGGGTTGTCTGCGCTTTTTCAACTGTTTTAGGGCCGTTTTGATGAGCTGAATCCAAAAAAATCACATTGGATTTGCTCCATCAGGTCAACTTTCGGAACTATGGAGCAACATAAGCATCAAAATGCACGACTTGTTCTCACATCTGGGATCAATGAGTGATGAGCAGGAGGAGACATTCCACCAGGACAGAGAAGAGACGGCGACATGATGTGCAATTCGCATGTACTTACCCTTATCAGTGCTTATTACTCAATTTACCGAAATCCAAGTTTGTAATATTTAATCAATACACTCGGTTAGAAACATTTTTTCCTTCTAAAAGCTTTTTTGGATGAGAAATATTGACGGAAATGAAGCGATAATGTCACAAAACGTCATTACTTTAGTCAGAAGATCCGATTTCTCTCGATCGAAATAGAATAAAATCTGACCTGAGTGAGAAAAATGGATTTCATTTTTGGATTCAGTGGAACAAAATGATTGTAATTTAGTTGAAAAAACATAGACAACATTCCAAAATATTTTTTTCAACCAAGTGTAATCCATCCATCCATCCATTTTCCTACATCCTTGTCCCTTACTGGGGTCAGGAGGGTTGAGGGTGCCTATCTCCAGCTATTGTTTAGTGCGAGAGGCGGGGTCACCCTGGACAGGTCGCCAGTCTGTCGCAGGGCAACACAGAGACACACAGGACAAACAAACATGCACACACACACTCACACCTAGGTACAATTTGGAAAGACCAATTAACCTGACAGTCATGTTTTTGGACTGTGGAAGGAAGCCGGAGTACCCGGAGATAACCCACTCATGCACAGGGAGAACATGCAAACTCCATGCAGAAAGACCGGAGCCGGGGATCGAACCCAGAACCTTCTTGCTGCAAGGCAACAGCTCTACCAACTGCGCCACTGGGCAGCCCACCAAGTGTAGTAATAATAATAATAATGCAAATAATTCAAGGGCAGATCAGAAACAATCAGTCTGGAAATGTGGTAACATAACACCTGTTATGAACATGAAGGAGTCTTTATGAATGTTTATGATTGTTGTCAGGAAGTGTAATTCGGTACATAATGACACTTTCAGTGCACAGTTTTGTTAAAAGTGAAACATTCGTTAAGACACCTTCATGTTCATAACAGTAGTTATGTTTATCATAGGGTTTTTTTTTACTTTCACACTGCAAGATGGTTTCCCCATTTAAATTGTTTGAGTCTTGAACCTTTTGTGGACAAAAGTAAAAAAAAAACTCTTAAGCTGTGTAAGTGTATGAAGCAAGGATGACTTCTTTAGACAGAACTAATCCAGACGATAAAATATTGCCCACAGTCCTGTGAGGTCACAGATAATTCCCACTAGCACAGAGAGAGGCAGCAACAGCAGCAGCAGCAGCAGCAGCAACGGCAGCAACAGCAACAGCAGCAGCAACAGCAACAGCAGCACAGCAGCAGCAGCAGCAACAGCAGCAACAGCAACAGCAGCAGCAACAGCAGCAACAGCAGCGGGGGCTGCAGACTGCACAGTAAAACAGAAGCTCCAAAAACTCATAACATAACGACAGCCAGGGGGATCACAAATAAGAGCCGGAGGAGCGCATGGGCTCGGCGTCTGAGCAATATTTCATCACAGAAAAGCTAAATAAATTCCTCGCTCTAGTCAAGTGAGACCGCGTCGGTGCAGGCAGATGTAAGAGACGGGGGGAATTGCTGGAGGAATGCGGTTTGGCTCGGAGCGAGGCCCCGAGGAGAGACTGGACGTTCTTCTCACGTTAACACTTTCCGTTTAGGATTTAATCACAATCTGCCGGTGTTTGTGTGAATCAGAGACGGCTACAAGGTGGTGATCATCATAAAAAAAAAAAGAGAAATTTCACTCTAATTAAGTTTTTTTTTCTTCCTTTCTTTTTTACGAGTAGCCTGAGAAATGTTCCAAAGTGATGCCATCGCAGGGCAGTCGGCATTTAAATCACCAACGCGCACACAGTCGACGCCCAGAGCGAAACCCAAACAAGGCGAGTAATGAAAGCAGAGGCTGAAAAGCGGCGTGGAGCTGCAGCGGGGGCTGGCAGGCGGCGTGGCAGCGGCGTGGCAGCGCCGTGGCAGCCAGCTCTCAAGGCCAACAGAACCGAGGCCTCACATCATTCAATGAGCCCAGCCGGAGCCAAATCCATAATTTGACCATAAATCTGAAATCGACTGGGGCACCGGCTGCCAACGCAGGAGCTCACTCTTCCAGATGTGAGTCCCGGTTCTTTTATTTTCTTTTTCCTCCCGCTCATCAGATAAATATGTATACATGTTAGGGTTCAAGCTGGAACATAAAGCTGTCCAGGTTTCACATTCCCATCGCTGGTGGGGGGTTGGAGAAGGTTTACGGCTTGATGAAGTCGGGTCATGATTTCATTTAACGCAGCCGCTCTGCTCCAGCTGATTTAGCGATTTATCCGACGTCGGATCAAATCCCTCCCAAAAGAAAGTCAAACTGTGCGGCTGCGGTGGATTTACCCAATCAGGAGGGTTTCTGCTCCACGCAGCGCACTCACTGTGTTTGTGCTACACGCTGTTTCAACCAATTACACGTGGAATTAATTAATAAAGCGTCAAAAACGCTTTTGTGATATTTGAGGCTGGATGAATACTTAATGCGTTTAGAATTACTTTATGGAGAAAAGCTGAAGCTGATTCAGTAACAGCTAAATGAAGCTCATTTTATACAAAGTGCAGCAGGCTAGTTTATATGTTCACCTTTTTTCACTCGTTAACTCTGAAACTGTTCACACTCCTGGCACATTAAAGCTGCAGTGTGTAAATGTTAAATAAAAAATGTTTAAAACCTTCACCATGTTGTGACAGTTTATGGGACAAATAAACTGTGAATTATTTTTGGTTTAATATAATCAGAAAACTATCTCAGTCTCTGTCATTACTTGTTATAAAAAATATGCAATATATTTTTTTCCAATTTTTTTAATAATCACCAGGTTTCTTGACTTTAAAAAGGAGCTGCAACAAGAGACAAAAAAATTGAATCGAGAAGCTAATTGACTGAAACCTGAACTGAAACACACGGACTCTTTATCAGTTGATTAAAAGTTTCAGACGGCTTCTTTAAAAAGCCTGGAGCTGTGAATCAGGCTTCATCTGTCAGAACCGAATGCCAGTAGGAAAAATAGGCTTAAAATGAAGAACAGTGACCTTCTGACTGGGGAGTCCTTTTGTTTCCATTCGCTCTTTTATTTGTACTGGTGCATAAAGCCGGCCTTCAAGGGTCAGAGTCCTGCAATGTTTAGATCTGTTTGTGCTTTGACAAACCTAAATCAAATAATTAGGCCATTAGTAGGACTTTGCACAACTTGACTGCATGATGAAATGAGAAAGCCATTCGACTCAGATGTGTTGGCCCTGGGACATGTCTAAATGTTGCGGCACACTAACCCTCACAACGGTTTGAGTTTGACAGGTCTAGTTTTAGAGCATCCAGAGATCCAATGCAGTCATAACTCAGACCATTAAACCCACAGAAGTACCTGTAGTTGAACTCCACAGTGTGACTCTCGCAGCGTATGCGGTTACAAAACACTTGTCACGCCTTTGTTATTCCACATAATCTGATTGAAAGCAAATCCTCCAGCAAAGTGGATAATGCACACACACAGAGACTGAATGAAACTAAAGTATGCTGTGTTTGTGTGACCTGGGTCCAATTTCCTCGGAGAAGGCTTTAGTTGAGTTTGCTGCTCTCTCATGTGAAGGTGGGAGAGGTCCATCCAGACTTTGTATTTTTTAAATTCAGTGGTCCACTCTGGAAGGGAGCTATGTTTTCAGTTGTTGGTCATAATGGAACTAGATTCAGATTACATTTGAGACAAAAAAAAGTCAACAAATGGATAAAAGAAAGGAGCCCTCCCTCAGTCTTAGCGAAACGCTCAGGAAGAGTGCGATTGATGGTTCGGTCAAAAAATAGGGGGGAAATGCAGGTGTCCTGTCAGACCGTCAGTTCCAGAAATCGCAAGGAAAAACTTAATATAAAAAAAACTTGTAAAAGCGCACCCTGCCTGGTAAGAAGCTCGTGTAGAACCAGTCGTACATCTGGCTTGCAAAGCAGGAGTTTTCCTGGGTCTAAAGAGATTTAGCTTCAAAGGGAATAGAACACCAGTCTTATTATGTTGGTGGTTTACAAAAAAGAAGAAAAAACGCTAATCTAACCCCAAAAAGCTGAAATGAAAATGGCAAAGAAAAATAAGCAAAGGAATTACTGCGCAGAGGCCACATTATTTGTACAAATAATGAATTTGTTTCCGTATATATGCCAATCACCTCCATCCCCCCCCCCGAAAAAAGGAAAAGGAGTTTATAAATGATCTTTCACTGGGAGCAAAGCACCACAGTTCAGCTTGCGTCTGCTACATGAAAATCTTTGAGGCATGTGGAAAACTAACACCCAGCCCATGTTGACATAAAGTGATTAGTTTATTATAGGAGCCAGTGGCCTGAGGAGGATGAAGAGGAGGAGAAGGGTTTGCTTCCAGTCTGCAGCAGTAGCGGCCGGTGAGACCTGAACCGGCTAATGACGACACCGCGGAAGAATCCGCTGTGGCCTGAGGTCCGCCACACAGAACGAGAGAACCGTGAACATGGGGAATTAGGCCAGAGCGGCCGCAGGGGCGCCCCTGCCGGCCTGGCCTCACCCCACGGGCCCCAACCACCCAATCTCATTTTTCTCACCCTGTGGGCTGTGTTTTGGAAAGGGTGGGTTAAAAGAAAATGAATCAACCTCTAATTAGATTCACGCGGCATTAAATATGAGGAAACGCGACCCACTGAGCTAACATGCCACCGAGGCCAGAGGTTCACACCAAAGCTTTTTTCTTCACCCATGTTTAGGAAGGCTGAGAAATATCCATCATTCACCAAGCTGCTGAAGAGGTAGTAGGCAGGCCTGTGTTTATGTAAAAAACTAAATTATTTTCCTTAAAATCATCTGACACATTACTTGATTGGAGCAATACGTAGTATCTATAGGCCCAGCTGAGAAGGCCTGGGCATTGTCTTCGACTTGAGAGAAGTAGAATTTGTTTGACTGACCTCTGACCTCCGAACAGTCTACAGAAAAACTGAAGTCACTTCCTTAGCTTTACGGAACGTCAAAGAGTCTAAATGTGAACAAGGTACAAAAATGTAAACATCCATTTCCAAGTTAAGTGTTTCCACCTGTGGCGATGAAGCAGTCGGTTCATCAGGCTTCTGCTGCTCTGAAAGTCAACAGAAACTGTTCAGACCTGGGCGTTGGCGAACTGCAGAGGACGGACGGAACGAGAGTAAAACCAAACTTCGTCTCCGAACGCAACCGATGTACAAACCTGCAGGTTTCCATCTGCACTGCTCTGAAAAAAAACTGCTGGGTTTTATTCACCGAGGTTTCCCACCCCGTGACTGAAAGACCCGAAACTCCGATCCAAAAGAACTGCAGTCTGAACTTTTTTTTAATTATTATTATTCATTTTTATTGCGCTGAGATCTCCATTTGGCAAAGTTGCCTCATTCTTTTCTACAGCATCAGTTCTTGTGACGGAGCTGGAGAAGCATCTCTCCAATCCTCCTCACTCTTACTTTATAAGTCAGAATGACAAAACGCTCGCCTGATAGCAGTGAGCATGATAAAGTGAGTGAACTCAACACCTTGTGCAACCAGGCCCGACGTCTCGCAGCCCGGCGGAGAGGCGAGGCCGCGCTAAAGCGAGATAGATCCACTCTCTCCGCTGAGCGCCTGGTCGCGCCTGGCTCACACAAAGATCCTGCATCAGAACTTTGACCGACAAACGCATTGCGTTATTGGCCTGTGTTGCTTTTAGCTGCTGAAGCAACACTTAGGAAATCCCAACGGTTTTTCGACCCGCAGCCAGAATGCTTTCATCTTCGGTTGTGGCAGCATTCTGAGATCAAGACAAAACTCGGCGTAACGTCTCCAACCTTTCCAGGTTGCAACTGAGAGGTGTTTTCATACCTTTCTAACCCACAGATTTTGGCTGGATCTTTACATTCTTTTTTTTTCTCCCTCTCTTTCTGGCTAGCATGCTATCACCACTAATGAAAGCACGACGAGGTCACGGTCTGCTACCTCTGCTTCTTTTGGAAAGTACATTTCCTGATTCTTTCAGGACAGTCATGTTTAGCGTATCAAATCGTTCCTGAACCAACATATCTGTGGCACTGCTTCAAACTCAGCTCTAGCTGGTAGAGCTGAGAAAGTTCCTGATGGACTGGCCCACCTTTAACTGCTCACTTGCAATGTGAATGAAAAACTCCAGCCTATAAATATATGTATACACACAGCGCTAATATGGCTATTTTTATTCTCAGATGGCCTCTATAATTTACGGCAGGAATATGTGCACATAAACTATAGCATAAAATCTAACTGTACCTCACCTGGGTCCACCGCAATAAATTAGTACTGTTAATATGCAGAGGGCTGTGTGAGTAATGCGACAGCGATAGCAACAAAAACATTTGGAAAGGTAGAAACATAAAACAATGCTATCGTCGCTAAAGCTGCGTCATCTGACCTCGCATCATGTCTGGCGGAGATACCAGAACCAGAGGGAGGACCACCAGACGGATCAGGGAGTTTTATGTTGGTTGCTGCACATGTTTGCATTTGTAATGAATTTTCTGTAATCCCATGATGAAATACTAGGAAGAACGTCCGTTAGCAAGGAAACCACAAACTTCTGCTGGCCACAAGGAACTCAGAAAGGCTTAATGTTAGACTGTATTATCCATCCCATATTGCAAAACTGTGGCACTACAGCGAATCACAGTGTATTTAGCTGGACTGACCAAGAGAAATCACATCCTCTCAAATACTTTGTTTGAATCAATGACCAAGTAATGCAGATTATAAACACCAAATCAGATTGTTAGACAAGTAGTCCTGCTGACACTGAAATATTATTATTTAAGGATATTTGTCACTCAGTCTCTGCTGCCTTGTGTGTTTTAAAAGGGCAGTGTCATGTGATGTTGATGTTTTCTAGCTTTACCTCATGTTGTAATGTTATTCCCTTACTTGGAGTTTTGTATTGAATCTTTCATGCAAGTTTGAGAAATCCATTAATCTCCCATGGCAACCAGTCCATGGACCTAGCCCCGCCTTCAAGGACGAAGCACCTCCTCTCCATTTTTCAAGTTTTGGAGCTTCCGCCTCACAGAGCAGCCCCTCCCGAGTCTCTCTCACCCAGCTCCTTCAAACTAGCCAGCAGCAATTAGCAAACACCTGGTGGAACTACGTCAGCTGATCTCATTATACTCTGGTAAAAACATTGTTAGAGGGTTAACAGAGGAGCCATGTTGTGATGATTTCCTGAAAGCGGAGTTTTAGAAAGAGCAGGAGCTTCTTAAAGAGACAGAGGCCCAATTTTAAGGTAATAAATTGTAAAGTAAAATTTCTTTTAAGTCATATTTGATATAAACAGTAGTTTAATAACAACAGAAGGTAACATAGTTACTTCATTGTGCTGTAAAATGGCTCTGTGTGGCTGGAAAGTCTCTTTAACCTATGTATAAATCTATCTAGTGGCTTCATATCTATTTAGTCGTGTTGTGGTGCAGCCCACGCACCACAACACCACCTATCCCGTCTGATGTATCATTTTCACTCAAGACACCCAGGTGGAGCCTTTTGGGAAAAGTATTTTACTCCTTCCAAGTGATCAAGTCAGAGGGTTCTTCTGGACTTAAATGTCCAAAGTATGGTGGGCTCATCAAACAGCACTTAAATGAGAACTGATTTTCCAATGAGAGATCAGAGTCCAAATGCAGCGACTAGTACTTCATGCCAGCATCGGTTTTGGGGCCAGATTTCTCAGTAATTTGAATCTGCTTTGCCTGAGCCTGAAGTGAAAACGGAAAACCTGATGAAACCAGAGTTCACTGCAGTTCAGGCCTTTTGTAATCAGCGATAAAACGGGTTAAGAGGAGAGAAGGGCAGCGGTGCCTCAAGCCACGACTACAACATCCTGAACAGACGACCAAACCTGACAGTCACTGAGCTCCTGCCAAGAGAACTGACCCATGTTGAATCAGTTCAGTGTTCCCCAGAGAGACTCTGCACGGCTCTGTTGTAAACTTGGTGATTGGAAGGACAGACTTGCAGAAAGACAAAGGACAGAGGACATGAAGAGTGAAGCAGTTTAATAGCCCTCTAATATCAGTTGGTCACCTTTAGTTTGACCACATAATCTTCAGTCTGAGGAAGGATTTGTCATTTCTGGTGGAGCTTTCTGAAGGTCAGGAGGAACGGTGCCAGTTCAGGAACACCTGGGACGTTTAACAAGACCCAACGGGCTCATGATGGACGGGCTTAGAGAAACCTTCTCCATCCTCATCACGCTCCAACGGTGTCTGCTCAGATCACACAGGATCAGATGGTCACTGGGGAAGTCAAGCCACTCTGCCATGTGGTAGAAAGATGAAATATGATCAATTGGAGTGAGATATTTCTCCTTCTGCTCATTCAGATCTTGACTTCAGATTGTTCTGCCACCATCCAGTGGAAAGTTTCTTCACTGCAGGGAAAGCTTTCAGCTCTTAATTGGGACATAGTTTCTACCTGACCAAAGTCAGCACATCCCATCTGTTCCTGCTTAACCTTGATGTGTGAAACACAAGGTCTGATCAGTATTTAAAGAGAAAATAGCTCCAGGTGGTGGATGGATAGATGGGACGTTTTTCTTCCTCACTTTTCCAAAACAAGCCTGTCCGTCCAACCGAGGAGCAACACGGGTGGAGGTGTTCAGCTCTCAGCTGGATGTTGTTAAAGTCCCTCTGGCAACAACAGGGTCAGGAGGTGAAGGACTGACAGGTGAATGACCTGCAAGACCTTTCTGAAAGAGCCGATTGATCCAAAGCTCTGCTCCAAAACTTAACATCGGTTTTATTATTCAGTCTGTTCCTGTTTCTCTCCATCCCGACTGTGGACGGGTCAGAGGAATGACGAGTGTTCAAAGCAAATGGCCCAAAGATAATTAGAGCCTCATCAGGAAGTGGCTGTAGTGGCTGACACTTTTCCAAGCTATGCTGGGTTTCATATTCATGCCATGTCCGTCTGCACTGCGACAGGAATAGAAGCAACTTTACCTTTAAGATCTATTCACATCAAGCTGCCATAATTTAACCATCATCAGGTGACATGAAGGAAGACTAATGGTGATTATAACTGGAACAGCTGATTTAGTTTCAGCTCAAAGGACAAAATCCTGCAGAGCCTGTCAGTTTCAGCAGCTGCTTCCATCCACAAAACTCCATCAATATTCCATTCATGTATATGAAAAAAACACAATTTTGCAATTGTGATGTTTCCCTTAAATAAAAGCACAATTAAAATCACATGTAAGTCGTTAATAAAAAATGCTGCGTCGTCATTCTCCAACCACTTCCTGTCGTCTTTTTTGTAGTTTGAGCCAATGGCGACATCCGGATGTTGATCATGTGACTTAGTGTAATGTGAAAAAACATGTTTCCATTGCAATTTAACTGGAACACAAAAAGCAGCATTTTCATTTACCACATAGTCGTGTCAGTTGAAATGATAAAAATCAACTCACTCAATGGAGGCACGCCAATTTTGAAAAAAAAAAAAAGTTTTTTTTCCAATAAAAAGTTTTTAACAGTTGGACAGGTGGGTGGATTTGTGAAATTAATGAAAAAAAAAATATTTTGTGTCACACAAGTCACTTGATTAACATCCGCATGTTGCCACTGGCACAAACCACGAAGAAGACAACAGGAAGTAACCGGAGGAAGGTGGCCCAGGATGTTTTTTATGACTTATCGTGTAAATGGCCTTCTCCAAACAGCCTTATTTATGTGCTAATTTGTTTGCAAAATTGTGTCACTTCAACATTAGCGGAATATTGAGAAAGTTTCGCGCTCGTTTGTAACGGGAAAGCAGCGACTGAGACCGGCATGAAGGTTACGAAAGAATCAGTCCGAGAACCTGCTGTGACGCCGCTGGGGAACAGGAGGATCAGGGAAGAGGAGGGAAGACGGCTGATTATCACAGAGACACAGAGGGAGCCGAGTCTATTGACTGTCCAAAAGGACTAACACCAAAAAAAAAAGAATCTAAACCTAATGCATAAAAATGATGCTCCTAGAAATAACACCAAGTGAAAACCAGAACACAAACATCCTCAGATTCTTGTTCTTTTACATCTACTGAATGTTTGAAGGAGCGGAACAAAAAAGTCCAACTAAATACGTAACGGCACGAATGTTTCATTCACACCGCCTATTCCTACAGATTAACTCAGAAGAAGAACGCCTAAATCTAGCATTAAATGGCATGTGGAGTTTACAAGCTGTTAACTTGTGAATGTACGGTCCCTACCGAAGCAGAGGGTCATGCTCTGGGTTTATGTTTAGATCAATGTGCAGGGTGTGTCAAAGATAAAATAAGAACATATTCTGGAGTCCATTAAACTGGAAACTTAATGTTTCAGTACGGCACACCCGGCATGCACTTCCACTAACATTCGGTTTGAACTTGGCAGCTGAAGAATGACTTGCTGTAGTTCAGCGTTTCATGTCCTCTCTGTGCTCTCGGGCGGCTGGAGCACATCGAGGAACAATATGCTTCCATCACTGCAACTGTGCACAGTCTACATGTACATCTCTGCGTGTTATTCATCTTTATCCACAAACACCCAAAACGTCAGACGGGTTGTCAGATATACGATATCTTCTGCTGTGAGATATCAAAAAAATCAAAATGCATTTTCTTTTTTTGATACATACATACATTTGTAGATATTTTTTGTATTTTTTGCAAAGTTCATTTTGAAGATGCAGCATTATTTAAAGTAAACAATTTTGACCTTTACGTCATGTTGTAATGTTTTTCAATGATCAAACACAGACCTGGAGTGTATATTGGAGAAATGCTTTAATCTCCCATGGCAACCAATCAGCGGTGATGGAACCGAGCGTCACCTTCGACATGTAGCTCCTCCTCAGAGCTGCATTTTCCAAGCTTCCACCTCACAGAGCAGCCCCCCCATTCCACTCCTTCAGACTAGCCAGCAAGAATCAGCACATCTGCTGAGCTCATTATAGGAGCTACTTCTCAGTGCAACGCTGGTAAAAATGCTGTTAAAGGACTAATAGAGGAGTCATGTTGTGATGACTTCCTGAAGGCAGAGTTTCAGAAAAAGCAGGAGTTTCTTAAAGAGACAGAAGCCCAATTTCAAGGCGTTAAATTACAAACTCAAATTTAAACATGACTGAAAAGAAATAATCATGACCTATGACCATTTTATAACTATAGTAACTATGACGGTAACATAGTTACTTGATTGTGCTATAAAATGATACTATGACTGGAAAACACATAATGCTGCCCCTTTTATTGAAGAATATAATAAGACCTAGTGAAGATGCGATCATGTAAAAGCCACAGAAAAATTTCTATTCTGATAGTATAACTTGTTTGAAATTTTTTTTTACAACAATCATGGGGCGGCTGCTGCATTATGACACCAAAAGAAAACCTAACCTCTGTTCAATCATCTTCAGAAATCGAGATGTGAAAAATGCAGCAGAGAAAAACCCGGTTGGACGACGGACATTTATGGGACCCCGGCAGTTTTTATGGAAACCTTGGTTTGCTTTTCTTGAGCCCTCGCTGGTGAGGTCTGGCTCTGGCTGTTTTTCTACAAGGGCAGCTGTGAAGACAGATGGGATGTAAAATCAATTTGTATTTCATTTGCCCTGCATGATCACGGCTTGCAGCAACCACAACGTGTAAAGTCAGACAGACAGAACCAGACAGAGTTACGGCCAAAATCCCCCAACCATGTATAGGGTGACACCATTAGACGATATAATACCACAGTGGTAAAAAAAAAAACAAAAAAAAACATAGATTTACTTACAATCAGGCTCTGAACTGGGACTACATTTCAATCAGATGGGCATTAATGTTCAGCTGCATGATGTTATGAGATGAAATTATTGCACAAACAGTTAAAAAAAAAAAAAAAGGAGGAATTTTTAAAATAATCCTCCTGATCCCAGCACCGGTCTTTCCCCCCTTTTTCAAGATTCAGTGGAAAAACACATTGTTGAATAATGTCTCTCTCCTGCCTCGCTGCGTCGCTGCCAACATGTCACCGCATGGATTCCTATTAGAGCAAACTGCTGGCAGGACGGGGCTGTGTTTCCTGGAGCGTGCCACATGCCTTCTCGTTAATCGAGGTCGGCTTTAAAAGGGACTGTGGAGCTGCTGCAGTAACACCATGGTACCTGGAACCGCTGCTCCTGGAATGGATTCCAGTGGGAGGGAAGATGCTGGCTGCAGCTAAAATGCACGTGGAATAAAGTGGATGAACACAGAAGAGAAAACAAAGAGTGGCTTTACCAAGTGCAGGACGTTAGCAGAGACAAAGGAAAGGAGAGAATCTCTGTAACCGCAGGAGATTTTCCTAAAGTTCTTGACTGTTTCCACAAAAAATTGTAAAGCAATTTCTTTTTGTTGTTTTGTTGTTTTTTTAGCTTTGTATCATGTTATAATGTTATTCCTTCATCATAATCATACCTGCAGTGCAGCTTTGATTCTTTCATGTATGTTTGAGAAATCATTAAATCTCCCGTAGCAACCATTCAGCATTGCAAAAAGGCCCGGGTGGACGTAGCCCCACCTCCTCAGACACACTTTCCAAGCTTCCGAGCCTCACAGAGCAGCCCTCCCCTGCTGGTCCTCCACTCAGCTCCTTCAGACTAGCCAGCAGCAATTAGCAAACACCTGGTGGAACTTGGCCTCTGCTGAGCTCATCATTTGCTGGTAAAAACGTTGTTAAAGCGTTAATAGAGGAGTCATGTTGTGATGACTTCCTGAAGGCGGATTTTCAGAAAGAGCAGGAGCTTCTTAAAGAGACACAGGTCCAATTTCAAGGTGTTTAAATTCCTTTAAATCGTATTTAATATAAACAGCATTTCTAAAACAGCAGAAGGTAACATAGTTACCTGATTGTGTTGTAAAAATGGCACTATGTGCCTAGAAAACACTGAGTACAGAGCCTTTTTTATTTGACCACTTGATGCCAGACAGTTAGCTTCTACAAAACAATCCTCTATGGAGCTAATTTGGTCGACTTAAACTCTGCAAGTCGTTTGTAACTGAATTACTAGAACTCAAGCTCCAAATAGTTTGCAACAACTGTTTACGGTAAGTGTTTGCATTTTGCTAGTGCCCTGATATTAAGGTTGAAAAAGGAGTGTGATACAATGCTGCATTGAGGTATAAATCCAAGAAGGTCCCATTTATTCTGGGCGGTGGATGTGGGACGATGATGCACTCACTCCCATTAGGCGCTGTCTGAGTGCCTGCAGGGCTGTGATGCATTGCGACTTTCCCTAACGGCCCCAATCTTTTTGGCTAAAACCAACATTTTAGTGCGCGGCTGAGGGCTAACCCCTCACGGAAATGCGAGTCACACCAACTTCAGAAGATGCAGTCGCATGGGTAAAATGGCAACTGGTGACACCACAGAATGTGAAAACAACAATCATGTCATTTGGCGCTGCCATCAAGGTTATTTTTGAATAATGCTGAGTCTGGAAACGCCCAGCGTTTTTAACAAGAGCTAAAAGAGAACGGCAATAAAAAAAATAAAAAATAAAAAAAGTTCCCCCAGAACAAAAGTGTTGCTTGTTTCTTCTGAAGAAACCTACGACAGTGAACATCTTGTGTTTCCTGCCAGCCTCAATGGAATATGAGCTTCTGTTGGAGCTGATGAATCTTAACAAATGGAAATTAAAAGAAAAAATATCCACCTCTGAACTGTAATTATTTGTAAGGTGGAATTAAGTTTGTTTTAAAAAAACCCAATTTAGTTTATCAGGAATAAAATGAATACATAAAATAGCCTTACCGGCTGCACAGTGGCGTAGTTGGTAGAGCTGTTGCCTTGCAGCAAGAAGGTTCTTGGTTCGATTCCCAGCCTGGGGTCTTTCTGTATGGAGTTTGCATGTTCTCCCTGTGCACGGTGGGTTCTCTCTGGGTACTCCGGCTTCCTCCCACAGTCCAAAAACATGACTGTCTGGTTAATTGGTCTCTCTAAATTCTCCCTGTGTGTGTGTGTGTGCATGTTTGTTTGTCCTGTATGTCTCTGTGTTGACCACCTGTCCAGGGTGACCCAGCCTCTCGCCCGGAACGTTAGCTGGAGATAGGCACCAGCAACTCTCCTGACCCCTCTAGTGACTAGGGTGTACTGAAAATGGATGGATGGAAATTTGCCTTACAGTCAATTTGAATTGTGAAAAGTTCAGATGCTTCCAGTCAACATGGGCTTTCATTTGTAATTGAAAGTAGATACATCATCTCAGCAGCAGCTCTAAATCCTTTAGGTCTGTGCTTTCGACTGCTCTGAGACAGCAGCTAAAAACCTAAATGACTTTTTTTTTCCAAGCATAATTCTTTTAGACTTTAGACCTCTCAGAGTCTTCAGTGTTGCCACAGGGGTATATATAGACTTAGATCATCTTTAGAATGGATCTCTTCATTTCTTGCAGGTTTTTAGCCAGGCTGGCTTAGGAGCTCAGAAGGAGGCCAACTGGAAACAACTGAGACGGAGGCGGCTGAGCTCAACTCAACCATTGGCTTCTCACCCAGTCCTGCACTGAGAGGACGACGCCAAAATATGAAACCTGGTCGTTTTTCCGTTTCAGCTCTGACTGCACAGTCAACAACAAAATCAATCAGGTAATTAGGACACCATTTCCAGATATACAGGGTATGTATCGCCTGTACTGCAGATTCTGATACAGATAGCAATAACTATACCGATACCGATAACGATACCGATACCTTTTCTAAATCAAAATCTGATATGTTTATCAGTCTGCTGACTTGTAAGTGTTTCTGTGGTTTCTCCTATGAATTATTTCTGTTCAAACCTCTGACAGAATTTGGACAAATTCTTTAGGTGTCTACAAAATGCTTCAGTGATGTATTAGCATGACAAACAGACTTTAAAATACTGCGATTAGCTTTTAAATCATTCAACAATTTAGCATCAAAATACATTAAAGATTTATTGTTGTATCAACCATCCAGACCTCTCAGGTTTTATGGTTCAGAACCAAACATGTAGAAGCAGCTTTGAGCTTCTATGTCCCACAAATCTGGAACAAACTAATAACCTGGCTGTTTTGTTTTTTTCTGGAACATTGAGCAACATATTTGATGTGTATTGATGATTTAGATGACGGCACTCGATTAAAGCGCCATTAAATGTTTATTACTGGTTTCACAATTGGTAACTGTATGATGTTTTCATGATGTTTTTCATGTTTTTATGATGTAAAGCACTTTGAAGTGCCTTGTTGCTGAAATGTGCTATAACAAATAAGCCTGACTGAACGTTATTGAACAGGAAAGCAGATGTTTGTTTGCACTTGAGGGCATCTGGAACAAAATATTAATGTTACCATGGTAGTATCGATCCGATACTGATATCGCCTTAGTATCGATGTTATCGATATTTTGGATTGATCCGCCCATCTCTGCTTCACAAAATAAGGCTGAAATTTGGTGACATTTCTGCTTTCATAGTTGGTAACCATGGAAGCAGGGGGAACGTCGCTGTGCTTGTCGGTCCACCGCCATCGGGGATAAACGTGGAGTCCCATGACTTCTCTCGAACCGTTCAGCGGCACTCAGTGGAGAGAGAGAGAGAGACGGGAGGAAAAAAACTAAAAGAGAACGAGGAGCATTGTGGAATATCACTTAAGGTTTTTCAATGGAAAGTCTGGCTCAGTGGATCTGGAAGTTTGTCCACCTGAATGCGGTCAGGAATGAGAAGACAAAGAGAACTTGGTTTTATTGTTTTTACAGGAAGTGACAGTGTGAGCTGTCTCACCAAACCTCGACGCTTCAAGCTGCTGCTCTGCTGTCGACTGACTCCGGCTTTGCAGGCACAGACGTTTGGATTTCAGCTCTGCAGCAGAGTTCAGCTTCAGGAATAGCGGCGGCATGCGGCGCATATTAATACAGTATGTCAGACAACCAATCCCCGAGGACAGGGACACGCTTTGGACATGTTTGAGGTCATTTCAGCTCCCTGGGATACCATATACTAAACAAAGAGCCAGCTGACGATCGAAGTCATTGTGCCGGATCCGTGACACCACAAGTGCGCTGAAATCTTTATTTGAATAAACATTTTGGTCTCGATCTGGATTCACCCTCTGTAGGAGGGAGATCTTTGTGTGGTCCTGGTTCAAATAAATACAGCTAAATAGCTGCCATCGTTTCGAAAAGCAGCAAAAATACACAGCAGACAGCAAACACCGCTGGGACCCAAACCGCTAATGTGCGGTGTGTGCTTGGTGCGCCTCGCTTCTGTGTGAACTCAGCTGCCGCGGTGGTTCGACATGATTAGTTTGTTTAGCTCTTAATTACCGCCCTGCCTTCTGCGTGATAAACAAACATCTTTTATGGTGAGATCAGTGCTGAGTGGTGGCCAAACAGAGATCCGAGGGCATTCCAGAAAAACTTGGAGTATTTAAACCAGAGTTTCTGGAAACTACCTTTCCTGGCAGCTTAGGAAGGACACTTAGTCTAGGCTGCGTTCACGCTGCAGCCTGAAGTGACCCAATTCAGATTTTTGGTCAAATCGGATTATTTTGCCGGGGTCGTTCACACGTCCAAATATATGCGACCCGTATGTGTTCTCCAGTGAGAACGGGCAACGACCTGAAAGTATCCCACATGCGCAACAGCGTCAGCGTTCTCAGTGTTTTGCCAGCCGCCATAAAAAGAAGAAGTGCTCAGTGTTTGCGGAAGAAAACATGGATTCTAATGGTGGAGCATAGCTTACACATTTGAAGTTCATGTCTGACCACAACCAGCGTATTAACAACTTAATCCTCATTCTAGTCGGTTAAAATGGTTGTTTTTCTTCCTGTTTGCACATAACAGGACGCAGAATAGTGACAGTTGTGGAGTATCATGACGTTCAGGTCGGATAAACGCAACCTGGACATTAGGTCGCGTTCGAATCCGACCTGTGTTGTTCAGACTGTCAGAAAGAGATCAGATGCAAGTCGCATCGAGTCAAAAAAATCGGAACTGGGTCACTTCAGGCTGCAGTGTGAATGCAGCCTGACTGGAGTAAATCGCCTTGGTAAGAGATACTACAAAAGTAACAGTGGGTAGTTTTATAAACCAAAATGCTTTTTGTTTGTGATTCTTATTTGTGAAACGTTCTGTATAAACAGGCTTTGTTTACTTATTAAGCACAGTGAGCTTTTACAGGGTTTTGTTATGTTGGTTATATAAAGTTATTCATTGGGCTACATAGTTCTGTTTTATGCGGGAATAAATCACGTAAGGCGTTTGGCTGTACCCACAGACGGGAACTAAACAGAATTTTTTTTTTTTTTCGGAAGCGGTCCCAAATGTGATTGGATGCACATGTGACATGAATCTGAAGCTTTAGAATCTGCAGAAGTCATTTTTACTAAATAGAACACGTGTTTTGGGTTATTTGTTTCCAGAATTCAGCCGGTTATAGGCAGCGGTCAACCTGAGGAGGCTAGCACTGACAGTTTTAGCAGTACTATATAAACTATGCAAAAATGTAACCATTTGAATAAAAAACATAAAGATACATCACTAAATAACCCATTTAGTTACACTTTAAATACATCTGCCTTCAACTCTGCCTGCATCTTGAGTCGCACTATAAAACACCAAGACAGATGGTCCTTACTGAGATAAACCAAACAGTTCACATATTGAACAGAAAGCTACATAAATGTAGATTTATAAATTGACATGAATGAAAAATGTTTTTCATAAATTCTCAATGAGATTGTCTGTTTACATAGGAATTACATTTTTAGATTACGGCCAAATCCTTCCAAATAATCTCACAACCTCAAATACAAATTCCATACTGTAACCGAGTAAAACAAGGAGGTGTTTAACAATCCAAACCCAATTTCAACATCAGTTAATATCAAATATGCCCTGAACACAGGGCCAGCCGACATAACACAGTCCAAATTTTGGGACTATCTTCCATTACTGCCACCTAGTGGTATGTTTTTTTCGTTTACCCGATGACAGACTCCATGCAGTTGGTTCTGGTTAATCCTCCAGTCTGATCCAACTGCAGGTCCAGTCTTTGTCATGACACGGTTAGAGTGAACACTTAGTTTCTTCATGCTCTGTCAAGTCACGTATTGTGTCCCCAGATAACATAACTTGCGACCTTCTGAGTGCCAAGTTGCTGTAAAACTCTGTGCATCAGGATGTATAAAAAAAAGATCCCATCGTTTCATTCAGAGGTTTATTCATTGTTGTTACAAAGCAGCATAAAAAAACCCCAAACAAATCAAACAAAAGGGAGATATCTATTTGGTCATTGGACTGAACATCCAGTCTCCATTTGAATAAGCAAAAATAAAATAACATAAAAAAATCTCACTTTGTGAGTTAACATAAAAAATAATCTGATGGTTGCTATTTTAAATATAAATAATGAAAACGTTTTGTTCCCGTTTCATCCCTTCGTGTGTGATGCTACAATGTCCATGGCGACTCCTCTGTTGCCGGGGTAACAATGTCCTCCCCGTTAAAGCATCGATTCTGTTCAGGATCATCGACGACGACTTCAGTTCATTGATACAGAACCTTTTAATTTACAAAACGATTAGAATGAGCTTCACTGTTTGTCCTCATTTCACCTCCTTCCTGACTTACTGACTGTACTGTTGACCCTGACAGGGTTCTGTTGACTGGCCGTGATGCGGACGTGTTAAACAGGTAACCATCGTTCCCTGAGTGAGGTTTCACACTCCAGCTGCCGCAGTTACTTTACATGGCAGGTAAGGCACAAAGAAACATGCATAATATGTTTTTAAAGGTTCTGACTGGATCCTCCCAGATGAAGTGGAGAGTTTGTTGCAGAACTCAGACAGTTCGTGGGTCAACCAGTGTGACCGGTCTCTGGTTGTTAGGGCAGCAGAGGCTTTCTGTCCCTGAACTCTCACTACCTTCCACTGCCTCCTCTCAGTGTGCGAGTTGTCAGGACTCATGAGTGACCCAGAAGTTCAGACACAAAGGCGCAAATCCAGTTCCTCCCTGCCTGGATCCGATGTATATAAACCCCTATAGGAGGCCAACAGCCTTACTGGGGGTTGGCAGGTTTGACTCATTTCCTTCTACTTGTTTAGGCACACCGACTGAAGTACCGCAAAGGCATCCTTCGTTTCTTGAACTTTCCTTCATTTTGTTGAAACAGCTACCCAACCACGAACTTTAAGTACAGACTTTTTTGTTAAACATTCGAGACATAAAAAAAAAAGGTAACTGTGCAACTTTACTCTTTTGCAAAGTCCTTGACCATAACAACAGTCTGCATGTCATAAAACTCAAACTGAGCAATTCATGTTACACTTTAGGTTTCATAACACATGAACAATACCTTGAAGGCGTATTAAATTAAAAGTCAGCACAGAGGGCCAACTTTACTTTCTCCCAAGGACATGAAAAGTTTTTTTTCCTTTTTTTTTTTTTTAACAACTGTGAGCTTTTCCAAGCTCACCACAAAAGTTTATGACATGTGCACCATTAGGAAAAGTATTTTCTCTAGAAACAGACTCTTTCCACTGGATGCCAAGACATGATCCTAATGCAACAGTCTGGATAAGCAAAGCTGACCAAAACAAAACAGCCAGACATCCAGGCAACCCCAACGTAACCATGAGGCACGCAATGCTTCACATTAGCACCTGATCAGCTGAGCAAGAAACTGTCGTTCTCATTGACATTTTTAATTTCACTAGTCACATGATATATTGCTGAAGAGAAAAAGCAGCCGTGGCAAAGGCATCGCGGTGACTAGGTTTAAGCTAATCTAGTGGTAAATCTGAGGCAACTGTGGTAATAGCCTAGTAATCAGAAGGTTTTCAGTTTGATTTCTCCAAAACTGTGTTTATGGGTCTTGGGTATGGAAAAGAGCTTTGAACTACATTTACTTGAATACTTAAATCTAAGTATTTGCCATAATACAAGATTTTAAAAGCCTTAAAGCTGCAGCCTGTAACTTTTGTACAGGCTCTGCTATCACTCTCGCCACAAAGCAGTAACACCCGCCTCCTGGCTCTGATTGGTTGTTTCTGGTTGGCACTGGGAGAAGGCAGAGGGGCTATGATTGGTTATCTGTCTCACACCATAATCTTACAACATAGTTTCAACAAATATGGAAATTGTAAAAGATACATACTGCAGCTTTAAGAGTTGGCGAAGAAAAAAAATAAGCTTCCAAAATTCAAATTATAATTTTCTAAAAAGGGCGTCACTGCACTAGGAAGAGGCACTGCCACAGAACATCAAACATTACTTTACCATCTTTACATTGAAAGATGGTAAAGTAAAAAATTTGAACCTTAAATAAATAATATTTAATCAGATGTGTGTACCTTCTATCCCATGTTGAATCCTAACCCAGCTTATTGTACAGCTGGTTTTTAACACCAGAGGATGTTCAGTTCCGTAGCTCATAATCACTGAGCTCATAAAGACACTTTGGACAATAACATAACATCACAAACATTTCTTGCTTCCAGAATGGGAATGTTAAGGCACTGAGGATGGCAGGGAAATGTCACAAAAAGGGAACTTCAATATGACAAAATGATTTCTTCTTCAGCTTTAAATAAGCCCTTTTCCCTTCGCAAGTAACAGTTCTCTTCATTTAAAGGGGAATTCAGTTCAAACTTGTTGAGAGGGGAATGTTTCCTGATTTCTACATTCGGATGGGAGGACGTCAGAGGTAGGACCTTTTTCACAGTCTTCACCTCAGCTATGTGGGACGACTTCTGGATGATGCAGCTGGTCGTCCCGGAGACGCCGTCCTTCCCCTGAGCCAAGTTGGTCAAGGCCATGGCGGCGTTGATCTCCTTCCAGTACGTCTCATCTTTGGCCTTCACCTTCTCCTTCTGCGTCGCCGCGCCGCCGCCGTTGCCCCTGACGACCGGCACAACACGCAAACACCCACACAGAGAACAAAACACAGAGCGTTACAGCTCACGTTCAGCCGGTGATTGGACTCAGGATATCTGGGGAGAGAAGGTCGACTCACTTGTCATGTTGACTTGTTCCGTGGTCTGTGGCTTCTGAAAGCAGAGAGAGAAAAGCTCAGGAGATTCTCTGGGTCAGAACACCAGGACACTCTAGTAACAGAGATTTTTAATCTCAAGGAGTTTTTTTTAACCTTGTTAAATAAATGTTGATGATGAGAACCTGCATGTTCAGCAGATTAGTGGATGTGTGAGTGTGTTTTTTGCCTCGTGTTTTGTTCTTGCAGTGGACACCGTGTCCTCAGCAAACATGTGCTGCTCTGGTTTCTGTCTTTATTTAAGAAGCTGGAGGAAAAAACACGTTTTAGCAAGAAGGCTTCACGCGTAAAGGTGACTGATAGGATGGAGCTGAAAGATGTTTCTGATGACTCATAAAGTCCATGGTGTAATATTTAGGTGGAAAACAAATGGAGGCCGGCCAGCATAATCGAGTTGTCTGAAGAAATCAGATTGAAAAAGACGGAGCGAAACAGATCTGAGAGGAATGAAAAGGCAGCGAGTGAGTCAGTGAGAAAGATGGCCGCCTGCTGGCTTTCCTCCCCCCTCCTCAATGGGACCAATCTCCATCTCATCTGTGAAACATTAGTGAGGAACAGCAAAGTCATTAAACAATGAAAGTAAAGTTGTCTTTATGGCAGCCAGAGTGTTTACTTCAGCTGTTTACTGAGAGTTCTTGGTGTTTTCAGACCTCAACCTGTCTTCTGTCTCGCGTCCAGCCTTCGCTCAGATCTGCCCAGCAGTGAAAATGACAACACAAGCTTGGAGTTTCATGAGGCATTAAAAGACAGCAGAACATCTGGATTTTCTAGCGCTGCAGCCTCCAGGCGCTCTCCTTAAGTTCACGAAACATTTAAGACGTTTGGTCTTTACCAGCTAGAGATGACTGGATGAGCAGAAAATGTTCAAAAGAGGAAAATGATCTGAAAGTTTCCATTTAGTCCAAAGGTATTAAGAATGTGAGAGGAGCAGAAGGTCGTCCATTGTTCAGAATAAATCTCTCATGTCTTCTACACCCTCACTCTGCACATCCTGCATGTCTGTCGCTCCTTCCTCCTGAGTGACATTTTCATCTCTGCTGCATCTTTTCTTATGAAAGCCAAAACATTAAACTGCTCTGGTTTTACAGCTTTATCTTGGTCGCCTCTCTTCTGCTTTAAAAGCCTCCAGAGTTTCCAAATATCCTGATCCACTGATCTCATCTCTGCAGGCTCCAGCAGCCTCAGACTCTCCATCTCCTCGCTGCTCTTCTGTCTGCTTCCACTGCAGTCTGAGCCATGATGACAGGACAAGGTCTGAGACGCTCCGGGCTGATACGGCCCTGATTAGGAAATGTCCCTCTAGTTTTCACGTTCATTTTTGGATTCTTCCACAGAGAGGAGCCTGACCTCACTCACCACAGTCCTCTCCTTAGAAGAAGAGAAGGAATGTGCGAGAGCGAGACGAGGACGGGATAACCCAGGGTTACAAGCCACTCGGTTTGAGTTCAGGTTGTAGTTTGTCAGAGATTTTCAACAATATCCTCACATTCCTGTCTGTCCACGATTCCCTGCTGTGCCGTCTTTTCCTCTGCTGTTGTCCTGCTTTTTCTGGGAGTCTCTACTTGACGTCCCCTCGGTCTCCGTCCTGTGTCCTCCATGACCCAGGTGATCCAGGTTGACCAGCCCAGCTGCTGAGTCTGACAGACACTGTGAGACGTGATGAGAACTTCTGAAATCCTGACAGGAAGCAAGTCTCCCTGCTGCCTGGTTTGATCAGTTTAGGAGTCATTTTTAAACTCAGAGGTTCAGGTTTTAATTGGCTCTGGTGACCTTTATTTAAGAGTGGTCAGAAAGGAAAGAGAGGGGACGTGGCAAAGGTCATCAGGTCAAACTTCAGGTGAAATCTCTCCGAATAAAAAGTACAAACCAGTTTCACAGTCTGATGGACTCTGTGTGTGTGTGTGTGTGTGTGTGTGTTTTCTATCCCCCAGCTTTCAGTGAATCGGTGTGTGTGTGAGGCAGTCATTGCTCAGATGATCTGTTCTGATTGTTGGAGAAGGTTCACTCAGCTACCTAATGTTCACAGACACCAACTGGTTCCTATGGTAACCCTTAATCACGGACTATTGAGATGCACCTCTGCTTACAAAGAGTCTATTTCAAAGCTTCTTGCCTAAAACATGTGAAACTCAGATTTTTCCAAACAAAAGCAGCTCCAACAACTCAATAAATCTGCAGTAAATCACTGGCCCAGTTTCTGCTGCTGAACACTAAGTCAGCTCTGCTGCTGCCTCTGGGCCGCGCTGACGGCACGCTTTATGGAGCACCAAAGGGGAAAAGCTGAGACGTCTGCTGGTTTCTGGCATCGGGGTGGAAAATCCAAAACACTGGCTGAACACTGAGGCGAGAGGAGGGGGAGCAGAGAGAGAGAGAGAAGAGCAAAACGATGGAGTTTAACAAAGAGGGAGTGACGCTCCACCTGTTCAGGAGCCTGGTTCTGCTCCCATCGTTACCATCTGCTGCAGCTGTTAGCAACACGTCAAACTAGCACCGAGCTGTGGGCTGGACAGGAACACACTAACACACACAAACCACTTCCCATCAGGCTTTCAGCTGATTTATCTAAAGTGCCTTTAAATCAGTCAGTTTATAGCTCCAAGTTGCTTCCTGTTGCTAAAAAGAACTTAAAAAAAAAATCAAATCAAAGGCGACACAGAGCTGAACAGACACAAGGTCTGATTGTTCAGGACCAGAAAGGAATCACTGTTCAGTCAATACTTGATGTTGAATGAGAAGGTAACTAATTTTCTGTCTGTCCATATGTTTGATCACTGCATTCATGGAACAAAAGCTTTTTGATGATTCAGTTATTTTTCCAGGGGAAACAGAAGTTAACAACGTGGTTAGTTCGTCAACATAGAGAATAAAAACAACATTTTAACTCAATGAGACGCCAGTAAACCTGCATGTATCCTAATCCAACCTGGAACTAGTGAGTCCTGGATGGAGCTAAACCCTCTTCTATGTATTTCCTTCTTCTTTCTGAGGAAAATCCAGAATCCAGTCCAGCTCCCAGGACTCGTCCCGGGATTTCTGGGACGAGTCGTCCTCATTTATCACCATTTGGGAGTGTCTCATTGACATCGAGTTCTTCTGTGTGGAACAAGGTCTCTCCTATGGCCTTCAGGACAATACTCTGCTGAATGAATGAATGGATTTGATATAAAATGGGACAATGTACAACGTACAGTAGCCACTGAAGAAGAGATGGACTGTAACCAGGACGTGGCTACAAACGCTAATTTATATCTGTAGTCACCTCCCTGCTAATCGGTCAGACACGGTAACTAACCATCGTCCATAAAGAAAACTGGCTCAGTGTTTGGTAATTGGTAAATGAAATCAAGTTTAGTGCATCTTTTAGACCAAAATATGGAAGCAGTCATGACAGAAAAATTGTTTTAACATCACTTCCTATTTAACTTTCTGTTTAAGAAAATGAAATCCCCAAAACTGCCATCTCTCTCCACGTTGTGGATTGCTTTATTTCCTTCATCTGGTTGAGAATGCAGATGGGGAACTACTTTCAGGCTCTCCATTATTCAGTGCTCAAATTAGGGAGAAATATCCAGATTTTGCTCTCTGATGCCGTTTTCATGGCGTCCAGTTGGAGTGTTAATGGCTGAGCCGTGGAATACAAATGGAGTCTGTGTCCATGAGTCATTAGGAGTCATTTGGCAAATATTGATCCACATGATACAGAACCAAATCTGGAGCCGAGCGAGAAGGGAAACAGTCAGCCAGATTCCTGCCTTTTAAGATCCCATTAAAAGCTCCCTGGCCGTGAAACCTCTGGGCCTGTGTGATGGAACTCTGTTGCTTCCTTGTGTTCAAGGAAAAATCCTTTCGGACTGCAGAGTGTTTGCATGTGGCTGTCAGTGTTTGATGTTCGCTCACAACTTAACGGCCATTTATTGTCATGGTATTTTCACCACTCTGTAACAAATGTTAGCTCATCGCGCCTTGCAGTCGGATCTGCAGGCCTGGAGTATATTCGGTAATGTTTGTTGCTTGAGTTGGAAAAACTATTATGAAACAAACAAAGTTGTTTTGTTGCCACAGTAGCAAGTGTCAGTCAGGAGTCAGTACTTCATGAAAGACATCAGATTAATTTTTTCCCTTATTTTTTAAAGCAGCAATGTGTAAATTTTTATTAAGAATATGTTTTTCACACATCTGTTGAAAATATGTGTCACCATGTTGTGACAGTTTGCTAAGAGAGAGATAATCTGTGAAAAGATCAATCTTTTGCAGTCTGAAGAAAAGCACTGGTCCCAGTCAAAAACAACCAATCAGAGCTAGGGGGAGGGGCTTAGCGCTGTCAGCCAATCCTCATGTACCTGCTGCCAAATGTGCTAATGGTGGAGAAACAACTTATTGTGAAAGTAAAACAGTTTATCTGTCGTCATCGGTGGCCATGCTAGCTAGACTAAGCATTCACAAAGGGGGATGCTAAATGCGATGTAGCAGAGCGAGAGGTGCTAAGACCTGCCTCCTGGCTCTGATTGGTTGTTTCTGGATAGCACTGGGAGAAGGCAGAGGAACTCCATTTGTTTTCTCATATGTTGATGTCATAATGTCAAAACATACTGACTGCTTACGCAAATATGTAGAAAATAATTTTTTTACAGAAGTTACATACTGCAGCTTTAACGCTTTTTAATTTTTAATTCATTCATCTTGAGACATTGTTGCTGCACCATCCACCAAAATTATCACATGCTGCTTGTTCTCGTTCTACCAGGCGCCTCTAGTGTGGATGTGATGTTTGAGGTCTTGGAGCTTCACCAGTGGGATTCCTTTCAAGCCGACTGGACTTTAGTTTTTCACTGGAGCCAATCTATGACCTCCATTTGCTGCCACGTCTGACGGCTCTTTGTAGGCAGGAGTTCTGGCTGAGCCCACAACAACCACCTGAGACACAAATGGACTTTGAACCAATGGGACGGCAGCTACCAGGTACACCACTTTTCCCTGTCCAATCACAACTTTGTTACAGACTGGAACTTACCAAGACAATACGACCAAAAACCTCCCTGAACAAACTGAAGATGTGACGATCTTCTTCTAAAGCCAGAGAGCAGAACCCAGTCTGGGCTTGAAGCTTTCAGGAATCTTAAATCAGATTTATTTGGACGTTGTGTCCTCTGTGGAGGTGATAGAAGAACAGATTTATGTCAAATCTGTTGAACAGGGACACATTTGTCTCTCGCTATAAAACATAAAACTCTTTGTAAAAGAAGAATGTGTTCTCTAAAGAAATATCTGGAATTTGAAGGAGAAAAAAACTGCAGGAAATGAGAAAAACTTGAGCTTGAAAACATCTCTCTCTTTCTCTCTTTGCAGTTTTTCATTTGCTTTGTTCCTCAAAAATCAGATGTGGAGTGAACTTTTTATTTTCTCAACTCTTATTCTAATTTGGATCAGATCTGGTTTTCCCAGAAGGAGCTTGTCCCTTTTGAATGAATCTTTCAATTTGACCCAACAAGCTTCTGTCACGTGTAACAGAGTAAAACTTGTGTGAATGTATCAGAGTCCAAGGAGGCCAAGAGGGAGACGTCAGCAGCAAGAAATGATAACAACCAGAGAGATAAAACAGTCAGTGTCTATTAAAGGCAGCAAGTCAGCCAGCTGAATTCAGCCCTTCTGGGATTTTGATCAAATCTGCTGCAGTGAAAACAGCCTGACGTTGGCTCAGGTCAAAGGGTTTTAATTGTTCCTGTCGGACTCATTGCTTCATTTCAGACACACACACTCTGTCTGCTTCACTCTCAGACAAGAAGAAACACTTTTGCCCAAAAGAGACACAATAACAGCAGCTCTTCCCTCCAACAGTCCAGTCCAGATCCGGACCCTCCTTGTTCTGGTCGTGTTCAACACAAAGGGAAAATGTAACTACTGGATGTGAAGTCCACCTGAACAAAGACCCAGTGTTCTCAGCCGATACAATCAGAGCTGACCTCGACTGGTTACATCTCAGAAACGCTGCAGGAACTCCTGCAGCCTCCAGACGCTTTGGGCTGCAAAGGTCCCACATTCAACTCTCGGCCTCAAGAAGCCTGTTGGACATTTTGCTCTGCTCCCTCATCTGGAGCCACAGAGGATCAAAGACGGGACAAACAGCAGCCTGACAGTCTTCAACATGGCCTTGTTGTGTCTGACCTGTTAGACCCTGGTTAGCTGGAGGTGAAACTCCTCCCACCTCTGTGGACGGCCTCAGAGACGACCAGTGGTCCAGTGTGTGTGGGTTTGACAGTGTGCAGGTTACTGGATATGCTTGAGTGTTTCAGATGAACTGCAGCTTGTTTAAATTTGAGAAAATACTTCAAGAAGCTACTGAACAGCTTCTCCATTTCAGCAACCATGAGGAGAAGATTAAGCAACACATCCAACATGTTCAATTAAAGGAAGAAGACAGAGAGTTAGCAGGAGAGATATTAGAGGTCCCGCAGAGGGACAGACAGACAGCTGGACATAATGGACAAGCTGCAGGAATGAAAACAGACGTCCAGAAAGACAAAGATCAGACATGAGGAATGTGGTGTGTGTTGGAGAGTTCCTGGAAGAGTCGGTGGTCTCCTTACCGGCTCGATAGACGAAATGGGCCTCAGCTTCAGAGGACGATGGCGACAGCAGCTCGTCGTCGAACTCGTTGGAGCTGAAGGAGCCAGAGTGGTTCCTCTTGCGAGCGTCCATGACAGCGTTGGCCACCATGACGTGCCGCAGAGAGTCGTTCAGGTAGCGGTGCAGCAGGCTGCTCTTGTACTTGGGTGGAGACACGTAGTCCTCGGCCTCCACGGCAGAACGCAGCCCTGGGTCCATGGCGATGGCCACGCCCACCATGGGGGAGCCCTCCTTCTTGATGACGCTCTGGTACAAGGGCTTGGAGAGATCCTCAGGACCGCTCTGAGTCCTCTGAGGGTTGTCTCCATCTGCAACATCGGGACATGCTCACATGACTGTTCTGTAGGTGGAGGACAGGAAGTCTTCTCCACAACAAGAACCATCTCTGAAAACTTCAGAACCAACTTCTGTTGCCATGGTGATCTGTAGTATAAGATAAATATCATCTTTATTCAGGCTCTTGTCCCGACTCTTAACTGGGATCAGTACAGAAAGCCCAGTCCAGACTTCAGACCCAGAACTAAACCGGAATGAATGCTGGTCCATTTCCTTTCCATCTGAACTCGAACTCCGTCCCCTGCAGAATTAAATCCTTCCCAGAATGCTTTGCAGCTGAGGAGACTGAATTAAAGCCCAGCTTCCCACCTGATGAAAGAAACAGGAGGAAGATAAAACTGATGAAAACCCAGAGATTCTCTGGCAGCAGGGAGATCAGAGACACGTCACTTCAGGACTGCAGTTCTGTCATTTGGCCGGGTTAGATGTCTGGTTCAGCCTGGTCCACATTAAGATGAGAGCTTCCATTAATCAGAACCATGTGGTTCTTCCAGCATCTCCTGTGTCTCCAAACAATCTGACCTTTTCTTTTAATCCAATAAAAATATTAAACTGTTCTTCTGATCAGAACATCTCATCTGCTCTGGACTCCAAGCAGAAAACAGTTTTTCCTTCAAGCTGGATTTGCTGCTGCAGCTCCAGAACAAGCTGGACCGTTTCAGGACAGTAAGAGGAATGAAGACACGGTCAGCGGGGTCAGATCTGCTCCCAGAAATAGTCTCTGGAACAAAAGCATAGGCTGCAAAACATAATGGAGGGCCTTTCAGCACACGGGCCAGCAGTGGGAGCGGGCTGCGGATCGCTCCAGAACCAGAATGTGACAGGGAGACGAGTCAGGGAGATATACGGAGCCTCTGGTGGAGCAGCGGCCTGCGGCACACACAACACAAACACCAGCACACATTCCTCTGGGAGCCACACGCTCAGCTTCTCCTCTTCACTCACTGAGGGAGAGATTACTGACACCACAGCCTCTGAACTCTCTTCATTCACTGCAGGACGACTGAACTTTGACTCTCTAGCGCTTCCTCACCAAAACGGGCCGGATCTTCTCATGAGAGCCAGCCTGTGTTTGCACATTTGTCAGCCCCACCGACTGACAGAAGGAGAACATGCAGCGTTCTGGTTCTGAACTCAGAACATCAGATCCAAGAGTTTGTGCAGTTTGGACAGTTTGTCCTCAGAGCAGCAGGTGAGGCGTACCTTGGGAGCAGCTGTCGTCGCTGCTGACGCTCAGCCTCTCGGCGTTGCCCTGAACGTATTTGTTGTAGAGTTTGATCCGGAGCGCCCAGCTGAGGTCTGGCTGCCTCACCGTGTTCTTCAGGCGAACCCTGGCGTTGGCGAACCAGTTGGACACCTGAGGGGGACAAAGGGAAGGGAAGGGGACACACACGGCCAACAGGAAGACGTGTTAATGTCTAGAGTCCACACTTGTCCACATCCACAGCCAGACTAAACGTGTCGTCCTCAGTGGAGACGCTTTTTACTGTGTACAAAGAACCGGCGGACGGCCAGTGAACGCATCATTTCATGATCTAATGCTCCCACTGAGACGCATGTCCCATCCTGCTTCTTCTGGACACGTCCAGCCTCCCTCCAATAAGACATTTTTTCCATCTCTGTCTTTAAGATCCAGTAAAAGAGACACTTGAGCCGCCGCTCTTCCGTCCACTGGGACTGGAGACCATTAGATGTTCTACTGGAATAACTTTTCATGCTCAATAGATTTCAAGCTGCTTATGAACGGCCGGGGACGGCGTCCTCATGCTGGACTACTTAGTTTTCACGTCCTCTCCTTCAGGATCACATTTCTCATTAACTGAACCGTCCCACCGTCTCCAGTCTGCAGCCAGTCGGCCAGCAGGACTGGGAGGGGAAGGGACGGCGTCCCCATGAGGACGGGAGGTCCCAGAGGAGACCGCATGTTACCACGGAGACGGAGTTCAGGAACCATGGAGACGGCCTGGGATCATGGGCTCCATCTCACAACATGGACATGGAACAAAGCTAATGCTGCGCTGCAACATGACAGATTTAGTTGCTGTTTAACACCTGCTGCCAGGTCGGCCTCTGCAGGGGAAAACACACAGGAAGTGATGCGTTCAACGCCACTGGGCTGAACAGCCGTCTGTCTGGACTAAACAGTGGAAGAAATGGGCTGTCCTCAGCAGCAATCAGTGGAAAGACAGAAAGACATCTGAGTTCATGTCCACACTGTGGGACAAAATGATCAATTGCTCAGTCCAAAAAATATCTAAAGACTGAGAGGTTAAAGATTTATAATTATCTGTTCTCATGTTACTAATCAGCAAAAACAAGACTTTTTTTTTTATCCTTCAGAAAGTGAAAATAGAGAACCAGGTTCTTCAAAAGAGAAGAAAACTGGAACAAAACCATGTTTTTGGTTTTGAACTTTTCATCTCAGCAACACAAAGTCATCAGAAAAAATTTCAATATTCAGATCAAGAACTGATTTGCATCAAACCACTTTTCAAAAATGAATATTTCCATAGATGATCACTTCAATAAAATTGGAAATATATACATTCAACAAATATATATTATACATATATATTATGTATAGATTGCATATTTTATCTATAATTATTGAAATGTATGAAAAAATTATAACACACCACATATAATGTGGTGTGTTATAATTATACATGGAAGTCATTCATTACAATCTAAACTTAATATTTCCTTAATATTCCTTAATATTTCCTAATATTTCTCATTCAGCCTGACCAATCAGAGACAGTCTGTGGGGCTGATTCTGTTCCAGAGCAGCTGATTGGTCTGCAGATAAACGGCTGTGCAGGTTAAACAGCTGAATATTATATATTATATCTACTGGATGATTCCATTATTTTATGACTGTAGATCAGAAAATAGGAAAATCAATCAATAAATAATCAAATAACAATGATTTTACTATAATAAATCAGATTTGTATTATTTATTATTTTAATACATTTAAAACTTTTATCTAAATATGATGAATTATTTTAACCATTATTTTACCAGCTTGTTCCCTGAGAGAAAATCTCATTTATTAATTTATCATAATTGTATTGAAATATTTCTCATTTTTAGTCAGATTGTTGCACTTTTGACCCTCTTGCCCATTTTCAACAAATCCTCCACCTTTAACCTCTGACCCCACTAATGATATTTACACTCAAACACGCGTGTGTGTGATGTGTGTGTATATTGGTGTGTGTTTGGGTCAAAAATGCTCCAGAGTCCTGGAGCACAACATGCAGCGCTCGCAGAAATGAGAAGCAGATTTAGCACCGCGGCTCACAGAGTGACCATGTGAGGAAAACGCTGCTCTACAAAGCCCCACACACGCACACACACACACACCCACACCCCCACACACACCCCGACACGCTGCTGTTCCTCTCAGCAGTCAGGTTGCCAGATAAGTTCAGATGTTCACTCTAACCTGCGAGCCGTCAGCAGTTTCTAACTGTTCTGCTCTGAATATCTCACTGGTTAATTATTATTATCATTATTATTCAACAAAACATATTTAGTTCTGACACCATTAGTCTCTCTGGGACATGAGGTGAAGCTGAGCTGCAGCTTTTGGAAGAAACAACCAAAGCTGAGACGCTCAGCAGAGAAGAGAAGCTGCAGGAGGATCTGGAAGGCAGAGGAAACATTTCACTGCTGCTCAGCTGCTGCTAAACATCCAGGAACAGGAAAAGCTCAACCATCTAAACTCCAGCAGCCTGGTCACTCTCCTGTCTGTGTGACTTTTCTTTCTCTCCTCCTGGAGACGGAGCAGAAGAAAGCTTCTCACCTGGACCAGAGTCATCTGTGAGCCGAGCGCCAGCAGGATCTTCTCCGTCTTGGTCGGGTACGGGTTGTCTCTGTGCTTGTAGAGCCACTGCTTGAGCGGCCGCGCCATGTCCTGCAGGGCCTGGCGCTTGTGTCGCACTTTGCTGCCGCTGGGACGACCCCTGTGCACCGGCAGAGAGGACGGCGTTTAGACGCAGGCAAACAACCGGACACGCCCCGGGGCCTCGGCATGCAGACGGCAGGAATTCACGGCGAGTCTAAAATGTCGACGGATGAATCAGAGAAACGTCCTGAACCCACAGGAGGAACACCTGAACCTGCAGATGTCAGTGTGGTACTGCTCTCCACTTCTCCTTTAGCTCCCAAAACGGCTCCACTGGCTGCAGATGGAACCCATTTCAGTCGGACCTCAAAGCGGGCCCGAGGTTCTGGTTCTCCAAATATTTTCCTTGTAATCTGGATCAGCCAGAACATTGTGGAGCGCATTTCACTCTGACCTTTGACCCCAGAGCTCTGCTAGAGAATGTTCCTCATTTGTATCCAAAGGGAAAATGATTTTGTATGAAACTGTAAGTAAATTCAGGCAGCGAGATAAAAAGTGTTCATGGAAACTTTGGCAAACGCTGCCAACATGTGTTTATGTTCGACTTTGTTTGGTTTTAATTCATCCTGTTTGTTGTTGTTGTTTCTCTTAGATATTTTCTCTGTTTCTGGTTCAGACAGGAAAGAGAAAACATGAAGCAAAGGTCATCAGGTCAGGGCTGGAACCTGACGACCTCCTCATCGGGGTCACCTGCTTTTTCAATTCATCCTGTTCAGATTAAATTTGATGTCGACATTAATAAAGGATTTCATTGCATTTCCTAAATAAAAGTTATTTATAGTTACGGTTTCCAACTGAACATTTTGATTAAAGTGTTTAATAGAAGCAGAAAATATTTTCCTTTCAGCTCCAGTCAGGAAAGCTCAAAGTTTGTCCAGCTGTTTCCAGTTCAACCTCCTTCTTAATTACCATTTTGAATAATCACCTTTTTATATAAATATTTTTGATGTGTTTTATACATTTTATTTGAACAATTAAATTGAAAGGTTCATCCTAATTATTTTTGACATGCTGACTTTATATATTAGATACTTTAAATTAATTGTATCTAATTAATCTAATTCGTGTTTCTGTTACAACTTAAATATCAGCTGCTTCTTAATTCTGACCTAAATTCTGATCAGAGCTTTAATGGTCAGTAGATCAGCAGCATCTAGAAAAAGGTTTATTATCGGATCTGTCAGATTGTTCTACATCACAACTTCAGTACGAAAATATGTAGAAACTACAGGAGTCTGACCGGAGACGCTTTTAAAATCATTTTAGCCAAATTTGGACCAAATGCGTATTTACGCACGTCTTCAAAAACATAACTCATGTTTATGATTTTATTAATTCATGCACATGATAAAAACTCTGCTGTGCTACTGCTGATGGAGTTTAATAATATTTCGACTTTAATCTAAACTCATATCAGCCTTTAAAGCTCCGGTTTAGATGTTTCATTTGTTGCGCTTATTTGCGCAAAACCCGCAGATTTAATCCCCAGATCTGGGGAGAGATTTTCTCGTTTCTCCCTCAGCTAACGAGCAACCAGCAGGTTGACCAAGCTGTCAAATATTCCCCCCGTGGGTTCCTTCACCCACATCCACGCATGCGGAGCAGCAGCCTCTACCGGAACAGAGAGCCTCACATACCCGCTCCGCCTGTGTCTGGCCGCCTGGCTGTCTCTGATGGCCGGGCTGCTGCACAGGAGGTCTGGATGTTGGCCGTCGATGACCTCCAGGTAATTCCTGCTGCTCATTTCCACTTCCTTCGCCTTCTCCTCAAACAGGACCTGACTGCTCAGCTTGTTAAACACAACGGTGTTCATCTTTGGCCGCTCGGTCCGCAGATCTCTCTGCTGCGCTCAGATCCAAAAGGTTCGTGGAGGAAAATTGTCCCCGCGTCTCTCCTGCGGAAGAATAGATCACATTCAGTTTGAGGATCATGTGAACTAAACCCTTCATCTAAACTCCTCCACATGCAGCAGCTTCAGAGCCGCGGCGCTCTGACTCCACTTCAGTGTCTCTTTGGAAACGATCACAACCTGTTTGCTCCATTCAGTCTCCTCCCGCTCCTAATGCGGAGAAGCGCTTCTTTCTGCGCACTTTCATTGCGCATTAATTAGCGCAATCAGCTAAGAAATAAATCCGGGATGAGTCGGAGCGGACAGCGGAACAGTTACTGGTTCTACATCCACTTTCCTGCTGCGCTGTGGGGGAAAAACCCACGAAGAGACACGCAAACTGTGGATGGTGCAAATCTCATTTATTCTCCAGGAAGAAATTCATGTGAATTCTGTTAAAGCGACTCTAAGCTACAATTTGAAGCAAATCAACCAACCATCCCGCTTCAGAAACGACCTGCTCTTTCTCTCTCTCTGCAGCTTCATCACTATTATCAGCTGATCTGTCTCGGACGCGGATCCAGCAGCAGCAGCAGCAGCTTCGTGGAAAACAGCTGCAATAGTTCCTTGACATCGACTAAAGTGATGCTGGCAGTAATGCGACTGATTCAAAGTCGGGCTGCAGCAGCTGGATCTGCGCCTTCACAACATCTCAACCTGTCCTTTCATTCAACCAGTGAGTGGATCTGCGGCAGTTACCTTCCCCGGCTCCCTCCTGCGTCTCTCGGCTGTGCTGAACAATAATCCCGCTCCCAGCCGCCCATGCCCCTCTCACATGTTCCCCGCCTGAGTCTCTGAGCTCCAACCACACGGACCGCCGTCTCCTCCTCTGGTTTTATCCGGCGGCCCGGGACTCTGAATATCTGCGCCTGCTCATGTTTCCTTGCACAGAGGCTGAGCCTGCGAACATCCTGCTGCTGCTTTAGGCCGGTTCAGGGGCAGCGGCCCCCAGAGGGAAGGAGAGGGAGGCGGGCATGAGTCTGACAGAAGCAGGCTGTCTGTCTGAGCCGCTGAGGATTAGAGATCCAATGGACAAATAATGTCTGTTCAGGAGCTGCTGTGCTGCTGCTGATGGAGTTTCATTTATTATGTCAAAAAGTTTGAATAGATTTTAGCTGCTAAAGATTCATGATTTGATTTGTTTGGTCCGGAAGCTGGAGGACAAAGCAACTGAAAACTTTCACAGATGGAAAACATAAAACAGCTGCTGAAACTGAATCTGCATTTGTTGTTCCTGTTTATGTTAGCTAGCATTAGCACTGTAGCACAGCCGGCTGCCTCTGGAGGTTAGAAAACCTATAATTTAAAACCAGAATCAGTTTCAGCAAATAGTCTGCTTGGCTCCTTTATGGACTGGTGATCTGTAAAATGTTCCCACTCACAGTCATCACCTGTGAAGACAGACACCAGCTTCTCTGCTGTCCTGAGTAGAAACAAGTGGGGGTGGGAGGACGGATCAGTTGCTCTGCATTAATTATATCCATAAACAAAGTTGTCCAGCTTCCTTTGGACCAGCTGCTTAAAGCTGAAGTTACCATGTCTGCTCTCTGCTACTTCAGTGAAATCCAGACAATTAGAAGAAATAGTTGGACTATAAATAACCATGCCACAGCTGATTACTCCTGTCACATTATGTGCCCATGACTCAGAGGTTCTGAGGTTCTCAGCTGTGGGTTCCTTTGGGGTTTATCCAGAGTAGTTATTCCACTGACTAACCATCTGAAGCGTTCAGCGTCTGTGTAATTATTGTTTATTTGTGCTTATTTTCATTTAAAAGGAGGAACTGACTTTTACTAAGAGCTTAGCAAACATGCAATGATTGACCCAGTCATGGAGTTAATTAAGGTCAGCGCGGCTTTATTTGTCCAGGTTTTCCACAATATTGTAGGTTGGACTTCTGGCCTGAGGTGAACTTTTGTGACCTCCTCTGACATTATTGCTGTTATCCAAACCTGTGGCTCAGCAGCAACCTGCTGCAGCGTCTCTTCAATCTCAATCCAGCCTCTCCAAAGCCTCAGCTTTTCCGCCGTGCCCCTCAGACTGTTGCCTGTCTGTGGTTGAATAAAACCATTCAGCAGGTAGACCAACATTAATCATGATGACGTCCCAACTCCAAAGGGATCGATGATGGGGAGTCTGCAGGCGATCCTTATTCACAGCTCTGTTTCATCTCAAACTGGACTTCAGGAATTACACTGGCATCTGCTTTCTTTGGTTTCCATCCAATGGCTGCTGGAGTTGGACAAGTACTGAGTGTGGAGGCCTGGCACCAGAGTTCTGATGTCAGAGACAGTGGATATCTGCTGAGGAGCTTTGCAGAGACCCAAGATGCTCTGCAGCTTCAGATATTGCAACAGGATCTCTTTACCAAATCCTCTTCTAACAGACTTCTTTATGACACTGAGGTAAAGAATAAAGACATCTAAAGACATTAAAAACAAGCCAAAATAACAATGAACAGTTTGATCTCTGGTTTGAAAAGGAACAGAAGATTTTTCTCAGAGCTTCATACAGCGTTACGTCTGTATTCACAGGAAATATGTGACGATAAAGTAAAAGGTTACTAGACCTTGTAGTTCATTTAGGTGTGAGCTCGTTCTGACTAAAAGGAAACTCAGTCATTTCATCAAAGTTGCATTTCCTGTCTCTGTTTACAAATGATCTGAGATTTAAGGAAAAATAAATTTTTAGAAGGATGTTACCTTTTTAAATAATTACAGGAGCCCATTTTGTAAGAACAGTGACAGAAGTTCAGAACATGAAGATCCAGACTTGTTAAACCCAAAAGCAGACAGACATCTAGAATCCATCATGACTCTGACTGGAACATCCTGTTTTTATTCATCATTCAGTTGGAGTTAAAGGAGCTGCCGATTAAAGATGTCCTTTGCTATAAATCTGGGTTTCCTCAATGGAAACATGCTAGGTCATTACAGACCAGATTATATTTATGCTTCTGTCTGTAACCACAATCTCCAGACTTGAATCTCATTGCTCCATGTAAACCAGGCTGGAATTACAAGCTGTCACACAAACTATAAAGACACAGGCAGATTCGTTGGGTAGCTTCGCCAACTTTGGAAACTGTGACTGAGGGGAAAGTGAGCAGGTTGTTTAAGTGACCCAATTCCAGCTTTTAAGAGAAATGTTCAGCATTTGGGATGCCAGTCAGTGTCATGAATTAAGTTGTCTCTACTTTCCTGAAAAGTTATCAGGAAACTGAAAGCTGTTGGAACTTACTGGGATTGATGTCTAGAAAGTAAAAACAGCCACTACTGTCTGAAACCCTGACCTCTGCTGCGGCTCTAAATAAGGCTTTCTAAAAATACACGAACGGTGACGAAAGAGGAAAAGTTCCTTCAGTGACGGATGTCCTTCAGCGTGCATGTTTTCAGAAGAAGTTCTCCTTCGTGTTGGAATAACAGAGGCTCAAAGGTCATGTTTTACTAACAGTGTGAAAACTTAAGAGAAACATTTCAGATATTTCTGCGTCATCACCTCTGAAATGCCGCTCGTGGTATCTCTGCTTGTTGAGTCTTCAGCTGCATTTCTCTGCAAAGCTCTGCAGTATTAGGGAGAGTTTGGGCAGACTGGCCGACAGCAGCGAGCGAGACTGGATCACTGCTTATTTCTGCACTAAACAAAAGAGAAGGACAATTACCGATGTCACGTTTAAAGTGCCAAAACACACTAAGAAGTCAAACAGGGGAGAAAAAAAAAGGCCAAATCACAGAGATATCCTCACCCGACCGTTTGTCTAATTTACTGCTTTCCCTGAATATTTCTGCCAATTCTGTGAAGAAACTCAAATGGAGAACTTCTGCTGGTCGGTGCCATTTCTTCAGCCTCGTGTCTTCCTCTCAAGTCCAGAACGGCGACGGCTTGATGAAAAGGTCCTGATGAAAACTCTGGGATAATAAAAGAGTTGGTGGGGAGTCACAAGGGAAACCTGGCCGGGATTCTGCTGTGAACCAGAACCGCCTGTTGGCTTCACGATCCCTCTACTTTCTCAGCTCAGCCAAACAGGAAGAAGCGAGAGTCCAGATGGTTTAAAGGTCACACAGAACCTACTGCCGACAGAAAGCTGAAAAGTAAACCGAGCATCATCAGAATGCACTTGAAAGAAGCAGACAGTAAATCACTGTAAAGGAAAACTCACTTCAAACATGCTTTTTTTAAAAGAAATTACCTAATGAGGCCAATCAGTGCACTTTTTTAAATACATTTTTGTTCTTAAACGACAGTCGTAGCTTTCAAGTTTCATCCAATCAAAGTCCTGGTCTGGAAGATTTCCCAGTTTCCTCGGTTCTGAAGGTCAGGTAAAAAACTGAAGGCTCTCCGTGTCAAAGTGCCGTTAGCCGAATACTTTCCATCTTCGAACGTTTTATTTAAAAAAAGATGTCGACAGAAAAATCTGGAGGCTGTTTGTCATTTTGACAGATCACAATTCGCACAGGAACCACCTGGTTTAAGTGTGATGAAATTTTGATTTTATGCACAGAGGTAACTACATCAACCAATAAAAAAAAAAGATTTATCAGAGTGTCATCTCAAAGCTGGACAACAGTACTCGACGTATCTCACGATCTTGGAGCTGACGAACGCGCTGAAGAGTTCTGAGTGAGAAATACAGAAAGCAAAAACCATCTCCCTGCTCAGGAACCTCATGGAAGCAAAACCTTCTTCTCCCATGTTCACCAGAGTTTAACAAAGTAGTGATTAAGTGTGGGTACCACGGTTTGTGTGGTGGCCAGGGTTCTGGATTTGGGTGAGCCAGAAGTTTGATTTTAGGCCACCCTCATGGTCATGAATGTGGGTAAAATCTAGAGACTGATGGCTGTATTGTAGTGGGTGAGCCAGAACTGAGGAAATATGATTTGACAAAGTTTACCCCGATTCTGTGGCAGAAAAGCTGCCATTCCAGATTTTCTGCTGGAATGGCAGAAAAGCTCATTTTTGATTGAGAACAGAAGCTGTGTTCAGGCCTGAGCGAGCAGAGAGTGTGGTCCTTTGTTTGGAGGAGTTCTGAGAGGACACATATTTATGATGGGGGAATAACAAGCTAACCATACTGCTGTTGTGCAACAGTTTGTTTATTAGAAAATGTTCCTTGGAGGGGATGGAAAAACCACTTCTAATATTTAGAACTTTTACTGTTTATTAGTTTGTTTAGTGAATGTTGCAGCAGAGCCCTGGGGATATGTGGGATTTCTGAGCAACTTTAAACGAGCAGTTCCATTTTAATAGAACTGAATTGAAAAAAAGAAAAAGGAATACTGTATGGTAGTAAAAAAAAAAGGTATGGACATCTGGAAAGTCTCCTCACAGTAGCCATGTGAACCACGGACTGCAGTCTGGAGACGGGGTGAAGGTTAGGCCAGTGGTGAGACACTTTCCATGGTCCCTCAAATCAAAAGAACTGCCATCAGGGTTATCCCTCTGCTTTTCCCTCCAATTATTTAAAAAGTGTTGGATCCTGGACTGTGACATGGATGGTCAGAGTTGGACATAATTGCTGCACTTGCCAAAGAGAACCTTTCATTTCACTGAGTAATGTCCCAGAGCGAGTACTGTCCCAGAGAGTGCAGACACTTCTCTTCTCAGAGGGCTTGTGGCACAACTAACACTCTGAACTGTGGCTTCATGACAAACCAGCCTGAGGGCCGAGTTCCTTGAAAAGTTTTGCTGCTTCCTCCCAGCCTGACCTCAGAGCTGCAGATGTTTCGGCTTCAGGGACATGCAGAACAAACGTGCCTCCAAAATACTATTCTGTGAACTATATGCTGAGTTATTGCTTTATCATAAGCTAGTCTCTAAAGCTAGTTATTCTATTTCTTCATTTGATGGGCCGTGTGGTCTAAACTAGACACTTTCTCCACGCTTTAACAAAGTGCTGTGATGTGTGCTCTCATATGTGTTTTTGCTTAAATAATTTAGATCAAACTAATCTTAGTAAAGGATAAAGATGACCTGATTAAATACAAAAAACTGTGTTCAGTTAATGATTTCATTCACTAAGGGGAAAGTTGTCCACACCACCCTGGACCTAAGGGACTAATAATTGCCCTATTAATCTTCTAAATAGTTTTGCCACCATTTGCAGCAACAACTGGTATCAAGAGTTTGTGTTAACAGGCAAAGAGTCTTTATAATCGGCAGAGAAGAATTTTGGCCCACTCTTCTGTACAGAAATGACGTCTTAACCATCATGAGGACGGTGATGTCATCGTGGAAACATTGTCTGACGTACAAGCATTTTGGGGGTGATGTTAATTAACCACATTCAAGAGTTTGAGAATGAACGGCACATTTCAGATCACACTAGAACATCTGAATGATGGTTTATGTCTGACTTTCCTTCAGCTGATTTATTACAGTTCAGTTACAAACTGTTTCTTGTTTCTTCCATTTGGTTTTTATTTCTTTTGTTGTACATTTCCAGCTTCTCAATCACGGTGTTGACAGTTTTCTGTCCTCATCTTCTGACGTCTTCTTTAGTCTTTGTGTGTTTTCAGTTTTACAGTCTCCTCATTCTGCTGCTACTTCCTCCGAACTCTAGACCCCGCTGATTGGAAACAACAAACATGTTCTTGGTGAAAATCCTTCCTGGAGTCGTGATTTAAAATCCTTTGAGCTGACAGATATCTGGTGGGGATCATCAGTCTTTCTTCATCACTGAGTGATTCCATCATTTCTTTCTGCCGTATTTCATCTGATTGGTTGAACTATTGGGCCACATTAAGTATGTGGTGTGATGTCATATGTTGCTATTTTTACCTCGGGGTGTTAAGCAGTCATAGGACAGTGTGATGGATCAGAACCTTGATCATCGTAACAGAACCAGCTTCTCCAGAGCTGATGTTCCCTGAACGTCCACCTCACTGCTTTGTTTCCAGGTAAACTCCACATTTTAGCTCTACATGCTGGAGTCACTTTGTTAAGAGTTGAAAAATCTTTAGGACATTTTCCTGACAACACTTCAAGTAGCAGTAACCATCCATCTTGTTCTATTAATTCTGTGATTTTCCCTCAGAGTTTCTGTCTTCACCAGTTTTGTGTTGTTTTGTGGAGGAATTTCCATCTTCACATGGAACCAGTGATCTCAGCCACTCTTCCCTCATCATGCTCTTCCAGTGACCCCTGCAAGCAGCTGCTGGTGCTTAAGACTTCAAAGAGCAATGAAGATCTGCAGCCACATATTTTCTATGTTTTACTAATTTTCTGTTCTTGCATGCAGCAGATATTGATGAAAATCCCTTTAGACTTTGTGGCAGCGACTGAGGTGGAGAGCCCAGCATCCTGGAGCTTAATGGGTCCAGGACAGCAGAGGAGGAGGATCAGAGGAGGATCCATGATTGAAGCCAACAGTTTGCTATGGAGGGCCTGTGGAGCCCGACCCAGAACCTAGGTTCTGTTTCTAATAAACAGAACCAGAAGATGAGCCCAGATCAGCAGCAATGATAACCACTCACACATCCCAAGAAATATAATGTCTGCAAGCTGGAAGAACAGACAGAGATGGATTAGTGAAGGAATCTGCAACAGAAACAAAAAGAACAAGTTTAGGAAAATAGCTGAGCAGCTTTTCTGATGTTCTCTAGCTCACTGGGTTGTTTTGTAGCTGCTGCCTGAAAGCAACACAATTGTGTTGAGACACAGATGATTCCTACAGGCCAAAAGGACTTTAGATTTTACTGAGAGAAAAAATGAGCTGCTTTCTAAAATAGATTTGACCGTTTCTAATAAACATTCCAAATAAAAATGGAATCAGTGGCAGGAAGCAGTGGAAGTACAACACACTGTTGTTCTAAATATAGTTCTTGGTTTCAATTAAATCAGTATTAGACATGTACTTTTCTCACAGTTATGGCTAAATTGTTGTTTAAACTTCAGGTAGTCAAACAATATTCAAATTAGAAAACATCTTTTTTTAATTAACAAATTTATACTTAGAATACATATTCTAGATTTGCATTTAATAAAGATAAATTTTTTCAATAAAACACTACAAATTCTTAAACCCAGATCACATTTCCAGAAAAATCAAACGGAAAGCTTACCTGTCCTCCTTTTTAATGCAAGTCCTTTTTCCCATGAGTTTAATCAGTTTGCCTCTGAAACGTTTCTTTAGTGACTGCGTCTGTCGTCTTTAGCTCTGTTGTAAAACCAGCCAAATTACTGGTGCATTCCTTATGTTGCTGCTGATGTGACCGGAATGTTTTCACCTCTGAGAACGGCTGCAGGGTGGCACAGAGTGGCTCAGGGTGGCTCAGAGTGGCACAGAGTGGCACAGAGTGGCGCAGAGTGGCTCAGAGTGGCACAGAGTGGCTCACATTTGCACCTAAAAGCAGATCGGTGCAACATTTCTTCTCCACTGATGCTAACAAAACGACATTGATGACCTGTTATTATTGAATGCTATTTAGCCTCAGTGTGTTCAACAGAACCAAAGTGAGTTATTTATCTAAAAGCTCCACTGCAGCTTTGGGTCTGTTCATATCAGTACACCTGGATATAAACTACGGCAGCAGACTGAGCTCCCAGAAGCAGATGTGGCTGTTTAGACATTGTGGTTTCCTCTGGATCACTTAACAAAAGCAGAGACGGAGCTCCAAAGTGTTTCACTTTGAAAACACATTTGGCAAAAGAAGCATCAAAAATAATCTTTCATTTTGATCATCATAGATTCCAGAATGTAGGAGAGAGAAAGAAGGGTTTGTTTGGATGAACTTGTGATGGTGTCATTGATAGAAACAAGAAGCTCAAGATGAAAGTTTCCAGGTTAACAGAAGCAAGAGGACAAATAAAAGCACTCTCACCAACACACTGACTTTTCATGAAGCTTTTTGCAACACTTCCTGTTTTATCAAAGAAACATTTAAAGGGGCAGCATTATGTATGTCCCAGCCAGATGGTGCCATTTTGTAGCACAAATAAGTTTCTATGTTAACTTCACATATACAGTATATATACATACATACATACACACATGCATACATAAGGGGAGTCGGAAGTAGCTGGTATAATAAGTTCAGCAGATATACATTTCCATCAGGTGCTTGCTAATTGCTACTGGTTAGTCTGGACGAGCTGAAGGGAGACTCACAGCCAGGTGATCCGCGCAGCTGATTGGTTGCCACAGGAGATTAAAGGATTTCTCAAATAAGCATGAAAGAATCAAGGCAAAACTTTGATGAGGAAACAACATAACATGAAGCTCAGAAAAATAAATTTTACAAAAATATTTCCACTTGAAAACAGTCTGTAGTTAGCTTTCTAAGTGACACATGATAAGGTCAGTAATGTTGATTTTGCTCAGATGAACTCGACAAGATTCCAAGTTATTCTTTCAGAAAGTCATTTACTTTATTCACTTTTTTTTTATCTGCATCATTTCCACCTTCTTTTTGTTGATTCCCGACATTTGGGGTATCTGGACTCACCGGGTCCTGCTCACCACCCTCATACCTTCCCTACACACTCTGGTAGATTTCCAGGGCTTCAGCTGTTCTCATTTCAAAAAACAGCCCTCTGATTTGCCAACACCAGCAGACGGATGTTGCGCACACATCCAGCAGCAAACTCCTGGATCTCGTCGGTACCAGACGCTATGAGCAGGATCAATGGCTGTGGGAGTAGAAAGGACAGAAGATTACTGGAAGGAGAAACACAATGGACTTTGAAAAGAAATCAACCAAACACAAACATGTCTGAGAACATTTAGTGTCATCTTCTCACTGCTGCTACTGATCAGAAATGGTAGAACATTCATTCTCCAATGCATGCCTCAGCAGAGGGCTTCCAGCTGCCTGCACACACACACACACTCCTGCAGGTCCGTTCAGATGAACGTGGCGCAGAGCAGCTGGACGTTAAAACCCTGTGCGTGAACCACTGAAGTCGACAGCTTTTCTGCTGCTCCAAAGGTCAAGGTCTATCCCCACTGTTAGTGGCTTGTGTAATGAATCTGGTTAGATTTCATTGCGGAACAGCAGCTTTACAGAAATCACCAGCTTTGAAAGTTTATTTTCGATGAAATAAAACTGGCTTCAACGAGCTGCTAATGATGCAGAGGAAGCAGGAAAAAACCAAGACTAAATGAAACACCACTGAGTAGCAGGTGTTTTCTGGCTTTTTCTCCCCGTTTTCTTCTTTAAAATTCCTGCGTCATGTTTACAGCCAGCAGTAGTGGAACCAAAATCGAAGCAAATCTGTGCATAAACATGCTAAATCTGGTCAGTGTGGGTTGCGTGTGTCCAATCACAACGATGCTCCGCTGAGGTTCCCCAAGCTGCACATTTAATTATTCTGGATAGTCACCGAGCACCGAGGCCTTCCTCCTCCTAAACACAGCAAGGCCCTGATAAAAACCCAGCTGAGACGTCCGAGGCTCTTTGAGGCTCCGGACATCGAGGATTTGTTCTTCAGGGAAGGAAACAAGATTCTGGGAAAACAGAGAGCTTCAACCGTTCTCCTGGTTTCAAGTCAACACTCGCTGTGTTTCCTTTAAGCCTCGTCTATAATTCACTAATGTTGACACAACAGAATTTTGCAATTGAGGTGTCTCCACTAAATAAGAAATTATATCAAAATATAAATGCACATTTTTAACACAATAAAGAAAACATGAGTCATGATTTTTTTTTTGGCCAGTCATGATTCTCCAACTACTTCTTGACGTCTTTTTCGTGGTTTGTGCCAGTGGCAACATCTGGTTGTTGATCATGTGACTCGTGACGTGAAAAACGTGTTTCCAATGAAGTTTAATGAAATCCATCTGATTTTATGCAACCAAAAAAAATCACTTAAGCTTAGTACTAAAACTTTTAACCAAATAATTTTTTCAAAAACTTTAATTGCGCAATTATGTGGTCGATGGAAATGCAGCTACAATCACGTCCCTGTTACTCAAGAGCAACCAAGACAATCTCGACTTCGTAAAGTCGAGATGAGAATTATTTATGACACATTTAGCAGGATTATTATGCCATTCATCAGAGCCCCAGCAGCACATTTCCCTCCAGCAGCTCCAGAAAACATGCAGCTCCCTAAACAAGGCTCTTTAGTGAAAAACAGGATGCCTGAGAAGTGCCAGGGTTGCTTTATTTACCAGCCTAGTGGCGTGTTATTCAGACGGGGCCAAATAAGGTCTCCTGAAGAGCAAAGCCACGCTAAGATAAGCCCCTCTCTCTTTGCAGCCTTTCTTCCAGCTCCATCTCTCCCTCCCAGCTGGAATCTCTGGGAATATAATCCAGCACTTGTTAGATATTCCCTGACTGAAGGAACATCAACACTTGCTCAGCGTTTGAAAACTGCAGCAGGAGTTGTGAAGATGTTTCCAGTGACTCCAGGGCCTCCCCTTCCCACCATTCCCATGTTTTACACTCGACTGTGGAGGCAAACAAGACAGACAGACAGAAGGCTGTGTTCAACCAGGTCGAGGGGAACTTGGTGCAGAAGTCCAGGTAAACAACATTCCCTGCAGCCTCCAGTCAGCCACAGATGCTGAGCTGCTTTTTCTGGGTCTCCAAAGAGGGAAAGGAGGGAAAGTTTCAGGCTGAAACCAGAGTCTGTTACAGCTGAACAACAAGAGGGACAGAAGCTTCAGTAAAAGGCTCTGAGACGTTCCCCTCTTTGGGTTTAAATTATGGCGGTCCTAGTAAAGTTGGGGCGATGGCTCCTGTATCATCAGCTCAGCACAGCCACAAGCTGAAAATAGTTTTTCTACAAACTAAAAGGAAACTTGTGAGGCTGAATCTCCAGGAACTCCTGGTTCCTCTTTTGGCTCATTTCACCAAATCTCCAGAAGAACAAAACATGAGAAAAGAATCAGTTGAAAACACACAGTGCCAGGGTGAGAGGTGAACTCAGAGCAACTAAAGAGCAATCGTTTTCCTCATTTAGATTAGTAAAATCCTAAAATACACACCAGGACCTGGCAAAAGCTGCACTCTGGAAAACGTTCAGCTGAAAATGACCAATAATTACGGTTTGCATTTAGTAATTTTCAGCAATTTCCTTCACAAAGCTTTGCTTATGAAAGAGGCCGTTTAACACAAGCAGCTGTCTGAATCCGTCTGAATGGATGTATGGCGTCAGCAAACAATTCCCAGAACTTTGGAGGCAACATGCAGGCCAGGAGGAAGGCAGCTTGATTTGATACACAACACAAAATGAGGCTCATCCTGAGAGCAGACATCAGATCAAACCTAGAGGCTAGTTACTCCCTCGGGTGTTTTGGTTGGAGTGCACTTCCCCTGAGAGAAGCAGCTCCATCATTTCTGGTTCCTTTCATTATTTATCCAACAAGAGAAGAAAAGAATAAGATCTCACTAAATCATGAAGCCCAGAGTTAGAGCAACACACTCAGCTGTGGAGACAGACAAGCTCCACACCAGGTGTTTTCTTCTGGGCTCAGACAGGTGAGTATCAGCAGCCCTGTTCAGAAGGGCTGAGATGAAGTTCAATCTGACCAATAAGGCGATCGGAGTTGTGTTTCCATGTCTGACATCCAGATAAACTGATGAGCTGCTGGTCTTTGGTGATTAAGCTCTTTAAAGTCCAAAAATACCTCATGCTGAAGTGTTGCAACTCTGAGCCACAACATTAATAACACACACTCACACACACGCACCCACATACTAAAAGGAGTGTTTCACACACTAATATAGACACATAAAGGAATGGTCCAGTTTTGGTTGTGGCTCAAACTCCAAACACATTTGATATGAGCAGCTTTTGTAAACTGGGCTGAACTCTTTGATGGGTCAGTTCAGCTGACCCATCATGGCTGCTGCTTCTGAGTTCAAGTAAAGCAGTTCAGTGAACATGGGAACATCTGGCTTCAGCTGCAGAACCAGCTCCGAGTTTAGAGTCTAGTTGGTACTGGGAGGCCGTTTCACTCACTTGTGGTCACAAACAGAGTTTTTATGTGGTAGTTTTTCTGTAAAACCTCATTTAATGAAAGGATCAGACAGCAGGGTTTTACCAACATGCTGAAACATGAACATTTTATCCTTCATGACAAAACTTCAGTCTCAGCATCGTCTTAACATTCAATCTGTTTTACTGTGAGACACAAATAGAGTGTGTGGACAGAACTAGCTCCTTGTTGGAAGACATGATGGCCCCAATGAAAAGGCTGGTGGATGTAACCAACTGTGAGGAAAATAAACAGAACCATGGATGGGTTTCAGCTCTCAGTCGTTTCTCCATCAGTTATTGGTCTGAAACATATTGCTGCTGCATTCTGCCCTGAGGTCCAGCAACAGTCCTTAGCAACAGTTGCTCCCAGATACAGTCTTTTGCCTTGTGCTGCAATGGCATCTAAGGTCCAGTGTAGAGTTGGCACTTTGCACACACTGAGCTGTTTGCTTTTCTCAATTCCCATGATGGCTGGAAAGTGACCGACTGTTTCTGCTCCATCGGTCAAAGGCTCTGAAAACAGTCCCAGCCTCTCAAAGTTTATTACTCTGTGTTTTTCACACATCACTGGAACAAGGGCGGCAGGAGACCAAAGCACATTTTCCTCAATGCAGCTATGCTAACATTAGCCTCAAGATTGTGAAATAAACTAAAAACTGGAAATGAGAAATGAATAAGGACTTAATGAAGACGCAGGTATCCAGTCATAGAGGAAGCCCGACTGACCTGGACGACTCCTTCCTCATGCATGGTGAGGATGTTGTTGGGCTCTTTGGACAATTGGTACAGGGCCATGGTTGTGTTAAGGAGGAGTAAATTGTCGTTCGACTCCAGGTAACGAACCACATGGCGAACGGCTCCATGTTCACCAAAACATGCCCTATTGGAGCTCCACATGCAGCAATGGCCGATGGCCTCAGCCAGGTGGCAGCGAAGTCTGACATCAGTCTACAGAGAGGAGAACAGGAAGAAATTCTTGACCAACAACATCCAAGCTAGAAGGAAAATGCCAACTAAATTTCACCCTGACTGTAAGCCAGACAGAATCCCAGTATTCAGACAGTAAAAACTGTTTTGTTGTCAGAAGCAACGTGTTCTTACTGAGTTAGTCAGCCCAGCCAGCAGGGGGACAACCCCGCGATCAGACAGGACCCCCAGGATCTCCTTGTCTTTGGCTAGTTTGGCGATGACAGCACAAATCCCCGTCAATACCTCGTTGCTTGGTGACTTCAGTAACTGAATGATCAGCTTCAGTCCGCCGATCAGGAAGAGAACCATTTCCCCAGCGTCCTGCAGACACAGAGACACACATTAGCTGCTGCTCAGTGAAGATCAACACAGGAGACAATGCAAAGGAGAGACAGTGATGCAGAAAAGGAGAGGAGGGCAGATTAAGTTGACCACATTTAGGAAGTCTGGATGAAGAACTGGAATCAGTCCAACTCTATCCTGCAGTTTGTTTGCTTTGTTGACCTTACCTTTCCTACTACAAATAAAGTGGTAGTATTACGTTTTGGGACACAGATGTTTAAGGTTATTTTAAATGGTTGGAATCTGGTTGCTGTATTTGGTCTCTAATTAGCTATAAAATGTTTTAAAGTGTAAAATCAACCAAAAAGCTCTCCTAGAAAAAACATGCAGTTTGCGTGACGTAACTGGAGGAGAACAGAGCCCAACAAGTGCAGTCTGATAGCTGAGCTCAACCAGGTTTTGTTCGCTCAGGTGTGGTTAAAACATGTTTTTGAGCGATTGTTCAGACTGCAATTGCTCTGGACATGGCAAGAGGAAAAAAGCGACAGAAAAAGCATAGACAACAACAAAGCCAGAGTCCAAGCTTTGACCTGGAAGAGAGTCGGTGCAGAGAGTTAATCAATTTTCTAATATTTTTTAGCCTAATTGTATGTACGCTTATAATTTATATATCATGTCTCGGTAGATATATTTCCATGAAAATATCTAAAGATCTGTAAATGTTAAGATGAAGCTGCAAAATTTTCTTAGCAATTAACACTGCAGTTAGCATTTCCAGGTCTGTGTAGATGTTTTCCATTCCAATATTCGCTCTTCTACGATTTAAAATGATCTCTGATTACCATGTTGTCGATAGACCTTGCTTCTGGTTAAATCTTAAATATACAGACAATGGAATGCTTGAAATTGGTCACTTCTTAAGGTCTTATTCAGTGTTTTTAGCTGCACCATCCAGAACGTTCTCCTCTGTCCATGTCATTAACTGTTGTCACTAGGTGCGCTATTTTCAGTACTAAAGCAAGCTAGGTAGAGGTAGAGTATTTTGAAATATGGGCCATTTTTGTCACAAAAATTTTAATTTCAGACTTGTTACAATACAAAGGCTTCAACATGCCTTTAAAGTGAAAGATGTACTTGAATATTATGACTATTTTTATTCATTTTTTTCCATAGTATGACAATAATACTCAGTCTTATCAGCACCGGGCCACTATTTAAAGGTAAAAAGCAGAAGTAGATTTGCAGTTTGGCTTGTCAACTCCTGGGGGGAACTGGATGTACTTTAGTTCTCCTCTCCACCAGGGAGCTCAGAGCTGGGATCAGGAGCCTGTGCAGTGTATGGGCCCTGTGATGCCATGCCAGAGGATGAGGCGTGTGCACAGTGCAGGCCAGTGAGAGAGCTGCCAGGGCCACAGGCCCCCCGACACACAGGAAGCTTTTCCTCAGGAATACTGATGATGGCTGGCTGGGAGTCCCTGTGACAGAGGAAGCTCTCTCAAGCCACCAGCTGCCACAGACTACCCAGAATCCCTTTCATGCCCCGGACGAGCCCCCAGTTCTTAAGGCTGTTGCATTAAGAGGCTGCACATGCAAAGACACTTGATGCTAACCTCCCTCTCCTCTCTTACTCAGGATGAAATGAAATAGAAAACACATTATCTTTTGTGTTTCATATGAAGCTGAGCTCAGGAGAACGCTCCGAGTCTCTTCTCTCGACCAATCACACTCCTAGGACTTACACTGCTCACATGCAAAGGAAAAATCAACCAAGCATCTAAATGTGCTTCTGCAAGCAGGCAGATTAATGACACACCTCATCATGTGGAACTGAGAGGGGTCTGTTTGCTTAATTGGAAAGAGCTGCTGCTCTGTAGTTTGGCTCATTTTACTGAATAAAATCAGTTCCAGTTAATGACCTACAGACAGTTAGTGTAGCTCCTGTAGATATCTGTGTCTGCAGACCAGTAACATCACTGCATGTAGTATTAAAAATCTATATTTATACCACAATTCTTTTGTAAATCCAACTGGCAACTCAAACATTTTGGGTTTTCATCTAAACACAGATGAAAACCCGATCCCAGCTGGATCGGGTTCAGCTCTTCACTGCCCCGTCCCATAAAAACATCAAGAAACTGTCTTTATGAAACTCCCTCAAAACTGGAATGCAGATGTCCAAATAACACCTGTTGTTGAGAAGAAAGGGTAAAACCACAACCTGCTAATGTGTTTATGATTATTGATACTGACTGAGCGGGGTCGGATCGGTCTGTTCTGATTGAATGTCTTAAAATTGTGCATGATTTCATGTTTGATGTAACAAAACAGCTCCATATAAACTGAGCTAATGTCTGGCAAATAATGTTTCAGCAAATGGTCTGGAGTTTATATTGTAGACATAGATATATTATTCCATGCAGTGTTGGTTAAAGTCCGTTATAGTGATGTATAAATGTTTTCATGTCAGAAAATCTACCAACAATAGCTCTTAATGTTGAAGTAAACATAGTTTAGCTACAATGCTGTAAGCAGTATTTATGGTCATGTAGTTGTTCCAGTTTCATCGTGTTTTTATTGTAGCAGTGGCTTCACAGACGTTGCATGGTCCACCATCTCTCAGCATGTTGAGGGAAGATTTTCAGGAAGGAAATCAGACCCACAGGATATTACAGTCTTTCTCCCAGTCTGTTCCTCACTTCATCAATCCCAGTGTGCCAAGGAAGCTCCTCTGCTTCATATTAGCCCAGGGTTCATGTAAGCCTCTGCTGACACAGCTCTGTCTCTGCTGACCTCCCAGCAGAAGCAGCAGCTTGAGAGACAAGCTGGGTGAAAGAAACAGGCTCCTGCCTTCAGACTGAGATCTATTGATAGATATTGGACCAGAGGTGTTTAAGAGGCAAACACTCTGCATAGATGAGCAACAATGATGGACTTCATGTCTCCCAGATCTAACAAACTTATCTCTACTGTACCTTTGCATTCTCGATGCACGGACAAATGGCCCATGCAGCACTAGCCTGAACTTCTGGATTGGGGTTCTTTAGCAGTGACCACACCAGGCGGACTCCATCAAGCTGGTCAATCATTCTGAGGGAAACACAGAGACTCTTCATTGTAGAATCAAATCAAAGTGAGGATTTGGCTCCATCAGGCCGACGAGAAGCAGATTAACAATGACTACTATAACTAAACAGCATGGAAGCAGAAATTGACTGATTTTTTATTTCCACTTAGATCTTCTGCAGGGTCTGTGGCCCACCCACTCTCTACTCATTTTCCACAAAAATCTCAGAAAAGCTCAGGTCAGAGGTCAACCTGCACACATCTGGATCTAGTTCTTCCTATATGGATTTATAAATAGATGCTGAAACACATTTTGACTTCATGTTTGCCAAAACTTCATGTTTTGGCAAATATGGGAAACTCCTTTCCTGACTTGGAAAGGAGTTCTGTTTGACTCCTTCCCAAGACAAGCAGAACCAGACAGGTGGCTCCATATTTCAGAAAGTCTGACTGAAGTTTTCTGAAGCAGCAGTTTTATTTCATCTCAGTTACATGACTGGTTTCAAACTGAGTTGCCTCTGAGAGGTCAAAGGTTTACACCACAGACCCTCCATTGTCTGCTATAAGAAAATGGAACATGTTCCCCATGTGTCCTTCACCTAACAAAGCCCACACTGATGCTGTCATAATGACCTAAACACTCCCTAATCACAGTGTCTTCATGACTGCAGTGAGCGGACGCTCATCAGGGTCGTCCTCTGCTCCATCTGTCTTCCTTCTGCACAGGAATCAGTCCAGAGGGATCAGAACATCAGACTCCAGTCTGCAGGGTCTTTTCAATCCAGGACCAAAAACTAAAGTGAAGCTTCACATCATCCTCCAAAACAGCTCCATCTTCACACGGTGCAGCGAGGAAACAGATTACAATGAAGCTGCAGCTGACAGTGACGGATTAGAGGGGAGACCACAGACCTTGAAGGCATTAAAAATCCGTCTTCACTCTTGTTCTTCCACTAGACTCAGTGGAGATAGTGTGATGTCATTAACCACAAGCCTACTGGTGGAGAATAAAAACCAACAGGAGGATCTGATGGAAAACTGGGAAGTGATCATGGACCTGATTCAGGTTCATGATGAGAGAAGAAGCAGCAGGTCTGATCTGAGAACAGAAACCTTGTTGGTAAAATGATGTCCTGCAGGGACAAACATATTGCAGCTGATTGGGTTTTATCACACATCATCATCAGCAATACATCATCTAAAACTGTTAATGTGACAAACATTTCTGTCAGTTCTGAGTTTAAATAAATATCTACTGTGAGTTATGCTAATTGCTCTGCAAACGTCTCGACATGTGTGGAAACAAGCCATCGGGCCCAACATCCAGACAGAGGTTGTTTGATTAAGAGCTCTGCTGACAGATGGAGGCCAACAGACTGGAAGATCTACTGTAAAAATGTCGACTGAGAGAGAACATGGAGAACATGATGATCTGATGTAACAGACGTCTCTGGTTGTGTCAAGTTCACCACAGTCAGCAGCTTCCTTTAGACAGGCTTCATTTTTATCCAGCACAGGGTTTGTTTGTTTCCCGATGTAACAGAGACATGCCACAGCAGAAGCAGCTAACTAACATCATAAACTCACAGGTTCAGTGATATTTCTGCCCAGTAATAATTAAGGAGGCTCTTATAGTCTGGAGCAGGTTTATAAAAGCAACGAGGCGCATATGGAAGCCCCATGATGCTTGAGGTTAAATGCAGAGAGAAAGCCACCGCTCCAGGCTCGGCTTCTCTGGGTTTTCCAGCCGTGGAGTTTTGGACGGGGCAAAGCTTTAGGCACGTTAGCCTGAGCAGCTCAGCGACCGCATGGCTATAGTAAAACACTGAGAATGAAACCACAACCATATTTAACACAGCAGCTACAATAAACAAAGCTTTTAAAATCGGTCATTGGGCTGAGGATGAAAGTGACGCCTACCTGCACAGCTCCCAATGAAAACTACAGGAATCGTTCTGAGCAGCAGCCCAGGACAGGTTAATGAGGCTGTGTTTACATCCTACAATTGGTCTCATTTCCTTGTAAAACACATGACATCAATAAACAGCCAGGAGTGAGTTTGGGCTGATTCACTGATTATGGGAAATAAGCCACTAATCACATTTTAACAGGAGCCTCATGGACCTACTGTAAATATAAGCAGAGCATGAAACATTGAAAAGGAAGAGAAAACTTACACCACGTTGTCCCTTTCTGTGGCACAAGCTCCCACAGCCTTTGCTACATTTACAAGCAGAGCCTGGTTAAACGACACAGCGCAGATGTTGGGTCAATAAAAGAGTTTGAGCAAGAACTGCAGGAAGAACCAATGTTATATACCTGGTTTGTTCCATTGAGCAGATTAATGAGAGCCCTAATGCCCCCACTGTTGCAGATGGTGGCCTTGTTAGCTGGTATCTGAGCAAATTGTCCCAGAGCTCCCACTACATTGACCAGGACCTCTTCAGGCTGGTCAGTCAGCAGACCAATCAGGATTTGCAGAGCTTTGTACTCCTGGAAGCTTTGGGGGAACAACAACCAGAGATGATTGCATTAGAACAGAATTAAGCTGCTTTGATGCATTTATTACATAAACTGGACAACTAACATGGATCAAGAGTCAATACAACAGATCTTGTTGCTCTTGAGAGAGAAGACAAAAATGTGAAACAAAACTGAAACTAGTTTAGTTTTCAACCCAGAGACCAAATTAATTCTAATGACCCAGTGATTTGACAGCTAGACTAACAGTGTGTCTCCTGAACCTGACTCTGTACAGAGCTACATGACCATCAGATGGCTGGGTCAAAGCTAAAGCTTGTTTTCCCTTCAGTAACATCAGCATCTTGCTGTAACTCACAGGACAAACTACGGCTCCTCACAGCCGTCCCTCGTCTTCGCTTTGCAGAACCAAACCTTGGAAACTCTTCCTCCGTCTTTAACGGTGTGATTTTGCCTTGTTTGCCTTCGCTATAGAGTAGTAAACTATAGTCAACATGCAGAAGGGATATAATGTGGTCCACTAAAACCTCAGCAACCCTCTGGTGCACAGTTCATTTCTCTGGCTGCTTTTATTCCCAGTTACGGTTGCTGGCATCATAGCCTGCCAGCTATTGTAGACGGTGAAGGTCACTTGGTTCTGGTCAGGGTCAACTGGATCACAGCCTCTTCTTCAGAGTGAAGACATTGCTAATGGACAGAGGAGCTGCCAGTGTTGACTTTAGTCCAGTTCAGCATCATGAACAACAAAGGTCTTCCTGCATCGTCTGAGGTTTCATCACTATTCTACAATGATCTTGTTTTGATAAATCAACACTGTGTCATGTCTATTTCTGTCAGGTCCAGCTGAGGTAATTGTATTCTGGCAGGAATGTATTCTGGACACAAAGCTGCCTGAAGCAGCTCCAGCTGAAAACACAGGCCTCTGCATGGCTGGAGGCTCATAAAGCCTGTGAGAGCAGACAGGAACCACAGAGGAGCTTCTGTGTGAGCAACATGTTTTCATCTGTAGTCTTTTCTTCACCAATTCATCATTATAAAGAATTAATAAATGCTTTTCTACTGTGATGACTATGGGATTCAGAGAAGGTCCAGGTGACATTAAGACGTTTCAGGGACCCTCAGATCTCCAGCAACGACCACAGAAACCTGACAATCATTAAATCAACGAGGAATATAAAACGCATCAATCTATCAGAGCAGAGACCAACATGGGGAAACTCTGGGCTGCAGTCGGATAAAGAGAAGAATCATTTAAAGATGAGATTATGTTCTGCTCATGGTCGGCCTGCAGCAGAACTGAGGTGGAAGGAAGCCAGCATGTGGAAGCAAACTTCACAATCTTGACCCAAACGTTGCTGCTCTGGCAAACAAACTCCAAGACTTGGCAGTCCCCACTTTCCCCTGCAAACTTATTGCCTCAGCCTTTTGTTAAAGCCCTTTTACAGCATTGCTGTGTGTCTATAACACCTCTGTCCACAGACCAAGAGGACACATCTGGACACAACTAAAAATCTGAGCTGAATGTTTCACTGTTTCTCAGTCCTCAGATTTGATTCAGAGCCTTGTCCTTGGTACAGTGAGAGGCCTTTAAAAGTACAAACTGTGACAATGAGTTTTTTACACATTTATGTTTCAGGACATCAATCATTTCTCATTTCATTCCTTCATTAAATCAGTAAAGGTTTAACATTTGCTGCTACTTGTCTCAAATCCACAAGACCTCCATTCTGTCTAGACCAAATAAATCAGTGACTAAAGTCAGACTGAATCCTGTCTGCGGGAGATGAATTTAACTTGATCAAAGACAGAAAATCTCAGACTGCTCCAGTTATTACAGCAAACTAAAATCTTCTAAAAGGACTTTCTTTTTCTGTGAATGATTCTGAAAGGAGGGTAGAGCCTTAGAGCCTTGTTTCATTAGCAGCCTCTGTTTTCCTGTCAGTAATGCTTTAACTGCTTCACTCACATTCTGATCAGAGCCTCAATAATCCTGAGAGAACAAAAATAAATGACATGTTTCAGTGAACATCAACACATCTGCACAACATCATTCTGGTTTCACCTCAAAAGTCGGCCATGTTAGCAAACAGTCCAAAACAACAACATGCGACAGTGAAACTCTACAAGATGAGACGCTTTTATTCTGAAAGGTTGTTCAAACGCTGCACAAAGTGTTCTTACCATTTCTGACTGAGTTGTTACTAAATCTGACGATTGACTAATCCATCATAATAATTGTTGCTATTAGAGTTATCGTTAGCAATAGAGTAACTATTTTACCAAGCAAAATATGTTTGAAGGAGTGTGTGTGTTCTGGCACTGGGTGTATTAAGCTGCCACATTTTATAACAAGAAGCTGCTTCATCATCATCATCCAAGTTGGACTTTAACTGGTCCATGTTCAGCCATTTGGTCAGTTCTGATCCAGGAAGTGATGACGGATCCTTCTGAGAGCTGCTGAGGACTTTTCTTTTTCCTTTTAGAACTTCACAGCCGTTTTGAGCCAAACATTATTTTAGATTAAGAAAAGTGTTTTCACAAAATTTCACTTCACCTGAAGCCTTCAGCTTCATATTTGTTATCATAAAATGCGTAAAGGCCAACGAAAGAAGAAGTTGCAGATTGATGAATGTGTTTCTGCATGTGGGTTCCTCATTACACTCTCAGAGTCACCCTGAAGAAGAAAATAAATGTGGATCAGTCAGTCTGTCAAGGCCTCAGTAGTGGAAACGTTTAGGGCTGCCAGGACTCAGGCTGAGGGTTTGATTTATTTTACAGGGAAAATTACTGACTTAAGACTCATCTGACACTGAAGTCCGAGTCAGGAACCATTCCAACCAGGCTAAATGACACTTCAATAAATCTAGCCTTCCATGACTAATGATTAAAGGTCCCATCAGCTCTCTGACATTAAAAATGTCTCCAGGCTGATTTCACTGTGATCCCGACTGGTGCAGTTCTAACGGGCCTTAAACGACATGACTGAGGCCTGTAAAGTCTGCACATCTGCCTGATCCACTGTTAACAGAGGAAAGTCTGAAATCTAAAAGTAAACACGCGCATCACAGAGTAGAGCTGATAGAATCTGAACATTTTACACCAATAATCTTCTAACTGCATAAACCAAGAAAGGATCCGACAGAGGAGAGTGGAAACAATGACATAGTGAGTCGTGACTAAGTGACAGCTGCATATAAAACTCACATATGAACTGATGGAACAGAGCTGCAGCAGGCTAAACCTCCTGTTCTGGGTCCATTGTGTTCATTCTGCTGTGAAGCATCAGCTCAGCAAGCAGAGGCTCCAAAGGTTATTGGCACATGGGGATGGAATGTCTAATTCCTATTAAACCTCTTTCACACAGAACTGTATCAAACGCTGCTCCAGTGAGCGGGTCGAGATTTGTTGAAGTCATTCTGACCTGTTATCCCCCCCCAAAAAAAAATCACCAAAGAAAGGCAAAGAAAATGTGTTCTGCATGTTTAACATGGTGTTTTAACACGTATCTCCAGGACTCCATGGAGGGACAATAAATAGCAAAGATGCATGCATACATAGCTACGTTCTCCATGCTGATTGAACATTTCCAAATGGCCCCGGTGGCAGCAGCCAGGAGCTGCTTGTTTTCTGCTTTAGCGAGCAGTGAAACCAGAGGCTGCAGGCCATGGTGGTTGCGGACCAGATCCCGGGTCAGTTTGTCTTCTGCACACTGTGAAGCAAACGAGAGCTCTGAGAGAGATCTGCAGTCTGGCTCTCATCAGGAACCACAGAGATCAGGTGTTTGTATCAATGAAGGGCCTTAGGTTCAAATAAAGCGATCTCTATTTTCACCAGGATAAACTTCAGAGCACTGCGCAGAGCAGAAGACAGAAAACCACGTACCTTAAATATCGCACTGGCACAAAGCATCTGGAGCTCCTCGTTGTCACTTCTCAGGTTTTTCACCAAGTCCTCCACCATCCCTTGATTTTGAATAGCAATCCTGTACTTTTTCTGTAGGTACAGACACAAGCATGAATAAATATTCAAATACATCGTTTACTATACTTGCTTATACATCATCAAAAATTCCATTGCCTTTAATTTATTCCACATTTTAAATAAAAATTGATCCTGATCTACTTTTTATTTACTTCTTGATAATAGTTGTCAGTTGAGACGTCATCTGATCCGATGCAAACATGCTTCTGATCACACAGGTTCAGCACTTAAACCTCACTGTGGACGCTCTGTCGTTTCCTGACCTTTGAACCTGACTGCTTGAAGCTGACCAAGCCCTCCACCATTTAAAACTGAGGATTTCGCCAAATGGCTTTAAATGTCGCTCCCGATCCAAACTGCAGCCAGACTGACTGCTGTGGGGAAACTGAACGTCTCCAGTACACAGGGAGAAAGAAACATTTCATCTAAGGAGTCGGAATGTCCCGTTTTTACAGTTTACACTAAAAAAAAAGTTTTATACGTTTTAGATTTTTGTCATTAAAATGTCAAATAACTTCGACGTTGGAAATTCACTGTTATCTGTACGTCCAGGCATACCTTTAAAGTGTCATCATCTGTTGGAGTTTGTTTTTTATTTGTCAGATGTGGTGTTCAGAATTTGTCTCATTCATCGGTTTTTATAATCTCAGAGTTCAGATATGTTCTGTTTGGCTGTTGTGTTTTAATCCGTGTGGTTGTTGCTGTTTATTTTGCTGTGCAGCCACCCGAACCTGGTTCCACTAATCACCTCCTATGCATTGTAAGTCTGCCGGTTTCTGTTACATCTTTGCCAGATTATGCAGTTGGACAACAAACTGTTGTCCAGTTTCCATTTGAGTCCTGGAACAACTAACACTTCGAAATTTTTCTGTTCCAAAACAGCAAAAAATATTTAAAAAAATATCACATATGTTTTACATATCCAATAAATATTTAACGACAAAATTTAATCAGTAAAGGTTTGTAGTAAGCTTTACTAGATTAAGTTGCATAGGTCAAAAATAGAATAATATGAACCTGAATCTCAGTGATTATTTACAGCAATGACCATTTCACAGAATCAGATTACAGCAGAAGAACAACTTTACTGGACACAGAGGCTCTCCTCACCTGTGAGGCACATTCCTGAAGGGTTCCCACAACAGGGATCACCATGTCCTCACGTGGCGACCTGAGCAGGAATCCCAGCAGAGGAATCCCCCCAGCTTTACGAATGGCCTCCCTGTTCTTGCTGCTTTTGCTGAGGCTCCACAGAGCCGCGGCTCCACAGCGGGCCACCTCCAAATCCATCTCCACGACTTCTTCCAGTGCACCTGGGTAAGGCAAGCAGTCCAGCAGCTTCACCTGATCAGAAAAGAGGATCCCAGATATTCAAACAACTCAGACAGGATGCCAGGATCTCCCTGAGGTCTGCGTCCTACTTTGAGGTGATGATGGAGGGTTTCAAATGGGAACAATAAGTAGTTAGCCATGATTAAGGGTGTGATTAGAACTCTTATTACCGTCGGCTGTGCAGGGATGAAAAGAGCAGAGATGCAGGAGAGGAAAAGTAGCAGGACAGATGCTGATGTTAGAGCTGAAAAGCCCAGTGTGACGGTTATGACCTGCAGAGTTTGAACCAGTGACAAAGCTATAACACACTGCACAGTTCAAAGGTGGAACAGCATGAAAGGAATCCTCCTTGTAAGCAACTTACATATTGAGCACATTTGATTTGGACCTGAGCAAAATATTAAAAATATATTTAATTATTGCTACTGCTGTTGACAAACAGGAATGCATGTCAGAGGATGGAGGAGACATTCTAGCTGCTTTCCTCAGCACCCACTCTAGTGCTGTCTAACAATGGATGGACCCCGTCAAGCATCTGTTGTGCACCACAGGGTGAGAATGGAAACATTTTAGAAGTCTTACACTTTCAAGAAGAAGTGATGTACAAGAGGAAATGAAGAGAAGTTGAAATTGTTGGACCATAAAGCTTTTAACAGCTGTGTAATGCTGCCATTCCGTCCTATGACTTTGTGGTAGTAGAGAGGGCAGGACAGCTGTCCGAACAGTACAATACCAGAACCAGGTCAGCTTTCAGTTTTCTCATGTTACACTGCGGTTTGTTCGTGTTACACTGCAGGCTTTAAGGCAGGGGTGCCCAAAGTGGGTCCTCGAGGGCCGGCGTCCTGCACGTTTTAGTTCTCTCCCTGGTTTAGCACATCTGCCTCAAATGATGGCTCATTAGAAGGTCTAAGAAGAACATTGATTTGCTGAGGAGGCTGTTTCTACCAGTAGAAACTAAAACATGCAGCTTGCCAGCCCTCAAGGACCCCCTTTGGGCACCCCTGCTTTAAGGTGACCTATTCTGAACAGGTTACGATAAGTCTGTGGGCTATTCGAAACAGGTTTGTTTTACCTTTCCTTTTTGTTGCACAAATATCATTCGTATATAATGACATTTAAGTCTGCTCGGTTCTACCTACTTTGAGCTCCTCTCAGAATGAGCTATTTTAGAGCCTCTTGTCACTTTAAATCCAAATATGCTGCTGTGGTGACTATGCTCCCCTAACTCAACATTTACACTCCCAAGTGAAAGTGGCTGCAAACAGATGTATAGTTATACAAACACAGAGGAAGTGAAGCCTCCTGCACAACCAACAAGAATGCAACAAGTGTTTTCTGAATGGTGAGTTAACAACAAAATAGTTGTCTTTTCCAGTAGCCATTGCACAAATGGAAAATGTGCTGAAGCTAAGCATGGATTACAGTTGACGGACTGGACTCTACAATGGTTGGAGATTTTGGTAACCGTTCGTTTTCCAGAAACCTAAAAACATTCATTCATTGATACAAAGGAGCTGGGGGTTTTTTCTTTAAGAGGTTGGACTGTCTTATAGGCCCGAATGGAGGCACCCAAAAAGAAGCAAACATCCATCATTCCGAGCAAAGACTCACCAGTTTCCTGATTCCTCCATGTATCCTCACCGTCCTTCTTGCTTTTCTGAACTTAGCCACATGTGCAATGGTCTCAGAGGCCAAGGCCTGCAGCTCCTTCACTGGCGAGTCCAGGTTGCCCACCATCCTCTGCAGGCCTCTCATGTTTACAATGGTCTGTCGGATGATGACGTTCTGGCTGATCTTTGACAGGATTTTTAAAGATCCAATCTGATCGAATGACGCGTGGGGAAAAAAAAGAAAGAATTTTTACTTAAAAACTGTGCTGAAACAAGAATGTATAGAAGTCAAACACTCAGCTGTATTTCCAATAAAAGTAGGCAAAAAGTCAGAATAGAAGCAGTTCTGCACTGAATGATCATTCCTGCAATGTGCAGGTTGAGTCCTTGGTCCCTCGCAATTACTGTGTCTCAAGAGAAAGTTGAGGGATTGAGCTCCGAATGTCACATGACTTTATAGGGTCACTGGCAGATCACCAGACACTTTGTTGTAATTTTGTGACTTTGAAGAATCTGCTCTGGCTGTCAAACCATAGTTCGTTGCTGCTTTTTAAAAAGCAGTCAAACGTGTCATTCTGGTGAATAACATTCTGTGTCTTTAACAGCCTGCTCCCTATACCAACACTCCTGTTGCGCCAACTAAAACTCATACTGACACGTAGCAGTTCTTGTCATGACTGCAATCCATCCAGGGCCCAGCATAAGCAAAGTTACTCACTTTGCTTCTGATGTCCGTAGTATCCAGCAAGTTAAGGAGGAGCTCCAGCCCACCTAAGTCCAGGATGGCCAGTTGGATGACCTCCTTCATTAGATCAAGATCCATTATGGCACAGAGAACAAGCACAGTGGCTGTCTGGTCTGCTGCCTAAAAAGACGTTTATCAAACAGGAAAAAAGAAAAATGAAAGAGAACATTCAAGGCAAAAGGTGATGCAGTGCTCATAGTATTACTCTGTGTGTGGCTTCTTCTCTGATTCACTTCGACTGGATGTGTTTGGTTGTTCCTGCAGGCTCGTACGTAGCTGTGTGCTGGTAACCACTGAGGGAAACATTTATTCTGCAGAGAGACTGAAGCTCCTGGACCAGAACCTGACACTGTGTTGAATATTGGGTTTAAATGCTTGTTGTCTTGAAGTTATTATCTTTAGATCTAGAGTCAGCACACAGCTTCAGTCAGAAAGTGGTGATCAGGACTCAGACCTGAACCGCCAGAGCAACAAATTCAGTCTGTCACCTGAAAAGCATTTCCAGGATTATAAAATCTAATTCACTGATTGATTGTTATGCCTCATAGCTAAAACTGAGTGAGTATCATCAGTAGGAACAAACATAGAGATGCGGAATAAATGCGTTTTCTTGAATCGTCAATAATCTAATGTTTATTTTCAAACAGGCTCATCAGTGGGGATCTATATCCAGAATCTCAGTTGTGTGATCAGATCTTCTTCATAGAGCAGTTCTTTGACATTGCAGGACAACAGGAACATGTGTTCTCCATATCATGAAGCTAAAACCCAAATGTGAACCATTTGCTCATTAACAGCAGTGGATCTACTGCTTCCTTCTAACTCTTCAAAGGATTTGCTGGGCCAGCTTCATGCCTTGTAAAAACAAGAAAAAAATGTGATGTTCGGGTGCGATAGCTGGGAAATCAGAAAACAGATCATATGTTTTCATTTTCAGACGCTTTGGTCTGGAGGGATTGTCGACATTCTTTAAAACATCGACACCATCTGAAGTCTCTTATGATGAAGGGTTTCTGACTTTCCTTCAGAAGGATCAGAGCAGATGCTCCGAGACGAAAACATCCAACCACTATCCAACCTTAGAAGAAATGATTCAACTCAGTGTAAACTGTTTAAAAGCTGCATCGATGCTTCCTTTGTCCTCAAGTGTCTACTGTGATTTATTTAACTTTTAACCATCTTTGTTTACAGAGCTATAACAATCAGATTTGTTTTTATTAACAATAACAAACCTGTTTCCATGTTGCTGAGCTTCCATTGAAAGAAGATCAAAATAAGTTAGACAATAATAACCTCTGTTGCCATGGCATTAAACTTGATGGTTATAGAAGATCTACTGAAGGTTTAATAAAGATTTTAAAAAAATGAAAGAATCTTCTTGGAGGTCAGATTGTAATAATCTTTGGGGAAATGCACAAGGGTAAAGGAAACAGCATTAGCATGAGTTGGTACCGAGGCCCTGAAGGAGTCGACACACTGAGAGAGTAATAGTGTCCAGGATAAAGCTTCTAGGGCTGTTAAAATATGCCGAAATAAAGCAGAAGCTGTCAGTAAAAGTAGCACAGTGACACAGTTGGTAGTTGGTAACAAGAAGGTCCTGGGTTTGATTCCTGGCTCAGTGTCTTTCTGCATGGAGTTTGCATGTTCTCCCTGAGCACTAGGGTTCTGTCCAGGTACCACAAAAACATGACTGTCAGGTGGATTCATCTCTCTAAATTCTCCTTAGTCGTGTGTGTGTGTGCATGATGGACACAACCCCACAAGCGTGTTGGATAATGGACGGATGTGAGCCTCATGAAGATTCCTTCCACATGTTGCTGCTTCTCCCCCTGCAGGTTTCTCTCCCTGAGCTGCTAACAGCAGAAGCCTCCACGTGGCTGAATGAAGGTCTTCTTGTAATCGGGTTCCTCTGGAGCTGCAGCTGGGATTCTGCAGGCACAGTCTGACCTGCTGCAGCTCCAGGCCAATAAATCACAGCACTAAGGATGTGGAGCAGGAATGAGGAGAGCAGCACTTCCAGTGAGGCCTGTTGACCTTTTATGCAATGCTTTTCTGCACGTGACCTGAACATGTTGCAAGAAGAAGTGAACATCTGCGTTAAGTGTGGTGCTCCGATCTGCAGCAGTGGGTTGGTGACAGATGAATGCAGGTCGCTGACAGAACTTTGTAGATCTTAATGTCAGAGAGGAAACCTGGCAGAGTTTGAACTGATGAAGACAGATCAGAATTCAACCTGCAGGGTCAGAGTGAAGGTCACCCAGTAACAAGAACAACCCAGTATCTGGATGCTGCAGAGGAAGGATGCTGGTAGAACTGGACAGAATGAATGGTTACTAGATGTCCAATAAAATAAAGCTGAATCATTTAATATTTATCAGTGTCATAAAAGGAGTGAAGATCTAGTCAGGTCTTTGAGTCGAGAAATGTTTTGTTCACAAGAAGAAAATTATGTCATCATTGAACTTGTGAGAATAAATAATTATTAGAAAAAAATAAAACAAACCATCAGATGTTATAGGACAACATACTGAGACAGAAATGAGCTTCTGGTGAGAAACCTGCTGCTACTGACTGCTTTATGGATTAGCTTTACTGCAGCAATCAGTCATGAAGATCTAAGAACAATGCAGCAGTTCTGCTTCTGGCCAGCAGAGGGAGGAAACCTTAATGAGGACACAGTTTGCATCAATCAGCTACTGTTAAATTCATTAGTTTAATGAAAATCTCAGCTCATATTGAAACAAGTTTAACATCATATTTAGATTGAAGCTTTAAAATCTTGCAGTAGTTCCACCTGCTGCATATTTCCTGTTAGAATAAACCTGTTTATAACAAGGATGATGAAATGAAGCTCATGCTTTAACACTGATGCATTAGAAACTGGAGAGGGAAGTGAGAATTATGTAAAACAAACACATGAATTCATGTTTGTCAGAAACTGACTTCAGTTTGCATCCTGGATGTTGTGAGAATCAACATGAGCCTCACAGAGGAACAGGTCTGCAGTCATACAGGTAGAAAAACAAACACTTCAGAGCCCTGGGCAAATATCCCCTCATAAACATCATTAAAACATCAAACAGATCATGCATGTGTCGCTGTGGCAAAGTGTTTCACTTTCTAAACAACAAGCAGCAGTCTGTGGTGTGAGAGGGGAAAAGATCTGCTCCTAAAATAAAACAGATATTTAATTTGGCTCTTGCTGACTGGCAGCTACTGATGGCGACAATATTATAAAACTGCAGTTCAAAGGTCATAAATAAATGCACTGTGCGGTTTCCAGACAGAAAGAAAGCGGGGGCATGTTTTTTAGAGCTACATGCATCTTTCTGCTGCAGGAAAACACAAAACCAAAACCCTAAAGCCATCAGCACAATCCTGATTCTAAATACACTCCACAGTGTGTTGATTTTATCTGAATGTTGCCTCTTTCACATCATTTACATCTCTTTGTTCCTCTGCTGGAAATAGTGAATTCCGCCTTAAAGACGGAATTTCCTTCCAATTATTTTCTATTTTCTTCAGCTAAAAATTCCCCTCACATAATTCCTCTTGACTGGAGAGTTTTCCACAAAACATTTCTTTGGCTGGAGTGAGCTGGGTCTCATTTAGCAACCAGCTCTGGCAGTCAGAAAAGAATCAGTTCCAACAGGACACCACAAAATTGTTTCCTGAACATCAAGCCCTTCAGCATTAAGCTATGAAGTTATTTTTACTGCTGAAGAATGAAGTGTGGAAGTTATTTCTAATATAATCTGTCTGAATGATCCCGTCTAGATAGCGTAGAAAAGGGACCAGAAAAAGGAGGAAGGAATCCTCAGGTATTTCCAGTCAGTCTCAGGCGTTGCTGCATCCTAATTAATATTCCCCATATGTCCTGTCAAACCTATCACAGATTTACTTATCTGTGGGTGGGCTAACAGGGATACAGCTGGCTGTTGGTACTGATGTGTCAGAACAACAAGAATCCAATCAAACAGTTCAAGAAACATCTCCATCCAAAGCAGAGCTTTAAATAGGAGCAGTTGACATTGATTTCCTCCGACATCCTTCAGTCACCCACTCAGATCTTGAGTACGGATCTAAACAGTTGGCGTGTTCTTATAGGAATCCAGGTTTTGGGAAGAGTTTTGATTGGAAGACAGATGGACAGAAAAAGAGCTCTGACTCTACCGCCTCTGGCCAGCTATGGCCTGCTTTGCCCGAGCTTAAAAACTCTCAACATTGGGATGAATTCTATCCGTGGAAGGAAACAACAGTGTTTTAGGTGATCTTGTCATACCTTCAGGTACTTCACGAGTTTCTGGACCTGCCAGTATTCAGAATGCAGTTCTACGCTGGTGTCAAGACGTCGCTCTGTCTGCTCGTCTTCCTCCTCACTGGAGCTGGAGCTCTCGCTGAAATGCTCCTCTGAGAAGGATGCTACTATGCTTCTCCTGAACACAAACAGCACATCCGTGACTGGAGATGATCACATATGCAGGAGCCGGACAGAGGATCCATTTCAGACAAAGGGATGGGCTGTAACATCGTGATTCATTCTGGGAGTTTAAATGGATAAACACGCTGGCCATCCCACACTAGAGCAACCCATTAACTATACTCATGTTTAAGTTTCAAGTTAGGACTTCTAGAAGGTCTAAGCAGCGGGAAAACACATCAGAATAATGTCACAGGAGGACTGCAGCTGTCATCATACAGAGAGCAAAGACTCGTTGAGCCATTTATGCAACCACAACTGCAGATGTTTCTTTAAAACTGCAGAGCTGGTTAGATCAGGAAAACTGGGCACTGTGGACCAATGAAATCTGCTCCCTGTTCAAATGAGAGGTGGTTCCCATGAACAACCAGATAGCATTTCCAGGGAGAAGATTATCAGAGAGAGGAAGCTCATCCAAGTGGTTTTCAGGATGCGGCAGATGAACACTCAAAGCTTCTCCAAAGCGACCAGGACTGTGGTGGGAGCTGATGTGTGGACTGACCCTGGTCTTCACTGAATAATGGCCAGCAAAGAAAGCAATCAGAGCTGGCAGTTTAAATCGACTTTGTTGATCCCACTAGTACAAGTAGCAAGGAACCACAGATGTGACACCTTCAGTTCCTTCTGTCAGCATCCAAATCCGATGCACAAAATACCACAGTCTTCAACATCAGATTTATTATTTTTAGAGTTGAACTGTTCAATATTTCATCTTCACAGTTAAAAGGTACAGAACAGTGGAAATACCTGACTGGTGTCTCCTAAGAGAGATGCCACTTAGGAGCAGCTCTGTCTTTTTTTTTTTTTTTTTTTTTACAATTCTTAATAATAATAAAACTGGATTTATAACACATTACATGTAAATCTCAAAGTGCTAGAAAATGCAAAAGCATTAGTCATTGTAAAACATAATAAAACCTCATTTAAAATGTCAATCATAAAATCTTAAAAACAAGTATGTTGTCAGTTCTTTTCAGGAAGAGTGGTACCCTGAGGTGCTTGTGAGTTTGTCCACAAGCAAGGACAATCTCGCTTGTGGATTGATGAGTGGTCGGTCCACTCATCAGCTCCCACCACAGTAGGACACCACAGTCCTGGTTACTGTCGAGAAGCTTCACTGAGTTTCATTCTAAGGCAGTGTTTCCCAACCCTGGTCCTCAAGGCACACTATCCTGCATGTTTTAGGTATTTCCTTGCTTCAGCCCAGCTGATTTCAATCGATGACTGATTGCAGTTTGCTGAACTACAATCAGATGAATCAGGCACATTGACGCAGAGAAATCTCTAAAACATGTAGGACAGTGTGCCTTGAGGACCAGGGTTGGGAAACACTGATCTAAGGAATGCCTTGACCGTGATCCAGGAGGCAGGTGGGTGCACCGGCAGAGGAGCGGTCTCCTGCTATAAGTCATCAGTTGAGAGAGCCAGTAAGGACGCAAAGTGGAGTGGTCCTTACTCCAAATCATTCTGTACCAGATGATCTGGTACAGAAGACACCCAAGAAGCTATTCTACATCTGGCAGATCAATATTAGAAAGATGAATAAACATTTCAGGAATTTTATTTCGTCAGGAAAAAGTAAAAGGTAAGAACAAGCTCTGTATTCTCCTGTTGTATTTTAAGAACCATGGTTTATTATATTAAAACGGAACAAAACAGAGGGAGCTTTGGTTCCTTCTTTGGGAACTGACTATCTCTTGTTTATTATGAATTTATTTCGATCGCCACCGCAGCTGCCACATGTCAACATTTGCTATAGTTGTTGAAATTACAAGCTCCAACGCCGTTGCTGCTTTCATTTAACAAAACACAAGCTTCTTTCTTCTGTGATGCTGTAAACTGGGAACATTTTCACCAGTGCAGCAAAAACTTTCCTTTCTACACCCAGACAGAGAAGTGATCATCTGTAGCACTTACCTCCTCTGGGAAGCTGTGAGTCCAATTGAAGATGCGGCTGTGATTCCAGGCTTGGCCTTGGTTTTGGATCCCTGACCTTTCTTCTCTGTGAAATCCTCTTCGTCTTCAACACTGCAATAAATTTCAAATAAGAGTCAATATGACTGCTTCTATTTTTTTTTATCATCATCATTACTTAACAATCTGAGACAAGGCTGGTACTTTTTATCCACTGAGATCGTTTCAACTTGAGCCAGTTTGTCCTCCACTGTGTCCACTTATCCAAAGCTCCAGCTGCAACAGCTCAGCTCTTTCTAGATCTATTTATCAGTCAGAGACCAGATGTGATTGCTGGGTTTTTTACACAACTTCTCTTGGTTTGGTGTCTGTGATTGGGCAGACAGGGTTTCCACACTGTGAAGTCTTTATTAACGCCGATCACTGAGCCATCAGGGATATTACCACTGATATTCATAAAGCATCCAATCATCTCTTCATAAAGCGTGACTGCTGGCAGGAATGCTGAGCAGATGTTGAGTGAGCTGGGCTTCGTTCTGCTAAAAAGCTCCTCTGCGCTGACAGAGGTATCACTGCCTAGCTCTCTTCATGGTCGTCTGGTCAGACTTAAAGCCACTTCTCTTACATCACTTCTCACTTACCCATGTATATGCAGCACACCAAGATTCCTCCATCTCTGACTTGGTTCACGTCTCTTCCTGCCATACAGATTTTCCTGTAGTCTCTCCCACTCTCGTTCTTCGGGCGTCTTGGGTTGGGTTTGTTCTATTTCATAAACCACGTGTGCCAGCTGAATACTCCTACGAGGTTTCTGCTCGACAAAATACTGATGGTGACAGAAAAAGACAGAAGCTAAAAACTCAGATCAAAGATTCCCTTTTGTCAAATCTAATAAATCTAAATGGAACAAATCTGTAAAATATGTGTAAAACTCAGCAAATGTTGCTTATTAAACCAAAATGGTCAATTTGGTTCCTGCTACTTGTAAAATGTGTTCTGAATATTGTCCCAACCAACAGCAGAGTTTCATTGTCGGACAGAAAGGATATTAACCCTCCTGCTGTCTTAAGAGTCAGGGTAATTTAGACCGCACAAGTTTATTACTTTGTGCACGGTCTGGCGAGGTCGCACTGACCCCATGTGCGCTTTTACGAGGTTTTTTTTGTGTGGTTTCGGAAATTGATGGTCTGACGGGGCAATGCCGTTTCCCCGCTGTTCGACCGTGACATTTTCTGTGCTCCTCATGAGAGTCACACTGAGACAGCAGGAGAGTTAATGTCTAAATGAAAATAACAGAGCAGTTATTAGAGGCAAACGAGAAACCCTCAAGTCCCATAAAATCCCTTGTGAACAATCTGCAGGCCTGCATCAGGACTGGGTCTTTACTGAGGAACTGGAACAAAAGAACACGTTCCCAAAGCTTTCAAAAGCACAAATCCCTCTTTAATTGCTAAATGAACGACATCAAAACGTCTCCCGTTCTTCAGAATCCAACCAAAAGCTCCCAGCTCAGCTCAGACTGAGCTGCTGTTCTTCAGGTCTGGTTCTGGTTCTGGAGGATTTGAAGTTCTAACAGCAAACTTTACAGCCTGTAGAAAAATGCCAATGTGCCTGAATGAATGGAGAGCAGGTCACAGTTTAATCACAGACACCTGCTTCTGCAGGAACAGCTCAGACTCTGATTGGCTGTCAGGAGCTGCACGTTGTTAAGGGCAGGGAAAGAATGAACGTGTTTGTCTGCAGGTTGGGTTCACCATCAGCTGGAGCCATGCTCGGCCCATCGTCTCTCATTAAACACAAAGTGACTCGCGACTGGAAACATACAAGTCAATTCGCCCAACCACAGACTAACAGGCAGACTTTATTAGGCTAACCAAGTTTCTGTAATTCTCTTATATGTGAAATGGACAAGAGCCATGTGTTTGCTGAAGGAAACACTCCCTAGAATAAAATCAAACTCTGTTCCAGATGCTTTTAAAACACTGTAAGTGAGAGTGATGTTGGAGGGTTCTGAACACTAGAACCTATTTTATTGGTAGGTGTCCCAACGTCCCTCTGGGATCCTCTGGTCCAGCACTGATGGTTAAACTTCAACAACAAGCAGACATGTTTGGAGATCAGCTCTGGTGTCTCTGGCTGCTGCTTTGTGGGTTTGAGCTTCTGCTTTGAGCTGCAATGATGCAACTTTGTTTCCTCAATTAGAACCTGAAGAGAGCCTGTCCGTAAGAATCACTGTGATTCCTAAATGTCTCCCAGATATGATGCTTGTTGTTCCATTTCACTAGAATCATCAGCAAACAAATGCTTTAAAATATCCTGCAGAGATAAAAGCTAAACTAACAGGACAGTGAGCTGGATGGATCAAAACAATGAAGGAATCTAAGGGGAACAGATCCAGACAATGATTTGTTCCACCACAGACTCCTTCACAGTTAGTTTTACTGCAGCTCTACATCACTTTTATCTTCTTCAGGTTTTAGGCATCACCCTCCACACAGAACTCATAAAACATTAACGCCTAAGCGTCTTTTTTTAATCGTGGCTCTGTCTGGCATTGCTCATTGGTTTGTTGAAGTCTCTACTAACCCCACAGCTACCTATGGTGACACCTTCAAGTCTGTCCACAGCTGAATGAAATGAACTGAGCATCAACAGGTGAACATAGGCACACGTCTCAGCCTGGAGGAACTCCTCGATTCTTTATCCTCTCCTTTCTACTCAGTCAGACTTTCATCTTTTAAAGGTTTTCCTTACGGGATGTCATACGCTCTTTGGCTCCTTTTCAACCCGATACTTGAGCAAATTAAAAAAAACAGCAGCCTGTCTTAGAAACCTGCCTGTGAAGTTCTCATTTGTAGTGGTCTAAATGTTCTGTTATGTGTAAATCCAACATGGCTTCCTTCCCTCTGCTGAGATGCCTTTACAGATGAGCCATAGGTAAGTGTGAAGGTTTTAACCAACAACTTGTCTGCAAAAACTGGATGGGTACAAGGACTGAGAAGAAAAAAGAAAAGATCCGCAAACAGAATCTCTGAATGATCCTATAATGCTTATAACATCTCTGTAGAGGCATATTCATTCTCGCTGATGTATGACAGCAGTAATAATCAAACCAAACATAGTGTTGTTGCTTGAGACACAGATTATTCTTTTTTTTTCTTCCTCCACTATACATCACAGTATTTAGAAATCAAATTAAATATTGTTATGACAATCTCCATTTATTGAGTGTTACATCATTAGTAAAACGATTTTTCTAAAAATGAGCTTTCCTCCACTTTAAAACCAGAGCTGATCCTCAGAAATCAGGTGAAAAGAAAACGAAAGAATGAAAGAAAACTTCGTGCATCCGATGATCCTGTGATGATGGCACGTTTTCCATCAACAGTGTGAGTAAGAGAATCCAAGATCACATTTCTAAATGATTAATAGAGTTTTTTAAGAACAGATGGAATCCATTATTTAGGTCATCTGTTATGTTGTCACATTACTTCAGTAGGAAATAGCACTACTGAATGAAACATATTTCAGTGTCTGGAAATGAGAAAAACGTCCCTCTACGTTATGTGTGTATATTGGCCTAAACGAGCCTTTACTGTTTTGACTGAAGTTGGAAGAAAGCAGATCAGAAACGTTTCAACTTTTCGACGCCAGCAAGCTACTGTTGCTGGCGTACTGACTCTGTTCAGTACCAGCAGCAGCAGGGTTCAGATCGAAGCTTCTTCGATCTGACAGAGGAATTATTCATCCCCAAAGAGGTTTCAGAAAAGAGCTAAAAAAAATTTTTTTAAAAAGACGTGTTGGTGTGTAAGCTTAGAAGCATCTTTTCCACTGCACCTGTTTTCTCACGTTCTCTTCAAAATGTGGCGATACCGTCTTTAGAAGTGTCGCTATATCTTCATAAAAATCACTTCGTCTCTCATAGAGATTCTCATCTTCTTCTTTGTCCAACCCCTGTGGTAAAAGCATGCAACAAAATATGATCATTAATTATAATAAAGCAGTGATGCAATCCAACCAAACAGCTAGAGCCTCTACCTGTCGGCACGTCAAACACTTCGTTTCTCTTTCCTAGTTTAATTAATGCATGAAAACTGAAAATTCCAGCATTTCTTTGTCTGCAAATGCATCACCAAACAACCAATTCTTCGATTCACTTTTTGCTTCCAGTTCAGTAAAAATCAGATAATGGATAATGTGAGCTAGAAAAGGGGATAATCTGGTGATCCTTTCAGTTTCTGACAGATTCAAAACTCTGATCTCGATCAAGTAAAGTGCAGCACATTGATTCATGACCAATTTTAATTAAATCAAAAACTGCACTTTAAGAAACTGATTAACCTGACCTGAAAAACAGTTTTAACTACAGTCAACAGCATCGTTTCACTGCCTGATGCTCCTGCTCTTACCGCATTAACAAAGACTCCGGCGGAGCTGCAGGTGATGTACAGGGCCTCGGTGTCACATGGCTCAATAATGATGTAACAAATCTCACCGAGCAACTGTCTCCAAGGTGGAGCGCGACAGCCGTTTGGAAATTCATAGTCTGAAAGAAAAAAGAAGCACACTATATTTGAGCATACGGGGCCCATTTATAACCTGCAGGAATCTCCCAGCAGACGTCCTACGGAGGAACTGAGGAGGATGGGAAGTCAAAGGAAACCCAGGATGGAAACAGAAGCCTGGGAAGCTGCTGGTGATAAAATAGAAGCTCTGAGGAGAGCAGCTCTGGATCATGAATCACACTTTCATTTCTAATGTAAATCATCCACTAAGAACCTCGGTCCCACAGTTACACTGCCCCACTTCAACCTCAGCTAGGAGAGTATTTTGAATTGATGCTGCTGGAGAGCAGAAGGACCTGGAAACTTATGCTGCTGCATGCTTTGTTTTCAGCTAGACAACAAGCATCTGCAGCCTAAAGACTCTGTAAACCAGAATCTGTCAGATAGAATGACCTCCATGTTGGCTCCAGCTGCAGAATATTAATATTTGTGTTATGGAATAGCCAGCATTCGTATTAACCGTGAGATGTGAAGAAGATTCCAACCTGATGTGTATCTCAGGTCCTTCAGCAGCCTCTTCCCCCCTTCAGTGCAGTACTGCTTCAAGAACTCCACTTCCTCCTCCACTGCAGTGGCTAAAAGGTTGACTTGTCTGGAGTCAAAATGTAGAAAAATAAACACAGATCAAAGATCCAGTCTCATTCATTCATGGTGCAATCTCTTATAGTGCTGCCTGTTTCCTGTTCCTGTCAGCAGATCAGTGTGAATGAGGACAGCAGTCGTGGTCTGATGGAATGTGAAGATGTGTCTAAATACAGAGAGAGATGTACTCACTTGTCTATTTCTGCAACAAACTTGTTGAGGATCTTTTCCTCTGTGTTTTTGAGCAGGACAAACAGCTTGATTCTGATGTCTAACTCCAGAGCTGAGAGGTCTTCCACTGATGTGTTGACGAGACGCCGACCAACAATCTTAGCCATGAGGTCTCTATTTTCTGGACACAGAACAGATCAGACTTACAGAGTCAAACGCAAACCATGATAGTTATTATTTTACACTGCCAATACCCTTGGCCTATATTGTATTGTATGTGTTCACACACACTGAAAAGAAGTTAACATTTCATCCCCAGAGCACAGGAAATAAGTTCCACCTTCTTTTCTCAGACAAATACTGTCCATATTACCTTCTGTGTCTGTGGTGCTAAAGTGAAAAGCTATCAATGAAAAACTGACAAAGGCAGCAAAACTGGGTGCTTGCAGAGCGTCAAAGAAATGAGATCAGGTGGTGACGGAGGCATGCTGGACAGCTTGGAATGGAAACATTTACCTTCTAGACACGATTGGACCTCTTGACGCTTCCTGTCATCTGCCAGTTGCAGCAGTTTAGAGAGCTGGGTGAAGGTACGAACGGAAACAGAAGGTGGAAAAAACTGCAACAGTGGCGTCCCTTCACTGTCTTTTTCAAGGGACTTTACACCTATGGAACTGCGTGGGAAATAAGAGAAAAAGAAAAAAAACGGGTCACCTACAATTTTGGAGAAAACAGGCAAAATTTCATCCAGCAGACAGAAATACTTTTCATCTAAACAATATTGAAATGAGTGAAAAATTAAAGCTTGACTTGTTTAACTTTAACTGGACACGCTGGCTACAAAAGTCCACTATGGTTTTCTCATAATCAATTACTAAAAGACTTGAAATAACCAAAAGGTTTTTCACAGTGTGTGAATATTTAATACTGTTGGGAGTATTTCTCCACTACACACCTGGGAGGTTCAGTGTCAATTGCACAATAAAAGCAGTCCAGAACATCTGATGATATAAAAATGGAACCTTCTCTGTTTCACTGAAGATGAAAAAAGAATGAATTGCAACAAACTCAGTTATTCGGCTGCTGCTTTGAACAGAGCCCAGGAAAACAAACTTTCTGAGACTTTCTTGACACCAAGAGGCTGTCTGAGTGATGACAGCCTGCCTCAATGACCCAGATAATAGTGAGAGCTACAGGCAGTTCATCATTAGACCAACCTGGTGATGTAGTCGTCTTTGAAATCAGATTTCGCTAAAGTGGTGTTCCACTGAAGCGGCTCCTCAAACACATGCTCTGCCTCCTGCGGGTGCCTGGAAACAAAATTCTCCACGTAGTTCAGGATTTGCGTCACTAAAAAGTCGTTCAGTGGAGTGGGCATCATTTTGCTGCAGCTGGTCCACTGGGCCGCCTTGGTCAATAGGAGCCCCATAGCGCCTTCTGAAGGTCAGAAATAGAATAAACTGGAGTAAAAACTCGAGTGTCGCTTCCGTTCAGTATCAGTGTAAATAACAGACTCCTGACGAAAGAACTTAAAGCTGAGACGCTGTTTTCCGAGTACTTCAACGATAAAATACTGCAGGACATTAATATTAATATGAGCTATTTCTGGTTTTGCGAGTCTTTTGTAAGGTTACCTATAGCTTAAGCACCGGAACATTGTGCGTTTGTAAAACACAGCAGATAAAATAAAACGAGGACCTGTGAGTTGCAGTTAGGACCGTTAGAGAGCAGCTAGTAGCATGGACACTCTAAGCTAGCTCAACTTCTCCACACATAAAGCAGCTGGTGCTCAATTATCTTTGAAAAACAAACTCAGATACTCATCTGGAGGCGGTCTGAACACAGCAAAATGCTAAAAACTATTTATATTACCTTGCTAAAGCGTTTTACGTTACTTAAAATGTAACATTACCGTAGTTTGGTAGCAAGTTGGTTCTGTAGAATCATCAGCAGGTGACAATAATCAACGGTTACCACGGAAACCAAACGGCACGTTCCAGCGTCCCTTCTTTGTTGCTATGATACAGTCAAGAGAACAACAGAAACAGAGCTGGTCTAAACTCCCTCTTCTTGTTGTTTAAAATAAATAAAATTCGGAATAATGAAACCAGATTTGAGCATAAATGAGTAGAGGAGTGAAGAATTATTCTTAAATAAGAGTAAAAAAGTATTTGGAGTGACCTACTGAGTCACTTGAAATGCCATCAGACAGACAACATATTTAGTAATGAATAAATTATAAAGAAAAAATACAAATAAATAACACTATTTCATATGTTAGAAGGGCAAAGTACTTCCAGTGACAGAATATGTTGTTTACTGTATATTAGCTTTGCCTCCAAATGGCACAGCAGGCTCATCAGATTAAAAACAATAGCATTAGAACTGTAGGTCTATCTATGATTTTTTTTTTTTGGTTAAAACATATTAGTTCTTCATTTAGTGACGCCACTTACAGTGGGGTCAAGTATCCAGAAATTTTCATCAATTAAGAGTAGTGATATTTCAACATTCCTGAGTAAAATAAATCCTAGATCCTAAAAGATTTTTTTTTTCAAAAATGTAATCAACAAAACATAACTAGTGACAAACCACATTTTTAACTCAAAAAGTTTCAAGCAGAAGCTAATGAAACGTTAAAACATAAAAGGACACTTTCAGCTTTTCTGACCTGTTTTAGTAATATCATGGCATTAGGATGTCTTTTTTTTTTTTTTTTTTGTAAAGCAAAACTGCCCTGGAACATGTGGGCAGACAGCTTCTTGATATATGTGAGCCTGAAATGCAATCCAATGATAAAACAAGTTAAAAAATAAAATAAGTAAATATTATCTCAATAAGATCGTCCACCTCAGCTCATATTTGAGAGCCTGTTTCCTCTGTGGCTCCTGGTTTGGCTCTGTCCTGCAGACAAACACTGAGGACTGAAAATATTCTGTTTGTGTTCACTCTCTCTGCTTAGACCCAGAGGTTCACTCAGTTCAGAGTTTTTCACCACAGGCTGGAAGGTCCTGCTTTAAGATGAACGTACAAGTTCTTCTGCAGGTCTTTCATCTCACTGTTCTCTGATTTTCAACAACTTTCTCCAGTTTGAGCAGGATAAGAACCGATGCTGTGGTGTTCTGTGTTTAAAGCACTGAAACCAAACACTTATCTGCCACAGAGACAGAGAGACATCTTCAGTCTGACCCAGAGAACGTCTTTTTGATTATCAGTCAAATCCCTGATTTCCTCTGATGCTGACCTGTTTGGCTCTTTATCTGCCAGCTGAACCAATAGGAAGGTGAGCTCTGTCTCTCAGATGGATGAGGACAAAGTCAGAGCAGGTGGAGCGTCTTCGTCGCCACGGTTTTTAGGAATCGGCTTGATGGGGTCAGAATGTGAATCGATCAGTGAAATTCCCCCTGAGGGGATGAGAGGCAGCAGCTCTTCTATAGTAACAGGACAAATCATTTCTGATGCTGTTGTTGTTAGAGAAGTTAATTTATGAGCGTTCCTCCTTCTGCAGATATTTTACTTGGAGGAGTTTCTGAAAATGTGCCACTGGCTGCTGGAGTCGATGTTGAGTTCTGTGTGCAACAGAGTTCAGACTCACTAGAGAGTTAACTCAGTGCATGATTTAATGTGAGCACCTGACTGGCTTTGAACAGGAAAAACAAAGAAAGAAGATGGATTGAAGACTGGGTGAAAATGTGGAAGCAGAAGCAGGATAAACGAGGGTCTTTATATATCTAACCCAGGTCTCTTTAGCCGACCTAATTGCTGTTTGTTAAAGCAGAGATGAAATGGAATGATCTCCCAGACTGGGTCTTTTCCAGAGGAAAACTGATCTGCAGCGTGTTTAGAAGCACCTGCTCTCTGAGATGTTCTGTGACTAGAACTTAATACAGCATAATAAACACAGGCTGCTCTCCATGCTGTTTCTCCACTGCAGGAGCTCAGGCCCTGATTAAACTTTATGGAAACTGCTGGATGACGCACAGAAACTGACTGCAGCCTCCATCAGGTCACAGTGTGTCCAAAAGCCATTAGAGCTCAAATGAAGCACACACAGAAGGAGGAGTGTTGATGAGAAGCTGCTCAGACTCCTACTACTGTTCCTGCTCCTGGTTTGGAGAGTCAGATTGGGTCTCTGTTGTCATTTCTCAGTCACATTCTTCTCTTCTGAGGAGTTCAGTTGTTTTCCAGACTCTGTGTTAAATCCAGACCAGTGGGGCTCATGTGGTTAAAGCAGGGAAACATGAAGGTGACTCTGGTCATTGTAGCAAGGAGCTGCTAGATACGTGTGACCACATCCCAGAGTTGTAAAGTACTCCCAGAAACCAGCCTGTCCTTTCCCACAATCCTCTGTGATTTAGGACAAACAGGAAAATGGTAAAAACCTTTTAAACTTGGTTAAGTTGGGCTGAAAGATTCTTCACATCTGACCTCGAACTTTCTTCATTGTGGCACATATGTTGTACTCAGAGTCCAGCTGCTCAGCGTATTTTAATCTAATAGTAATAGAAAGATCATTCAGTGATTCTAGATGAACGTCTGAGTTATTATCAGAAAGATGCATCAGCTGAAGTAAAACCTGCCGCTGTGGCTGAAATGATGTAGAAATGTTTTCTACCTTCTTATGTTGATCTGCAGCAGCAACAGCAGCTGCATTTCCATCCGTCACATAATGTGACAATTTGAAAATAATTTGCTTAATAGAAACACAGCAATCTTGGGAAAAAAAACAACAACTTGTTTTTCGACAAAACATTTTGCTGATGCACATTTTTAAAGGAAACACAGTTGGTGTCTAAACTTCCACTAATCAAACTCCCTGAATCTCTCATTTTGTTCATTTATCCCAAATGAAAATGACTGCATGCAACTTAAAACTGGGACATAATGTTGTGATGAGAACCAATCAGAACTGACCTAAATGAGTCTCAGTAAACAAACCCTGATACCTCTGAGAAGATTTTCGTATCGCTGCTTGGACTTCTTATGCACACAAACCTGTAATTGTGGCTTTGGAATAATGTGGTTCGTTTGGATTTAAAGGGGTTGAAGCCTCGGCGCCTCTGTTTTCTTTGGAGGAAACAGACTCTTGTCAAATATAGAAGCATTGTGAGATTTATGGACATAAAGCTTGAGGAGAAACCCAAAGACAAACTCTGCATAAGGGAGTTAAAAAAACTTTCTGTTTGTTCTGGTTCTAGTTCTGCTCAGAACTCGACTCCTTTTTCAGAGAACGTGGAGCTTAATGTGAACATGTGACCACAAAACATCTTTGAGAAAATCACATCGTCATAAACTGGGATATTTTTAGCTGCTGCGATTGGCTGATGTCAATCTGTGTAAAAATAGAAGAACGATAATAAAACCATGGGAAAAACATTTGTACATGAAGCCTTGTAGGAAATACCTGCAGGCTGCTGTGAGGATGAATCTGACCCATCCTGACCTGTTTGGTGAGAAGAACATGTGGATGAAAAGAGACAACTGAGATGGAGACGGATGTCGCTTGGCAGGTGGGAAATGGAAAAGATGGGAAGAGAAGCTGATGGGAGGACAAAGAGGACAGCGTGTCAGAGTCCGAGGTGAGTCAGAGCTGGTTCCCTTTCCTCCCGTCGTTAGGAGCTTCGGCCTGAGACCTTTATGTTGGTGCAGCTCCAGTGCTGCTGCCGCCAGACCAATCAGTGAGAGGAAAGCAGAGGAACATTGCTGCTGGGAAATAATGACACATCACTATGAAAGACATGAAGAGGGAAAAGAGACTTTCCTGCAAACAGACACATTCAGCTGAGAGCAGATTCTGCCTGGAGACGACTCTGTTGTTCATCACCTCATTTATTCTGGGCCCAGCAGAGTGCAGCTCTGTTGTTCTGATTACAGTCGTTGTTTTGTTGGTCTAAGCAAAATAATGTTTGACTTATTAGGTTTAAACTCTGGTCCTCAATGAAAAGCGTTTTGCAAAGCTGCCATGTAGTGTAAAAGTCTTTTTCATGATGCTTTGCTACATTTATTATCATTGAGAAATTTAAATTCACTCAGAGCAGGTTAAATGTGCTGGTCTCTGGATCATTAGTTCAATTTAGCATGATACTGCCACCACCGTGCCTCCCTATAGGTTGCTGTTGGCTGAACAGGAGTAGAACTGGTTGGTATTTTGTTGTGTTTTCAACTCACTGGTCACCATTAAATGTGAAACTCAGGCCTGTAGGCGATTAGCTTAGCTTAGCATTAAACCGGAGGTTCACCTGTTAACCTGACTTTGTGAAATGTTTCAAACATAAAGATGAAAGAGAGTCAGGGCGGTTATGAGTTTGAAACAACCCATATTTGAAAGGTGCTAGCTAAGAAACAACTAGCATTTAGCGGGAGCCAGCATGAGACATTTCAGGTTTCTGATAATAAGCAGATCGGACGAGATACAACAACTGGTGAGTTTCACAGATAAACTGAAGACATTCATTGCAACATAACGTGAAGCAATGTCCATGTGACAAGTGAAAACTTTGAACTACAAGCTTCTCCATTTCTGCGGCATGTAGATGGTCATAAGAGCTCACTTTGTTTGCTTTTCTTCTGCAACAGGTGAAATATATACAGTATGTGTTTTTAAACTAAAAGTTTGACACTCAGTCAACGTTTTCTTTAAGAGCCTCCGTTAACCCCACACTGTGCACTAACATGCAGCCGCAGCAGGCTGCAGGTATGCAGCAATATCAGCCTCAGCAGGCTGTCAGAGCAGAGATTCATGACTGAGAAACGTTGATGGTCCTCTGCTGACCCATGTTGGTTTTACAGAAGGAGAAATTTCTGTCTGACCGTTGTGTCTAAAACCTCGTGTTCATTTGATGTTCTTGGAGCCGACTGAGTTGCTGCACAGGAAGGGTGTTTTACAAGAAAACTAAATGTACTGGCAAATTATGTCATTATTCAGACATTTACTGAAGCAGGTTGGATTTTTATTTATGTCATTAAAGTTCAAGAAGCTGAAATTCCAAGGGTTAGATTTTTTTTTTTTAAGTTTCTATAATTAGCAGAGAAAACTATAAGTGACATGAAACACATTATGCTTGATCACATTAAAAGCCTTGTAGAGCGAAGCATCTTGAGGCATTTCTTTCCTATCTTAAAGCAGTAATCTAAGGCGAGAAGGCAAAACCTGATGCTCAGACAATGGCTGTCAGTAACCCATTAGGCCCAAACAGGAATGTGTCCAGAGCTCCCAACAAAGGAAAGCAGCTCTTAGGGAGGATTTCTCTGACCACTTTGCTGTTTAAGAAGTTGGAAAGTGAGAAGATATTTCTGTACAACTGTTGAACAGACCAGGACATCCAGACTGAGTTTTTCAGATGCTAACCCAGTAGCCGACTCCCAGAGCTCCAAGGACTGATCAGCCTGTCTGCAGCCTGCGTCCCTCAGCATTGACTACAGAGGGCTGAGTTTCAGCCTTGAAGCAGGATCTTCAGATGAATGAGACCCCTCAGCAGAGTGGTCAGAGCATTAAGCAGTCAGACTTTAGCCTGACAACATTTCTCCTCCTCAGAAAGCTCCAGGTTCTGGAAGGCAGAGCTCCACTTCCTCATCATATAACTGGTTGTAAACCACTCCCTGTGGACCATCAGTCATTAGGGCCAAAAGCTTAAAAGCTCCCGTCCACTGCAGAACCACTCCCTACCATCAACACCTACTGAGACCTGACATGGAGGTTCTGGCCGTCGGCTCGGAGGATTCCCTTTGGTTCTGCTGCCTTTGCCTAATGAGTCCCCAGACATTTCTCTCTGACACTTTTACACATTAGAAGGTTCTTTCTTCACTCATTTCATGTTGACCTCATGCTGTACTTCCTCATCAGCACCTCAAAGGTCCACAAGTCGTCTCACTGGAGGATAAACGTCTCTGGCGCTGGTGTTGTGCTTTATGGTTTGTTTGTCTTCAGACCCGGCCACATGGTTTCGCTCACAAGTCAGACTGACTGGTCAGTTTATGATGTTGGATGGAACCGACCTTTTTACAGATTCGTTCTCTGTTCACCGGCTGGTCCTCAACAGAACCTGGTAGCACCGTCTGCTGCCTGCTCAACACATAATATACCAGCATCCTCTGTGGACCAGTGGTTCTTTACTGGAAATGACATCAGCTCATAAAGGGACAGGCCTCATTACACAGTCACTCTGCTTCTTGTTGGTTTTCCTAACCAGGAAGAAAGTCTCACAGGCCACTTTCATTTAGTCATGATCTGAATCTTTCTGTCCTGATCGAGTGTCATTATCAGGTGAATACCCATCATGCCTTTCTTTGGGCTGGGGGTCCATTAAACCAGGACAAGTTCCTGATTAGAAACAGTCAGAGTTTATGCAGCTACCCTGAACATTTCCCATACCTACCATCTTCCATCAACCAAACCGACTGAAACGTTGAAGGGAACTTTAAGGTTCAAGGGTCAATCTCTGAGGCTTTAAGGCCTCAGAAATTTGTCTGATTGTCATAAAGCTCCTCAGCCTGAACTCTGCTGATGCATTGAGGGGAAACAGTTCCTGACATCAACATGTTCTGCAAAAACAACATAAAGTCTTGATGGTTGTTAGAAGGTCTTTGCCTGAAGCTAAAGGTCCCACTGGTGACAAGTTTGATCTTCTATTGATCTTTTGGGTTTCCTCCTAACATCCATGAACACAACATGTTTAACACTGACTGAAGTTTGTTCCAGCACAGACTGGAGATGAATATTATTGTTTAGTAGTTTCTGAAATGCTTCACAGAACATTTAACATATCATAATGACAAGTTCATCTATGGAGTCTTTAATAGAGACTGGGTCTGTTGAAAAGTCAGAAAACGGACGAGTCACTTTCATTTCACTTGGACGAACAATGATATCACAAAGGCAAGGAATTTGTGTCCCTGATGGATGTTCAAACTCCAGGTGGAATAATTTACGTCTGTTAATCACCTGCCAGGATTTGACTCTCATCATTTTCGAAGACAAACTGCAGCTCAGAAGAACAGCAGCTTTCATTTTGCTAATTGAAAGCCAAGATACCATCATCTCTGACCTTCCTCAGTTTCTCTTCAGTTCAGTTTCAGAAAAGCATCAAATCATCTGAGGGCTGCAGACTCAAGGTGATGCTGAGGCTGATTAGGTGGAGAACAGAGGTGGAGGAAACTCCAGGCCAGATGCTCAATTTGTCAGTAACATCATCTTCATGTCCATTGACCCCAGAATGAGGAAAACGGAGCATCCAGGCTGGTTTCTGTGGTAAAGTAAAGGTAATGGACTGAGTCGCCACATGAAAGGCTGGGCAAAAGGCAGGATAGAGAAACCAGAGAGAAAGAGCATCAGGAGCCTCAGAGAGAAAAAGCCCAGAGTTCTCAGCAGGAGTCCTTCTGATGCTAACGCTGAACAATTAGACACATTATCCAGACAGAGCTCCTCAGACTGGGCCCTGGTTGGGATACGGTCCGTAAATAAAAATGATTGCAGCATACAAGGAGACGGAGACGGAGACGTTTCAGTTTAATGGTTTCTAAAATGCATCAGGGAACGCTGAAAGAGCCACTATGGCAGCTCTCTCAGACTGGGCCGGGCTTTTGGCCGTTTGGCTCTCCGGCTGTTTCCACCTTCTGCTAAACAATGGCTTTCCATAGATTTATGGAGATGAATATGAATTCATCACATAGAAAGAAAGCGTCTCATCAGACCTTTCTACTCAGCAACATGAATCACCTGGATCTGAGACACAAGCAAAGCTTTACTTCTTATAAATCCTCAGACTTCCAGCGCGTTCTGTTAAAGCGTTCTGGTCGTCAGGAGGGGAGCAGATTTTGATTTGGTGGCGGCTCATGACCAAGCTGGGGAAGTCATTGGCTGCTCTTTACTCACATGGCAGCTCACTTTTCAAAGGACGTCAGAGAAACATGAAGAAAGGAAAACAGGGATTTGTTATCTTAACTCAGTTGAGGCCAGACGGCCTCCTTTCACTGCATTAAATGAAGATTTATGAAAGCTTCCCATTGCTGTGCTATATTGTGCAGTGCCATTTAATACATTACATGCAAAGTACACACATAGTTCTAAAGCATCATCGCTCATGTTAAGTACCTTGGTATATGTGGCTGATCCTGTCTGTTCATTAACCAGCCTGATCTGTGAACACATGTTTCTGTCATCTTCAACTGGAAGTAAATAAAGAGCAACATCTGGGCCGACGCAGCAAACTCCTCATGGAACAAGCTGACAGCATTTCAATAACGGAGAAGCAGAACCAGAACCAGAGGGTCCATCAGTACCAATGATAACAGTCCATCAGAAACTCACTGGAATAAAAACTACATGTCTGCAGAGACCAGAAACCATTTTTACAGCAATCTGAGTGGAATCAAAACACAGCTTCGATTCCTTAAAGTGAAACGGAGTCAAAAAGCACAGAAAGGTTGGAGCAGGTAAAATACTTGGTCCTTTAACACACGACTTCAACTGGACTGAGTTGGAGGCAACAATCTAAGAGGTTAGAGGCAGATTCCTTACATCTACAACTAAAATCTCATTTACAAGATAAAATACATGAACTGCAATATTTTTGTTCTCTGAAATAGATTCCAGTGACACTCAGTGGGACGAATCTCTAAACCACAGGAATCCTTTTTAACGATCCTCCTCACAAACCACTAAGAGCTTTGTTAAATGCAAAAAATGAATACAACTTTAGAAGAGTTACATGTAATTTTTTTTAATAAGAAATGTAACATCATTTCATATATCTTGTCTGAAAAAACAGGTAGTAAAATTAGCTCAATGAAGTTAAAAGTACCTGCATTATCAAATGGGGGCTTAAACCCAGAGAGTAAAACAAAAGCACTGCTTTGAACACACATTTGCAGAGATTGTTCTGTCCTCCCTGAGACGTGATGCTCACACATGAACCCTGCCACAGGTTCATGTGTGGCAGGGTTTCTGAGTGGAGTGGATATTTCTGAGTGGAATATCCACTCCACTCAGAAAACAAGACATCCACAGAAATCTCCTCCAAGCAGGCAAAGAGCAAAACACACAGCTCTAATTCACAGAAAGGAAAGGGAACATTTGTGTCAGTCTGCATTGTGTGTGATGGGTGACAGGAGCTTGTGAACTGGCTGCACAGCTAAACCGACTGAAGCCATGTGGCTCCTGGTTGACCCCGTACCCGACCTCCTCGGTGCAGCAGCAGAGCTGGAACATGGCTGCCCTCATTCAGCCTTCTGGTTTTACTGGGAACATCCAGCTTTAGACTGGAGGACAGATATGGTTTTATAGAGAACCACTTTGCCAAACAGACAATTAGAAGCACACAAAGATACAAGTTCATGCTGAGAAACTCAGAGACACAAACAACCCTGCAGGACTCAAGCTGAGTGGGAGCAGAAAACATGAACAAACATATGCAAACACACACACACACGCAGGCTGGTGAGAACTTCTAACTCCTGACCGGCTCAGTTTCTGCAGACGCCGCCTTCGTCCAGGAGCTGCTCTAGAATATCTGCTGGTTTTCTGCTTCAGGATAGATCAGCTTCAGATCTAAATTGAGAGAGTCTGTTGTTTCCCAGCATTAAGAGGAACCAGTCAGAGAGAAGTCTATATTTATTGGACCCAGTGATTGAGCCTGGTCAAAGGTAACAGCAGCCAGAACTTATTCATTAGCAGTTCATGGAGGAACTCAACCCCGTTCAAGCACTAAAGGTTATCCTGAGGTCACAAACTCTCACTGCAGGGTTTTTGTGTATTTCTAATGATTTTCTCTGTTCTGTGGTTTTATGCTGGGTTTCTGCTGTAACATCAGAGCAGTAATGGGCTGTAAAATATTTCAGCCGCTCTCTGGCAGTATGTCCTCTTCAGATATTGACTTTTAAATGTCGGACACAGCGATTCCTCAGGAGGACACCTGCTTCACTGTTGTACTAAAACTCACCTGATCCAAACCAGCCAGGGATTTTTGGTGGATCGCTTTAGGTTTTCTCTCTTCCACGCTACATGTTGACCGACGTCACCAAGAGTCAAATGTGAGGCCATCTGGTTATTGGACACAGAAGAGGTTTTCCTCTGGGAAAGCTCGTCAAGCTGAGCCCACGGTTGTTGTGGCCTCTTGTTTGGGAGCTCAGAGTTTCGGTTCTGCTGCTGCAATGAGCCACAACACAAACGAGTTCATCTCCTCTCCTTCACTGAGCTGCCTATAATTTCACAGTGGACATTTCCACTCGTCCAGCCCACATCACAGCTCTGCCACTCATCCCTCCGACTCAGTGAAAAACATCGCATGTCTCCACCTCCACCGCAGCATGCCCTAAATATAACACCTCCTCCAACAGCGCCACCACCCTCCGCTCCTGCTCTCTGCATGCTGGGATTGTCTGCGTTCACTCAGGACCACAGACTTCCTCCATGTCCAACTCTGGATGGAACTGTGTGTGTTTGTGGACAAATGTCCTGCGTGTCCACCCTGCAGCAGGACTATGTCTTCTTCTTCTCATCAGCAGCAGAAAGGCATCATTCATCTTTCTGAGCTTTACAACTTGCACTTTAATTAGTTGGCCACAAATGTGGAGGCAGAGTGACCGAGCCGGGGCCAGTTTCAGAGAGAGAGGGCCCCGAGCAGAGGAGGAAGTCCAGATGGAGACCTGGCGTCGGCTGTCTGGACATCAGTTACCAGCCCAGGGCCCGGCCCCATCAGCAGCAGCTCACTCTGACTTACAGAGACTCTCAGCTGACAGCAGCACTCTGCCCCTAGTGGACAGGAGAGGAAACACAAGAGATGGACTGATGGAGTTTGGAGGAGGCTTGATGTTGGACTTTTGACACAAGTATATGGAGAAACATAAACATGTCAACAGATGCAATAAGTAGCAGAAAATAATCACATCCAATGGTCAATAATTTACAATAACACATTCTATAAGTATGAGACAAACTGAGACCTGATTCTAAAAGGTCTTGATTCTTTTGATATTTTTTATATCCTTATAGGATCGTGTTCATTATGTGCTGCTTTGAGTTTGTTTCTATATTTTTCTATTTTATTTTTATATTTTTAATTTTATTCACAGTTACGTAAACCCTCCAGAACCGGGGCCGTTTGTTCCTGAACTCATCCTGCTTGCTGGACGGCTGTAGATTATGACCAAACATGCTTTAATACTTGAACAGAATTTGACCTCAGCTCCAGTAAAAGTCTCCAACTTTTCCTCCTCCACAGAAAAATCAACCAGTTTCACGGAGGAGCTGAAGAAAAAAAAAACCAAACAGCTTTTTTCTCCGACTGCTGCAGATCAGCCGGACTCAGAATAAGTGGGAGCAGACAGACTGATGACAACACGCTGATTAATGTTTGTTTTTTTTCTACAGTGTATGAAGAACCAGGAGAATTAAACTCAGACATCAGATTGATTTGTTTTATTAAAAGCCTCTGACCTGAAAGCTTCTGATCGTTTATTCACCTGTCTCATAGTAATAATTGGAAACAAAGACTGAGATCATTTTTTTTTCTCTGGCAGAACCTGGAGCCTCTTTAACGTCCCCTGGGTTCTCCACTCTCCCTCTGTCTGAAAACTAGAGCAGCACATTCGCATTAATTCACAAACGCGTTCTCTCACAACACTTAATGAGCGAAGATGGAGCAGAAAGAAGAAAATAATCTTGCATAAACCAGTTCCTTTCTCTATAATTATTCAAAATCATGTCCGTATACATTAAATCAGTAATATATAAGTTGCAAACGATAATTTTCCCCATTGTTAACTCAAATGTTGAGGGTACTTTGGTGGTGCACGGGTTAAGGCAACCCCCCCTTAAGGAGGCCTTAGTCCTCAATGCAAACGTCGCAGGTTCGATTCCTGGTCTTGTGATCTTGCTGCATGTCTTTTCTCTCTCTCTACCTACTTTTCTGTCTTAGCACTTTCAAATAAAGCCAACTAGAGAAAAAAAAATCAAATATGTGCAAGGTTTTCCTTTCTTCTGAAATGTTTTGAGTTGATTTATAGTCCACACTGTCCCATAGTTTTACTGATACGCACAGCTTTGCTTTTCAAATCGTATTGTATGGAGTGAAAATAGTCTCAAAAGATTTGTGCGTGAAAAATGGATTTGTAACTCGTGTCAGACACAACTATACAAACATACACACAAAGATGCTTACACGAGTTACAAATCCATTTTTCATGCACAAATCTTTTGAGACTATTTTCACTCCATACTGACGGCTCAGGTTGGGGTTGCCAGGTCAGTTTCACAGCTGGTCAGAGGTCAGCAAAGCAGTCGGAGGAACAGAGGAGCCAAGTGGTTGGCTGATTTATTCAGGTCGGGAAGCGGAGTTCGCTTGGACTTGGGCTGAGGAATGTGGGAGGAATGCGGCGCTGCTGTTTGAACCGGGTTCTGTTGTTGGAGCCGTGAAGGTGGCAGAGCGCGGTAATAGAGCCTCTGTGGTGATCCTTATCTCAGCGGTGCAGGAGCCAGACCTGCACACCAAGGCTGAGGGGGAAACATACAACCTCTGGATCAGGGGGGAACCAACACTGAGGAGGTCCAACAGAACCAGCCGCTCCAGTCTGAAGCCAAAGCCAGCAATAAAGCAGAAGTGCTGCTGTTTTCTCCGAGCTGTGTTCCTGGGTTTCTGTCTCAGGGAGTTTTTTTTTTAGATGGTTAGGGTGTTAGCTTCACTCAGTTGCGCACAGGTCACACAGCCAAAAGGTAAAGGTAAAAAAGTAAAGGTAATTTTATTTGTATAGCATATTTTGAGCAACAAGGCAATACAAAGTGCTTTACAAGAATTAAAAGGGAATACAGACAAAATAACAAACCAAAGGAAAGAGCAAAAATAATAAAAAAAGAAAAAGAATCTAATAGTGATCTAAAGTATGTAAAGTCGGTGCTCCTGTTCAGGGTTGCTTTGTTTCCTCTGTCCGGGTTGGAAGAACAGGAGTCTAAAAAGGAGTCTAGATCCAAAAGTGTCCTCTGGGCTTCTGGTCTCTGGAACTAAATAGTGAGTACTCTACAGTTTCTGAAAAAATAAGCTAAAGAGAGGCTAATCTGAAACCTTTTCTGGGTTAAAAGTGAGTAGTCAAAGTTTCTAACAGGTAGTGACTGTTCCTGCATTTCTGGATCCTAAGTTTGTTGTAACTTTAATGCTAATGCTAATTCCTTTTCTGTGCTGTAGCAGTCTGACTCTCTCTGCATAAAAGCTATCGAGGAAGTATAATGTTGATCTAAATCGTGCATACGCCACCAGTTCTGATATTACTAAACTAAAATAATCTAAAATAACACTTTTCTGGGTAGCTGTATGTCCAGGTTTCGGCTGCTCCATGGCAACAACACCAGCTTTAACGGTGCAGCGGCGGGAGCTTTTTGAGCTTCACCTCATCTTATGATGTTATTCCCTAGTCATAAACGTATCTGGAGTGTTGCTTTGAAACGGCCGCATTTTTTTGAAATTGTGCTTTTTTTGACATTAGCGAAATATCCAGGGTCTGGGTTCGATTCCCGGTCCGGGGTCTTTCTGCATGGAGTTTGCATGTTCTTCCTCTGTGTGCCTGGGTTTTCTCCGGGTACTCTGGCTTCCTCCCACAGTCTAAAAACATGACTGTCAGGTTGATTGGCCTCTCCAAATTCTCCCTAGGTGTGAGAGTGTGTGTGCATGGTTGTCTGTCTTGTGTGTCTCTGTGTTGCCCTGCGACAGACTGGCGACCTGCCCAGGGTGACCCCACCTCTCGCCTGAAACGATAGCTGGGGATAGGCACCAGCACCTCCCGGCCCCACTAAGGGAAAAAGGGAGTATAGAAAATGGATGGATGGATGGTTTTTCACATATTTGTAATGCGATCACAACTAGACGTGGGTCAGCTCTGGAAAAAAAAGTTTGTTTAATAAGGAAAATCCAACGAGTCCGGCCAGATGAAGAAGGACGGCAGATCGACAGACAGAAAGCCAAGTGCCCACAGACTGTCCTCCACCCTGTGGAAGACAGGTGGGACGGGTTGAGCCCTTGGATTAGCAGCTCAACCCAATGAAGCCCATACTCTGAGTACCAAGGCCCGGCCAATCAGGTGACAGCATGGAGCAGAGAAATAAAGGAGGGAAACGTTCTCCACCTTCTATTTTAGATGTTTCTAAAAAAAGAAACTCTTGAAGTAACCAAGCTGAAGCTGCTGGAACAGATGTGTGAGCTTTCCCTTGATTAATGGAAACAATGAAGAGATTCCCAGTGAAAACTTGAGGAATGCTGTTTCTCCGTTTCTGTCTGAGACGTTCTTCTCATTTTTGTTCTCATCAGAAACCTAAAAAGGGAAAACAAGGAGACGTCGACAGCTCCCCGATGCTCCAGTTGGTCCAGACAGAGATTTAAAGCTTCACTGCTGCACCTGGCTCGGCTCGCTGTTCCAACATTTACTGCCAACACTCGTCTTCCAGCCACAAGCCCAGAAGGAGGAACCACTAAATTCAACTCAGGACCTCGGCACATCATCGTGAAGCTCTTTGGAGAGCTTAGCAGCAGCAGCTGCTGCTCCAGCAGGTGCTACCAGCTCCATCATCTGGACGGCTTCAAAGGACACAGAGCTGCAGGAGGTGAAAGGTTTACTGGGACTGATCGATGCGAGCTCTGCACCGTCTGTCTACAGAGCCAAGTCTGACAGCAGCAGAGTGTGAGGTGAGCAGTGACATCACTGATTACCATCAGGCTCTTTACTCACCCACAAGGACCACCAGCCTGTGTTTAGCGCCGCTCTGCCTTTATGAAAAACAGAAATAGTAGTTTATTATTTAAAAATAATATTCCATAATAAACAAGTTTATTCTAGACCAGATGTCAGTGAAAACTTGGCCCACAGCAGCTCATCGGTTGAAGAAACCTCTCAGATCCGGTTGGATCTCTGATGGATCCGACTGGATCACATTCTGTTTGTTAAAGTTTTCACACAATTTGTTTTCCAAAATCTGGATTGTGTTTGGTGCAAGAAAACCTGGACGATCAATGTAAAACAGCTAAAACTACACTGCAAAAAACACAAACTCTTACCAAGTATTTTTGTTTTTGACCCGTTTCTAGTGGAAATATAACATCACATTTGAAGGAAACAAAACTAACTTATAATAAGTAACTTTTTCATCAAGACATACAAGCTTAAGTCTAATTCTTAAATACTGATGAAAGCGCTGGCTCCATTAGCAGATTCTTTTTACTTATAACCTCAGGAAATGTCTTGTCATCAGTCAAATAATCTGCCAATGGAACAAGTACTTTTTCTTGAAACAAGCTTCTATATTTTGATGAAAAGTTATTTATAAATGACTTTGTCTTATTTTAAGAGATTTGCAGTAGAAACTAGACCAAAAATATTAGGTAGTTCTTTGTATTTTTGCAGTGTTGAGCCCACACCTCTTTACAAATGCTTTAAATCACCAGATTTAGCTGAACTGCAACCTCTGACCGACACAAAGACTTCTTGACAGACCAATTCATTGTGCAAACGCTGATCTCATAATGATTTAAGGTATCAAAAGCAGACATTCGTCTTTATTAGATGTCGCTGAAAACCCGAAAAGTTATAAATCTCTCCGTCTGCTCGCTGCCTTTAACTGAGACTTTATTGCACTTTTATGATTTCATTACATTTTAATCAGTAATAAATAAAGTCAGATACGTGATGCAGAACGAACGGAGCGAAATGAAATGATGAAGTGAGAGGCTAAATAACAGCCGGCCTCATACTTTCCACAACATCCTCAGACAGCTGTGTTTCTCTGCCGACAAACAGCTCAGTCGCATTTTTCTCTGCTTGTTCTTTTCCAAACAGTCCCTTAATAAGAGGCGGACCTGCCGACCAACTCTGAGCTCCAGATGAAACACGCTGTAAGTCACAGCAACACAGCTTTTGGAGAAGCTCGTGTGTGTGTGGAAGAAGGCACGCGGCCTGGATATAGTCTTACACTGAACTGAGGCAGACTTTGTTCCACTCTGGCCAAGCTGTGGCTTTCATGGTCTGTGCCATCTCTGCTGTGAGTAATCTACTCATTCAGCACCAGAACCTCTTTTTCCCTCCCCCTCACAGTGGAAAACATCCCCCCATTCATCTACATTTCTCCCGTAAAAAGCCAGCAAACTGGAACTGATATTGAAAAGGTTGGCATTATCACAGCAACCAATCAGAGTGGAGCGTTAGTGATATTCCGTTGAAAGGGAAGAGGCAGGTTCTGAAGATTTAGACCCAAAAAACTCACACTGGTCACTCATTGAGCTCAATGTAAACAATCTGCTTGCTGATGAAGCTTCGAGTCAAACTATGAAACTTAATTCTGTTCACTAAGGTTCCATCTCTTTGAATCAGAGTGAAGAGGGTCCAGTTTTAGACAGATATTGGATGCAAGCAATTATTTCAGTCCAGTTGAAGAAGGTCCCACCGGTACGGCAGAGGATTACAGCCTTCTGACTTTTGATCTCAGAAGATATAAAGTCAGAATTCTGAGAAAAAAGTCAAAATCCTTTTGTTTTTTTTTTTGTTTTTATTGGCCCTAATCACCTTCTGTACACTGGAGCCATGATGTTCAGGATAACATCGGCTTCAGGTTTCTGCGGCTTCTCTCCAGAAGAAATCAACAGGAACCGCTTGAAGAGCCAGAACAGTTATTCTTTAAGAGACATTTTATCTTTTGTTGGACAAGACGGTAGGGACAGACATTAGCCTGATCTAGTGTGGATAGATTTACTCATGTACAAATGAAATAATGAAATTAAGGACATTTGGGAAGAAAACACTCCGTCACCAGATGGAAATGTGTAAGAGGATGATCCAACGAGAAAGCTTCAGAGAGGGAGAGGAATGGAGGATACACATGCCACAAAGATCCAATATCTGCCTCCTCAGTGAATTGGGTCGAATGAGAATTGTTCAATTTTGATTCAATATCTATCGCGCTGGCTGCCCATATTTATGGGCAGTTAGCTAGATTTTTAGGCAGTTAGCTAGATCGGTGGGAAGCTAGCTAGCTAGTTAGTTAGATAAGCAGCTAACTAGATATTTTGGCAGCCAGCTAGATAATTAGTTAGATAAGCAGATAATTTGATTGATAGGCAGCTAGCTAGATAGTTAGATGGGCAACAAGTCAACTAAGTATTTCGGCAGCTAGCTAGATCGGTGGGTAGCTAGCTAGATATTTGGGCAGGTAGCTACAAAGCTAGCGAGCTACATAGCTACTTAGCTATAAAGCCAGCTAGCACTCTCTACACAGCACTCTTAGTTATATAAAACACATAAAACATTTCATTAAAAAGCAGAACGCTGATCCTGGAGGGGTTTTCTGTGAGTCTTACTGTCGAATGTTTCCTGCAGTAAGTGAAGAAAATGCAAAATCTGGAAATGAGAAACTCTCAAATGGAGTGATTTGGTGGAGAAATAAGGAGATGGATTTATTTAATTCAGCAGAGACATGAGGTGTAACTGAAGGAGACCCACAGAGTTCTGTTGGAAGCCATCCGCAGCTCCCTGAGCCCAGTTTCCAGTCTGATAATGTCTCACAGCCATGTAGGAAATTTAGCAAGTGTGTCAGGAAAGCAGCCGGCGGCCTCTGTAAGCTGAAGCTACCCACTCAGACCCCAACATACTAAGAGCCACTACAACCCTGGACCTGAAAAACAAACGTCTGCAACTGTGAAGCAGAGAGAGAAAAGTAGATCTGAAGAGAAACCGTCACAGAGTGTGATGGCAGAGAGCAGCATCAGGTCTTCCAGACGTCACATGGAGGCCGTCAGTAAACGACAAGCAGCCGTTTTCCCTCAGAGTGTCGAGAGTAAAATGAAAGTGAGACAAAGAGGAAAAAGCTCCCAGTGAAACCAGCTGCTGTTGTGAGGGACCCTCCATCAGGGGCCCAGGGCCCAACTGTGGGCTCCAGAACCATCCTGGTTCTCGTCCTCAGACTGAATGGAGGCAACATCCATGGAGGTAACCAGACGTGGCGTTGGGGGATGAAGTGAGCATTATGTTCTCGGCTCAATGCTGCGGTTTGACGCTATAACACTTAGTCCAGGTGGTGGGCACCAAATGTGGGAACCATTAGCAGCTCTTCCTGTCTTGTTACACGTCCAGATTACAGGACTGGTTGGAAGGATGATGAGGAGGGATGGTGGGCAGCCAGGGAGGAGTGGAGGCTTTCCATTCTGTGAGCCATTATTATTGCAACATGGAAGAAAAGGAAGAGAAGATCTTTTTCTCTTCCTTTCTCCCCTCAGATTCTTTGAGTGTAGAAAGAGGGTTCTTTGAATCTGAGGGTAGAAAGGAGAACTGCTGCTCTTGATTCTATTAAAACATGAGATTTTGATGTGAAAACAACTGTAATAAAAGGAGAACAAAATATTGAACAGATAATCACAGAACTAAAATTCCTCCATTGCTTTTACTTCTCTGACATCAGATAAACAAGAGAACAGGAACAAGAGGGAAACCCAGACATCCCTCTCTTTCATCTGCAGTTGGATTCATGTGGGCAACTTTGAGAGTCACAAGTAGAACCTCATTCAGTTTAATATTTAACTTCAGATTGATCCTGAAAAAACACAGCAAGACTCTTTGTCTATTCTTGAAATAACTTTTTTGGGGGGGAAAAAATGACATAAATTTTAGTACTTGAAAAACAGTTTTCCAGAGGAAAAGCTATAATTCCTGAACCTTTTTAACTTGTTTCTTCATACGCAACTTTGATTTAAAGACTGTGTGTGCTGCCTTTGTTGTGTATTCGCAGCAGAAAAATAACATAATTCATTTCTGGCAGTAAACTATTGAAGTCATTCTCCAAACATTTCCGGCCCAAACTCTACTGTACGAGTTCTCCAAACGTTCCTCCTACAACTGTAACAACAGACGTCTGCAGAAACTATTATGCCTCTGCACTCAAGTGAAGTTCAGGTTCTGATCTTTGCGAATGCATCCAGCGTCTGTTTCCAGGAGCAGCCTACATATCTGGTCTGGTAGCTACTCTGACCTTCTGACAGAGGGAGGCTTAGCTGGGGTTAGACAAGACGATGCTTCACGTCTTTGATCGGTTTCTACAGCGGTCACCTCAGTGCTTAAACTGGGTTATCTGGGGAGAAGAGACTCGCAAAGGATGAGGAAATTGGTCTCCAACCCAACTCTTACAGGCTTACACGGTGGAATAATGTTCCAGATCTGAGGCTGCTAAACGTCTATTTGCGTCAGAAGCAATCTGTGTTTGCCCTCCGTCTCATCCCGCAGCTCTACGGGCTTAGAGACGTCTCCTCTCAGAACGACGCTGGTTGACCCAGGAGCTGCAGCTAGCTTAGCAAAAAAAGAATAAAACTCACACTGACAAAATAAGTGGCTCAGACTGTTGGGGAAACTTTAAAGCCACAGTCACAACGAGGTCCACTGAAAACAACCTGTAAGTGCCAAAATTACATAAATATATTTGCAAATATGATCCAAGATGGCTACAGGAAAATCAGGCCAAATCTCTGTTTTAGATTAAATGGGAGACGTTTATCAAACTAGACAAGAAATCCACTTTAATCCAGGTGTTTGAACTTGATTTTAAGCTATTAATTCTAAGAACGGTTTCACAATAAAAATTTTTTTTAAAAACTCCTCTGGTTTGTTCACCAATCCAGCTGCATGGCCAAAGTTCCTCCTCTGCAGTCATCAACCAGAAAGAGTGATGGTTCCAGAGATCAAATCTCAAAACAAGAGTCAAACATCACCAGAAACTATGAAAATATCAGCGGTTCTTTTGGGTTGGGAGCGGTATCCGTGTAAGATTTTCTGTGCAATATCTGTTTTATATCTTGCTTTAATTTGTGGTCTATTGTCTCTAAACAGCATCCAAACTTTGCTTAACGGAAGTACGGCAATTTAAAAAAAACCAACTTATTTTTTATTAAAAGTTTTGGCACTAGGTGAGATGGGATTTTTTTTTCCGTCTCCCGGCAACTGAAATACTTGTTTTGCATCACACGAGTCAGGTGATCAACAAGAGGACGTTGCCGCTGGCGCCAACCAGCTGGAGGATCAGGGCACGATTCTTAATGACTTATTGCGTTCACATGTGATTTCAATTGCAGTTTTTTATTCGATGAAAACGGCGCAATTGCTGCGAAATTGGATTTTTTTCAACATTAGCAGAACATTGTCAAAGTTTTGCGCACATTAGTAATAGAAACTGAGCCAGTGATAGAAGCAGGAGGAAAGAAATAAATAAAAAAGACTAAAACCTTCCACTGCCTCCTTTATTCCCCTTCAGTAGCATTAAAAAAACATCTGTAGCTTCTAGAGTTCCAAACCTTTGAGAACGGGCCAGCGTTACATCCAAAGCTCACCCTGAGGACATGTTATCAGAACCTTCAGGGGCTTTTCTCCTCTTCAGTTTCTTTTATTTCACTTAAGCCTCGCTAAGGGCTGAAGTCGAAAAACGCCCGCCGAGCGACTGGAGGACTGGATGTTGTTCAGGGCGTAAAGGGGAAGAGGAGAGTCCGAGGTAACCGAGGTAACCGACTTCAGGTGGAGGACAGAGCGAGGACAAGCTGGAGAACAAACAGAGGAGAAGGTATAAACGTTTGTGCTGAATATCTGGCAAAATATGAAGTATGAACATGAGTGACATGTTCCTCATTATAGATGTCACCCACCTATTGATCCTGTCCTCGAAATAAAGATCAAATAGGAGAGGAAAACTTCGAAATACAGACAAAGGTGGATATATATATTTTTAAAATTTCATGCATCCATATTCCAAAAGGATGAGAAAAAAATTCTTACAAACTCTTGTTGAAAGGGTCCGAAGAACCATTACAGGTAATTAGGACCAAATTAACACAAAACAGACCCATGAGCAGGTTGCACAGAGGCGCACTTAGTAGAGCCTTGCAGCAAGAAGGTTCTGGGTTCGATTCCCGGCCCCGGTCTTTCTGCATGGAGTTTGCAGGTTCTCTCTGTGCATGCGTGGGTTCTCTCCAGGTACTCCTGCTTCCTCCCACAGTCCAAAAACATGACTGTCAGGTTAATTGGTCTCTCTAAATTCTCCCTAGGTGTGTGTGTGCATGGTTGTCTGTCCTGTCTGTCTCTGTGTTGCCCTGCAACTAAGCACATTGCGGATGACCCTAAGCATCATATTTACAAAGCGTGTTCAGTCCCACCTTGTTTCATCCAAATACATTCCTCATTATACATGTCTACATATTTATTTATTCAAATAAATGTGGAGTGAGTGGAAGGTACCTGCTTAAAGGTTATTTTAATGTGACGAACGATCCTCACCAGAATAAATATAATCGATTGAATATGGCTGTAGAGAGCAAGCAGTGCCTTGAACTGCCAAAACTATTATCAGAGATATGTTCAGAGCCACGGCAAAGGCTTTACAGGAATCACCAACGCGTACTTCATTCATGTCACGTGTAAGGTGCTTGTTGTTCTTCCTGTGGTGGCAGATTCATGAGTTCCTGAGTGGAGCTTTGGATCCAGGATGCAACCTCACACTTATTGGCCTCTCATGAGTTGTGAGATTTCCGAGCAGGCCTGGCCTCTCTGTCCTCATTTCCAGCTTACGAATTGGTTGCGTTCACACTTGCTCTCACTTTCATTCTTCTCAAATGTGACTTAAAGAAAAGCTGACTTTGTAATTTAATGCCTTGAAATTGGGCTTCTGTCTCTTTAAGAACCTCCACAACATGGCTCCTCCATTCACCCTCTAACAACGTTTTTCCAAGCACCGCACTGAGAAGCAGCTCCTCCAGTGAGCTCAGCAGATCGGCTGTCCCACCAGGCGTTTGCTAATTTCTGCTGGCTAGTCGGAAGGAGCCGAGTGGGGGGAGTAGCGAGGGACCAGCTGCTCTGTGAGACAGAAGCTTGAAAACTGCGGCACGGAGGCAGGAGGAGATTCATCTTGTGAGAGGCAGGGCTAGGTCCACCCATTCGTTTTGCACAGCTGAGCGGTTGCCACAAGAGATGAAAAGATTTCTCCAACGTGCATGAAAGAATCGAGGCAACACTCCCAGTATGTTTCTGATGAGGGGATAACATTACCACATGAAGCTCGGAAAAGTCGATTTTACATCATGGTATCCATTTAAAATGAAGTTAATCCATCATCTAAATGGCAAAACATAAGTGGTCACATGGTGGGATTAGGAGAAAATACTTACGATTCAAAATGTTGACAGACCCGATGTATTATGAACTAATTCTAATATATATATATATATATATATATATATATGTGTGTGTGTATCAAGTTGTAAGATGTCTTATTCTCTGAGGGACAGAGTTTCACTCAATGAGCATCTGTAATAGAAAAGGAACTCTGATTAAAACTACTTTACCGGAGAGGAACAGGACAACCTCCTCCTGCTGGAACGTGATATTTTAAGCCAAACCACATCTCTAACAGGATGAGATGTGACTGTAAAGAGAGAGAGAGGATGAAGGGAAGCTTAAAGAGCAAACAGCAAGGACAACAACAGGAGAATGAGAAAAATATCTTAAATCCTTCCCAGAGGTGGCTTATTATTCTGTGCAAGGCTTTCATCTCCTGCCTATCTGACCAGGAGTGGTTCACATCGTCTAATGGCCTCCTGGCCTTGTACATGAGCATTCCTGCTCTAATGAAGCACCGTGTGATAACAGAGCAGGACGGAGATCAGGCAGGAAACGGTCCGTCTGAGAACAGAGATCCTGGAAGCCAACCTGGCCAGTTCAGAGAGCCGTTTATCCTGATGCCCAAGGAGACATTTGGGGAGCAAAAGACGCAGCTGAAGCCGGGGTCTGAGAGGAGTATAACCCGTGTTCTCCCAGACCTGCTGCTAATTCACCACAGAAGATGGCAGATGGAGGAGATGAGGGCAGCATCTACATAGATGGAGGCGCAGAGGGAAGAGGATGTGCTGCTGGTTAGAGGACCAATCAGGTCTGGAGACACATCAGCCCAGAGCAACAATCAGACATGTTGTAAACAAAGGTTGAGCCAAACTGTTTCTAATGAAGCTAAAATCAAGAAGAATCAACCAGATGTTATTTATAATCTGCTGATAGAAGCGAACGTTGGCTGGACTGTAGGAAATAAGATGAGCCCAAGTTGTTCCAGAGCTCTCTACTTTGTAAGCTGTCATTGATGCTTCCACTGCACAATCTGGGCAACCATTTCATCGTTTGTGATTCAGTGTGAAAACCCAGTTTGCTAAGTAAAGCAGCCTGATCCACAGCAGCATCTTTCAGATGTATGGATTGGACCAAAAGTGTCCAAACGTTTTTGGCAATGAGCACCAAAATGGTTAAGATGAAACATTTTACACTTTACAAATGAATTTATTGTGCCTTTTTTGTTTTAACTGCTCAGTACGATTTTTCTGAAATTAACAACGGAGACTTTAGTACAATAAGAAGTGCTAACACATAAGACTGACATGACACTGTCATAAACATTAAGGAGTTTTCATGAAGGTTTATTGTCTTGAAGTGTAATTGGGTAAATAATCCTGTTTTCACAACTCATTTTCTGTTATTACAAATTTTTTGTTCATGTTATCATTACATTACTGTAGACCAGATATGATTCATTCCAGCACCTGACGGAGTCGCGCCTTACCCACCCTGGATTAGTCCATGAGAGATGTGATCTGATCTTCAGCCAGGGAAGAGAACTGACCTTTGACTGACCTCAGACCCCTGGAAGTAGCCCTGAGTTATGAGCACAGAGTGTAACTAATAACTCAACAATTAGACTAAAAGCATGAAGTAAAAATGTGGGACATGGCTGAACCGTGAGGGTGGCCTCCACAGGGCTCTCCTTGGGAGATCAACACTGCTTTTCTTGTTCATTACTCTGTCAGTCGGCCCTTGTATCTGAACCTGAAGCAAATGACAGGTTCAGGACTTACCAAGACTTGTTTTCAAATGGTTCAATTCTTTACTGCAGAGAAACAGAGCAAGAAAAATATGGGAAACATTTTAATGTTTTAAGTCAGACTCAGAGACCCCAAGTGGGTCCGCAGGTTTATCAGACTGTAAAGCAACCGGTCAGACAGTGGAGAGGTTTACTTGTCAGACAGAAAGCAAAGAAAGTCATCAGGGTTTTCAGAAGTCGGGAAAGAGATCCAAGGACTGATGGCAGAAAGCTGGGGTGAAAGGCAGGAAGCGGTAATGCCAGGCTGGTCAGTCGAGCTGCGGCATTACCGTCTAACACGGAGCTGATTAAAAACTACCTTCAACAGCACTGGTGGCTCTTCAAAGGTCAGTTTCTAACCAAATAAGAAATCAATGGAAGCAGAAAGGGAAGGGATTATTTTCATCTAACAAATGTTCAGTGTAAACGGACCCACTCACTGCAGCTCTCGCCAACACCAATATTATTTCAGCTGATGGAGCTCCTGGACTGGAGAGGAAGAAGAAGAGACCCCCTCTTCAATCAGCACCTCTGTCCTCGGTTTAGTAACTTCAGGCTCTCCAAGCTTTCCTCCAGTTAGTTCCTGTGCCAGTTTATGGCACTGGGGCCACTTTAATATGCCCTAAATAGCTATTGAGAAACAATTGCTTTTTGGAGGTGTGGACTCTTGTCAAAGTTTTAAATTTTACCCAAACGCTAACGTTTAATGTGCTAATTCGACGCTATGAAGCTTACCAGAAACCACCATCCTCCACTGTGAAGGGAGAAATGCTGAACCAAACAAGGCATCTGTTGATGTCAAGTCAATAGTGGCCAACACGGACTGAACAGCTTCCTTCACTTCATCCACTTGGTATTGCTAAAACGACAGACAGACTAAAATTCTAAAAAAAAAAAAAAGTGCTAAAATCCGCGTTATCATTCACAACTTCTCCTATTCGCTGATTGGCCCGGTAGACATTCTACCAGAGGAATCCAAATCGGTTGGAGAAAGCCCAGACTGAACTGTGAAGTGAGATAAGAACTGAGCGGAAAGCAATGGCCAGGCTAGTTCTGTACGGATGGGTGGGGTGAGTTTTGTAATGTGAGTAACTTCAGAAAGTCTGATGGCCAAGGAAGAAAAGAAAGAAAGGAAAGCGAAAAGAAGAGAACGAACGTGGCAGAAATGAAAGTAAAACTAATATGGTGAAATTACTTGTTGCCTTAGTTATTTATCAGAGTGTTGTGTAGCATCTAAGCTAGCTAGCCATACATGAAACTAACCAAACTAGTTTTTTCTGATTGACTTTACTGAGCTGCCAACTCAAACTCCACCCTAAGTGCCACATTAAATCTCACCTACGGTGCCCAAGTGGTCTGCAGAGGACTACATCTCCCACCTGCCCGACCCCTTGAGAGGAAGTGGGTCACTAAACTGAACCAAACTGAACCAGTGAGGGAACAGCCGAACAGTGTCTGTCCAAAACCTTTCAGCAGGCCGTTTCTGGCCGTCCAGCGGCATCGATGCCAGTGTGTGGTTGAACATAAGCTTGAAATGAAAACATCTATAAATCAGTGGCTGCAGGGCTGAAGCAGAGGTAGGAAAGGCTAAAGCTAAGTTTAGAGGTGGTCAGTGGGGTGCTGAGTTGAGGGTTATGTCTGAGTCACGCTCCGGTAAAGAATCACAGACATAGGGAAGCAAGTCATCAGCTGAACATGTCTGTCTGAAGGAAAATGTATTCCCAGTAAGAACTGGCTTCTGGTTCACTAGGAGACCAGAACGGACGTATCAAGCCAATTCCAAATGGAGTGCGTTTAGCTGAGGTTTTTGTTTGGAAAGGGCTAAATTACAGGAAGGAGAGAAGCGCTCCATGACCGGGGAGAACCTCTGGACGGATGTGGCCTCAGTATGAGGGTAGAACTGGCAGGATGGATGACGGTAGGATCTGTATGAAGGGCTGCGATAGACTTGTCTTAAACTGGCCAATGGATATGCTTCCAGTTCCAGCAGATATTCACTAGTTCATGATTAGACAGATGGGGTAAGGTCAGATTACTGAAGCTCCACATAAAAACCTTCATGTAACCAAGCTGGAGAAAGAAGCGCCAACTTTTCCTTTGCAACAGACTGAAGGGGCGATCAGCAGTCCAACATATATGAGGACAAGAACAAGTTTTACTGAAGCTACAGAATCCAGAAAAAGGCAGCGCAGCCTCTTCCTGCCTGGCTACAGGCTAGTAGAGGATGGTAGCAGCACTGAACCAAGCATATTCCTGGACGACTTTCTGGTTCTGGACCGCAGCCAAATAAAGGGACACAGAAGGATTGTAGGGTTTTCTGTGTTAGAGAGAAGCAGCTCAGTAATGGCCAGAAATGTTATTCTGTCAGATCAAACTTAGAGAAACAAATAAGAGGCTCAGACCAACGACAGACTTCACTTCTGGAGCAGTCAGCGGTCAGGTACCCGAGGATTAGGAGGAACGTTTCCGTGGTTTCCTTTCCTGCCTTTGAAACTTTTGGCTGATAGCAGAAAAACAGTCTCCTCTGGGTAAAAAAGAACCTCTTATTTTATGCTTTGCCAGGTACCATTGAATAGGACAAGTGGTTCTCACCGGAGACTGTTTCTAACCTCAGGGGAACCGATTTGGACGAGATCCGACCAACACGGGGATCATCTTTCGCCTCACATTTGACATGCTCCTCTGTTGCATCCTCTTGCTTTAAGTAGGCCTTCTTAGAGATTCTCTCAGCTTCGTCTTTCCAGGATAGTATTCAGAGTTCCTGCAGAAACACCTGCTGTTTAAGTTGCTGAAAGTCAGAGTTTAATGTAGGATGACTGAGAACAGTTTGTCCCCATCGGTGGTTTGCATCTGACTGAGAACAAAGAGGGCTTTTTCTCTTTAAAAGTAGGGAAGGTAATGAACTGGTCATGGTTAGTGGTAAACTGGGATAATTATTAGGAATGATGTCTTGTGTGAGTATGTGTTTGTTTAAAAGAGTGGGAGTAATATGTGTCTGCGTAGAGTTTACGAGAGTTTTTCGTTCCTCCCTGGAAAAACTCAGTCCCAAAACGGAGACCTGTTGGAGAAGACTGCTTGGACTCCAGCATCAGCTTCCTCCAGGGAGACCCTGCAGCTCAATTTGGGTTGGGTAAAAATATTGATTCATCGGTGCATTGCAATTCATCTTCTTCCAATTAAAGGTGGTTCACGGCATGGTGAACAAGATTTTCCATGGTTGCGCGCACTGGTGCCAGGAACTTTTGAGTTTTCACAGAAATTTTTAAATGACAATTACCATAGTTTGATGTGAACTATGTTCATTGTCTTCTTATTCTTATTTTTGAGCTTATTGGTGGTTGCCACACAGCTATTTGACGCGCATTACCACCACCTGCTGGTAGGTCGTGTGGAACGCAGTGGCAATGTTGTTTAAATATTGTTAATGATGAACCAAAAATGTGAATGATGTCAAGAAAAATGTGAATTATGTTTAAATTTTTTATTCAAATGTATTTCTTATTTTTATTTATGGAATTGCTATGTGTATATGTTGTGCACAGATGGAAATCAGAATCTTGCTAAATCTGATGTATTTCAAACAGTGTTGCACATTCGTTAATATCCGCTGCTCCATTGAAATAAAATCAATTCAATAACGAAGTTTTTAAAACAATATCGAAGTAAAATGTAATCAATTTGTGAGGTTCATAGCAATACCCAGCTCAACACCTGTGGTTTGAAGGCCAGAAAAGACTCAGGCAGAGACAGACTGCTGTCTGGTTGGAAGCCAAATGATGGAGGCCTGAGGCCTGGAGGAGGATTAGGAAATCTTTTGCCATCACAAACAAGGAATATTTGCTTTCTTTGCCAGGAGAGAAAAGCTGAAACAGAGGAGTACGTTTTGGACGTACATTGAAAGACCCCAGCCCATACCAGGATACGAATGATGTCCTCTGGTTACTTGTCGTCCACAGGGATCCCGTTGACCTCCTTCAGTTCGTCTCCAGAATGAATCAGCCCTGACATATAAAAACACCAGAATTAAATCTCTATGATCATCCTGATATTGATTATTCTAATCTTCCAACTCAAGTGAGCTACTGTGTGAACGTGCAGCGTGTTCGGAGCCTGAGGTTGTGTACAGAAAGGCAGATTAATGTTTACAGTGACGGTGATCAGTGGGCCTGGAAAGGAATCGTGATGTTATTGAGGACATGTGTGGAAATTTGCCTTTGGCTCGACTCTGGCAGAGCCAACACACACAGGCTGGACGCAGTGAACACACACACACGCAAATGTGAAACATGTGGACAAACAGCAGAGCTTTGGCATTTGTGTTCACTTTCAAAGAGTGGATTGATTTAATCTATGGCATAAAGGTCCTTCCTGAACACATTGTTTCTCTGCTGCACAGTCAGGGCCTGTCACACCTCCGACCTGTTGATGGATAAAACATCTGGAAAGAACAAGAGCAAGAAGAAAAAGAAGAAGGGAAGATGGAACTGACCACTTCTATCTGCTGCTCCTCTCATGATCCGGGCCACAATGATGGCTCCTGTTCTGTCGTCACGTCTTATTTGTTGCTCCCTGCAGAGGAACCGGAGAGGCTCCAAACATCAGTTACATTAAACTGAGTTTTTCTGCAAATGTTAAACAGGAACTGGTTTAGAGCATCATGTTGTGGGGCTATCTTCTCACAAGAGGGACTGCACTAAATACATGACATGAAAATATTAATGCAACATCTCAAGATATGAGCAAGGAACATCCATCCATCCATCCATTTTCTATACTCCCTTGTCCCTTTGTGGGGTCGGGAGGTGCTGGTGCCTATCCCCAGCTAACGTTCCGGGTGAGAGGCTGGGTACAACCTGCACAGGTCGCCAGTCTGTCGCAATGAGCAAGGAACACTTGGACGTAAATGGCTCTTCCAAGTTGACAATTATGTATTTCTGTAAAAGCTTTTCTTCCTTTGCATCAACTCAACAAACTCATGAGGTTCCAACCAATCCCAGCACTCCTCCAAACATCACTGAGGCTCCAGCCTGGCTCAGATTCAGGACAAACTAACACGGCAACACATGTGGAGTCATCCTCACTCAGGACACATCCAGACAGTTTGGTCGTGTGGTCCACACACAGTTTGTCATGGCTGCAGCTCATCCTTTCAGTTTTTATATCCATTATTCCCATCATCTCCAGAGAATGTTTTGATTTCTGACACAAAAAAGCTTCTTTTGTCCATACAGCCATACATTTTCACTCTTGTTGCCTCATTGGTGCAGCAACAGATCACTGCATCTTTCACTGTTACCTTTCTCCTTATTCCAACATACCCAGAGTAATTCTGGCAACTATCAAAATCAGACGAACCTGAAAAAGCTTCTGGTTTATAGCATATTAGCGTCATCATTAGTGTGTCATCCTGGCTGTTTTCGGAACACATTCAGACCTGATGGTTTTCCACTCGGATAATGGTTTCCTCAAGGCATTTGGGATGTGTGAAAAGAAGAAAACAACAGAAGACATGAAAATGAGACAGCTGGAGGACCTGCTGACCTCAGAATAGTTATAGTGATTAGAGACAGAAGAGAGGTCCCAGGAGGTGAGAAACAACTGCAGTCAGTAGAAGGAGGAGACACCATAAGTCAGGCTGAATCTTCTGCTTAAAGGATCTTTCTGTGACGCAGCCGTCCCTCGCAGACAGAGAGATGATTTAGACGGGAGACGGATGGTAGCGTAGCATGAGCAGTCTGGAGTAAAACCCAGGAGAGTATTCACACATGTGCTCATTACATTTCTAGAGTTTTCTTGAACATAGTTTCTTTTCTGCTGGCTGAGTGCCAGTGGTGCGATGGATGTTTTTATTGGGTCCCTGGAGGCTCCTGCACGCTGGTGGCTAACAGCTAACAGCTAACTAAACAGAAAGCAGTAGCCTTGAACTCTTGAGTCATGACTGAGACAAGGCTGTCCACACAAACTCCACAGACACTCTCTACAGCACACATACACGACTCACTGAATGTCCCCACATATGGCGGTCCATAAAAATCCTTGTCGGACACATATGGCTTAGAGGAGGACGTGTTGAACCCAGGATGCAGGATTCAGCTTTTTGTGCCAGAGGCAACGATGATTATAGAGCAACGCAATCATTAATCATGGAGTCATGAACCTAAAGTCCAAGAAAGCAAAGAAAAATGTGGGCCTGGTCAGGCCAGAATTGTTTGCTTAGTGGTTGGGTCCAGGTTGGCGTCGGGCTTTTGTGGCCCGCAATGCATACAAAGAGTGAGCCAAATGGGAATGCACAAATATAACGCTACATTACTCTAATTGCAGTCTATGCAGAGGTGTAGATAGCTTAACCTGTTGAGGACATCTCTGCTCGAGCAGCAGTGGAGATACGATCCTATCCATCACACATCCCAGATTATTTGCACTTGACTCACCCTGCAGCGACAATAAGCGACAAGATGGAGCTGGAAGACGTTAAAAGGTAAAATGTGTGTAATATGTTGGGTTGGAACTTTACTTAAAGTTAACTAACTTGGTTGGATTGGGCTCAGATAGAATATCATATGGGCTCGGGCCAGGCTGGATACTTTTAGGCCCGATCTGGAGGAATCTGGAGGAAAATAATTTTTGAAAGTAAAAGAAGTTAAGGTAGGAAGATCAAAGTGCAAAGAAATTCACACAAAGAGAGAGAAACTGACTATCATACACCGTCTCTAATTTGGTCTCACCTCCCTATTGCTCACACCCAGTGTCCAAGCTAAGTGTTCACTGTGTTATTGTTAAAGGCTATGGATAGAAAACATTGATGCTGTGGCCATGCTGGGTCTAAAGTCCGCCAGTCCCGCCTCAAGGCCCGTCTGATGCCTTGGAAGCAGATCTGAGGCAGCTGGAATAAACCCAGGAAATATTCCAGGCTCCTGAACTGAGCATAACCTTCTCTGTGCTGTGATACCCTCTGGGTGCCATCATCAGCAACCAGCCATGCGTGGCCTCTAACGAGGAATGCTAAACAAATCCATCAGCAGTCCTGGCTACAACATGCGGTGTGTGATGTGGGAGGTGGGGGGAGCAGGTAAAGACTCTCAAGCAGCCAAGCAAGGACTTATAGTGAGGCTTACACTGAGCCGTCATCACCTAATGGCACATGGAAACCATTTCCAAACCGGTGTTTGGAAACGGCACCAAAGGTCAGAATGGGAACGTCTATGTCTGCTCGAGCAACATGTATGTTTGACTGACAACATGTGTAGGTGTGTTTTTGGTGCATTCAAGCGTGTTAGGGTGTGTTCAGTCAAGAGGGTTTCTGGCTGAAGTGAAGCCAGAAACCCTCTGAGTCTCATCAGTCTGAGTCTGATCACTTAGCCACTTAACCATCAAGTTCCTACCTCGACAAGAGCAATTTCATAAATCTAAAACAGAAGCTGTTTTAGATTTATAAAATTAGGGGGAAATGTTGTCTGACATTTCCCACTAAGTCTGAAGCAAAGCCTCGTAGCCGTGCTCAGTTGGAGGAAATTGGACAAATTTGAAATCTTATGTATCGGTTTCTCAGTTGGCATCTGTTCACGCTGCAGTGAACATATCCGGATCAATCTTTAGTCTGTAGCTGTGCTTCTATTAGCCTTTAAATTCCACAATTTGACATTTCGAAAATAGATTCAGTTAAAGGAAAAACTTGCTTTTTGAAGTGAGGTGTTTGTTTATTTCTGCAATGGGAACACTTTTTGTTTCGAGTCATGTGATCAACATACAGAGGTTACTACTGGCAGCAACCACGAAGAAGACGACAGGAAGTGGTAAGAGGAAGATGGCGTGGCATATTTTAAAGACTTTCGCATAAACAAATTTATTCACGTGTGATTTTAATTGTATTTCTGTTCCAATGAAAAGCTACAATTGTGACATTGTTTTTTTTTTTTTGTTTTTTTTTTTTTCACTGTAGCGGAATTTCAACGTTTGTAATGGAAACACAGCTGGTGATGAAAGGAGGTGGAGTGATGCTCATCCAACACTTGCATGCACTGCAGCGCACTCATTCGAACATATGAACTATGTGAAGATAAATGGCCAACATCTCACCAAGAAATGAATACAAAAAAGAGGACTGAGTGGACTAAAATTCAGAAGCCTTCATGTACAGTGTGTGTTTATAACAGGGACTGGAAGGAAGCTATACTGTACAGGCAGTAGTGTCATGAAGCTTCAGCAGATAAGAGGGTGAGGATGAGCTGAGTGTTTTAATACTCATTGCGTTCAGTTGTTTTGAACTGAATGCGAAGGGCTTCTGAAAAATCAAGCAGTTCTGACAAGGTTACAGTGCCCACTGGCTGATGGATGTCTGGTTGCTCCATCTGATTGGCTGATGGGAGGCCTGGCGAGTCGTCTTGGCTGGTTCAGTTAGTATCACTGACAGACACTACAACCTCTGCAGCTCAGCCACGGCCTCAACTAAAACCACTTTACTGTTCTTGACCTGCCAGGAAAAACAAACAAAGCTCCATTTTAAACTCACAGCCGCCCGGCCGGAACAACCACTCCAAACATCGGCCATGAACCCAGCTGAACACCGGCGCGTCTGACAAACATTGTTCTCCTCTAGATTGAGAGCGACAAGGAAAAACAAACGTGGCAGAGAGACACACATGTTTAGACATGATGTCAATTAAAATACAAGCGGAACAACGACAATGACCTCCTGCTGAGCTCCAAACACTGATGAAGAGGAAACACAAGATGGTGACCGTCACAGCAGGTCTTAAAAACCAGGAGGAACAAATGCAAAGTGGGAAACCTGGACATAAAAAACTATTACCTCCAATTATATCTGTTGTTGGTTATAAATCTCTATTATGATACATAAAGTTCTCTGGACGCTGTAACAGAGCGCCCCCTATTGGGAGTCTCCTCACCCAGCAGCCCATCAGGTGGGATTGTAACCAATAACATCTTCTACTGCTCTACTCTTCTCTCTGTCAGCATCCAGACTGATTCTGGTTTTTTTTTTGTTTCCTTAAGCCCCGTCTGGACCTTCCCTTTCGTCATTAACAAGTCAATTGAAGACTTGCTCTGATAATTATGAGGAGCAGGAGCGATTCCAGGATAAGCTGCAATCTGATGCTCTGCAGACGACTCTCTGACAGGAAGGTGCTCCTTCATTTATCTTCCTCCTCTGCCTCTTTACACCTTAATGTCACAACTGGGCATTAGCCAGTTCTTATGACAACACTTAGCAGCCCACCTCAGAGCTTCAGACAGGTGGGGGTGTTAGGGTGTGTGAATTTCACCAAGCGTGTGTGTCTGTCTCCATGCTGCTGCCATGACTCAGTGTGTGAAGAGCTCAGTGATTCATGCAAGATGAGTGGAAATGCCATCTCCCTGCTAGAAGCTGGACAGAGCCACAGGTTTTCTCTCTGTGTGCGTGTGTGTGTGAGAGCTGGATGAGCTCATATAAAGAGACTGTTGTGTCACAGAGAGAGGTCCATCTCTGCCCTGGCATTGTTTCAGGCTTTCCCCTTGGTTATCCTGTGTAAAGAAAACACAACTTTCACATGTCTCTTCTCATTGCCAGAGTGAGCTGGAAGCAGTGCCGCTGAGGAGAACACGGCCTGACGGGCAACAAAAGCCTCATTCATCCTGCTGATGCTCAGAACATAAGGTGGAAATGTGCAAGAGGCACCGAGATGCCAGACCAAGACCACAGATGATGAGAGAAGGTTTTATTTTAGAGCGCTGTCAGATCAGGATCTGGGGATACCTGTGATAGGATTCTGGAAGCTGTGAATGTTTCTAGCTTCACTGCTCTGAAGGCTGCAGGGTGAAGACCAGTGGAAAGACCTAGACCAGATCTAGAGCCATGAGATTCAGTGTCCTGCAATCTGCAACTTTGAGATGCGTCTCTGCTTCAACACATGAGGTCATTAGCAGGACTCTGGAGAACTTGAATACACTCACCTATTTGATTCATGCGCTTTGGACCGGGGACGCATATCAAAGTTGCAGGATACGAGCCCTCAAGGACTGGATTTGAAGACCCCTGACTTAAACCAAGCAGATACTTAGCAGAAACATGCTGACCGCAGTCAGGGAACAACTTCTAATTGACTCATGACAGAAATGAGCCACATTGAGACTGAGATAAATGACAGTCGCCATCAGCAGAGCTCTCCATCTTCTTCTGTGGTATCCTCACCCCCACAGACACTGTGAGCAATCCATCAAGTGGAAGACATGTTGCTTTTAAAGCTCGTGGGTCTGTCTGTAAAACACTAACATGTGTGCTGTCTGCTTGAGTCTCATTAGCTGCTTCATTTATTTCCAGTCTGAGTCGTTCCTTTTCTTTCAACATTCAGATGGAAACAGACAACAAAAAAAATCTCCTTTTCTAAACATGGACATCCATCAGGTCTCTTCCTGGACAACGTTTCAATCAGGAGCTTCTCTCAAGATCAGCAGACAAACTGGGACGCCACTTCGTTTCTAAGCCTTCCTTTGTCTCCACACCAGCCCACACTGGCTTTTAGGTTAGAGGGAGGAAGACGATGACTGAGATTAGAGCAGATCTCCAGATGATATGGAACCAGAGCGGCTCTGCTCCAACTGTCCTGAAAGTGTCAGAGATGGAAAACCGCAGAAAACCGCGGATGGCAGTTCATTCCCATCACTGCCATCCATGGAAAACCAAACTGGACAGATCTCAGCTCTGAACCGTCTCATCAAAATGATCATGTCGTTATTAAACACACAGAATCCACAGAGATCCATCCTGCAGCTGGAGTTGAGACAATAATAATGTTCAACATGTCGTCTGCGTTCATAGATGTAGTCGCTGCTCTGGCTCTGACCGTCTTCCAATTGTGGTCCTATAATGAGAAGACCAGCTGATCCACTGGTTCCCAGTGGCTTGAAGCTGCACAGATTGATTGGTGCTAGCTGATGCCAGGCAGGACGAAGCGTCTGCTGGATGCCAGTTGGATGCCACAGAACCTGCAGTCTCCTGTTTCCAGTGACTGGGAGCCAGTGACTCTCAGCTATAATAGGAAAACCCAACATGTTTGTTCAACAATACAGGACAGACAGTCAGATATTAATGCTATCATATTCCTGGCCATTAACAATGTTGAACAACCTCAGATGTTGATCTGATCTGATGAAAGAAGAGACGGACCGAGTTTATTTTACAACAAAATTTCATATTTTGTTGCAAAACAAACATTATAGTTCAGCTGCAGCCTCTGGTTTGATCAGATCCATCATCTCAGAACAATGAAATAGAAAATGAGCAAAATGATTAAAGGTTAAACTGAACCGGAGGAAGATGGTGTGTGAGTGGGAGGATGACTGAAGATGAACTGAGCAGGAAGTGAATGAAGCAACAGGAGCCTTCACCGACCGAGTGGCTTTGAAACAGCAGACAGTCGTGTAGAGAAGGAAGGCGGACGCAGCGGGGCACACACAGCCAGCAGCTCCAAGTCTGCTTTCTCCATCCAAGCCCCAGAACTTCCAGTGGATCCAGATGAGAGAAACAGAGTCGGCCACAGCAGCTTGTTGGCCTCTAATGTTCTCACATTGTAGCCATGGTGACCCTGAGCAGCTGTGGGGACACGCCTCGAAGCGCCCTCTTTCGCTCGGGGACGAACTACACGACTTTCACAGTCTTGACAGGTTGTGAAAAGAGAAGGTTTTCCTACTAACAGACCGGTTTTGTTTCACGACCTGGTGGGGTTCTCTCTTCTTATCCCGCTGCTTAAAAACACATTTCTGTTGAAATTTACTTCAGGTAAACACACCAATTTAGAAAAAGTGTTGGCACTAATATGAGGTGATTTTTTTGCCCATATTGAAACAGGTTTATTTTGCAAAACTGCAGTAGAATGCGAGTCACATGATCAAGAACCTGATGTTACTGCTGGTGGAAACCACAAAGGAGACAGGAAATGGTAGGAGGACGAGGATGTAGCATGATTCTTAATGACATCAAGTGAACAGACTTATTCCAAACCAGATCCTCTCTGATTCCACCCATCCTCCCCATGGTCTGTTCATCTTGTTGACGTCTGGCAGAAGGTTCCGTAGCATCCGCTGCAGAACAGCCAGATTCAGAAATAGTTGTCTCCCACTGGCCATCAGATTGCTCAACAATCCCATCACTAAGACTGTCTGAGACTGCTTGAAAATACCAAGTTATATAGATTTAGCAATACATTATTAGTTGTGTTTTTGTGTGTGCTCCTGTTGCCAAGCGATGACATTTCATTGCCAATTTCACTTTGTGCAATGACCATGAAAATAAGTCTAAGTCTATCCACTTTATTCCTAGGCCCCATGAGGCTTTGCGTGATTTACGCCAAAAGTAAGACCCATAATCGTTTCCCCAGTCTCCAAGGAATATGGTGGAAAGTGAGCTGGCTTTGTTGTTGCCTAGCAACATAGCATACATTACATTATTCCACTGATGGAATCTAATGATGTCAAAGTGTTATGAAGTCATAAAAGAAAGATGCCTTAAATGTCCTGCAACTTAATCAAATTTGCAGAGCTCAAGTAGCAGAACAGACATTGGTTGATCTAACATTGCATTTTTTCATAGCTTTTCAGATACATCGGACAGTCAGTCAAAATGTCGGCACTTTTCACTGATTTGCTAACAAAGCACCAAATTCAACAAATGACTAGAGATGAATTGGTTTTCTTGGTTCTGGATTTTTTAGATAGGCTTAGAGTAAAATCTAAAGTACTGATTAAGGAGGCCACAGCAGAGGAGGAGTTGGAAAAAGCTCAAGAACAAATTGAGCTTCTAAATGAGAAAGTTGAATCACTTACCAAAGAGCTAAATTGGTCTCTCAGGCAAAACAAACAGCTGGAATGTCAGAAAATACCACAGTTAAAACGCGAGATAGTGAATCGGAGTACCCACAGGAATAAGATGTTGATTGAGGTAAAACGCTACAAAAATGAAATCAGAACTCTTCAAGCCTCTTTAAAAAAACTGCAGTCGGACTCAAGAATCCAGGTTGACAAGGCTTTGGCAGAAAAACAGGAAGTCATGAATAAAATCCCAGCATACAAACTGAAAATTATAAAGCATCACAATGAAATGAATAAACTTGAGTTTGATGTGGCCCAAAAGATTGACGAACTCTTCATGAAGAATTGCGAGCTTTTGAAAGAAAAAGAGAAGAACAGACTTCTTGAGAGCAAGGTAAATATTCTGGAGAAAGATTTGAAAAAGGCAGAGAAAGAAAATAAAATTCTTCTCAAGAAACTTTCAAAAACCCCAACGGAGGAAATCATAGATAAAACAAAGCAAGAGTCTCTAGCAAGGTTCCATTTATCATCAGGTGTAATATTAGAGGAAAAACAGCGAAACAGGACACTAGTAAAACTTCTGATGAAAAAAGACCGAGCGCTGAGTAAACTCACGGAGCAGCTTGAGACCAACGCTAAACTCCTAGCCTCACGGCCACAGAAAGAGGCCGGGGTTGTGAAGAAAAGTTTTGAACGCACAGCGTCCGATTGGGAAAACCTAAAGAACGAAAACAAAGCCTTAAATGCTGAGGTAAAGGCTCTGACCGATAACAGGAAGCGGGATCAAGCGTACATTAAAGAAGTCACTGAACAAGTGCTGAAGGTGAGAAAAAAGTACTTCAGTGAGAGGATGAAAAATGAGGAAATGAAGGAATACATAAAGAGCAAAGAGGCTAAGGTCGAAGATAGTATTGCTATGGAAGGACCTAAAGATGAGAGAAAAGTTGAAAAACAAACTGACGACCAACCAGTGAAATCTCTACCAACCCACCAGCCACCCAAAAAACAGTCAATTTGTAACCGAAGAATTTTGATCCTACGTGAGGGCAAGTTAGAGCCAGACTTTAAAGAACACAACCTACGAACAAAAGAAAAGGTAAAACAGTTTAAGCCAAAGCCCCCTAACACAAGGAAGCTTGAATTGCCTCCTTTTAAACCTGCTGTTAGGAAGCTGTCTCACAATAAAATCTACTGGAGAAAAAACAGCACGTAACCTGGTGGGAATGCTGCAGTTGACGAGAAATGTAAAATTCCCTCATCCCCCGATGACAACAACAATCCATTATGAGGTGCTTTTGTGAGCAAAATATATAGGAGGCATATACACCTGGTGGCTGGACACTCTTTAAAAGGACACCCTCTTTAAAGTAAATGCATACCATTCAGGAGGAAGAACCCAAGTGGTAGAAGTGATTAGGCTAATTGGTCTATTTTAAATTTACCTTTGTCTCTCACTCACCAACTGTTGGAGACACTATTTAAACGGACATTATTTAAACGGACACTATTTAAACGGACTCTTTAAACTAAATGCATAGGTTTTATCCGGGTTTTGCGGTTTTTCCTACCTTCGGGGAAAAAAAAGTGATTTGGCTAATAGGTCTCTTTTAAATTTACCTTTATCTGTTGGACACACTCTTTTACAGAGCCCCTAAGGGGACATGGAAAAAAAAAAGAAAGAAATCCCGACTTATTTTCTCGAGATCCCGCCAAATGAAAAAAAAAAAAAGTCGGGATCTCGAGAAGAAAAGTCGGGATCTGGGGATCTCCAGAAAGTTTCTCGAGATCTCGAGAAAGTAAGTCGGAATTTCTTTTTTTTTTTTTCTTCTCCATGTTTCCTTAGTGGCTCCATAGTAAGCCACACCTACAAAAAGAATTTTAAAAATGGAAACGTACATATATAAGCCGTACCGGGCTATAAAGCGCATGGCTCAAAGCGTAGGGGAAAAGTAGCGGCTTATAGTCCAAAAAATACGCTAATGTGGAAAGACATTTCCAGGGAAGGCACGACATTAGCTGCCGCATCAGGATTAAAGTTGCATCTTATAGGCTCGATGTGGAGAAGCTGCCAGTGACGTCACATTAAACAGGTAAGAACACAATCCTGTCTTAGGCACATATATTTAGTAACAAAGTGGTTGTTTTTATAAATTGATTAGTGATTTTTGTCAGTATATATTTAGAATGACACTTAGCCATATTATTGTGTTTAACATCCTCAGGTCCGAGGATGTTAACTTCTCTCTGTACATTTTGCATTACATTACAATGTCATTCCAGCCTAGTGTTGAGAATAATAGCCCAGAAGGTCTAGAGCAGCGTTTCTCAACGGGGGCGGTACTGTTGGGACCACATGAAAAGACGAAAAAGAAGAAAAATATTTTACAGATGATAACAATAAGGAATGTATCACTTATTTATGCTTTTTATTAGATTTGATATATTTATTTATTCAATATTATTTTTCATGTCAGTATTAAAGTCATGAGGCTGTTCAGTGACTCCATGACACTTTTAATTTGATTCATTAGGATTTGATTAAGAACCAGCTTTGTTCTTTGTAATTTATATTCAGTAAAACTATTAATCTATAAATCAATAGACAGGTCTGTATAAAGATGTAATCCATGCTTCTTTCTCATATTTGTATGGCATTAAGGGGATCTGGAAGTTTTGTTTTTCCACTGAAAGCTCTGGTTTGCACTGTAAATGCCATACGGGTGAAATTTTATAGCTGATACTCTGATGTCCCATTCTCCTGAAGGCAGCACAGAGCTGCACCACAGAAACAGTGAAGAAAAGAAGAGTTATGATCAATGTAGCTGCAGTTCTATACATGTTTTAATGTTGCTAAGCTCAGTTCAAGGTTTAAATTGGTATTGTTGAACATCTTTTACCTGGTCATTTTGTGCAAGATTCAACAACATCATAAAATTACACAGAATAAGAATACTTATTTTCACTCTGATCGGCTGCTGTTTGGCCTACCGATTTTAAGTTGAATATTATTTTTTTGTAGACGTCTGTCTATACACATGATTTTTTTGTTCTCTGGGAAATTATTTTTCATGTTAAATACAGAAACAACCATAAAAATTAAAACATCAACAATAATGACAGTAATATTAATAATAAACTAATATTCAGTGCAGCTATCCTATATCTTCTTTGATGGGGGGCGGTGAGGGACCTGGATAATGGATAGGGGGGCGCTGGCCCAAAATAGTTTGAGAAACACTGGTCTAGAGCTTTTCCCAGCTCTTGTTCAGGTCCCCAGTAGGTTAACAGCTGTTATATGACATGAACGTTCATATAACATTCATGTCTCTTAGTGTAACCGTTGACTGCTATTCACTGCATAAGAAGTATATGTGCTTGTAAGATTTGGCCGTTTCTACAATAAAGTTTTGTATATAAAAAAAAAGCCTCCCCAGAATATGGTGGAAAGTCAGCTGGCTTTGCTGTTGCCTAGCAACATCGCATACATTACATCAGTCCACTGATGGAATCTGATGATGTCAAAGTGTTATGACGCCATAAAAGACAGAAGCCTTAAGCGTCCTGCAACTGAATCAGATTTGCAGAGCGCAAGTAGCAGCATGGACGTTGATTGATTTAACTGCATTTTTTCGTAGCTTTTCTGATACGACTATCGGACAGTCAAAATGTCGACATCTGAGACTGATTCATTAACACAATACTAAATTAGACATATGACAAGAGATGAATTGGTTATTCTTGGTTTTGGATTTTTTAAAACAGGCTTAGAAAGAAAAATCCGCGATACTGATGAAGGATTTCAAACTGCAGGATTTGGAAAAACCTCATGAACAAATTGAGCTTCTAAAAGAGAAAGTTGATTCACTCACCAAAGAGTTAAACTGGTTTCGCCATCAAAACAACTACCTGGAAAGTCAGAAAATCCCCAAGCTACAATGTGAGGTAGAGGACCAGAGTTTAAAGAACACAACCTTAGAACAAAAGAAAGTGTAAAGCCCCCTGCCACAAAGCCTGAAATGCCGCTTTGTAAACCTGCTTACAGGAAGCTTTCGCACAGAGAAATATACCGGAAAAACGACAGTGGACAACAGAGGTAAATTCCCTCATCAGTGGTTAAAGTCAACAATCTTTAAATTAACTCATTAATTAATAACTACCATCCCTATCTATACAGAACATTGTGTTTCTTTCTAGGATGCCCTCTTCAAATGGGATGCATAGTTTTTCTCCCGGTGATCCGGTTTTCACTACCATTCGGGAGGAAAAACCCAAATGGTAGAAGTGATTAGGCTAATTGGTCTCTTTTAAATTTACCTTTGTCTCTCGCTCACCAACTGTTGTAGACACTCTTTAAACTAAATGCATAGGTTTTCTCCGGGTGCTCCGGTTATTACTACCAATCGGGGAAAAAAGTGATTAGGCAAATAGATCTCTTTAAAATTTACCTCTGTATCTCAGTGACTGAAAGTTTGATATGTAAAAAATATGAACTTAACTAGTTCAGTTTCTTAATGTATTTCTTTTTAGCATACACTCCTTAAATGGCCTCATACAATGTCTTCCAGACCGAGAGTTTCTGTCTTCTAAGTCGTCTTAATTTTTATCACATCATAGAATATAACCATTCTCTCTAAGCTGCAGTGTCTTCCGGTTAAAACGAAGTTGTTCCTCTCCACTTGACTGCTCAAGATGAGGGACTGTGACCTCAATGACTTGGATGGATGGATGGATGCATAAGGGATGATGATGTTAATCTGTTGATAAGAGATGAGCGCGTTTTCTGGTAAAGTGCCACGAAGTAACCTGATTTCAACTTTTGCCTAATTTACCAACTGTAAATTTCTTGTGTCTTTTTTCTTTTCAGGGAAAGCAGCTGCAGGTTGGATCTGTACGCAGCGGTGCCTTAGCACGCTCCATGCGGCGGTGCTACCGATGCGGGGTGCTAAGCACGCGATATGGCGATGCTAGCACGCGCTATGGTCGGTGCCTAAGCACCGATGCGGCGGTGCCTGAGCTGCGCCATGCGGCGTGCCTTCAACTTCGCCATGCGGCGGTGCCTTAGCACGCGCCATGCGGCGGTGCCTTAGCACGCGCCATGCGGCGGTGCCTTATCACTCGCCATGCGGCGGTGCCTTATCACTCGCCATGCGGCGGTGCCTTATCACTCGCCACGCGGCGGTCCCTAAGCACGCGCCGCGCTGCGGTGCCTTAGCACAGAAGTGCTAAGGCACAGAAGTGCTAAGGCACAGAAGTAAAGCTCATGTAATCACCAAATACACCAAGCTAACCTTATGTTTAATAACCTTTTAATAAAATTAAAAACTTTATATAGCTGGAAAGCAGCTTTAACTTTCTGATTGCATTGACAAAAACATACTTCTGTTCATTTGACTCACTGTTGGCAGAAGACTGAGGATCAGTTATCTTCAAGCTAAACGTCCAGTCTGGGTTCTTCATTCTGATTGGCTCAGAGTAGTCAGCCAATCATCGGGTCGACTCGTCTTAAGGGCCGTGCAGAGATCACTAAAGGGGCAGGTGCTCAAAAAAAAGAAAAAGGGGTACATCTAACCGCATTTTACGACAGAATATTAACAAAGTCACATAGCTTTCAGAGTTTAATAAACCACGATGAATTACTACATAGTGAGATATACAATCAAACCTAAGGAAAATCTCTATATAGAACATACAACTATGCATATGTAATTTATTAGTAATTTCTTTCTGCAGGTCTACTTTGTCATAGGAAAGTATTGCAATATTCAAGACTGTGATTTAGCAAGATATGTAAATCAGAGCTACACCACCAGACAAATTATTATAAAAATATTATTTGCAAAACTACTTATTTGCGCATGTCAGAAATCTTTGCTATTCCAAGTTTTTGTTTGTCATTCAAAGTTTTGCTTGCGATTCTCACATGACGTTGTTGGCAGAGCCTAAAATCGCAGCAAAAGATTTCTGATGTGTGCAAATAAAAGTTTATGTTTTGCAAATAATTTTTTAAGTTCACGAGAGAAGAATTTATTTAATTTAAAAAGAAAAGTTTTTTAAACAAAAGTTTTTGTTTAATAAAAAAGAAATCATTACAATTCCAAAAGTTTTGATTATAATTTTATTTTACTTAACTGAGGTCAGTTTTTTTTTCTTTGAATAATTGTGAAACTAATTTAACTCCATACTCTGCGAACCAGACCCTAAACTTACTTAAAGTCTGGATTGAATTTTTCCCTTTTATTTGTACGCTTTTATTGGACAGGAGCAACTTGATTGACTATTACATATGTTATATCTACCGTATTTTCCGCACTATAAGGCGCACCTAAAAACCTTCAATTTTCTAAAAAGCCGACAGTACGCCTTATACATGGGTCAATATTGAACCACAACAGGTCTCGCAACTACTGTTAGCAGCCGTAGTTGCGAAAATGCAGCCGTCGACTTCATTTTCCCCCGTAGAAGAAGCGCGCGGTGCATTCTGGGAATTATGACTGCGCGAAGCGGTCCGTTTCATTTCCATTTGTGTGTGTGAAGACCCCAGAATGTTTCCTACTAAGAGACACGCTTATGACGCAGAGTTTAAACTCAAGGCGATCACACACGCAGACGAACACGGGAATAAAACAGCTGTTTATTCATTTTGGGAGCACGGAATTGTCAGAACGCTGGATTGTAATCTATTAATAAAGTTTGACTTACCTGACTGTTTTGTTGACATTCCGTTTAGCGCAGCTCCATCTAATGGATGCATAACGTAACTACAGCCTCTACTGTAGCGTCTATTATATGCCTCTTATAATGCGGTGCGCCTTTTATATGAAAACAGTTTTAAAATGGGCCATTCGTTGAAGGTGCGCCTTGGTAGTTCAGGGTGAGTTATTTTTAATTCTAAATGAATAGCTTTGTTGGACTTTTATTTAAGTGCTATTCTCCTTCCAGATACATTTACCTAACGCTAGAATAAATGTAATGTACATTATGCAGCAAAGGAAATGAGAAGATGGGACATATATCCATTATGGAGATGGTTTTGGACGGGCGATGTGCCTCTATTGCTTAAGCAACACTGAAGAATGACCGCGATCATTAACGACACAGCGAAGAAGCTTTTAGTTATCTAGCTTTGCTAGCAAAGTCGTTAGCTAGCAGCTAGTTGATAGCACAACAACAGCCTAATGTCTGTATGATAAGATAGTGAACCGGTAGATAAGAACAGTTCTTCCTCACCTGGCTGTCTCCTCCCGCTCAGTAGTTCTTCAGAGAAAGGCAGGCAGACCAGAGGCCTGTAGGTGTCTGTTGTATTTCATTACCTCCGCTTAAACCGCGACTCCGTGCTGAAGCACAAACGATACAACGTTCAACGTTTCCGTTATCTGACGAGTAGCAAGTCTACTCCACTTTATTCACCAAAAACATTTTTTTAAATAAAAAAATGTTCTGTAATCTGGAACGTTCCCTACGTTCAGCTCCGCAGTTAGCCGCCTCGTCTCACTGTGCGCGAGGCAACTGCGTCGTGCGTCAAGGACAAAAGGTCAAAGGTAACAAGAATGACCGGAGGGCTTATTATTTCTTGCAAAACACAAAAAAAAAACCCAACAAAAACAATTTATTTTAGTACATATGTCAGAGGAGGACTTAGGGGAAAAAAATTGACCAAAAGGGCACTTGGGGGCAAGGAGCAAAAGCGGCAGGTGTTCAAGCACTCCCCTTCTCCCCTCTGCACTTGCCTGCTCGTCTTGGTTCTGTTGGACTGATGTTTTGGTCTGTTTTTACCTCCACAGCGAAGCGCGAGAGTTTTCGAGAAGATGTCAAACACTGACTGGAGTTCGTCACCAGCATCACTTCTTCTGCCATAGATCAGTGTCGATCGTGTTCCAGGTGTTTTGATCAGTGGAGCCCCCTGCTGGGCTCTGCAGACATTGCCAACTGGAGCCAGGCCGGGTTGAAGTGTCGCTTTGTGGAACAGATAAACAACGAATAAAATTAATTAGGAAGTCTTTGTAAATAAAATGATCAAAAAAAAAGGAGAAGTTGAGACCAAAACAGCAGGCAATTTTTGGTAAAAAAAAAAAAAAAAAAAGAGAGCAAAACCATAAATCAAGCATTTATTATGCGATTAGTTGATTTATTGTTTATTGTGGCGGGCATCACTGACATTGTGAGTTAGAGGTGTGTGTTAACATTTTCTCATTTCCACTCAAACACTTCAGAAGCAGCTGGGTGAGATGTGTGTGGGGTTGGGTGTGTGTGTCTGTGTGGAGAGGGTTGGGGGGGGTTGTGTTGACAGCCTGCAGGCTGCTGTCAGATCCAATCAGAGAGCAGCAGAGTGGGACCAGCTTTACCAGAACCGCTCGTCCCAGAACGGCAGCAGCAAGCTGGGTCGGGTTCGGACAGAGTCGGACCTGGAGCCCAGCAGTTCCATTCCAGAAAAAACACAAGAAATTTCACATGTGAAAACCCATAAGCGACATGATAAAATGCACATTTATACATGGGGATTTAGAACATTTCACTCGTGATTCACATGTAAAAAAAAATACATAGATTTTTTTAAATTAAATATGTGGGAATATGTGGAAGGCAGATGAAAATATTTCCACTTCTTTTTTAAAACCATGAAAAGTTCCACATCCACATGTAGTACATGTTTACATGTGCTCTTCACATGTGAACATTTGTCAAGTCCTGTGTTTGTCTGCACGAAAATCAAAATCATGTTTTTAGAAGTTCAGGATCCAGATGTGTCAGCACAGCTTTAAACCTTCAGACTTCAGTTTATGGGACGAAGCTGAGCAGGAAGCTGGAAATCATCTGCAAACACCAACAGCAGAGAAACACTGAACGTTTCAATCAGCAGCATGGAAACGTTGCTGCTCACGTAGAAAAACGATCAAACTTGACGTCTCAAAGCTCGTCAGAGCATTCCGACTCCTCCGTCTCTTCTGCTGTTGGTGCAGGAGCGGCTCCGCTTCCTTCATCAGTCCTCATCATCGCCTCTGGAGGAAACGTGGTGAAAGGAGTGAGTGAGGCTGCCAGTGTGTTCAGCGCTCCAACATACCGCAGTCCCAGGAACATCTGCTGAGCTACCTGCTGCTCCTCCACCTCCTCTTACTGAGGAATTTCTGCTTTTATTTGCTATTCAGGAGGCTTTCCAAGCTTCTGTCCATGACGCATTAATGGCTTTTGAACTTTCTGTCCACACAGTGAGGCAGCGCCGGCGCTAGTTGATTAAAAACCTGTCCTGTGGAATAAAAGCTAAACAAACAGAATAGTTCCAAAAACAACCTGCGGTCTGAAAAAGAAAAAAAGACTGGAACATGTGGGAAGGACGGATTGGACGGCGTTCCGACAAGGAACAGAAGCTGAACATCCATCTTTGTGTTTGTCAGAAGACAAAAAGAAGGGATTTTAAACCATCTGTTGACTCTTCTGTGACCAAAGCAGGGAGATAGAAATCTATCCAGCTCCAAAATGGAGGAATAGCTGAGGAAAAGGAGCAGCACCTCAAACTCTGATCCACAGAGGATCAACATTTCTGCTTAATGTTCACTGGCCAGAAAAATCAGCTCAGGGGATGATCTTTCTCCTGGTCCAGTTTCTGCCTCTACCTACCAGAGGTACCAGTATCATCTGTCTGTTGATCCACCTGGGTCAGATTCAGAACACCACATCAAGGCGCCACTGCCTGGTAAGAACAGATCCAGTTCAGGAGACAGGAAGTGGTCGATCACAGACAGACCTGCTGGGCTGCAGCAGGAAAAGCTGGGAGATGATCCGTTTACTCAAACGGGATGAGAGGAAAAGCTGGGATTTGGGATTTGTTCTGCACTGTAAAACCCAACAGGTATACTAGCTCATAACTAATAAGTTCACAACAGTCAAATGTCCTTAAGGAGTTGACCAAACTATAAAGTTTTGAGCTCTGTTGACATTTATGACACTTTAACTGAATAGAGCTCGCTCAATATTTTCTAACTAATTTGTGTGGAACACTCAAAAGTTTTAAGAACCAGAGTGTCATGACGTTCTGGTGGGTGGGGGCCTTACCCTCAGGTAAGGCGAGTCAGCCATCTTGAATTTGCCTCGATGCGGAGAAGTTTTGGCCAGCTTGTGAGGATGTGGACTTCGGTTTAATTTCTTTTTATTTGTTTGCAACGCGCATTTTTTCCCCCACCCCGTTGTCTTAAGCGCGGTCTTATAATCACCGCTCATTTGGTAAGTAAGCTAACGTTTTTTGTTTGCTTTTTGAAACTGTATTCCGATAAATAGATAAATTTGGAGCTGGGAATAAATGTGTATAATGTGCACAGTGAATGTGTGTTATTGTAACTTCAGACGTTGTTGAATGTGACAAATACGTTATGTTACTTTAACTTAAAAGGTGTAACGTTTTCAGCGGGGTTTTCAGCAGTCTCCGCGCTTTTTCTCTACCTTTTCTGTACCTGTGAGATGGGCCCTCATCCTTCAGGCACTTCCTGCATATCAGCGTGAAGATGCCTCCAAGTTCTTCAGGACATGTAACGTAAGTGTACTGGCCTCACTATCAATCCCTTTGCCCAGATATTCAGTCAACTTAAACATATGACATCACTTAAAGAACTCTAGGAGAACCAGAAAGCAGCTTATGTGAAAACTCAGAGTGAACCCTGAGATGAGAGAAAAACTGTATCATCCATTCCAGAGGACTATTCCAGAAAGGAGGTTCAACAAACTCTGGACTCTGATATTCCAAACAGGTTCATTTGGTCTACAAGAGATTATACTTAAAGTTTTATTTTTTATCAGACCAGTGCTTGACATGTTTTGGTTACGTCCTGCAAACTTCACCAGAAGTCACCTGGTGCTACTGTGACGTGTCTGCCAGCTGACTTTAACCCTGCATAAATTAGCAGGAAGTCATCAAAACATGCCAAGTTACTAACACACAGCACTGGTCTGATAAAAAATAAAACTTTAACTATACTCTGAACTCTCAGTGGATGTGTTGTCCCTCCAGAAAATGTTTGCTTCCTGTTTTCTCCCATGTTGCCATGGTGAATCACAGCATCGGAGCTCCATTGATGGTGGCTTTTTACTAGTCGTCAGGCAACTTTGTTGAACCTCCTTTCTGGAATAGGATCTGTTTATGGAGTTTACTTGTTATTCTGCAATGTGACATGTAGAATTTACATAAATGAAATTGCATAAATTAAAAGGTAAGTGTAAATTCCACTAAACAAAGAGTATGCTAACAGATAAGTGTGAAACTAACATAAGATGTAAGCATACGCAAAGACAATTGATTAAAACATGTAGCTAAGTTGCAGTCTAAGTCCAAAGTGCAAAGTGACAGCAATGTCTAGACATCATTATCATGATTTGTATCCTTGAGGGACTGAACTCATTCTTGTATTTGTGTTTTGTAGTCAGCAGATGGTCCAGACTTCACTGACACTCCGGTGGCTCTTCTGACGGTCGTCACAGATGACACTGCTGATGCAGCCCAGATCAGCCCTGAGAGCATCTGTGTGGTCGTGGAGGACGGAATACTTGAGTGGTCCCACAAATCTGGCTGACTCATTTCTCCTGCTCTTTGGGTGCATCTATGTGCTAGACCTACAGTACCCAACAAATCTTGAGCTGACAGTCACATGTATCCAAAAAGTTTTGATGTGTCGTGAGGACAACAAACGACTGAAAGGGGATCTTAAGAAGAATGATTTGACGCTGAAGAATGATTTGTTCAATGAGTGAATCACTCAGAATTGACTATTTGTTGAAGTGAGTATTGAGGAAGTGTTTTTTTTCCCTTCTGCCTCAGATTTAATACATTGTTTGTTAATAGGTAAATATCACAACATTGGCGTATTGCTCAAAGCTTATGCACTGAATAACTTGTGGGAAACGACTGTTCATTTCATGCATGCATGTATAATGTTTAATGTTCTGTTGCCTCATGCCTACCTTGATGCACTACCTGATGTTGCCAGTTGAAGTACGCCACAGTAGAAACAAGAACTTTATTTGAATGTTTTTTTGTTTGTTTTTTTTAAGTTGCAGTAAGTGCCAAAATGTTTTTAAACAGTGTTAAATGGCTCCACATTGTAATAATTGTCGTTGAGGATGGATTATACTTATTATCTGGAATGTTATCATGAATTCTTTGTGAGATTTTATCATAGGTGCTGGAGTCATTTCCTGCTCCGTTTGTTTTAATTTATGACAAACACTTTGTTTTGACTGATTTGTGCCTTTTTAAAAGCACATTGTATTGAATAAAAAAAATTTTAAATTGTCACTGTGGTGTCACTTTAGTATTTCATTATCGGGTTAATTTTGAGTGGATGTTCCCCAGATTATGAGTTGAGTAATACAGAATAATTTCAGTCCATTTCAAGCATTATATGAGTTGGAAAATATTGAAAATTTGAAGCGAAGTACTCCCTAATCATAAGTTGATAAATATCAAAATTTTTACGTTAACTTTGAGATAATTTAAGACAACTGCACATGTCATTTTTATTTTATGTAAACTTAAAACTTTTAAAAACATCACTCAAATTTTATTATGTAATCTGTTACAAAAATTATTTTTGAGTTCTGTGAACTTATTAGGGTTTACAGTGTGTCACAGCAGATACAGTTACAGGATTCTGGCTTAAAAGCACCAGGTTCTGCACAATGTGCGCCATCCTGCAGATGGTATCTGTGAACGCCAAAGCAGAGAGAACCTGGGTTTGCTTTTACTTCCAACAGAATTTTACATCCCAGTATAATGTACTTCCAAGGTATAGGAACTGGATTAACTTCAGTTGTTGTAAAAATGCAATACAGATCAAATATGACTTAAATTACTTTGTCATTTAACATCTTCAAATTGGGTCTCTTTCTCTTTAAGTAACTCCTGCTCTTTCTGAAACTCTGCCTTCAGGAAGTCATCCCAACATGGCTCCTCCATTAACCCTTTAACAATGTTTTTACCAGCGTCGCACTGAAAAGTGAAGACAATAGATTGAGCTAATAGTAGTTGTTGCTTCACTTGTGGGAGTTAAAGATTTGAGTTTTAGCAGCATCAGAAGAGACGTTATCTATTTTTCTGTGATTTTCTGGGTTACTAATTAATAACGCAGTCTCCTAAGAAAGTTTTGTGGTTCACTTCCAGGAGAACAATACAACTAGGAGGGTGAACAGGAGCTGGCTCACCAGTCTGCCTGGTACCCGACAGCTACAGCTGGAAATGAGCTCATTCACTGAAAACCGTCTCAACTTTCCACTTGGGTCCCTGAGTCCCCAGCAGCAAGGTGAGCCATCATTAAAGGTCTGCAGCACTTTGTGAAGAACAAACTGGAGAGGCCACATCAATGATGCAGAGGAAGAAGGAAGCAGGAGCCAAGCCTATTAGCAGCTAACAGGAGAGGGATTTATGGCAAGCTGACTGACCACAAAATGAGGGATCTCAGAGGCCGCCTAAAGGCTGCTGACAGAAACTTGGTCAGAGGAGAGAGTTCCACCTGAGGCAGGTGGAAACAGAACACCGCTTTAGATTTCCTGTGGATTTTTCTGGAGTGGGAACTTGGCAGTAGAACAATGAGGGAGGCGAAATTTAGAGAAAGTTTCCTGCTTTCATCAAGAGGGGCAATGTTGACCGAGATATACAAGCTAATTTAGCTAGTGTTGGTTTATTATGCTACACGACTTGCTGAACCAACACTAGCTAAGTTAGCTAGCTGGCCAGCTGTGTTGAGGGCCTGTGTTGGTTCAGCTATGCTAGCTATCGAAGGTAGCTAACTAGCTAGCTGTGTTGTGGGCCTGTGTTTGGCTATGCTAGCTAGCTCTCCACAGCAAAGCTCCCATTTCCTGTCAGTTCTGTTCCTGAAGTGATGAAAAGTCTGGATAACGAAGACAAGTGATTCATCTGGATGAAATCAACTGATCCCAAAGCTCTGATAGAGTCTCCAGCAGCATGATGGGGGTCAGAGACCAGAGACATGTCCTCATCAGGGACTGAATGCTGTCTTCTCTCCATCTCCATCGCCTCCTCTGGTTCTTGGCCTCCAGACAGAAGCAGCAGAATCTGAGCCTTTCTGAACCGGGTGAGGCCTGAGCGTTTCCATGATGGGAGATCTGTCAGATTAACAGGATGTGTGTTTTTTTCTGCAGCATTCAGCACCTCAAACTGTTGCTGCCTTGAGGACTAACAGCTGGAACCTGTGGAGGTTTGGTGGTGGAGCGTAAGAGGGAGGTTACGTTTTTTTTATTGATCTACTGCTGACATTAGCCAGGTTCTCCTGAACATTGGTTCTGAGTTAAGGAAAAGTCTCTGCTGCATTACATCTCAGTACCAAGTAGAAAACATAGGAAACAGTCTACTGTCTGTCTCTACAGACAGTAGAGGTTCCAACTCTACTTCTAAATGAACAAAGGGATGTGAGGAGCTAAAAGAGGCTAGTGTTGATAAAAAACAAAAAGAGAAGTGTATTTTTTATGATTGCAACAGACATTAATTTTTGAGAAGCTGAGTTTCTAACTTATAGTTTACCAAAGTAAAGCATCAGGTCTGAGAAGGTCCGACAGAAGAGCTCGGGTTCCTCTTCAAAGATCATCTCCTAATAATCAGGCGTTGGTCAGGAAGCCAGATTGAACCCAGGAGCTCCACCCTCATGTCTGGCCGAACATCTCAGAAACATAATCCGACCTTCATTAGTCTCACCATGCGCCCTGAACCACGCCGTGTTTTCTTTGGAGCCTGACAGAACCACAGCCTGAATGTGAACAGGCTCGGCCCATCATTATCTGTGTTCATGCTGCCTCACTCTGTGGCCATCCATAACAATCTGGGCATCAAATGAAACCCGTCTGGTTTCCTCGAGTCCCACCATCAGGGTTCTGACTGAACCATTCTGAGGCAGACCATAAGTCAGACTCTTTTACATGCTCACACCGCCACGTTACAACCCTGGATCCCGAACAAACGTTTTCTTCAAAGAGATCATTGAGAAACGATGTGGAGTTCTATCCTTCTGCCGCCTCTGACATAATGTAAACCTTGTGGCTGCAGAAATGAGACAAAATAGGTAAATGTAATAGAAAATGAAAATGACAGATATTCTTTCAGGATTAGAGAAAATACACAGACTAAAGTCAGGAGTAGCGTTACAAGCTGTAGACATTTTGTTTGTAATTCTGTCGGTAAACTGGTGAATCTGATCATGGGAGGTGATTTGCTGCAAATAAAGCTTCATTTATGTAATTACTTTTGTTTCTGAAGGATGAAATAGGTCATTGCCTACCGATAGTGATGTTGCGCAACATCCCCATTCCCATTCCCTTTACACTCCTGGGACGGGAGTGTAAAGGCTGACTAGTGAACCACTCTCCATCTAATGGGTTCAGAAAACCCCTAAATCCTTTGAGTCTTAAATCTAAATTAAGGTTTAATGGGATAATCTGTTTAAGCTGGTGTCAAGAGAAACTCATCTAGCCACTAACTGCCTTAATCCAAGTGCCACACCTTTTTCCAGTTAGTGAAACAATCGGCTGAGTAGCCCTGCAGCCCTGATGACTGCACCCGTTAACCGCAGCTCTCTCTCTAATTAACTATGAGAACTAGATTCATTTTAGTAGCTCAACATTAGCTAATGTCGAAAAAACACAATTTCGCAATTGCAGTGTTTCCATTAAAGAAGAAACGCAATTAAAATTACACGTAAGTAAGTTTGTTTAAGTGTTAAGTCTTGAAAAACCATGTTACAACATTCTCCTCCTACGACTTTCTGTTGTCTTTGTCTTTTCTGGCAGAAATAACACCCGGTTATTGATCACATGACCCGTGTGAAGTGGAAAAATGCACTATTCTCAATAAAGTTGAAAAAACACACGGCAACACAAAAATTTAGCATTTTTTTTTCTAAATTAGTCAATTAAATTTGATAATTCCAATTTTAATAATAATTACATAGTCAATGGAAGGGCAGCCACTGTCGTCTCATGAGGTCACTGTGTTGGGTTGAACTTTGTGACTCAGAGAAAATCACAGCAAGAGCTGCAGAGGAGCCAAAAAAAGAGCTAAACAAAAACCGACTATAAAAACCTTTGGACGGACAAGCATGGAGGAAAGACGGAGGAAGAAGAGGAAATGAGGCAGGAAATGACCCACTGAGGCGATAAAGTCACTGTGAGGAGACTGGATGATGTGAGGACAGATGTGTGGACATACAGAAACCAAAAGAGAAACTCATTTCTAGCAGCTCTGCTTTGGTTTGTTTTGGCCGGACTGTCCTTCACTGTCCCAGGCAGCAGTTATGTGGACTGGACCTGGCAGTGTCTCACCGTGGACCACAAGGTTCTGTTGTGGCTGGTGGTGGACCAGCCCAGAGGTCCTGAGATCCAGTTTGACACTGCACAGGACGACTGAAACAAGCTTCAGAGCAATCAGAGAAGCCCAGGCTTCCAAAGCGTACTGCACACAGGAAGTGACCGAAGCAGCACTTCCTGTCTCAGATGGAAACCACAGAACCGGCTGAGAAAAGAACTGCTTCGCGCAGACCTGGTCTATGAAAGCATTCAAAGTGAAACGAATCAACTGTGATCCATCAAGTCAACAGCAGCGTAATGTCAGGTGTTTCAAAGAAAGAAAAGATCGGAACTAATCTAAGATTATAAAACTCTGTGTCCACTCGGACCGCTGGGGACAGATCCATCAGCCTGTCTGGAACAAAAGTACATCTGTTGTTGTTCGATGGAGCCACTGATGTACATTCAGAGAAACTTTCTGCTTCATTTACCTCTTACTCAAAGTCTGAAGAAAAGGAAAAGAGGATGGAGGCTGACAAGGTAACATGATATCAGAAGCAGTTAAAGATAAATGTAACATCAGAAATGGTCATCATCATAAATAACACCTCACTAATGGATGTGCTGTAATGGAAAGGACACAGTGGAAACACTGGCTGACAACTTTGCAATTGCGGTGTTTACATTAAATAAGGAACGCAATTAAAATCATATAATATGTCATTCATAAACATGCAGTTCCATGATCCTACAGCGACGTCCTGCGGTCTTCCCTGTGGTTTGCCCCAGTAGAAACATCTGGTTCTTGATCATGTGACTCGTGATGCAAAAAAGTGATTCGTGGCATTTTTGCAAAAGAAACTGGTTTCGATCCAACCGAAAAATCATCTCACCCTAGCATCAAACGTTTTTATCAAAACACGAGTTTTCTCAAAATTGGTGTGTTTCCATTGGCCACAATTATTATGAAAATGTCAAACTGTACAATTATATGCTCAGCTACTGGTGAGATGAAATAATGGTCACGGTGGCTGCGTTTTTAGTGACAATGTTGTGCAATTTGGAATTATGAAGGTATGTTAGTTTAATGGACTTTTAATAATTCAAGTTTTTTCAATAAAAGTTTTTTGTGCTGACATTATGTGGGTTTTTCTTTTATTGGTTTATTTTGCAAAACTGCAATGAAAACACTTTCTTTGCATCACACGAGTCATGTGAACAACAGGTGGATGTTACCACTGGCAGAAAAGACAAAGAAGATGACAGGAAGTAACTGGAGGAAGATGATGATGCGGCATGTTTTTTTTAACGATTTACGGCCTGAACAAAATTATCCCTGTGTGACTTTAATTTCATTGCTTTTTTTAATGGAAACGCCTCAATTGCAAAATTGCAAATGTTTTCAACTTCAGTGGAATATTCACAAAGTCCTGCACACATTTGTAATGGAAACATAACTGGTAATGATGAGTTGTGCACAAACATGAATGGCCTTTAATCTGAATGGAGAAACTCAGGCAGACAGTGAGTGGGAGGAGAGGTTTGATTCAGAGGAAGGCTCCAAGTGCTCTAGGGTTCCTTCTTCACAGCCGGAAGAGGAACGGACAGGATGCGTCATCAGTCCACCGGTCCTTCCAACAGCAGTTCTGCTCTGAGTCACACATTCAGGTATAAAGTAATAAAAGCTGATTGTTCGGTACGACGTGAAGTCGGTCTAACAGCACTCTCAGGATGCAGCAACTCCAGGTCATGGAAGAACATGTGGAAAAGGAACAGAAGATGTCATCTCCTGAATGTTATAGCAGGGGTTTATGCTCCGTCTGGGAAAAAGCGACCGATTTCTGCAGGATGCCGGTTCGGTTCCACTAGCGTAGAAAGATGACTTCAACAAGCATCATGGATTGTTGCAATCAACCATCACCGCCATTATGCCTCACTGCCACAAGGTAACTCTACATGCCTGAAGCTTCAGGGCTCACAAAGAGACTGCTGTTGTGTCGGAGACCACGGTTTATGAGGCAGCACCTTATCTCCACTGCAGATCAGGACGCTGTAAAAACACTGAATCTTACCAAGTATTTTTGGCCTAGTTACTAGTGCAATTATCTTAGTACGCAACTGGAACTAGTACTTATTCATGAATATCAAGGAATTATTTGCTTAAAACAAGCATCTATATCTTACTGAAAAGTTACGTGTAAGTTTGTTGTGTCTTATTTCAAATTTGCACTAGAAATATCTTAGTACTAGGGACAGGTAAATAACATGGGGACTCTGCAGATTGCCCCTTCAACTTTCAGTTGTTGTCAGGATTAGAAACCTTGCAGGTGGCTGGAAGGCCAAGTGTGGCAGTGTCCATCCAAAGTCCTGGTTCTGTTCAGCTGGATCTCAGTGCCACGCGTCTGTAGAAGGTCTGGAAAAGGTCTTGAAACTTTAACTCAACATCCCACAGCCTGCTGGTCAAACAGAGACAACATTCTGAGAAGCTGTTTTAAGGTTCTCTGTAATGCACGGGAGCATGTCCAGCCCAACAATAACTGATTTGATGCCCAGCAGTGATTGGAAGAGCATGATGAAGGAAGGAAGTCATCATAACCCAATAAAAAGAAGAATTCTGCATATTCAAACAAATAAAACTCGTCTTTCCCTCTCTGTCTGGTCTTTTCAGTTATTTCATAGGATTTTTTTTTTCGATAAACATCTGCTTTCTTTGAAAGAGTTTTTCTTTTTTCTGCACAGATGATGTGGAAATTCTCATTCTGATGAAACTGGAAACAGGGAGCTCTTCCAACAAATCCCAGCGTTTTGGTACAGTATCAGTGTGGCAGCGAGCCGCCTGCTGGCCACTGACCAGGACAAATGTCTGAAGCTCCCAGAGGATCCACCAGCCCCCTCAGCACAGACCAAGTCGGCCCCAAAAACCTCCAAATGTCTCCAACAAGCTAAAACCGACCAAAGACCAGATGCTCGGGATTCTTTTCTGTCAGGGTGGAAAAACGGATTGCAATCCCAGACTGAGAAGAGAAGTCTTGCCATATTCTTAATAAAACATTAGATGCATCAAAGTGGGATCTCATTGCTAAGCCTCATTATACAGCCATCGCCTTTACCCAACTGAGACAAAGCAAAGATTGGGGCAAAGAGGCTAGAATTGTTTGTTTGTTCTCCCAAACATCCAGCCGGTGGGTTGTTAGCATGTCTGCTGAAAGCTTTGTCCCATTCAAACATTTCCATGTGTCGTCTGTCAGCCTCCTCCTCTGCAGCTGTGCGTGGCTGAAGAGTCCTCACCTTTAACTGCTGCGTGGGAGCCGTAAACCTTGATAGAACCTGCAGGTCCGGCTTGGAACAACACTGCTGGCTTTAAAGAGGTTAATAAAAGGCCAACGGAGTCTTTAGGAGAGACAGGGTTGGAGCCCAGCTTCATGTGTTTTGAATTTTTCAGAAGTCTCTCTTTCTTTTTTCTTCTTTTCCTTTTTGGCGGAAACATGAAACATCCATTCAGCGTCGCTTTGATGTAAGCCGGATCTTTCTGATGCCGGATTACAACATCTTTAGTTATACAACGTGATGCTGCATGGTTACCATCAATGTCTACATGTTGAGATCACACACAGTATGATGTGTTCAGGTCCTGTATCATATGAGAAATGTCTGTGTTGTTGCAGGTAAGGAGACTTTTAGGGATTCGTTTCTAAAAGAGACAACTGTGATTCCTTTGAAGCAGGGTTATGTGGAAATAATGTAAGCGGTAAGATTATTACACACAGAGAATAATACATAATGTCCTTTTGTACACATACATTATTCTCATCAGGGGTTTAAAGCCAACAGTTGGTCTGAGCTCTCAGCTCCTTCAGACTAGCCAGCAGCAATTGGCAAACATCTGGGGGAACCTATCATCTCCTGAGCTCGGTATACGAGCTACTTCTCAAAGTAAGGCTGATAAAAACGTTGTTAAAGGATTAATAGGGGAGCCGTGCTGTGATGACTTCCTGAAGGCAAAGTTTCAGAATGAGCAGGAGTTTCTTAAAGAGACAAAGGCCCAATTGCAAAGTCAATACAAAGGTGAACACATAATGGACTACAGTGCTAGCAAAAGATTGCTATCACCAAGAAGTTCTACAAAATACTTGATGTCAGAATTATTCTTTTTTTGTTTCTTTTAAAAGGTAGCCTTAAGATGAATACATTGTTTGCTACAGTTACTGATAAATAAATAATGATAATAAAAACATAAACAAAACACTAATTTGCTTTCATACCAACTTGAAACAAGAGTTGTCTACATACTAATAGCTAAAAATCTCTCCACAGAAACCCACTCTGATAAATACTAACCAGCTCTTCGACTGTAATGGTGTGAAAATGCAACAAACGTAAAACCGAAAAAGATAATTTTCTGAAAATATCCAGAAAATAGTTTCGTTTGATCATTTTCAATTTAAATGCTGATTGACTAACAATTGGCTTCTTCATTCAAATGATTCTTCTGCACCAGAAGACTAGAATATGTATAATATATTGTTATGATCAGAGAAAAAGAGAGGAGATGAAGCTACAAGGAGCCACTGCCTGCTCTCCCAGCAGGAGGCGCTCTGACCTCTGAATGGCGTAAAGCAGACGCTGATAGTCAAGGGAGCAGAGATGTTTGCATCAGAAAGAACAGAGAAAGATCCTCCTCTGCAGGAGAGAAATCAACGTTAAAAGACCAAAAACAAGTTTAATAAACATCATAAATGTAAAAAATATTTATGGAGAGAAAAATATCAGCTGATGAAGTTGAGCAGGAAGTAGCAGACAGAGGAGTGGGTTCACCGTCTGGATACAACCAAACTGAGCAGAGGCGAAATGGCTCCATGTCCCCGGCTGAGTCCAGAACCAAACTCCATTCCAGCAGAACTGGACCAGAAATCACTGGTCACAGCAGCTGTCTGTAGGAGAGGAACGGCCTGCGGAGCAGCTGGATAGTTTTCCTGCAGGCTGGTGGGAGGTGGAAGTCTGTTTCTGACTTCTGATTAATTAATCTCCTCACTGCGAATGGTTTGTGGTGTTAAAGGCTCATTTTCTGTGGCTTCTTGTTCCAATCAGGATCAGAGTTTGTTTGTTTGTTAAACCTAGTGCTGTCAAATCAATTTAGAAATTAAATCACACTGGCGCTGTGATTAATCACGATTAATCACTATCGCTAACTTTGTTAGCTTAAAATACAAATATGCACATAGTTGTGGTTCTTGTAGGAATGGTGGGCTGGGTAAGCCCCTCCTTCTGCCATCCAGCCAATTCAAATCCAAGCCTCTGTTTTTAGATATTTTTTTTGTAGTAGAAAGCAGATACTCAACAGCAACAAAGGGAAACTTACTCAAGTTAATTCATACAAGTATCAACATACTTGTAGCAACCGCTAGCAACAACCACTAGCAGCAACCGCCAGCATCAACAGCTAGCAGCAACTGCTAGCAACAACCACTAGCATCAACCGCCAGCATCAACAGCTAGCAGCAACTGCTAGCACCAACCGCTAGCATCAACCACTAGCAGCAACCATTAGCATCAACCGCTAGCAGCAACAGTTGCTAGCTGGTTTAAGGGTGTAGCAGAAACAAGCTAATGGAAAGCTTGTTTCTGGCTTTGTATTGCACTTTATTTTGTATTTCTTAGTTTCCCCACCCCTTTCTCTGATGCTGCCCTGGTCAAGTGCCCGTACAGTCTATATCAAAAACCGCCACTTTATGCACGATTTAGAAAAAAATGTAAAACAATGTTCTATTGACTCCGGGCAAGCATGTCTGAAGATTGTTAATCTGCATTATGTAATATTAACGTGTTAAAATTTTCCAATTAATCACTTTCCTTATTAGTTAGAGCTTAAAAACAGGAAGTAGTAAAAAAAAGTGTCCCAACGAGCCGAACTTGTACAGCTCAGCTAAAATGTTCCGAAACCACCAGAACCTCATCGGAACAATCCCTCAGCTCCGCTCCATGGATCCATTTCGAGGAAAGATTCAGCTGTTTATTGTTTTATCGAAGTTTATTTTCTCACTATTTGGTTTCATGTATTAGACTAATCGACGCAGACGTCTGCTGTTGGTTTAGGCTGAACACATTAGACGGTCCGATCTTAAAACCTGTCCATTTGTCTGCCCTCATGTTTTCTCTCCAAATACTCCAATAATGAGGGTTTTCATTCAGCAGACACTTAAGACACAACCAGAAATATTTTTTTTCCTTCCCTCCCCCCAGTTCATATCTGTTGATGAAACCGGAGATTTGTGATTAAATAATTGTAATAACATTTCCTTCATATTCTTCAAACAGTGAGTTCCACTACTTTATCACTTGTGTGGTACAAGTGCAGATTTAAAGGCCTGCAGATGGACCGACCGCCACATCTGGAGGTGGGATCGTTTCTGTTCCTGTCCACATGTTTTATCTTTTCCGAGGGAGTCGATGTGAAACATTATTAAATATAATTACTTCAAATTTCCCTTCAATTTTATTCATGAGCGTGATTTCCTTTCATCTCATGCAGTGTCAGCAGAGACGGCTCATGACCCCGGTGTGGCCTGCTGACACTCCCAACGTACGGTAAGTCATAACTATACTGAGAAAAACTAACAAATACAAATGTCTTTCTGTTACCGTTTATTGTGTGCAGCTGCAGGTTTTTATTCTTTTTGTTATTTTTTACTAATGTTCATTTTGAAAGAACACACTGAAAATCAACTTGGTTCTCAATATAAAAAATAAATCACATCAAGCATAAAAGCGATGATAGTTTATATGTCATAGGCAAATATTAACTTTGTGAATTCACAGGATTTTGCGAAGTGAAGACATTTTTTTTTCTTATGCTTTGCAAAAACTGTCAGTTAAATTAAGGAAAAATACCAGAAATAGAGCAGATGCTATTCACTATTTCCTCATTTTAGTTGTATCTCAACATTCGTATATGAGTTGACAGCTAGTTATCATTTTTTGTTATGAACAGTAAGTTTTTTTTAGGTAGTTTTGCAGCTGTGCCACGCTAGAGTAGGACACATTACGGCGTTATAAAGTTAGCTTTTGTTTTCTTCGTTCCTTCCTTATTTAAAGCAATCATAAAGTATGTAACCTTTATGATAAATAAATAAATGAAAATATATTTCTTACATATTTGTTGAAACTGTCACTATGTCATGACAGTGTAGGATGAGACAGATAATCTGTGAAAAAATAAAATGTGCCCCTCCTTTCTGAGCAATCTGCAAAAAAACCCGGTCAAAAACAACCAGTCAGAGCCAGCAGGGCGGGGCTTGGCGTTGTCATGTGACCACCTGTTTTGCCATTAAAGTGAAGGATTCATTTGGTTTTAAATACTTCTTATAATTTTTTATGATAATTGTGTTGCATTTTCTTTTATTTTTTTATATTTACTGATTGTAGTTTTTGTAATTACTGACAAAACTTGTGTAGTTATGTCGTTTTGACATAACTATACGGCCTTTGTTAGTTTTTAGCATTGTCCAGGGACAACGGAAGAAAAATAGCTTGTTTTGCTAATTCTAGCAAATTTACAGCAACGTCAATTAAAAGTCCCTATCAAATAAATTAGATTATATTAATCAACCTCATGTACTTGCTTCCCATTACAGGTAATCCGCGGTCATCTGTGGCCATGCTAACTAGCGTTAGCATTCATGGTCGTCTCTCTGAGCAGAGTGAAGCTGACACCAAACCCAAGTGAAAGATTCCAGCAAGTGGAACGAGGAGTTGGCGGTCCATTTGTCCCGGTTTGTGGCCTAAAAATGTCTTTGTTTGTTCTGCTTTGGTTTCTTCTGAGTTACTAAAATTTATTATTTTTTTAGGTCCAACAAGCTCCAAAACAAACCAGAGAGACCCACTTTTTTTAGTGCTTGGTTTGTGCAGCTGAAACAGATATATTTCATTGTTGGCAAATTGAAAGGCACCATATTGTAAACCGTTCTTCATGTTTAACTCATTCTTTCTTGCTGAGGCATTTGCAAAAAAAGGGAAAAAAATGAGCAAAACACTCAGCTGGTGCTTATTACGACATGTCTGACTCGCTTGAAGCAGATCTTTAAATCTTTAAGAAAAATAAAACAATTTGTTCTCCTTCGAGGCGCTCTCTTTGAAACCTCCCAATATCCTTAGATGTAATACTCTGATGTTAACACCTGATTGGTGCCGACGCCGAGTAATCCGTGATGTCATCGGGTCTGGGAGCAGAGGGACGCGCCGTCCATGACGCAGAACGTTCTTGACCACGATTCACCTGCGAACACCTTCGTGAGACCATCAAACGGGGATGGACGGGACGGGGAGAAGCGGAAGAGATTTTATGGGTTTTATTTAGAAACCCGAGTCCAGGCCGGTAATTGGCCGCAATGTCTGTAATCGTAAACTGTCTGGATTTCTACTCTGCCTGCGCAAATTTCCACAAGGGATGGAGGCTGCGGTAACTGCTCAACATCTGGATGGAGTAAAGCAAAGCACACACTCTTTATCCATCCGAGCAGGTCTCCACGTCCGTCCGGGTGTTGTCCGGTCTGTGTGTGTGTGTGTGTATATTTGTTAGTAATACCTTGTGGGGACCATTTTCCTGACACAGAGTTGTGAGGACCCACTGCTGTTTGTGGGGACCAAAGCCTGATCCCCACAAGGGAAAACACTGTTTTTGGGTCAAGGGTCAGATTTCGGACGATGAATTGTGTTTTGGTTAGAGTTAGGTATGTAAAGGTCAGGAATAGGGTTAAGATAAGGGTAAGGGTTAGGCTGTAGAAATGAATGGAAGTCAATGGAAAGTCCCCACAAAAATACTCATGCAAACATGTGGGTGTGTGTGTGTGCGTAGGGGTGTGTGTGTGTGTGTGTGTGTGGCTTCTGGCAGCTGTTTCACCGATGACAAGCTCGATAAGTCCCCCATTCTGACATCATGCTCCCATCCACACGCGCCAGCGAAATGAACACGCACCGGGTTTTTTTTTTCCTTTGTCCCTTCTTCTGTATAGGGGGGTCAGGGGTGAAGGGGATGAGTGGATCTGGATGTGCTGCCGCTCCGTGTTGCTAAACTGTAAATTTGCTGCGGTTTGTTTCTCATTTACCGAACTCAACACTGAAAACAGATTCTGGGTTCCTTTCCGACCACAGTTTATGGTCGGCCCGCAGTTGAGAAACACCAGCTGAACAGCAGCGTAAGAGGGATTCTGCTTCTCTACCTTGAAATTAAATTTAGACATGAGGTGGGGGAAATTAGTCATCTTCAAGTTGTGGGTTTAATTCCAGCTTCATCCCATACACCTTGATGTGCCGTTGGGCAGGACACTTACCCACCAAGTCGCCCATTGATCTGCTGAGTCTGGAGTCACATAAACACCAGGTCCTGAAAGCAAAGCATATTTGCAGTATTATGTATTTTCCAACTACATGGTGCCATTTTATTGCACAATTAAGTGCTTTATGTTACGTTTAGTTATTTAAAAAAGGCTGCATATATGAAACATGACTTAAAAGAAATTTTACTTTGCCTTGAAATTGGGCCTCTGTCTCTTTAAGAACCTGCTGATTTTTCTGAAACTCCACTTTCAGGAAGTCATCAGAAGTGTTTCCCCATTCACCCTTTAATGACGTTTCAGTGAGAAGTAGTTTCTACGATAAGCTCAGCAGACTGGTGGTTCCACCAGGTGTTGCTGCTGCCGCTAGTCTGGAGGAGCTGACACCATTTCTCAAACATACAAAGAATCAAAGCAATCCTCCAGGTATGTTGTTGATGATGGAATAACATTATGACAAAAAATGTGATTTTACATAGTACTGCCCCTTTAAAAAAAGCTTTGAACTGCTGGATCTAGACATTTTGTAAGTACATCTCACTGCTGAGTGAGTTGTTGAAGCAAACTCTGTTATTGAATGAGTTGCTTGCTGAAAGTTCCATACCCGACTCGCGGTCCGGTCCGGTCCGGTGGTTCCCCTCAGGCTGTGGAAAATGGCAGCAGTGTGTCAGAGTGGTGAACTGCTGAACAGAAACCCCACAGAGCAGCTGGACCTGAAGACGGCCTCTATGGACTCTAGAGGCAGTTCGTCAAATCCTTCTTCATCTACATACATGTGTGCTGCCTGTCACCATGGAGACGAGTATCTATCATATCTAACAGATACATGCATGTGTTTGTAGCTGGGCCAGCCGCTGACTGACTGTGTGTTCGGCACATTCACACTCTGGGCGTTTACAGTTCAACAGGTTTTCCCCCAAGGCTGCAGAACATCCTGCTGTGAACATGAGCCAACCACACCTCGCCTGAACCCAAACACACACTCAGCTTCACACACTTCATTCAGAATCCAGCAGGAACAAGGAGAACCTTATCCGCTGAGGAGAAGGAAGGAAATGCAACATGCCTGAGAAAAATCAGATAAAAACAAAATCATCTAGTGTATTCTGTTTTTGCATTAATGTTTCATCGTGGTCTTGTATTGATGAAGGGAGAGTTCACCCTACGCTCAGAGCCTCGTCCAGAACTTCCCAAAGATCCTCAGTGGGTTCAGGTTCACAGTCTGTGCTGAAAATGATTCTCCTATCCTCAAGTTCTCTTTCCCAGCCTGAGCTCCATGAAATGTTATCATCCTGGTTATCACCGACACATCAGCGAAGAAAACATCACCTGATCATTCAGGAAATTCAGGTGGTCAGCAGTGAACTCTGACCTCCGGCAACCCCAGATCATAGTGCTGCCTCCACAGGCTGCTACAGCAGATGCTAGGCATGATTTTAACAAAAAGCTGGAGGAGAGGGAACTTTGTCTTTACAAAGTTTTAGATTTTACCTTTAGAAAGAAGAAAATAAAACAATATTTGAGTTAAAATCATGAAGAAAATCAGAAAATCTTCTTCCTCTGATTGTAGAAACGATCACTGACTCTCAGCTGTTTGCAGCAGCAGATAAAATGAAAAATCAGAAAACCTAAAATATCATGAAAACATCCATAAACTGAGTCAGAATGAATCAAACATACAGCCTGGAAACTGTTGAATCATTTTATTTTGTATTTCTGGTTCCAGGATGAAAATAAATCACAAAGAAAAAAAGATCAGCTTTCCAGTTGAATCATGTTCAGAACAAAACTCAGTCCCTCCACTATAAAAAGTGATAACGGCTGGATAAATCACCAATGATGAGTAAATTTGTGTTCAAAGTTGCAATTGAAAGGGACTGCAAACCTTATGAAGACACTAATTGGAGTTTGAATTTGATCATTGATCTCAAGAGACAAAATATCAGACATTAAATGATAGACATGAGAAAATAAGATGAAAATCTTTCAGGTCAAAGGTCACCATCATGATCCAGTCAGAGTCTCTTTAGACTCAAACTGCTGCAGCTTGAACCACACAGCTCAGCTTCTCTTTTCAAACTGGTATCCTGCGCCCCTCCACCTGCAGAGAGAAGAAAGATGCAGAGATCAGATCAATGAGTTTCCAGCTTCTCTCCAGCAGCAGTCAGTGATGCAGCACATCCAGTAGAAAGAGCAGCAGGGCCTTCAGTCCTGTTCAGAGCAGCTTCCTTTCAGCTCTCATCTTAACATGTTGAAGTGAACACAATGAGCTCCAAGCTCACACACCTACACACACTTTCAGCATCCAGTCTGCTTCCTTTGCAGGTTCCACTCAAGTCCACACAAAACAGAAACTTTGAAAAGATTCTTGGGTTTCATTGACAAAGGATTGGATAGGATTCACACTAAAAGTGCATGTATGTGCAAAAGGCAGAAATGGTGTGACCCCCAAAAATCCAGATTTGTAAACCAGTGGCAGCAAGCAGTTTTCCTTTATAGAACTCAACCTAAATGTTTGTGCACCAACTTCCGCCTCAGGTTCTGTCCTGGAGGGGTAAACACTGCCCCCTGAAGGATATAGAGGAGGAGTGCATCAGGGATATTGTAGGCCTATGCAGTGCGCCACAGCATAAGGAAAATAAATGGATAAACAGGTAAAACAACTAAACTATTTGTATTCTGCTTTTTCTCACGTTGTCTTGGCTTTACTTTACACGAAGAGCCTTTGCCATGGCAACCAGCACAGCACCTCCACTATCCCATAGACCAGAGTGTAATATATTACTCAGAATGTCCTGCACTAAAGTTAGCTTTTAGCTTTTGGAGCAGTCTCCAGTCTGCTTGCATTCACAAATTAATTCAAACCGCATCAGAGTTCACTGAGACCGAACCCAGACAGTTTGTAGGCAGATCAGAATTCATTTTTTAGTTTGCAATAGAGTCCCATTGCGCATTCACATTGCCGCAACCGAACCGGACATTCTAGACAAACAAGTTAGAGTTAGATTAAGAACAGGGCTGGTGGGAATGCATCCTAAAACTCAAACAGCTTGTCTCCATATTAAAATCTTGAATATATACAGCAATTGATGTCCCAAACCACAGCCACCCTTCTGTAACAATGGGTGTCGGGGTGCTGAAGCAAGGTCTCACTTATACCACTAAAATAGCAACACAGCCCTAGATCTTTGTTTTAACCCTAATTTGGCTGATTATAACACTGGCAACATCAGCTGGTCTCACTCCAACTATCTACTCACCTCAGAACTTTGTATGGTTCTCTCATCAGCTGCAGCAGCAGCTGAACTTGAATCTTATTCAGGTTGTTAAAGCCCAGGTCCAGTTGTATCAGACAGGAGGACTGAGTAGCCACAGCTTTGCCCAGATAATCACAACTGATGTCTGTCAAATTGCAGCTCTCCAATCTGTATAAAGAATAAAAGATGTGAGTTGATGCCAACATGCAGGTTAACTAGTCGAGTTAAAGAGTCTCATAAATATTAATGCCAACATGCTGCTGCTTCAATAAAGACCTGCTGACTTCAGCTCTTAAACTCTGTCAGCTCCACCAGCAGCTCCATCAATACAAACTCAGCTTCTGTAGCAAATCATTCAAGTTTCACGCAAAACTAACAAGACGGGTTGCTACCCGTCCCATGAAATACGGAATCATATTTGACTGTTAAATGTTGCATCCCATATTGAACCGATACGGGATGCAATTGGTTTCATATTTCTATAATTGTCTGGTACACACACTTATCACACCCACATCAACATTAATTATAATAATGACCAAAGTAAAACACAGGAAATATTAAGGTCAGCTAAATTGTCGTGGCGGGAGCTAAAGGACCCCAGAACGCTACAAACCGACACTGGTGTGGTTGCCTATAAATGGATACGCAGAAATAAATAAAACATGGTTACTTACTCCAGCTGCGTTAGTTTGCAGTCAGGACTTTGTAGAAACTCCCAGAGCTTCTTCACTCCAGCATCTTGCAGGTCATTCTCACTTAGGTCCAGTGTAGTCAGTCTGGAGGGGTTGGACTGCAGAGCTGCGACCAGAGAATCACAGCTGTCCTTCGTCAACCCGCATTGCCTCAATCTGAATATAGAACAAAAGATGTAAGTTGAAGCCAACAGGATGCAGGTTAAAATGGAAATATGAACAAATAAAATATAGAATTGTATTTTTACTGAACGTAAAAGTCACTGAAACATGATGAACTGATGTCTCATATTTCATCCAATCAAAGTGGTTTATAGAGTCCAAATCACCAGAACCAGAACATGTGCTAAAATATTTCAGTTGGGCCTTCAGTGGTTCTGGTCGGGAATTAAAATGGACTATAAGAACCAAAGTGCGACATCAATGAGGTTAATGAATGCTGCTTGCAACTATGGGGTCAGAGTGATAGTTTCTCCATGAGCCAAACCACTGACTCACTGGGCAAATTCTATTAGAATCCCAGTTATCTGAAATCACACCAATCACACCAACTAATGACCAACCCTTAATAGAGGTTTGATATGATCGGTCCATGACTATACTTGAAAAAGCACAAAAACAGCATCTTAGATTAACTGACCTCAGGGTGCTTAAATGACAGTTTGGATTGGCCAGTCCTCCACAGATAATTTTCAGTGCATCAGATGTTACGGCTGTGCTTATTTCCAGTTCAGCCATATTAGAAGGGTCGCTTTTAAGAGCTTTGGCCAGCTCTTCACAATCAACTTGAGAGAGTTTAATGCCAGAAATTCTGTAATTGGAGAAACACAAAGAATAAATAATCTCCAGGGTAAATACAAATGTCACATGATGACAAAACAGTAATCTGATGAACATTTCAATTCTCCTTTGAGATACATCATATTTTACTCTGTCATGACCCAGTGGATCTCTTCAATATCCGCAGTCCTGCAGACTTTATAAAAATATTTGCTTTGTTCCATGGATGTCAAAGAAGGAAACATCTGAACATTTGCTTTTCTTTTTCATGAAGCTTTGACCTGATAGTTCCAGTTTAGGCTAATGTGTCTTGAAGAAATGTTGTAAATGATATTCAGTAGATTTTTTTCCAGATCTCCAGCTTAAACATGCAATGATTACATTCACCTCTGGCCACATGTCAGTTATCAGTGGTGTTGTGTGTAAGATCTGGATTAAAACACAATTCAGACAGGAATACCATGTTGCCAAATTAACTGTACTTCTCTCTAATCAACCAATTTTAACAAAGCGGGTCACTTTCTTGTAAGGTCAGGATTTGGCAAGTCTCATAACATCTTGTGTTATTTTAAACATATTCTTCACATGATATAGTTTTCAAAACAGTTTAATAGAAAAACAGAATTAATTTAAAGTAATTATTAGAGTAGATTATTGTATGTTTTTGATAAATAAGTAGTCTTTTGTGATATAAAAATATACTGATATGCTTGTCCTAAAAGCTTAGAATTAATGTTAAAGACACATCTGGACTCACCGGACCCTTCTGTAGTTCCCCACATTTTTTAATGCTTCATGCTTTTTCTCTTCTGTGTCATACATGTCCAGGTCCAACTCATCCTGAATCACCTCTGACAAAACAGGAAACAGCATAAAGAGAAAAGTTGAAAAATTTGAAAAATTCAAAGACCGCCCAGCTTTGCTTGTTAAACTAAAGGAGGACTTGTCTTAGCTTTGGAAACCAGTTATGTTTCCTACAACATTCAATTTAATTCTGGAGCCATAAAAAAATTATTTAAAAAAAGTTAAATAGATTTTTTTTTTCAATTTCAAACTTCTGATCCTATGTGGGCCTGGCTTCAGATAAAGGGGATGTGGAACAGAGACTCAGCACAGAAGCTGGATAAAATATCCCCATTGTTGCAAAAAGGAAAAGTGGGAACTACAAATGTATTTTTAAAATAATCAATAGTCCATGTTCATGTGATCGTTTCTCATGATAACCTCTTAAATATAAGTTGCTGTGGCAGGATAATATCTGATGATTTTATCTGATGGATCATAATTTTATTTGAATGCTTATGAATTTTCAGCAGAGGAATCTGAGCTGCAAACCCAAAATTAGCTTCACTGGAAATGTTTCTTGCAGCTGCTAAGGAGCAGGACTTGTGTGTTTATGTTCTTGGTATAAAAATGTTGACTGACTTATGGCGCTTTACTCTGAGCTGTTCACGAGTATCTGATTTTGTAAGCTCATATCATGGATAATGAAAATATTTGATGAAAAAATATGCTGAATTAAAAAAAACTTAGAAAAGTCACAGGTGACCAGGCAGAAACATAACTCAAAAAAATCTAAATAATGAAACGAGCAAGGAGAGAGCGGGAGAAACCCAGGGCAGTAACAGAAGGAACCAACAAGGAGTAACTGAGAGAGAGGTGTTTAAGTACTGGGAGGTCGAATGCTGAGACAAAGGAACCGGCCTGGTAAGCTAACTGATTGCAGGAAGCAGGAGGCAGACAGGACAGGGAAAGTGGCACAGGGACAAGGCAGAATACACAGAGGAACAGAAAATCTATCTAATCCTTAAAGAAAAATAAAACTAGAGTGACAAAGACTAACTATAAACAAGAAATAAACATAATTAGAAACACTAAGAAGACCATAACTAAAGTAAAACAGAAACAACACTGATCAAAGAAAGAGATTAAGAAACCCAAAATAAAAATGAAACTAAAACTCTAAAAGAATTCAACAACGTCGGATCCTGAAATCAGTTTCTTTCAAAAATGATTTAAATAATTTTACTTGCTGTACAGTGAGGACAGCTGATGGGTTTTCATATGCCTCAGTAAGATCCATATTCAATGAACAAACAAAAATAATGTGGTGTTAAAACTCACTCTGATCCATATCTGCGGTTCTCCTTCTGCTCTGTTCACGCAAATGCAGTCTGAGCAAATTGGACCTGTTTGTCCTGGTCTTATACCTGACCCACCTAGAGCTCCACCCCCCTGACAGAAGAGGTATGAACTTCTTAACAATGAACAAACAATGAACTTGTCGGAACAGGTTCATTGTTTCTGTCTAAACCTGTTCATCCCTCATGAGGATGTTCAGATCAGGATGCAGGGTTTAGGTTTTGTTGAACCAGTTTGTAACGGCCTAATCCAAGCTAACGGTTAAATTCCTGCTGTTGTTCTTCAGGTTTTAACTTTCCATCTGCATTTACTGTAAGATGTGTTAAGGAAATAAATAAGTCTTACATAAGGTGAAACGCTGAGTCAATCAAGAAAGAATCAAAACACATTTTGATTATAACTTTATTAAGAAATGAAGCAAAGAAAATGAGCAATGACTCTCCTGGCTAGTCCAAGGACGTGTAGAAAAGATGAAAGTACATCGCTTTTAATATCAACCAGACCTCTTACAAACATGGAAATAAAGGGAGTATCCCGTCAGTTTCAGTTTACTTCACAACTCTGGTATTTGTACCTGCCGACTGAGACCCTGATCGGTTCAAAGCCACGTCAGAAATACCCTTTATTATGTGTTTCCAGTGAGCTGCCTCCAACATGAACGGGGCTTCATGGATAAAGTTGATCGATTGATTGATTCATTGAAATAAAACAAAGTGTTTGTCAGTGTCTCATCATGTTGAGCAACCATTTAACCTGCTCTTCACGGCATCATTTCCTCATTGAGCTCAGAACAAGTTTCAGCTGACAGACAGATGGCCTCACATTTAACTCTAGAGCAGAAAGTTTCCAAGTTTAGTCCTCAGGATTTACCATCCTGCAACTTTTACATTTCTCTGTTCTCCATTTAGCTGTGAAATAAGGCCTGAGCCAATCAATCACTTCTCTCCTGTTATTTCCCATTAACCAACTACTGGTGGCACAATAACAAATGGAGGGGCAGATCATTGTACGAGAGTTGAAATGATTTTCGACTGCATTTTCTAACTGTTAGCCTTAAAATTTGGAGGTTAAATTTAACCACATCAGCCAGTTTTTAAAAATCTGTTTTAATTTCTCCAGGAATCCGAACATTGAACACTAATTCTCTCTTTACCATCCAGAAACATGTTGGAGCGTCAAGGTTCAGTTTTTATAAACACCCTGCAGGAAGTTCACAAGAAAAGTTGTGATGATTCCTCTGTTTCTGTCCTGAACTGGCTTTTGTTATGCTGAAGAGAGGAAATAAAACTGGTCCAAAGATCGAACCCTGAGGGACACCTGAACCCTGAGGTGTTTTCAGCAACAGTTTCAACTGTTGCTGAAAACACCTTTCTGAATCTCTGATTCAGAAACAAGATAGAAAACATGTTTCCTCTGTTTTTTGTCTAAATAGTTTCTAAAGGTGGAAACTCTTTTTCATCAGTTCAGTTAAACTGGGAATGTCTGAGAGACACGAGGAACCAAATCAACACCTTTCAAGGTTTGAAACTCAGGAGCCCAAAGGTTTTTATGTTTGACATATAAAGTAATCTCCATCATGTTTTCACATCAAAATGGAGGCGTCCTTACAGTTACATGGTCTCCTTGAAATATTTTCAACCTGCCATGAAAACCTGGCTGGAGGATAAAAAAGCAGATAGCAGGATTCAACGTTTCAGTCAAATCCTGTTGATAATCTAGAACTAATCTTGTCAAAACTCAATCTGGAGATAATGTTTGTTTTTTGCTCTTTTCACAGCTTCACCAGGTTATTACAGTTCACTTTACTCTGGGACAAGTCAGACTTGAAAGTCACGTCTTTCACTCCATCATAAAGCTGCTGCACATCTTTTAACCGCTTCAAGAAAACACAAAGACATCTTATCGGTTCTGTAATCCCTTCACTGGCTGCCAGTACACGAAAGAATTTACTTTCGTTTTGTTTTCCTGAACCTCTCTGAATTGCTCCATTCGTATGTCTAACTAAAGGACCACTGTCAACAAACTTCTACTGATAATATTTTCTGGGTTTCTCTTACAAACAAAAAGTTTACAGAGGCTTTCGACAAAAAGTGAGTTAGTTGGTTGATTTCTGTTTTATTTTTCAATGGTCCTTCATGGAGTTCAATTTGTTTCACAATTATTCAATTTTAAAAAATCATGTCAAATAAAAGAAGAGAAAATAGTGGTCAAAACGTTTGAATTTGCAAAGACACTTTTGTTTCAAACACATTTTTTAAAGAAATATCCCGTCAGTTTCAGTTTACTTCACAACTCTGGTATTTGTACCTGCCGACTGAGACCCTGATCGGTTCAAAGCCACGTCAGAAATACCCTTTATTATGTGTTTCCAGTGAGCTGCCTCCAACATGAACGGGGCTTCATAGATAAAGTTGATCGATTGATTGATTCATTGAAATAAAACAAAGTGTTTGTCAGTCTCTCATCACGTTGAGCAACCATTTAACCTGCTCTTCACGGCATCATTTCCTCATTGAGCTCAGAACAAGTTTCAGCTGACAGACAGATGGCCTCACATTTAACTCTAGAGCAGAAAGTTTCCAAGTTTAGTCCTCAGGATTTACCATCCTGCAACTTTTACATTTCTCTGTTCTCCATTTAGCTGTAAAATAAGGCCTGAGCCAATCAATCACTTCTCTCCTGTTATTTCCCATTAACCAACTACTGGTGGCACAATAACAAATGGAGGGGCAGATCATTGTACGAGAGTTGAAATGATTTTCGACTGCATTTTCTAACTGTTAGCCTTAAAATTTGGAGGTTAAATTTAACCACATCAGCCAGTTTTTAAAAATCTGTTTTAATTTCTCCAGGAATCCGAACATTGAACACTAATTCTCTCTTTACCATCCAGAAACATGTTGGAGCGTCAAGGTTCAGTTTTTATAAACACCCTGCAGAAAGTTCACAAGAAAAGTTGTGATGATTCCTCTGTTTCTGTCCTGAACTGGCTTTTGTTATGCTGAAGAGAGGAAATAAAACTGGTCCAAAGATCGAACCCTGAGGGACACCTGAACCCTGAGGTGTTTTCAGCAACAGTTTCAACTGTTGCTGAAAACACCTTTCTGAATCTCTGATTCAGAAACAAGATAGAAAACATGTTTCCTCTGTTTTTTGTCTAAATAGTTTCTAAAGGTGGAAACTCTTTTTCATCAGTTCAGTTAAACTGGGAATGTCTGAGAGACACGAGGAACCAAATCAACACCTTTCAAGGTTTGAAACTCAGGAGCCCAAAGGTTTTTATGTTTGACATATAAAGTAATCTCCATCATGTTTTCACATCAAAATGGAGGCGTCCTTACAGTTACATGGTCTCCTTGAAATATTTTCAACCTGCCATGAAAACCTGGCTGGAGGACAAAAAAAGCAGACAGCAGGATTCAACGTTTCAGTCAAATCCTGTTGATAATCTAGAACTAATCTTGTCAAAACTCAATCTGGAGATAGTGTTTGTTTTTTGCTCTTTTCACAGCTTCACCAGGTTATTACAGTTCACTTTACTCTGGGACAAGTCAGACTTGAAAGTCACGTCTTTCACTCCATCATAAACTGCTGCACATCTTTTAACCGCTTCAAGAAAACACAAAGACATCTTATCGGTTCTGTAATCCCTTCACTGGCTGCCAGTACACGAAAGAATTTACTTTCGTTTTGTTTTCCTGAACCTCTCTGAATTGCTCCATTCGTATGTCTAACTAAAGGACCACTGTCTTTTAGTTTTCCCAATACGCAGACTGAAGCTCAGAGGAGATGTGGCCTTTTCTGTTGTCACTTCAAAATTGGGGACAAGTTGCCATTGAAAACTAAACAGGCGAAAATAAATGTTTGTTTAAAAAAAAAAAAACTCATCTCAATCAAAAAAAATTTAAATGTGGTCGAAACTTTTTGAATTGTAATATTTTTTAAAGAAAAAAAATTGCAATTCAGAAGGATTTTTTAAGAAACAAATGATATTTCAATAAGTTTTGAGTACAGTTTAATTTTTTTTATTGAGATACGTTTGTTTGAAACAAAAATTTCTTTGCAAATTGTAAGTTTTGACTACTAATTTATTTTTTTTTTACATGATTTTTTTTTTGATTGAATAATTGTGACACAAATTTAACTCCATACACAACGAAACCACAATGCAGCCGTTCAGAGCACAGATAAATATTTCTGTTGCTTTTAGATAGACATTTGCAGAACATTTGCATTTACAGAATTGTAAAGCGGACGCAATCTTTTGCTGATTAGCCTTGAATGATGCGCATCCCTTTCTAAGCTGTGACAGGATGATTTAGGGTGTAAAATGACTTAGATGGATTACAGACTGTTATCCCTGGGCTCTGTTCAAACATTTGTCTTTGCTCTGAGAACAGAGGAATGCGGAGCGCGTTGTGATCAAAACCCAAAGCTGAGCAGCGACATTTTCAGCACAGCTATTTCTGTCTGCTGACAACTTCTTAAAGCTAGCTCTCATTTCCCATAAAGGCCTTTATCGTTTAGGCGTTTTCTTGATCTTTACATGATGACAACAATATAATAAATAAGTGGAAATATGTTGATTTAAAATGCTTTGATCTCAAAGAGAAATTAAATGTTTTCACTTAATTAAATAGTAAATCTCTAAGTTAGAGATTTACTATTTAATTACTATATGGAGCTAAATTGGGTCCATAGTTTGTTCAAACGAAAACAAAAAAAAAACAACATATACATATGTGTGAAAACTGAAAGAAAACCTCTTACTTTGGAAATATTTTAAATGTATTTGCAAGAACATCTTAGCACTTTTTTTAATTAATGAATCAAGATGCTCACTTCAAAAAGAAATTTTATTAAGTTTAATACACTGGGCGGATTAAAGTCAAATATGTGTACATTCAGCTTTACAATTCATACATGAATTAAAATGTACAATTTACAAGGTTTTACATGGTTCAACTTGTTTCTAACCACAAAAAAAAACAAAAAAACGGGGATTTTATTTTGAGAAATACATAAAAATCTAATTTATATTTAGCTAATCTAAGTTCAAATGCTTGTGTATGCAACGCGTTAATATAAGTTAAAATCTTTATAACAAAACGGTCCGAGAGGACTACTTCCCAAGACGGAGAAAGACGAAGACAGAATGGCACACGAAACATGCAAACATAAACTGGTTTAAAAGCAGTTTCCTGTGTACAGATCCCACTCAGGACACGGAACCCATCGGGGAGGAAAAGATACCAAACGCAACACTTTCAGAGATCTGAGCCACAGATCTCTGAAAGTGTCCGGGAAAACACTTGGAACAGGTTTTCCCGGACAGGTGCTGCTTTGATATCTCCAGATTGTGTCGAAACACCATCTGAACACTTTTCGTCTCTGCTGAATAACTGCTAACGTTTCTGATGCCGACCATCTTGTGGCGACTCGTTCTCCTCACTCGGCGGTGCCCGCCTCTTTTGATTTATGCGCTCTTCGAAAACAAAGCAAAGGATTACAGTCCAAGTCAACGGAAAGTAAAGCGGCATTCCGAACACTGAAGTAAAACGAGGCGGTTGTGCGGACGACGCATGCTCTGGGCCTCCGGACCGCTTCTCCATCAGCAGCCTTACATCGACAGAGTCTGTGAGGAAGAGGAGGAAGAAGAGGAGGGGGCGGGATGTAGCGCAATCCCCGTGAAATGCTGCAGAGAAGTCGGGCCAGCATCGATATGGATGTGGTTGCTAAGGCAACGAGCTCTTAGGACAGAAAACAGCATGCTGGAAGCCGAGAACTCTGGTTCACTGCGATCACACAGACTGAGAATAAAGATGCTTGACCAACTTTGGCTTCCACTTTTAGAGTTATTTTGACCAAAAAAAAAAAAGAGCAGCAGGAAGAAAAAACCCCCGACTCATTTAAATTGAGACTGAGCTGCACAGCATCTTTTCTACTAATTGTGCAAAACTAGAGTCTTATTGGGGACGTTGGACCGTCTGGAGAGAGAGAGAGAGCTCAGCTCAGGACGAGAGACAGAGTGAGACAGGTTTTGGGGTGTAGATGTTAACATGTGCTGCCATCACGTCATGTGGTTTAAAGCATGGAGCAGTAGCCGCCGCAGGCTCCGCCTCCGGCGTCTTCGTCCGTCAGCTGCACCGCCCTGCCGTGGCTCTCGCTCTGCCACAGGCCGGGCGTCTGGATGATCTTCTCCACCAGCTCCTCAAACGCACACTGGACCCCGTCCTTCGTCTTTGCGCTGGCCTCTGCGTGGACAGACGTCGGAGTTAGACAGCACGGTCCAAAATGACAGACACACAATGACTCGGAGAAGCAGCTTCCCTCTTGTGATGTTCGGCTCTGCCTCACTGGCTCGGCAGGTCTGAGCAGAGGACCGACTTACCGATGAAAAGCGTGGAATGTTTTCTTGCGAACTTCAGCCCTTCGGCTCGGTCTACGTCGTGGTTATCCTAAAACAGGAAAGACGTCTTAGCTTTGTTTAAGCCAGTTAAAAAAGTCTCACTACGAACTGAACTAGAGATGCACTGACCCCAAGATTAAAGGGGCGGTATCATGCAACATTGACTTTTTTTGTAGCGTTGCATCATGTTATAATGTCATCAAAATCATATCTGGAATGTTGCTGTGATTCTTTCAATGCATGTTAGAGAAATACTTTAATCTCCTGTGGCAACCACTCAGCTGTGCAAAACGCCTGGGTGGACGTAGCCCCGCCCTCGAGGCGCAGCTCCTCCTGGAAGCTGCAGTTTTAAAGCTCTCAAACTCCCATCTTGCAGAGCAGCCCCTCCTTTTCACTCAACTTCAGACTAGCCAGCAGCAATTAGCACCTGCTGAGCTCATTACAGGAGCCACATTTCAGTGCAAAGGCGGTAAAAACATTGTTGAAGTTAATAAAGGAGCCTTGTTGTGATGACTTCCTGAAGGCAAAGTTTCTTAAAGAGAGAAAGGCCCAACTGCAAGGGGTTACATTACGAAGTCAAATTTCTTGTAATATATTTGACAACTATTCCATTTTTATAACAACTTAAGAACTTTGTGGCTGGAAAAAAACAATACTGATCCTTTACTATCTGTATCTTCCAGGATATTGAAGAAAAAAACAAAAAAAAAACTAGATTTTGCCATTTCAAGTCAATCTAGCACTGATTTTCTGTATCGGCTCAGCATCCGATACAGAAACTATCGGATATTTGATATCCGTATTTTTAAGAAGAAGTATATCGGTGCATCGCTACGTAAAACATTCAGCGGATTTTTAACAGACACTTTCTGTTAGGCTTGAATGTAGAACCAGACGTGTCCGAGCCGCTCACCTTATCGATTTTGTTCCCAACGAGCATCTTGACGAGGTCGTTCCTGGTGCAGTAGGTCTCCAGCTCGTTAAGCCAGTTATCCAGCTTGGTGAAAGTCTCTCGTCTCGTCACGTCGTACACTGCAGGTGATCAGAAAATAAAAATAAAGAAAACTGTAGCTCAGACCAACACGTCTCCCGTTAATGACTAAAATTAGTGACTTCAAACTTCAAATTAGTGACGCGCAGATACGAGGATCTGACATTAATATTATCGATTGCAACAGATTATTACCAATAATATTTAGATTTTATTACCCTTACAACACCTTGACAAAAAAAAATATACCACTGATTTCACCAGTGCTTTTCCACTTCCGTTAAACTACCCACAGTTCTTTGCTGCATCACTCATCACATGACCAACCTGATCCAAAAACAAATGGCATGAAGATAGAAATCAGTTTTATTTGGCGGACCAGTACTGATTTCTAAAAAAGTGACTAATATCCGCTGAAACCGATGTTTGCTTCGATATATCGAGAATTCTGACATCATGATATATCGCCACTATGTATTCTTACAGAATATACAGTAGCTGTAAAAGCACCAGGATTTTGGGAAACATGATAAATAATTTTCAAACTTCTCTCCACCTTTAAACGGATATTTATCAAGCGAAATCAATCTGAAATACCCTATATTGGAGTTAGAAAAGGGGAATCAAGCAAATACAGAGTTGGAAGATGTTTAAAAAAAAGAAAAAGAAAAAGTATCCTTTGATTCAGTTTCAGCACACCTCACAAACGTTCAGTCAGATTTATTTCTGCACTTTAGTGAGCTGATTCCTAAAGATCATATTTTGGGTCAAGTTGGCTGCATAGCACATCTTGTGGAAAAGAGAATTCAAAATGCTTTAGAGAACACTGTCAAAGAGTTTAAAAACACATGCATAAATCAAATGAGAAAACAAATGAGATACAAGAAGAAACTAAATTATTGGCAAATTAGAAAAAAAAAGTAGATAAAATACTTTCAGATGTGATTTTGCAAGGCCAAGGAGAACTGTTTTCAGCTTGGATTTTAACGGTGGGATTTTATGTTTTCCTTAAATTAAAAGGATGTTTTAATTTTTTTTAAACATGGTGGTTCACCTACCCAGGATGACTCCCTGGGCGCCGCGGTAGTAACTCGGCGTTAGGGTTCGGAAGCGCTCCTGTCCTGCAGTATCCTGCAAAACAAAAAGCCGTCAAAGGTTACAGAGTCTAGACAAGACATTCCTGATGCACAAGTGCCATCTGGTGGCAAGTCAGAGGAACAGCAATCACACAAACAGGTTTCGTTCTCGTTTCTAATAGAAAAGAAATGAATGCCTTTAATCTAAATGTGAACGCTTGAACTCACCCATATGGCCAGCTTTGCCTTGTTTCCATCCACTGATATGGTCTTCACCTTGAAGTCCACACCTACATGCAGCAGAAATTCAGACAATTTGGTCAAATCGCCGTGGTTACCTCATGCTCCGGTGTGATGATTCTCACAGGTTTTAATCCATCAGTGCCAAGAATATCACATCCAGCAGACCGACTGCAATCGCCGCTGACAGTCTGTCAAGACACACAGAACCGCAAACCGCCTCCGAACTCCCGGTAACCCCCGGTAACCGTGCCCGTCTTTCAGATAAATGACGCTGTGATGGAGCATCCAAACGCCCCACAGAGGGGACAGAGTGGTTTTTGTGTCTTAAACTCGAAACAATGGGAGTCTGTTCTGAAAACGGAGGAAAAACCAGATGCAAGCAGCTGTCAAACGGCTCAGAGAGTATTCAAGTCCAAAAACCCATAACAGGTCCATACGTTGGCATGAACAAAACGGAACACGCCTTCTTTTCTCGTGCGAAGAGCCAAGTCGCCTCGGTGTCTCGGTGCAGGGAGAGGTGATAAATGTAGAATAAAACCCGAAAATATGAAAAAAAAAAAAAAATAAGTGAATTTGGAACTACTTTGCAGCGCCACGCTGCCGGTTCATCCGCCAGCGAACCTACAGCACACGTGTCTTGACGTTGTTAAGCGTTTATACGGCGCATTCTTCGAAAGAACATTAGATCGGACAAAGTAAACAGGAAATCATGGAGGAATTTAAACTCTCTTCCAGTCCGACTCTTAGACTCGTTACACAATCAGACGTGGGTTTCCCCGCGAAACGTCCAGGAAAGCATCTGTTCACAATCGCTCTACACAACGAGACGCCGCCAACGGTGGAGGTCGGAGCGGCGTCAGTCTGCGTCGGCCGTAACAGCAGAAATGTTTACCGTCTTTTTGTGGAATGGATGTAAAGATCTGGTATCAACTGTCGAAATAGGACCCAAGGAAAGAGCTAGTTTTCTCTCACTGCTTTGAAATTCTCTATATGGCAGCATTTATAAGACTTTGTATAAAAACTGTTACCTTCAGTTTTGTTAAGAACTGATGAAAACATAGTTAGTGAAAAATATGCCTGAAAAACATATAATGCCTCCCCTTTAAAGGTGATTTTAAGGTAGCGCATCATCCAGACTACATGGTTTAAAAAAATAGAACTTAATGATCTCTATATATTCCGGTTCGTCCTTCACAAACTGCCTCATCTGGGTCGTTGTTGTGACATTTTATCTCTCGTCATATACAACTGAAACGTTTCACTGATGCCGGATGAATTACATCTTTGAGAGAGGAGCTTGACTAAAAACATGCAAACAGCAAAAAAAACTATACTTTCTGTCTAATCTGAGAGGATGGGTATACGAGAACGTGCTTGTTAGACGGTACATTTTTCTCTTGAACAACAACAAAAGTGGGGAGAGAACAAGTTCGTTTCGATTCTTCTCACCCAGTTTTTTGTGCGGTTCTGCAGCGCGAGCAGCAACTCTGACAGACGTGGCGTCTTTACTCACCTATCGTCGCCGACTGCTCCGGGTCAAACGTGTCATCTGTGAACCGTAGGAGGAGGCTGTCGATGGGAAAACAGGAAGTTAAGGTTAGGTCTCATTATGACACTGCTTCTGTATCCCTTCATGATTCGGCTATTTGACAGAGCTTCCTGTTGCCTGGCTCAAATATCCACCGACCCCATCTTTGTCTCTATTGATTACCTCGCCCTTCACTTGCATCACACACATGCGCACATGCACACACACGCACGCACGCACACGCACGACACACACACGCACGACACACGCACGCACGAACACACGCACGCACGAACACGCACGCACGAACACACGCACGAACACACGCACGAACACACGCACGAACACACGCACGAACACACACACATAGGCTTCAGATGATATCACCGCTACACATGAGCTAGAAGGACAGAGGTCACTTCCCAACAGTGACTGATCAAGTTCAAAGTCCTTCTTCAGAAGCCTGATGAGGAGGCTGGCTTCTGACCTCTGACCCCAGCAGAGCTCTCCAGGATGCCCCTCTCCAGGGCGACAAACAGCGCCGAGTGTTTACTGTGTAAGAGGGACGGAGCCGCCCTGTGGAAATTGCTGGTTCAGGGAAAAAAAATCAAAAGTTCACTGCCAAGTGGACGTCTTCCTGACGATCGGAAGCAATCGCATGAAACAAATCCTCTCGCTTCCCCGTTCTAATGACACTACCTCGGCTTGGGATGATTATTATGATTATCATGACATCTGAAACTAATCCTGAGCTGAACTTGTTTGTTTCAGAAAACAAAAGCCCATTGTAAACCCGTGACACCAAATCGCTTCATGGAAACGCCGACACTGGTCTGAACGAGGAGCTAGCAATCAGCACGCAGAGCACTGGGAACATGAGCAGACGTACAGCATCGGGGCACGTAAAGTTTAAGCACAATAATCTGTTGTAATATTGTAACAATAAGAACCATTTACTGTGTCTGTTTTTTTCAGATTACCTTACAGCTGTGACTGCATGACGTAGCATTCAGCGCCACAAAGACCAATAATGCTCTTGACAAACATTCACATTTAAAATAGGCTTCTTTAGGACACCAGTCACATAAAGAAGCGGAATTTACATCAACAGAAACAAACAGTAATTGCATTTAGTCATATTTTCAAATTATTTGGTGCTTATTGATACACTTTCATTGAACATAGAGTGGGAAAAATATAGCTATGAAAAACCTGACAGTTTTAGTTTTTTTAAAAAAACATTAGAAATGTAAATTTTTAAAAACTAATTATTTGGAATTTATCGTCATGACGCTCCACTTTGGTCCTGTTTAGGAAAAAGCTGGTAATGAATCGCCTCCAGGTTTTAAATGCTTGAGGTTTCAAAAACGCAAATATTTTATGTCGCGACGTAATATTTTAATAATGCGATGTAAGGATACATCGTGACTGATGATCCAGCTGGTTGTATTTGTGTCAACCCTATTAAAAGAACATTCAATTGGAAATGACTGAATTATTTTTACCAAACAAAAAAAATAAGATTTTTGCTATGTACGAATTGAAGTCAAAACAACTGCACATCAGCTGCAATTACATATATTACGGTATTTTTGCTGCGGTAGAGAAAGCAGAATAATTGTCGGTGTTCTTATGATAGAAGCAATTAGATCATGTTTTTTTTTGTTTTTTACAATGAAATGGTATTATGCAAACAGAACCTCCCGTCTAGGCATGAAACATGAACAATGGGCCGAAAGGATGAGCGGCTGGGCTCAGAGGAAAGGTGTGGATCATCCATCCATCATCCAGACAAGAACCAGACCTGCAAGCTCCCCAAAAATGAGTCATGACTCCGATTCTTGCATTTTCTTCCAGGAGAGAAATTCTGATCCCAATTTGTCCTTCGAAAATATTTAATTTAATAGGCAGTTTCCCCTTTTCTATGTCCTCATTGTCCGTGTTCCATGAATGGTCCTGGACGACATGCTGCGGTGACATTTAGCACTGAGTGGTTGGCAGCTCAAGCTGCTCGACTGGATCACATTTATGACCGCGGGCAGCAAACCCGGTCTTGCGGGACTTAAAACACTGAATCGGGTGTTTTTAGGAGGCATTTGTTTAGCGTCATGGTAAAAACATGTGACGGTGAACTGGATTCCTGCGCGGTGACCTCATCCGGATTGCAACATCTTAAGGAGAGTGAACAAAGATGAGCTCAGCTAGCCACCAGCAGCTAACAGGAGGCTTCTACAGTTTTTTGGTGTTTATTAGCCCTGACAGCTTGGTAAATAGTGGTACAGATAAAAACAAACCCCAATGGAAAATGTTCGTTCAGGTTAAACTCAGCTCCACTGTCCTGTTTAGCGTGTTTAGACGCCTTTAACAAAACAGACGCTAGCAGGCTGTAGCACTAGCCGACATTCAGGACAGCGCTGATTCTTACTATGTTCTTGACCCGAATAAAGCTTCGTCTTACCTGGACTTGCCAACGCCACTTTCACCGATGATTAAAATCTTCAGCGTCGTTAAGACGTCGTCTTCCATTTCCCCCAGCGAGGGCCTGTTTACCTCTTTGTAATATCAAAAACAGAGTCAGAAAACTTAGCTCCCGGTAACAGCTGGCTGGTAGCACAGATGGTTTGACTCGGTAAGATGTCTCACTCCAATTACATCCGGAGTGACTTGTTGGCACTTCCGGTTGTCCAGCAGATTGCATAATGATAGCGCACATATGCGTACAGTCATGGAAAAGAAAACGTTTTTTTTTATTCTTTGGTTTTAGCAGTCGGAGGATAATGACATATGATGTGAATTTTACCGATTAATAATAATAATAAAAAAAATAAAAAAAAAAACACACAATAAAACATATATAAATTAAAAAAACATTTTTTTAAAATGTCAATCGCCCGTTTTATTTATTTTTTTTCCCAAACAGCGGAATTTTGGTTACATTGCTCAGCCTGAAACAGCAGCAAAAAAGACACCAGACCATTACCACCACTGTTTTATGTTCATTTTCTGAAATGCTATGTTAGTTTCAAGCCAGATGTACCGAGATGCACTTCTTCCAACAACTTCCACTCTTGATTTATGAGTCCACAAAATATTTTCCCGTAAATCTTTGAGATCAAGCCAATTTATGTGCTTTTTTTTTAAATCTTACATTGGAACTCTCCAATGGAAGCAGTTTTTGCCCAGTCTCTGTCTTACTGTTGAATCATTAACGCAGAGGCCTGCGGTGCTTCAGATGTTATTCTTGGTTTTCAGTAGATGAGCCATTGATGTCTTGGAAGAATCACCACACTTCTGTTTATTTTTGTAGATGATATGTTGCTCTGCTGCATTCCCAAAAGCCATGTAGTTCTTGAATTTCTCTAAATTGGGAGCTTATGTGTTGCTTTTTGATAGCTTTAAATCTACTTCCTGTTGTAAATTTCTGCCAAAAAGAGCACATTTTGAGAGTGATTTTAGAAATTCTCTACAAAAAAAATCCCCCTAAAATTCTTCAACTCAAAAAGTCAAGAAATTTGCAAGAAACAAAAAAACAAATCAGAAATGTTAAGATTGAACTCAAGTAATTGTCTGGGAAAACGTTGAAATTTCATAGTTTCAAAAGCCAAAATTGTTGAACTTTAGAAACTCTGACAATTTCCAAAAGTGAAAATCTTTTTTGGTATTTTTCAAAAACATTTTCTAGACAATTTCTGAGATTAATCTAAAAAATTTGGATTTTTTTTTCTCTCAAATTTTCGACTTCTCAAACTCTGAAATGTCCTTGCTTTTTTTTTTCTAGAAAATTCCTGAAATTCTTCTCAAAAGTATCTTGGTGTAGAATAACATGATATAATCAAAATTGAATTAATTCAGAAAAATACATTTAAAAGTCTCAATTTAAACAGAGCGGACATAATGTACAAAGAACTACTGTGAAGGTGTTAAAAAGAACTACAAACCAGACAGACATAAAAACAGTTTTTCTTTTTTTTTTTGGTATTTAATAAATATCTTGTGAACAGCACTGGGGAAAACATGGTAATAAAACAAAATTAAAAAAAAGGCACTTTAAAAGCAATATCTTTGAAAGGCCTGTGTGTTGAACTTCAGAGGCCTTTGGGTGTGAGCACACTTCTGAGGTGATTCGTGTGACATCTTCAGTCGTTCAGTGTGAATAATAACAAAACTGGCACAAACAAATTGATACGAAAACACGTGGGACCTGAGGATTAAAAAGAAAATGCAGAAAACAAAATGTGGTTACATCAGAGCTGTATCTCATCGTAACAGAACCGCAGAACCTTTTGGATTGTTAAGCATTGCTGTGACTTCCGCTGTTTGTGACAAGTGGTATACAATCCGTTTGCGATAGCACGCCATCTCAACACTACACAATAAAATGCTTCATATTTGTCTCGCGTTTTGACTCTTGCGTTACGTTAGCACTCTGCAAGAGTGCGAAAGAAAAAAAAACTGAAATCCTTTGCAAATTCAAAACAACATTTACAACCACTTCATTCGCTCCTACTGTCCGATTCGTACTGAATTCTGCTCGACGTTGTTCAGAAACACCTTATTGCAATAGTTCTCTAAATATACACAGACGCACGTGACAGAGTGCAGCAACAGTGACGCGTTAAACAAGGGGCGGGGGGCTTGACTGCTAAGAAGCACGAGCCGGAGAAGTCTTTCTAAATCCGCAGGCTCCGAATCGGACCGGTCCGTCAGCAGAAAACAAAACGCGACACTTGGAAGTATGTACAAAGACCGCATACTGTACATCAAGAATACGACACATGGGGTATAAGTTGCACGTGTTAGTAGAAACAAACGGGATGCCGTGGCCGAGTGATGCAAAGCTACGATGAAGCAACGAAGACGAACGCGCAAATCTTCCCGCCAGTCGCTCCCGCCGGACCGGCTGGTGTACGACTGCAGCTGCTGGAGAGTCGGTGTCAGAGTTCAGGAAGGACCCCGGGGGAAATCATTTGCCCTCGTATTTCGGATTGACCACAGTTGTGACAGCACTTTTGTAGATTGGATTTTCACCCTGGGGAGCACACAAAACACCACAGAGTTCAAATTCAAACACCTCACAGGAAGTCGGCCGAACAAGTGCAGCTCCTTAAAAAAGTCTTTTTTTTTTCGTAACTTTTTTTGTCATTTTAAAACCACAAACTTCGAATCCCAGCAACTTCAAGGTGTGTTATTGGGATGGTATGTAGTAAACCAACACAAAATAGCAAATAGTTGAAAAGTGGAAGGGAAAGGACGTAAAAATGATGTGTATTCATTCAGCACTCTGATTCCATCAGGTTCTGAGCTGATGATCTGGATCGTAGTTCTGGTGAAAGCTCAACTCTTGCCCCAGACTCAGGTCAGTCTGAGTTGCCCACCCATTTACACTACGTCCACCCATCTTCTGATCAACTCTGACCGTTTTCACTGGCCCAGCTGGATAGAAGCCTTTCTCACCATTCCACCAGCATTGGCCAAAAAGTGATATTTTGGTCTCGTCTGATTACGGTAGACTTATTCTTTCCTTCTTGAAAGGTTTTATTGTTGCAGCTCTAACATAACTGTCAGATTTATGGATGTATCTCTAGGGCCGCGCTGACTGCAATTTTCTTTGGCTGATCATCAATCTGCCGATTCGGATTTTGGTCGACGATCGTTTTTTGACTGAAAAAAATTTGCTAAATAAAGCGACCAAGTTGGGGGACTACCCACCCAATGGACCAAAACTTTCATTTTTGTAGGATGGATTGACAAGGTTGGGGATATAATTATATACCTTAACTCTGCGTTAAACTTCCTGATAACTTCATCGATAAACTGTCTGGTAAATTCCCTGATCGTCCCAGAACAGCTGGATTGATTTTGTGATTACCGTAAGTCGGTAGACTCCATACCAATTCAATATCTTCTTAAGGCAACTGAATGTTATTGTGAGGCATCGAGGTAAACTACCCACCACTTCTCAAAACTTTATTTGCTAAGAAATTTGACGATTGTGTTTTCCTTACTTCCCACGTCCTTTTCGTGCACTACTTAGTCTTGGTCTACTAGAGAAAAATCTCACGAGGAAATATCAAAGTATGTGGTTTTAATGTGGGGAAAAAAATGCAAAAAAGTTCAAGAGGCATGGATACTTCTGCAAATGTGCTGTAGTTTTAGTTTAACAAAGAAAAAAAAACAAAACGAACACACAAATTAGTCGCTGAATGTCAGTAGAGATCATCCCTTAATGAACACGTCATGTATGCAGGTCGCACTTCACAGGCATGCCAGGCAGCCACTCAGCCTCATAAATACAACTATTCAAACACTTTGCCACATAATGCTTTAACCCAGCCAGTATATGTAGGTGGGCCCCATATGGGGAAAAGGAGGGCAGACAATATGGGTCCCACACGGGGTTGTCCACGGTTTGGCCCCACACGTAGGGCCACTGCCATGTAGGGCCCATGTAGGCGGTGGCTGTACATGGGCAAACCCGTGTGGGGTCACCATGGAAACCGCGGACAAACCCATGTGGGACCCATATTGTCTGCCCTCCTTTTCCCCATATGGGGCCCACCTAGATATACTGCCTGGGAAGTTAGATGTTTTTCATACCACTCCATATTTCCAAAGGTGAGTATTTTTTTGCTGCGTTGTTTGGTCACAGCACATTCATGCAGTCTGTAAATCCCAACAGGGATTTTACCTCCGACCTCTATAGCAGCTACTGCATGTTGTTAAAAAACAATAAAGAAAGAAAAACAGAAAAAAAAAATAATAGAATGAAGGAAGGAACTAAAGCTGGAGGACACACAGAAAAACAACAACAACAAAAAACCCCAAACAAACAGCCCATGCAGGAAGAACAAGAGGAGAGGAAAAGAAATACGAACTCAAAGGACAGCGCCTTTACGTCCATAGTTTGGGTTCTGGAACTGATTGATTGGACTCTTGTAAATTGGGTTTTCTTGCTACAGGTGGAGAATGAGGACAGAGGAGAGTTCAGCAGGGAAATGAGGAACATCTGAACAGTAGAGAGGAATAAATAAGAAGGTACGGGGAGGAGGACAAAGGTCAGGAGAGAGCAGAGGACGGAGGACAACACAGCGGTCCCCCCACATCTTTCTGGAGAATGCTCGGTCTGTTTGACAACTTTTGAGCCATGGCAAGAGAGAGAGAGATGCTTTACATGTTCAGTTTAACTTAAGAGTTACATGCAGGAAAAAAAAAAACAACTAAGCTGATGACATTCTCAAATGGCAAAGTTTTCTTGCCGCTCATATAACTTCGACTGAAAAACTGAGGCGATCTGCTCTCGGTGAATCCGCCTGGTCAGCAGCAAGAACGGTACCGGCCACCACCGTTCTCTGCATGCTAACGCTACACTGCCGTCCTTAGACACCTGCCTACTTCACTTGTAGATGGCGACTATATTGCAGCGTAGTCTGGTGAAAAACTTCCCAAAATTTTTCTAAAAAATAAATTAATAAATAAAAAAGATTTCTGTTTCCTGGAATAATTTGCATTGAAATGAATTGTGAGAACTGGATAATCGGGGGGGAAGAGAAAACGTTAAATGTGTTAGTTTGAGTAATAAACTGATCTAAATGCACTGCTTGATAACTAGGACCAATTAGGATACATGTGTGACTGAACTGAAATGTGCCTGGAGACGACGCTTGTTGGGAAAAGGCGACTGATAAACAAACTGAACTGAATTGATCTGGTTTGTGTTGCCGTGTTCTGGCTTAGCAGAATCAAAGAAAGACGATGTTGTACATCTTTGCAGACGCCCAGGTCACTATATGGTTGCAGAAGAAGTGGGATTTCATCCTGCTGCTATTTTGCTTCCAGATTCATATTAGTTGTATTTAGAATACATTTCAGACACTCAGGTTGTGAATAAAAATAGACTATGACTTAGCCCATTATTTTAGGAAGGCGACGATACGATGTCAAATTTGTCATGTTACTCTGAAGTCAAATCAGCTGTGATTTAACCCTGCCACTAGGTGGCAGAGTGTGGCTTCACATGTTCCTGAGTAAATTCCTGCTTTGCCTCCTGTTGATCTTGGCTCCCTTGTGACATGATGAGGGAGGAAGTGGGGCGGGAAGAAGCCCTAGCCCCTCCCTGGAAAAAGTTTTGCCATGCACAGAGCACATAGCATTCCCAAAAAAGTCCACACGGACTCCCAACATTTTTCCTTCTTCGGTCGGGCCCTGTTCAAGAGCAACAAATTCAATCTGTCTTCACAGCTGCCAGAGCGCTCAGAGCGGGAGCGAGGGCGCTCGTAATGATATAAACACGGCAGTAAATCCCATCTCCTGCTTAGAACAACCGATTACCTTCCCTGCGAAGGAACAGAGCGACACGGAGGGCCGAGCTGCACCTGTTTTCCACATCTGACTGGCCTCTGCTAAAACGCTGGCCAAAAAAAAAAACGTCGGCAGGTTTTCCAGACACCCACCGTGTCCCACTTGGCGTTCATCTTCTCCTTCTCGAACTTGGCGAACTCTCTCCTGTCGTGGATGATCATCAGCAGCTTCCAGATGAGCAGCAGCGCCAAGCCGATCAGGACGATGCCGGCGACCACGCCCGCGACGATCGGGATGATGTCCGGGCCCGTGGGGCACTCTGGAACGGGGGGGCAGCAGAGTTAGGATCGCCAGACATGTCCGGCTAGGGCAACCTCTGCGATTGCTACGGGGCTGGCAAAGTGTGTGCTCACCCAGCTGAAGCGACACGTGGACCTCCTTCTTTGTGCTGTTGGTGCCGCCCACCACGTAGTAGAACCAGCAGTCGTTGGTGTCCCTCTCCTTGCAGTGCATGACAGCGTAGGATCTGTTGGTGGGCTGGGGGAGCTTGTCTTTGGTCTCAACATCATACATGATGAAGTAACTGCACTCCTTCTGACACGTGTCTTTCTTCACCCCAGTGCCAAACGCCCGGCACTCCACGCAATCTCTGGAGAAAACGTGAAAATATGTTAAAAACTGATTGCGCAGAGTCTTTCTGGGAAGGGGATGCAAGCTGTTTCAACAAAAGGACAAATTCTCCTTTGACGACAACCTTTATTGTGGCTTCGCAAACAAGATGCAGCAAAATCACCTCTGGTGTTCTAGCTAATGTTTCAATGTCACCGCCCTCTGCTTTCCATTCTAAAGTCCTTCGCTATGTATTTCAACTCAGGGAATTCCTTCGTAAAAGCTTCGGATGCACCCGTCCAATATTAACGTCTGTATTGGTCGAGATAGTGAAAAGATCGGTCATCCGTGGCAATGTGCCCCATCCATAAGGGCAGATCTATTCAGTCTAATGCTATGCTTTGTGCTCTGAGCGACGTCATGCTTTATTTTTTGTTTTGCTTGATATTTTGAATTCCTAGTTGCGCTTTCTGAGCCATTGGAAAGAAGGTTTGTTGCAGTTCACATGTTTAACCAAAAGAGCCAATCTGTTGGTTTTGTCACTTTCAGATTCTACATTGTTTACATTACATGAGCTGCTGTACTCCTAATTGGAGTGACTGATCAAATTAAAGTAGTCTCGTTTATCTGTATTTGTATTTTGGTGGAAGTAAGTGTGCCGTACTTCTGTAAAGTTATCAAATAAGATTGTAATTCAGGGAATTTAGGTCTGTGTTTTAGAAAAAAATAGAAAAGTTTCAAGTCAGCTCAGCTCTGTTTCTCTACATCGGATCAGTATCGGCCGATACTCAATCTCAGATACCTGTATAGGTATCGGAAGTGAAAGCATTGGATTGGTGCATCGCTACTTTTAAGGAGAACTTATGCCGGACCAAAAACAGAATTCAGTGTTTCATAGAAACATAGAAACTTAAAGGAGGTTTTTTTTTTGTTTTTTTTACACAAAGTCATTCCTTACTTGTGTTCAGCACAGGCCGAGGGACAGGTGGGACACGCTTCACATGTCGCGCCCTGGAATTTGGGGTCGTCGCACTTGCAGGTGCCGCACTCGCAGCGCCCCCTGCCGTTGCAGATCTGCTTGTTCTTGGCCAAACACGTGCTCTCGTCCAGGGAACAGTCGCAGGCGGTTCCGTTCCACATGGGGTCACAGATGCACTTCCTGCACTCGCAGCGCCCGTGTCCTGATCAGCAGGCAGAACGGAGAGCTCGTCTCAGTGTGACGCATCGTGGTCACATTTCTTACGGCACAATAAACGTCACAAAAAAGGAAACAACGGTTCTGCGATCATCAACCGATTCCGATGTTCACGAATTAGAATTTTTCTAATTCCATCTCCAGTTCATCCCCGTTTCAGACAGTTTTCACTTCTCTTTAAGAACTTGAATATGAAGAGAATGGAACTTGAAATTTTATTTTGTTTTTCTAAACTTCCTGCAGTGAGCTGTCAGTATTTATTCATATTTAGGAGCTGAGGCAATGTCCTGCAGTGACGTTATGAAGGAAGTAACTGTAAGACAAGATTTTAGAATTTTAAATGAAAGACATTTTAAACCAGAGTTGTCCAAATGCAGGAATGGGTGACACGGACTTAAAAGTTTTGGCACAATATTTTGTGCTATTCCTGTGATAACGATAAAAGACCCAGGCCGGGAATCGAACTCAGAACCTTCTTGCTGCAAGGCAACAGCTCTTCCAACTGTGCCACTGTGCAGCCTTAATGTGATACTAATATTCCTAATATCTAATGCTGAATTCTGGGATGGTGTGTCAATGGCTGCATCAAACTATTAGAAAAGAGCAAAAATGATATTTATGGTCTTGTTTTTTTTGTTCTTTTTCTGCTTCCAGGTTTCACATGTTTCTCTCACTCGCAGCACAATGACCTGGTGCGACTCTGAAGAATACGACCTGGTCCTCTCCACAGACTCACCTCCGCAGAGCTTGTTTCCGGAGCGGTCGCAGTTGAAGTTGTCACACTCGCAGAACTGCCCGCTGTACCTCTCCTCCGGGTTCTCCCTCGCCTTGCACTCGCAGGTGCCGCACACGCATTCGCCGTTGTTGCTGCAGATGTCCGTGCCGTTGTCCTTGCGGCAGGTCCGGTCCATGTCCTCCGTGGACACTTCGTTGCTGCTGCACTCGCACTCCCTGCCCACGCGGCCGTCTTTGCACCTGAAGCAGAGGGTCAAGGCGGGTCGCCAAGCGAATCGGGTTTCTTTAAGTAACCAGACAAAATTGTGACAAAAAAAAAAAAAGGATTCATACCTGCAAGCTCCGCACTCGTAGGTCCCGTTCCCGCTGCAGACCTGGTTGTCGTTGATGGCTTCGCTGTGGCAGTCGCACTCACAGATGAAGTGGAGGATGATCTCCACCTCCTCGGTGAATCCCAGGGGCTTTATCTTGATAATCTCAGGGCTGGTGTTATTTGGGCAGCCTTTAGAGGTGATGCTGATGTTAAAGTGGACCTGAAGGAGAAACGCTTATTATCGTCTGACCAGGTAAGTTGGTTAGATTCTCATTTTAAACAACAACTTGTTCAGGAAAACATGGACGCATCAGAAAATTGAAGAATGTCATAAAACAAATGTTGTAAATGTGTTGAAAAGGATCAAGAGGTTTGTGACTGAAGAAAACTCTACAATAGTACGAAAACTCTGTTCACTTTACTGAACAGAGCTCACATCCCAATCTGGCCATTTTAGAAGTTGCTCACACCCCAAACTCTTCCGCTGCATATTAAGTAATACGCTTTCTCATAATCTTTAAATCTCCTTTAAAAAAAAACATCTGTTTTCTTAAGCGATGGGATTTCAGCTTCGTTTTACTTTGACTGTTTTCTGTTTTTTTCCGATGCTTTCATTTTCTAACTGCTTGCTTTGATCGCCGTCAATCTAAATTCAAATGGCTCTGCAGAGTAAAATCGGGGTGTGTTGAGTGTTTTGTTATTCTTTTGCTTACTGCAGCACGCATGTTCAACATTGTAGAGTTACTCTTTTTCTAACCAAACGACAATGCCTCCCTCATCCAATGAAAGACTATAGGAGATCCGTGACATAAAAACATCATCTGCCGCATCCCACCTCGTCTCCGATGGAGATATTGGAGCACTTCCTTCCACTTTCGCCCTTATTGATCACTCCGTTCTTACAGCGGGACGTGTACTCGATTGTCACGTTGTTTGAAACCTTGGTGTTCTCCAGAATCACTTCAGAGGAAAGAGCCTGGCAAAAAAAAACAAAAACAACAACATAAAAGATAAGACAACGTAGCTTATTCATAGGAATGCCATCTGGAAGCCCGGTTTAGACAGCAGAGAATAAACAAAGCATTAGCTGCAGATTAAGGAGGAATGCGGGCTCGACTTAACTCAGAATGCAGCACAAGGTTCCTGTCGCTCGTTTGAGCAAACGACAATGCGATCGGTCCGACTGGACCTGACTTGTACGTAGAATCCTGAAGAACTGAAGTACTTACGTTGTAAGCGTCTATGATGAGGTTGATGACGTTGCTCGAGTTGGCAGACAGAGTGCCGACTGCAGACTTTGGTATCAGATTTTTCAGTTCCTGCAGCGACGAAGAGGAAACATTAAGAACAATATTTAACAAAAGACTCTTGTTCTCCTGCCTTAAAAATCGATCTCTTCCAAGGCTGAAGTGATTAATCATGATTAATCGATGATTGAAATAACTGTCAACCAGTTTAGTAATCAATTAATTGCTGATTGGAGTATAAAGCACCAAAAAAAAGGCCATTTGCTGAAAGAACAAAACAGTCAAAGCAGTAATGAAACCAAAACTGTACAAATATGTACATGTTCTACCAAACACTCCTCAAATGGCATTTTAGCCTCACCTGGTTTGAGTTCTGCAAGAACAATCTCCTCAATAATGGGTCTTTTGTTACCCAGTGTAAATGAGTAACAAATTTAAATGGGTAACAAAAGTGGTTTGAGAAAATTGGGCCATTTATCAAACCAAAAGAAAATCAACAGATTAGTAGACAGTACTCTAGTACTTTAGCTGCAGATGTCTCTTTTGCTACAAATGTTCAAGCATACACTAATTGAGTGCTACCTCATTGCACTTTAGGGAATACAAGTTTTATTTTCTTATTCAAAAATGTAACTGTAGTCTTGTATGAAAAAGCACAAGTGATTCAATTAAAAAAAAAAAAAGTCAGCAGAATTTGTCGATTTTCTTTATCCGATTAATCGATGAATAATCGTTGAATAATCAACAGCATAATCGATTGCAAACATCTCTACGTATTTTTGTAATGGAAATGCACCGACGTACTGAAACTCAAACTTGCAGCAGAAGTTTGAGTCTAAAATTTCATTACGATTACAACAAAAGCTTTAGAGGAGGAAAAAAAAAAAAAAAGAGGCTGACGTCTGCCGACCTGGTAAACGGGCTGGAACTCTTCTGTGACGGCAAAAATAGTCTGAATGTTGTTGTCACTCAGCTTCTGGACCAGGTGAGCGATTGAGGGATAGTCCTGAAAAGACAAAAGAGAGCGCGGGTTAACTTCACGTCGCAGGAAGCCTTGGACGGTGCCAGAACAGCCAGAACAGCAGACATTCCCTACATAGTAGTGGCTCATGGTGTAGATGTTGTTCTCTAGGTGGCATTTCCCGTCGTTGGGCAGCACGATGCCACCCAGTTTGCCGTCACCGGCAAAGTGGAATCCGGCGTCAGTGGAAAACACCAGCAGGCGGGTAACGTTCCTCCAGCCGATCTGTTTCTGTAGAAAAAAAAATGAACAGAAACACCAATCGGCAATCGCCACAAATCTATGGAAGCGGAGTTTTAAACAAGCATGCTTAAAAAGAAACATGTGAGGGACTTGATTCGCATCCAAAAATAGAAGACTCATAAAATATCTCCACCCTGTAAATGTTACCAGTTACGTCTGGCGAGGCGAAGCTGCGAGAAAGCGGTGCGAACGGTGGGAAAAATGCCCCTCAAAGCCTGAACCTCACGGTTTGATGTCGGCGAACGGCGGCTTACCCCGCACACGGCCACTTGCATGATGGCGTCGAAGCCGCCCTCGGGGGAGTCCAGGTTCCCCGAGATCTGCTGCTCCCCCACCAGCGTGTTGAAGGCGGAGCCGTCGTTGGTCAGATTCAGCACGTGCTTGTAGCTGAACGGGCTGGTGCAGTTCTGGTCGCCTGTGCATGGATTCAGCAGCTTCGCCGGGGTGGTGCTGATGTAGGGCATGACTGTCTTCTCCACAAAGGAGCCAAAACCTTTGAATTTGAAGAACAAAAAAAAGAGCGAAATCAGATTTAAACTACAAGTAAAATAGATACATCCATGTTTCGGTAAAAGGCTAATGCTCTAAAATTGCGTCCAGACTGAGAGCCGATTTCTATCTGTGAATATTTTGAATCAGTCCATGACATGAGCTGCGTTTCCATTACAAATGTGAATAAAACATCTGCAATGTTTTATGCACGTCGGAAGACATTGTGGTGTTTCCATTCAATAAGAAAGGCAATTGAAATCACACATGAATAAACTTATTCATGAAATAAGTTGTCAAACATGCTGCGGCGTCATCCTTAAACTATTTCTTGTCATTGTCTTCTTCATGGTTTGCGCCAGCGGCAATATCCTTTTTTAATAGAAAAACAAGAGATTTTTTTTGTTTTGTTTTTTGCGAAATTGGCATGTTTCCATTGAGTGGGTTTATTTTCGAAATATCAAATATTGCAATTATATGAAAGCATGGATGACAAACAGCTCCGGTCTGATATTTTAGTCTCAATTAGCCTCTTTTTTAGGGGCAATTTGCTTGGAGAGACTTAAATGTACATTTTGTTTGTTGTTTTGTTTATTTATTTTAAATATTCAAAATGTCATTGAGTTCCAGTGTTGATGACCGTTAGAAATGAAAGTTTACCGCTTGTTTTTAGAGGCTGTGCCTGCATTTCTATGCCCTTACGTTACTACACTCTCAAAATGACAATGTTATCGTTTATCGCAATAAATTCTGGGACAATTTATCGACCTGTCTTTGCTACAGGCCTAACTGTGGCCACTTGTAATTGTATGGGAGCAAAATACAAAACACTTGTCCACCCTGATAGCAGTGCAACTCTGCCACGTGATTTTGAACACATTTCTGTCTGGTTTCAAATCCCCACAGCCTTTTAGAAGACTATTTCTGCGTTACAAAAGGAGGTCTGTTCTTGGGAATGTCTCTGACTGTATTTTACATGACTACTAATAAATATGAGCAGGCTCTCCCCAAAATAAGTGCACAATGTCAAACTGTGTGCTGGTTGAAACAATTCCAAAAGCAGAATCTGGCTATCGAGCAGATTCAGAACAAGAGGTAAACATAAACTCAGGTTTGCTGAAGTTCAGTCCCCATATTTATTTCCTGACCTATCTTGAAGTCAGTTGTGATCTTCGACATCTCCTTCATCAGGCTGGTCCCCAGGTTCTTCACGTTCTCCAGGTCGTCCTTCATGGAGTAGGACAGGTCCATCAAGTAGTACAGGTCGATGGGGTAATCTTCTGCACGCTTAAACTTCAGCTCAAAGGACTGCGGCTCACCTTTGTATAGTTAGAACGGACGAGAACTGTCAAATCACAAAGTGACTGATGCACATAGCTGGACCAGATGTGAAGTCGATGTTTACGTACCGGATCGGAGGGTGAGGCTGACTTTTTGGGGCTGGACCTGAGTGATGTCCTCTGGTTTCAGTTTCGCTGTGGCTTTGTTGCGATTGGTCACCGGCTTGTTCTTGAGAATCGTCCGTTTCCCCAGCGGGTTCTCGATCAGTGTCTTGTTGCAGCCCCGCTTCATCAGAGACTGCAGCTCGTCACACCGGCTTGACACGGTCTCGCCCTGTTTCAGGAAGTCCTGAGGAGAGGCGGCGCAGAGATTAACGTTTTGAGGTGCTTTGGACGGATCGGCAATAAATGGAGAAATGAATAAGCAGCTCGTTCACATATAAATTATGTATTCCTAATCTTGGGGATTTTGATTGAAATTGCTCAAATCAGTTTTAGTCTGCTTGATTTTATTTTTTTTGCAAAATTAGGTTTTGGATATTTTTTTTCATATCTTTTTTTACTTAAGAAAAAAACAGCAGCTAAAATAATCTGAATCTGATCTATTAAGTTATGAACAAACCCGATTACTGTGTAAATATTAACTGTTGGAATTTGATACAATTTGATTTGTTTTAAATAAATTTTCTATTTTTTTTTTAGAAAATTATTTTGTCAGTCACATAATTAAAACAGAATTTCTAAATAAATTGGTATCTGAATTAAAAATTGTTTCCGGGGGTGCTCTGGTGGCGCAGGGGTTTAGCACACCCACGGAGGCCTTAGTCCTCGACGTGGCTGTCCCAGGTTCGATTCCCGGCCTGGCGACCTTTGCCGCATGTCTTCCCCCTCTCTCGTTTCCCTCATTCCTGTCCATTAACTGTTAAATAAAGGCCACTAGAGCCAATAAAACCTTAAAAAAAAAATTGTTTCCGAATCAAAGCGTGACCCTACAACACAGAACCAAATTGTTAGTCACTGAAAGATTTACATCTCTAATGGCTTGATAAAGTAATTAATGTGTCAAACATTGCATAAAAAAGGAACTTTCCTGATTTGAACATACTGTGTGACAATGATATTAATTTAAATTACTCAATCATCCTTTTATTTACAATCTCACTGTTTTAATGCTTTCCTTTTCATTTTTTATTATTATTAATTTAGTTTTTTTAATTTATTCTCCCATTTGATTTGCTTAAAATGCAAAAACAATAAACCACACCTGTGTTGTTTCCAATCAGAAACGGGTATGGAGAATTTGAAAGACACATAAAAAAGATACTTATGCAAAGCAGAGCATTCCATAGGTCAGAAACGCACGATTTCACCCCTGTGCATTACTCTGCAGTGAGTGCGGCTGACAGCTCTGAGTTACACACCGGGTCTGTACACCAGCCACATTTGGCTCCGGTCTGGATGCACTCTCCGCAGTGTTTGGCATTTCTGTTGATGCACTCGTTCCCCTCTAGATGGAAAACAAAGAGAGAGAGTGGTCAGAGCCGAAGGGAGCGGCGCTACAGAGCGGCTCTGCGACAGAAACGTTTACAATTTACACGTCAGTAGGCGTGAAACCCGGATTGAAGGCTCGTAATGTTCCATCTTATTCCAGGATGCGGCAGCGCAACAGCTTCTTCTACGAGTTCATTAAACTAAAGTAGCAAACGCTTCTGTTGCTATGGTCGCTCACTAAACATGCTAACAACCAACACAGTGACATCATGTGAAAACGAAAGTTTTAGATTCGCATTAGAAAAATAATCAAATCAACTTTACCTTTCTGAGAGTTACAGCAGTAAAAGAGTCCTATAAATGTAATGAAGATCAGCTTCAGATCCATCTGAAAACACACAAGAAAACACATCGGGGCTGAAACAGTTAATCGCGATTAATCGATTTTTGAAATGATTGTCAAGTAATCAATTTTTTAACAATTATTTAATCAAAAAGCAGTTTGATGAAACAACAACATTCTTGCAGCAGTAAAGAAGCCAAAACGACACAATGTACACATTTTGCATTTGAGATCAAATAAAAATCTTTCTATGTGGCTCATTTCTAGCTACACCTGGTTCAAATTCTCTGAAAAAATTGTTTTTATCTCATATTAAGCATCTTTTGCTATATAATAATTAATCAGTTAGGCAGAAAATGCTGAAGTATTTATTTGGCTGCAGATGCATCTTTTTATGCATATGATCAAGTGTCTACTAAACGATTGCTTTAGGATAAAAAAAATTTCTGTTTCCTCATTTAAAAAAATAACTCGCTCATTTGTTTATTTGCATATTTTGATGGGTTTATAATATTGCATCAAATAAGCTAAAGTAAATAGCCTGTTTACTTTAGCTCATTTGATGCAATAAGCTAAAGTATTGCATCAAATACTTTAGCTTCTTAATCGGATTAATCGTCAGAATAATCAATCAGTTACTAAAATATGCAATAATTGCAGCCCTAAAAGACACGATCGCAACACAAAAGCACTTTTAGAGGCGACTATGTTTTAGTTCCAGTTGATAGGGCTATCTGCTTGATGGTCTTAATGTTTTGCACGCGCAACACCGTGCAGCTGAACAAAGCCGACCGCAGCAGCGCAGGCGGATCAGCTCGAGGTAACGAGCTGCGACTGTAAATGGCCTGCCTGTAATTGGAGGTCGTAAATTATCCAGAGACAGTTGCTTGGCTTCTCTCTAGCGGTCACGGAGGAACAGACGGCTAATTAAATTCGGACCACTTTCGCACACAAACATGTATCCACGCAAAGAGCTGGCCGCCACTCCCCCAAAGATTCCCCCCTCCTATTACTGTAAATAGCATCATCTCCTTGGAGTCCCATCCCTCCGCTGCGTGTCTATTGATCCCGCAGGCTTTTTGGTCGGAACCGTATCGACTCATCTCAGTCTGATCCTAATGCAAAGCTCGGGGCTCACTAATGGACGCGGCGACTGCAGGTTCTTCCCCTGCAAGGAAAGGTTGATCTGAGACGTGTACGGCTGAGTGTCTCAAAGCACATTTGATCTTTTATTTCTGCTGCTTATTGTCTATAACCTACTAATAGTCTTCTTTTCGGTAAGAAAATTTAGATACCCAGCCAGCATGCCTATGTGGGCCCCCTATGGAGAAAAGGAGGGCAGACAATATGGGTCCCACATGGGTTTGTCCGCAGTTTCCTTGGTGGCCCCACATTGGTTTGCCAATGTAGGGCCACCATGGAAACCGCGGACAAACCCATGTGGGACCCATATTGTCTGCCCTCCTTTTCCCCATATGGGGCCCACTTAGGTATGTTGGCTGGGTATATAGCTAATAAATACCACCCAGAGTGATTACTGGTTGACCAGGAGTCGGAATTTGTCACGAGGGTCATCTGGCCTCGATAACAATCAGGACTAAAGAAAATGGATTATATATTTCTCTTTGGATAGAAATATATAATCAAATTAACTCACACTTTAATCTGAGATATTGTTTTTTATCAATACTTAAAACAACAGTTTAAGCAGAGTTTTGTTTACAGGTGCAAACCAAAGTAGGAAGGCGCTCTCTTACAATGTTATCTCTGAGGTATTTGAAGACTGTAGCTGTACTGAAATCACTTCCAGCTGTACTAAAGAAGCCCAAACATTTGAACGGTTCATGTTTTGGAGATGAACATCTTTTCCTAAACTTTACCGCAGATGATTGTGGCGTTTGGGAGGTGCCGGAATAACTTATCTGTTTCCGGGAACAAAAGGTGAATGTGGTAAAACTGTCAGTGCTACAGAGGCTAAACAAAGTAGAGCGTCGTTGTGAACGGAAAGAAAAACGATGGATGGTTTTCAGCATCTCAGCATACATTTCTATCCAACAGTTCCAAGCCTGTAATTTGTCATGCCACCTTTCGCTGCAAATATAACTCCAAGTCTTTAGCTGTACTTCCTCAGCAGTTTTTCACATCTAGACTTAAATCTTTACCAAATGATGTTTGCAAAAATAGCTCAGTCTCAGTCTAATTGGATTTAGGGGAACAGCTTTCCAGCCTCGCCACAGATTCCTATTTGGATTTAGATCTGGATGTTGATGGCGGCCTTTCTAATTTATGAATCTTCTTTAAAGCTTAATCATCCTGTCGCAGTTTTGGCTGTACGTTCAGGGTTGTGGCGCCGATGGCGTCCTCAGCCTGTTTCACAATGGGGGTGTTGTGTTTTGGTTTTCTGCCACATGCAGCATTTTGATTTAGTCTTACTCAAGCACATTATTTCTGTAGCATTACTTTTTTTGGCTTTCTCTCAGCGGTACTCTTGTGTACAAGTGATGCGCTATTGACTAGCGCCATCAGATTATCCCACATGAACTGTTACTCATAGCAGATCTCCTAGCTATCTGCAGGTTTCAGCAAATAAGACCTTTAAATTTGAATGAAATTTAAGACCGAAAAAACTATCAGTACCATTTTGGGGAATTCTGCTGTATTACAATAAATAATAATCTGTTTGTTACTCTTGGCAACAGCTTTGTGTTTCTCACATTGCATCTCTTTTCAGGCTTAAATCCTGTAGTAGCCAAGCTAAATTTTTTTTTCTATAGGATGCCAACACCTACCCTAGTATTAGTTGGCAACAGATACATTTGCACCTACACATCATCGTACAAAAAAACATTTTTTAAACCAAGCTAGCAAGCAAGAGCATATTAGCAGTTACCTACCGATAGCTACAGCAGAATGCAATGAAGCTCTATGTGCAAAACTCAAACTTTTGCACGAAAAAAAAAAAAAAAAAAAGAAAGAAAGAGACAGGAGGGGAAAAATATTTCTTACCTCACCTTGGTAACAAGGTTTCATAATGAGGTAGGAAAGATTTTTTTCCTGCTGTCTGAGTTATGTAGCATTTGAGCTGCGTCCCAGACAGGCTAATTGCATCTTAACACCTAAAATAAAACAATTATTTAAGTGGGGCTTTCTTTGGGCTAACATGTTATGGTTACTGTTGTCTTATTCTTATTCTCTTTCTCCTGTTATTATTTATTTTCCTAGTGTGCTTTTTTCCCCTGACTGTTTCTCTGCTAATGCTCTTTAACAAATTCCTGAGAGCTTCACAGAACAGCTGCACCGAAGTTTAAGGTAACAAACCATGTCTCTTTGGTGACGCTACGACTACATTAGCTGCGCTAATGTCATGCAAGCTGCACAACAGAAACGAACAGAGCAGGAAACATTTAGATTCATGCACCTCGAGACACATCAGTAGTGTAAGTTTAGCTTTTATTGCACAGGCTAGCAGGAGCTTAACAAAACACCGCAGCTAACTAATAGCTGGAATGCGAAGCCAACATTGTGCTGGAGCAATAATCAAAAACTCCTGGAGTCCACAGAGAAGCTCCTGTATTCGACACTGGATATCAAAGCATGAGGTTCAAATTAAATCCAGAAAGACAGAGATAAAGGGACAGAAGACTTTTTTGTGTTTGATCTCTTTTAACTACCAGCTGCTGCTGGTCTTTTATAGGGGCTGGATTATAAAATTACATTGCCTTGTACTGTTGGCAATGTAATTTTGCTTCTGACAGTAAGTGTGTGTGGTGTTGACCAGTGCATTCCTGAATGCGTGTGTGTGTGTGTGTGTGTGTGTGTGTGTTCATTTAAATAGACACAGAAGAGCAGACAGCCTGTCTGCAGCCCCCCAGATTAGATCAGATGGCTTAAATCTCCAGTGCTGTGCCTGGGACTCACTCATGTATTAGCCTGTGCATTTCCATTTAAAGTTAAAAAGAATAATAAGAAAGAAAAATACACAACCGATGACTGACAATGTGTCAAATACAGATGTTATATAACTTGAGAACTTTCTGTTGAAACAGAGATGTAGACGGAGAGAGGTTTGCACACAGAGTGTGGTCCACACTAAGAAGAATAAACCACAGACCACACTTCAAAATGATCAATTTCACACTGCATTCTGGCAACTATGAAAACATTCAGCTATTTTCTTTCTGCCGTGGCTCCGGCTCTGTTTTCACTTCAAGTTTGCCGTTCTGAAGGATCCATTCAGATGCAAACTAGGCCTATAAAACTCAAGCTGGGAGTCAAGTGACTTCAGGCTCACGGCATTTAGAGGAATGCTGGTTAAAAAATATAAAACGTAGAGCTGGAGTCAGAGAGCTAAAGAACAGGAAACGAGCAGAGTGATGCACCGTTTCTAAAGCTCACCTTCAAGTTCCTTTTGACTCACTTACAGATTACAAAATTATCTTTCAATTCATATGAAGTTTGATGTGAATTTAGGCAAGTAGGTATAACAATCTGACAAATTAACCAGCAAATCTACCCGATAAAAATCTACGTGATAAACTCTAACCTCCACAAAGTTTAGTTTTGGACAAAAGGTCCAAGTTAGTAAATATAAAATAAATATGGACAACATTATTATAAATGGAATAAACAATATGAGTGGGTTAGTTTAATTTTTTTTGGGATGTGTATTCAGATGAGTGTCGACAACAGCAAAATTTCTCCCTGGATTTCATAAAGTATTCTGATGCCGATTTTAGTTTATCATGTCATGAGAGTCTCATGCCATGCAAAGTGAAGAGGTCAAAAGTAATAATAATAAAAATAAAACTATTCCTATTGACCAGCAGTGTATTATAAGCCTGGCGGGCCACCAGGCTTAACTTGCCTCCAAAGTTTTGTAACTTTTAAGATTTTTCAATGTGAAAACAGAGTGGGGCCACTGGTGGACGGCACTAGCGCCCCTATCACTGGAGTTAACAGGTTTTCCAGGCGAAACCCTGAGTAAACCATTAAATGTACATAACTCTAAATAGGGACATAGACAAAAACACTTATAATACTCAAGTATATTCATAATCCATCCATCCATCCATCCATTTTCTTACACCTTTGTCCCTTACTGGGGTCGGGAGGTTTGCTGGTGCCTATCTCCAGCTATCTTTTCGGGCGAGAGGCAGGGTCACCCTGGACAGGTCGCCAGTCTGTCACAGATATTCATAATCAAGTTGTGCAAACTTTATTATCACTCTTACGTTGCTTAATCTGTCCAAATCTAAATAATAATACAGTCCGAAGCCCCCAAAATATAATATACAAAGCCCACCCTCGAGTTTCTGACTGGTTCTTGTTGACGAAACCACAAAGTGGAGTAACTAAATGGAAATTTTTAGCCTCGTAGACATTTTTTTCCAACAGATTCCCACAAAGGAAGAGCAGTCTCCTCTGGGACTGTCCAGATTCCCAACCCTCCCCCTCTTGGTCTCACAGAATACTGTCAGTGACCCTGTGGAAAACAAAGATTTCCCAAACATAGCTAAAAAAAAAGAACAAACCGCTTCAGAACAGACAAGGTTTGGGGCTGTAAACTTAAAATATATTGGTAAAGTGATAAAAAAGACCCTAACCCTAATTTTCATATGTTGGGGGAAAAAAATTATCTGCTGCTCATCCAAAACACCCAAAGCTGAATGTCAATATGCCTAAATCCTAAAAATACCAACACAGTTTAGAAACCGAACGCATCATTTTGAAAGAGCGTCCGATTGCCAAGAGTACCGCACACTCTTCCATCATCCAGTAACACTCAGATTTATGAGCGTTGAAATCTACAAACAACTTAAAAATTCATGAGCCAAAACGTGTAACACAAAACAAATGTGTGGAAGTGAGAGGGAGGGGTCCAGCTGAGCCACCGCAGAACTCAAGTATAGAAGAAACCCGAGAGAACCGGACCACATAGACGTTACAGACTGCTCCTTCAGTAGAGCGAGGGAAGTTCAGCTCTGGCTGCTAAAAGTTTATTTAGCTGTCCTTGTCGTTCTTTCACCGAGATAGCAACACATAAACACACACACATACGCACACACACACTCCTGAGCTGTGACTAAAGGCAGCTCGGCTTTTTATGGACTTCACACAGATCTGCCACTCGGCAGGAGAGGTTGGAACATGGCAGGTAATTGTGGTGCGTGTCTAACGGGGGCAGAGGTTCTCAGGCATTCCTGAGATGTCGAACACTGCTTGACTGTGATAGTGACCACAGTCACGCTGGTTCTGTACGTCCACTATGAACGGAATACTGCATTTCAAGCTGAAACCCGTTTCTGGTATAGGGCACGTTTCTGGCCCTAAACCAGAAATGTACTGACTGGAAATTCAGATGTATTCTAACAGGTCGACGTAATAGGAACACTCTTCAGTGTGAACGCTATTACAGAGTGAAGAAGCCTCAAAGTTAGACTATTTTCAGTATCAGCAGCTGGGTTTCTGTTGGCCAGAATATTGCACAAATAGAAATTACGGTAGTAAATTTGCTTAACGAAAACACCGCAATTTTGGGAGGATGATGCTTTGTTTTTGGGTTGTTGTTTTTTTTCATAGAGTATGCAACTGACTTCACCAGTTTTCACAGCATCGCACAGTTCATACAATGTTGTATGTCATTCAAACAAGTTGAATCCCAGAGTCTTCTAGAAAATCCCAAATTTAAACAGATGCCGCACGGAGTCGCTCCCAAGAACAAGGGAGCGGCTACTCCCTTATTCTGGCAGATAGATGATGAGCGCCAGCACCATGGCTGAATTATGAATCTGTAGCTGTTTACATTTGTCTTGCCATGATTTTTAATGACTTATCACATTGGCAAACGTATTCACATACGATATTATATTAATGGAAACACCTCAATTGCAAAATTGTGTTAATTGGACAGAAGAAAATAGGCAAAGATTTGTGCACAATCGCAATGGAAACGCAGCTACTGAGTGTTTTAAAAAAAAGAAAACAAACAAAACACAGAAGGACAAGAAGATCCTTTAAAAAAAAGCTAGACGGGTGGATTAGTTGATTACAATGTTGCTTTGCACTTTACTTACAGATCCAGTTGTTATATTAATATAATATAAACCAGCAAATGACTACCTCAAACATCGTCAGGAGACGAAGCTGCACTGAATCACACACAGGAACACGACAGGACTGACTTCCTTCTAACTTAAACCATACTGCCAAATTCTCCGAAGAGCTGACCTCAGTAGCACTACAATGATTAATGACTGATAACTGCTTACTCAGAAAGTAAGCAGCTAAAACATATGCAGCAGCGATAAAGAGCTGGTCACGGCTGGGAGGGGGCAGTGAGGAATGGTGCTTCCCTTACTGAGAATGGGTGTGAAAGGACGGAATGGAGGAGAAGGAAAACAGGAAAGGGCGGCACACAGTTTCGTAGGAGAAATGGTAGGCTTGACGCCTGAGAAAATACTTTTTTTTGCCTAAGCCATTGCTTTCCACGTTGGTGAACAAGTTCATTATAATTTAGAGTTACAAGGAAAAAGGAACCTAAAGAAGTCCGTAAGCCTTCAGTGACATGATAAACACGCCATCATTGTTCTGTTTAAAGACGTTTTAGGGATCTGTTCAGCTATTCAACTGCTCTCCTCCTACCCTCTCGTATCGGCCACACAATAGTTCACGCTCCCCCCGCGACCTCGTTCCTCCACTTACAAGGGGAGCCAAACCAGTGGCCCCTATCCCTCCACGTAACTTCAGCAGCGCCCGACAAGCAACATGCTTAAACTCTGAGACGTACAAGCGCAGGAGTGTTAAAGAAGAATACCAAACAGAGCTCTTCTGTGTCCGACTCTGCCTCTCCAGCCCCCTGGTCTGGCTTCCCACCATGATCCGATCCAGAGGACCTTCTCTTACCACACAATAGGAATGAATCAGGCTTCCCCCAGGGACTATGACACACACTTTGATACTCCAAACATCCACACTCACTGCCCTCTCATCCCTGAAAGAATCTTTGTGAGAAGCAGTCCTAATGAGACGTGCTGATGCCTTAACTCTGTTGGTTCATTGTAGCATTTAGGAATAATCTGAGGATTACAGTTTGGTACCAAACAGAAGAAACTCTTTCACCGTAGTAAAGAAAAAGCGGAGTTTAAACCGGCGAGTGAAGGCAAGTTGGCGTCATTAGATTCAAGTCTTTTAAAGGAATAAATCTACTCGGTGAGCACTAACGACCAGTAGAAACCTGGTAATTACCCGTTTGTTAATGCTCAGTGAACTGAAGCAGGAAAACAAAGCGTGAAGGGAATACAGGTCTATACATCAACAGGCTCATCATATCCTTGATATTTCAGGAGATTACCCCAACAAGCCCTAACGATGAGGCTTGTTCTTTGTGGCATATTCGTTTACAACCTTATAAATTCAACAAGTCAATTGATTATGTTTCTTTCCATTAATGTGCTACAGATACCACTAGGAGCTTGGGCTACACGTGACACTAATCCGATGTTAAGGCCCATGATCTACAATTCTGACTTTTTTACGACTGTATGAACTTCACAATTCATTAAGACCTCCTGTGTGAACATAGCATACATCTTAAGAGTTGCACTTTCTATCTTAACAGGTTTAAATGGTTTCTTCAGATTTCAGCAACTTAAGTTTAAGTCTTTCTAAAGAATTTTAAACTGCCTGTGTCAAACTTTGCAATCTATTTTGTAATTTTATTGAAATAATTACCACAAATATCAAAGTAAAACTTCAATATTTTAGGGATATTCAACTCAAATTGAATTGAATACAAACTAACTTCACAATTTAGTTTGTTAATCACATAAAACTACACAACCAGGTTTGTGGTTGAATGAGTTTGATACTCTTTGCTGGTAAACATTTAAGCTTAGCTGAGGTTGATTTGTATTTGTGTCTAAAAAAGACAGAGCAGGACACCCTCTGTGCGAACAGGAGAAATGAGAAAATGTAGTAAGAAGAGAGAAGCGGCACCTCCACATGTGCTGATCTCAAATTTAGAAACCAAATTAAATTGCGAAACGGTCGTTTCAGCTTTTTTTAAACAACATTCTAATAAGAGAAACACAGGCATGAAAATATCTTCTGGCTATTGCTGTAATGGTGACACGTAAAAGATAAACTGCATGCCCAGTTTTTTGTTGGCTAGCATACATTAGCATTGCAGCTCTCTGTGATTCCATATAAGGTGAACTGCAGAACAACGCACTAGGACGGTCTTCCAGAACATCTTGATAGATAATTCTGGAAGTTTTTGGAAAAAGTAATGTGCATGTACAAATATGGTTTGAACCACAAAGTTCTTTGTTAGAAACATTCATAAACATACATTTTAGAACCGAATTAAGTTGGGATGGGAAAATGCAGATGATTCACTTGAGTTTGGAGGAAAAACATTTATTCCGATGCATCTTTTAAACTATCTGTAATGTTTCCTCTTCCACTGTTTGCCATATTTGGAAGTAATACGAGCAAATTCAGTAGTGTAAAACAGAATCTGCTGCCGGTCCTGAAAGCCAATCTGTTCTGTTTTTCACTTCCTGTAGCCCCAGATATTGTCTCCAATCCTGCCAACATTCCTCAAGTGCTCAGCAAGGGCTAACGATACACCTCCGGAGGGGATGTGGCTTTGGAAAGACTGTAGTATTTCCAGACAGAAAAGCTACAACACTTAACCAGAAGTGATATCTTTTTCTGCCCCCCCCCTAAATGCAGCTACATTGTACGGCGTTCAGCGCTAATCAGACTCTTTTCCTACAGAACATTTAAGGAGAAACAATGAAGGCAAAAACCACAACCTTTGGAGCAAAGCAAACCAGCTATTACTGTTCACTACTGTCTCTATTTTTGGGCTGGTTATTTCTTACTCCCCATGTGGCTGCTCTTGTCTCTCAGCAACATTGACTTAAACTGTTTTCCCACATGAGCAAATACTTTCTTGGCATCTTCCTGAGGCCAAAAACTAAACTAAAGCTTGTACTGGGAAACATCCAACTCGGCAGCTCGTGACCCGTTGGAACAGGAAGCGTCCTATGAAACATTTCTTCAGCTGCTGTCGCACTGTTTCATATCTTTCCACGTATGTTGTATCTGAAAATGTGTCCTATGTTGGTCTAAGCCTGAAGGAATGGGGTGCAGTTAGAACATTAAATCACATTAAGTCTAATAAGTTTGTGTGAGGGTTATGGAGGGCTCTGTTTTGTACCCTTTATCTTGGTTATTAAGATAAAGGTTAAAGTGATGATGAGCCTGGACAGATAAAGCTACTTTTGAGTCACAGTTTCCATACTTTGTGTGAATCACCTGAATGACTGAGAATGAGTGTTCAATGCCCAAAACATTGGGCCAACATTTAAGTTAATATTAGGGTTGTCCACTAATACTCACGTCGGAAATCGAACCCATATCAGCCAAAAATATGAGTATCGGAATATATCGGCCCACATCTAAAATATCTGATCTAAGCACTTCGCTCAAAAGTTTTGCTGCAGGATTTAGCCTACCTCAGCATTTCTTGTATCCCATACCTAGACCCATTATTATTAACCTTTATTTTAAATGACAAATGAGTTAATTTTTCTCATACTTATTGTTGTAGACTATTCTTCTCTGTTTGAGTAATATCACTTGATCAAGCCTTTTCTACCATTCACACTGCAAAATAAGTAATAAATGTAGGATTTGAGCTCATATTGTTTGTATTAGGTATATATCAGTATTGACCAATACTCTAAGCTGCAATGTTGGTATCGCATCAGATGTGAAATCTGAAGTTGGATCGGGACACTTCTAGTCATAGAGCTTTCTGTAGAATATAATTATTCAAGGAAATTTAACCTGTTCACGGATCTAGACAGGGTTTCCCCAAATGTACTATAAGCCTGGCGGGCCACCAGGCTTTTTTTGCCCCCAACCCCTATGTAAGCATTGTTTGTTTATTTATAGATGACACATTGAACTCGGTGCGAGAGTGTGTGCAGCAATTGCGCAATCTCACACCTGCCCATTGTCCTCGCACAGCATTTTTTCCAAATTTTGATGCCTGATCATGCACCTTCACATTTTTGTAACTTTTAACATTCTTTAATACAAAAACATGCTGGGCCACTGCTGGACTGAACTTGCATCTGTACCATCAGGCTTAGCAGGATTTCTGAGGGAAACCCTGATAGACATCTGAAATAAAATGAATTTTGGGAAGCTGAAAAGCCTTGGTGCAATGCTACTTGACACATTATTGGCAGAATTTATTTTCCATTTATTTTCTTTGGCGCTGACTGCTAACGCTTCCAGCTGCGTTAGCTGGAGAGGGAAAAAGGAATGCTTGAGGATCAGATGAACACAAAATGATTCTTCAAGGGGTTTTTTTTTCTAAACATATCTTCATATGCCTTGAAAATGTAAGGCAGACACACAAAAGTGTTAATGGATTCTATAGAAAAAGAATCTTAGCACAAAGCGCATGCAGGCTTTGTGTGTCTCTTTCTTTTAACCATATCCTTTCAGGTTTACCCAACAACATTTTATTAAATGGATTATAGTGGAAGCTGTTTATTATGTGGTTACCACCCTAATGATTTCTATAAACTCTACTTGGGAGGTTAAATATGTCATTGTACTGAGATATACGTCTTCAACACTAAAATCCACACTGTCCTTGTGTCCTTGTGTACTAAAAGCATCTTGTGTGAACACAAGGTACTAAAAACACAAGGACCTGTTTTCTTCTCGTTTTGGTTATAAACTAAGGGTGAAGACGCTGCATAGGAGACGCAATGTGAGATACCAAAGTTCAACCAACACTTTTTTAAGGCACATTGATTAGTGTGTAGGGGAAGTAGAATATCTTGGGGTTTTTTTTATTCATCTGTTTCAATATTAATGCTGATCCAATAAAAGAAAGTGCACAGTAGTCCTCCACATTCCCCACGCATGCTGACGCTGCTTTTCCTCTACTCAAAACACAGGAAACTCAACTTGAGCACACAGGAAGCTTGCATCTAAATGCCTTGGAACCAGCCAACTCCCACTCAAAAATGACACAGTGGCTATTCAAACATGTGAAAGGAAGAGGCGAACAGAGGCCAAACTAAGCCGCCTTGCTGCAAAGAGCATCAAATGTTGGTTTCAAATGTTAAACAACCCTTAATGTGTCATCGCCAACGTCTAAGCATGGAAACTGTTTCCAGGGCTGGAGAGCAGCAAACAACTGACGCAGATGTTCTTTCTTTAAATCGGTCGACAAAGATCTGCTCTACAACGTTGCACTGGGAAATATTTACATACATGTCAGCGGCCGACCGCAGTGCAAATATTTCCAGCTGCGAGTGCGATGTTATTAATGAAAAGCTGATAGATAGAACAAGTTTAAAGTGTGCGCGTTAGCTGCTCCAGAACTGCTAGACAGGCATTTCAAAGTTGAGTCTTAATCCAGTTTAAGCCAAGCAAAAAGGCCATCTGTGGGCTGCTCCACCGTAGCTGGAGCAATAATGACACTCAGATGTCTTTCATTAGGGCCCAGACTTAACACTTTAACTCATAGCTGCCATTTCCGTCGGTGCAGGAGAGGAAAAGCGGCGCAGCGTTTAGCAGTAAGCGCTCCACAGTTACGCACATTTCCTCAAGGGAGCAGTGAAGGAAAACATGTCATGGGATATTATCGGGAGTCAGCAACGTATTTCCATATCTGCTAGTTGTTAAACGGAACAGTGAACCACTGTAGCTGTCCTTAAACCGGTTACAGTGTCTGATCTTGACAGATATGCAGACATTAACTAGTAGAAGCCCATGTGTGTCCTGTTTTACATCATTTAGACAACAGGAAAGAAGGAGGAAATTCCAGTAAGATCTTAGACAACACTCAGTATTTGATGACAGGTATGGAAAGAAAATCTAATCAGCCATTAATGTTGTTAAGTTGATAACATCTGTATGACGTTATATGTTCAAATAATACCAGAGATAGAATATATTTGCCATCTCTTATTAGTGAATAATAGATGCTCATTCTGTAATAATAATAATGATGACTAGCTGAACTGGCAGGGCTGTTGTGACAGAGTATAGAGAGTTTCTTTTGACTATTAAGCTAATATTCTACAGTCAGTAGGTACCCCTACTAATATCCATCCATCCATTTCTAACACCCTTGTCCCTTAGTGGGGTGAGGAGGTGCTGGTGCCTATCCCCAGCTAACCTTCTGGGCAAGAGGCGGGGTCACCCCGGACAGGTCGCCAGTTTGTTGCAGGGCAACACAGAGACAGACAGACAGGACAAACAACCATGCACACACACACTCACAGGAAGAATTTGGAGAGGCCAATTAACCTGACCGGACTGTGGGAGGAAGCCAGAGTACCCGGAGAGAACCCACCATGCACAGGGAGAACACGCAAACTCCATGCAGAAAGACCCCAAGCCGGGAATCGAACCCAGAACCTTCTTGCTGCAAGGCAACAGCTCTACCAACTGCTCCACTGTGCAGCTCACCCGCCCTATTAATAGTCACTGCATTATGCAAAATTAGGCGGTATTTTCATAAACGGCCTTCTGGTTTCTACACAAATCACCACAAATCACCATTACCACAATACAGTGGTGATCCTGTTTCTGTAAACTTGTTTTTCCCACTGCCCAGAAGCAGCAGAGAAGCCTGTATTGTCAGTCGGGCAAATCTGCTGTACACTTTGAACCCAGATTCTAATAGCTCTTTAAAAAAAAAAGAATAACGTCCTGAATATCATAACAAAAAAAAAAACAAGTCAGAAGAAAGTATCATACTGCTGAATGTAAGATGATAAGTAAGTTAGATGAAAAAACTCAGCACAGCCTTATCATGGATGATACTGCTATTATCCTCAGTGCAGCCTAGCAACAGTCACTCAGACTAACTTGTGTTTGGATGACAGTGATGAACTCAGATTTATCACAGTGTTAATTGTTCATCCTTATGCCTAGTAGATACAGTAATTAAAACTTTATGAGCAAGGGGGGCAAAATTAAGACATATTAAATGCATAAATAGCTGTGACTCGTTTTGAAAGCGCATAAGCAGGTTGTTAGTATGCAAGATGTGTGCAAGAGGCAAAAGTCTAAAGCATTTTCAAAAATTAGAAGTGAATGTAGTTTTTGGTTTCAAAAAGTCATCCGTATAAGAGGAACTAACAACATTCTGTTCTATTTTAGAGCTTTGGTTGGAAGAATGTACAAAGTTATCTTTGTATCACAGCAAATTGCACATTTCCTCAGAAGAGAAACTCCCTAACCGGTCGGCATTCTGAAGGTGGACTGCTGGGATGTGATAAGACATAAAAAGTGGCTATTATGGTAGATATGTTCAGATGGGTAGCTACCATTAACAACAACAAAAAAAGAAGACGTGATAGAAGGAGCAAGTTCCTGTTCTGAGCAAGAAAAACAAGTAGTTCTTCTTCACAGCTAAATGTTTTTCTCACTTTGAAAATTAGCATATCTGCACTACTCTAAGCTGTCTTAGAGAAAATAAAATATTGCGTATTTGATATTCATTCCAATAGATTATTGTTAAGAAGTTCATTTATTCCAGTAACTCTGTTCCTGGGAGTGAAATCATTATGTAGATTACAATACAAATATGCGCACAACAAAGTTAATATTTGGCTAATGTCAAAAAAAAAACAAAAAACAATTTCACAGTTGCTATGTTTCCATTAAATAAGAGATGCGACTAAAATCACGCGAATAAGTTTGTTTGCACAATAAGTCATTAAAAAAACATGCGGCGCCATGATGCTCCTACCACTTCCTGTCGTCTTCTTTGTAGTTTCCGCCAGTGGCAACATCCCAACGCAAAACATTTTATTGAAAAATTAGTTGTTTTTTTTTAATTGGCGTGTCATAAAGCTAATTTATTCTCATAATTCCAATCTGAGCAATTCTCAAAGGAAACACAATGGCAAAAAAAGATATGAATGTCTTCAAACTTTTTATTTAGCTAATTATCGGGATTTTTCAGTTACAGCTGATGAAAAGGTGACATTTAAAATAAGACCATTAAAAAAAGCTTTTCAATTTCGGTCATTTGGAACCTGCTTAGTGGTTATTTTTTTTATCAAAAAGCACTTAGTAACCTGACATACAAGCGTCACTGGAATTAATATTTATTTAATTTAATTAATATAACTATATGCTTGCTGTTTTTTTATCTGCTCTAAAGTTTCTATATTTTTATTTAACATCTGCATGCGGTGAGGATGTGAAACTTAAGTAAAAGTCCTTGTTTGTGGGAACAAACTTGGCTGATTAAATGACCCACTTGTTGAACTCTAGTGTAAAAAAAAGGAAAAAGATAAATAGAACAAAAAAGGACACAAAGTTTGAAAGGCTTAACAGAAAAATTAAGATTAAAAAGTTACAAAAATATGAGTCCAGCTGGGAAACTTTGCTGCGTGTCTCCTGACTCATTTCCTGTCTTAATTGAACAAAGGAAGTTGATAACATGGCATTCAGGTCTGGTCTTGCATTACAAATTTTTCTCACGTCATTTGTTTTTTTTACATTTTTTTTTTAAACCAGGATCAGAGAAATAAAAAAAAAAATATTTCTGTTGTTTTCTTTTGATTCCGGCTCGACTATTGTTCTCACTGATGAAAGAGCAACAGGGGTTCACAACCGCATCTCTAAACACGTTCAACCATGTGGGCAGAGGCTTGGAAGGATCAAGGGCCTCAAAGTTTAGCCTTCACGCGATCACAACAACAAACACGGTTCGAGAGAGAGAGAGACAGAGGGAACTCAAGGGCTTCTACTGTTTACCACCAACGCAGCATGTTTGGCTTCGTCTTCTCAGCAGACCATGGCGACCAGAGGTCAGCTCTAACCACGCCGCTCCTCCTTGTTGCTTCGGAAGCTGTTTTTAGAAGCAACGGGCAACACCAAAAATGGCCCAGAAGAGTATTTGGAGCTCAGTGTTGAGTGTGAGGCTGGCAGGGAAAGAGCGAAGGCAAAATAATGGAGCTAAAAACGGTCGCGGAGGTCACAAACGCGCCACCGGGAGGAAAACCTACCCTTCAATCCAACTCCGAAAACATTCGTATTAGCGGTTTGAAAGGCTAAGAAATGTGAACATGTTGTGTGGAATGAAGGGGAAGCTTTACTGTTGAGGTCATCGTAATGTGCCAAGCAAACTTCTTCCCACCGTGGTAAGATCGTCACAAGAGAACCTCGCTGTAATTTTATTGCGGTTTTATGTGATAGACCAACACAAAGTAGGAGATTATGGTGCTGTGGAAGGGAAATTATGTCTTAATCATTTGACCGTCTTACAACCAATTTCATTTCTAAAACCTTTTTACCATCCATTAAACAAAAACATGTCACCAAAACATGACATTTAAAATTAGAAAGTCACCAACTATATAATAGACTTGTGGGGCACTTTACTGCAGTCCATGCAGTTCTATGCTAAGATTGATTTTAAAAAAATCTATCTAAATTATGGGATCCTGAAAGAAATCTTTGCCAGTGAAGTACATCACATCACAACCCCGCCACTGATGCATTCCCAACAGACTTCTCTAGAGATATTGCAGTCAACCCTCTGCAGAAGATCATCCCCATTGGTTGTGCTTTTTTTTATTAGCTTACTAAATGTTATTACTATTCTGTGATGGGGCTGTACAGTGGCGCAGCTGGTAGAGCTGTTGCCTTGCAGCAAGAAGGTTCTGGGTTCGATTCCCGGCCCCGGTCTTTCTGTATGGAGTTTGCATGTTCTCCCTGTGCATGGTGGGTTCTTCTCCGGGTACTCCGGCTTCCTCCCACAGTCCAAAAACATGACTGTCAGATTGATTGGCCTCTCTAAATTGTCCCTAGGTGTGTGTGCATGTTTGTTTGTTTGTCCTGTATGTCTCTGTGTTGCCCTGCGACAAACCGGCGACCTGTCCAGGGTGACCCCGTCTCTCGCCCGAAACAATAGCTGGAGATAGGCACCCTCAACCCTCCTGACCCCAGTAAGGGACAAGGGTGTAGGAAAATGGATGGATGGATTAATTCTGTGATGATACTGTCGGCTACCATTCCTCAGTGAATGTTGGAATCGGCCAATAGATGAAGCATCCATTAATATTTTCGGAAACAGTGTTCTGCTGGGTGATGTCTATTAGAGCTGGGTGACATGGATTTTGTCGAAGTATTTTGTACTACTGGTTGCAGACTTAAGGCAGGGGTTATACAGAGTATTGGTGGGATAAAAGGCTGATTATCTCCCCTACTCAGAGTCTCTGATGCTTTGATCTTTGCTTAGTTTCCCAGAGGAACTAAGCGAGTGTCACAGACTGCAATGGTCCACATTCATCACTTCTTTCCCAAAGGAATAGAGAAACACACATACTAGAGCAGAGAGCACAAGGCAAAGCAGAGGCTAGCTGTGTCTCCATTACAAATGTGCGAAAACTTTAATATTCTGCTAATCGGAAGAACACAATTGCTGGGTTTCCATTAAATAAGAAACGCAGTTTTAAAAAATCGAACGCGAATAAGTTTGTTCACGCGACAAGTCATTAAAAGACATTCATCTGAATGTTGATCATGTAATGTGGGAAAAAGTCGTTTCCATTGCAGTTTTGCAGAATGCATCTATTTCGTTAGGGCTGGAAAAACCACCTCATGCTAGCATTAAAGCTTCTTTATTAAAAAACATGAGTTCTTTTTCAAAATTTGCAAAATACATTAAGCAAATGTATTTTTGTAAATTCAATTTGAGCAATTTTATGGTTGACAGAAATGCAGCTACTGAGAGGATCGTCCTGGGTGTGGCTCTCGGTGGGAAGAGAGAGGCCTCATAACTCATCTGGGACGATACGGTACGGCAGCTGTTCCCTCGGGGCCTGGGGGTCCCAATCCGTTCAGCTGAAAGCTGCTGGCTCTATTACCATCTTACCAACCTCCACCCTACATCCGTCCTACATCTACCCTCCCCCTCAATTAGCCTCTCCTCTCCCTACCCTCTCTGGCCGTCCTTCCCCGGTTGACATCCTCTCATTCTCTGTCTGTCCTCGCCTCTCTTCCTGCCCCCATTTCCTTGATTAAACTGCGCTCCCGTGTGCCGTGTGAAGTCAGCGCGGTCAGCTGGATTTATAAGGCTTTCATCTTCTATCTCACTCTTCAGATGAAACAGCAGGAAGGAGCGGGGTGAAGGGTGAGGGTTGGCGCGCTGGGGTTGCTGCTTGGTCCCACTCGGTAGAAGTCGTACAACCTGCCAATCATGGGCCGAGTTCGTTCAAATATAAACTCGTCAAAAAGAGTTGAGGACGAATCCTGGCCGCGAGAGGCTTCCATTCTCCAGCATGGCTCTCTGAACCGCCTCATGTGACGAGACCCGACAGTAATCACAACACATCATGTGAGATCACTTGTTGAAGCCCCTTTCATATGACCAGGCGCACTAAAGGGCCCGCCACAGCTCCGTTTAATCAAACGGAGGAGATAACATCTACGCCGGTCTGCAGCAGAAATTCCTCCTGAACCACTCGTGAGTTATTTTGGAAAAAATAAGCGGAATTTTTCCACAGAGTTCACATGTTTCAGGTCTCACATCCAAACTTTTCCACACTCAAACATACCAAAAAAAAGTCTGAATCGTTTTTCATATGGACACAAAAGTTGGGTGTGACTTCCTGAAAGAGGCTTTAATAACAGAATAAAACAAAAAAAAAAAAAATCAATGGATGGATGGTTGGAAAATGAATGTAATAGATGAATAGGAAGATGGACAATTACACTAAACAAATAGATGGTGATAGAAAATAATGGTTGAGAGAAAAATAGATAGGTGGATGAAAGGGTGGTTGGAAATCAAATGAATGGATGGATTATTGGATAAACAAATGGATCAAGAACAAATTGAGGGATGATGGAGCTATGACAGCTCGGGGGATGAAAAAACTTGGATCAGTCTAGTTAAAGTAAGAGATAGGTGGGTAATGGTGGAAAACAACAACAAAAAATTTATATATCCTTTTTTCCATTCATATCCTATTTTGGAAAAATAATCAAACTGAATGCAATACATTTTTCAGACTGTAGGAACCCTGGTTCCACTCCAAGGGGAAAGCCAAAGGACACTTTGTGGCAGTAATTATACTTTTTTAGCTCACAAAGCAATTACACGCCATTCAAACAGACGAGGGGGCGTTCAAAAGTGTCTCCTAACCAACTCAAATTAGTTAGCGGATGAAAGGAAAAGAAAAGAGCAGAGAAAATGTCCAGTTTCAGCTTGCTTACCTCGCCGCTGAGCTGTTATATCCGAGGCGACATACAGGAGCAGAGAACGAGCTGTCCGCGTCCAGCTCCCTGGTGATGTCCCGCTACACAGAAGCACTGAGAGCGGCGCCTGTCTGCCCTGCTGGCGCCGGCGGACACTTTCTCCTCCGAGGACTCAAAGCTTCCTCCGAATCTTCATGCCACTCAGCTTCCACTTGGACGAGGAAAACGTAAATATGACCATATATTTAAGGCGAAAGAGGGAGCAGAAAGCCTTAAAAGAAACAACCGTATCCTTGAAGCGGGTCTCCTCTCCTCGGACTAAATTAGGATAAAGCGGAGGGAGACACAGCACCCGCAGCAAAGCGGCCCGTTAGAAACAGCGCTTCCGTCTTATTCCTTTCACAATAAAAGAGAGCTTTTAGAAGAGCAATTAAAAAAAAAACAATCCAATCAATGTTTTCCTACTTATGGCACTATTTCAATTTGAACAGTTTTATATGTGGTAAATGTCATTAAAAAAACTGAATTTATCAGAAATAATATTTTATTTAATCAGATGGACTGATAATTTTGAATAAAAATCATAAATTGTTGTAGTTTTATCGTAGTATTGCTATAGCAGCTTGGGTAAGCATAGAAATGATCGCTCTCTGATAACCTTGAATGAAGATACTGCAGTTACTGACCATTCAAGATGCTTAAATAAATGTTGCAATATTGGTATTGTGATTTATATATATATATATATATATATATTTTTTTTTTTTTTTTTTCTGGTAACCATGAGTCACTTCTCCAAGTAATATTAGGTTCAGGAGTGCATCAGTCAAAACTATGAAAGACAAAAAGGAAAAACACACACAAAAAAACAAATAATATAATACAAGAATTCTGACATCATTTTTTTTTTTGTTAATTATGTCTATCTCTCTTATCTTGCATTCATATTCTTAATAAAATGTATGAGTTTCTGTCAGACGGCAAATCATTTTTGGTTGTGCCATAGTGAAGGCCAATACAGCGCCTTTTGTAACATAGATTAGTTTTGTAATTCATGTACAAAACATGAATTACATGTTTTGTACATTCCGAATACAATCGGAATACTCAATTGTATTCCGATTTATTACTTTTATTTTGAAGGCCGAGGCCGGTTTTTGTCGTAATTACCGTGACCGTGCAAGCCTACGTCACTGCCAGACCCCACTGAACTAGATGCCTATTTATACAGATGCTGCTCATGTCGAAGTAACTCGGTACCAGTATGTTTAAATTAGTCTGTGCCATCATCATCATCATCATCATCATCAAAGCAAAATCCAACAAGCTTTCGCTTGAAAGATTTTACAAACTTTTGAAGTACATTTTTCACTTTTTATTCTTTTCTAAAGACCACCAACATTTCTTTGTATGATTTTGACGGACTAGTTGTGCTACCATCTTTATTTTTCTTCTTCTTCTTCTTTGTACTTTAGCGTTCCACATAATGACACGCGCTTCTTTTTGGATCTCTTTCTGTTCAAATGATAAAGTCAGTTTATTTATTTCCCTTAAGCTCGGTGGTCAGTGTTGTTGCCTTTGCTCTGGAGACATGGTGGAAAAAGAATGTAAGAAAAACAAACTATCCGGCCCGGAAGCTCCTTAAATCCTGTTTAGTCTCCAGGGAACGTTTACAAGGGAATTCCTTCGCTGTGAAACAAACCCGCTGCCCCACGACAAGGATAAGACAGGCGGAAATTGTGCCTATTGAATTTTTCTTATGAGCTAAAATATCTAGATATTTTTTGTCATTTGGCGTATAACTAAAAAAAAAAAAACGATCTTAAAAAAGAAAAAAAAAAGTTCCCATAGGCCTAATCAGATAAACCAAAGTGCCTGTGACAAGGCGCTGTAATTAAATTGATATGAATCAGACCTGCAGATTCGTCAACACCGTGGGGGCAGCCTCATTAGTTCACGTCCCGTCCAGAGAGAGCTAAGATGACTAGAAAATATCTTGCTTTTGAGTAAGCAGCAGGAAATAGTCGCTGATGAAAGATATAGGCCGTCTAGAAAGCCAGACGTCCCCCACATAGGCGTCCAAATATTTTGACATTTCCTGTCAGAGGAGATATGGAACTAAGCAGACACTCCAGCAGATTCGGTTCTTCGTTATCGTCTGAGTGATCATCATCATTTTTAAAGGTTTTTGGTTTCTCAAATGGTTTCAATCCAAAGAGAAAACCCCAAACAGCCGGGAAAGGGAAGTGGTTTTACTATTTAGCGAGGAGTTTTGTTGTTAAATTGGTACGATACGGTTAAAACATGTCATAGAGCTGATGAGATGCACTGTTTGCTTGTATTTCCCTTTAACTCTGCTGCCCCCTTGTGGTGGAATATAGATACTGCACGATCATAGAACTAAATGGCAAAAAAATGTTGTTTTTTCCCACTTCTTCCAGTAAAGATCAAAACCAACTGATTGGTAAAATTAAAAACTGCAGGATTCCGTTCTTTTTGTCTTTATTAGATGCTGTTTTCATGATGATTTTTCCAACAAGTGAAAATGAGAGGACACATTCCATCAAACTAACTCCCCTGCTCTTCAGGGAGACTGTCTTTTATGAAACTCCTAAATGTGGATCATAAAAACTGATCGTGTCTTTTCATGGATATAGTTTCAACTTACCTTACTGGTTGATTAATTGATTAATTACCTGGTCTATATTATGAAGTCCCAGTAGGTTTTTGTTTTCAAAGCTATAATTGTTTCAAAGGGTACGAAGACTTATGTACCAGAGACTGTCTGGTGAGAGTTGAACTTCATTGTATAAAAATGTGTATTAGTATTGTAACGATGTGTTAATTCAGAGTTTCCCCCAGTGTAGCATTGCTTATTTTTTTAAGTTTTGAAAATGGTTGCTTTTTTTTAATACCTTTTAGTTGGTGTTCTGGTATTAATCTTCCCGTCTTTAATCAACACACATTTATCAAGTGATATTTTCAAATTTCTTGTCAACTTCAAGCATTTAAGAAAATATGATGGCCCCCTAGCGCCCAACCACCGGGCTTAGCAAGTTTTCTGAGGGAAATCCTTGTAATTGCTAACAGATTATCTGAAATTAATGTGTGTAAAGGAAGTTGCAAATAAATCTCTTCTGGGTTGCCTCTTGCTCTTATTTTTTTGCTCCTCTATTTTTTTCTGCGCAACCAAAATCCCTCCCCACCAAGCAAAAAAAAACGATAATTGAAAGATTTTTGCTTGGCTAAAAATAAAAAGCAGTAAAAATAGATCTTTGGTTTAATATCTTCTAATGACAGGACATAGAAAGCCAACTGCTGGGCGGGGGTATGGCGCTCATCAACGTATCATTAGTGGTCAGTACCCTCTTCACTGCCGCTGTGAAGTGGAACTTTAGAGATATTGCTGGAGTTGCTTCCATCTGTTCCTAGATCTGAGCACAAATCTTCACCTTTTAGTGTCAGACCAAAACCGGCTTCTACTTATAGTAAAAAGAAGTACACCATGTGTTAAATCTGGGATTTTTACTTCCCAGGACATGAAAAACTAATCTGGTTAAAAGATTATTTATTTAACAAAATCCGAAGCAAAACCTTGGCATGAATTGTACTCCTCTTTATACCAGAGTATTTTCGAGTCATTTACCCAATCCCAAAATAGACAAAAAAAAAAAAAAAAATCTAAGCAGTTGCAAATTAACAACAGTTACTGATAAAGAAAAGAATCAAAGTGTCATAAAATGTTTTTCCTTCAAAATCTTTTTAGCGCTTTTTGAAGTGTCACATTAGAAAAGCCTGATGTAACTGGAAAAATGTGAAATTACTGCCTTAGTTTTCTAAAAAATAAAAAATAAAGTTTCTAAGTTTGCTTAAGGGTTGTTTTTTTTTTTCCAAAAAAGACTTAATGATATAAAGGGAACATGGAAACACATTTACAGATTAAATTCTATAGTGTAACGAACATACCAGCCCAATGGTGGGTCTGTGCCTTACCAGAGGCACAAAATTAGAAAACATTTCGAGGTGCCACATCAACACTTTTTTCGCATCACATGTCACATGATCACCAACCGGATGTTGTCTCTGCCATGAAGAATAGGACAGGAAGTAGTGGGAGGATCGTGGCGTAATATGTTTTCAATGACTTATCACGATAACAAACGTTTGTTCACATGCGTTATCACGTGAACAAACGTGATTTAATTCCTGTTTCTCGTTAAATGGAAACACCGCATTTGCGAAATTGTGGTTTTCTGACATTAGCTGAATATTTGTAATGGAAGCACAGCTTGTGTGTAATGACTTCAAATTATAGCTGCGTGTTTTCACCGCACCTGTCATTCATGAGATAAAAGCAGAGTGGAATCCGTGGTGTGTTTTTTTTAAGGTTAGGTTTTGTAGAGAATTATCCATTCTCCTTGCTGAGCTCTTGATGTCTGAGGTTAAAGAAGAGTCAGTGAGTTGAATTACTTTTATTAATACAGCTGTATTAATATGAATGGACTGTAGTAATACAGTCCATTCTGATATGCTACTTTTAAGAGCTAGCAAGACAAAATGGCAACCAAGAAGAGTTCGTGATCTCCTTTGTTAGCCTCTATCTAAGCTCCGCCCCAAAAAAGGCGGTCCTTAGTGTGTCATTTCGTCTCATTTACATTTCCAAACATGTCATTTCCTTTAGGCTTAACTTAGCAACTAGCTAACAGAGATAGAAGAAAATTACAGAATTAATTATTCTCAACAGTTTAAATAACCTGGTAATTTCTTTGTAGAAAACTCTTAACGTTGTTTTGTGTTTTTCAGTTTAATAGAGGTTTTTACTGCACTTTTAACAGCAGATAGTTGTGAAACAGAGAGTGGGCCCAGACGTCACCATCACATTCCCGGGCTGCTTGTTGACCCCCTTGCTGCCAAGTCACGGATGAATTTCGTACATAACAGTCATACCCAATGCTTTTTAAGGCCTTTGCTGTTTTATTACTCTTTTTTTTCCTACAACAGCAAATTACAGAAGCAGTATTGAAAATAAAAGTCTCCTTTTTCTTGTAAAAAACAAAAAAAGAACAATTCTGCACAAAATCTGAATGACAGTACAAAATGAAGCGCTAACATGGCATGTACATGTAAGGGAAGGGATGTTCCTTTAAAAAAAAAAAATCTGTTCTGTCTTTTCAATAATGAAAACATCTTTTCTTTTTTTACATTTTGGATTCATTTCAGATAATCTGAAATTCTGCTTAAAAAAAATGAGCACAAGTTTTTTTTTTCTCTTTTGACGTTCTTTTTTTCTGCAAATGAACACTATAAACACATAAACCTCTTAAATATATTTCTCAGTGCAACATTGTTGGTTTCGAGTCCACGCTACAGAATCCATTGTTTTTTTTTTGTTTTTTTGTTTAGCTTGCTTCAGCTATCGTCCTCTGAAAGTGAAAGCTGAGGAGAGCGGGGTCGTCTGATTTGAAATGGGATAAAAAAAATAAAAAGAAGCTAGGGGTGTGTGTGTGAGGGTGTGTGTGTACACCACGGCACGACATACAAAGCACACGGATTTAAAAGACGTCACCCTTTCTTAGATACAAAAATTTATCAAGTTCGTGATTGGATCGGTCGGTGGTGAGGCAAACCGATGAGTTTCATCGTTGGGCTCGCAGGCCCCGTCGTGTGTGCGTGTGTTTGTGTGTCCTCGACATTCTCACCATCCGAGTGTGTTATGATGGGATTGTCTCATTCGTCCATCTGCAAACATCTCGACTGAGCTTGTAAAAGTTCACACTTTTTAAAACATTGAAATGACCTAGAAAAAAAAAAAACGTTTTGCAATTTTCCACAAGTGTCCTGGTGTTTATCCCTCCATGCCTGAAGGGTGATCACTTGATGACGAGGTGTGTTCTTGCTGTACTCTCTGTTGGTGAGAAGCCCCTGCAGTCAAGAGGTGTGTGTGTGTGTGTGTGTGTATGGAGGGGCAACAATCCTTTGGTAAAGCCACGGAGGGATTTCCAGATAACCTGATTCAGGCGATGTCGCTCAATCCCCCGCCGTGCCGTTCCAATGACATCGGCTCTGACATCACGTCGTTATGGCTGCTACATGTGAAACGCATAAAACTCTCGCAGGGCCAAGTGAGACCTTTCAGCTACACGTCTGGGTTTATCACGAGACACGTCCGTTGTCCGGCTGGACTACCGATAGCACCGTCACTTCAGTGAGCGGGGTAGGCTCCTCGTTTTGAAAATCGGCTTCCTGTCAACAAAGTGCATTCAAGCTGCATTGTTCAGATAGCACTTCTTACAGTGAACATCCACAGTGATGCTGGAGGGAAAATAAAAGACAAAACAAAAAAAAGAATTATAGAATGTTGTTTGATGGTTTTCCTTTTGGTATGCTGGTCGACATATATATATATATATATTGACGTAAACATGTCTAATTTTACCCTTTAATTCTGTCAAACGAGACATTAGCAATGGAGGATATTTTTCCTGTGCATGTTTTACCCTTTTATTCATCCATCCTTTGAGTTTTTTTGTTTTTTGTGTTTTGGAAATGAAAGATGGCTTCCGACGCACAAAGTTGGCGTCACACACGCACAAAATCAGTCTTGCTTGCCTGAGCAACGGAATCCATGGCCGACGCCACGCTTCTGCACAGAACAGTCAAACCATTGTATTTACACACGCACATACTCACTCACACTAATGGAGGGGAAAAAAGGGATACTGCAGCTTTTTTTTCCTTTTTACTTTCTTTAAAAAGGGCAATAAAATATATTAAAACTTATTTACAAAGTTTTTTTTTTCTTGGACAGAGAAACAAAACAAAAGAAAAAGCGCTGCAATAAACTATAGTCCTGTTTGGCAGGAATTGGTAAGGTAATGTGCCCCTGTTTCCTTTCATTATAACTTAACCCTAATATAATTAAAAAGAGAACTCAGTTCAAAGGAAAAGGCCAACCAAAAGGTACTAAAGGCACTATCAGAACCATACGTGTGAACGGGACCGAACTGCAGGGTGGTCAACGGGGATGGGGGGTAAAGGATCGGTGTCGCATTCGTTCCGCCACCCTGCAGCGGCAAAATGTATAGTTTCGTCGAGATATGGTTCTTTAAGGGTTTCGATGCGTCTCTTTCAAAGCGTGAAGAGAAACAACAGCTTTCATGAACTGATTCTACAAACAAAACCTCCCACAACACATTTCTGCCCCCTCATCTCCCCGCCAAAGAAAATGATAAATACTTTAAACATTATTAATAAATTGGTCTCAACACCAGCATCCGATTGTAGAAATTAATGAAAATCAAAATACAAAATTATAATATCATCTAAATCATATGTACATACTTTTTTGTTTGTTTTTTTTTTTCCTGTATTTTTTTTTAATTTGTACACAGTGTCCCCTACTGGTAGGTTCTTTTTACTGCAGCTCCTGAGAAAAAAAGCGTGGATCAGTCCAAACCTCCCACTGGTTTCCTGAACCCTGACCCTCATCTGTTGAGCGGAGGGTGTTTGGCAGTTCTGTTGAGCCCGCTTATGGGGCCGGCATACAAAATATGCCTAGAGATGTTTTTTTTCTTTCTTCTTCTTCTTTTTGTGCGAGCTCTGCTCCGTCTTTTAGTGTTGTGACAGCAGCCTGACCCATCTCATGCCTCTGAGTACGAGTTCTGTACATTGAGTTTGTCCTTTTTTAGCTTGACGCCATCCACCAACTCAAAGTTATAGTTCTCCAGGGCTGATAAGTTCCTCTCCGACATGCCGCCGTGCGAGCAAGCGCAGTACAGGACCACGCCGCAGATGGCCCCCAGGAAAACCCCCAGGGCCGACATAGCGATGATGGTGATGAGGATGGGATTGAGAGTTTTCAGCATGTTGCCAGCGCCGCTGATCTGGTTAGTTTCGACCAGGTCTGGAAAGTCGGTGATGTCCTGAACTGAAGGAGAGAGAGCAGAGACAGAGGAATGTGACAAATTCAGAGAAAGTCTATTTATACTTCATGAACCACTTCATATTATGTCACATCAGATCCATTAAACCCGGTGTGTTAGTTTTGGAGCAGCAGAAGGAAAGTAATGCAAACCTGCTAAGTGGAAGGAAAATAATAATTTCCTTTCAAAATTTTACAAAGATCTCAAAGGTAAAGTACACTTTCCTATACAGAGTAGGGGTGCACCGATTGCTATTTTCTAGCCGATCGCCGATTATGATTTTGGCTGATACAGATTTTTTTTGTCTGAAACGTTGCTAAATATACTCAGAAAGTTGCTGAGTTGGCAATAGTGTGGTGATTACTGTTAACAACACATGCCCTGGTGTCTGTCAGTCAAACTTCTCAATGATCTCCCAAAATTACAGAAATCAGGGGCTGGTTTATCAGTGCACCCTTAAAAGCAACGATTGAAACTCCATTTGAAATGGCTTACAGATTTCGTTGATATTGTCCTCCGGTAGCATTGGCTCAGTTGGCACATCAGGATCTATAAAAACAAGAAATTACGGATTAATCCAGTACTTCAGGGAACGTCCTACAGACCAGTACAAACACAAGAACTGGACTGTCATCCTCACCTTCACAGTCTTTTTTGCCAAGCCCGTCGAGAACCTTAATGTCATCCACAGCGATGTCTCCCCATCTCTTCCCCTGCACAAGACCCTCAATCACCACCTTTGAAATAAAAGCACATGCAGTTAAAGTCAAGCCGATGTTCAAGTTTCAGAGAGAAAAGTAAGTGAATTAACGGGACACTGACCTGATAGGGTCTGCTGATTCGCGGCACAAGGACACGCCCTTCCCTCCAGCGATTGCCTTGGTGACCACTGACCGTCCAGAGCAGGATGTCGGCAGTTCCTTCCTCAGTCTGCTCGCGCTGTTTGATATGCAGTGTTCCGATGTGCGACCCGTGCATGTGGTACCAAAAGGACACGCACAAGTCGGAGTCCTCAGAGCTGACCATGGGACTCACTAGTCGAGCCACTTCGGTCTCCTGGAGACCGGTTGCTAGCGTATAGATGAAGTTTCCTGACCCCCCTGTTGGATAGTTCAATTTAGTCTACCTTGGGGTAGAAATGGGTGAAAAGTTTCTTTTCTGTGTAGGCCAACAGAGGTACTCACCTGTATGGTCCATGTTGGGGCCAGTGTTGAGAGTCGGAGTGCCGCTGGACTGGATCTGCCACCTGGAGCCAGTGTCCTCTGAAGTCCAGCGGCAGAAGGAGGGATCATTGGGCCAACCGAAGTCGCAGGCAAACCACAGAAAGGCTGAAAGCAAGTTGAAGACAGGTCAAACTTTAGTCAGAGATCTCCTTTTATTACAAAAGCTGAAATGTCAATTGCTCTGGCTTGAATCCAGACAATTATTGGAAGGTTTGTAGCCTGTAGTCATGATTTTGTAGCCTGTAGTCATTGCATGACTACAGGCTACAAACAAGAACATCCTAATCTACTTTACAAACTCTAGAGGGCAGCAGATCACTGTAGAACAAAAGCCTCAAGTCCCACTTGTTGGCGAGACAAAAGTTGGAAAATGAAATCAAAATGTGACACGAGACAGAGAGAAGTGTTGGTGAAGACATCACACCGTCCTTTTATCACGACTGTGCTTAATGATATCTCTTAATGAATGTAACAGGGTTGAGTAGGGAACAGACGGGAAGGCATGCTGGGAACACTTGCCAAACAATGACTGGGGGATGGAGACGACAAGGTCTGGACACAGCTTAGAAAGAGACATTCAGAGCATCCCGCTGAGAGATGAGGATTTTAATGAGAGCGGGGACTTGAGATTTCAAGACGGCAGCGCCGAGGCGCCGATCCAACCGCACGGTCCCCCACGGACCTACGGCGTGCCGGAGCAGCCTCCGCAGAGGCCAGGAGACGTGCGAGAGATTTTCGACAAAGACTTCCAATCAACACACGGGAGAGGGATGTTTGGGATGTTAGGCATGGTTTTAAGCTCCAGCAGGAGATGCCTTCGGAGATATAACAAGTCTGCCTTCCAAGTGACAAAATATATGAGCCAATATTTCCTTTAATAACGGCGAGGGTTTAACTAGCTTCTGCAGGCTACGACTCTATTTACCCATTAAGCACAAAGGCTGGAATTCTCATGTGAAACCACATTACAGACTCCAAGCCACGTTCACATATAAATCCCACTCCCAATTAAAAGGCGTTTGACTTTCTTTTTCTGCTCCACTATTGGAAGGCTTTGACTGAGGCGGCCAAAAAGCCCTGGATAAGATGAGTAGCCACATGACGCATTTGGGCATTTCATTAAAAGAAAAGGAGACATTTTCCTGCTCAACACCAATGGAAACTAGATCCTTGGAGATTAGGATGCATAGGAGACATGATGACCACACAGGACACAGAAACATAAACACACATGTATGGCTCGGTTCTACTGACATGGAATGGCTTCGCCTCTAGACAGAAGGTTTCATTGAACGCAAAATAAGAAAAAAAATAAAAATAAAACAGATGTTCTCATTCATTAGCTGCAATGGCTTGCAAAAGTATTCATACACCTTCAACTACAATTACAGATGACTATGTAGGAAATGTGCAAACCTTGGCATGTTGTTCTACAGTTTTCCACAGCTTTATCCCCGACCCGTCTACCGTTCCTCGATCTCGACGGTGCCGCTTGTTAAACACCTGTTTTTATTGCTACTTTAAATCAAACACTTGAACTTTTTACCGAGACGATAAAAAGTTCAAGGTATTCAAAGACTTTTGCGAGTGCAACTCGCACTGAAACAGCGCACATAGAGTCATTTAATTCTCCTAAATCAACGTGCATTTTCTATAAGACACGAGGTTGAGTTTAAGGCAAGCACACAATACATGTCACTTTCTTCCATTAGGATAGCTGCTGCCCCAGCAGACTGCAGACAGACCATAAAGCCAGCTGACTGAGTAAATGGGGATGGGTGGAGCCTATGGCCCATTAGCCAAGGTCAGACTGGGGTGCTTTCTCCCAGCTGGCTGCTGCCTCATCAGCCCCGCTATAGGAGACACTGCTATGTGTGCTTGGCCCCAGAGTCCACCTAATTTCCTCCGGTCATCTGCATCGTGCTTCCCTGCTCTTCAGCGCCAGCTCGTTTTTTTTATGTTTTTTTGCGTGCGTCAGTGTCGGCCCGGTGATTAGTGATTATGCTGAGGAGGCAGCAGCGGAGCTCCGGCGCTAATCATCAGCCAGCCTCACGTCGCGCAATCCCTCTCACCCCGTCAGCAGGAGCCTCTCCGGGCCATATCATCAGCGTTAATGACAGACCAACGCCAAAGGAGAAGAGGGACCGGCCCGGCCATGGCATTCATTACCTTTGGTCTGCTTCTTGTGGCTTGAAATTAAACCTCAGCAGGTAAACAAGAACAAATCTCTTTATAGAAACTTACCTGGAATGGGGTCCACTTTTAAAGTTGTGGTCTCTGGCATTGCGGTGCCACCTGTCACAAGATGGAGCAGTATCACAGTTAGCCTCGTTCGCGTGTTGATTCCTTTCTCAGACATCGTCTGCATTCATGCCAGATTGAGCTGATCGCTTCATGCCACCTTCCATTCATTCCCTTCAATACACCCTTTCATCGACTGTCGTCGCCCATGACTGAGACAGTGCCACGCTCCTCATTGGAGACTGCTGGTTAATGGAGAGTAACATGCGGCGGTGCAGGCTCATTGAATTACTGGGTTAGTGGGAAAAGAGGCCAAGAGGACAACGCATATGAGAGAGCTAATGACAGAAAGAGGCAGAGCTCTGCTGCGGAGATGCAGAGACAGGTGTGTGTGGATCGGTGTGTCCCCCCCCCCCCCCGTGAGTTTCCACGAGAGGTTCTGGAGGGGGGAGGTTTGGGGGACAGAAAGACTGACGAGGGAGGTGGGAACTAAAGGTGCAACTAATTAGAGCTCTATCTATCAGTGCCAGCTCACATGGAGACGCATGCATGCATGCTGGCGAGCGTGCACGAGAGATGCCAGATTGGCTACGCTAACAAAACTCGGTGGCGTTGCGGGGAAGGGGGACGGGGGAAGGAAGAAAGGGAAGCAGAGTCAGAAACAGAGTGAGAGAGGCGGGAGGGCGAGGGAGAGTTTGGACGCAGTCTCATGAAGGCGATGTTAGCACCTGTCACGTCGTAGTCATCACCTGTGCCGCTGTGGCAGCTCGCCTGGTCGTCGTCACACTCATCAGAAGGGGTGGTGCTCAGGGCCGGAGTGGTCGGGGGGAGCGTCGGAGCTGGAAGACAAAGAGTGAGGGGAGACGGCAAATCAGCGCTGATTGGATCTCTGAGCCAAGCCGGCGTTGGTGAGGAGGCTGGATGTTGAGTCTGACCTTCTGCATGAGGTCACAGGAAAGTACTTTCATCAGGAAATAAGAAACGCGCATGTTTTAAAAGTCCTCAATTTTAATTTTGATCTGGATCGTTTTACCCAATTGACAATTAAAAAAAATGCAGATTCAGCATTATTAAAATTCCAGATTAGCTTTAGAATAAGATATGATAACTTTTGACCGTACAGGTCCCATTTTCCAGCCTGGTTTTACCCATTTAGACTTTCTACATAATTGCTGGCCAGGTACGTGTAAAACAGCATTATAATGTTATTGTATTATAATGCTGCATTTACATTGATCGTATAGTTGCGCAATTTGATATTTCAAAAATACGTTTGCTTAATGAAAAAACTCGTTTTGGCAGTAGGATGAGCTTCTTATCAAAATTGATTTGTTTCGCAAAACTGCAATGGAAGCACTTTTTTCGCATCACACAAGTCACATTGATCAACATCAGGACGGTGGCAATGGCGCAAACCACGAGGAACAAGACGACAGGAAGTAGGTGGAGGATGACGAGGCAGAACGTTTGTAAAGACACATCATGTGAACAGAATGACTCCCGTGTGATTTTAATTGTGTTAATGGAAACACCACAATTGTGAAATTGAGTTTTTTTTCCAACAGTAGCAGAATATTGACCAAGTTTTTGTGGTTAAAAAAGAAAGCTAAAGAAAATAAAAATTAAATATATGCAAGTACCCCAACCTTAGCTACATGCTGGCTTTCAATGTCAGCTTCTATTCTTTTTTTTCCCCCCTTCGGCTGGAGCTATTAGCAATCCTCCTTTTACCAAGTAGAAGAGGTGTGGGTGAATAAACACAGCCTTGAAGTTAGTGCATGATGCTGGAGCGGTTGAAACTACAAAATGCAAAAAAAAAAAAAAAAAAAAAAAAGACATCCAAATGGCTACATAGGCAGGGCAACCATGGCCTATCATTACAGCCCTGAATCACTTCGATGTGGGTAAGGTCCAAGATCCACTCCACGCTCCGCTGCCGCGCAGCCGTCCTGCGGTGCGAGTGTGCATTTGTAAGTTTTTATACCGTCTGAGTAATGATCGGGCTTCCCCAGAGCAGAGGGAGGAAAGAGAACGAGGAGAGAGGCTGAGCAGGGAAGAGGCATAGACGGATGGGGGTGTGGAGGTGAGGAGTGCCTGGAAAGTGTGTGCGGCGTCTGTGCGCACAAGCCGATCCTCCCGCTCTCGCCCTGCGCTCGATGAAATATGAGGCTGATCAGCCCCTGTCAGATTCAGGGTGGGAGAGGTCAGGGATGGGGTCAGCGCTGCACTAGGAAACCCTCTTACAGAAATGAGGACTTAGCCCTCCTGCTGTGGCTCTTACTGCACACACACACACACACACACACCCACCCCCGCGCACGCCCACACACACATGCACTCTGGCACTCGCTTCCAGAGACAGATAGGCACCTGTGTATGTGTGTAATTGTATATGTTGTCCTTTTAACCACAACCTTGGCGAGGTACTTGCGGTTGCTGTGAGTGCGTCCGTCTCTATGAGTCTGTCTGTTTTTGGCATTAACAGTGAAAACAAGCATTATGGTCTGAAGCTCCCGCAGGGAGTCCATCAGGTTTATGAGAGAATGGACTTCCCTGAAATCCAATATGTAGATCCTCTACCGAACCACCAGGCTCCTTCTGTGCTGCACAACTGCACAAAGGTGTTGCTCTTCGCTTCTTTAGATGTTGTTTGGAATGGAAATGCAACAATTTCAAAAAACATCTTGATATAAAATTTGTGGCACCAGGGTGAGATGGTTTATCTGCTGGAAACTTGTGTTTGAAGACCTACTAGTCATTTTTACAGACGTCAGGACTTGGAGCACCAAGGTGAGAAGTGGCTTTGAATTCAACCTGCCAGTCTTGCTCCCCTAATGAGGCAGTGACAATGCTAAACACAGTCGATTTATAAAAATGTTCACCACAGTTCTCAGCATTAACACACGTTTGATGAGTCAAAACAATAGCTGAACGTTAGCCATGGCTACTTTTCCTAGCAGCTGTGACGTAACTTAAACAAAACCCAGAAGGATTCTTGTTGTAGCTCTGCGTTTTCCAGAAAACAAATTGTTATAGGTGAAACATTTGACTGAGTACCTGCCAAAAATGGGAAAAGATTGCACCCGTGTGACAATCTGCTAAAGACGAAGCACCTTAACGTACAATCTAAAATGGTCTCTTTGCTAAATTTCAGGCGCCACATCGAATCGTCGCTCGAGTTCTGCTTCGTTTTCAGGATCATCGTAAAAAGAAAACGCACGGGAAAACAAGTTAGTGGTGAAGAAAAACCTTGAAATACCTTCAGAAAGTCTGGGAAAGCCATGGGTCAGAACCCTGTCAGCGGCAAAAAAAAAAATCAGACCACGTCCGACTCCTTTGACATCGACGGAAAGACATAAAGGACGGCTCCCACAGTATTCTACATCCGCTCCCAGAGAGAAAGACCGCTAATAGACAGAAACAATACGGATCAATTCAAATATACCAAAGTCCACTGGCTCCTTTGAAAGACCAAAGACGAGGACGGGCTGTGAAGAGGGTGATGGGGGCCAGGCGGCAACAAACCGAGGAGGCCAGGTGGGTTTTTATTTGATCCCCTCCAGAAGTGGCCAGCCATGAAGGCAGCTTTGATGTAACGGGGAGACGAGACAAACCATCCCTTGTTGGAATAAACAGCATGAGCTGGACAGCTGTGTGCTGAACACAGGGAGCCTTCATGCCCACCGTTGAATAACCAGGGATGTTGTGAAGAGACGACGTGAAAGCTGCGTCTAGTTACGTTATTAGTCTGGCTGATAGATGACTCACCTCAGCGAGCCTGACACACATCACACATCATGAAGAGATGCAACGTACTGCGGGCTGGGACTGTCAGGACTCTTTTCTGGGCGTCCCTACTGTACTCACGTCATCGCTACAGATAGAAAGTAAGCGCCGGTTTTCACCTCACCAATGGGAAAGAAAATTTGATTATGCCGGCTAAACGTGTTTCCGCTGTCAACGGCAAAGATAAAAGGTTTCACTTTACCGCTGAGAAATCCCACCGGCCCTTACAGCAGTCAGCCGAAACCAGGTGTTTACATACACTGTGAGGAAGACGCACAACCATACACCGCTCCTGCTTTAGGTCAGTTGGAGCTGCTAGATACTACTTCTGTTTTTAGAGTTTACAATCATTTCCTTGGCATTTAGTACACAGCCTTTCTGGGTCTCACAATAACTTGTTGGGATTTTGGTCGAGTTCTCTCCGGGTACTCCGGCTTCCTCCCACAGTCCAAAAACATGACTGTCAGGTTAATTGGTCTCCCTATGGTGTGAGTGTGTGTGTGCATGGTTGTTTGTCCTGTCTGTCTCTGTGTTGCCCTGCGACAGACTGGCGACCTGCCCATGTAGGCAGTGGCCCTACATGGGGGCAAACCCTTGTGGGGCCACCATGGAAACTGCAGACAAACCCATGTGGGACCCATATTGTCTGCCCTACTTTTTTCCATATGGGGCCCACCTAGATATGCTGGCTGGGTTGCACATAGCTAATAGAAATTATTTTCAAGGTCGTTATTTGTGTTTGTGGGGTCATTACAGCTGTCACACAGTTACCCAAGAGAGGACTAGTAGATACTTGTTATTGTCACATTTATCGTTATCGCAATAGCTCCGTCAAATATCGCGATGAAAATCTTTGAGCCCATTTCGCCCACCACTAAGATCAAACAAGATTCTCATTCATTTTTTGGTGCGCTGCTCGTGTTTACCTTCCATCTCGCAGCCGAGGAGCTCAAGGCGCAGGCCCAACCCAGCAGGAGTGGCCCTCTCTGGATAAATTCTGATGAAGCGGGTCAGCAGGGGCTCCACAGTCCTCAGCTCAGGAGTGTCGTAATTACTGTTACCTTCGAATATCTGGCACAGGAAAAAAAAAAAAAGAGAGAACAGAAGGCACAATATGTAATATGCTGTACACACAGCCGAGCACACACCTCTCTGGGATTCTTATTGCGGCGTTCTGAACTTTACAGCGATACGTGTGGGTGGCGAGCGCTGGGTTCGGTAGAAAGTAACTGGAGACTGGCGGGAAATAAAAGGCCATCAGCAGATCTGCGGATCTTGCTGACATCTAAACCGCAGCGTACGTGGGTGACACAGAGGGTAAAAAAAAAACAGGCAAAAAAAAATAGCATGACGCAGACCTTTTGTTAAAAAGCAACTTTCAGCTCCCTGAACTCTGCCTCTGATCTTTTTTGAGCAAAGAAATGACTGCTGGAGGGGGGAAAGTGGGAGATGTAGGATATAGGAACAAGCAAAGAGGAAGGTGGAGGACTGATGGGAGTGGATTAATGAGGGTGATCACGTGAGAGAGCCTGGCGCGCTTTAGATGCTTGGGTACCTCTCTGGCGAGGTAAGAAAGGCAGCTAACTAGGACAGTCGGGGGTATGGATCTCTCTTGCTCCCGTCATAAATCCACCATCAGCCCATCTGGATGAGATTTATGCCCTGTCAGGGACAATTGTAATTGGGGACGGGGTGTTGCAGCTCCTCTTGGAAAAGTATGTGGCTCTTTATGAGAGCATGATGTGTGTGTGTGTGTGTGTGCATGCATGCATTGTGCCATCAGTGGAGTGTGTGTTCTGTGGATGCAGCAAAGCCGGTAGATAAATCTTTGGTCATTTGCTCAGTTAGGAAGTGATTTCTCCCTCCTTTCCAAATAGGTCCTTACTGTCCCCTGACAGACCTGCAGAGTGTGACTCGCATGTAATGCCAAGCGGGGTGTGGGAACTTGGGGTCGCGATGTTTATTTTAACGCCATTCAAAGCGCCGCCGAGATTGACTCGCTGCGACTGCTATATTACTCACAAACTGGCAGGCAGTGGACCAAATTCATCATAATCAGAAACAATGTGCAGATTTATCTGAGATGTTTTCAGAAGCAACTTTAAATCGGGTCAGAAAACAAACCATCTGTTTTAATTTGTTGCCTTGACAGAAATATGGACTTTTAAAGGGGTGGTACTACGTGTTTTCCAGGCACATAGTGTCAATTTATAGCACAATCAAGTAACTATGTTGACTTCATTTGTCATAAAAATGCTGTGCATATCAAATTTTACTTTGTATGCAGCACCTTGAAATTGGGCTTCTGTCTCTTTAAGAAACTCCTTCGCTTTCTGAAGCTCCGCCTCCAAGAAATCATCACAACATGACTCCTCTATAAACCCTTCAACAATTATTTTACCAGCGTTTCACTGAGAAGTAGCTCATATAATGAGCTCATCCACATGGTGTTTGCTAACTGCTGTTGGCTAGTCTGAAGGAGTTGAGTGTGGGAGTCACAAGGGAAGTCTGCTCTGCGTGCTGTGGAGACGTGGGAGCTTGAAAACTGCAACTCTGGGTTTGCTTCTTCTTGAAGGCGAGGCTAAGCCCACCCAGGCGTTTTGCACAGCTGAATGGTTGCCATGGGGGAGATTAAAGGATTTCTCAAACACGCATAAAAGAATCATGGCAACACTGCAGGCATGTTTTCGATGAGTGAATAACATCATAACATGTTGTAAGACTCAAAAATGTCTATTTTGCATAATGGTGCCCCTATTACATTATCTAAAGTTCTTAAGCGACTTGGTTCTAGTAGATGATTTGTCTAATCAAACTAGCTAGGCTTCCATGGCACTGAATGAGCATTCACACTCTGAGGGTTAAACGTTTCTCACAGATCCACCTGGCCAGCCATCCATCATCTGTTGTTTAATCTAAGATCAGGTTGTAAGGGTAACAGGTCCAGGTGGGAATATCCTTATCCCCAATGACACTTCAGCTGATTCTTAGGGATTCCTGCCTGTTCCCAGGCCAGAAGGTTCCTCCATTCCCCCCACCACATCTCTTCTAGGTTGAACATGTCTGGAAAACCTCCAAATGTAGGTTAATTATCTCTACAGCTGAGCCCATCCAAACTCAGAGCGACTCCCATTTTAGTCTGTTGCATCTGGAATCCCATATCTTAGCGATATCAAACTTATTTTCATTTTGAGCCGCATCAAGATTGTAAATGTTTTCAAAGAGCCAGTTTTGTCAGGATGTAATAAAATCCAGTAACAAATTGTAAAAAACATTAATAAATACAAAAAAATTTTTTTGTGTGTTGAAATAGAAATATTTGTAAAAAACTGCAATATTTTTGCTGATCCATGGTGGTAAATGCGACATTTTGTCACTCACCGCATCGATCAAGGACTACAGCTTTACTTCATGGCAGGAATATGTTGATTTTGCATTAATTTCTGCGATCGTGGAGTTGCGAAAAAGAATGGAGTGACTGATGTAATTTGGCAGTTTACAGGTAGAAGTTTTTTCGGTTTGATTGATGCAACATTATTTAAGATATTTAAGCACAAAACTGTTAACTTGAAGCTTCTCGTGTCCAGAGGGCCACATAAAAACCTCTGATTTGGTCCCTGGGCTTTAGTTTAAAACATATAGGGGATGGAATATATATGATAAGTGCACAGCAATGCTTCTTGGGCAAACTAAACACTACAGCAGACAAGGGTTGATCTATCTGTCTATCGCCCGCTTCATCCTATCACCACTCCTGAACGACAACATGCTTAAAATTCGTCCCCTTGACAAAGAGACTAAGCCTTCGACAATAGTGAGAAATCCCCCTGCTTGTAATAGGTTTCATCTTTCAGAATGCTTCAACCTTCAAGTGGTACCTTCTACAAAATGACAGATTTTTTTGGTAAAGCATAGGCTTCGCCCATCTTTTCAGATCTAAACAAATGTCCAAACGATTTCTTAAATTCCCTCCTAACCTACCTTTGGTTTGTTTCCGCTGGTGTCGTACACCACCCTCCAGTCGGAGCCATTGTTGCTGTACCCGAGGCGGAACTTCTTCATGAAGACCTTGTTCTCGCGGTATTTCCCTCCCTGGATGATGAACCCCTTCACCAGCTTCTCTTCGCCGAGATCCACCTGCAGCCACTCGTTCGTGAAGGGCTGCGGCTGGGGCAGCAGCGTCCACCCGGACCTGCTGGTGAGAAGGCGGGCGTTCTCGGGCACCCAGCTCCGGTCGGTGTGAGAGGACGCCGTTATCTGGTTGTCTGTGATCAGGCCCGACACCATGCCCAGCATGCCGGAGCAGGGGTACTCTGATAGACGAGAGAGGAACGGGAGAATGTGCTTAACTTTTTTTTGGATGCAAATCAAATGAAACCCCTGCAAAGGGTCTACAGAAAGAGCTTCATGTTAACCAAAGGGGTCGACGTCCAAGATCATCTACAATGCTAAAAGCAGAGTCTGGGTGTGAGTCTTGCATAGAGGATGGCCAAAGTCAAAGGGAGGAGGCTCATTCCCCAAACTCTTTGTGATGTTCCTGTGATCTCTACCTCTATTCTCCGTCTCTCTATGTGTTGGTAGATCTCGTGCATACTAATTCTTCAGCCTGAAGCGATTGTCTCCAGGCAGCCAATTAAAACCCTCTTCCCGGCTGGTGCTTCCACCTCCCGCATTCTGGGAGCCTCATTGTTTTTTTCTCCTCCATCTCTCTGCCTCCTCTCCATAGACTTACATGTACCTACACACGAAAACACAGTATCTTTGTGCTGTTTTTGCTGCCACAGCAATCATCTCGCCTTCTGCTTCACAGCTGTCAACATCTGTGGGATTATATCTTTGAACATATCATTGTTTCCCTGTCTGGTGACCCAGATTTCCCTCTTTCTTTGAACTACTTCTCTGATCTTGTCTTCAGCTCTTGATGAATTTCAGCTCTTTGCACCTTTCGCATTCCGTTCCGAAGTCAAACGCACGGCTTTTCAGATTTACTTCGCTTTTGTTCATGTGCTGCATTTCCACTTGAAGTTGAATGGAGGAGGCTAGAAACCTTTTGGTTTGTCCGCTGCTTCTCCAAATCGTTTATTCAAACCCAAAAACAACAAATCTAGAAACCTTTAAGTAGCTTATTATCTGTCCGCTATTGAAGAAAAAAACCGACGCATTTTGTGTTCATTTTAGAAAAAGTGCACATTTTCAGCATTGCGGCACTGTGGGGAGGAAAACAGAAGAAATATTTGCAGAACAAGGTCTCTTTCAGCCAGCCTCTGCCTATGTGAAACGGTTCCCATGAAAACCCATGAGATGAATTCCTGGTCATGCAATCCAAAAAAAACAGCAATCGCCGAACGCACAGAAGCATTTTTCTGGGACTTTTCTCCCGTTTTTCTTTCGTCTTAGGCCAAGATGTGTTGAAAGTGATTAGAGGAGCTGGCCTTTGGCTGTCTGAAACTAAGACACTGTGATATGAACGCCTTTGAAGTGAGGAGAATTCAAGGGAAAGGTGCGTGCGCGCAGAGATAAAAGCAACCGATGCGAGTCCCTGCCCCCTCAACACCCAGATCATCTGGAGCTGCTAATAGAGCTCAGCTGCGATTACAGAGGCAGCGCGCGCGCCGTGACACGCCCAGATGGAACAACTGTTTACATTTGTGTGTATGGAAGAGGAGCGACGATGATGCAGGCCTGCCGGCCATGGCCGAGGTTTGGGTGGAGCATCGGCGGTTCATCCGAGCTATTTTCTACGCCGCGGCGTATTTACCAACAACTGGGTGGTGGATCTTTTTATTAATGAGTAGCTGTTTGCACCAGAAGGCACGCGACCGCGGTCATATGCGGTGAAGAGTTTTGTGACATTCAAACCTCCCTCTCGCAGCCTCCTTATTAACTGCTTTGACGTTAACCCAAGACAGGACTTCTCAGACCGAACGCCTTTTCCTCTCTGGTCTCAGTCGCATTTTGGTGCGTTGCTTTAGCTGTTCTTGACTCGATGAAAGCAAAGATGAACTTAGAAAACTCTTCGAATGTGGAAGAGGAGAGTCGAGTCACAGGGTTTGCGCAGCCCTGTGCAGCCTCGGTTTCCCTCTGCCCGACCATGCTGGGAGCTGGCAGAGTCTTCAGAGAGCCAACGGGCACTAACGTCATATTGGATGCCGTGCGGTGACTTCGATCCTGTGATGTGTTTACGCGCAGCGCAGCGCTCTGATTATGTGCCCCCACACACGGGCCTCAGCTGTAACCCCCGCTGCACCCACAGTGCCATCTGCTCTTATAGGATTGACCACACATATGTGATGCGTAAGGGACTCGTTGTCTAAAAATAGAGCGGAGGACCACAAAGTCACTTCACGATTCAGGCTCCAAATAATCCTGATTCCGCTATAAGCTCTGCTGCCGATAATCGAGGTTTGAAAGAGGTTGTCGTTTAAAAAGCGCAGTCATTTTTTATCATATCATTCCTGGCGTTGAAAGTACTTTTAAAGTCGAAGAAAGTCCGAGAGTGACCTGAATCTTATCCGGCACTGACCGACACTGTGACGCCCCCTCCGCACCTATTGCTGCATGCTATCATCAAGCTGAAAGAAGACTACTTGCTTTCACACTAGCCATGCAGAGGTTATTGAACTTGATGCAGTTAAAGGAGTATGTTTTTTGTACTCAAGTCACATTTGGTCCTTAAACTTCACACATTTCTTTCATTAATAAGTCATTTTTTGCCAAACGTTTTACTTGTTTTTCCTTGCCAAAATCACTTTGGAGGTGACAATTTACTACTTACTATTGGTTTACAGCTGGATTCGCATCAGGCTAAATTATTTTAAGAATTTGAGGAGTTAATTCTTTACAACCATTGCTGTTTTTCTTAAATTTTCCCCTTAGATTATTTCTAGGAACGTCTTTATCCCAGAGTAAAATTGCAAAAGATGTTAAGCATCCCAGAAACTCGCCTCTATGTCTGATGTGGGGCTAGAATCCAGATGGGTGGGTCTGTAACATCATAATTAAAAAATGGTTACACAAAAATAGTTTTACACTGAAATCTAACACATACAACAACATCTCACTTGATAAAAAAATAAATTAAATCAGTTGCCACCCCCCGCCTACAAAAATCTTGGAGCCCTGGGCTACTGCCTCTATAAGCCCAAAGTTTAAAGTCCTGCTGAAATTAATTAAAGTCACACTGCTGTCAATAAACACTCACTAAACTATGAACGGTAAGCCGCCAACTGAAGGTTGATTTGGTTTTTTGTGACACTCCATAAAAAGCTCAACGCAAATATCTATAATCTCCCACCTACATTTGTCTCTTTATGCATCAAATTTCAAATAGTTGATAAATGTCGCAGATAACATCATCACAACTATAATAATCATATTCCTCTGTTATCCTCGCAAGATCAGAAGCAGTTTATACATTTCTGGTAAAAAAAAAAAAAAACTAGATAAATTAGCTCATGATGCACATTTTGCATCAATACAGTGAGAACCTCCTTCTGGCCCAGACCTACTCAAGATGTTGAGGGAAAAAAAAAAGACCAACTCTCTTCTGCCCTTAATTTAGTGAAGCAGGAATCCAAATTGAATACACATGTTCGTATCCCACAGAGACAAAGATAAATGTGATAAAGCCACACTAAATGGAGCCACCGGCATACACACGCTAATTTAAAACATCAACAAAAGGGCAAGGGGAAGAAAACTGTTGCTAAAATCAAAGTTATATAAGCAAAAAGAAAAGGAAAAAAAATTAAGCTGTGGCTAAAGGGAAGGCTGAGCACAGATCAGCTAGAGCCCACCCAGCTCCATCAGCAGATGCATGCCAGCTGTTTACTCTATTTATACCGAATGAGATTCATCTAAACACCGAGTCATGGTAATAGATAATTCCCATTCCTTTGCCACTATTTGGTATTATGCAGCTGGGGCCTGGACTGGGAATAAAAACCAGACAGCGAACTGAGGCGGCAGAGCGAGTTCTGCAGTCGCTGCGGCTAAAAACAAGTTTTGTGTTTTCAAGGATGGAAAGGTGAATCATGGGTAATACAGAGGAGGATCGGCTGCAGCCAACCTGATATCTTGCAGCCATAGACCTCAAAGCGCAGCGCTATGCCCGTTTCCCAGGTAACCGGACGGATGCGGAGGAACCGCGTCAGCGTGGCTTTGGGCAGCTTGGTCTTGGTGACGTCCGTTGGGTTGGTGTTGCCCTGGAAAATCTGCGAAAGAAAGACAAACTGATTATTGACAGAATATGGGGAAGGAGATGCAGCGAGGGAAACTAGGCCTCATATTAGCCACATTTCCTTAACAACAAAATTGCACAAATCAAAATGAATGGAATCAAGCCAACTTTGAAAGAAAATTGTGTTTTCGTGCTAGAATGAGGTGGCTTTCCAGCCATATTGAAATAGCACATGGCAAAACTGCAGTGGAAAAAATTTTCTCATCACACAAGTCACGTGATCAAGAGCCGAATGTTACTACTAGAAGAGACGCAGAAGAAGACGACAGGAAGTGGTAAGAGGATGACGGTTTGTTTTCGTTCTTTTCAGAGAACAAAAACAAGAGCTCTCACTGCATCACACAGTTCATACAACATTGTGCGTCATTCCGATGTGTTGAATCCAAAACTTTCCTGAGTGCCAATTTCTTATTCACTGGAAACACAGCAATTGCAAAATTGCCTTTTATCCACATTGGTGGAATTTCGACAAGGATTTTCACACATTTGCAGTGGAAACACAGCCGGCGTTAGAGAACAGCTGTACGTTCGAGCTTTTTCACGTGAATCTCAAAACAGTATTAACGTTTCCTGAACAGAGTGTTGTAAGTCGCTGAAATGTCAAGGGGATGGGAGATGCCCTTGCTTCTTCACATGTGGCAGTCGAAGCAGGGGAAAATGCTGCGAAACCTGAGGCTGGATGTGTAACAGTGATCAGATCCCATTGGCTCAGGGTGCCCTTTCACCGTCCTCCACTCCCAGATCGGGTGTGGGGGTTTTACTGCAGCCTGTCGAAAGGTCAGAGACGCCGGTGTTCTCCCCTGGGGTCAGATGACTGTTTACTAGCGCTACACGACGAGGCCTGGCCACCCAGCCAAACGACCGCCTGCGGTCCGTCACAGTTCATTCTGAGTAATTGAATCTCAAAGGTAACCACGCGGCCTCCTGACCTCCATGACGGAGGAGTTACGAGGCGGAAAGGATTCCAGCTGAGCAGAGTGGGATGCACAGATGGAAAGACGGCAGTTTAGCTAAGATGAACTGAAATGCGGATGGGGCTGATCCATTAGACCAGGCGGCCTGCTACCAAGTCCCTCACTCGGCTTACGCGTCGTCTGCATCGCTGAGGGACCCTTCTAAAGTCGGCCACTTCCTTAAATGCCGTGCAGCGTCTCCTCTCTGCTCGCTAACTGTAAAGTGGCTTTTTGTTTGTTCCTGAGCTGCGCTAAGATGCCAAACTGCAGGCTCAGCATGTAGCAAATGGTACCCTTCAACACAAAAGCACTTTAGAGGCCGGAAAAACACACGGCGAGCTGTAGGCGGCACCTTTAAGCTGCCACTTTACAAAGGGAACTGTGTACTCTGGAGAGAGGCCGTAAAAGAACCAAGCTTGGGGGGGAAACGATCGTTCGGATGTTCTGGGAATTTTTTTGTACTCATTGAGGTTTTTTTTTTTTTTGAAAAACGCCTTATGGGTTTTGCATGCCACACAAATGAGGGGACTGTGAGGGGTCCAAATGTGTCTTTGGCCCCTCCGGACACCCGCAGCTGGAGCTGCCTTCGTCTCTAGATGGACAAAGCGAGGCCTTTTTGGCGAGTCCGATCAGCGATCAATGGTTAGAGCCTGTCACGCTCCGGTCAAGCATGCCACTCGTTTTACTTCCTTCTTTCCTTCTTTTTTTTTTCCTCTTTAGTCTTCGAGATCCTCCTCTACCAGCTGTTCAGACATGACAAGCTATTCTTTCATTCAACTTTCCCACCTGTTTTCACCTCAACTGACATTTCTGCTTTCTTGCAGCCTTCTTCAAGCAGATACCAACTGAGGTCGTACACCAAAATCAATAATCTAAAAACAAAAGTTTTCCTAAAATATTTATGGAAGTCAATATAAAAAAAGGTTTCACAGTTTTGTATATTTGTTAGGGTACTGACTGATCACAGTCTTTTTTAACTTATCATTATCTGTTCAATAAGTAAACATGTCAATAATAGCATCCAGTAATTTCTCAAATGCGACACACTGACCACCTCCTACAGGAACAACAATGAGTTCTGGTGTAAAAACTGTTTTATGAGTGACTCTGAAATGTTTCAAGTCGAAGGAGGCACAAAAAGTTTCCTTAAACCATTTACTAAAACATGCAGAGATGTTTTAGTTTGATTAATTCAGCCTAATATTAAATCCAAGTTATCATGTTAAACAAACGCAAAATAAATAAATTAAGTTCGACTAATTTAATTCGATCGACAGTAACAAATAATTAGATTTTTTTTTTTTAAGTTGGAGAGTCATTCTCTTTTCATTGCACACAGATTGATGTTTTTCTACTGTCAAGCAAGCTAACCATGCTAACTGGCTAACGCAGTGGTTCCCAAAGTGGGTCCTCATGGAACCGCCTGGATCAAATGATGGATCATTAGAAGGTCTGAGAAGAACATTGACAAGCTGAAAAAGTTGCTACTACCACCAGGGAGAGAACTAGACAATGCAGGATGCCGGGCCTTGAGGACCCACTTTGGGAACCACTGGGCTAATGCGAAGCTGTAAATAAGCAGAAAATTCCCCATCGTCGTTCTTTAAAAGCCGTTTCCCACATATGATTTCCGGTCTGACGCAGATATTTGAGTCGTACCTTCTGTTTGGAGCCTTCCTTCAAGGTGATCCAGTCCTCTCCGTTGGAGCTGACGTCTACTTTGTAGGACTTGACAAAGTATATCTTGTGAGTCTCCTGGGAAATGGCACCCTGTGTCCCGATGGCAGAGATGAAGCGCAGAAAGCCGAGGTCCACCTGCAGAGGGGAATGGAGATACAATTAGAAGTTTGGGTTTTTTACGACACAGTAGCAAGCAACGCTTTGTTCAAATCAGGAGCAACTTTTTAAGAGAGGCTTATAATCCGCATTATTAATAAAACACAAGCAAGCAGGCGAAGGTAAAACCAGAGAATCACCTCTGGCCACAGACTCATCAACTTCCAGCAAGAATTTAATAAACAGCAATGAAATGATAGGCGCATTAATGAAAAAGACACGGGATGACAAGTTAATTTCCTGAGATGGGAGACAAGAGGCTGCTGGATGGGAGTAGAAAAACGCCTGGAATCACATCATCAAAATCGGCCAGGAGGAAAAAGGATACAGTGAATATAAAACACTGTGCATCTAAAATACGCAGAGGGACTGGGGGGCCACGGGGTGTTTACAGACTGCAGTACATTACCGGACGGTTGATGCATTTTCACACAGAAGAAGCCGTGGGGTCAGACAGGAGCATGAGTCTATAGATATGCTGGGTTTTTTATTTTGTTGTTTTTGGGCATTTTTGTTTTGATTTATGCGTACTTGGATTTCGTTCATTTGAGCTTGTTTATTTCCAAAGATCCGCACACTGAGCCTGTTCACAAGGGTGACCACAGCTGCCAGGAAAGAATGAGCGCAGACACCACTTTAAGTTCTGCTGACATCCGTTTATGTGGCAGCGACGGGATCCAAATTGGCTTCCGATTATGTAAATGACGCCGTCTATCATGAGGGGGACCAGAGGCCTGAATAACACCTCAGCCGAGGAACAAACAGCGGCCTTAAAAGTGAACTTCTTAGTATTTCACCGTGCTACTAACTGGATCTTAAATGTATTTTATTGGTATTTTATGTGATGAACCAAAAGAAAGTAGAGCATGATTGTGAAGTGAATTATGTTGTTTTAATAATGTCATTGGTATTTTTCTGGGTTATTATTTCGTGTAAAACCGAATGGGTTTTGAGGAGACGTGCTGAAAGAAGCGCTTTCTGAAAAAGACGGGGGGCGTTTGATTATGTGTTTGTTTATTCTACAGCTACCCACAATGCCATGCCTACCTGGCCACGGAAAGGCGTTTGGTTCAGGGTTACGGCGTATTCTTGGTATTCAGTTGGTTATGTTAAGTTGACCAAAAATGTAGGCCTAAAGGTCTGACTAAAAGAAGACTTGTCCACTGATGTCAACAGTTGTTCTGCATCTGATTTAAGCTCAATGAAGAACGAGCAAAAAAGCCTTGAGCAAATGAGCAAATGTGTTTATATGTGCAAAGAAAACCTCCACAGACTCGGAGCTGTAATTGCAGGTTTTGAAGAAAACCACACTTTTCAAGATTCTATTTGGTAAAAAAAAAAAAAACATGTTAAAGGGGCAGTATTCTGTAAAATATTTTTTTTTTTAGATTTACTACTTGCTATAATGTTATTCCCTCATCAAAAACATACCTGGAGTGTTGCCATGATTCTTTCACACATGTTTGAGAAATCTTCATCTCCATGGCAACTATTCAGTTGTGCAAAATACCTCCGCCTTCGAGACGCAGCCCCTCCGTTTAGCAAACACCTGATGAACTGAGCACCTGCTGAGCTCATTATATGAGCGACTTATCAGTGAAACGCAGGTTAAAAACTTCGTTAAAGGGTTAATAGAGGAGCCGTGCTGTGATGACTTTCTGAAGGTGGAGTTTCAGAATGAGCAGGAGTTTCTTAAAGAGACAGAGACCCAAAATCAACGGGTCAAATTACAACGCTTGTTTGATATTTAGTAGGAATGGTATTTTCATAACAACTGAAGGTGACACAGCTATTTGATTGTGCTTTCAAATGACACTGAGTGCCTGGAAAATATGTAATGCTGCCCGCTTAAAACCGCGTATCGTTTCCTCCCACTGCACATGAACTTTTCATTAGTCTGTTGAATAAAATAAGATAAAAGCACATTGAAATGTGTGGTTGTAGTGTGACAAAACGTGAAAAAGTTCACAGAGTATGGATAGTTTTTACCCCTGTGGAGGCAACTTCACCCAACGAAGCCCCAACAAAGGCCCAAAAAAAGAAAAAGTTTGAGCGAAGCTGAGAAACTTTCAAAGAATCCCAACCCCTCTGAGGAAAAAGCAGAGCAACTAGTTTTAACAAGCGTTAGCAGCACCTCTGACAGGCTGTGCTGACATTAATGAGGAGTAATGGTGTTGCATGCCGGCGCCACTGTAACGCAGGAGCGGTGCAGGAAGCCAGGGTGTCGGAGGAGACGGGTTCCCAAGATCACGGCGAGAGACGAGAGAGGCCCTTTGATGTTGACGCGAGACGGGAACGGGCCCTGATGGATGGCGACCGGCGGATTACCGAATCGACTCCGAGGAGATCCCCTGTGTTTGCACCCGAGGAAGGGAGACGGCGTCGGAGAGCCTCGGCGCGAGAGCGCATAGCAAACATACGCGGATTGTGTGCGCTTACTTTGGGTAATTAAAGCCAGGGTTATCTGCCGCCACGCATCTTAACAGGGATCCGGCATGATATAGCCATAAAGTCAAGAGTCAGCTCCCCTGTCTGCCAGGCCCATATACAGCAATCCACTGCACTTAATGGTTCCAAGCTAAGAGAGCTGGAAAGGAACACGGGCCCTGCCACAGAACGCTGGTCATTCCGGCCCCCTTTAGGTTTCTTCCAGCGGTAAAAAGACATAAACAGATGGGAGCAATAAATGAGATTCCACCGGACCCATTCCCTCTGTCTCATTCCAACGATTCGGATGGATGGAGCCGAATACACACACAGGCATGCACATACAAAAAAAAATCAGTCTTATGCAGACAGAATGCTGTTGTTCCTGTCAATTGGCTCAAGGGACTTTCACAGTTAAACCCCACTTTTTTTTTTTTTTTTTTTTTGGATTCACAAATAGAAGTAAAATCAAGTCCCGTCGGCCTGAGACGATTTAATGACGCCGGGGCTGAATTCTTGTCTGTGGGGTAAATGGCTGTTTGTGGCAGAGCTTGATGGGAAAAGCAGCGGATGGCAGCAAGGTTTGGACCGCGGGTGAGGCAGCTTATGCAAAAGCTTTGGGCTTAAATAAATGATAATAAAAGATATTTTTTAAAAACCAGGGGTTGGGGGACAGCATAACAGAGGCTTGGACTACCTTCTGTGAAAAGTGAGTCATTAGGAAGAGACTGAAATGAGTGGGTAGGAATTGGGAAAACTTGGTGCTTGCATTTCAAGCCATGTACTTTTCATCAAATTACTTACTTAACAGTCCTAATACGCGACTTCAGTCAATCTTCCCACCCCCTTGTTGTTTGGTTTTTACATCTGCATTTGTATGATTAACAGATCGTCTTAGGCATTCTGCCATGCACCAGCACAAAGTAAGACACAGGACTCTGACATGAAACAGTTGTGTCGAAGTGTTACAAACATAAGCTCCCGTTTCAGTCGGTCAGGAACCTCATGGACAGGAAGGGTTGTGGATGACGGTCAATCAAAATGGGGACGAATCAGATCCCCAACTCCAACATCTTTCTAACCAGAGCTTTAAAAAGGAGCGGCAAAAGCCAGCGAGGTGGATTAGCAGTCTTTTCATTGAGAACTTCTTACCGTGAAATATCGCCTCTACTGCGAGGATGAGCTCGCAGTAGAGATGACAGTCATGTACGACATCAGCAGTGTCACTTCTTGCATGATATGAGTTACGACAGCATTTATTTTCCCTTTGGGATAAGGTATTTTTGGCTTTAATTGAACAGAATACATAACCGTATGTTGGACATTTCCTATCCCAGTCGGTTGAGCTTATCACTGGCACGTTAGACACTTGTTCTATGCTTTGCTTGCCCCATCTCTAACGTTTGTCTGTGAAATTTGTAATCTGCCAGTTTGACAATGTGAAGATTACCATAAATTGCCTGCGCTCTAAGCAATCATCCTGCAAAGAGAGAAGTGCCAAGGTGGCTGTTAATTCTAATTAAATTTTTGGAAACTTAGCTAACACGGACTGAATGGCTTTGTTTACTTCCTCCACTGCTATCGCTAACACTACAGGGAGACTACAGTAGTAAAACAGCACAGAAAACCAACGTCATCATTCACAACTTCCTCTGTTAGCTGATTGGCCTGGTAGAAATTCTACTGGAGGAATCCAAGTCAGTGGGAGAAAGTCCAGACTGAGCTGTGAAGAGAAATTACAATCAAACGGAATTACATAGGAAGGCAGTGGCCAGGCTAGCAATGTTAGCCCCATATTTGCTTTGTTCCTCTGGTATTTAAGGAGCTACCCACGACTGAATTCCAATGACCTTGTTCTGCCTGAGCACAATTCAACACAACCCATCAAATGTGAGTAAACGCCTATCAACCCAGTGTGATTCTGCCTTACATCCACTGACCAGCTGGTTGGACAGACATCTCATTGCCTCATCACTCCCTAGAGAAGCCAGAAAGCCAGCTAATCCTTACATATGATGACAGTTGCAAAGCTGGGACTACCTTTCTTGGCAGCTCAGAGATTGACTCGCCTCTCCGTGCCGCCTTTGTCCTTTCAGAAAACACCAGGGGACGATGAAAGGGGGTCTCAGTCGCAGCTGTAAGTGTTTTGTAAAGAGGTCAGCGGCTCTTGAAACAGTTTAGATGCTGGCTTGGCAAGTAATTGGGTGACGTATCTGTCTATCGCTGTCCAAAACAAACAAAACTTAACCTACGAAACCAGTTTCCCTGTGACATCCGACAACAACATGGCTCTCAAAGTGTGACACATATCTTGTACAATTCAACTGAATAACAAATAACTTCGGTCAAAGGAGAAAAGAGATAGAAAATAGGTGTGCACATCATTACACTAACACCTTGTGGAAGCAACTTTTGATTTGTTTCCGTGTTTCAGCAGTGTTCTTCGATAGGAGTCCATAAGCATTCCACAATTTGACAATAATAGCCTGGTTTGTCTCGCAGAAGTTCTCCACATCCACTAGACTGTGAGGATTTCTCTTAACCACAGCACTGTGCATCTCAACAAACATATTTCCCGTTCCAACACGTGACTTTTGCTCTGAAAAATGGACAACTGCCCCATATAGAACACAATCAATCCTTTTCGAAAGTTTCTGTAGCTTTTCCAGTTTTGGTATTGGTCTCCTGGAAAGTTATCTGGCTCGTTGCTTTCTTGTCAATCGAACTGTTTTTGAAGAAATATGCGACTTTAAAAAGGAGCTAGTATAAAACAAAAGTTTTTGCACTAGATCTTATTCATTTAGTTGTGGCAGTCGCCACTGCATCATGGTATTTAAATAATGTTCCAGAACCTTTTGCACCCTTCTCTTTACTGATACCTCTGCACAATGAGATCATTCTGGTCCTTTCTAATCTCTCTACAGACTTATTTGCTTTTCAGTTAAGTTGTGTTAACTAAAGCCTCGCTTGTGGTGCAACGCAGGTTGGTGCGGTTCGGTGCCTTATTTTACTTTCAGACATATCCAACTGAAGTCTTATTGGGCAGGCGGAGTTAAACCCAAATGCCTAATGTTGCGTCAAACTAGCTCGATGATGAGCACCGGCTGCTTTTCCACTGGCCATCTAATTGCACAAATTATGATTACAACAACCGGATGTTACTACTGGCAGAAATGACGAACAAGACGACAGGAAGTGTTAGGAGGATCATGACGCAGCATGGTTTTAACCATGAACAATCTTAGTTGTGTTTCTTATTTGCAGTCTGCAAATCTATCTACAAATTTTTGTACCCAGTTGTAATGGAGACACAACCTGTGATTGTGTTGTGTGGCGCCAGTAGCTCCACCCTAATCATAGCGTACCATTGTCTTATGAACCTACAACTTCACTAAGTGGGTCCAGGAATGCTGCGTTATGGGTCAGTTGTATGGGACCGACGTCGTTATGGAAACAGACAAAAGAGCGAGCCGAACCAGACCACTCCAGTGGTCTGCTCAGTGGAAAAGGGGAATAAATGTCACATTTTTATATGCCGCAATTTCTTTCTTTCTTTCTTATCCAGGTCATTAACATTTTAACAGGGGTTTGTAGATTTCAGAAAGTTAAAGTTAAGAGAGGACAGGTTCTTTTACTGTCTGAAGAATGTTTAATGGTATTGAACCTGGCAGAAAAAGTCATTCCTTGCAAATCTGTGAACTTCTTGGGCACGAAATTTGAAATCTGTTGCAAAAGCTTGTGGAGGTAAGCTGTCGCAGGATGCAGCGTGGAGAAGGAGATGAAACAAAGCATGGTGGAAGGAAATAGGAAAGCGGAGATGGTGGAATGCAGAGAGGGGGGAAAGTTGGGGAGGGGAAGTTTTGCCACAGACGGTGAAGCCTTGCAAGATGTGAAGGACAGAGGCATCGGGGGTCTCCAGCAAAGAAGTGCACAGACTAGATCAATTCCACAGAAAGGGGGAGGATAACAGGGCCCGGGTAATGAGCAAAGCATGATTTATTAATGGCCGCTTGTTAGAAACAGAGGGAACGCCGGCGAGGCTGCGCTAACAGACTGAGGTTTCTCGGGTCAGGGAGGAAGGCAGGCTGTCAGGGTGCTTAGATGTGGAACAAAATCTTCCATAAACTGCAGAGGCCTCTGTAAAAACAAACAGGCTCAGATAATGATTAAAACTGGGACTCCTTTTAACCCAACGCCAAGAACAACACTTACTGACCTATAAATACAAACCAATAACATTTAGGAATCGTACAAAAACCCAGCGAGGATCTTGGGGTAAATAAATCCTCCTCAGACATAAACCCATTTGTCATCGAGAGCTGAAAGGCTGAATCGTGTTTGATGGCTGATGTAATCACTCGGAGGGAGACGTGAATTATGACTCCTGATCTACCATCGCTGCAGTCTGAGACTCTGCTGACTCGACAGAACCAAGCGTCTATCTCCTCCACGTTTAACATTTGGTTATATTTCCAGATAAGTACTTGGACTCGGGCCCGTCTAAACAAATGACAGCACACGTTCCGGGCACGCAGGAGCGCAGCGGCTCGGCGAGAACCACACAGTCTGACTCATAAGCAAAATGAGAGCCAGGGTAAAGAAATCAGCCCAATCTTTTCATGAGCTCAATATGAGAGGCAGACTCGAAGAAAGTCCTCCAGGAACTTTCTTTCTGCTTCAGCATTGTCTAATGTAGACTGACGTATTAGGGTCTTTGTAGACGGGAAATAAAAAAAAAAAAAAGGCGTTTCGAGAATAGTCTAAGAAATGTCCTAGAAAAACTTTTCTGTGTTTGAAAGGTTGAAAAATTGCTAGAAAAATCCTTAGAGATTTTTATATTAACCTCAGAAATGATCAGAAATTTCAAAAAAGTTGAAACTTTTCAAGCTCAGAAAATTTCCTAAAATCAAACATTTTTTAAATTTTGAAACTTAAAAAATGTCCGTTTTTTAGAGAGCGAAAAAAAAACAAGGAAATGAGACTCAAAATCGATCTCAAAATTTCTTTTCTTTCTCACAAACATTTAACTCTTCAAACTCCAAAATATACTTGTTTTTTCAAAAATAAAAATCTCAACAAATTTGTTCCTTTTCCTTCTTATATCTGCAATGCCCGCAATACCCCCTGCCAGCATACCTAGGTGGGCCCCATAAGGGGAAAAGGAGGGTGGTCACCGCGTACCCATGTGGGACCCATAATGTCTGCCCTCCTTTTCCCCATATGGGACCCACCTAGGTATGCTGGCTGGGACTTTGTCGTAAAAATAAGTGTTTATGGGCCCATTTTTGTGTTTATTTTCCATATTTTGTGTTTATTTTCCACCTTTTTGCTATGAGTCAGGAATAATAACTCGAATCCCGTTGTGTCCCGACAACCGCTGTGTGCGGTTTCACACACGCTGATGAGACCAGAAAGGCAGAAAGAGAACCAAGTCGTGCTCAGACTTGTAACACCGTCGAACCTGTCAGTAGGTCTTGCATGCGCAAATTAACTCTCAGCATTTAAACCGCGGTAAACACATCGCGCACGAGCGCTGGAAAGTAAATGATAGGAATAACAGAGATACATGGTATTTAAGTATTTATGCGTGTTTGTGTAGCTATAGTTTAGTTCCAGATAATTTTCCAATTACACCCTTAACGGCAGAGTGTAATCACTGGGTCGAGGTATTACTCAGGGTATTGTCGCAGAGTTTGAACTATATGACTCAAAGTTGCATGACAGACAATAAAGCCCAGTCAGGGTGGCTGAGAAAAACAACAACATGGCGAGAGGTTCGAGGCGGAGCTCCAGGAAAAGGCCTCTGAGCGCTATCTGTCCCTGCTTGATCAGCTTATAATTGAATTGGATGCAGCAAACAGTTCTCTGCAAGATGAAATAAATGCATTTCTTTAAATCCATTTCTCTACTTCCCCAACCGGGAAAAAAACGGCTTCCGATTGCTGCGTTTAGTGTATATGTACGCGCGCGCGTGTGTGTGTGGGCTTCTGCCGACTGAATAACCGAGGCCTCTACGGAATGAGTTTATTCGTCTTCCCTTACCAAGAACGACAAAAAAAAATAGAGAGAGAAAATGAGAAAGAACAGAGAGCCCCTCTGTGTGTTCTGAATTCAAAGAGCAGCAGCTGCCAGGCCTCAACCCGCCCGGAAACCTCTGGAAATGCTTTATGGATTCCCAATGACGGCGCTGTTAGTCACCAAGTGGATGCGACGACTCAAATCACCTGTTTCCTCTTTTCCTCCGTATGCTAACGATAGAACGGACGATGGGATATGAGCTGGGGGAACGCACAGCAGCCGGCTGAAGTACTCACCAGAGGCGGGATACCAAGACGGCCTGTCCCGGTTCGCTCTCTAATTTCCCCCGTGTGGCTGAAGAGACGCTTTAAGTACCTTATGTAATTCTTTACATCAGCTCATGTGTGTCGGCGTGGACCTCACAGGCAGCCGTATTCGCGCTATCATTCGTCTCGGTTAAACCGCAGCGATCCCCTCAGCCCCACAGGGGGCGCTAACGCACGGGTTGGTGAACTCTCTACTCACAAAAGAAGAAGCCGACTGAAAAGAAAGAAAATATTCTTTGTAATTTATGCGTCTTCTCTCATCTATCTACAATAAGTTTCATAAAATCAAAAAAAAAACCACGCATTATTGCCGTTTTTCTACCTCTGCTCCTGAAATGATTTGCAGTTTTCTGTAGGAGCTGTGTATTTGGTGCCACCCTTTGACTGGGGGTGTTAAGGCAATCAGAAATCTCTACACTACACATGGAAGTTCCCTGAGATTCCTGGAGGACCCTGGTGGGGAAGCACAGATGACAACATTTATGTCCCACAGGCATGATGCTTAAGCAGAAAGTAGACTGAAATGGGAGTTGGGGAGGAAGGGGCATAATTTTGCCCTAGGCTCCATTTCCTGAAAGTGTAATTAATCCTTCTTTCTTGAAAATGATATTACTTAGATGCTGCAGGACTTATGAGCTTCGCTGCCGACATTCCATTTATCACATTATTCACCTGACAGGATTACAGTTTATTTTTAGCTCCCCCGCACCTCATCTTTGCTGGCATTTAATTATGTATGTCTTCTCATGCACCGACGATCTGTTATGGTGACAAAAAGGGATGCATAGTTCAGATGACGGTGATAATAAGGTAAAAAGTTTTCAGTTTTTCCCTTTTCAACTGTGAAGAGGCACCTTATTAAAGAGGCAGTGTTATGCAAGATCAACTTCTTTGAACTTTGCGTCACGTTACAATGTTTTTCCCTGATTAAAAGCAGACCTGGAGTGTTGTTTTGATTCTTTCAAGCATGTTTGAGAAATCCTTTAACCTCCTATGGCAACCGTTCAGCTGAGCAAAACGATTGTTGGGACCAAGCTCCGCCTTCAAGGAGCTTTGAGGCGGAGCTTGGTTTACTAGCAACCGAAGCTAGGAAACTTTGGTTCAGTTTCCTAGCTCCTGCCGCAGGGAGCAGCTCTCCTTCAGCTCCTTCAGACTAGCCAGAAGCAATTAGGAAACACCAAGTGTAGTTGTACATCTGCTAAGCATAACTATACTGTACAAAGTACGGTACATTGCAATGCTGTTAAAAACTGTTGTTAAAGGGTTAATCGAGGAGCGATGTTTTGATGACTTCCTGTGGGCGGAGTTTCAGAAAGAGGAGGAGTTTTTAAAGAGAGAGGCCCAATTTTATGGCGCTAAATTACAAAGTCACAGTTCTTTTAAGTAATATTTGATATGTACAGCATTTTTATAGCAACTTAAGGTACTCAAGGTTACTTGATTGAACTATAAAATAGCATTGCCTGGAAAACACATAAAACTACTCCTTTAATGATTTCAGTTTGTCTCAGTCAAAGGCAGAGGAAGGAAGGAGTCTGACTTTGAGGTTTCTTGACTTGTGAATCATCTTTGAAGATAAAACTTAAGGGTCATTGCCGAGCTTCCCTTTTCGCACTCCTCCACACACACACATACAAAACACACATGTGACTAACGCTCTGAGTCAGGATTATGAAACCAACTAGCAATGATGGGGACGGAAAACACAGCGACCTGAAGGTATGTCATGTCTGGATTCTTTCCCAGGATGCCCAGCTGCACAAGATGGTTTGGTGATGACTACCGACTAAAAGTCGGTAGTCATCAGGCCCCCCCCCCATCCTATCCTCCTCTGTAAGGCAGACACTGAAAATGGCACTGATTGTGCCTGAGCTGAGTTTATTTTTTTTTGTCTCTAGATACTTATGCAGCACTCATTTCATTACGTCATGCGACTGCTCATGTTTCGATTACCGGCCGAGTGCGGGTCTCTATCCTCTCATTGATTTTCCCATTGAGAGTGGGGCCCAGAAGCGGCACGGTAAAGACAGCAGCCATTGTTTCCACTCGGATGGCATGGTGATGATCTCACCGGCAGCTGCATGCCAGCCTCATGCTCTTTTGCTAGACTTCATCAAGTGAGAAGTTGCTGTTAATTACCGGTCCGTACTCAAAGCACTCGAGGCACTCAGAGAACTTGTCACTCGACGGGTTGGTAAGACATCAGAACGAGGTGCCGATTTAAACAGGGAGACAATGCAATGGGACGAAGTGCTTTTTCGCCGATCGCCGACTTGAAGTAATGGAAACCGCATTAAGATGGAAAGAAAACAGGACGTGCTGGCTTAGCGTTGGGTGTTAGCCTCGACGTGAGGACCAGAGTTGCATTTTCGTTCAGGAAGTGTGCCATTAAAGGTCGCTTAGCCAGTCAGCAAGGGATGTCTGCTTTATAGATTTGAGGAAACACAGTCAAGACAAGCTGGTGTACCCCTCCCACCTTCCAAAGGTCCAAGGTTTAAGACTGACATGTTCCCATGAGTGATTGACTTTACCTTGGGGGGGTCACCACAAATGGATAAGATAAGGGAACATTTTGTGACAACAAACAACGATACGTTTCTTTGCTTTTTGTGCTTTTATCTGTCAGGAAGAAAAGATTAAAGAATCTCTCGCAAGACGTGAGCTGGGTTGTCTTCGAATGATTAAACCTTTCGAGTAATCACTGACAGACAGACAGACAGTCCACTTGTAAATATCTAAATACTGCTACAGACAGAAGAAGCCAGTGAAGCAAAATCACCATTATGGGATAAGATATACAGGCTTTCAGGTATTGACACTTGGGCTCTTTCCAAAACAGTCTAAATTATTGATGCACTGAGCATGTGCGATCAATGGCATCTGCCTGACGGAGGATCAGCCTTGCAGTTTGTCTTTTATCGGCTTGTTCTCATTGCTCTTGCGGCTCTGGGTACCCATCAAGCATCAAACTCATTCTGCACAATGTCAGTAATTCCTTCAAAAAAGTTCAAGAGGAACCATCACACCGGTCTGTAAACATACCGTTCTTACCCTTACGGAGACAAATGTGTTGCACAGATGCAGGTGTTTCCATGCCAGTCAAGAGAGTCCGTAGACGATGAGACAGCTCATTGACTCATCTGAAGGTGTGCTTTTGTGTATTTTATCCCCCAAACCTCCACATAGTGCTCAAACTATTGAGCATCAGACAAAGGAGGTTAATATGAGCGATGAAGCTGGAAAACTCAAGTTCATAAGAAAGAAACAAGCAAAGGAATGAAAGTGGATGATGAAATGTAGAAGAGGGATATCCAGACTCAATCGCAGATATCGTAGCAAGAGCGGCACTGAATTCTGTCACAAGACAGATTGTCAAGAGAAAGAAAAAGCTGCTTGTGTTCTTTTTTTCTCTCCTCAAGCCATGATTCTCCTTTAGAAAGACATCTGTCCATCTCTGCGTTCGCCAACGGGGGCTGATTAATGACCTGGCCAACCCAGCACTCAATACTCAACCACACTACACCAATCTAATTAGCCAACAAAGACCGCCCATAACTGTAGCATCTTGTACTCCTCCTCTCTGTGCATCAGAATGAGGCAACATTAAAATGGATGGACAGGAGTGAAGGAAAGGGCCTTGGACTCAAAGACTGCCTACCATGAATAATAAAACCGTCTGGCCGAGACGGGAGTCAGAGAATGATCATGAAATATAAAACGAATTGATTGCTATGCATCTGACTGCGCACCGAGATGATTTGTACATGCCGGGAGGGCGCCCCGGCTTGTTGCAACGCCGCTGACATGCTTAATGAAAGAGGAATGAGAATTTCTACTCTTCTAATGCCACCTGTGATGACTGGAGCTCAGGCCGCTCGGCACAAGTGCAACTCATTCCTGCGGCGAGCAGAAATCATTAGCCAACCGTAAACCCTGCCGCTGCCTTCGAGATTAGAAATTCAAAGGTGGGGTGAGGTTGTGGGATTGGGGGGAGGGATTCAAGGTTTTGATCTGATTAGTGCTGGGAATTTTAGCTCAACCATTACAGCAGAGAGTCTTGAAAAACTACATTTTAGGGCCAAGTCAAATCCTGAGCATGATCGACGCGGCAACAAGGCCAAGAAAAAGAGCTAATTATTTTCATTTAAAATACCCCATTTGTCGATATTCCGCTGATTTAAAAAAAAACAACGCAATTTTGCAGTTGCGGTAAAAGAACATGCTGCGCCGTCAACTTTCAACTACTTCCTGTTGTTTTCTTTGTGGTTTTTGCCAGTGTCAACATCTGGTTGTTGATCATGAGTGAAAAAAGTGTTCCCATCGAAGTTTTGCCAAGTAAACCAATTTTGATACGGCAGAAAAAAAATCATCTCACCCTAGCGACAAAACATTTAATTGGAAAAGGAGAGTTATTTGGAAATTATTGTGTTTCTATTAAGCAAATTGATTTCCAAAATGTCAAATTGTGCTATTATATTATCAATGGAAACGCAGCTCATGACAGGGCAGCTTGAAAATCTCTCCACATTTGAATTTTAGTGAAGAACTGTCTTGAAAGGATGACTAGTACGTTTTTAACAGAGGTTTTAAGAGTGGCCTTGCTCCTTCCTGATCCACTCAGACGCACAGTGAGTTCCTCTACGGGACACGTTGGGCCTTGCCAAACCCTCCTACTCTCGCAGGTCACCAAACACTCACAGACACACACACACACACGAGGACACGCGTAGAACTGTGTATGTATGCGGTTACACACCGATTAATATAGCTTGAAGGAATAACAGAGGCCCTTAGGACAATATTTTCATTGTAATAATAAAGCAAAAAGCTTGCTTATGTCCCTCCCCAAGCAAATATTTGGCTTTGGGTCAGCTCTATTATCTATCCCTTGAGACACCCCCCCCCCCTACCCTCCCTGGGGCCAAACTTTTAAGAAATGAAGCATAAGTTGCTGAAAAACATCCAAAAAGACAAACAGCCTGTGTATTTATAAGAGGTTGGGGTCTTGGGTTCATAAATCAAAGACAGTGCAAATGCATGGAGGTATTGCTGTGGTGGGGAGGCGGCAATGTGGGGAGTTCTTTGTGATGTGAGTGAACTCGGTATACGTGTCTTATCCCCATCATGGGATGACAGAACTAAATCCTTAATCTTCCCACATAAAGTTCCCTTGGTGGGTGATGATCACTCTGTGAAGATAAGCCAAGAGACAAAAAATATGACAGAGCCTGAGCCAGTTTGTGTGCGCGAGTGCGTGTGTGTGTGAAGCTTGGCAGGTTGCCTGGATTAAATCTGAGCATCTCCGGAGGCAGTTTCAGTTCCAAAGGATGGGGGGGAAATTATCAGGTAGGACTGGAAGACAGAAGCAGCCGCAGGAAGACAGGCTGATAGGGACAGAGTGGAAACATTGAAAAAATGATAGGATGGACGGAAAGGACGATGAATGGATGGCTTTCGTTGGGAAAGTGAAGAATGTGAACATTTGGATAGAGAGGGCGGGAGATTTCAGGTGCAAACAAGAAACAAGTATTTCTTGGTGTGGGCCAGTTGTCTGTGACAAAGTACAGTTTTATCCATCCATCCTGAAGCATGGGGCTCTACCTGGACAGGTAGTCAGTCCATCACAGGAAATGTGAATCTTTCTTACTAGAAATTCTGACCATGGAAGTGTTAAACAACAGTTGGTTTGTGCACTAAATTCTGTAACTTAAATACCAGTATTAGGCTAGGTTAGCTATCTGACTTTTTCATAAATAGAAAAAATACATACGGTAGGCAAGACGGCCTTCTGCGAGCGAACACGTAATGTAATACACAGCACACTTACAAAACTTAACAACTTAAACATTTTAAAATAAATTTTTGAGCATTTTGAATCGATTCATAAAACCCACGACTAGGAACCTGCCATTCTTCGAAAATCGATTTGTTTTCTGCGCCTCTACAGACAACCACGGATTCACACATTCATTACTAGGGGCACTTTTGATTGGAAAGTGATGGTAACATATATATTTCTGAACTCTGGGAGGTTCTCATCACGACCTAAACTCACCTTCAGACACAGCAATTGGCAAACACAGTTGCTTTTTAAATCTTATTTATCCTTCCATGGTGGCTAACTTTGCGTCATTGGACGTAATTATATTTAATACGGGAGGAAAACGAAAGATGTGCTACCTGGATCCACTCCTTGTTTGAGTCCTCCGCGGGCGTCCATGCATTTTCGTAGTAGTTGAGTCTGGAGCGCTCCGGGGACCAGCTGGGGTTGTACTGGGATGAAGCCATGATTTGGTCTGATGCTATCTCCCCCGACTCCATTCCCAACGGATCGCTGCAGTCAAAGTCTGCGAGGCGGAAGGGAGGAGAGAGAGGAGATGAAAAGGGAATCAGAAAAAAAAAAAGATAGAGGAGACAGTGAAAGACTTTCAGCTGAATTCTAAGCAGTCAATATGTAGTCAAAGAATGTGTCTTCTGTGTTGGCCCCGCGAGGCCTCCGCATGACCAGCCCTGAAGACAACAGCACGTCGAAGGTGCCTCTGCAAAACCCCCCCCCCTTCCATTCATCTTCCAGCGCTTTTTAATGGAAGCTGGAGGGAAAGCGTCCGAGACGTAAAAACGTCTTCATGAAACATTCACCATGGTTTATGCTCGTATTAGGCGCTAACAGTGACTTTTGCTTTGGTTGTTGTTGTTTTTTCCTCCCCACTGCCTGAATGTGTTACATCTCCCTGAGGGGAGTTTATCTTTTTTTTTTTTTGGCAAACCACAATGCTCTTTTGGTCCAAACAGGAATATGTAGTGTCAGTGTGTGAAGGAACGCTTTTAAAATAATTTGAATTCTTTCTTTTGTAGAAAAAAAAATCCCCTAAATATAAATTCCGTTACTCATTTTGAGGCCTTTGGATGGAGAGCCGTGCGGTGGCAGCCTGAGAGCTAACGCAGATGGTCTCCCCCATCTGCCGCACCGCCGGCGCACCCTTACTCAACGGGGTCACCGCGTGTACGGCTTGCAGTCTTAATGCGCAGCTGCATATCCGTGAGTTCATGCCTGTAAGTACGTCAGAGTACTAATAAACCGTCTCGCAACTCTCCCGCTTTCTCGCTGTGGAAGAAAACAACAACAAAAAACCGCCCCCCCACACACAGACACGTCTCTTACAGTGCAAGCCAACATTATTAACCAAGATCGTCGAAAACACAAAGAGGTGTTTTGTTTTGGCTGAGCTTATATCTGATCATGTGGCTTGCCAAGCTCGGTCGGGGCTTAATGGCTGAGAAAATACGAGAGAAGGAACAGAAATAAAAAAGAATAAGATAAGGCCTCTTTTCATCACCTTATCGCATCTCATCAGTGGTTTTCAGCTACCCTTCGCCTCGCCACGTAGCAGCATGCAAAAAATAAGAAAAAAATCGACTGTGCATTATGCATTAGGGGATTATGAAAGATTCAGTTGGTACAAGCTTGGAAAAGCAAGGGCGATGTTTGGAGACTTTCTATCTCCAGAGTGTCTGAGATGATGATGCCAAAGCCAAGCAACTCCTCGCTCTTCAGTTGAGGTATTTAACGATGGCAGGTCAGATAGTCAACCGTTCCCCTCTAACGGCGAACGGAAAAGGTTGCGGTGCGCAACCTGACTTTTAGGAAAACCACGAGCAGTGGCAGCCCTGCTCGTGACTTGGAGGCAGACCTCATTTCCTTGTTCTCTTGCACAGCCAGCATACCTAGGTGGGCCCCATACGGGGAAAAGGAGGGCAGACGATATGGGTCGCACATGGGTTTATCCGCGGTTTCCACAGTGGCCCTATATGGGTTTGCCGATGTAGGGCTACCGCCATGTAGGGCCCATGTAGGTGGTGGGACCCATATTGTCTGCCCTCCTTTTCCCTGTATGGGGCCCACCTAGGTATGCTGGCTGGGTGTTTTGTCTGTGCTTCAACAGCATCTGCCTTTGCCCCCCTTTGTGCAAGACGAAGTCCCTTTTGGAGATGATTAGTAGACTTGTTGAAAGTCATCCACCTCTGTTGCTATTCAGAGAGGGACTGTGTGTGTGCGTGCGTGTGTAGGCGTGTGTGGGTCCCCGTTTGCGGGGTGGTCTGGCTGCCGGACAGATTTATGAGCCTTACCAGAGCTCGTCTTCCTTAATGAAATGTTTAGATGGAGCATTTTGCAAAATGGGGTCAGCAGGGGTCGAGCCCCGTGACAGCGATGTGGCATGTAAGAAGCCCTGGGGGTGTGTGTGTGTGTAAAAAGAGTGTGTGCTCGGGCAAGCCGCTGACAGAGACCGTCGAGGCAAACGTGTTCCGCGTGAGCCACCGCCGCAATGAAGGAGCGGGAAGTGTTGGTTTAATAACTCTTAAACTCTGCTCAGCAAGTGGCAATTTGTCATAATTGGACAACATTTGCTTTCTGCCTGGATTATTGCTCCTCTGGTGCTTTAAACTGCTTCCCTGCAATTCTTTTGCACATCCTTGCCTGAGTTTAAGCTCCTCAAATTTCCTTAAGCTCTCTGGATGTATTATGCACGTGTCTTTCTACCTCAAAAATGGTTACCGGCCATCTGAGACGTAGGAATCTAAAAATGTAGTTTTGGGGAGATTGCATAGGTACTTTTAAAAAACACAAGATCTTTTCTCTATGCTTAACACTTAACTCCAAAAGGTAGAGTTAAGCGACAGTTTAGACAATATCGTGCTATTAAACGAGAAGCCGCAACGATTACAGCGTTACCCTGACAACCCATGCTCACACCTTCAGGGAGAATCATCTGGTATGAATACAAGCTTTTCATTGTATCAAGCAACATGAAAACACAATAGAGTACATGTCTATTTGTAACAAATAGATAGCTCGATCATAAACGTGGAAGGTGGGGAGAACAGTTTCACTCTACCCTTTGGGTTTATGTGAGTGCGTCTTAGAACCAGAGGTAAAAGGCCCTATGAAAAAATATTTAGCAAGAAATGACTGAAATAACTGAGAAAACATGTTCAAATTCATCACTGGATTAATGTGGTTAAGTGAATTATTGTGGCCAACCAAAAGTTGTGTTTAAGGTTTTACCAATATAATATTCTTCTTTAGATGTTTGCACTTTACCAGGAAGTGAAAGTGCTTTTTGGGTATTTAAAAAGGAAGTCACACAGGTCTAGTTTAAGAACTTCCTTCATTGAAAAGAATTCAAACTAAGCAAGAAACCATAACATATATGGTAAAAAAAAAGGGGCTGAAATAAAAGTAACAAATCATCAGGATACATTTATGATAGTCCTTATTCATGATCTTGAATAAGGACTATTGACCACAGCTATGTTAACTGCATCAAATAACAGGCTGTATAATAGGCTGTATACCATGCATAGGGATGGAAGGTTTTGATTTTTGATTGGTAGGACACATTCAGGCTCCACTTCATGAAGTGCAAATCAAAAAAATGATGAATCGTCTCAACACACAAACAGATCCATCTCACACATTCGGAGGTTTTCTTATTAGTCCGTATACTCATTATTCAATACATTGAGAAGCTTTTGAATATTAAAGCTATTAAAATTTCAATAGTAGAAGTGAAACATGTGCTTTTGTTTCTCCTTGTTTAATGAGCTTCAGAAGCTTCATAACAAGAAGCGTGGAGCTCGCCCTGCGTTCATGACTCTGAACAGAATGCAATAAAAGTATAGCTATGAATAATGAGACAAAAGATTTATACAATGCACTTTCTACTTGTATAAATCTTTTTTTTTCTTTTTCATGGCGACTAGAGTTTTTACAGTTATACCAACAGGTTTCTGGTTCTTGGTCATTGAGCCGGCTCACCCTCTGGGACGGTCCGGTCGAGGACAGTGAAGTTGGCAGAAAAGCCTTCCTTGGCGATGGCGCTGTCGGTGTTGATTGTCAGAGCCAAAATGCCCGTGTAGGAGATGATCCTGCCGGGGGTGTTCTGACCGCAGTACCTCCCGATGTAAGGCCCGACTGCAGAGGGAAGTGAGAGGAAACCACACATTACAAAGGAACACAAAACTTTGTTAGTGTTCTACTAGTGTCGGAATGTTTTGTTTTTTTTGGTTGCAAATGTGGTGTTTCCATTAAATATGAAATAAAAATCACACATGAATTAGCTTGATAAGTCTATTTAAAAAAAAAAAATGCTGCGCCACGAGCCTCCAGCCACTTCCTGTTTTCGTCTTTTTCGTGGTTTGCACTCCAGTGGCGACATCTGGTCGTTGATCACATGATTCGCGTGATGCAAAAAAAGCTAAATTAACCGATTTCTATATGGCCAAAAAACCCCATCTGATCTTAAGAGCCAGAACTTGTTATTGGAAAACAAGTTTTCTCAAAACTGTAGTGTTTCCATTAAGCAAACCTACTTTCAAAATGTCAAATTGAGTAACTCTATGTTCAGTAGAAATGCAGAAAGTAGGTTTGTCCAAGCGAAAAGCCTTTAAAACACATCATCCTCCTGCCACCTCCTGTCGTCTTTTCCCCCAGTAGTAACATGTAGTTGCTGATCATGTGACTCGTGTGATGTGAAAGCAGTGTTTCCATTGCAGCTTTGCGGAAAACACCAATTTCGATTCGGCCGCAAAAGCTAATCTAACATCGAAACCTTTCGTCGAAAAATGAGAGTTTTTTCAAAATTTCTGCGTTTCCATTAGGCACATTTATTTACAAAAAGTCAAGTTGTGCCGCTTTAAGGTCAATAGAAACGCAGCTAGTGTTACACTTAGCTTAATTCAATATTTGTTGGGCTGCGTCAGCCGTGTCACACATGGGTTTAACTAGTAACTTCCCCCCCTACGGAGGTGTGAAAACTCGTGTGTCAGTGAGGTATGGCACCGACCCCATAAAGAGGAATGAGGAAATCTTCCTGGCATTCCAGACCCAAAGAGAAAGAAGGGTGACCTGTGGTGTGGGGCCAGGTCAAATCTCCGTCTATTTGCTTGGCTGTAAATACCAGGAACCCCAGACTCATTTTCTCTGACGGCCACGGCCCGGCGGGTTTCGCAAAGGAAGTCAAACAAGTAGAGGCAGAACGGTGGACAATAAGAGAGTGTTCAAAAGAAAGAGAGTCAATAATAAGAGACAAAGAAGTATGCGAACGTTCCGCTGGGAGGCTTGAGAAGAATGGGGGGGAAAGAACGGGGAGAAACTTTCAGCGAGAGACGGAGATAATGAGAGGGGGGAGAAGAGCGATAGCAACGAGGGAGAGCAAGAGAACACGGTGACCTTGCTCCGGTACCTTTGATGTGTGCCGTGATCCATGCCCGTTTTTTTAATGCGTGTTCCTGTCAGTGCGTGGGGACCTGCAGCTTATCTGCGATTAGTAAGGCTGTGATCAGCGGCGAGTGACAGTCCTGCCTCTCCAAGGCCTCCTGTCATCCAAAACATGCCACTTCCAGCACAGCGCCGACATGAAAGGCAAAGGCCAGGCCGCGGGGGTGCGAGGAGGAGTGGGAGGGAGGTGCACATGGGGCAGTGGTGTGACGGCTCAGATTAATCTTAGTAAACCAGGAGTCCGGTATATATTTGAGAGAATACGGAGTGCGTTTAGGCCCAGTAAGACCCGGGCTAAAGGAAAGAAGAAGAAGAAAAAGAAAAGCCTATCTGCCGGATTATCTGCATGACTCCACAGAGGCATGAAATTTTAAAGAACCTTGCCATAAAGTCTGCGCCTTGCCTTCTGCAGGGAAGAGGAAGAAAGCCAGAGGTTCTTCTTTTCTTCGCCAGCGCCTGTCCAGTGAGGTGTACTTTGAGAGGCGAAGGGCGTGTGTGTGTGTGTGTGGTGGGGAGGGGATAAGGAGGTGTGAATACCCGGCTGCTTGCCCGGACATCTCCAATCTCGGCACACTCCAGCAGCAAGCATGCCTCCTGCGCTAATGCGCTATCGATCCGGCAGGCACAACAGGAACCGCCTGGCAAAAGGCAACACTCTATTTTCCTCCCGTGGCTTATTTTTATACACCGCTATCTGTCACGCACAGCAACCTTCAAAGGGTGTTATAGGGAAGAAGAGAAAAAAAGGAAAGAAGAAGAAGAAGAAGTTCGTGACAAGTTTCTGCCACTGTCGGACAAAAGGAAACCTCGTTTGCTTTATCCTACCACTGTCCTCTGTTGATTTTGATAACTGGAGAGGACCGGAGGAAATGTTTCCTGCCGTCTTCTGTAAAAACTATGTCTCAGAAGACGATAATAACCAGACATTTTCTCTTTTTGTTTTTTTGTCTCTCCTCGACCCTCTGACAGTCTTCTCAATCAGGCCTTGGAAATGAGACACGTGAAAGCTCGAGGGGGAGAGCCCGCGAACGAGCTCCGCTCCGAGGAATCAAAAGGTCACCCCTACAAAGTTAACATCTTCAGAGATGTGAACTTTAACTACCCCCCCCCCCCCCCCACCACCTCCCCGCCACCCTCCCGGAACAGGCGCCTGTGATTAACACTTCAACCTTATCACCCAGAGAATGCACGGAGCAGCGAATGCTGATGCGCGCCGGGGTAAGCGTAGCTAGATAGAAAAAATACAAAATTCTTTCAGTTTTCAGCCGCGGACAGGTGAGACAGGCTTTCATCTCGCCTGCACTCGGGGTTGTGATCGCCGGCAGAAAGAAAAACTTCAAGATGTGATTTTGCTCGCCGAGTTAAAAGACTAATCTCAGGCTGTGGAAGCAGTGCTTTGAACCCTCCTCGCCCTCGTCTCAGCCCCATCCCGCTGATTTAGAAGATGAATAGAGTTTTGAAATCTGTTTCAGGGCAGTGTTTGATCGTGCGTGTTTGCGTGAGCTGGCAAGGTTTGGTTCGAGTCAGGTCCGAAACGGTTTAACTGAATGAATGAATTAGCTGGGGCAGTTTTTTTTTTTGTTTCTTTCTACCTCATTGGTGGGAAGTTACCCGAGGAAATTCCTTTTTGAGTCATTTCCTATGAAACGGAATTGTCAAACGACAACAAAACCTCAAACCCTACATCCTAGATTAGACCTTGAACTCCCATATGTGTTGGCCTGAAAACATTATCACACACAGCCGGCCTGTGATGTGGAAAACAAAGGCGCGGGAGGCTCTTTTAGGAAGAAGGAGTGTTTGGCATCGAGCGACGACTAAAGTTAAGATTATGACGACTGAAAGACGTCTGCAGACCACCGGGTCAGGGTAAAGCTGTCTCACTGGTCATTTTCTCGAGAACAGCTGTAATGAATGAAACTCAAACCTGTAATATATCCTGCAGCGGAGAAAATCCCTTTTCCTTGGTGTTCACAATGTTCACAATGGTCAAATAAAAATCTTGTTTTGGTAATAAAACTGCATTGGAAACCAGTGTCAGCAAAGGCTTTGTATTAAGACCATTGGCATGTAAAACGAAGCACAGGCACAAGTAGTGAATAGATGGTAGACAAGGCAATATCTCCATTTCTGCTTCAACGAATGGTTCACAAACTTTGGTGCCCCCGAGTTGGTGTTTTAATGCTTCTCCAGGTAACTCGAAAACCAGGGAAAGTGTTGCTGTGATGTGTTTTCACAAACAAATTGAAAGTTTCATGAATCTGAAACTTTTAAATTGCTTACCAATTGATAATAAATTGTAATAAATAAGTAAAGATTGTTCAATGAATAAGTAGTGATTTTTTAATTGAAAATAGCTCAGATACTTGACATGAATTTGAAAATCAGGCTAACCTTTGATATGTCTTTGACCGCTAAATGGCTGGAAAATATTTCCTAAGCAATGTGTAGAATACACATCAACAGGCATTAGTGGTAACCATGACTATGTGGTGTTGTAGGATGAGTTCATTATAATACTCTGAGTATTAACTCAAATGTACATTTCAATGTACTGTATTTTTGCTCACCTCCTGGAAAACCGTCCCAGATTTCCAGCCGGTCGTAGCGGCAAAAGACACCAGTAGGGGGCGTTGTGTCGGGTTCCAGCTCGAAGCTCTCGAACTCCAAAATGATTTCCGACATCTTTGGGGCGAAGATCATGAAGGTGCAGTCCAGGTTGTTGGGGTACTTCTCTGGAAACCCCGGAGACTTTATGACGCCACTGTTGGAGGTGAAGTTCTTGGAGCACTCGGGACCTACAGAGGCAAGAAACAAGACAGTAAATGAGAGGTTGGGAGAAAAAGGGAAACTCAAACACATCAAAACTATGAATTTAAGTTGTTTGAGCTTCCTCTGCTTCCCATCTGGTCTGTTGAGACTAGAACAGTTTATGACCCTAAGTCGAGGGGCCACCTTCATGGCTCTATTCACAAGGTGCCACATCTGGATCTCTTAACTTTGCCCCTGAGTTACTCTTTGTTTTCCTCCACCCGTTTTTTGGACAAACATCACTCCACATCCCACTGTGTATGCTAAATCAGTGATTCCAGGAACATCTGGACCAACCCTGTAAACATTTGTCAACGGCCTCAATCACCAGAGTCGAAGAACGACGAATAAACAGTTTGAGTCAAGCCGTAATTCCTCCTTGTCTCACGCGCGCACGAGCCCTCATCCAGACATGTCGGCAAAACCCATGAGAGGTGCTCAAGCCTGAATGGCGGAGGGGTGAGCAATGGCTGTGCATACATCAACGCAACAGTTTCACACAGAGGAAAGTCAAAATATTAATGCACAGCTCCCCAGAGAGCTGCCTTTCAGCTGATGAGGGCCGTTAACATGCTTCATGCTTCCCATAGTAGCTATCTCTCAAGAGCACAAAATTATGATTTGAAAATGAGTGACATGTAAAAAAAAAAAAGGGGGGAAAAAAAACCTCCCAACAGCTGCAAGATGATTTTTACACGCATAAGGGGCAGCGAGGTTAGGATTTGCAGGCTCAAATCTGGGTCCAAGCTTCGCTCAATGCAAATACACATAACATCAGGAGAAAAAAAAACAGAGAAGTACTGTCATTCAGAGCAATTATTTGGGGCCATTAGCGACAGAAATGTACCCAGGATAACATCATTTCCATGCCAGTCTGGCAGCTGGCGCTATGAGTGCAGACGGGGCCAATAGAAACCAAAATTGCAGGGAGTTATCGCTGGATAGAGCTGCTGTGCTGCAGTCACTGTAGCTTAAATGAATGTGGCAAACTGCTTTTTCCAGCGTCACTCAAGCATCTTGCCCGGCTCCTAATTGAAGACCATCAGGCCCACTTGAGACTGTCCACCAGCAGAGTGAGTGAGGGGCTGGAGAGCCATATTGATTTTCTTTCTTCCCAAGCTGAAAGCCATGGCGAGCAGCATTTTGACTCGAAAAAGAGCTGACATTTAGCACAGCAGCGAAAGTGTGGCCTTCGAGAACAGTGGGTACCATTAATTTCACAGCTTCCCCCCTTGTATTTACTTCAAGAAAATGGAGAGATTTTGCTGAAAGATGCTGTTCCTTGGATGTAGCTCTGCACTTACCTTTGCTGCATTTGGGATAATGTCTGACATTTTGTGGTGGGTGGAAAAAAAACAAAAAAAAACAATAGATGGAAGCCAATTCTGTTAAAATTGTTGCCGGAGAGTTGGAGTACTCTTCAGAGATGTCAAATTTCCAATGGATATTGGCGTTAAATCTCACTCACTTGCCTGCACCCTGACACTCACAGCTCAGCAGCTGTCCAGAACAGATTGGAGGTTTAAGGATTGAGCTTTACTTGCAAAGGGTGCATTCACACCAGCCCCATTTAGTCCGCTTTAATCAAACTCTAGTTCGTTTGCCTAGAAAGTCTGGTTCATTTGGGGAAGAAGGAATGCGAACACCCTGAAAACCCTAAAAAAAAAAACAACCTGGGTCTTGTTTCGGTTGAAGCAAAATCTGGCATTGTTTGAATTGAGTAGATGCAAGAGGAAAAGTACAGGAAGCGGACAACAGCACAAAGCATACTGGGTGAAATGCTGGCATCTACTGCTAGAGGGAGAAACAGGTTTCTCTTGGTCTTTTACCCAAGAGAAATCCTATAGCTGCTAAAATCTGAAGCTATACTCCATTTGTGTTTATGTTTCGTGAAGGAGGAAGTTGCACTCTGATTCAGTTGTCGTTGTCTTCAGTAGCCAGCACCACTACAGGCGAGAAGCTGATGAGTGTGAGTGAAAGTGTGAAAGCGAACTGCACCAGCTGAAAATGTGGCAAACGCTGCAGTTTTGGTTTTCCAGTTAAATCAGGTCTACGGGAGTATCAAGTGTGAAAACGCCATTTAACACGCAAATCACACAGAACTCCCATACATCACCTTAAATGTGCAATAAGCTGGAACCTATGACTTTTCAGTTCCGTCCTTCTGCCTCTCTACTCGGGTTGTGACTCCCTCAAACTGATGTGTGAGGCAGCCAGACATTTATGCAGACATTTCTGGATCTGTAAAATGAATATGAAGCACCAGGAGAGACTCCTCACAAGCACGGGGAGTACATGCTCAATCCTCATGTTACATCCCTCTGCAGGACTTGAACCCATGCCATTCTTGTGGGGACTTAACAGTGGTAACCATCTTTGTTTTGTGAGAGGCAAGTATCCCTAACCAAATAAGAATACCTGCTTATATTTATGGTTGTTTGTCCTTTTTTGCCTTGTCCCACATCACTTCTCTTGCATTTTTTATAAAGACATTGATCCAGCTCAACTGTGCGGTTTCTCTCTTCTTACTGAATTATCATGACTGAGGTAAAGCCAAGGGCAAACCTCTCTACTGACAGCGTTGGTGTCCCTGGCTGTATACAAAGGAAAACAAAAATGGACTGGCCAGAAAGACAGAATACTCCGGTTGCTCCCACTGGGCAGATTATCATCTGGCAGATCTCTTTTATCTACTGCTTCCTTGTAAGGGAGGGGGTAACTCCCCTGCTTCTATTTACTACACCCACAATGCTTTGTGCTGCAATCAGTGGTGGGGATATGGAGGGGGCTTTTACTGATAGCAGTCATGCCTTGTGGTATTGTCCATACGCACACACACACACGCACACACACAGCTTGTGTTGACAGGGAGCTTCTGGAGACAAATATATTGAAGGGTCAATTGAATTCTTACTCCCTGCCCCGAAACTTAATCTCTGTCTCACCTTGTGTTGTTTTATTGGCTCACTGTTCATTGTTTCTCCTGGCGGACTTCGTGCCGTCATGGGGAAAAAGGTTCAAGCAACAGGCTTTTGTAAATACATCTGCTACAGCAAAGCAATAGTTTTGTCTGCAGTCCAAGCACTGCTTCTAAACAAACAGGCAGAGTTATGGCCAGACGCTTAAGGAAGGAAAGAGAAGCGACCTTGAGCTTGCGTTTACCAGTGCCCTCCGAAAGTGCCGTTTGCGACACGGCTCAGTGAGTGATTAGGCTCTTTCAATGGGTGAAGTTTGAACTTGGGGACTGGTACATAATGAAGCTTTGATTTTAATCTGGGCAAGTGTTTGAGGCTTGGAACGAATCTTCAATAAATCTGATGCTGAGAGAGCGGGGTGTCTTTCAGGCACTGGCTTCCCTGACGACTTGTTTCCCTTCCACTCTATTAAACCGTTGCTGAAAAGCGGACCGGAGCTAATCATAGGAACAACATTTGGTCAAGAAAGTGGTACTAAATGTGACATTTTTTATAGTCTTTCCCTCTGCCTCCTCCCTTCTCAATGGCCCCACGTTGTTCTTTTTCAAGCTAATCACCGCTTCTGGCCAGGGCGACGGTGTTGATCTTGGACTGCGAAGGAAATCACCACTGTTTATGTACCATGTTGTTCTCTGGCTGATCATTACCCAGCCCCATTCCTCATGCCTTCCATTTATCCCCCCCACGCACCCCTCCAGTCCAGTTCATTTTCCCCTTATGTCACACTGACAGACGGCCTGATTGCTGGTGGAAAATTAACTCTTTCGCCACTACATCAACCATTAACCAGGAGCGTGTGGAGATCCATTTACTGAAACAGATGGGGGGAGGCAGGTTTACACTCACCGACACCCTTCCATACATCCTGAGGCTCAGCTATGCCGACATGGTATTTACCACATAAACTGCACTCTTGACAGGCCACCCCGCCTCAGCAGAGGGAGAGAGGAAACCTGCCTGATAAGATGAGGTACAGGCTGGGGTGCAGTCTACTTCCTCACTGCTTCAAAGGCAAAGAAGTTTGTTATCTGGCGTCACCGTGCCACATGCTGCCGGGCTTGTGCCACTTACCGAAGCCCCAAAGTGCCCCCATGCACTCGTGTGTACATGGAAGTGACCTTATTGTGAGACGAAAACAGGATTTCTGAACGAAAAGTTTTGTTTTGTAGTGGGACATGGTGAACCTAGTTCCAACAGAATTAGTCACTAGCTGCGATTCCATTCACCATAGAATTAAGCAATCCGAAATTGCGAAAATAACTTTGCTTAACGGAATCACGGCAATTTAAAAAAAAAGCTGGGATGGATGGAATACATCTCTAGAGATGAACCTTATTCATCTCTAGAGGTTGGTTTACGGCACAATTTCATGATGCAATAACCGATGCAGATCCAAATTATATGCAAATTGTAGCTTTGCAGCAAACCCTCATGCTCGGACTCCAGGGGAAAATAACTCTTTCAATAGGCAAAAACCAAAAGAAAGACAGGACTCATTTAGTGGCTTCACCTGGCAGGGAAACGCAACTAAAACGATGAGCTCCAGAGGAGTAGTACAAGTTCAAAAACATAGTAATAATGTATAGAAAACGTGAAAAGTAGTAGTGCCTTCAATTGGTTTGTTCAGGAAAGAAAATAGGTTTAACACAGAAGAACAAGAGAAGTGATATCAACTAGAGAAAACAACATGGTCAAACTGACAGCAGTGGCTCCATTAGCTGGTAGACGTTGGCGTCTTATTCAGTCATTAGAGCAACAAGACCCTGGTACTTGGGAGCAGTCAGCAATTAATTTCTGCAGAAGAGTTATGAATTCAACACGTTTGAATGACGCAACTGTGCATATTTATGCTCCAACTCTACGAAGAAAAACAATAGTTTGGGAGTGACGAGTCTTGATTATAACATCCTAACTTCATTATTTTCTTCAAAAAAACAAAAAAAACAAAAAAAAAAACAGGGCAACGCCTTTCAGCTCAAAAACTCTTGCATGCCATCTCATTCCCTCCCCTCCTCTCCTACTCTTGCCACTCGTTAGCCAGTGAAGCGTCGCTGCCAATTTGCAGGCTATAAAATAAATAGCCCGTGCTAATTAAGATGGCTGGATGGGACCGAGGAGTGGAGAGGGGTAGGGAGAGTGATGTGGAAGCAGCCAAAGGGAGCCACAAAACAACCTGTTCCCTTCCAATTAAACACTTTGCGGGCCACAGCTGATAAAAGCCAGAGTCGTGAGCGCCAGGCATTTTCAGGAGTGTGTGTTCGGGACGGTGGGGAGGAGAGAGAGAGTGTATTTAGTTTATGGCTTTGGTGGGGTCAGCGTGCCCATGTAAACATACTTGCATAAGCTGGCACACGATCCCAAAGGAGGTGTGTGTTTACATATGTTTGCTTTGCGGGTTTATTTATCTTCCGTGCGACCTTTTGCTCTAGTTTAACTCTTTGGGACGATCATGGCGGCAATAAACAGCCGGCGTTCTCCGTGTTTTCCTTCATTGACATGCACAAGCGCAAGCCTCCCGTTCCTCTATCTGTTATCAGAGCATCTGGGTCTCATCATCAACGTTACATGTGTTAGCCAACACAATGTGTTTTGTTTAGTTTTTTTCCCAGCTAATACCCTGTGTTTGTTGATAAGCCGTGCTAATCAGCTAACTTTGTATCTCTCGTTCTGCTTGGTTCTCTCTAGTTTTCTCTCTCTCTCTCTCTTACTCCAGCAAACTAATTGATCTCAGAGCCCCTTCTTTTTGGCGGGAGAGCCAGCACTAGTCAAAACACCGAGCGAATTCAAAGCGCAACAACGGTCTGGATCCACTAAGGAAGCAATGGCACACCCGTGGTTCTCCTCTCCGCAGGGGGCCGGAGAGTGCTGGGTGCGAAAGAGCCAGATGAAAAGCTTTCTGTCTGCATCTCCCTCCCTCAAACCCTCACCCCCCACCCGCCCTCTCGGAGCTCCCGAATCCACTTCGGTTTCAATCAACGAAAAAAGGCACAGCTTGTCTTCGAGCTCCAACTATTTATACTCCGGCCTCTGTTGTAGCATATTTTCAGCTAGATCTGTTATTTTCTCATCCAAGCTGCTCGAGAGCGTGTTCTGCTTCGTCAAAGGACTGCCGCCCCAACACGGGCTCGTTTCTAATCAGCCACCGCTAATAGGGGAGACCGGGGAATACCGAGCTAATCGTGAGAAGAATGTAGCGATTTTGCCGGCCTATCTGGAGTCGGAATGGGCCAGCGCGTGCAGATGAGTCTGCGTATGTCTGGGCGGCGAGCCGCTTTGATCTCCTAAATGGCCCCCGTGCTCCGCCAGATGTCCCTGCTGCCGCGGCGACGCGCAACAAAATCCAGCCACTCAAACACACGGATTAAAACGAAGGAGGAACCTCGCCGGGGTATTCATCAAGCTTCCAAGGTCATGACCTTTTCCTCCATAGACTGCTGCTAAGGTTAATTAACGAAAGTGAAGACTATACCACCTGTCTGCTCACTAGTCACTCTGGGAAGGCTTTCCTCATCCTTCATCTCCTGCCGGTCCAAACAAAGGAAGGCCGCCTATCAGCAGGAAATTCTTCTTCCAATTCTGCTGTGCTCTGATAAGACAGACGTAACCTCGTAACATTTGAGTCGACACGCCAAGTTCTGGTTGTTTTTTTTAGGAAACATGGGGAGCAGTGGCATTATAAGGACTTCCTGACGTGGCGCCCGCTTGAAATGAACCGAGTTTTACTTTCTCCCTCAATTGGCTTTCCAGCTTTGCTTCAAACCGCCCCCCCTGTTGACTGCCATCTGATAAGAAGTAAGAAAAAAAAAAACCCACTTTAACAACATTTGTTCAATCACTGCTCAGCAAATTATAGCTTTGCTTATAGTGTAATATTTCACACCAGAAAAGGGAAAAAAAAACCCTGCTACAATTATGAAACATATGGGCCCATGATTCATTTGTTTTGAAAGAAGCATATTGCCTGCCATATTGCATTTGCATAATATGGCGCTCCGACGCCTTGACTAAAGCACAAACAAAGCATGAAATTAGACAGAGTCTCGTTCTCCCTTCATTATCAAGATCCTCCCTCCGGTTCCCGGACTGCATCAAACTCCAGCCGACGCGGCGACGGACGCAGTGGCGGCTTCAGAGGCCTTTCGTGGCGTCCGCTTGCTTCCAAGACACTGGGATCTGGATCCGGTGCTGGACGTCACACCCAGCTTAACTGTGTTCTAACTCAGCTGCAACTCGGACCACTAGTCCAACTTCTAAACTTATAAAAGATACCACAATGCCTTGTTATGAGATTGCAAACTGACAAAAGTGGAAATAAAGTATCAATGCATTTGGAGACATTTTTTTTTATATGCCGCGTTTGAGTTTAATATTGTGATTTTGATGGATTATATAGCAGTAGATCAGCAGTGCAGGTTTGATCTGCCAATTGTGATGAACCAAAGGGTTCACGTGCATGTTAACATGGACATCTGGCAAAACAAATAAGGAATAACGAAAATAACAGTTTTTTTTTGTTTGTTTTTTGTTTTTTTCAACATTTCCAAAATCTCTGTTTATGGTGTTTCCATGTGAACTGGACATCCAAAAACTGCTAAAAGCATGACGCAGAGACCCACTTCATTCATGCCCAATTCAGAACTAGCATCTCAACAACACTGAAGAGTTTTTTTTCTCTTTAAGCAAGCAAGACAAGTCAAAGAAATCACGAGCTACAATTTGTTTTGTCACATTTCTAGCCTAGCACTCCTTTAGCCATGCTTCGAAGCTTGTTTGATCGAATTTTGATGCGGTTAATGTCAACAGCCTTGACTCCTCTTGGTGCAGTACGGCTACTACAGCGTCTCTGACTAGAACACCTTGTCAAAAACATCTAAAACATTAGAAAAGTGGTCCCATCCCCAATATGGAGCCATTTTCTCCCTTTTTCAAAACAGGAAGTTGCACCAGTTTAATGTTTTGAATCAACTCTATTGGAGAGATATCTAAAACTTGCACAACTATGATCCTTAAGGACTGAAAATGGGCATTCAAAAGAACAACGTAGATATGTGAAGGCGTTCAGGAAGGTGAAAGTATAAATTTGCAAATTACCCGTCTTATAGATCTCATATCGGATGGAGAATCCGGCTCCGTGCGTCTCATAGTCCGACACGAACTTGATAAACAGTTGGTTTCCTGAGGAGACGACCGCCGAGGGCGCAATCTTCCCGCAGTACTTCCCCACCAGCTGACCGCTCTCGTCCACGCCGTCTCGCACCTCCACGTAGTCGTACCTGTCAGGAGCAGAGCGAACAGAGACGGCATTGGTCAGAAGTGGGGTCAATATGCTACGACATGGTGTTGATCTCCGTTAGGACGGCCGTGCTTTTCAGTCCTCCACCGGGCATTTGGGGAGGAAGTTCAATGCCTAGACGTGTACACACAGGAACAGAAACACCATGCTGCAGAGCATACTGTGTGAGTAATGTAGTGGAAATAAAGTACTGTGCTAATGAGGCTTCGGGTAAAAGCTAACAGAACAGGTGGGGAGGCAAGTCACGTTCATTACAATTTAGACACAAACAGTGAGAAGGTTTCCAGCTCCTATCAGCACCGATGTTAGGGTTCAGCAAAGTACCTTAAAGGGACTGTTTTTGCAGGCACACAGTGATACTCAAGTGTCTGTGTTACCTTCAGTTGTTTAAAAAATGCTACATACATCTAATTTAACCCCATGAAATTGGGTCTCCGCCTTCAGGAAGTTATCGTAACGTCTCTCCTCTATTAACCCTTTATCAACACTTTTTTTTCCAGCGTTGCAATGAAAAGTAGCTCCTATAAGGAGCTCACCGGACAGACAGTTCCACCAGGTGTTTGCTAATTGCTGCTGGCTAGTCTGAAGGAGCCGAGTGGAGGAGGGCTGCTCTGTAAGGCAGCTTGGAAACTGAAGCTCAAAGGTGGAGCGTTGTCCTCAAAGGCGGAGCTAGGTCCACCCAGTCGTTTTGCACAGATGAATGGTTGCCATAGGAGATTAAAGGATTTCTCAAACATGCATGAAAAAAATCAAGACAACACTCCAAGTACGTTTTTGATGAGGGAATAACATTATAACACGATGCAAAGCTGAACACAGGTGATTTTGCCCCTTTAAGTACCAAATTCAAGTTCAGTGGTTGTTCACATCCAGCCTAACCACCAGATCACACTCACGGCACTCCCAACACATGCAAGATAAAATATAGGGCTGGAGCTTAATTGCGTTTTTCTGTTTTTAGAAAGAGCAGATGTTACAGGTATTTATAATCCACACACTTCAGCATCTCACTCAAGCGGATTTTCAGACTCCCGTCTACAGGATGGGATTACATTTAATTAAGTCAGAGCGGAGTTCGGGAGTAAACCAGGGGAGCTATGCGGGGGCACGAGCCGCGGCGCAGAAACATGTCCGAGGAATCTGGCGTGCAAAGACCTAAACTCCCGAAGAAGAAACGCTGAAGGCCTAGCCAACGAGGGTGGTCCTAACAGCCTGTGGAGACATCGCCGTGTGCGTGCGCTCTCGGGCACCCGTTAAAAAGTCGACGATAAAAGCTTTTGATTTGCAGTTTTCACTCCAGCGCCTGCCTATGGCGGCGTGCGCGCCTGAATTTGAGGGACAGGTAGAGACGACTTCTCCATCCCGTGTTTCCACTCCTTTTTTCCCCTTTCTTTTGGTAGGTTTCAGGTCTCCACTCTTTCTAATTGCTCATAATGTGAATTTCTGACATTTTTCTAGGTACTTATTGAACATTTTCGCGGCGTGAACGCTCGTGACCGCCACCTCCGTCATCATGGGGCGAGCAGATGAATAAGCTGCAATTCAAAGACAGTCAGGCGGAGATTAATTTTGATGTATGGGAGAATAACAAGCAGCAGGTGTGTGGTCACGTTCAGTCATACACACACACCCCCACACACACGCACACACACATGTCCTTCTGTCTACTCAGAAAATGTGCGCCCCAGGGGCGTTTGGGGCCTATTTTCATAGTTTTGCCTGATTCCCAAATTACTGTCAAAACATCAGGTCTCCTTAGTGATTCTAAACTCACTTAATGCATGGCATTTTTTTTTCCTCCCACCAAAACATGACTTACACTTTGAATGGCAGCGCTGTCGGGTGAAATCATTTAGTTGCGGTTTGACATGCATCAGCAGGCAGGATTTGACACCTTTCTTTTTTTTCATTATTTTTTTTTTATCCTCCACCTGTGTTAAATTTTGAAAAATAATATTTGCGAAATGGAAGTCTAATTACGGGGAAAGGGGATTTAGAGGAAATGGGAATGGGGTTTATGAATATTAAGGGCGAGATGAGGAGCTTAGGTAGCAAGACGAGAGGACAAGAAAAAAAAAAAGTGGCTCTGCTCCCCGTGGAACAGAAACTGAAGGGATGACTCGGTTCAGCTCGACTCCAAAAAACACATTCTTGTGTAATTTAAGATTCGCAATAAAGTAAGCGAATATTTTCTCACCCTCCAGCCACAAATGTAAATGTATTTTATGGGGATTTTAGACCAACGCAAATAAACGTCTCACAGTGCGGTGTGCGGGTTTTTAACATTCAGATCTTTATGCGTGTTCCAACGGGACATTAATTAATATTTAACAAGAGGGCGTGGCATTAAAGCGCCACCACTTCAACCAACAGAAGTTTAAAACAGAAAAAAATCACTTAAAGTGCCGGTTAGACTAAAAACCAATACATACATCATTCTTAAAATGTGAAATCCCTAACTGCAATACACGGAAACGCTTTGTTTAAACTCAGCGGTTAGAAATACAAACCACTGCTATCGACTAGAAGACTATAGAACCAACAATCCCCACTCTGATTCGCTGAGTATGTAAGATTTTATTTTACTTCTCTTCACTTGACTCTGATGTTCCTAAAACCAAATATCTGCCTCTAAAAATCACTGTTTTTATCTTTAGTAGGGCACTATTAAGTATTTTCCAGGCACATAATGTCATTTCATATCACAATCAACTAAAAAATTCTAAAAATGCTGTAGGTATCAAATATGACTTACATTTGACTTCAATATTTAAGACCTTGAAATTGGGTCTCTGTCTCTTTAAGAAACTCCTATTCTTTCTGAAACTCCCCCTTCAAGAAGTCATCACAACATGGCTCCTCTATAAACCCTTTTACCAGCGTTGCACTGAGAAGTAGCTCCTATAATGAGCTCAGTAGATGGGCAGCTAATTGCTGCTGGCTAGTCTGAAGGAGCTGCTCTGTGAGGCTAGGAAGCTTGGACGCTTCGAAGCTGCAGCTCCAAGGACGAGATTGGTCCTCGAAGGCTGAACTAGGTCCACTCAGATATTTTTGCTCAATAGAATGGTTGCCAGAGGACGACCCCGTTCTCTAAAATGGACACCTTCTACATTGACTAAATCTTGAAAACTGACAAGCCAGTTGTGTTCAAGAGAAACCGTTTTGTTGTAAGGTGTGACAAAGTTGGAGCTGCTTGGAGACAGGAATGTTCAGAGGTGTTGGGGGTAAGACAACCCTAAGAACCCAATGATGGCTGGTATTGCTGCTCTCCATAAAGCGGATGTCATATTTAAGGTGGAGAAATCCCTTCATATATAACTTCAGACACCATATGACTGGTTTTCCTCCATATGTGTTTTGTTTATTTCAGAAATCTATTTCTCTGGGAATCTCTGCCCTGCGCTGTTTTTTTTCTTTGCGTCTCCATGTGTCTCCTGTGATTATTTTGTGATTTCAGTCCAGGTCTTTTTCCTCCTAATTCGTCAGGCCACCAGCTGTGGAAACAGCCCCGCTCTGCTTCCACAGGCGCCGCTTTGTTCCACGGCTACGGCTCCGTGAAAGAAAACACCAGTTTTGCATGTTGTCGACGGTGTTTCTCCCCTGCGCTGCGATCAAACATTCAGGAAGTCGCTCATTTGGTGGGCTCCTGTTAAGAGTGATGTCATACCGTCTACTCTGAATAGACATTGAGTTTTTTTCCCAGCCACAAATGATTGAGCAGAAGTAGCAGGTATTACATTTTTTTGTTTTCTTGGGTCTCCTGGCTCACAGCAGAGAGCATCAATCTTCCCGTAGCCCTCCTCTGGTCTATCAGCAGACTTATAATTCACCTTAGATCCTCTGTCTCTGCAGCTATCTCACCCTTCCCCGCATTGCAACTGCCAAAAGCCGAGCTCTGCCAGATGCCTTGAAAAATTGATGCCGAGATGCATCACCGAGAAGAGGAAGAGCAGGCCGCATTAGTACAGCTGGGGGAGCTCTGCTGAGTGTCGAAAATGCATATTGTGTCGGGCGCAACGGTGTGTTGGCATTCGCAGATAAGTAGCATCACTCTTCTTCTTCTTCTTCTTCTTTTTTTTTACCAATCAAAGAAGAAGAAGTTGTTTACTGCATTTTTACTCTGGCGTATCATCAGCTCTGATGGGCCTCGTTAAGGCGACGCAACAGGGGGGGATGGAAGGCAGATGGAAGAGAGACACACCAGTTTTGGGGAAAAGGGGGGTCCTTGCTGTGAGTGATAGAAACCCATCTCTTCAAAATATCTCTATTTGCACCTAAATGAGCGGCGAGCCAGCCAGGACTCCAACGGTTCCGCTCTGGTGCCGCCACACTCCCCCAGCTCGCTTTAAACGCGGGTCCGTCCGGGCCCTCGTCGTCTGGAAACTCATTTATCGGTGGAAGCGGTCGGCTGGGCGGTCCGAAGCCATCGGAAATCTCTCCCGTTGCCAGCTGTGCTAAATGTAGCTCCGATCTATCGCTCTAAACACTTGTGGGTACTCGCTTCTGTGGATCAGGGCTTTTTGGGGGTGGGTGGTGCGACAACCTTGATCTAGGATCATAAAACAAGTCCGTGGCTTGTCCCACTTAGCAAAGGCCCCAGACACAATCACAGTTTGGGTGTTTTTGCTACAGCTCCATTTTCCCCTGACCTTTCAAGTTAAACTTAGACTCCTCTTCTCGGCTGGATGTGACGCTTTATGGCTTCTGTTCCATTTTCCTCTTGACAATACAATCCAGTTGGGCCAGGCAACTATTTAGCTCTCAAGTCTGGTTTGGGTCTTGCTGGGCAAAGGCACAACACACACACACACATAAGTACACACGCACATTTGGACACACACTGAGCAGCCTACCACAGCGCTAATAGTGAAAACGGTTTGCCAATCCAGTGGGGAAATTAAAGAGAGAGAGAGAAAAAAAAAGGAAAGAAAACGGGGTGGGAGAGTAAGGGGGCGAATGTAATTCTCAACGACCTTCGCTTCACCAACCCAAACATATTAGGCTGCCTTCTTTCTTCAGGCACAGAGAAAAAGCAATCCGCCAGTGTCAAACGAGAACATTAGTCCTCGGCGCAAAGCTGAAGAGAAGGCGACAAACCGGCGGTCTAACAATATAACAGTTATATTGCCTGAAGCTTTCCCATGGAAATAATCTGTCCTCCTGCTATAAATGTCTGCTTGATATGGTTCTACAAAGGCAATGCAATCTGAAGCAATGGAATAACGCTATGACAGACTGTATAAGCCTCATAGAATTGGTTAGCTCCCTTAATCAGACCATTTATAAGCCAGGGCCATTCTTTGGAAAACCCCAGAACAAGAGCTTTTCCTTCAGCCGCATCCACAACTGTATAACGTCTGGCCCGTTTTTCTTTTTTTCTGGTTCTGACAGAGTACAGCTTGTTGTTGGGGGGAAGAAAAAAAAAACATGTCACATACAACATATCAAAACACCTCTGCGTAACACAAGTGCAAATACCTTAACAAAATGAACTCCGGGCAGATCTGTGAGGTCCAAGGAGAGTTAGCAGGGAGAGAGAGAGAGAGAGAAAAAAGGAACCTTTCTGTCAGCTGTCAGAAAACTCCAGCTCCAGCGGATCTCGGGCATTAGCAAGTCCCCGTCTAACAAACGGTCACTTGGGGCCCAGGAAAAACATCATTAACATTTGTACTGGGGCCCAAAGTCATGCTGATCTCTGAGTTACTGAGAGGGCTAACCTCGCAGGACTCCCACGCTGCCTCACAACCGCAAGGGAGATTCATTAACCCAAGCAAGGCCAATAGGTTCCCCCCCCTTTTTTTTTTCTTTGGGATCAATTGAGCCATAACTCGGTTGCCCTGGGCAGATGCAGCTACACTCTCCAGCCTTATTATTGGATATACCTTGCTAATGCCTGGGTTGCACCCCCATTTCACCCTAGAACTGCCAAAAGCCTTTGTAGCAGTGATTCAACGAGGTGTTGAAAATGATCCTTGGAGATTTTACATCACATTGCAACAGATTAGTCAGCTGTACATCCGTCTACTGTTCCAAAACCTTCCAAAGATCCTCCACTGGTCGGAGATCTGGTGGCTTTGGAGACCAGGATGCTGCGCACGTGACGCCACGTTGCAACACGTCTTCAGGTATTGAGCTGCTGCGAAATGATTTGGTATCTGTATATAAGTAAACAGCTGAACAGATGCACCATCAGACATTACCACTGAGAGAATATAGAAAATCTCTGCAAACCGTCTCTGTGCTTACAGCTACAAAATAAAAATAAAAGAACCCTTCTATTGACTCGTGCAAAGAGATTTTTTCTTTTCATCAAAGCAGCATATCAAACTGCTTTGGCAGATGCTCGACCACAGAGCATAAAAACAAATTAAAAATCTGCAGACGTTTAAATCTATCATCATCGCAACTAATGTTGGGACTCCACAGAACGTCGCTGCAGGAGTTCCAGAATGTGGCAAGTCGCTCAGCGGGGACTAAACCACCAACCAATCAGAGCTGCTGGCTTCAGAAGTGGTTCCTCCAGGGCGCGTCTGTTTTACACACCATATATATTTCCACAAGCATGGACGAAGATGAAATATACGGACGCAAAAGCCGGATATTTTCCTCCTGGTTGGCCCAGCTGCAGCCGCGCCAATAAGCGTCCGCGCGCGCGTGTGTCACCGCCGCTTGGCTCGGCTCGCCTCGGCTCTGCAGAATATTTTTAGATGCTGTAGCTCGTCGTTCCCAATCTTGCCTTGGCCACGAGCTTGTAGAGCATATTCCTATGCTGCAATTATCATTAGCACTGATGGATTTAGCATGCTCGCATCCATTAGCTTCCCTAATTACACTGTCGAGAGATCTGCTGTCGCCAACAATCAAATTAATGAATGTGGCTGTTTAGGCGCTATTATTGCATCCAGCCTCCCTCTGCAACACGCACAATAATCCCTTATTCAGAAATACGAGCACACAGTGGCAAGACGGGAAGAGGGGGGAAGGATTTCTAAGCCCAAGGGTGGAGGAACGGTTTATAAGTCAGAACAGGGATGGGTGGATGGTGTGGAGAGAAAGTTCTCCATCGCTCCCACTGTAAGACTTTCAACGCTCTGACCCCTGAGCAAGCCCGGTTCTGTTCAGTTGATTCGCTTTCCGCCGCTATTACAGACCGCGACACGCCTTCGGGGTCAAAGAAGAGCTGCGCCTACTGCAATTTGTCTTGCCAGGAGCGAGTTTCTCCTCTAATTAAACCTGTGAAGTGTGACAAATAGGTCAGAACAACCTGATTGTGTAGTAATCTCAACATACACCAGTTGCTCCGGCACAAAGACGGGTTTCGCCTGGAGTTCATCGTGGCGGATAATAATATTAATTGATGGTGTTCTCTGTTTCTGGGTTCAGAAGCAGTTTTCTTGTCAGAATTTCACACCTTTCCAGACCCAATCTTCTCACCCCCAGCTTTATTTTCATACTTATCCAATTCCAGACTTTTCCAGTCTTTTTGAAGCTGGGTTTTGAGCTCATGACTCAAAAACCGCAAACATTTTTGACACTAAACGGTTTCAAACAGAATTGTTTGTGTTATTCCTTCAGAAAGTGTGAAAAAGAAAAGGCTTGCATGTCCCCAAAATCAGGAAATATGACGAGAAAGCACAAAATGTTAACAAACAGGGCAACAAATTGTGCCCTGTTGGTAACTTTTATTGGTTCTTGCGGACTTCATGATCACAATCGTGCTGTTATTACAGCATGACATATATCAAGGACCTCGTCTCTGTTTTCCATCACACATCATTTTTTTCCACAAATGTTGTGAGATCGACTAAGTGCTGTGATTTAGAAAACTGCTAATGGCAAAATGAAAACACATTCCGCACTGTTTTTTTCTGCTGCTAACTGGGCCTCAAAATTAAAAATTGCTGTGAACGCAGCACATCTGAGAGTGCAAATGTGAATATTCCCTCTCTGAGTGTGTGTGCTTTTTTACAAATGAAACAACCCACCCTTGGGCTTGTTAAAAAAAAAAGAAAGAAAACCTTCATAAACTTAGAGGTAATGGCCTTATTATATAGTCATTCCAACTGAGAGCTGTGTAATAGATCAATTATACACTCTCACTTGAAAAGGTCCAACGTTTTCCTAACACCACGGCCTGAAACTCTGTGATACCATTCACAAAGCACGACAGCAAAGCTGGAAACTGGTATGAAATTCAAAGGCAAAAAAAAAAAAAAACAGGAACAAGAAGCAAAAGATAGAGGGGATGAAAGGCAGGCATATGTTGTCTCGAAGCGAGAGGGAGAGGAAGAGGAAGAGAAAGAGAACCTGCTACCGACCATTTCTGGCGGTCATTACTGGAGGGAATGGCTCCCATTTGTCCCACCTTGACATTTGAGAGGATCTCTGATTACACAGAGAGCGAGGGGGCGGGCAGAGGTGAGCGAGGAGAGAGTCCTCCACAGGGGTCGCCGGCGCGGCTCAGATGATGCGCTGTCGCTATAACAATGTGAAGTCAAGGGTAAAAATATCAGAGAGCTGGGAGGGAGGGACGAAGCGGCCCAGCAGGAGGGTGGACTTTTACAGTTGTGCCTTTTAAACAACAACCTCTCCGCCTCGTTCTTGTTGCTCCCTCTCCCCATGAAACACCTGAGTGACATGAATACAACGATATGCTGCCTGGGGGTGGAGGAAGAGGGGGGATTGCTTCTTCGAGGTTTGTTATCCGGTTTGAAACTGCATCTGATTTTATGTTCTGATTCCAACGTTAGAGTCATGAAACAAGTTTGGGGGATGACAGAATTGTTTGGTTCTGCAAACAATGCATTGCATTTAGTGCATCGGTGATCTGACAGGTGGAAATTGCTTTTTTATTTACTTTGTAACAAATATATGTTGGGTGTAAATCTTCCCCTGTCACAAAATGACCAACTATCACCTTGTTCATGCAGCGAGTCGCGATGCCACAAAGTGGCTCAAAAACCTTAAAACCCCAGAAATCTGAATATCATCAAGAACTTGTGGATTGTTCTACAAAAGCTAATGGATCAATAGACACCAACAGACTAATTAATGGCAAATGGATTAGATTTTATTGAGTCCAAAGGACCCCAAGGCACTTCACTCTACATTCAGTCATTCATCCATACATGGTGGCAAGCTACTGGACACCAGCCACAGCTGCCTTGGGGCAGTCTGTCAGAGCCGAGGCTGCCATCAGATCCTCTGACCACCGGGCACTTGGGTGAAGTGTCTTGCACAAGTACACAACACTGATTGTGGGACGAACTCCTTCGACCGTCGCCTCCATCCCAGTCAATGATTAACTACCGGGACTAAGAAAGAAAGAATGGGTCATTATGAGTCATAATTTATCCCAGAAATTCCCATCAGAATCTAACTAGTTAGATTGAGTAGCAGAAGTTGCAATTGTAAAAATGCATTTTTGGCTGTAGTGGCCTTTACTTGACAGTGAGTTGACAAGAAAGTAGATTGTGAGAAAGACATAGATTGTGGGGAAGACATAGGGCAAAGGTCAACGAACCTGGACTCAAACCCATGACTACTGCGTAGAGGTTTGAGGCCTCTATGCACAGGTCGCACACCCACGTATGCTGAGTTCTAACATAAATGTTAATTTTACCTTTAGTAAAGGAATTTCAGAGCCACAAAACACAACATTCACGTCAGTGCCAATTTTTGGCATAGTTATAAGGCAAAATATTACAAAATATTTGAATATTTGAGAAGAATTTGGACTAAGTAACTCTGTGAGATAAACTTTTAAGTAAAATCATTCCCATGTGCTCTTTATGGGTCGAACATTTCATGATCTGGCAAGTGGGAACAACAGCAATGATATGCTTTCCTCCAAAGCCACATTTAGCAAGTAAACTGTCCGTCTGCTTCTGGAGCTAGCAGAGGTCCTGCATGCGAGGAGCGTATCGCGCTTGAAGAACCCGAGAGGAGCAGAGGACAATAATGGAGTCGGAGCAGAGGTCAGGAAGAGGTAAAGCCATTGAATGCTAGTCTAAACCACCATGCCTGCTCACAATGGACAGGAAGTGAGGAACAGTAAGGTGTGACTGCCTTTGGTGGTGTTATGGGAAACTGCTGAGCGAGATAGAGAAGGCATGCAGAGTTGTAGATTGAAGGAGCCAAAAAAGACGATGGAGCTAGTTCCAAAACAAACTGCAACATAACTATAAGGGGTTCGGCAACATGAGCTCTTGCATGCTAGGATTCTCACACACGGATTTGCAAAGGAAAGGACGCTTGAGGGCAGTGGTAATAATAACTGTACTGGGATTTATTCAATTAAACACTCCATCCGTTCCCCCTGGTGCTCTTCCTCCTCTTTCTCTTCCCTGACCTCCCGGGAGTCTGTGAAAGGGTTGACAGAGGGGAAGAGAGGTGGGGAGGGTCAAAGAGCAGGCTTGGCTGGATGCATCATGACCCGGTCATCTGGCTGGACATGGAGGAGTTACGCTCACATCCTTTGGGAGTGTTGAGGATGATGGTAAATGCACCTAACCCAAACAGTCAGAGCCAGTCTAAATCATCTCAGCAAACAGGAGATGGCTATTTCTAAATCCTCACAGGAAACAGACATAAAGTGAAATGGAAACATAAAAAAGAATCGGATGTTTCCATAAGGGAAGGATATTTGCAGGCGCAAGCAGGTAATCCGCTGTTGTTCAAATCTGGCAGCTTCCTCTGAATGTAGATCAGTTCAAAGATGTAGAGTCTGACATTCAAATCCCCATCTCTTGTGTCTTTTTTTTAAGCTGGCAATGTTCCCTTTGCGTACATAGAGCTCCGATTTTCCAATGATGGAGCACTTTAGAGGCCAAAAAGTCCATGCTGCGTAGCACACGTGCCAAGTGGTACATCTCCTCTGGCATCGGCCAAGGAGGGGAAATTTCTTGGCACTGCACAACTGATTTAGTTTCTGCTGGTCAGTCACCTGCTGCCAACGTTTGAAGGACAGTGTGACACTTCCCACTTGCTCTCCTGACAATCAAACATTGCCTGGCTTATTTGAGGCCTTCAGCACTGAAGAGAGAGCCTCTCCCGTCACTTATCTGGTGCACGCAGGGGTCATCCTGGAACGGCTGGCCAGGTGCCAGAGGAGCAGGCTACTAATAATACTTTCAGCACTCTAGCCCACTGAGATAATGCCAGAAAAGATTGCTGTTAGGTTGTCCTCTTTCACATTTTCCCTTCTCTAATGGAAGAAATAGGGGGCTGCGAAGAGAATGCGATTGTTGCCGCAATGAAAAGGACAAACCACAACTAATGTTGGCAATTTAGTGTGGTGAGATCATGCAAAGAGCAAACAAAGCGAGGGATTGTTGAGTGTCTCTAAGTCAATCAGAGAGCAGCTGGGTATCAACCCATCAATCACTGTCTTCCCCGCTGCACTGGCCCAATCACGGAGAGCTGAGCGGCGGAGAAACACAAGCAACACCGCAGCCTGCTGTGGGCAAACATAGCAACCCAAAATAACCCCAGGGAACCAAGAGAGCTTGGTTTCCCCCTTCCTATACAAACCTCCCCTCTTTACCCACTGCACACAAACTTTGGTTTCACCAAAGCACCTCTGGGAACTTAGGAGTTAGGATCCCCGCGGTTGCTGAGTCCTCCCTCCTGTACACGAGTCTGGTAAGCACAGGGGCCTTGGGACGACAAACAACCTGTGCCGAACTGCAGCCACATCAATCAAAATCATAGGGCTCTACTCAAGGTTAGACCACTGACTGCAGCATGTCTTACAAGGCAGGACATGCTGGTTAAAGCATCCAGAGCCCCCCTCATCAGTTCAGCTATGGTTGTACCACATCAAGAAGTTGCAGGGCAAACATGTCTTCCCTATGCAAGCTTTTTTTATAATGGCAATTTGCTTTTCTTGAACTTCCAAAAGTTCCTGTAGTTTAGGATAGACAGGGGGCCTATTCAAGTTGTACCCTAGTTGTACCCACTTTGGCCCACCGAATGGCCAAAGTGATCTTACGCCGCCTACAAACAATGACTTGAAGGAACTCATTATCATTCCCAAATTTGATTGTTATTCCTTGTATTTTGTGAGTGTGGGAGAGACAAACAGAATGCCAAGCTAAATCTAAATCTGACTATGTCATTAGCAATGGAAAGATTCCCACTGTCAAATCCATAAAGTTCATTCCTTCTTAATCTTTCCTGAATAAAAAGTAAGATAGAAAACAGCTGACTTCTACAGTTTGTGTGGTTCACAGCGTCGTTCTAGAAAAAAACCTCTGTATAGGGAAGCTTACAGTTCAAGGCTGAAAGGGAACAAAGAAAAAAAAAAAACATCAGCCATGTCCCAAAAGCAGCTCATGGACATTAGTCTATGAGTGGTTCTGTCCAATCAGATAAAAAAAGAAACAAAACAGACGGACATGCGAGAGTGTGGCGCTTTCATGCTGTCTCGGATTTCTGACTGGTGCTTGAAACCCAGTGGCTTATTTATGAGCAAGAGCCTCTTTCTCTCCTCCTCTCCGTCGGCCTGCCTTTCTCTGCTCCCTCTGCCGCGAGGGGGGAACTCGCATCCCGCTGTGAGGCAGAGTGGCTCGCCTCCCAGTTGTGGTCAGGCTGTGCATGAATCAAAGCGGTGACAGAGCAGCGGGGAGGACGGCAGATGCCGCGGCCAGAAAGCTTTTCAATCAGACTGCCCTTCCAAGCTGCGGCCAAGGTGAAACACTTCACCGGTGGAATAAAAGAAAAGAGACATTCAACAAGCCTTATGCACGCACACACGCACTCACAATGACCTATTTTAAACCTGCTCATTAGCCAGGAAGTAACCCCTCTACAGTTAAAGGAAATAAAAAGAAAGAGTAATGAATGTGAAGGCCAATGTCTGTCTCATGCAACATCTCTGTCTCCGGCCCGGGAGTCTTTGCTCTCGGCTTAATTAACAAGGTGAGCACTCAAAAGCACATGGAGCGCTGCAGCTTTGCTTCTTTTTTGTCATCGCTGAACAACACCGCCGCATGGCAAACAGACGTTTAAAATGCAGGATGTCTTTTGTTTCCTTTTTTGCACCATTTTACCATGCTAACAACATAGGGTCTAATTGGCATGAGGCGCAAACAAGTCGTACTTAAAGTGGATTGCTCTTCTGACAACCTCGTCTTCAGAGGGGCGCCCGCTTCAGTTTGCAATTTAAGGCCTAATTTGATTTCCACTGCTACGAACTGTGGGAGTCTATTGTTGTGGAAAATACCGGCTTGCACACTTTCTGCTGTCTTTGATGAGGAGGGTAGTTAAAAGAAGCGGCGGGCCTCTTTCGCAATCAAGTTCACCGCTCCATTTCTGTGCCTCCACTTTAGACTACAATGCCTCTTTGACTTGTGCTTTAAAGAGGACAACAAGTCCTCCAGCAGATCGTGATCAAGCCAAACAACTCCACGACGGTCCATTGACGAAGAAAGGCTGCATTTCTCTCGTGTTTGTTTTCCTCCCTGACAACGGCTGATAAACCAATAATCTGTTGGTAGCAGCCTTGCATTGAGTGGCGAGAAGTGATCGTTCCTCCTCGCTTTCCAGCTGTGAACCTCGAATGTTCTTTGTTATAGGGCCGCCAAATCGGAATGAATGGCATTAACAAAATGACTGAAACCACTTCCTCCTCCCCAACTCTTCTGCTCCACACTTCCTAGAAACAGGTGGCTCTCTTCACAGGACACTGAGTTAGTGGGATTCCGCGTGACAGGCCCAGCTTTAGATGTGGGGTAGGTCAACACCTCTCTTTCCCCCAAGCTGCTCTCGTGGGTTTTTGAGCACGCTCAGAAAGGCCAGGAAAGGCAGGATGTCTATTGTATGAGGCACACAGTGGCGAATGTTTTCTTTCCCAGCAGGCCAAGAAGCTCTACAAGAGGAAAACACAGTGGGATGCAGATGTAAAGGAGCAATGAAATGCTAAGTGAGGAAAGATAATATTCGTCTTCCAATTTTTCAGTCTTGGCACCTGAATGTAGGCGACGGGCCCCACTTTGGCGTTTGAAGTGTGGCGAGCCAAGAGGTTTTCACTCATTTTCCCCCTGAAATAGCATTCCTCGAATCGCTCGGCTGCCTTATACATCTCATCTCAAACTTCTCGCCGTGTACCCCAAACACTGTCACAGTGGAATTTCTGTGGCGGACCAGAAAGAATAACAACACCCAGGTAGAGAAGCACAGGCACAAGAGATGGCTGAGGAGGGATGAGTCTGCTTCTTTCTTCCACTCTACTTTTCGACCCAACTCTTCTCCTCCTCCAAAACAAACAAGACCGAAGCTCTGCCTGACTGACTGACTGCCTGACTGTCTGACTGCGAGGAATTTTATTGTGTTCAACACTGAGCCGTTTTCTGGTCTGGTCAGCAAATCCCACGCTATCAAAGATTCATAGTGTTGTCAGGAGCTTGCCGGATCCAAACATGGTTGGCTCTCTGCTCTCGAGTGAGCAGGAGAAGATGAGGTGGGAAAGAGGAGGGCAGGGGAGTAGAGCTGTAAGTCAGGATGGAAAACTTCAGGGGACTTACTAAAGTAAGTTCTGAATCTCAAACTTCCACCAAACCTCTAAGTAGAAAACAGTAAGCCGTAGTATTCCTTTTAAAGCAGATGAATTGCCTATCAGGTCTGCCGCTCTGTCTCTTGTTTAGATTTAAATCCACTGAAGTTTCCATTCCATTCCAGATGAGCCTGACAGGCCTTATCAGCTCCCCTCCACCCCCCTGAGGAACAAAGACTAGATGCATGGAAGGGGAGTGGATCGCGAGCATATCTGTTTATTTTGTTGTCTTTGTTTCACCTCGGCTCAGCTAGCTCATTCCGCTGATTTTTGCAGCAAATTGACTTCAAATATTTGTCTTGATGCGGCCCGCGCCTTTTCCCCTCAAACTTCATTAGCTGCGAGAGGCGGCGGCGAGGGCAGCCCCACCCCGCGAAGTCTCCACTCCGTGAAAGTCTACAACGGTGCGTGAAAGGTAAACACGTCGTGCATTCAGAATCGCAAGGCTCACTTAGTACCCCCTTATCTCTGTGATGGAGTGTTTTCCTCCTGCCGCTCTCAGGATACAGGCCTCTGCACTTCCCTAAACAAACCTGTCAAGGGTAGCGCGCCCATGAAACGGCAGCTCGGCAGCCAAACTACGCTCTGCAAAGACTTGTTTTTTTTTTTTCTATCTTTTTACGAGCACCGCTTTGAGTGGTTCTTGTTTGGTTTGCTGATAAGGCCCATGTCGGAGGAACATGTGGTGCATGTGTGTTCCACTGGCCCGCTAATTAGATTGTGTGGTAGGGCAGTGAAGCATGCATTGTGAGCGCCGTCCAACCCCCACTCACTTTAGCAGCCTATCAGATAAGGAAGCCATTCTGGATCTCATCAGTTTCCATTATGGAAGGGCCGATTTGGTGAGTGGTGCTGCGACGGGGATTCTAATACGTCCAACTGAAATGTTGCGCAACTGTACAACTGACACAAACGGTGCAAAAAAAAAAAGTATTAATACCTTCTAAACTTTTTTTCTCTTTGTCACATTGGAGCCACAAATCTCAGTGTATTTTCTTTTGATTAAGAGCAGTAAGAAGAAAACCAAAAGAAGGTGTTATGTTGAAAGGGGCAGTATCATGTATTTTCCGGGCATGTGGTGCTATTTTATAGCACAATAAAAGATCTACTTTCAGTTATTATAAAAATTTTGTACATGCCAAACATGACTTAAAAAAAAATTGGCTTTGTAATTTAACACCTTGAAATTGGGCCTCTATCTCTTTAAGAAAAAGTCCAGTTCTTTTTGAAACTCCGCCTTAAGGAAGTCACCACAACATGGCTCATCTATTAAGCCTTTCACAACGTTTTTACTTAATAGAAAAACGTTACTTGTGTAGAAGGAGCTTATGTAATGACCTCAGCTGACCCGCAGTTCTACCAGGCATTTGCTAATTGCTGCTGGCTAGTCTAATGGAGTTGAGTGGGGGAGCTGCTACGTGAGGAGCGGAAGCTCAGAATCTCAGAAACTGCAGCTCCCAGGAGGAGCTTTGTCTCAAAGGCGGGGCTAGGCGTTGTGCACAGCTGAATGGTTGCCATGCAAGATGAAAGGATTTCTTAAACATGCATGAAATAATCAAGAAAACACTCAAGGTATATTTTGATGAGGGAATAAGGGGTTTAAATATATAATTGTAGCGCTCTGCAATCTTTTAATACTCTGTTCACACAGACGCCCTTATGTTGCAACTAGGCATGTCACCACAGCAAATTTCGGCGGACGATAAATTGTCCCGGAAGTTATTGCGATAAACGATAGTTGTTTTGAGATCACTTTCAGGTAATACTATGGTAACGGCATAATAATAATGCAAGAACACAGTCGCAAAGATCAATAAATTTTAAATTCTAACAAACATTGAGCACTGGAAGTGGAAAACATTTTAAATATCCAAGATGACTAAACAGAAACAACAAATAAAATGAATTATGAAGTCTTTGTAAAGGGCTACTTGAGACCAAACTGAGGACTTTTATCCAGTTTTTCAGAAGTTGGGATAAATCACAACGCGTGACTAAAGTCCCACTAAACACAATGTACTAACAACATTAAAAATGAAACGGCTCATAGAGTTAAAGACAGGGGGTAAAGGGGACGGATAGGGGCCACTCTAGTTTTTGGGTGAAGGCTCTGTGAGGCCCACACGACTCGGTTCCAGACTCGGGTTTCACAGCCGTCTGCCTGGGTCATTTGTTAACGGATCCTGGAAACAAGCGATTAGGAACCTTTCTGACCGCAGCGCCAGTGCTAATGCCCGCTTCAAGTGAGCATTTCGTCAAAGAAAAACGCTGACTGTCGCAAGAATTTGAAGTTTTTTTTTCCCATCTTGCTCAATGGATAAATGATTTTTTTGTTGCTTCTCTCCACTAATATGAGCATTAAATAGAGCCATTGAGTTGGGGGAGTTTCTCAGATATAGAGGAGTTCCGATGACATTCAGCGTCTCCTGAAGGAAAGAGGGCTCCGCTTCCCCCAAAACCAGAAGAAAACTCCCTTCCAGGAGCCCTGGAGGAACCCAATCCTGCCTCCACCATGTCCAAGATGTACATTCCTGACTAATTAGATTAACACAGCCCATTGTTACTGACCCTTCCTCACCCTCTGTCTCTACATATTGGACCTCATTCATATTCAACCTCCCCCCCCCCCTTCCTGGTGCTGACACTGGAACCAAAAACAGTTTCAAAGAGCATCCAGCTGCTAAAAGACAGCACCATTCATAGCCTGCCATAAATCTCTGGCAGCAATAAAGAAAGGTTAAAGTGGGATTTAAATCCAAGGTTTGAAAAGAAGAAGAAGGGAAAAAAAAAGAAGAAAAAGGGAAGCTGCCGCAAGTGTATACGGGGGGACCATTCAACGAGCACAAAGGGAAGCGTAGGTTCCCAATTTTGGGTGGAGCGGGGATACAGTAACAGGATCCAGCAAGGCTCTGTGCTCTCTGGAGGCCCTGCAGCGTAAACAAGCAGCTGAGACAGAACAGGGCCGACACACACACACGCACACCCGCGCAAACGCATGAAGAGAGACGAGCAATCAGAGCGAGGCAGTAAGCCCAGCAAAGCTCACCTCGGGGCACCCGCACTGACACAGCCTCATCACATTACTGACTGTCTCTGGTTTCAGAGGCTCAGGCTACCTGTCTGACAATAGGCCGGCTGCTCAGCCGTTTGCTGGATGCAACAGCTCGTGGCTCACGAGTCCACTGACGATCAGTTACCGGACCGTCACAGAGAGGTCCCGTTTTAAAGGTCGCTTTCGTCAAGTTGGGAGTTCGGAGGCCGGCTTGTGGATGAGTCCGTCCTTCTGCAACGCATGAATGTGTTTTAGAATTGCTTGGGGTGTACCAATCGCGCAGTTTTTCAGCTGATCGCTGATTATCAATCTTTCCAAAAGCCCGACCTGCCGATTCCGATTTTGGACAGTACGATTTTTTTGTTGTTGTTAGAATTGTGGCTAAATATAGGAAAAAAGTCACAGAATTTTCAACAGTGAGGTGACTAGAGTCAAGTCTCTCTCACAGCAGAGCAGAAGAGGTCAGTGTTTGATTTTAAGACCTTTGCCGACTTAGGTAAGATTGGTAAATAAGATCAGCTTCACATGTAAGTATCGACCGATCGCCAATCTCCCAAAACGAACGACATTTTATTAGTGCGCCGCTATCAATTAATGTATAATATTTCAGTCCAGTTTCAACTATTCCTATATGTAACAGTTGGTATAGATGTCCTAATGCCAAAAGGTGTCTGGTTATTTTTGCGATTTTCAGACACAGAAGAAAGGTTTGTTAAATCTTCAGCTATGCTTTAAAGAATCTCTGTTCAATGTGGAATCATCCACTGGGGTTTGACAAATCCAAGTTTTTAAAGTTTCAAACCAGACTTGGTGAAATGCAGCACTGATTCCTTTAGGAAACATCAAATAGCTCCTTACAGAATGAGAATCATGAAATTAGCCACCTTCTTACAGCAATGCCACCTTGAGCGATGAGTCATATCACACATACTGAAGCTGCCATTAGAGGAATATCTAAACATCAACGATAACACCAAAAGTAGCAGATAATCTCCAGGAATCTAACCCCAGCTGATATATCTTTGAGAAAGAATTTGGCCCTGTAAAAGAAAAAAACAAAAAAAGTCTAATCAATATCACAGCCCGATGACTTCACACCACAAACTCGCACAAATGACGGACTTTCCCAAAACCAAACAGCAGCGACGAGACATTCCTTCATCCTTCTGTCTCACCGCAGAAAGGATCGCTTTCTGATTGCTTGTTGGCGCTTTTAGACGCTAGATGGCGCAGTTTGACGTGCAATAAGGGAGCAGAAGGAAAGCGAGGGGGGTGGGTGGAAGGAGAATCTCTCCCACAAAACACACAGACACACACACACACCTGACAAGCACACGCACTCATGATCAAAACATAGGCTTTCTGGATGAACACGGAAGTCCGGAAAAAAAAAAACTGCACATCTTAGGTGCATGTGTTTTGTCGTCACTCACTTGCATTCTCGGTCCTCCAGGTCGAAATGCGGGTTGAAGTTGATAAGGATCCGCTGGTGGGGACCCGGCGCCGAGATGACCCACATGCACCTCTGCGAGGGCGGGTAGGACATCGGATATCCGGGCGACGTGAGGTAGCTGGCGCTGGAGATCCTGATGTTGCCTCCGCATTTATCTGCAGAGGGGAGCGAAAGGCGCGCTCTTTAAAGAGTATTAGTGCATGTGCGCCAAAGAAAAAAAAAAAGAAAAGCTCTAAACCAATGTTGTAGACATAAACAGTCATCAAAAGACACTTCAATTCCTATTAAAGGGAAAACACACGTGAGTCAGCATGTAAGTTACACTGATTAAAAAAAACGACAGTTTTTTTTAGTTTAACCGTGAAAACCGCGATTTATTTGGACATATCTGAACCAAGATGTCTGCCAAATGACACGCGGTGTTATTAGCTAAAGCCCATTTAATTAAGCCGAGTTTGTGCAGTTGATGGAGAACAAAACACTGTCGTTATTTTGTTCCCGTTAAGATGCCGCTAGAAAGCGAATAACTTTCTAAACAAATATATATCTGCTTTAACGAGGTGCATCAAGCCGTTCCCTTGACGACCACAACTAAGAAGTGACAATGATGGTCAACAATTGCGACTTTACTGCTGTATCGTCGTTAGCGTTAGAGCTGGCTGCACACTTCAACACAGAGGCTCTCTCACCCTCACAGTCTTAAGACAGTTTTTTTTTAATCTTCTCTCAAGTTTTATCCAATGAATGTTCTCTGTCCTACACCTCACAGCTCAGGCTAAAGACTAACCACGTTAAAGTTCGAATGAAGTTTGTTGAAGACAAAGTAGCTAAGTTTAGTTAAATTTTTTCCACTACATGCACAAGGCGGCATATGTTTGATTAAAAATATCAGTCATTTTAATGAGTAACATTTAAGACTTGTTTTTAAAGTATACTGTCATGAAGAACTTCTTGTTTTGATCGTTTGTTTGTTGTTTTACCGATTTTGATCGACAGAATACAGGAGTCGACAAAAAAAATAACATCGCGTGTTGCTTAATCGAAACCGGAGATTAATCATTTAAAAAAGAAAAGAAAATGAAAATTAGGCCAACAAATTATTTATCACTAGCGCCTCCCACCCTCTCCACTCTGCCACGCGCGTGTGGTTAAGCGACCTCCATTCAGATAGACAGACAGACACATCGTCTTTGTGTTTAATATTCTAATAAGCATATAGTCATAGTTTGGAGAGAGAGGCAGATCACCCCGGAGCCCGAGCGCACAGACAATTTCTGCGGAAAGTTTGGTTTTGAAGTCAAGCTGATCTGTTCCTCCAAACTTCCCTCATCCTGACAGCGCGTTTCATCATTAAAAATAGGCAGAGTCTATTTTTAAAGGCCCACTTTTTTTTTTTTTGCAGCTATATATTTATTTATAAAGCATCTGCCGTCAACATGAGCCCTTTGATTTTTTTTGCTCTAAATAACAAACAAAAAAAAACATGTACAGGGTGCTTGAATCTATCAATGTACAGATATAGTAGATTGACTTTTCTTAGCTGCATCCTAACTCAGATTTTTTTCAAAAGCATTTATTAATACTTACTTACTCTTATTAGGCTTTAATGTGCAGATTTAAAAGCAATAAAAAAAACATTTTAATATCGCGTTTCATTCGAGTTTAGTATTCGATTAAGAAACTTTTTATGTTATAATGAACCAAAAAAAAAAAAACAACTAAGATTTTCTGAGTCTATAAGTTTTAAAGACAACTCAAATGTTTTCCAACGGACTCAGACCGATTCCAGCTCGGAGGCAGAGTTTGCCCAAAGATCAGCGGAGATCAGAGAGGGGCTAATCTTCAGGAAAAACAGCGGGATTATGCGGCTTTGCTGGGTACATAGAAGCTTTATTTATACCCATATCAAATGTCACACTTACCGTTTTTAAAAGCCTCGAGCACCGCGAGGAATCCCATGAACAGGACAAAAGCTAATCCACAATGCATCCTCGTTTTGTCTCCTCCAAAATTAAAAAAAAGAAGGAAAAACAAAAGCACTCCAGGAAAAGAAATATGAATTTTCTTTAAAAGAAAAATCCTCCAAAAGCTTTTTTGTTGTTGTTGTTTCTTTCTTAATGTCTCTCCGATATAGTTCGGGGGGGAGGGGGAAACAACAAAAAAACAAAACCAAAATTAAAAAATAGAAATGTACTTTAGCAGCAAAACAATGATAATAATAAAAAAGAAAAGGAAGGGGAAAAAAAAACTCCAGGCTGATTCGGTGTTCCGAGCAATCAGGTCGCGGGCATCCTGTCACTCAGCTCCGGCTCCGGCTCCTCTCCTGCGCCGGCTGCACTCCTCTCTCCTCAGCGCCCGCCTTGCCATTCCCACCGCGGAGACGCAGAAAGATGCGAGTCCTCCAGCCCTCCACCTTGCGTCCTTACTCCGTTGGATGACGGATAGTAATCCTCGACTGTGGAACTGCACAAAGAAAATAAATAAATAAATAAAAATAATAATAATAAAGCAGGAAGATTGTGAGTTGATAAGGCGCGCGCTCTGCACCTTTTAACTGCTTCTATGCGCCCGTAGTGCGGAGAGATTGGCTTGATTATAGCCAACCTGTGTCTGGAAGGGTCCTTATATGTAAGCGGAGTTGCACACTGAGCCACTGAGCAAAAGCGCTTCGTTAAGTGACAAGACTCTCTCTCTCTCCCTCTTTCTCTCTCTCCCCCCTCCTCCCACTATCCTATCCTATCGCGCAAAAAAAAAAAAAACGGAGCCAGCCAGACAGTAATGGAAGATATAGTGACTCAACAGGACGCTCTCGCTCTGGGCCACGGCCAGAAAACAACAAGACACGTTGACAACCATAAACAGACAATTTTATCCGTCGAAATTGGCTTCCCTTCTTGTTTTGAGGTGATTACTGCAAAACTTCCCCTTTGTGACTCCTGAATCCTGTCCAAGCTTCTCCTCTTCCCACACAAGTCGAGTGGAACTGGATCACATGTCATGTTCTTTTCTCTCTTGTTTTTTTTTCTTCCTTACTCTGGAGTCACATAACTGTGTTTATTTCTTTCTTTCTCTCTCTCTCTCTTTTTGTGAATTTTTATATATATATATATTACATTTTTTATTTTGCGCACCAGTGCCTATAAAACCTATACCCCGCAACCGTGACACCATTAAACCGGGCGCTCTGAAATTTAGAGGAAATCGATTAAAGCGAACATTTCAGCAAAGCCTGCAAGTCGTTTAGATACCGAATCAGAGAGAGAGAGAGCGTGGAAGGCTGATGTACAACACGCAGCGCGGTGAAATAGGAAATTATGACATAAAATAGTAGAAAAGTGTCTTGGATGTTAACGGTGTTGCATTTGCATTTTTCTTTTATTAACGACGAGGAACAAAGGAGAGAGTTCGATATTTGGATTTGGTCAAAATGGTCAAATTCATGGATTTTTTTGTTTGGGAGTAATAAACCAAATAATGAAAAACGGTTTTCGAACATTTCTTTTATAGATTTCTGCGTCGACTTTTCTGCCAGTCTTGGACGAAAAGTCAAATAAAAAACCAAAAAAGAAAACAAAAAAAAAAAAACATCTGCATTCACCTGCGTCTTGAGGATCCGCGGACCGGCAGGCATCCAGCCCTCCTCTCCTCTCTTCTTCTCTGTCTTTCTCTCTCCGCTTTCCAACAAGAGTAGAACAGAGCAAAGTGCGCGATCCGAAAGGCTTCCCTTTTGATTTCCTTCAACAAATGACAAGAAAAATGTCGCCCCGAATCAAAACTTATGTCAGCTCCAACTTTGAACCGCCCGCAGAGTCCCAGAGGTTGGGAGGCGGGGGTGTGTGTGGGGGGGAGGCCGCTTAGCGCACAGTCGCTACCCGGGATAGCGGCTCCTCTGCTCGGCGTGCAAACAAGTCCTCTCCCCGCAATGAGAGCGGCTCTCTCCGGATCTCATTCAGCGGAGCTGTCACAGCTCAGACCCTGACCGCAGTGAGGAGAGCGGAGAGGGGTGGTGGGGGAGGAAAAAAAGAAGCTCAGCCGGTTCCCAAAATGTTTCCCGAATAGAACGCCTCTGTCAAAAACAAAAGTAAAAAATAATCTGTTAAAATAACTTTGCCCCCTTTCTCTGTCGGTGCTCCTCTCCGCTGCTTCCACTGACTGATGCAAATGAGGGAGGGTCTGAGTTCGTGCCAGCCCCAACACGCCCCCCTTCACCAGCGGAGAGCGACGGACGCGCGCGACGCTGTTTCCTCCGCGTGCGCGTGCGACTCTGCAATCGATATGCAGATTTCACGCAGCTGCCTGCTCGCGCGCTCGCTCGCTCGCTCGCCGTCAGCCTGCAGCCTTTATTGGCTGCGCCAGAAAGTCTCAGTAAACAGAAGGAGGGGGAGGAATAAATAAATAAAAACACGCGCACCCTCAATGAGATCTATCTCTCAGCTGTGATCCATTCCCCGACAACCTCCCTCCTGCCTGCCCGATATTCTCCGTACGATAAAGAGCGGAGCGACGCCGCAGGACGGCGTCCAGAAGCCTTATAAGGATATTGGGGGAAGCCTCTGATTCCATCTCCCAACTCCAGAGGAGCGGTGGAGCTCACGAGGAAGATAAAGGATATTAAGACGTGCTGCCTGTGCAGCTTACACATGCGGTCCCATTGGCATATCGTGTTAAAATCACTGGTGAACTGTAGGCAACTTAATGCGTTTTTCTTGTAGACTATGTAAAAACAGCACTACCCTGTGATGATGCCATTCTTTTTATTTCCTTCTTGGTTCCATTATAGCATGATGGCTCTATCCAGTTAGGTCCTTGAACGGAATTATGTGAAATGGGTATAACAAAAAAAGAGAAACAAAACAAAAAACAAACAAACAAATAAAAAAAAGGGCTCAAATATTATAACCAAAAGTTGTTCTACATCAAACAAGTAATTGAAATGACTGAAATTAGCATAACATCAAGGTGCTATGCTAAATTAAAGCATAACATAAAAAATTTAACCATTCTAGAAATCCTTTAACTTCCCTTGGCAACCATTCATTGCTGTCTATTTTCTCTCACAAAGCCCCGCCTATTTTCACAAAGCTCCTCCTCTTCTTCCTGACAGATCACTCCTCGCCCTGTGCCTCCCCTCTCAGCTGCTCCAGACTAGCGGAGCAGCTAGTTCGACCAGCAAGCACCTGGTCGAACTGAGAGTCTGATTAGCTCAATATATGAGCTACTTCACGGTCCAACGCACCTAAGAACAGCTGTAAATGGCATCATGGAGAAACCAAAGAGGGAGTGTCTGAATAGTGAATGCTTCTTAAAGAGACAGGACAAATTTCAAAGGTGTCAAATTGAGAAGTGAAGTTTTTTTAAAAGTTTTGTTTGACATATACAGCACTTTCATAACAACTGGAGGTAACATATTTACTTGATTGTGCTATAAAATGGCTGGAAAATACATAATAAACACAATACAATATAATGCATGCATTGTGCTTTTATTAATGGGCAGCATTATAAAATCCCATCTCATACTAATACCCTCCTCATAGGCAGTGTAGCTCATGTTACACTCTTGGAAACTAAAGAGACAAGCTGAAGTTGTCATGGAAATCCACAAAAATATGTCTGATTATTACAAACAAAACAAAAAAAATCACTTTTGTCAAAAAGTAACGTAGGCCTTTTTTTTGGGAAGGTGATTACATTCAAGCAAGACAGATATTTAGACCCCTTCTAAAATCTGAGAAAAAGAGGGGATTGCTGGCACCTCCATGCTAAAAGTGGCATTAATGACATCAAAGATGTGAAATCTGACACCAAACTGATGTGAAGAGTTCAAAAGAAAGAAAAAATCTCTAGCATTTCATTTCCAGCACGAGGTTTTTCCAATTGTCCATAACTTTTATAAAACACTAGGAAGTATCTTAAAAAAAAAAAAAAGAAAAAAGAAATTGTTCATCTCATTGCGAAACTCTTATAACAGGAAGTGAAAGTTAAACACAATAATTTTTTTTTCTTAAAAACTGTTCTCCTTTTTTAAACGCTCCCTCTGGGCCTGAAGGCTTAAACCTGCCAGAGATCGGAGCTGAAATTCAATTGCCTGCAATAAGCGGACATCTCCAGGCTGCTGACCTCCGTGGTTAGGAAACTTTTTGCCCTGAAGGGGGCGTCAGAGCTGGGGAGCACAGCTGAGCAGGAGGCACGCGCTTCTCAGCTCTCCTCACAGTCCGCTGTGCCTCTTTGTAAGTTCATGAGAGTGCAGTGCACGCACTAAACTGTCCTCAAGGAAGGTTATTAATACTAACGATAACAACAATAATAATAATAATCTGGTTACTGTGTGTTCAAATCAGGGTTGTAAGTTTACTTGTGTCTTTTTTTTTAAGTTATAGTTTAGTTTTAATTCGTTGTGACTTTTTGTTCATGTAATTCAACTAGTTTTATTTAGTTTTTGGAGAGTGTTTGGTATAGTTTTCATTAGTTATTATTAGCTAAATATGGTTTAGTTTTCCTTTAGTTTTAATAGTAGTTTTAGTTTATTCACACTTATGTTAAGTCAAAAAGATTAAAGTATTGTTTTGTGATTCTACCTCAGTTTGGTAATGAATGCTCAATAGAAGATACCGTTTTCCAAAAAAAAAAAGCTAATAATAATTAATTAAAAAAAAATTGATTCAAACCAACTGACTGGTGTTTTCTCCCAACTTTTGCTGTTGCCATTTTGTGCCGTCAAGCGTATGGAGTGACGTAAATTAACAACAGCTGACGTAAGGTGTTTGTTTGCGGAGAAAAATACATTTGACGTTAGTTTGAAAGGCTAATAAATAGCAAAAAAATGAAAATGATTACATCTATAAAATCAGTACGTTTTAGTTAGTCTTATAAACACACAACATAATTCCGGTTAGCTAGGTTTTCCCGCATTAATTACAGCTTTCATTTATTTCAGTTAATGAAAATCTGTTTCTGTTATGCCCGGTTAGTTTTAGTTACCTATGACAACCTTGGTGCAAATCTGGGTACAAGTGAATTGCCCTGTGAATACACAAATGCCACTTTGTCATTTTCGAAGGCTTACATGTTAAACACAGAGGGCTCTATATTGAGATTTACTCTGCTTGAAATTAAGTTTTTTCTTTTCTTTCAAGTCTCAATAGACCAAGATAGGCCTCTCAATCCTTGCATGTTGTTATTATCACTTCTTTTTTTTTTTCTTTTCCCTAAGAGAGATGGAGACAGAGGCTCGAGTGGTTTTATTCTCAGTCATTCTCCGTCTCGCTGATAACAGTGTTCAAATTTTGTCGAGCATCTCTATCAGAGGTAGCTCTAACAAGTCTTCGGTGTCATCAGGATAAAACAGGAACAATGGCTCAGAGTCATTTCACAAGGGCCCTCCCCTCACTGGCGTATCTAAAATGATGGTGGAGGTTGATGGGGCAGGCACATGGGGGGGTAGTAGGAGTAGGGGAACAATAAAAGAACCATTTAAAGGATTTGCTTCTTCATATATATCCACGCTAATCTTTACTACAGCCCTGATGAATAATTAGCTCTGGTACAAAAGCAGACGTCTTCCTGCTCCTGCGAGCAGCTGTCTTGATTTCATTAGCTTGCCCTTTATTCACCGACATGAATGAGTCGGGGGGGAAACGGACGGACTCGGAGCGTCAGGCCCGACTGAGAGGTCTGCCTCCGAGGCAGCTGCTAAGAATCCAGGCAGGGTTTTATTATTTCTGTTCAAACGTCTATACTCTGTTGACAGACCAAGGGTAAAAAAAAAAAAAACAAAGCGTAATGGCTTCTCTGAATGGCTAAGCAGGCAACAGATGTTATCATGTTCCAATAGGAGTATGCAAAAGTAAAAATAAACAAAACAACATATGAAGGCAAGGTTTTCGAAGACTTGCTGTGTTTTTACACCTGATAATCCAGTAGACTCGGTTCGACCGAGGACCAAAGAAATCGCAACGTTTGTAACCTTTTCATCTGGAGTGGTTGGCTTTCTCACTGCACTGCGTCACATCTTCACCTCATCACCAAGAACTACTGAAGGAAATGACACGAAAACCTCAGAAGAAGACACGGACGCGACTTCCTTCTTCGTAAAATGTAGACAAAAACAGTGGCGCATCATATTGTGGCGGTTGCAGGATTTCTCTTTTGTGTTTGATAAAAGACCACAAGCCTTTTTCTCCTGCTAGAGCGAGACTTGCACGTTTGTTTTGCTTGCATTTTCCCAGAATGCCCCACGCTATAGTCCACTTCCTGCTATTGGAGCGTTCTTCTTGCTTCATTCCAACCGCACGAATGTTCACTTTTTTTGGGCCGCATCAGAGTTTGAAAACGTGAAGCTTCCATTCAAAATATAACATGGCGCTTAGAACAGACAAAACGAACAGGAGGGAGGCTGAAAGCGTCAACAAGCATTTTCCACCTATTCCAGTGAAACAAGCACCATATGTACAAGTTCATATTAACTGTAATATAAATCACTGCATGCATGCAGCAGTGACAGCATGGTGTAACTCCTGCTGATGGAGGCCTGTAAACACGGCTCGTACGATTTAGTCAGTCTGTCAGGATGAGGTTTCCTCACCGTTTGCTGTGTTGCAGTGTCTACGTAGCCACTTGCTAGGATCCCACGCTCCATCCGACGCCCGGATCAGATTTTGTGTTAAAGTTGTGCTCGTGCCTGACCCATGAACAGCATAATCTGGTTCACATGTTCGAACAATACAATTCAATAAACCGCCAAATTAAATATGACAGAGTTACAGCTAGTAAACTCGAGTGATAAAAGTAAAAAGGCATCTTACTGGTCTCCCGCATGAGGGTATGATACGTTGCTAGGCTCTATAACCCCCTGCCCTCCAATAAGTCGGACCTTTGCTTCACAAAGGAAACAATTCTTTCTGCGCTATCGCTGATGATTAGCTCTGAGTAAGTCATGAGGGATGGAATGTTCTCATTAAGAAACATTTCTGCAGAAATATTGCTGAGGTCAGTTTCCAGGAATCTTCAGCTAATATTAAACTAGGGACTGTACAGGGCCTGGCGAACGTTACGGCAACCAAGACGGCGATGTATCTTTCTGGGACTAGATGAATACGCTGTGACTTGTGAATTTGGCGGAAAGGGATTGTTGTTTTAGATTTTATTATTGGAAAAAAAAATTATTACCGGTAAGTAAAATCTCAGAAGTGTAGCTTCTGAGATTGTATTTCACTCTCTTTGCTCTGATACTCATAAATAAACTCCAAAGCAACCAAGAGTCGAACTGTGTGGAATCTAATCTCGGTGTGAATCCAAGATAATGTGTGGAAAGGTTCCAGAGGTTACTTATAGAACATTAGTAAGCAAATATAAAAACCATGTTTCAGATGGGTCAGAAAGAAAGTTTGATCTTTCTTTCTTTCTTCAAAATCCTCTAAAAACAAATTAAAAACAAATAAGACTGCAAACGACTTGACTCTAGCTGTCAAGTTATCAACTGGTGCCTTAGTGTGGATAAGGCACTATCCTTTCAGTTTGTTTAGATCTAGTTTGGTGCAGATTGGGTTTCAATGCACCAACAAACAGAAATCATGTCCATTAGACTTGAAGTGACCTTAATCTGAACTTAAAAGATGAACAAAATAAACAGAAGCATGTAAATCAAGTAAATTTGTTCCCGGCAACTGGGTAAGTAGGGCAATTTTTAAGACGTCATTTCTGTGACGTCTTCCTCCAAAATGCTTAGAACCAAAGTTTATTGATTGGAACACTTGTCTTTTTTGCATGCAGGAGGCTAAATCCATGTACTAAACTAATGAACGAGTTCATCTTATTCCCTACAAACAGGTCTATGATTTGATCATCTCCTCCAAATATGAGGCTTGAGCACAAAATAACTTTTCTTCTTTGTGATAATCCAATCTGCCGCCGTCCTCCGGGGAACAGGTCAAACATGCATTCACAGATCCCGTCCATTCCCTGATTGCAGCTGCACATTAATGTCGGATATTTTCAGCTCCACTGCCCCAAATGACTGGTTACGGCGAGCCGGCCCTGATGTCACAGAATCCAAAGCAAGTTCCTCGTAGTCAGGTCTGGAGTGTTGCTTTCATATAAAATGTTTAATCCCCAGGATTTACGAGCCAAGACGTGAGGTGTTTGCTTGCAGCATCGTACCCAAGTCACGACTTTTGGGGTCACAATGGCAGGACTTGCATGTGGTTTGGAAGTCGGTGTTAAATACGCTATTTTCTTTATCACCCACTACCACTTAAATGCAGCATTTGTGACAAAGAGAACTCCATGACAACTGCTGTCTATAAAAAGGTGCAGAGTGAGGGATTATTCATGTGCATTATTATGCACATGAATAGGAGCTATAAGAGCTCTCGGAGTGAGGCAGCTGCTGTACCTGCTTCACACTTGTGGCAGCTGTTGATAATTATCGGGAAAAGAACGTTTCATGCACTCTCTCCTGCAAATTCCTCGGCGCAAAATGACACACCTCCAAAACTTTGTGCTGTAATCGCAGGCGGAATGTGTGCAGTTGAAGTGAACCCGGGGGGAAGGCGAGGGCTTGGATGGCTTCAAAAACAGAGCAGAGGGAGAAGCAAACAGGAACTGGGGTGAGCTTGCCTTCTTCTGATCGTGATAGAGAGGCCTAGGTGAGGACGCAGGAAACAGTAGAAGCCACAAAACATCCCCTGCTCTGCTGAGAACCTCGGCAGCGGGTTTGGTCTCGCCGCTGCAGAGGTATATGTGGACGAGGCGAAACAAAAACGGGACCAGCAGAGTGCTGAGGTTTGGAAATCCGCTTACCAGCCACTCTACTGGGTATAGCTGTTCGAATAATTTGCTAGCACAAAAAGAAGCAAATCAGCCAAACACAGTGAAGACTTTGAATGCGAAATGGTTACTGGTCTGAGATAAACCTCAGAGGTATGTGGCATACAGGATAATGATCTGAAAAAGTAAAGTATCCACTTGGCAGTATCCGTTCTTGTTGACGTCAGAGGTCGGTTGAGAATGGACAGGCATCTTTAGCTTAAGATGAGAGAAATGTAGCGGGTCAAACGACCACCAATGTATGGAGATACAGACTACACTGGGTGCCATTACTGTCAGGCAGTGACTAGAAACCGAGACTACAAGTTACACAGCTTCACTAGTACGAGTCAATAACAGATTGGACAAATGTTGTCCAATCTGTTATTTGACAACGTTAATAACAGATTGGACAATATATGACCAGCTAAACTCAAGGGCCTTGAGTTTAGCTGGTCATATATTCTGCTTTGATTGCTAGTTGGTGACTGGATTGGGAGGTCAGCCTCAGTGTTTCTCCCCAGACAATACAGCCCATGGCATTGATCTTTGCCTGAATGAGGTCAAGACATCAAAACCCCAGGTCCTTTTGGGTGTTGATGTTCGGCAATTGCATGTGCAAACCAGTGTCACCAAAAGAGTCGGTGTGGCACTCACTTCTCTTGCGTCAGCATGTGTTTGGAGTCTTGCCATTCAATAGTTGGTCGATGCTCATATCGTTTTGCGATGGCGTTCTTTCCCATTAGACCTTGATGAGAGATTTTAAGAATCAGACTGACTCCATAGATGAGAAACCTCGAGTTTGCTCAAGTTTTGCTAAATGATGGTCCAGATCTAAGCTACGTAGAAAGATAGACGATATCAGAGTGTTTGAAGAGGCAGATCTTTGTCCTTGGGGATGATGAAGACACGTCCCCAATTCAACAGTTCACCTCGATTGTTGAAGCTGTTTTGTTTTGGGGGTTTTTCTATTCCAAAACCACTGAGCGAACACATTTAAACTCTAGGACCTGTTCAAACCGAACACCCCTGAGACAGTCCATGCCGTGGCGAGGGTGCCAGAGGAATGAAATGAAATCTGAAATGTTTTCCAGGATGTTCTGCTTTCTAACAGAAGCAGATGGGGCGGAGGGGCCACTCAGGAAGGCAGCACAGGAAAGAACGGAGGTGGGACAGGGATAACAGGACAAAAACATAAAGAAATGCCTTCATTAGAAGTAGAAATATTTACAGTGACATTTAGTAACACAGGGAGGATGTAGGAATAAATATTCAGGACGTTGCCGGGAAGCATTGAGGGTTTCTCAGGGGCAGAAGGATGGTGAGAGTGATGGCTCCTGAATTAATGATGAGGAAGCCTCCTGTCTGTCTCTATGTGTGCATATGGGGCTGCATAAGTGTCTGCACATGTGATAGTGTTTATCTGCAAATGTGTGCGCGTGTGTGCGCGTGCGTGCCCATCATGAATTCACACACTCAAACACACATTTAGCTCAGTCTTGCAGCACCCCAATTTCTCATCATCACTGATGGAAATTACCCAATCCTAGATACCTAATCAAGCGATCATTTTTTTTCTCTTTCTTCATTTTTTTTTTTTTTTTTTTTTTTTTGGAGACAGATTCGCAATTGTCTCTGATGCTTAATTACATTTTTTGGAAAGCTATGGAGCAAACCGTCTGGCAAATTCTCATTTTTGGCATAGATATGTTTTTTGTCTCCCCCTCTCTTATCGGTTGGGTTAATTTTCCATCCTCCACATCATTTTTTTTTTTTTTACTTCTTCTTTCCAGGCTGAGATGATGAATATTGTGCTGCTCATCATCAAACGTGCGGGGAGAAGCCCCGGAGATCGGGGCAAAGGAGGGAGGGAGAGGGGGGGGGATGTAGATCCGGGAGGGAACTGTCAGGAAGAAATGCTATGTAGGTCAATGAAGAATTGCACTGGGATATTGCCTCCTCAGCTCACAGTCTTGGAAGCTGATTTGATTTCCGGTGAATCCATCCGACTTGAATTATGAGAGATTACCCCGCTTAAAATCACCTCGGTGACTGCTGCAGGAGCTCCGGATCCTGGCGTGAGCGTCGGCTCAGTAAACACTTCTGGTCCGTTCGGGTTTACGCAGCACCTTACTACGGGCGGTGAAGCTATTACCCGTCAGAGACAAACGTGCAAATGAAGAAACGTGCCCATCCGTCTCTCCTCAACATAAGATTGTGTTTTCTTTGGCAGTGGGTAGCGATAGAGACCTTTTGATCATAAATGACGAGACTTGAATGTGCCGACAGGTGAAACTCAGGTGCCCCCGCCTCGCCATCCACTCTTTGTTTTGGTAGCAATCATCAAACAGGGTGGTAAACCTAGCTGCCCCCTTTCGACCCCTGCGGCTTCACGGTAGTTAAAGCAACAACAGGGTGAGAAACTGAGCCTGAAACAGCAGCAGCGCTAGAACAAAGTCTTGGTAATTAAGAGGAGGAAATCCTCAACAATGGCGGCCGGCGCTCTGAAGGGAAAGACGGCCTGAAACGACGAGAAGGGCCGGTGGGGAAGGCGAGAGGCTCACCTTTGTGTTCGGTTTGTGAATGTTTTCAGAGTGCTGGAGGGTTGGGAGAGTTCTTTTTTTAGTTTGAAAGAAATAGAACGCAATCTTGAAACATTTGCCTCATTATTCTTGTTTTTTTTTGTTTTTTGTGTGTGTGTGTGACATTTTTGAAAATGCTGCTCTCTCACTTCTTAAATTCCTGTCATTGTTGTTCGGTCCGACACTGTGAAGCCACTGTTGATCTAGCAGATCATTTACAGAAGTCGGGCAGTCGGGATGTGACTAAAGTGCCTCTGAGCTCACAGAGAACAAGCTGAAATATTTTTGCTCAAAAGTCCCTCGGTCATGAGGTGGAGGTTGCATTATGTCATCTTCTGCATGAGAAACAAACACGCATCACAAGATTGTAGTTCCCCAGGAATACAAGAGGTTGTCACAAGGCAAATGAAACCTTTTGAGTACTTCTCTATTTTCCCATTAGACGGAGAAAGACTGTTCAACTAGGAGCAAACCAGCACATCTTAAGTGTCAAATGTACCAGAAGCCCTTAAAATATAAAGTAAAAATACACATGTGCTTTACGTAATGAATAATGTACATCAGAAAAAGTTAAATTGGGAAGAAAATCTCAGCAACTGCCCAGGGTCTCCTGCACCTTTCACTTTTATACATTTAGAAAGTAGCAAAATAGAACAAAAATTCAGCTTAAAACTGATTTTGTAAATTAAAAAAATGCTGTTTATATATTTATTTTCACTGCCACCAAGTTGTGACAGCATGTTATGAGACACATAACCTGTGAAAAGATCGATCTCCTCCACTTCCTGCTTGAGCTACTGTTGCCACCTGAAGACAAACAGCAGGCGATCAGAACCAGGAGGCGGGTCTTAGTGCTGTCAATCAATCGCATGTACCAACTGCTAAATGTGCTAATGGCAGAGAAACAAGTTACCCGTACAGGAAAACCATTTTATAATTAGCCTTAGCATTCACAACAGGTTCTGCTAGCAGTTAGCGGTTGGTTTGAGGGTGATTGACAGCGATAAGATCTGCCTCCTGGCTCTGATTGGTTGTTTCTAGTTAGCACTGGGAGGACAAGGAGAAGGAAAGGGTATTTCTGACAGAATATCTGTCTCCTAACATACCAGCACAACATAGTGACAGTTTTAACAGATATGTAAAAAAAACAAAAAAAAAAAACATTTTCTCTACAAAAGTTACATTCTGTAGCTGTAAGCCCTATTTTTGACTTCTTACTGTTGTAACTTTTTGTCATCCGGTGCTGTTTTCTAAAGAGAATAGTTGCTTCATGTGTTTTTGTTGAAGGGATAATATGCCATTTCATGGCATTTCATAAAGAGCACAATTTTTAAAGAGACAGATGCCCAATTTCAAGGCGTGAAATTACAAAGTCAAATTTCTTTTAAGTCATAGTTTGCATATCCAGCATCGTTATAACAACTGAAATGAACATAGTTATTTGGTTGTGCTATAAAATGACTAGAAAACACATAACACTGGCCCTTTAAACACCACAGTTCAGAGCACCGCTGACATCACAGACCAAGTTACAAAATGACAACCAGGCCAGACATGAAGCCAGCCCCATCGCATACCGTCGCATCATCGCCACAGGAAGAGTCAATTGTGTAACAGATGGCGTCCCAATCTCAGCATTGTTGAGTCAACACTCTAAAGATCCAGACACTAAATGTAGCAACTTCTCCAAGATTCTTGACCCAAACCGTAAGAGCAGGAAGCCGGATTATTCTGCCGATCAGGCAGGTTGTGGAGCAACTAGCAGACCCGTGAGGTCTATGAGGAGAAGAAGCAAGGCTAAATGTTTCCCTCAGTATCCATGGCGATGTTCAGCCTTTAGCATGCGGCAGCTGTGGTGGGATAATCAGGTGTGTTTCTTTTCATCTGCAAATCAAACTGTTCACACGATGCTGTTAAATCGCTGCTTGTTTACCGCCTGTCATGTTGCGTCTCACTCTGCGGCGACGCTCAGAGATTCCAGCGACAGTCTTAAGAAATTATTGTAATGGTTACAAAACAGGAAGATCAAATGAGTTTTTTTTTCGGCAAGTTGCTTCTCATCCAGGGCTGCACAGTGGCGCAGCTGGTAGAGCTGTTGCCTTGCAGCAAGAAGGTTCTGGGTTCGATTCCCGGCCCCGGTCTTTCTGCATGGAGTTTGCATGTTCTCCCTGGGCATGCGTGGGTTCTCTCCGGGTACTCCGGCTTCCTCCCACAGTCCAAAAACATGACTGTTAGGTTAATTGGCTTCTCTAAATTGTCCCTAGGTGTGAGTGTGTGTGTGAATGGTTGTTTGTACTGTGTGTCTCTGTGTTGCCCTGCGACAGACTGGCGACCTGTCCAGGGTGACCCCGCCTCTCGCCCGAAATGACAGCTGGAGAGGCACCAGCAACCCTCCCGACCCCAGTAAGGGAAAAGGGTGCAGGAAAATAGATGGATGCTTCTCATCCACACAATCATAGCAAATGTGTGACTGATCTAATCTTGATGATTTTATATGACACACCAACACAAACTGGTGTTTTTACATCTAAAAATCTAAAATGTATTTGTGATATTTAGAGCCTTTTGGTGACGTCTTCAATGCAAAAACACAAAATCTTACCAAGTATTTTTGGTCTAAATCTTTAGTGCAAAATACACTTGAAACTAAATTACAAAATAAGTTCAGAAAGAAATCGAAATTGTATTAAGTTCTTAATACTGATGGAAAAAGTCTAGTTCCATTGCCATGTCATTATTTCACTTAAAACATTTTTTTCCCATAGAAAAATAACCTGCCGGTGGAACAAATACGTTTTCGTCAATATTAAGGAATTAGTTAAATCATGCAAGTTTGTATTTCATGCTGAAAGTTACTTGTAATTTAGTTTTGCCTTATTTCAAGTGTTCTAAGAGATTTACACTAGAAACTAGACCACAAATACTTGGTGAGATTTTGTGTTTTTTGCCCAGTCTTCTTTACAAAATAACCGAAACTCTTATATATGCAAACGCTTATATTGTGATTTCATCCCCATTTTCCTTCCTCTTCATGATTATGTGCACATTCATGTTGGTCTTCCACTTCAAATCCCCCCCCCAGAACACCACGATGATCCGTTAATTAACAACACATTGATGCAATCTAAAACATTCTAGAACTACGAATTCAACTGAAAGACCATTAAATGGCCAAACAGCATCTCCTCCATCCCCCCCCCCCCATCGGCATAATAGAGTCGTTACCCTGACTGCAAGATGCTGCCGTCAGAGCAAGAACAAACTAACTCCATTTCACCATGTCAGAGTGCAGCCCTGAGAGAGAAACCTACATGTCCACCGAGACAAATGGAGATGGACAGCAAGAGAGAGAGAGAGAGAGAAGGAGCTGGAGAAAAGATAAGAAGGGGAGGGGGGGGACGGGGGAGGCGAGACAGGAAATATTAGAAATATTGGGGAGTCGGTCGGTTGCAGCGGAAAAGGCCGGCGGATGAGAAATGTGAAATAAAAACAGTGCATCAGGAGTGAGCGATGGAGCGGGGCGAAAAGCCAGAGATGGACGAGACTTTCGTCGCGGCCAAAAGCAAGGAGGCCTGCATAAAGATATAAATATATATATATATAAAGAAAGAGGGAGTGGGAGATAAAGAGATTTGGAGTTGGATGCAGACAGAAACACGGGCGCAGATAAATGGATGTTGACAGGGTGAGTTAAGAAAAAAATGTAATTGGATGCAGACAGAGAAACGGAGCTGGAGACAATGAGAAAGTGAATCAGAGGAGTGTACATGCCGCGACCGCATCGCCGCGCCCGGATCGCCGCGACACGCGCAGCTGAAGGGGAATGGCTGGGCCGATCTCCAAGTAAAGTGCTGTGAAATTACTTTTGTTATGAATGTGATCTAAGGGAAAATGAATATAAATAATAACTTAACTGAAATGTTCCTCGAAGTATTGAACTCACAGTAAATGATCCCCATTTATTGGTCTGTTCTGACACTGAAATATAGAAGAAATTGCAATTTTTTACATAATTATAGTTGGTTTACTGCACATTTATTGTCCAAAATATCATGTTTTTGGACAATAAAACATAATATTTACCTGGAGAGAACCCACCATGCACAGGGAGAACCATACACGTTCTCCCTGTGCATGGTGGGTTCTCTCCGGGTACTCCAGCTTCCTCCCACTGTCCAAAAATATGACTGTCAGGTTAATTGGCCTCTCCAAATTCTCCCTAGATGTGAGTGTGTGTGTGTGTGTGTGTGTGTGTGTGTGTGTGTATGGCTGTTTGTCCAGTCTGTGTGTCTCTGTGTTGCCCTGCGACAGACTGGCGACCTGTGCAGGGTGACTCCGCCTCTCGCCCAGAACGTTAGCTGGGGATAGGCACCAGCACCTCCTGACCCCACTATGGGACAAGGTGTACAGAAAATGGATAGATGGACTTCTAAAATAGATGTGCTTGAACAATTAAGCTAGTGTCCTTTTTTGTTTGTTTTTTTTACAAGCATCCATTAGGTTTTTGCCATATCAATAAGAACTATTTGGGCTTCCTTCTTCTTCCAGATGAGATGAACAGTTTAGATAAATAACTTGGAAATGCTGCATTTACTGCTTCACAGGCCTTTTAAACACAGGAAGCTGTTATCAGAAAGCAAACCTACGTTGTTCCTGGTAAATATCAGCGGCTCTCTGAGGCACGGAGCCTGGAGAAGCACATGTTTATTAGTACAGACCTCCCACACATGTCACAACGGCAACTAAGTACTTTCACAATGGCTTTTTTTTTTTTTCCCACCATTCTCAAGATAGCAAGAGAGTGGGCCAATATGGCCTGAAAAACACAAACACAGGCTGACATATTCCCCACTCTTAAAAGCAAAACCAGAGATGGCAGCACGGAGGGAAATAAACGTTCTCCGTTTTAATTTTTTTCCATAAAGACTCATGAAATCCTCCTCTGGAAAAAAAAAATAAAAAATGGAAGCCCGGCCTTGTTTTCCTTGGACGGCGGACAAAAAGCAACATATTTTGCAGTTGATTACAAAGCGCTTTGGTGAGAGGAGGCCATTTTAAGAAAAAAAAAAAAAAGGCCAAAAGGAATCAGATTGCTGTGATGTGCTGCAGCGTTCGCAAACCAGACATATGGCTGGGTGGAATCGCCACGGCGTTTTAAAGACACGGCGCCTTGAACGCCGCAAACGAGACGCTTGATCTCGACACGTTGCCGTCTTGTTAGCTGCTTCTTTAATTTGCGATTGGCCACCCGATCATTTCAGGCTCTGTTGATTTTCAAATAGAATCCCTCTGCCACCCTCCATCTTCCTTTCACCCTTCAGCTCCACCGATATGAATCAAACGCCGTACTATTCAGTGGCTTTTAGCGTGTCAGCCGAAATGCCCTGTTATCAGCTCGCCTGTCGGCCTGCAGCAGACTCAGACTGACACTGTAATGTTGTTGACCCCTGACCCCATTTGTTCCCCTCGCCAGCATCTCGTGCTTTATCGGTTTTTGTCCAACTCTGCGCCTTTTGCTGTCACCGTAATGGGCCTTGTAGGCAAACGGCCCGCAAAAACGCCCCAGCACCGCGGTTACGGAGAGTGCTTCCGTTGCCCAGAAGCACGTACTTCCTTTCTCCAAATGAGGGCTTCTCGGGGTCATGGCGTCCAACTCTCCCCGTTCTCTCTTGCCCCGTTACGCCTCCTCCTCCTCCTCCGTCAGGCTGTCATGCTGAAGAAGTCCACCTAAGCAGACACTTAATTTGTCTTGTTTTGTTATTAGTGTCTGAGGCCAGAGATCAGCCCACAAACACATGCAGCCCCTCCTGTATCGATTTGATGTCAACAGCAGCGTGGCAGTGATGCACAGATCGCCGTCTCCCGCTTTGATTTTAGAACAACTGATACGGCTATATATTCTACCGAATGTCACGAGGCGAGATAGAAAACCAGACGGGTGACATTTAATGTAGTGCTTTCTTCACCTTTGAGAACACCACACGTATGAAGCGCTGGCTGATGAGCTAATGAAAGACAGCCAAAAGGCAGGAAGCTAAAAAAACAAATTGTCCTTGACTCGCATACAAGAAAGAAATGAAATCTTGTAGGGTAAAGGGTCCTTTAACATCTTTCTAAAAAGTCTGTTAGTTGGAAAAATCGCAAAGAATAATATTTTGCTGAAACACCCACTAAATGTGAGTTTAGTGGGTGTTCAAGTTATGCTTTTTCCCAAGTTTCCCGTGAACGCACCACTTCGCTACACACGGCACTTCCGGTCTACAGAGGAAGCAAACATTTTCCTCAGGTCGGGAGATCAGAAGCGCTTTGAAACGTCGAGAGTTTAGCGATTCAGTCGTCATTTTGTAAGCACAAAAGCGACACAGTTATGCGGAAATGCCACTAAAGGCAGACTATGTTTATTTATAATTTCCTGGTAAGTCGTTACATTTTTGTATAAATGTTTCTTCTTTTTTGCGTGAACATGGTGTAGACTGGAGTTTATTAGTAAAAAGACAAAATAAACAAACAAGACATATGCTGTCTGTGTGAAATTGTGAAGATATTAGCTGCTAATGCGTTGTTTGCTATGTTATGATGCGTTTTCGTCAAACGCTCAAAACAGTTGACATTGCGCCCGGCTACGTGCTAGAAACGCGCCTCCACATAGACTTTGAACGTTAACCATACGCACGTGACGCTCAAAAGGCGTTTGGCGTGAACGCCTTGTCACGTGTAAGCTAGCGCAGCCATAGAGCTGTGATTTATTTATTTTAAGGTTGTAAAAACCAGACCCTTGTACTACAATTTGCATTATTAAGCGGGTCGGATGTTGAGAAACGATTGGGTCTGAAATTTTACAAAATGGCTAATGTTTACCCTTGACTTATGCAATGAGTCATGCGTGATTCTTTGAAGCTTACCGGAAGTTGTCGTCTTCCACCGCGAAGAGAGACTACCAATCCTGTGGGCGGTTGTTGATGTTAATTCACTGTTTGGAAATGTGACCAACACTGGTTGTGCTGGAATCTATCTTTTTTTTTTTTTTCTCGTACAGACCTGCACAGGAAGTAGCTGTGAACCTGCTAGGGATTCAACATATTTAGCTTCTATGAGTGATTGGATTGTGCTCTGGACTACTATGATTACTGTTTTTTTTTAATGACAAAATTATTTTGTGAACTGGCTAGTAACATTAATATATGGAAGTGGAAAAGACATTTTGTAAGAGATGGTTCATTTATTTGACTTATTTTATTTTGAAAATGCAAATTAACATAAGGGTAATTAATTTAAGTGGATGAATAATTTTTTTTTTAGGAATTAGGAGTTGGTTGCTAAGGACTGAGCTGAGATGCATGAGGACTGGACGCTGGACACCCAGGAGGTGGTAGGACCTGAAAGGGTTTTTTTCCCCCTTTTTTCCGCCTCAGATTATTTCCAAAAATGTATTATTTTACTTCATATCTCAACTTTTATGTGCTACTTTTCTTTTCCGATTCCATAAAATAACGAATTCCTTAAAAATGAGGAGGAACGATTCTCTATTCCGTTTCAACTTAAAGTGCGAAAACTGAGGGAGACAGTGCGTTAAATGGGCATCATAGGAACGGAAATGAGCTCAATGAGTGAGGGAAACTGAGGGAATTGATTGTATTGTTTCATTTGTTCTGTCAGTGCGTTTTGGGAACAAACTTTAAAGCCTGTTCATTAATGACCCTGTTAAGGTTGAATTCTTATAATCCACTGCATTCTTCACCTAAAAACTTTGGGTGTGTATTATTGTGGTTGCATGTTTTTTTTGGAAGTACTTTATGGAAGTACTAGTTCCACTGGTAGAGTATCTTTACTTTTAGCATGGGAAAAAAGTAAAATGAATTTTTCAGCCGGTTTTAAGTTTTATTTACTTAAAACCGGCCACCAAACCTATCCTATCTTAAAGGTCACTTGTAAGCAAATCTTTTTATTATATTTCTAGTATACTAAAATATTTGAACTGAAAACTAGACCAAAGTACTTGGTAAAATTTTGTGTTTATGCAGTGTAACCTTTAACCCTCATTTACACATAGTTTGTAAAGGACCAAAATACTTAAACTGCACAATGGCAGGAAGGAAGATGCCCTAAATGTCTAATAACTGATGATTTGAAACATTTAAGTGCGACAAAACATAAGAAGCAAAAAAAAACAAAAAAACTTTTCACACCATTTCGAATCAGTCAAAATCCAACTGTTTTTACATACATCCTCAGCTGTAATGATTGTGGCATTAATAGTTTGTCTTACAGATAAACGGCTCCGTGTGAACAAACCCATTCATCCGTCCTGCGTGTTGTGAAATATTTGCGCCTCCACTGACAGGACCGAACATTAAACAGATGAAAAGCCGCAGCTCAAACACAAACACAAACCGCTTAATTGACTTATTGTTACAAAAAAAAAAGCAAATAATGTTGGGGAGACTCTGAAAGCAAGCAAAACAAATTATCACACCACATCGTATTTATGAAGCCTGGAAATGATGACTGGAGCTGCATGCAGTTTACTTGCTTAAAATCAATTCTTTAAAGAATGTTTTCTCGCCTGTCATTCCAGAATGTTCCGCCCGTTCTTGCACTTTTCCAACAAAGCAGTCAGTCAACATGTCAGTGCCCAGCCCAGCTGCCTGACAGATTCATATATTACAGTACTGAGGGTCTGCTAAAGGTTAGATAAGACTTTCTCCCCTTTTTGAGTTGTTTTTTCAGCTGGCCACTAAATACATTCTTAAAAGGAGTTTTTTCCGTTTGGCATCTTCCTCCTCTCTCAGGGTTTGTTTGGAAGAGATTGCTGTCTGATAACTCCTGGTATTTTTGGACGTTGGGAAAATGTTTCATGTGTAGACACCACCGCTAACACACCTTAAATCCACTGCAGTTGTCATGCCAGAGCAATAGATGGCGGTGTGATTTTAGCTTGTTATTGAAATGCGAATGTGCTTTCAACACAGCTTCCACCTAATTTGTTCTATCTTCAGTGAACAAAGTGCTCATGTAGCAGAATGGTTTTCCTGAGAATGGGTTTCAAAAAGTTTTTTTTTACTGGACTGTAACCGCATGGCTTGATTGCATCAAAGATGTTACATTTTCACTGGAAACCAGCTGTGTGTAAACAGGGCCTCATCCTCTTCACATGTCTTTATAACTTCTTTTCCTCCTGCTAATAATCTTTATCCCTTCTATAAACTAATTCAACATTATCCAGTTCAGTTTCAGTCAGGCCTGGGCTGGTAACTAGGCATACTGGAGATTTTCCAGCTGGGTATATTAAGCTGCGTTCAGACAGAGCACAGTTTGAGCATCAAGGGCATCTAATTTACATAAAACGTCTGTGGATGCAGGTCATGATGTCTCGTGGCACCTCTCACCCGTGTAGCACATTTGAAGCGATTCGAGATACCGACGCGCGTCCAACGTGACTGATGCCAGAGTTGCAAAATTTGAATGTCTGCTGCTGAACGCAGTGTGCCAACCACTCAGAGAGACTCCTCTGTCTGATGCAGTGGCCTGTTGTTGATGTCCTGTTAGGAAATGTAGACACCGATATGGGTTAGCACGTTACAAAACTGGGCTAGTTTGAGACAAAAATATCGCTGGTAGTGACCCTCGTCAGCGTGCTGTTAGGCTGTGAAACGCACCAAACTCCCAACACCTCTGAATTATCCGTTCAATTCAGAAATGGTGCAGAGTTGTTAGACAACAACATTGTCTTGCTTTCAGTAAATAAAGCCAAGACACTCTTGCAATATTTCATCTGCCATTGTACAAAGAGACCAGGAGAGAGATAAAAATGCAAGAGGCTCCTCCTAACACGTGTCTAGTGTGATTTTTGATGCTCGATCTCAATTGTCTCACTTCAGAGTGCGTAAGCGTCCATCTTTGAGGTGCTGGATGCATTTTTACATGTGGACCATGTTTGATCTGAACGCAGAAGCAGAAAAATTATTGCAGAGGCCCAAGTTTGCAGTTAGAGTTGTTTTAGGACTGCTCTTCTTGAAAACTCTTCTTCTTCTACCAGCTGTTGTGTACAGATTTTGTCTGACTTGTCTACTGCTTAGAACACAACTGCATTGCCTCAATCAAGTCTCATTTCTGCCTTTGTTTGGTGGCTGACACGAGAGAATCCGGCCATGACGCTCGTCCATTTCATGGTCTGTCCAAAGCATTCCTCAAATTTGTTCAGCACACCTGAATAAATTGGTGGTTAATTAGTAGGCTTCTGTAGAACGTTGACATGCCGAGGAGGTAGACCATTTGAATCAGCTGCACTGAACACAGATTCATCTAAAACTGGCAGGACATTGGCTATTGAGTGAAGAGAGAGTAGTTGGTGATTGGCAACATGGTCATATCCACAAAGCTGCGTTGAGGAATGTGTGTGTGTGTCACTTACTTTCCTCTTTGCGGGGTGCGTTCAGCAGGTGTGTGTATGTGGTTCCAGCGGCACTTCATCAGCACCAATCAGGGAGGAGCAGATCCCCTGAGGCAGACGGCAGATTGTTTTCTCACTCACCAGTGGTAATCAGGTTTGGACTTTTGTTTTGTGAGGAAACTTTTACTTGCCCGCATCTCAATTCCTTCCTCGTCAGCTGTCCAATCCCGGCTCCCCGTAGCCACCTTCCTCTTTTTCTTCGTCCGCCATTAATCCTTCTGAGACCACATGTTGTGTTTCTCCTCCGCCCTCTACTCTGGTAGCACCAACCTCGCCCTCCAACACTCAGTCTGTTCCCCGCATGCTGGAAATCAAACTGAGACAGCTTCTCGAGCTCGACCCTCACTTTTAACCCATTTTCTACTTTTTTTTTTTAGGTCTGGCAATAACAAGACGTTGGCGCCGCTAGTGAAATTTAAAGGGGCAAGATTACGTAAAATCGAATTTTCAAGAGACAACGACCCAATTTCAAGGCATTACAAGTTACAAAGTCAAATGTCTTTAAGTCATATTTGATATAACTAGCATTTTTATAACAACTAAAGTGAACACAGTTACTTGATTGTGCCATAAAATGGCATTATATGGCTGGAAAACACATAATTCTGCCCAAAAATGATCTTTTAAAAAATATTGTTAATCACAGTTAACTCCACATATTATATTAAAAGAAGGAATATTTAATGGACGGATGGAAAGGAAACATTTAATGGCAACAGAAAAAAATAAAAAAGCAAAAACAGAACAAATCTGTAAGAGAACAAAATAATTTCCACAGTGTTTTTCGAAACAGAATTTTGTAATTTATGAATCTTGGATCACTATGATAGTAAAAAAAAAAATAAGATGAAGAAAATCTGTTTTTCTTAGCTCAAAGATTAATAGCAGTGTAATAGTGTGGATTCTTTGTAGCCTTGGGATGAAACCACCTGCACATGATCTAGTTATCATATGATTAACCTTGTCATCTCTATCCAACTCTTGTATTATTGTTGATATTTTTCGCATTTTAGTCATAGAGGTCTGGCTCTTAAAAAAAAAAAAAAGCATCTCCCAAAACATGATCAAACAACTAAAGACCCATTTTTTTGTTAATAATTATCCTGTAAATGCAAAACATGTCGTAACCAAAACCACATCAGTGAGGGTTAGTTAATGCAACGAACTCTCACAGTCTTTTGACTCCCGTTTGTATTTCAAGATTTGGTTAAAGCCTTTTAGGGCGAGAGGCTGGGCTGCCACAGAATCCCCATGTTTGAGAAAGTTTTGTTTTTTTATATATTCCTCACACACATTTCAGGATTTGTGGACGGGATCACTGCCTGCGGAGGCAGAGGAATCGTGCCAGAGGGGGGAGAACCAGAGTTTGACTCAACTAGACTAAACAAGGAAGATTTGCAAGCATCCTGACATTATGTGGAACTTCCATGTTTGTGGAGAGATTTTCGAGTCGACCGTCTGCGGTTTTCACTTCACACAGCTTGTGCTGTTCAGCTTCACTTATCCCAGCCTGAAGTGAGCTGACCACAAGCTTATTCAAGTGATTTAGGCTAGACGAGGATCACTGGCCGTAAAGACGGGAATACATCCGCAACCAACTTAACCTCCGAAATCCTAACAGTTGGCTCCCGTCGAGATTATTGTCAAGACCCTTGAAATGGAGTTTTTTGTTTTTGTTTTTTGTCTTATACTTTCTTCGCTGAAAAGTATTCATACATTGCGAGTGTTTCTACATTGTCTTTATGTGTTGTGTGCCAAACTACAGTTTATTTTTGGTCCTGGTTGTCCTGGATTTATCTCTTGCGGTGGAAAACCACTCTACATTTTCATCAACTCCGACAAAATAGCAGCCCAATAACATGATACCACCACCACCATACATAATGGTGGGGGTGGTGTGTTCAGGGTGATCCACAGCAGTAGTTTTCCAGCACGCATAGTGAGTCGAAAAGGTTTACTTTGCTCTCATCCAGACCAGAGCACCATCTGTCACAAATTTGGTGTGTCCCTGTGGGACTGAGCGTGCTAGCAAACTGCAGACGTATGCTCTTATTGGTTTCTTTTAACAAGGTCTTTGTTCTTACCACTATTCCAAAAGTGTCAGATTTGGGCAGTGCACAACCAAATGAGTTGTTTTTCTTGGATGAGTCTGTCAACCGAGCTTTTAGACACCAACCGGCCTCTTGGCTGCTTTTGTGATTAATGCTAACCCAAATTTTGGGTTTTCATTGGGTGTAAAAGTTTTGGGTTAGCATTAGTGTCATTAATGTCATTAATTTTCTGTGAAGCCTTTACACAACATCTAGACAGAACGTGTCAAAAATACACCCAACTTGTCTTGTGCCAATTAGTCGAGCCTGATTTTTTTTTTTCAGGGGGTATCACAGTAAAGGTGACCGAGTCCACAACCTTGCCACATTATATTGACAATGTATTTGTAAAAAAATGTAAAAGGTAGCAATCATTTCATGCTCTATTTCATAGTGTTACACAATATATTATTGGTTTACCACAAAAACCCCCCATTAAAGTAAACTGGAGTTTGTGGCTTTAAAGCTACAAATTGGGACAAAGATAATTTTATCGTTGACTTAGCTTTTCGAGGATATGGTATCCCCAATTTTAAGGTATCCCTTATTTTAAGGGATGCCATATCCGTGTGAGGCCCTTGTTCCAAGAAGCAAGGGCCTCACACATACACCGAAACTAGTTTTGGAATGCTAAAACAGGCTAGCATTATGCTACGGGAATAAGCAGAGTTCAAACTTGCAATTGAACACGTATTCAAGGACCATAACCGTCCACCCAACAGGATGCTCAAATTGCTCCTTACTTTGACTGTATAACTTTCCATGCACTTTCTATAACAAGGTTTGTTGTTTCTCTTTGCATCAGAAGGTGTTCTCTGGCTCTTCACATGTCTTTGTCATGCTCAGTTTCCAGGCAACTGAAGGGCATGGTGATGAGAAAAGCAGAACATAATACAGGGCTGGCGTTGCTGCAGCAGGAACTTGACAAGTTTAATGAAGACAGGCAGGGAAACAAAGAGGAGAGACAAGGAAGGAAAAAAAAAGAGTCAGCATTGACTGTGGGTCAAATGAATGAGGAGAGAGCGGAGGAGTAGGAGCACACAGAAGGCTTCCAAGCTCTCACAAATTGAAGCAAAAAAAGAAAAAAAGAGCAAAGCCTGACCTTGATATATGTGGCAATAAAGTTGTTAAAGGCCTCAAAGGCATTTTACTTCAGGGGGTGATTCAACGAAATGACCTCACTTAGTTATGATGCTGCTTTGGAGAGGGCCCCTACCGCCTGAACCCACCGCTCTCCTACAGATCCTCTGATATCAGCACATGAGAAATGTTTCTCTTGGCCCGGCTGGGCTCTGCACCCAAGCGCTCGGGGTTTATTTGGGTTTCCAGCACGGGTTTTCTGAGCCGTAGCCAATTTGAGTGCCAGTTGTTTTTTTTTTTTTTTGAAGGTTCGGCTCCGAAATGGGATAATTTGATGAGATGTTTGCGGATTCTTAGGACTTTTTCATGCTCCTTTAACAGCGGGACCCCCATTTCCGTCTATCAACACTGAGACTGGTTATGAGACTTGATGGCTGAGGGAAGCCGCAAAAATTTAATGTTTGTTGTGGACAGGTCTTCTCACTGCGTTGAACATATAAACACTTTTAGCCGCCCCTGTAAAAACGCAGAGTCAAACAAAAGCAGGATTGTAAAACCTCTAAAGAATGAACCGAGGGTCAAGGCTCAACTTCCTTAAGCTTAACCAAGCTTCCTTAAGCTTATGAAAACATAAAAAGCCCAACTTTTATTTGTGCACAAACACAAAACTAGAGCAATAGACATAATCCGATAAACAAGGGTGTGTCTAGATTTTTAGTTTTCTCATGGGGACCAGCCAGGGGCATAAACTGTGGAAGGTTGATGAACAGTGGGCCAACATTTGAACAAAAGATTATTTACCCAAACAAAGCACACAGAACTGTTTAGCATGTGAAAACTATGCCGTGGCTAAGGGCACAGGCAAATTTTTCTTGTCACAAAACTCACTTGTTTAGCTTAGCATAGCGTAACTGTATACAACTCTGTTGTATTGTTAGTGCCGTTATGCTAACTGTTCAATTCACTTATCAACGTAATGTCAAAATCATTGAACCATTATGGATAAAAAATTGCAAACAACCTAATTTTCTCTTTATGAAGTTATTTTTTATTAGTATTTTTGAAGTATTATAATAATAACGTATATAACATTATTATTAAATGGATGTCAATGATTTTTTTGAAGGAGTCTCCAATCAATCTGAATATTTATCTATCTGTGTTGCAACATTAATTTTGACAACATATTTCAACTGAGTTATTAGTTTCAATCGTTTGACTGGAATATCTTGTAGTTTCAGTCAAAACTGAGCCAACGTGAATAGCTGTGTCTATTTACAAATATGCCCAAAACTTTGTCTATATTCTGCTAATGTCAAATCCCCAACTATTTTAAAATTGTGTCAAGCGCAATTAAAATAACATGTGACTAAGTCATTGAAAACCTCCTCCTCTTACCATTTCCTGTCATCTTCATTGTCGTTTTCACCAATAATAACATCCTGCTATTGATCATGTGACAAAATAAGTGATTCTTTGTGGTTTTTAAGAATACACTAATTTTGATAAAACCAAATAATCTAAAATCCTAGTGAAAAAACGTATCTGGAAGCACACATGTTTGTCCGGAATTGACGTCTTTCATTAAGGAAATTTATTTTTGGAATTCCGGTTAGTGCAATTATATGGTCAATGGTAACGTAACTTGTTTGCCACTTTATGCAATTGACTCGATCTGTGCTGCTGCTTCACATGTAATTTTTCTCACTTTCATCAGAAAACCGACCCTATAGATTTGGGCAACCTGCTTAAGTTGAAAACTGCTCCTGCCTGATAACTTCTGCTTGGTTCTCCACACCATCGCCCCTCTCCCTGCCCTTGGGGATCAGAAAGTCTCTCCTCACATGCAGAACATGCAGAAGACATATATTCAGGGGTTAGAGATGAGCTCATCACTCCATATGTTGTGCAGCATGGCCCTGCTGTGATGAGATTAGCTAATACATACGGATTTAAACATTTACATGAGTTATCTGTCTAATGCTGTAAGTCCCTTCAGCTGTTGTGTAGCTTTAGATGACTAAATCCTACTGTGATAGGAAATTTTACACCGAGGCAATCAAAATGTCAAATCTTTTATTTCATTAATTAAAGAAAATATTTTCATCATCATCCAAGTTGTTAATTTAAAAAAAAATCTCTATTAAGGTCATTTTACAAACATTTTTGTCAACAAAATGACTCTCAGTCACAGTCCTTCATCTCAGGTCTGCTCAAGAATTACTCAATATTTATTTTCATTCATCTTCCCAACAACTTTGACTTCTTTTCCTTCCTAAAAAAAATGCCCACACAGCATGATACCACCACCACCATGTTTAATGTGCTTTGTTTCTCGCCACCCATGCTGACTTGCATGTAGATGAAACGGCTGAGTTTTCTTCTCATCTGACCAGAGAACCACGTTTGCTTACTTTTTCCTGAAAAGTAAAGTTTATTTTCTTTTAGTTGTACATCATTTTATCATCCCCGTTTCTCATCCGCCAACATAGAACATTGGAACTGGCTCCACATATTGCAGGCAAAGTCTTTGTGTGCTGTAAACACGGTCAAGACTTTTCGTCTTTCAAAACAATCTGTCTCAGAGATGAACAGAGATTCCCACCACATCTTTTTCTCTTTCTCTTTCATGCTGTCAACACTTCCTGCATGACTCCCTGTTAATCAGGAAGGATAAATGTGGAATGTGTTTTTTTTTGTTTGTGGGTGTGTGTGTGTGTGTGTGTGTGTTGGCCTAGTCCACATCAGAAGGAAGATTGTGGAGCTTTTGTCTGAGTTAATTACAAAAACTAAACCCAACATCAAACAACAGCACAGAAACTGTCTCCCTGGACAGTTTTAACTGGCTGGACGGCTTGTCACCACTGCAACACCACACCCCACTGCCAAGATAAGATGTGTGTGTGTGTGTTTGCCTGTGTTCCCCTGATGTGAAGTTGTGTCTTTTGTCATGCCGGGTGTCCTGCATGAGCTTTACTGGTAAACAGATAAGAAAAGTGTCCAGACATTGTAGCTGCACACAAAGCAGGCAAAGGAGTAAGATTTCTACAATCCTCAAATCTGGGAATTTTACTCAGAGGCACAGTGTCTGAATTTGCTACCAATTTAATCTATGTATATCATTTGGATATAAAGTCAGTATTGAAGGCTTTAAAGAACAGTATTGTGCTTTCGAGGCACATAGCGTCATTTTGTAGCACAATCAAGTAATTCTTTTTAACTTCAGTTGTTATATAAATGCTGTATAAATGAAATATGACTTTAAAAATGACTTCTTTCCTGGGCCTCTGTGTCTTTAAGAAACTTCTGCTCTTTCTGAAGCTCCACCTTAAAGGAAGTCATTACGACAGTGCTATAACTTCTCAAGACCAGCAAGATTTAAAAGATGGATTCTCATTGAAGCTCTCGATCTGATCAACAAGGGATTAAGCCATTTTGGGAAGACCAGCAAAAAATATTAGTCTCTTCCTGCTGTAACGGCGTTGGGTCAACAAAGCATTGGCTCAATTTGCCCTGTTTCAGATATGCTTTACTTTGTATCATGGCATATTGAGGTCATTGCAGACAGAGAAAAATAGGAGTAAATTTCCACCAAGAAACCTCAGAAAGGCTTAGATTAATCGCACAAGTTTTCTAGAAGAAAGCGTAAAAATTTCAGAGACTAATCTCATCATTCGAGTTTTTCTTAGCAAATTTTCGACATTTGGAGCTTAGAATTTCAAAGCTTTTTTTGTTTAGAAAATTTCTGAGATTAATTAAAAAACATCTGGATTGTTTTTTGTTTTATTTTTGGCAGAGATTCACTTTTTTCTATCTACAATCGCCATAATATGCTGTCGTAACTGTGTGTTGGTCTAACACAGAAAGTCCATTGAAGCTTGGGATTTTGATATTACAAAGTCACAAGCTGAAAAAAAGTTCAAAGTCATGAATACTTTGGCTAAGTTGCGTACCGTAGTGCTCTCAGCCACAACATCAATCCAGTGTGATACAAGATAAATGAAGCTATAAACTGAGATAACCAGACTTTAACTCTGTGGTGAAGAGAAAAGACCCAGATACTGGCCACCTTAAGCAGTAGTAAATAAACATGAGGACAACCAGAACATGAGTAGGTATGTTAGCGATTAAGTTTCCTTCAGATCTGTTCATCATTCATTTTTCAAACCTTTCAAATGACCATAGAAAGCGTACACACTAGAGTTTAGTAGTAGAGACATTTACAGACGTGTTTCCACATTACACAGTCGTTTCACTGACTTGGTGCCGTCTTTCATCTTGCACCAAAATGAATTTTTTACGTTTCTTTTGATCTGGGCTGGTTTGAAGTACTTCTGAGGTTGGGAGTTTGTATCCTGAGGCAGGCAGCGGTCAGTCTAGGCAAGCAGCGGTCAGTGTAGTAAGAGGGAAAGGAAAGGAAAGTAATGACGGACTAGCCTATTTACAGCTGCTCAAGATAGGAGATGATTGACACCCACCGAAACTCGAAGATTTATTGTTTATTTTTACCTAACATGACTGCATATTATTATGGCAACATAAAGGTTGTTTGTATAAAAACAAAACGACAAAAAAAAGTTCTGACATTGTGATGTTTGCCTCACATCACAAGACGCTTCTCTGATCTTTGGCGACGGTGGTGACAGTGGTAAGAGTTTGTCTTGTAATTGGACGAGCACCCACTCCCTCCATCTCTGTCATTGTGTCCTTGGGCAAGACACTTTACCTACCTTGCCTGCTGGTTGTGGTCAGAAGAGCCTGGTTCAGTTCAAGGTGAACTGATGGAGAATCCCAGATTTGTCTCTCAAATCCAGAAAGGTCTTTTCCTCCCTTGCAGAATCTCTTCAAATCCTGCAGGAGCAAGTGTTGGACAGAGACTTTGCTGCAGGTTAATACAAAGGGACAACAGAGGAAATCCCAGAAGTGGATGAGAGCATCTGATGTTGCTTCAAAACTCTGGCCAAATTCCCCTGGGGTTAGAATAGTGCTCCAAAAGTCAGAATCAAGAGCTAGTTGGTTTGTCAGGAAAGGCAGTGTGGCGGACTTACTTTGGGACATAAGACAAGACAAGGAAGTATAAGAGGACAGGAATGTTTCAGGATCAAGAAGGCAACTTGGAAAACCTGGTCTGATGAGGCTTAAGCAGGGATTGTAGTTGTCAAAATAGAAACTGGGTCATACACTCCATTCAATCATGGAAAAGCTGCCTGAACGCTGTGACAAGGCAAACATACAATCTGGCACTGGGTATTGGACAGGTGAGTGACACTATGAGATGAGCTCAACTGAGTAACATGACCAATTATAAACCATGACAAAGGAGGCCGGTTTCATGTTGAAACCCAAAGATTTATTTTGAGCGCTTCAGTAATACTAAAATCCCTCACGCCTATAAGACTTCTATGAAGACCTATAAGATTCTAAGATCCAAAGTTTCACTCTAATTTGTTGTGGAAGTATAAGCAGTTTCTTGGGCCTGGCTTTGTATTTGTTTTTTGTTTTTTTACTTGTGATAATTGAATCGGCACAACTACAAACTGCATGGTATGGGTTAGGGTGTGGCATAAGTATATACACTACACTACCACAATCGGCCTTTATTTCTTTTTCTTTGTATAAGAAATGGTTGTTCATCCACATAGATAATGTTCCCTTTACCCTTTCATTTTTTTTCTTGAATGCTTACATATTTACTGTATGCTAAATGAGGCTTTGAGCACGTAAACCGAAGTCAAATTACTTGTTTGTGTACACAATCTTAACCAAAAAAGCTAATTACGAAGCCGAACAGTTGATGAAACTGTGACTGTGTGCAAGCTCTGTGCAGCAAATGTTGCTACGGCTGCTGGCAGCACATGCAGTACTGAGATTTCAAGACCATTACTGACATTACATTATTCATGTTAAGGTTTAGGAATTGGCTAAAAAATTAACCGGAATTGTTCTATATCATTTTTTAAATCATTTTATTGTATTTCTTATTGATCTTAACTTCTAAGGGTCCTTCTGGGAACTAGTGTTGCCAGTTAGCAATGGCTACATGCACTGTGATGCAGACTGTCTTGATTGTCAGTGTGACTACTGAAAGTACTAGGATTAGAGGCCACAAGGAAAGAAAACCTGCTCGTTGAAGATTTTAAACTGAGACGTAGTGAGTTCACAGAACATCAGTGGAAGATAAAGACGGCAGGAACACTGTACTTTAGCATCAAGGAAACATCAAGTTAGAATTGAGCAGTGAATTGCTATTTATGCTCAGAGCAGGAATGTAAGATAAACAGTTTTAAACAGTGAACAGTGTAATACCAAACTGCCTTTCTTTTAGGTTTTACATGACATGACAAGTTCTTCACAATAACTCATATTTTAAAAGTCCTAAATTGTGGATCGTCTTTGTTTCCTGTGTATTGTATTTCTACAGTGTTTACAAAATAGAAAAAAAAACTCCAACATGGTCCACGAAACCATAAACCAAATCAAAGAGTGAGCCCTTCTAAACAACTTTCCTCTTTTATTTTCTTTTGTTTGAACTAAGCCGAGAATTAGCAAGAGGGACTGTTCGAATATTTCTGAAGAAAGGTTCAGAAATATAAACTCAGAAGAAACACTTCTGAGTTTATTATCAGAAGTGGCTCCCTCACTAGTCAGATGATAGATAAGGGAGCCGCTAACAACCAGCTTACTCTGAGGATTTATTTCTATTTCGGCAAGCTCACTATGATATAACATCAAGTAGAGGTAAGGGAACTACAGCTGATTACTTAGCAAAACATCTCACCTGAAAAAAATCCAATCCGTCCCTTTAACGAGAATCCATCCTCTGGCATTCTGGGAGTTAGAAACTTTCAGGTATTCGTGCCCTTTCCCTTGTATACCTGACAGCTGACATCTCTTATATACTCGGATTAGACTTTTTGTCTCGTTTCCCCGGGGCTTGACTGTAGTAAAGTCCTAAATTGCCCCTTAGCTGTGCCCTGCCAGTTGCTAGTGTGGCCCACAGGGTGCTTGAGCTTTCTGGCTTTTTCTCTCTATTTCTTTGTCCAAAACTAGCAAGTGAGAAAACTAGACATGGAATTTGAAGTTTCTTGATATGCCTCTAAAGGGCAATGCACCTTATGCTGCAAGGCAGGCTTTTTTTTTTTTACTCTTAACAGAGTTTTGAAACTCTTCAAGATGGTTGTTAAAACTGTAGAAGTAGAAGAGAAACTGAGGCAGGATTTGGTGTTCTAGACAGGACCTTGTTTTTGTGAATACTAATCTATTGACCATCCATTCATTTTCCTTCACCCTTGTCCCTTAGTGGGGTCGGGAGGGTTGCTGGTGCCCATCTCCAGCTATCGTTTCGGGTGAGAGGCGGGGTCACCCTGGGCAGGTCGCCAGTCTGTCGCAGGACAACACAGAGACACACAGACAGGACAAACAACCATGCACTCACACTCACACCTAGGGACAATTTAGAGAGACCAATTAGCCTGACAGTCATGTTTTTGGACTGTGGGCGGAAGCCGGAGTACCCAGAGAGAACCCACACATGCACAGGGAGAACATGCAAACTCCATGCAGAAAGACCGGGGCTGGGAATCGAACCCAGAACCTTCTTGCTGCAAGGAAACATTTCTACCAACTGCGCCACTGTGCAGCCTTCCATTGACCATATAATTGCCAAATTCGGCATGTTGAAAATAAATTTGCTAAATGAAAGCATGCAAGTTTTGAAAGTTCTGTCGTCTTTTTTTTATAGGATGAGGTGGGATTTTTTTTGGCTGTATCGAAATTTATTTATTTCTCAAAACTGTAATGAGAACACTTTGTTCGCATCACACGAATTCCATGATAAACAACTGGATGTTGTCGCTGGTGCAAACCACAAGGAAGAAGGCGACAGGAAGTAGTTGGAGGATGATGGCCCCGCATGTTTTGAATGACTTATTACATGAACCAACTTATTCATTTGTGACTTTAATTGCGTTTCATATTTAGTGGAAACATTGTAGTTGTGAAATTGTGTTTTTACACACATTTCTAATGGAATTTGCAGTAATGTTCCGACTGGTATCCAAAAGGGAGCTATAAAAAAAATCAAACAATACTGTGAGGGACAACATGCTTGTCTGAGACCTTTAAGAAAATCCCACCCTGTATGCGCAGATATTTTGTGTGCTCAAGATAAACAGCTATCAGTTTGGCAATAATATTCTTCACACGCCATTGTTGGAAGCGTCTTATCAACTTCAGGTAGAATCATATCTTGGGCCGCTTTTATTAAAAACCACAATTTCAATATCTTATTTTCTAGTGGAGTCACGTCTGGGGACCAGTGAATGATACAATAAGTCGGTATCTTATTCAATTGAAATGCCATGGAGCAATAACGATTTGCTACAGCAAACAGCTTGCAAATAAAGCTTGTCACCCTGAGCGGTAATAAAAAGCCTCATTTGAGAGAGGTGATATTAGAGCCGCGTGGAATCAAATAGATAGAATCTGAAGTGCTCGATTTCTCTCTGTTTTGAATGGAGGCGCTGCGAAGGCTTTTCGGGCCCCAATAAATATTCACGTTTTGAGGGGAAAAGCTGAAGGAGTCGAGCAGCGTGGCACAATGCTATTAGAGCTCAGCTTAAAAGTTTCACTCGTCCTTTTTCCTTTTAACAAAAGCAGATGTATTTTAGGGTAAATGCGTAAGTGCGTTTTCATCAAGATGCAGCAAATGAATGATCTGGTTATGATCCCATGCTGTTAGAGCTTTGATATTCCTTCATGTTTTTGTTAGTATAAATATTATTTTGTTTACTTACTTAGATTATGCATTTTAATTTATTAATTAGTGTTAGTGCTTTCAAGCTTTAACTCTTATCTGTGCAGTTGACTTCTCTCCTTAGACTCTGTTGCTCTAGTAAACTAAGAGCAACAGAGTTGCGAGTGAGGAACATTTTCTGTTCCTCACTCGCATAACCTTGTGTTAATCTGAAACCTGGCAATCTTGTCTAAACTGGTAAATCCTGCAACTAAATTTGACGTACACCCGATTTTCTGCTGCACCTTCGTTTGATAAGCGAGATCCACTGAATGCAAATAAAGTGAATATACAGCTGCATCTAAATCTTTACTTGATTACAATCTGGCATTGGAAACACACTGCCCCAGCTCCCCTAAAAAAATGACCCGGGTGCCTTTTAATTTCACCTTCACCTACCATACATATGACCCTAAAACTAGTCATTGCAGGCTTGTACAATTACAAATATAGAGCTCTGTGTTTGCACAGGTAAAAAACACGACTTTTGTCATGTCAAGTGTTAACCTTTAACCTCCCGCTGCTTTGAAGTTTCTGCATGCGCAGCAGCAAGCAAGCAAGGTCAGACCAGCTTTACTGTCCTGTTCCCATATGCCTGCGGGGTTCAGACTCTGCTTTCTGCTGCAGATAACCTCCCCAAACAATACAGGTCCCAGGACCCACGGGGCCATCCGAGTCGCAGATTATCTGTGTTTACAGAGGTCACAGTCATCACTGTGTCTAGCAGGTTTATCTTTTACCTGGCCCCTTTGGTCAAATGGGCTCATGTGTCTTCACACATCAGATCAGAGCTGTCAGACGATCCGTAGATGGTAAACAAGATGAAACTCATCTAACTCTGCTCTGAGAGATAAACAACTTAAAAAAAAAAGTTTTCTCAGGCCCCAGGATGCAATTAGACTCCCTCATTGCACCTAGTATAACATTTTAGTGAGGGTTACGACTCTGGGGTTCCATTAAGTCTTGTGATTAGCAAGCCAGAGTTGGTTGTTGCATGTTTATGCATGTTTGAAAAATCCTTTAATCACCATAGCAACCATTCAGTTGTGCGAAATGCCTGGGTGGACACAGCTCCACGTTCGAGGACGAAGTTCCTCTTCAGAGTTGCAGTTTCCAAGCTTCTGACCTTCCTCCTTACAGAGCAGCCCCGTTTGTAACTTCCCGTTGCACTCCTTCAGACTAGCCAGCATCAATTGGCAAACACCTAGTGGAACTGCTCATCTAGTGAGCTAATTATACAAGGTACGTCTCAGTGAAATGCTGGTAAAGACATTGTTAAAGGATTGATAAAGGATCCATGTTGTGATGACTTCTTACAGGCAGAGTTTCAGAAAGAGCAGGAGTTTTTAAAGAGACAGAGGCTAAATTAGGAAGGTGCTAAATTAGGAAGTAAAATTTCTTTTGAGTCATATTTCATATATATAGCACTTTTATATTCACAGAAGTTCGAGTCACTTGATAGTCACTTGATAATGGTATAAAATGGCACCACGTGCCTGTAAAACATATAACACCGGCCCTTTAATTGCAAATTTCAGTACATAAACAGATTTGCTACATAAATATATGCAACTAGTTTCTAATTGCCAAATCATTTGGAATATAAAAACTTACTGTCTTAGATCCCGCTCACTCACATTCACCCACACACACCTACACACGCGCACACACACCCCAGACCCAGACGTCAGGTGACATACCTTATCAATCAAGCCGGTTGCAAACAAAGAGGTGACCACAGGGCGATTGCCATCATCCTTGTACACCTCTTTTATCTAGAGGAGAACAAAGACAAGATGATCACCTGCCTCCAAATCAACTCCGTTTGTCATGCGCTTTCCTGCCTGGGACGTATGCTAATGGGCGACAAGAGACACGCGAGCCTACATACTCAAGTGCAACCTGAGGGGATCACTGAAAGTGGGTGAGGTAAACAAAGCGGATTCATGTAAACTGGGTGTAAACAAGGAGGGAGGAGGAAGCAAAAATGAAAGGGCACCGCTCTGTAGGCAGCTGTGCAACTTGGTTGTTTTCACGTTGTGTGGCCAGCGGTGAGTGATGTGGGTAATTATTTTTTGTTTAGGATTTGCTTTAGCAAGGAAAACACAGCACACGAGCTCCTTTGACCAAAACTGCAATTCCACGGCTGGGGTGGAGCATCTTAATCAAAGATGGCATTTTGGGATCAAAGGATTTGAAAACAGTTGCAACAAACATACCCCCAAAAATAACAAAAAACACATCAAGAAGAAGAACACATTATTGGTTTTTGCAGACTGTCAAATTGTGATTGCTTTGTCACGAAAAAAGTTTTTCACCTTTTAACAAGCAACCTTCACAGAAATATTAAAGAAGACATTTTTTTCTGTAATTTTTAGTTTAGATAAGAATGCTTGATGAAAGTTTGTTTACTTGCATAAAGCATTTGTTTTACCCCTGTTGGTAAATGCCTTGTACTTGTATAGCACTTTATCAAGACCAGAGGATCCCAAAGAGTTTCACTCTACATCCAGTCATTCACCCGCTCACATATGGTGATATTACCAAGCTACATTGTAGCCAGAGATGCCCTGGAGCAGTCTGACAGAGGCGAGGCTGCCATGCACAGGCGCCACCTGGCAACCCCCTGATTACAGGACGAACTCCTACCACTGTGACCACCGTCATTGAAACCTGACTTTACAAATTGCTTTAAATTTGGCCTCTGTCTCTTTAAGAAGCTTATACTCTTTCAGATGCCTCCCCCTTTAATACATCATTGCAACAATAATCATGCCATTTACAACCGCTCTTAGTAGAGTTCCAGCTGTGAGGTTTGTATAAGCTCAGCAGATGCACAGTTCCACCAGCTAATTGCTGCTGCCACTAGTCTGGAGGAGCTGTTTTGGTGAAAGACACAGGGGGAGAGGTTCAGGGGACCAGAAGCTCAGCTAGGAACCGAAAACTCCAAGGTGGAACTTTGGGTAAATATGTAAGCATTTAGGCATCGCCGAATGGTTGCCACGGAAGATTCAAGGATTTCTCAAACATGCATGAAAGAATCAAAGCAACACTCTGGGTATGTTTTAGATGGGGGAAAATATTAGAACGCGATATGAAATTCTAAACAGGTGATTTTAAATAATAGTTTTGCAAGGGAAACCTGGGACTTTTTCATGTGGGTGTTACTTGAAATCATATGCTTATGCATGCTGTGTGCTCCCTTTCATGGAAACATCGTTCAAGAACAGTGTGCACTAATCACAGTGTTCTTGAACGATGGTGCTGGAAAAGATGGTACAGGAGTAGCTTGGGGAGTTTCTGAGCTTCCCAAACGTCAGTCAAATCAAGTATTGAATTACGCCCGTGGTGGCCTCAGTTCACACTGTATAAGACTTGAAGCAGTGGCGTCCAAAGGTCAATATCCTGCATGTTTTTGATTTCTCTTTCATCTGTCACACCTGAATAAAATAATGACTCTCCAGAACATTGACATGCTGCTACTACCAATGTGTTGAACCAGGGAGAGAACTAAAATAAACATAGCTGTCCTTGAGGACTGGCTTTGGACGCCCTTGACTTAAAGTGTCTCATCGTAACATCCGTCTTTTAAAAACTTTGCAAATGGGCGAGCATCAAACCATTTGGCAGGTGGTCATAATGTTATGGATGATTTATCTGTGTTATTCATGATATTCTGCTGCACGGTATCCGACAGTTTTTCCAACTATCTGAAATATTCACTCGAAAAAATTCATTGAATATTCTGATTTCCATGCAGTCTACAGCTCAAATCACATGCACATGTTTGAGTAGAGCATGCTTGTCAATTTGTCTCGCTTAATTTTTTTTTCTTTTTTCTCTCCCCAATCACTCCCATCGCGCCTGATTGCCGCACGCAGCCCACACGTTAATGAGGCTATTTCATTTGCTGGAAGCTGTATGCAAAACAAAATGTCTGGTGTTGACAGCGCTGGCTAGCTGGAGGCAATCCCATCATGAAACTTTTGCTTCCTCTATTTGCATTAAGCTTAGAGCTGTCACCGTGACCTCGCCGTGCCCCAGTCTTTGGGATTACCCTTCCGACGTCGCCAATCATGATGTCCGCTCGTTTGCATGATGTCATTGCCGAACGGTGAAGAGATATTGATGTCAGATGCTTAGTTGTTCTGCTGGATGGAAAAGGAAAGGCTCTTGCTTTGGAGCCTTGCGGAGACTTTAGAAGAAGTGCAGTCGAGGTCTGCGAGGTGGTGACTGATGGATTTCGACTAGCTGGTGGCTTTGGAACAGTTTGCAACACGCAGCCCAGAGAGGGATGCGATCTGTCGGCTGGGCGCCCCCTCAATGAGCTGATGCGCCACTTTTACTCCAACCTCCTGCTGCTGCAGCTAACGCTCTGCATTACTTACTCATTCACCGCTTCATGCCTAACATTTGCACATTTTCTCCCCTTTTTTTATTTTAGTAACTTCCTTTTTCCCTTTTTTCTCTTACTTTCCTTTGGCCTATGTCAAGGCATTTCAAAGAAATGATCCTCTCTTTTGCTGATTGCCTCTCCACTGGTTGAAAGGATAATGTGCATGGGAGGTGGGGACTGGCAGGCTTTCTCTCAGTTTCTCGTTGGCGGTTTAATGCTGCCTGTCTGCCTGGATTCTTCTCTCAGACAGGGGGACTTGTGGTGATGAAGATGCTCATCTCTCTCTCTCCTCTGGAGGGCTAAATTACAGTGTTGTGCCATTAACCAGAAGTTGTGCTCGTGACTTGGCAGCTTATTAACATTTTTCATCTGCGGGCCCTTTTTTCCATTCTTCACAATTTAGCCGGGCTTCGTATTTTTCTTGCGGTGACAAGCGGGCTATAAGTTAGAATAACTTATTTGGGTAATTCAAGTGGAATAATCACTGTTTCCCACATAGGAACAGATGAAAGCTTATAATTACAATGTGGAAGAAAGAAAAGAAGCAAAAATTTGGAGACTCCGATGAATTATGGAGATGTTTGTAATGCTTATGGTAAAAAATAGAAAGACACGGTGACCACACACATCCATAAAGGGAAAAGGAAATGTATCTCCACACACTGGCACCAAACCACACGGCGTTTGTCACGTGCACCTGTGAAAGTATGACAAAAGCCGGGGAAAGGAATCCGTGGTGGAAAACTGGCACTGCATCTGCAACCCTGTCGGATTTCTGGGACCGCATACGCATGGGTACACAGAAACAAACCCACACACACACAGTCATATAGATCCACCTGCCTCTTCCATGCCTCCTCAATCTTTCACTCTCCTTTTGTCCGCTCGCTTTGTTCGGAGGTAATGGTCCGGAATAGTTTCCAGTCATCCGGAAAGAAGAATGTACAGATCAACAAGGAGGAGAGTTAACTGCAACAGTGCTGCAATGGATTACACTTTGACCCGGAGGGCAGAGCTGTAAAAGCGGCAGAATCTCTGGTGAAGATTGAGAAGGCGTGCGCGGCTGTTTGTTGATTCAGTGAGAAGGCTATCACAGAGACTGGAGGAGCAAGTGTCAACTCTCAGCAGGACTTTCCATAAGCTGGCCACGATAACACCTTGTTCACTGAGAGTCTACGGACAACCGTCTTCAGACAAAATCGGTTATAGAAGTGGTGCAAAGAAAGATTCTGGACAAAAAACTCGTATTGTGAAACACCCAACACAAAATGTTTCCCCATTTCGATGTGACCAAGCCATGCATATTGGTAAGACTAAACCGTTCCAATTCCAATTCCTCTCACATATAGCAGGCTTTCTTATTTTTCAAATTGGATGTGTCTCTCATTGGAATAAAAAATATATAAATAAAATTATATATGTATTAGCCCACCCTTCAGATATCGCCACCATCCACCACTGTTCGTAACTCAGTCAAGGCGCTAGCGCTCATCATCCATCAGCCACTAGAGGAGATGTCGGTGTCCTATTCAGGTGTTGGAGAGACACGTCTGTTATACTTCGGAGCAGCTATGTCTGCGTCGTTTTGGGGGAAATTGTAATCTGTGATCTTACAAAAGAAATGTGTACAGAATGTTCCAATGACACACAACTTTTTATGAATTAAGCGATGCTGTTAGAGCTCTGGTGGAGCCAGCTACACGTTGTCTGGCTCCTCTTACTACTTCCTGTTATCTCCTTCATCGCAGTAACATCCGGCTGTTGATCATGTGACTGTGCGAAGAAAGTGCTTCCATTGTAGTTTAGCAAAATACGTCTCTTTCGATATGACCGAGAAACCACCTCATCGTACTGCAACGACTTTTTATCTGAAACTATAATTACCGTGTTTCCATTAAGCAAATTTATTCGCGTAAATTCAGTTTGCATAATCAACTGTTAATGGAATGCAGCTCCAATTTCGTCTCATCTTGTGTTGTATTGAAAATATTATAGAAATGTCACACTATCTAGTCGGGTTTTATTGCCAAACACCTGGACGCTCATTCATTTACAAAGCCAACAGACCTCGCATACATTTTGTCCTTCCTTGTTCAATAGTCTACCTCTAACTCACAACTCATGCAGGAATATTACACTGATAGAAGTTATCGGAGTGGCACAGCACCTGCAAACTACACAAACCGATTAACATTTGCCTCTATTGCACCTGAGTGTGAAATCATCAGAAAAATACACGTGTTTCACTCCATTAATGGGGGTACGAGTTAGCGCTATACAAACTTGTCATCAGTGGCTCTCCACGATCGAGCTAATTACTCCTCATCATATCCAGCAGGTAGTAATTACGCCTTTGTTATTTGCTATCATATTGTTGATACAATACGCAGCTCTTAGTCGGCAATTGTTCTCTGCGCTTGTGAATTGGGTAAAGGAGATTGTGCATTTAAATATGAGAGACGTGAAAAAATAAAATCAAGCCAGTGAGGAGAGGGGCGACTCTCTTAGTGTTTATCACAGATCTTTCACAGTGGAATATGCGAGCATAATATCATCATTCCAGATGCTCTATCAAGTGTTCTTGACGGCCACTGATGATCAATATGCAAATGTGTCAGCTGATGCACCAATAGAGGGAAACAAAGAGCAAACTGGCTGTTTAAATCATCACACTTTTTATATATATAAAAGCTGATTGCAGCAGTGTTTTTTTCTGAAGATGTTTGTCGTACAAAGGGATGTCAAGAGATGTACTAGCTGATTTTTGGGAGTGGAACACTCTGAGGACTCTTAGCTGATTGTGCTGTTACACCCACAATCAGGACTGGCAGAGTCTCGCACACAAACATTTTTATTTCATTTTAAAGGCTGTAGGTTTGTGTTTGTGTAGGAACAAAATTATTCTCTTCAAAGACAAACAGCATGATCCAAAACTTCATAAAAAAGTTGACAGGAATACCACATCAATGTCAAAGTGCAGTTTCTCTTCCATGATGAGTTGGACCTTCTGATGTTTGAGTTGCAATAAGTTCATGTTTTCTTACTTGTATCTAAACCTACTGACATTTAAAAACGTATGTGATTCTTACACATATGTAGCAAGACAGGATGTACAGTGTGTGTGTGTGTGTGTGTAAATGAAAAGGGAACAAAAGGAATGAAGACGTTACAAGTAAAGAGGGTAGAGGATTTCAAGTCGTAGGGTCAATGGTCCAGAGCAACGGAGAGTGTAGGGAGGTCAGAATAGTGTCAGGTGTAATAACAGAGTATCAGCAAGGACGAAAGGAAAGATTGTGCAAGACAGTAGTGAGACCAGCGATGTTGTATTGTTTAAATGTCAATCCGGAAAAGACAGGAGGCAGAACTGGACGTTTCAGAGTTCAGGATGCCGAGGTTCAGTTTGGCATTGACGAAGACGGATGGGATCGAGAATGAGTACATCAGCTCATGTTATTTGTTTTGGAGATGAAGTCAGAGAAGCCAGACCGAGATGGTTTGAACGTGTTCAGCGACGAGACAATTACAACGGTAGAAGGACGCTGAGACCGGAGCCACGGGGCAGCAGGAGGTGGAGAGGAAGACCAAAAAGGAGATTTATGGATGTGGTGAAGGAGGACATGAAGTTAGCTGGTGTGAGGCCAGAGGATGCAGAGCCTATGCTCTGCATCCTGCAGTAAATGGAGACAGATGATCCACTGTGGCGTCCCCCGAAGGGAAACTCCAAAAGAGAAGAAGATGATGACGAGTGGTCTCAAGCTAACTGTGATAAATTTCAGATGACAAGTAAGCCGAAGAAAAAAACACCATGGAAATAATACGACTAGATTTTGTAGAAAGTAACGGAGGTTATACAGTTTTCAATTGTTTTCATATTCAAAGATGCCACAAATGCCAAAAAAGTCCCAAAACACCATTTTGTAGTTTTATCTTCTTAGTATCTCATTTTCATGTGTGAAAGAAATAACAACCTGTCCAACATAACTTGCAAAGCTCAAACAAAAATCAAAGTGACTCCCTGCAGTTTTTAAAGGTTTGGATGTCAAACAATTTCTCATCATGTTTTTGCCTCCAGCCTCATTTTTTTTATTATTATTTTTTTTTACACTGTGTTGCCAAGAAACAAACAAAAAAACTCGGGTGCTGCCGAGAGAGAGAGAGCGATAGAAAGGAAGCTAGGTGTTTGTGCTGAAGCCTGGTTAAAAGGTAGGAGAAAATTAAAGCATGTCAACAGCTATTTTAACTCAAGGTCATCAGAGAATGAAGTCTACCTTGTTGTCATGGAGATAACTGAACTGTCATCAAACTGTTGTCTAGATTTAAACACCGTTTTGTTGTATTTTTGTGAGGGTAGAGATGTTTTCCTTGCCGCCTTAATCTCTCAGTATTACATTATTGATGACTGTCTGATTTTCTGTCTTCTGAGCTCGGTATATGTATTCTTTATTTCCATGTTCACCAATCATATAGCTATATACTTCTCATTTTGGAACTTCCAGTTCCCCTAATGAACTCGGGTAACTTTCATAAACTGTAAAAAAAAATGTCTATTCATTAAGGGAACAATAGGCAGGAGACTATAACTGAGCCCTGCAGCTGAGATTATTAGTGAGGGAGTGTTATCTAATGTTTTTTATAGGTCATAATTGCACATTAAGAAGAAGCAGCACACTAAACATGCACTTGGTGTTTTAGGTCAATTATGAACATTAAATAACACCGTTAAATGTCTCTGAAGTTTAAAAATGTGAAATAATTGTCTTTCTCTTTCTCTCTTCATTCAACCTGTACATCTGGTGTCAAATCATACTGTAGCAATTAAATCTTAGACACTTTAAAGAAAGCTATTAAAAACAAATAGTAAACTTGGGTGGTTGAACGGCAAGTCGGTTCATATGTGGTATCCAAGGGCAGGAGAGGTGTCAAAAACTGTCGCCATGTGAACCAACATTGTAAACTTGAAAGTGCTCGACAGCCACAGAAATCTATATTTATGAACGTTTTTAATTAAAAACGCAAAATTGGGTTTTATGGTATTATGCTGACCACTATATCACCATCGCTGCTGAATTTTGTGCGAAACTTTTCCGCCATATAAACACAGTAGAGAGAGAAATGTCAAACACTCAAGATCCTTTGTTCATTTACTGAGAAAGTTCTGCGATGGCCAGGAATCAGTCTACAAAAATAACTTCTTTCTTCAACAAATATGGATATTTAATTTTAAAAAATGGTAATAATCCAGATTTATTACTTACCAATCAACTTTTTAAGACATTCCATCGCTGATTGCACCCCATCCCCATCCCAGTGTCATCTGCCAAAGCAGGTAGGAGAGATTTCTATGAGGTGTGTACGAAAAGGTGTGCTGTGAGGAAAAAGAAGGGAGTGAAATGGGGATTCTCTTCCCCAGTAAAGCCTTGGGAGACGAGACCAAAACTGCAATGCATGAGGCAACAAAAGAAGTTAACAGTGCAGAATGTTGAGCGCTCACACCATTTGTTATTTCTTTTTTCCTCAAGGATTTTCTCAGATTAACCCGCTTCAAAGTGTATTCTATTTCCAAAAAGTGAAAGAGTCAGACGTGAACAGAAGCTTGAAAAAAATAAATCTTTTTTTGTTATCCGGTGATACCTGAGAACTCTGCCTGGGCTTTGCTTTGTCATGCTTTGTGCGTGCTGTATCAAATGATCTCACTCAAATCATATTTGTTGAGGTACGTTTGCTGTAAAAACGTTGCCGGTGAAAATGAGATATGACAGTTTGACGATGTATAAAATGACACAGAGGTGCCGAGTCAGGATGCTTCATGAAAGCCAAGAAATTCCCTTAAAGCGGCAGTATTATGTTTTCTAAGTAACTATGTTAACTTCAGTTCTTAAGAATGATATGAAGATATACATATGTGTTTAACATGACTTAAAAGAAATCTGTCTTGAAATAGTGTCTTTGTCTCTTTAAAAATTCCAGCTCTTTCTGAAACTGCGCCATCAGGAAGTCATTGCAACATCGCTCCTCTATTAACCCTTCAATAATGCTGTGGACGTATTATCACCTCCGCTGAGCTGCAGTTCTGTCAGGTGTTTTCTGATTGCTGCTGGCTAGTCTGAAGGAGCTGAGTGGGAGGGTTGAGGCAGAAGCTGGGAAGCTTGGAAAATGCAGCTCCGAAGAGGACCGCCGGCCTCGAAGGTGGAGATAAGTTCAACCAGATGTTTTTCACTGAATGGTTGCCACGGGAGATTAAAGGATTTCTCAAATATGCATGAAAGAATCAAGGCAACACTCCGGGTATGGTTATGATGAGGGAATAAAATTATAACACGATAAAATGTTCAAAAAAAGTTGATTTTTACATAATCCTACCTTGTTAAGTGCAAAAAAAAAAAAACAAACCAAAAAAAAAAACTGTTTCCAAGGTTTAAAGTCTTTAAAGTAGCAAAGTGCTGGTTTAAAAACAGTATTTAACTATTTTTTAACAGTATTTTTTTATCACAAAACAGGGATCTCTCCCACCAGACTCTCCCTACAGTAGGTCTGCAGTAACCTTATGTCATCATAAAAGCATTTAATCACATTCTGCCTACGAGGGATTCGCAAACCTCTCCTTTCAGTCGGCTAAAAGTTGAAACGGCTTCCCAATCCGCAGGATCTGATTCTCTCCGACCGTTTCACATTAACCAGTTGTTGGAGTGTTTTCCTTCCAAATGATGCAAACAGCATCCAAACCCATGCAAGATTACAGATTACAGCTTTCCCCTAGATTAAAGGGGCTAGCGAGCGCAGGCAGCGCGGCCGCGATCAATCAGTTGTCGTGATTGTGCTTCTTTTGTACTAATGCGTTTGCGGTGAACGCTCCTCTTGAGTCCTCTTTTTGTATCTGTATTGTCCTCTCCGTGCTGATGCTATCAAACACAACAAATGCGTCCACCTGTTATATTTCCTTTCGGGGCTTTCATCTGTGTGCTCGCCGTTATCTGAGGGGGAGAGCGCGGACGGGGACCCGGGTGACATTTATCGCCGTGTTGGTAAGTGAGCAAATGTCTGGGTAACACGCGGTCCTTTTCTTTTTATCTCTTGAGGGCGGGTGAGATGCACTTTGTGTTAGAGCAGCATAAAGATGAGGATAGTTATAGGAGGTGGAATGCTGCTATCTCACTGTGTGTTTCTACAGCCGTTGAGAAACATTACAGGGCCTCGTAAAAGGATTCAGTTTTTAATCTGTGTTTCCCCATTGCAACTAGAGATGCACCAATGCAATATTGATATCTGTATCGGTCTTGAAATTGAAAAGAATTTCAGATCGGGTAGCGGTGACAATGTGCTCGATCTATTAGGCAACAATATATATAAAAATAAGGTTAATAATAATAGTGTACTGTAGAGACTGTAAAAGACTATAAAAGTGCAGTAATTAAAAATAGGTGTATTAGACTCACAATCCAAGGGACTCATGAGTAATCAATTTAGTCTCTTCAGCTTTTATGAAGAATTATAATAATAAACTTTGGGGGTTTTAAGGTGAAATGGAAAAGTCACAATTAAATGGGCAGTTTTATGTAATAACTTTTTTTGAGCCTGACTTCATCTTATGATGCTGTTCCTTCATCAAAAACATACCTGGAGTATTGCTTTGATTCTATTATGTACGTTTGCGAAATCCTTCAGTCTCCCACGGCAACCATTGAACTGTTCAAAACGCCTGGTTGGACCGAGCACCATCTTAAATGACCCAGCTCCTCCAACAGTTTTTGAACTTCAGCCTCACAGAGCAGTCCATTCGGCTCCTTCAGACTAGCCAGCACCAATTAGCAAACAGGTGGAACTGCACATCCGCTGAGCTCATTACACAAGCTACTTCTCTGTTCCAGCCTGATTAAAAACGTTGTTAAAGGGTTAATAGAGGATGACTTCCTGTGGCGGACGTTGTGATGGCTTCCTGAGGCAGAGTTTCAGAAAGAGCAGAAGTTTTTAAAGAGACAGATGCCCAATGTCAAGGCGTTAAATTTCAAAGTGAAATTTCTTTCAAGTCATATTTGACATTAATAGCATTTTCTTAATAGACGTTAAGATAGTTACTTGATTATGCTATAAAATGACACTATGTGCCAAGAAAACTCCCAACACTGCCTTTTTAAAACAGATTTAAGGGGTATGAATACTTTGGTTTTCCATTTGCTAAATTCAGTTTTGGCCCCGAAATGATCCAAATCTAACTCATCAGCCCTGGACTAAAGCCCCATTGTTGAGATTGACTCATTTCGACAGTTGACCTTAAGGGCATTAAATAGCATGTGATTAAATTCCTGCAGACAAAACTTCTGGAAGTGCTTTGGAATCTCCAGATAAGAGCTGCTGCGGTTTGCAGAACGTGCTGTCAGGCACGGTTAGCCCCTTTTCTGAGGACTGAAAGTGGGCAAGTCTGCTCCTTTGTGTGGGTTTCTTTCTGCGCTCTTCTGGTGCCCCATTTATCACTGGGGCTTCCTGCTTCGCCCCTTAAGCAGCTCCAGGACTCGAACAGAGCGGGGAACATCTGTCCGTCCGTCAAAAGTCCTCCCCAGTAAGTGCGACGCACCGCCACCGAGCGCACGAGAGACAGCCTGGCTTCGACGGGCTGGCTTTAAATTACTCTGTTTAAAAGTTCTGATGTGGTGGGGGAGACTTCGAGGCAAATGGGTTTCATCAAAGCACTTCAATGAAAAACAAAAGTGGAACAGTATGTGTTTAACTTTGACAGAGATCAGAGAAGTGTATGTATCTTGTTTAAAGCTCTCGTGTGTCACTCTAGGCTTTCTTTCATCTCGCTTTTTTTAACTAAAGGTATCAAGTCGGTGACAAGATGCTTGAGTAATGGAGCGCAAGAGCTTCTTTTTCTTTTAAATTTTTTTAAACAACGCCTTCTTTCTGGCCGAGGCAACAGGCGGTCTGATGTACCGTCCGTGTCAGAGGAGTCATCTGCGAGCAAACAAGCAAATTACATACGCTCATTTCGGCCGACATCTGATTTAATGAAATAAGACGGGAGAATAAAAAAAAAAACCTCAGCAATTTAAGGCCGAGAAAAAAGCGCCATCTGTCTGCGTGTTGGAAGCGAACGTATTGACGGGGCTGTGGCTGACAAGCGGCTAAAATGCTAATGTCCGCTGAAATGTCATCAGTCAAATCGGCGCCTTCATCTTCTGCTCCTAGTGGCGTCCAACGGGAGATTTCTTTCAAGCCGGCATTGATTGACGGGGGAGGGATTGATGTGGTCTTCTGCCTGTGCTTGTCTGTCCGGCTTTGAACAGATGAAGACAAAGTCTCTATTTGACTGTTTGTGCATTCCGCTGGATTCCCTTTGTCCGACCAAACATCAGTCATTCTCGGCATCGCTGTTGGCTGCTCAGACGTTAAAAACGCAGAGCCACGGAAAAGCCTTCATATCTCTAGGGTGCTTTCGCATTTTGTCACATCACAACTACAAGCTGTTACATCTTACTTTGGGATTTGGTGTGATAGAACAAGAAAATATTGCGCATCATTTTGAAGCAGAAGTGTAGCTTCTATGTATTAGTCCCCATTTGGTCAATGCTGTGTCTTTTAAAAAGATTTTTGGAGAACATCTCAGACAATATCATTCAAACATCTGTGAAGATCCCTTTTTGGCCCATCCACTATGGCTCGTATGAAACCAAATAAGAGTAGTTATAAAGGCATTCAGAAAATGTGATTTTAGCAGTTCTTCTGATACAACAGAAGTGCACCAGTTGCACAAAGCTTTAAAGGGCAAATTAATGTATTTTGGCTCCAAACTATCTACTTTGTACTTTTTGAATGAGCAAAGTATCATTCTTCATTTTCCAGCAGTGTTGAAAATGAAAAAAATATAATTGACCTGACCTCATAAAAACATAGACTTAATGATTTACTTAGTTGTAAAATCTCTTTGGGTTTTAAAATGAGACTTTTTATGTAGCACATGTTTAGAAAATCTATCTTTTTGTTGTGGCTCCAGCCAAATTGTATGCTGTAGCAGTGGGAACAAAAGTGGTTGTTTGAATTTTAAAGTCACTAGAGTTTAATTAATGCCTAAAAAAACATCCATACCACACAGTGTCAAGATTTTTATTCTAAAGAACAAATTTTAAACCATGCATCATTCATATGTGCTGTTTTGTGTCAGTTTATCTGCCAAACTTCATCTAGAAACCTTGACGCGTGCCTCCCCAACATGTTGAAATAAAGAAAATGTCATGTTGTACGAAAGCGTGGGACTTTGTATTTATACCTTTACAGCATGTTACCTCATCGGTTCCCATTGGCACCGGCCGTTGACTAGCACAAAAACACAGTTGGCAAGCAGAAGGCAAGGAGGTGTAAGTACCGGGCTCCAAAAAACCAGGCAGAGCGTCTCAGAGGAGGGAGGTGTCTTGCAGGCATGTGGCTGGTCGTGATGAGAGACTGACACCTGCTCTAGAGCCAGCAGATGGCCGGGCGGGGAGGTGGCGTATAACCTTGCCAGCGAGGTGAAGGGACACTGTGTCACTATCTGCATCTGCAGCCCCTTGTCAGGATTTTGGCAGAGCGGTGGCGTTCGGCCGGCGATCAGCACAAGGAGACCCGCAGCTGAAGGGAATGAAAAATTCAAGTTGGGCAAGGGATGAGTCGAAGACCAGTCGCACACCTGATGCTGGGCAGACGGCGCGCGGGCAGTCGGTGGCGGTCTTCCAAACATGATCTGAAAGCATGAAGAGAAGTCCGAGTGAGATTGGCTTGGGCATCTGGGCAGAGTACCTGGGTGAAATCAAAGTTAGAGCTCATCAGAAAGTTCAGATTAGTTAAAGACCTGGCAGGGTGAGTAGCAATGCCAGAGAGAGAGAGAAAAAAAATAGGTGTTAATATTCTAGTTAAGTAAAGATTGAGGCCCAAACACAATAAAACATGGAGACATCCCAATGTTTAAAACATTATAAAGGTAAACAAGTCGTGACTAATACAGAGTGTGTGTCTATGGTAGGTATGAAAAATATCTGTAAAAAAAATTGTCTCTTGCGAAATCACAAATTACATATTTAGTTTGTGTTTTGGTTCTAAAGCCATAACCAGGCCTGATAGATGATCCCCAAGATTTCAGAGAAGATATTCTTAGACTGATGAGGCAAAGGTCATTGAAGGAGCCGTGAATTCTGCTCTCTAATAGAATAGCCTGAAGAAAAATGCCTTGTGACCTCGACTGCAGGAACATTTGAGTGAAACAATAATTCAAGTTCATCCACAAATCCACTTGAATGTGGATTCAAACACTTTGTTTGAATGGCTCAAACAAAGTGAAAAACTAAAGGTGTTTGTATAGTCAAATGAAAGTCAAGACTCAAATCCTGAGCACTTTGAACTACCGTGTTGCTAAAATAAGCAATGCAAAAAACCTGTATTGATTGATTGATGGATGGATTGATTGAGATATCGGCTTGACCTTAAACAGCCCCTTCAGGCTTAAACAAATCTTCCAATGTTGCTAAATCAAAGTTATCAATCATGATGGATGGGCTATAATTCCATAGAGATGTAAAAGATTCCGTTATCCCACCTTGTGGCATATTTGTGAATGAAATCCCCGAGTATGTCAGTTTCTGACAGCAATGAACTTGGACAAAAGACTATACGAATGATCTTTTGACCGTCACTGATCAACCATCTGCCCCGGGTCCATCCTCAGGGCCTTGTCACCTTGCAGAGCTAAACAGTAGATCAATGGACGGATAATGTCCCCCTTTGTTTCTCAGAGGACTCCTACTGTGATCAAAGCAGCAGGAGCATCCACCGATAAAATGCGGACAAACCTGCAAGTCTTTTCTCTCTTGCTCTCTGTTGCTCTGTCACTCCCATCCGCCGTCGACTCCCGCCGGCAGCTGACATGCTGTTGCTAACCAGCTCACAGGCAGCTTCACTGATCAATATTTGAGCAGCTCAGCTCCCCATCCTTGTCATCGGGGTCCCCGTCGCTTTCTCTGGAACTAGATCCAGGACATGCTGGGCTGTTTGAGACCTGCTAACCAAGGCAATCTTCTTCTAGCAACTTCCACTTCTCTTAACTAATAATAGATGAACTTGTGAATATGCTGGCAAATATAAGCATGCAATTTCAAGGGAGGAAGACTGTAGCGCTCCTTCACGGGGAAGGAGCGCTACAGTGAGAGATGCGATTGGTAACGTGGGTGTGATTTTATAAAGTGACAAGACCAACATGACAATTGATCATTTTCTACGATCCCAAGTGAGTTAGGAAGTGTATTGGCAGATTGATCGAACTCTTAGGGACGGGGCAGAGCTATACAGTGTGGTAACCTGCTGGTGGTTTAGACTGTGCAAAACTACAAACACAACAAAGCAGGAGTACAACAAAACTGGACCAGTAGACAATATGGCAGATTTCAAAAACTGCAGTGAAACATTAAGTTGGTAAAAACGTGATCCTTCTTCTATGATTTAGGGTCTGGACCCTTTGGCTCTTGAGAAACGATTGCTTCCTGGAGGTGTTTAAAATTTGACGCAGTTGCTAACGTTTGGCCGTGATGTATTGCGCCAGTTAGATTTTATGAAGCTTAATGGAAATTGCCTGTGCTGTAGACAACCATTCAGGATTTTGAAATAAATAAACAACAACAAAAACAATCGAAATAAAAATCGAGCAAAATTGCACAGGAAATGCTGGGTTAATTAAACATCAAAGTTTGTGGACCAAAAATGCGAACTAAAAACCTTGGTCTCGGTTATATCGAAGTGATCTCTTGTCTGGTACGAAGGCATATTTGAATTCAAGCGAACCAAAGACCGCTCCAAAAGCAGGAAGCGCACTACGGCGAAGGGATTCTGGGTCGACACAACCACAAATGAATGCGAGAGTCTAGCATTACAAAAAGAAGTGACTCGTGGTCTTTTACCAGAGACAAAAGACAAATCCTGCAACAGCTCAGGTCTTATGCTACACTATTTTTGTTTAACTTTTGTAAAGAAGGACGTTGCGCTGGCCTTCTTGGTGTTTTTTTGTGTTGCTTCCTTCAGTAGTTCGTGGTGCAGCGCCACGATGGGCGAGGGGGTGAACAGGCTTCGCAGTTAGTTTGGATCATTTGACACAGTTCAGTGTGAAAACAAACCGCACCAGCTGAAAATGTAACAAACGTTGCAATTTTGGTTCCCAGTCAAATCAAGTGTACTGGACTATCAGGAGTTAAAACAGCCTCAGCAGAACCCCTCACTTTCTTGTACAACAAAGCCAAACAACTGAAGCACACACAGACTTAAGACAAAGACAATGCGAACAAGGAATATTGTTACTATTCCATTTGAAAAAGAAATCCTTATTTATTTGCAACCGATAGTGAAGTTCATATAAAATTATTACTTAAAACTTTGCCCCTGTCTGGTTCTGTTGTTTTTTTTTCTTTTTCACTGTTATTGTATTTGATACTTCCTTCTGCCACACACAGCATAAAAGGCTTCCCGCCTTTTTGTTCCATCACCACTCATCGCTCCGCGCTGTGTGTTTGTGTTCGCGGGACTCCACAGAAATTTCAGATTCAATTTCAGATTCCTGGTCCGCGGTCTTGATTCGTCGAGTCTCCTTCACCCCTCCTGACACTCCTGTAGATTTATTTCATTCACTGTTTCCTTGGCAACTCTTTCTGAGAGCCCAGCAAGGTTCCAGCAGGAGACAGAGTGCAGCAGCGAAGTCATTATTTACTGCAGGGCTCAAGCTCTGATATTCATCGGCATGCTTTTACAGCATCATCGCCTTCCTTCCATGCCTATTTCCACCCCTCCAATCATAATGTACATAATTGCGGTCTCCATGGCGATGTTGATCTGGTTACTGGGCTGACCGTTTTAGAACAAGAGCGATTATCTTTAATGAAAAACAAGGAGATAATTCATTTATTGTTTGACTGTTTGTGGAAACGCAAGAAAAGCAAATGCCAACATCCAAAAAAGGTACATCTCTTGATTTTTTTTTTTTTTTTTTTGCATTTTTTAAATTTTATTTCAAAACACGTACTTCAAAACTAATTAGTAGAGTTATTTTACCTGATAATCGCCGTTTTGTGGTTCAGTTGCCCCACAATGAGGCATTGCAGGCACCAAGGCCACCTTCCACTGGGTTATAAATCTAAATTTGAAAAGTGTGAAATTCAATAAGCTGGGTCCTTAATTACCGCCCGTGTTCACTTTTTCCCCGCTCATCCATGACCACAAACTCAACGCGGCTGCTCGGAGTGACTGCAGGAACGAAACGGGGAACGAATGGAGTTCACCTTGTTCCAAAGCAATACATCACCGGCTGTCAAACACCGTTTGAACGTTCCATAAGCGGCTTTGGGAAAACACCCCCTGAACTTGGTTTAACAATTAGAGCCTGTAAGACAAACCGGCATTCTGCTGAGACATTTCTGCAACGAAACATTAAAAGCAGAAAAAATAGGAATGTGCTTGGAATCTTATCCCAAGGTTTTTCTGTAGAGGCCCAATGCTTTGGGTCGCATTTGGATTTGCATTTGAAATGAGACGAAACTGACATACAAGTAACTTTTCAGCAAGATATGGGAGTTAGCTGTAAGTAAATAATTCCTTAGTATGGAGTAGAAAGTAATAGTTCCATTGGCAGATTATTTCACTTCATAACAAGACATTTCTCCTAGAGATGGAAGTATTAACCTAAAAGAACAAGCTCCTATATCTTTCTGAAAAGTTCAAACATGCTAAATAAGAAGTACTTGGTAAGATTTTGTGTTTTTGCAGTATCTGTATATAAAAACAATTTCACCCACTGTTAACTTCTGCCTGCAGAACAAACTTTGTTTAGTTAACTTTTACTTTCTCCAGATTGAACAGCTCTCTTTCTCTCTTGTTCCGCCAGGGAGAAAAATCTGAGCGTAACCTTGGTAACCACAAGGACGCAGAAGCAGGTTACGGGCAAAACCCGCACAACTTGGTCTTTTAAGCTTTTGTTCGATACCTTAAAATGTAATCAGTCATTTCAGAGCCATTTTTCAACTGGGCTCTTTCCCCAGGGAGGCATGGACTTGAAGTTACCATAAGACAAAAAAAAAACCTACAAAGAATTTAACAAAAGGAAAAATGTAAGGTTAAAAAGTGCATAACTGTATTCTTCTGACTTTTTCTAAAACACAGAAAACTGTGACAAAAAAAAAATCCAACTTTTTGGATTTTTTTTTTGTTTGATTTTGTTGATTTGAGTTGCTTGCATATGTTGCTGGAGTGATTTTTGAAAACCCAGCTTCTTGAAAACCTGTCTATTTGTATAAACTATGGAGCATACAATAGCAGCATTGAGCCCCACTAAGTTGACCATGTGTACTTTTCACATACAAGCACAAAACTTTGAAATTTGCGCAAGTTTCAAAATGTAAAAAAAAAAGCTCTCTGATTTTCAAATATCCTTGAGAACAAACGAGGAGAAAAGAAAGCCTGGAGCAACTGCTAACAAGCATCACTGCTGACCACATTGGATTATTTATTCACACTTTTACTTATGTGAGCTGCATGAAAGTCTCCATTCAGCCACCCCAAAACAAAGAAAAAAATCTCAGTGCAAAAGCGTCATCCAGATGAACCCTCAAGGTTACCTTCAGTCTTGTTTTCTCGTGTCTCTTTCCACATTGTTTAAACTGAAAAACAATAAAAAACGGTTATTTCTCGGGCCAGCCGTCAACCTCCTTTCCCCCCTCCCGTCTTTCTTCTCTTTAATGACGGGTCATGTCGCCTTTCTGTCGTCACACATAAATGGATCACCTTGAAATAAAAGCATTTTGCCTGTCAAAGCGACGCAACTTGGAAACACAGACCCGGCCCAGACGGACACGCCGGCGTTGGCGCGTCCTTCGCCGACCTTCAGGGTAGGGGGGAGGATGGTTGAGGGGTGCCTCGCGCCCGAATGCGGCCTCCGTCGCCGAAACGGTGGCAATTAACGTCTGGAGCCGAGCGGAGAGGTGATCCTGAACGAAACGGAGCGAGATAACTACTGCATGGGGGAGCCAGAAGGTCAGGGATAATTAGGAGCCTTTGTGGCCCCATTCTCTAGAGGCTCAGAAGGGGTGGAGGCCTACAGATGGGCCCTCTGCTTTTAGACACTTTTGTTTTTGATTCGATCAAATCAAAGCCCCACCCTCAAACACCTAAGGGATGCCCCAACCCTCAACCCATGAAAATGGAAACATACACGCAAGCGCAGGTGTATTTGAAAAAAAAGAAAAGAATCTCTCTCTGACTGGTTATTGCTTCCTAAGTGTGGGTTTTCAATGTTTTCGGCGCTCTGACCAGGCCAGCCTCTCTGCCGGGTTTTGCTCATTCAGAACACATCGCTGTCATGAATGTCACGGAGTTGTGCCGGCTGATTTAACTTTGTGCGTGCCGCCACCGGTGCTTGACTTTTAACATCCAAATGTCAGTTGTGTCACCTGCGCTCACATTCAAGCCTTTAGCTCGGCTTCTTCCAGTGACCTCAGAGGGGGGAAGAAATCAATTAGAGGAAGAATGATTCGCTTGACCTCATGCGGGGAACACGGCCTAAAAACAACCGAGGCGTCGGAGAACAGCAGCTCCGGCTTATTGCGCAAAAAAAAAAAGAACTACTGCTGCGGTATCTATCAGAGAGGGAATTATATAAAAGGTTATGCATTGTTAGGACAATCATTTTGGAAGGGGCAATGTCGTGTAAAATCAACTTTTTTGAGCTTCACATCCTATCATAATGTTATTCCTTCATCAGAAACATACTTGGGAGTGTTTCCTTGATTCTTTCACGCATGTCTGAGAAATCCTTTAAATCCATGGCAACCAGTGGCTGTGCAAAACATCCGGGTGGAGCTTGCTCCAACTTTGACGACGAAACTCCTCCTTAGAACTGCAGCCTCCAGGCTTCTGAGCTTCCGCTTCACAGAGCGACTCCCCCACTCAGCTCCTTCAGACTAGCCAACAGCAATTAGCAAGCTCATTTTATTCTGGTAAAAACATTCTGAAAGGGTTAATAAAGGAGCCATGTTGTGACAACTTCCTGAGGGCAGAGTTTCAGAAAGAGCAGGAGTTTCTTAAGGAGACGGAGGCCCTCTAAGAAACTTAAACAAGGCATTAAGTTACATAATCAAATTTCTTTTGAGTCTAGTTGATGTATGCAGCATGTTTAGAACAACTGAAGGTAACAGTGACTTGATTGTGATATAAAATGGTTCTATGCCTGGGAAAGCATACAATAGCCGCCCCTTTAAAGCTTTTGTGATGCAATCCCTTATTCACCCTAGTTCTCAGTCTGTCTGTCTGTCATCTGATGGCGTTGTGAATACCTCATTAGGGTCAGCGACCCTTCAGTTTGCTCACATTCTCTCCCTGCTTTCATCTAGCAATCATAAAGTTTGCAGTTAGTTCTGCGGAGGTGAAATGATTTCTGAGAAAGCGGAGTTCTGAGAAGGAGAAACAAACATCCCTTGCTGCCGGAACCCAAACATCTTCCTGTGTGTGTGTGTGTGTGTGTGTCTGTGCATGTTTTTCTTTTCAGGCCTATGTGGTGGGAAATGTAAATGATAAACAAACGTATTATGACAGAAGGTCAACATTGGACTGCGGCGCTGACAGGCGAGGCAGTAGGAAGAAATTACTTCTGATTGATATTTTGCCTCTTGTCAGCAGAGCAATTTCAATCTAAGCAGACGAACAGGAATGAGAATTCTCCCCACAGAGATACTGTGTTTCACTTCACTGCTATGTAAATAACCTGTGTGTGTGTGTAACATTTTAATGAAGGGATGTTGGCTAGCTAAGACTAAGTGGATGGTCTTGAGTAAACCGTGCAGGTCACTTGTAGCAAACATTTTTTTGCATGATAGATGGTGTGTAATTGCTAAGCTTTGTTTAATCTGGAGCTTAGCGTTCGGCATGCTAATTCAGCATCATGCCTGGCATGTAAATATCAGCTAAATGTCACGTTCATTAAGGGGCGTCTGGATGCGGGACGGCCCTCCGTAGTGGATGCAGATGACTGCACATAACACTGCCTCGGGTGGGGTGGCGGAGTATGGAGGGGGACAGGGGTTTTCCCCCCCAGCGACTACATCCGTCTGCATTTGGGTGTGACTGTATGTCTGTCCAAGTATGTCTGAGCTGGCTGTCTCCATCACGCAGCTGCTTTTCCCCTCGGCGCCTGACGAATGGCGGACTCGAACGTTGGCTTCGGTGGGAAATGTCAGTTGTCTGTTTTCCCTGGATGTGACATGTCACTCTGACGGGAGAGAGTCTGCTCTGTTTTTCTCGTCGCCTGTCCGTTTGGATGTTTGATGGAGCTCATATGTTCGTGGTCCAGGGAAAGCCACTTCCGAAACTCGTAGATCGTCCCCGCCGCTCACGGAACGCCGCGTCAGCGCCGATCGTTGACTGTTTCTTCTACGTTGTTTCTTCTTGTGCATCGTGTTACAAAAAATGTATTCATACCTCCTAAAGCACTCAGATTCTATGCACTGCAAATCTAGAGCAAGCTTCCAGAAAACTGCAAATCGGCCACAAAACACTGAGTTCCTTTAAATCGAGACTAAAAACTCACCAGGGTAGAGCAGCTTTTGAACCATAATAAATTAAACATTGATCAATATATTTGATAGTAATGATGATTTTTAACATTTGCACTTCACAAATGAAATGTCTGTCACTAGTTTACACAACTGTTGGCACTAATGATGTCTTTATGAATCTCTTTTAACTGCCTTATTGCTGAAATGTGCTATAAAATTAACTTTCTTATTTGTATGGCACAACTATCCCCACTCAGGCCCTTCAGACTAGCCAGCAGCAGTTAGCAAATAACTGGCAGAAGTGCAAATCTGCTGAGCTACTTGTCAGTTCAACGCCAATAGAAACATTGTCAAAGGGTTAATAGAGGAGCCATGTTGTGAAGACTTCCTGAAAGCAGAGTTTCAGAATGAGCTGGTTTTTAAAGAGACAGAGGCCCAATTTCAAGGCGTTAAATTATGAAGTCAAATTTTTTTGAGGCATATTTGATTCATGTTGCATTTTTATAACAACTAAAAGTAACATAGTTACTCGATTGTGCTATAAAATATCTTTATGAGCTTGGAAAACACGTTTCTTCCCCTTTACATGTTAGTTCATTGATGTTCTGCAACAAACATCAAAGGGCAATTAGTTGCCATGGATTTTGAAGGTTATTTACAGGGGTTTGGGACACCTGGTTTAGATTTTGCTGGATGAAAAATGTCAAAACAAATGATAATCAAATCAGTAAAGCAAAGGATTCCTGTTGTACAACTACTTTTGCTAGGCGTTTTTTGCATTTACATCGAACGTGTTGTCTCAGCTCCACCAAACAACAAAACAACAGGTTGAGCTCAGTTTAATATACACACACACACCTCAGATGTGGAAGCAGTACATCCACCAGAAGGTCAGCCAAATTGTCTATGTCCTCCTACTTCCTGTTCCCATCATCATCTATTCCGGGGCTCACTAATCTCCCTCCGGTGAGGAAGAAGCTCCCCATGGCGTCCTGCTGCTCCCAACTGGCAACGCTGCAGCTCTGGCCTTTTCCTCCTCAGGGAAGCGCAGAGAGCAACGTGGAGTGTGCATCTGTGTGTGTGCGCGTCTGACAATTATCTGGAGGTGTAGACATGGGTGCCGCCCTGATAATTAGCTAAATAGGACTCTAATCGTGGACCAGGCCATCTGTCCAAAGGGGGCGGAGCACAGAAAAGGTCTCACGCGTTTTTAATGAGGCTTAATATTCACACAGGGCTCATTATGTGACCCAGACTCCTGGTTTTTGGCTCGCCTTTAGTCAGATGTATCACCCGTCTTGCTTATTTATTAATGCTTTTCCCAGCATGCCCTATTTCTCTTGATTCCCTCCATGTTTTGTGATGTAGAGCAGCAGAAACACGAGTGTAATTTATGAGAGGTCAGATTTATTTTTGTCAAAACTATCTGTAACTTATGATGGCATATTGGCACCATTGTAGATAAAAAGGAGTACATTTCTGCCAAAAAAGTGACATTTTGAGTTTAATTTCAGGAAATAAAAAAAATTAAATAAACGTGGAAATTCCTACATTTCAAAAGTTGAAATTTGCGAGGAAAAACTCATACATTTTTTAGGTTGGAAAAGAACTTGGCATTTTTCTGGCTTAGAAAGGTTGACCAATTTTTTAAAGAGTTTTTCAACTCAGAAAAGATTAATCTCAAATATTTGAAAATCTTTCAAGCATGTTTTCAGTGTTTTGCACAGTAGGACGGTTGCCACGGGAGATTCAAGAATTTCTCAAAAATGTACGACAGAATGAAAGTGAACACACTGCATGTAACATAATGTGAAGCTCAAAAAAGTCAGTTTTAAATAATACTGTCTCTTTAAAAAGTTGTCTCACTCTTCTGTCATGCAACAGTTACGTTCTCAGGAATGAGAACGTGGATTTCCTTTCATAAATTTTTTAAAATTGGAACAAATTATATAATAAAATTAATTATTTTATCATGTAAAGTGTTATAATTGTACTAAGGTTCTAAGGTTACATTATGTGTTTAACTGTTTTTGTCATAATTTTTGTATGACGTGGACCTCAAGAAGAGCAGCCATTGTCATGGCGATGGCTGATGGGGATACAAATAAGCAAACGAACAGCAGTAGATTAGAGGTGGTTAACCATCATGGTCCAAAACCCAAAACAGAACGAGATGCAACTACAAACCAAACATTTCTACAAAAGGTTCAACATTAGCAAAAAAAAGGGATAAAAAATAAAATAACTGAAGGATGGAAAACAAATTTCAACCCAGCTGCAGTGAGCCAGTGAGAGCAGGTCTAATGGAAATGGTGAATGGAAGTTCAAGGAGGCTTATCTGATAATTGCAAACCTCAGAGTTTGCTGCTCTAAAATGGGGAGGAACAAGACATTTTGCTAAACCAAAGCTGAGGTTATCTTGCCTTTTTCTTGATACAATATTTTCTTTTTCACCAAAGGCCTTTTCAACGTCACGCCATCGTCTCTGTGGGCCTCCCACGCCGCGACTCGTAATCGGAAAGCTTCTGCGCTTTTGGCGAAACGTTACCAGACGTCGAGAATTATAGCTGTGTCAACAAAAAGACATTTTAAATATATATATACAAAAATAAACTAAACAGCAGAAAAACAGATAAAATGAATTATGAAGTTTCTAAACATAATTGTCCTAAAAAGGCTAGTTAAACCAGACTGAAGACTTTAGTCATCTAGTTTTTGGACGGAAGAGAGAGAAGAGGAAGACAGTAAATCGTACAAGTGGAAATTATTGTGCTCATCTTAGTTCATCATGTGATTAATTGATTGATTGCTTATTGCAACAGGCTTAGTTTTGAATTGTATAATTCTCATTGTATACCACTTTGTGTTGGTCTCTCACTTTAAATTCCAACAAAACATATTCATGTTTGTAGTTGTAATGTGACAAAACATGGACAATTTCTAGGGGTATGAATACTTTCATGAGCCACTGTGTGTATAAAATATATATATATATATATGTTTTCATTTTTCTATTTTTTATTTTGTAAATAGCTGCAGTGTTAGATGACGGACCGCCGAGCGATCAGAAGGTCACCGCGCCGCAATCAAGTTGAAATATTTGGGAAAAGTATTTGAAGCCAAAGTTTCCGGTGTCTTTTTTTTTTTTTTTCTCTTCCTCTTTCCGCTTCGCGGCACAAATACTCCATACGAGCTCCAATGTCAGACGCAGGCTGAATATCCAGAGGACCAAACGTCTGCAAGTCCTTACATCGATGGCTGCCACGTTTTCTTCACTCGTCTGTCTGAGCACACAGGGCAGCGTATCGACCGGGCACATCGAGGCGGGTCACGGGCCAGCCATTAGCGAACACCGGGCTGGAGCACAACACCAGGAAACGGGGTGGGTGAGCGCCGGCTGCTGGCTTTTTTTTTTCCTTTTTAATAAAAGACCATGGAGTTGTCATTTTTAACCACTGCCGGACAGGACTTGTCTATTGATTTCATTCTTCAGCTGGAAATATTGATAGGCTCTGTGCTCCATGTCGAGGAAAATCAATGACGAGATGCACAAAAAAAGAAAGCAGAAGAAGGAGAGATAGAAAATACAGATGGGTGTGAAAATAAATAGAGGTGGGGGTAGAGGGGGATGTTGCTTATAGCAACCAGGGGCGTTTCACTGGACAGAGAGTTCAAGGAGAAGAAGCTGGAGCGGCCAGGGTGTCATTTCCACACCAAATATGGAGGAGCAGAGGAAGAGAAGTGAGAAGACTTGAAAGAAATAAGATTTCGTAATTTAACATCTTCAAATTGGACCTCTGTCTCTTTAAGAAACTCCTGCTCTTTCTGAAACTCTGCCTTCAGGAAGTCATCGCAAAATGGTTCCTCTATTAACACTAACAACATTTTTACCAGCGTTGCACTGAGAAGTAGCTCCTATAAAGAAATCAGTCGACGTGCAGTACCACCAGGTGTTTGCTAATTGCTGCTGGCTAGTCTGAAGGAGCTGAGTGGGGGAGTCACCATGTCATGCTCTGTGAGGAGGAAGCTCAAGAGCTCTGAGGAAGAGCTCAACTAGTAAGAACTATCACCGTGCGGGTGTGATAAGTGGCAGTGAGTGTTTTAGTAAAGCCTAATATTGAGCCAACAGTCTTTCCAGAATTGTTTTAAATCAGCCATATTTTTTTGCAATTTTTTTTTTTTTCTTTTAGAATTAATGCCTTTTTTATATATTGCCTTCTGTGTCAGTCTTTGTCAGTGGTTACACCAGACTACTTTTCGGCTATGCCACTTCAAGACTCTCTCCTGGTGCTCAATGACAGTGCACATTGGCTTATGGTCACAAACAAATAGATTATAATTATCTGTGTCCGATACTGAAAGTTGCTTGACAATCAAAAATATTAAATTGGCACAAAAAAAGGGAAAACTAATCTGTAAAATGGGTAAAATACAGTTTTATATCACTGCAGAGGATAAATACATACAGACAGAAAAACTAAGGAGAAATTTTTAAAGTAAAAGGGAGAATAAGGACAGTGAAACAAAAATAATCTCTTAATATTATTTCATTTATAACAGGGGGGAAATGCCTTGTTGTAAGTGATGTGATTTATCAATGGAACGAGAACTTTTTCTTCAATATTAAGGGATTATTGACTTAAACTCCTACATCTTGCTGAAAAGTTACTTGTAAGTTATTATACGTGGAAGAAGACAAAACTAAGACATTTGCACTAAAAACCTTTATAAAAACACTTGGTAAGAAGTTGTGTGAAAAGTGAACAATCAAACAAGAGAGGAGGGATTAGGAAGAAGAACAAAAGGGAAGACTAAATCAAAAGCGCTAACAGGGACCGATGATATTTGCACACCTGGGCAGTTTAAAATGCAGTGTGTGTTCTCACATGAGACCCTCGGGGCCCTCCGATGTCCCCGCAGAGAGAACTCTGAACACACACGCACGCAGAGGAGTCCCCGGCCTTCAGAGCATCAACGTCGGGCCGTCCACGGCTAATTACCCCTCAGAGACATGAAGGGAATCACTCTACTGCGTCTCACACACACGCAGATTAACCCTATTCCCTTCTGCGTCTGGTGACAGAAGGACTCCATAATGAATCCGGAAAGTTTCATAAAGCATCTCTCGGCTTTCCGTCTGCCTCCCCGATTTTGTTTGTAAGCAGAAAAAGAAAAGCACAGTTTTTTTTTATTTTTTCAGTCGGACAATCCATAACAGCAGCCTGTTTGGATTGACCCGGGCCGCATTGTTCAGATTCAAACATTTTTGTGCGCCGAGTCATTCCGCCGTCTCATTTCTATGCCTCCTGTGCCAGTCTTTGTCTGATTTGATAACTCTGAGAGAACTGAAGTGATCAGCGTAATGGCCCCTTTGCTTAGGCTGTGTTCAATAATTGGGCACTTTTCTACTCTGCAATTTGATGAAAACCCTCATTCAGACGGCAAGATGACAGATGTTAAAACTCAATAGGTGTTGCTAAAGTTAAATGTGGATAGAAAGAGAAGAAGACTGTGCACCACCTTAACAATTTATTATTATTATTTATTTTTTGAGTGTGCAGATGTCCTAATAGTGCTATAAAATTGAGAAAAAACAGCAAATTTTGTTGTGTTTGGGGATTTACTAATTACTGTCATCACTTATTGGGAAACCAAATTGAGCAAATTAAGAAAAGTCGTTTGTTAAAACAGCCTCGGTTTTCTTCTTTTTTTTTTTTTTTTTTTCATATTGCTTTTGGAGGTAATTTTAAGATGTCTGGTGGATTAACACCACAGCTTGTGTTGCTGCATCTGACACAAGCTAATAAGTTCATATGCTACATAATGCAACATCAATGGTCCATACAAAACCATGAAAAAATATCTGCAAGAACCTGGAGTCTCAGCCACCATTATTAGTAAATTAATGAAAAATAAATCATAAAGACCTTGAAACCAAAGGCCAGTCAATGCAGAAAAAAAAACCTTGCTGGAAGATGAACGTTTCATGTGCTGCAGCTTTACTCTGTAGCCATGGTAAATATGTAAAGGAATGAGAACTGACGGGCTTGAACAGTGGTGTGCTTCACAACTATAATAGCAAAATGTCACCATGACATTGTGCATATCCCTTGTGCAATTGCGGATTTTCTCTGGGTACTCTGGCTTCCTGTCACAATCCGAACAACCTGGGTTTCACCCTGACTGTGTGGAATAAGGAGTACAAAGGATTCCTCTGTGCAATTTAGCTATAACTCTGTGTTTATATCGAAAACACAGAGTTTCTTAAAGATGCAGTATTATGTGAAATCTACGTGTTTGAGCTTTACATCATGTTATTATGTTATTCCCTCATCAAAAACATACTTAGGAGTGTCCCTTTGATTATTTCATGCATGTTTGACAAATCCTTAAATCTCCTGTGGCAACTATTCAACTGTCCAAAATGCCTGGTTGGACATAGCTCCGCCTTGGAGACGAAGCTCCTCCTCCTGGTTGGACCTAGCTCCCCCTTTTGAGACGAAGCTCCTCCTCGGAGCTGTAATTTTTAAGACCAATCCTAAAAATCTTGAAGCAGTATCATAGTTCTGGTTGGGTTGTCAGCTCTCTGTTACACCTTCACTGGTGAGTGGTTACTCATGCCACCACACCCGACGGTCATGGTCAATTTCTTACTCGTTAACCTACATGATACTTTGTCAGCAAAGGGCATGCGTTTTATCTTCGTTTCTTCATTTTACTGTTCCAGATCATAGATAGCGAAGCTGACCTGACATCTGCCGCCGTTTCCAGTCAAAGCAGGCCATTTCAGAACTGACTGTGTGAGATTTGATTGTCGGGTCTGTGGCAAAAGCTGTTTGTGTGCCACCAGCAAGTTATGGGCCCCAGGAGACAGAGCCTGAGTGATAAGCCGTGTGCCATCATTATGCTTCCTCCTGTCGGCCCCTCGGGAGTCGTTCCCCGAAGACAACACTCAGCCTGATGAGACAGAACCAGAACAATAACCAGCTACATGTCAGCTGTTACAGTGACTCTGTACCGACACACAACCCCTGTTAATTATTTGCGTAAACTGATGAGACACTTTACTTTTAGACAGGCAGATACATAACAGCTAGCTAGCTAGGTAGATAGAAAAGTCACATTTATTTGTGCAGCACCAACATGACAGTTAAAAGTTCTTTTCATCATAAAAACATCATACAGTCACCAATTATGAAACAGAAATAAACATGACATTTTGTCAATTGTCAAAATCATCAAGGAAATGCACGTTATGCTGATTGATGTTCCGTTTAGAAATCAGTCAAAGGCAACTCTAAACCAGTAGGGTTAGTCTTCTCTTTAAGGAACTCCGTGTTTCAGCTGTTTTGCAGTTTTCTGGAAATTAGTTCCAGATCTGTGGAGCACAGAAGCCGAATGCTGCTTCTTCATGTTTGGTTCTGGGGATGTTGAGCAGAAACAGAAGACCAGAGAGATCTGGAAGGTTTAACTCCAAACCGCATTTTAGTGCTACATCGTTCAGTGATTTATAAACTAAAATAGGTTTTTTAAAGTCTATTCTCTGAGCTCCATTAAGCCAGTGCCAGGATTTTAAAACTGCAGTCATGTGCTCTGTCTTCCTGGTTTTAGTGCAAAGGCATAATCATTGCGACTAAAGATAAACACGTGAATCAGTTTCTCTAGATCTAGCTGCGACATTACTCCTTTAATCCTGGAAATGTTCTTCAGGCGATAGAAGGATGACTTTGTAACTGTCTTTATGTGAATTTGAGAGTTCAGCTCAGAGTCCATCACTAAACGCAGATTTTGGGTTTTACAGATAGATCTTTAAGGACAGCATCATTCCAGTACCATCACGGTTTGGAATACTTGGGTACAGCTCCGTTGTGATCCTGTCCAGCCCTACTCAGAGCGATGTTTATTTATAGACATTCAAAAAACATGAGTTGGAAAAAGTGACACAATGAACCGGCACTAGCGCCAAACAAAGCCCCGAGCTCCCGGTCCAAAAGTAGCAAGCTCTGCCATTTCTCCTATCGGTATCTCTCCTGAGCAGCATCTTTTCAGAGGCAAACAACACCTGAGCATTCAATCCTCTTTCTGGTGTATGTGTGTGTGTGTGAGTGTGTGCGTTCAGACAGACACACACACACGTCCTCAGTGGGCCCATCTGTCCGTTGTGGCCACACAACAGAAGATAATGGGCCTGAGTATTCCTCCCCGCTGCCCCGCCAGGACCACGGAGGTGTGAACACATTCCATTCCCATTTCATTTAACAGCGGTGGGAGGATTCTGAGAAAGGAATGATAAAGAAAGTGTCAGAAGGTGGGAATGATACTTCCTTTTCTTGTCCAAGGCCAGAGAGGGCAGCGTGCAATAAACGGTTTCCAGTCGGCTTTTTCATTTTTATTTTTTTTTTTGTATTTTGCCATTTATTTCCCTTCCTCCTCCTGCTCTTCCTCCGTCCTCCTTGCTTTCATTCCCTCTCCCTCCCGTGCTGCTACGCTGACGCGCGGGTTTCTGCCTTCCATTTTTCATTATTCCTCAAATGAGGCCAAGCCTGATCCGCCCCACTATGAGAGACTCTTCATTTTCCATTTGGCCCTTTTTTAATAGCATACCTGAGAGTCCCGAAGCCCACAAACTTAATTGGAAAACTAAAAATATGAAGTAAGTGCACATTCAGGGGCCGTCCAATCACTGCTAATAAGACCCTTGTAAAAGCAGATAGCTTTGAGAGAGGTGTGTGTGTGTGTGTGTGTGTGTGTGTATGTAGGGAAGAGGGTGAGAGGGAGGGAGGGGGGCTTTCAGGTCAACTCTCAACTCCCATTTCCCTCACAACACCTGCGCACGGTGCCTTCTTCTGCAATTAGAGGCTTTGCACAGTCATTTCTCTCCCAGCACTTTTATTGCGGCTGCTGCCCAAGACAAACAGCAATAAAGCCGGGGGGGTAACCATGGATACATAAGGGCCATGTCTTTTTTTTCTTCTTTTTTTTTTTTTTTTTTACCTCCTTCTTCTTTCTTGCCGATGCTATTGAAACATCCCTCTTTTAAATCTAAGTGGTAGGAGTCGGTTATTTCTCCCTGGTTATTTCCTCGGGACGATGATGAACAACGTGTGGGAAGAAACAAAGCTGCTCAGGCGGCGATAAATAACAACAGCAACAAAAAAAAAAAAACTAAAGACAAGAAGCCTCAAAGGTGAAGTTAAGAAGAAACAGAAAATAATTTCTTTTTTTCGGCCTTGCTTTTCTTTTCCTCTCTTTAGCAGAGCTGTTAGCGGTGAAAGCGGTGGAGCGGCAATAACGATCGCGGAGACCTTCTCGCAAAAACCCGAATAAATAAAAAGGGGGGGAAAAAAAGAAGAAACAACATTAAGCAGGCGTGCTGCAGTCTGCCACTCCGACTGACTGAACATCTAATCTGCTGATGGAGCTAATGAACACATCAGCTAATTAGACACATAGACAGGCGTGTGCTTTTACAGTCACGCGACAAACAAAAGTGCCCTAAACGCAGACATCTACGACGCAGTGAGGCGTTTTCATCCACCCTGAGGTTTGTCGCTTTCGTCACGTCACAAGAACAATCTTGACTTTCCTTATTGGTATCAGGAAACTGATGTCTGTTACAAATAGTTGTCTTATAAATTCGGCTTCCGTCTGTGTTCATCGTCGTTTCCCCCACCCCAATGGCTGCAGGAGACAGGCACCAGTTCACCTGGAAACAGATGAATGGACATCTCATCAAATCCCAACACAACACAGAAGAAGTTTGTGTTTGTAACGCGATTAAATGTTAAACAGTTCAACTTGTATCAGTGAGAGCAGCCCGAAGTTTCTGCTGCTGCTGCTGCTTTTCTCAATCACAGACGTAATCGTGACAGCAGATCAGTGTGGCGAATTGGGTATTCCCGTGCCGCAACCTGACGGCAGTCTGTCCCTCCTGTCCCCAAAGATGATTTAGCACTGTGGGTTTTTTTTCACATTTCTTGTTTTGTCTCCCAACACCTCACACTTGCACTGCGCGATCGAAGAAAATCGCGTGATAGCGCGGCGCGAGCTACGATGGTGCAAAAATAAAACCTGGTTTTAGGGGAGATGAAGAAAAGAGAAAGATAGGAGAGTGGCAGGAGGAGTGAGGAAAGGTCAGGATATGATTGTCCCAGAGAGGGAATATGACAGTGGTCGTAATAGATTCTTCTCACACCTTTCCTGAAGATGACCTCCCTGTAGGAGAAGGCCTCTTCACTAATCGCTGGTGAGAGCCCGGAGGAGGCAGCCCTCAGAGACGGATCTGGAGGTGCGATCCATTCTCACCATTCTGCATGATGCATACCAAAAGTACAACTCTATTTGCTACTAAAAAAACCCCCCAAAAAGTCTTATTTTTTGCAACCATGGAAGAAGCCGTTGGGGATGAATGTCTCCCCCGCCATTATTCCCCCGTAAAGAAGGGCTTTTATTCAGTGACTTGTAATCTTACTTACTTACTTACTGTCCTCAATTTTTTGCGCGACGTGGCATGGATGGCCGAAACCGTGAGGGGTTTTATTAACCCTGTTGCATCGCCGGCGCAAGCTAGCAACGGAGTCATCCAGGTGGGTCCGCTGCGAAAGCTTCCTCATGTTTGCCAAGCGCTTTTACAGCAACAGTTTCTGTACACCAGCACACACACACACACACACACGCACACCCCGCTCCAAATCCTCGCTTTCACTCTCTAAATCAGTCCTAATCCTTCTGGGTCTCACCAAAGTCCTGCAAACAAACATAATGGGCAATAATGAGCTCTGCGGCAGGCCGGCTGTGGGCCTGTTTTCGCACGCTCAGATGACCAGACACAATGATACTGTTTTCCTAATAAAACCGGAGGTTATTAATCTGCTGATCTCCTGCTCCCTGTGTGCACCGAAGACAAGCCCCCACTTCTCTCGTTTGAATCCCTCACTTTTTTGTTTCTTTGCAGACGGGTTTGAGTCTACGTGTGTGGCGGCCGTTACTGACAATACAGGATAAATGAATACAGGATAAACGAATTCATAAATGAATCGTTTTATTGAGATCTGACATTTGGAAATGTTCCTACGCAAAAAGGACAACTGAAGATTTATTTATTTATTTTTAGAAACTTTACTTATGTAGGTGCTCTGTTGTACAGGTCTTGCCTAAATGGAGAACACAGTGGAGATGAAAATATTCAGACCCAAACACTTTGCATAACACCTTATGCTGCAAAAATACAAAGTCTCACCAAGTATTTTTGATCTAGCTTTTAGTGAAAATATCTTAGTGCATTTGAAAGAAGAGGAAACTAACTTATAAGTAACTATAAGTTACTTATAAGCTTCAAGTGCACTTATTTATTTGCGCTTGACTAAAATTGCTTGGTAAGGTTTTGTGTTTTTTGCAGGTAAACATGCTTTAAGTATACAGTCAGAGTCTTAATAGTAAGGTTAGATTCAGCTCATTCATGTAATAAGTGGCTCAGTGGAAGCCCAGACCGGAGGCAAAATGCAAATCTGCTGCAAGACTCAACACATGTTTGTTATCCAGCTTGACTGATGGAAGACTGGATGTGGGTCCAAATGCATTCCACAATCCTTAATTTTGATTTTAAAACCTTTTTTTTCCCAGCATAATGCATTATTTAGTGTTAATCAATCATTTAAAATCCCAATAAAACGCAGCAAAGTTTTAGGTGTAGATGCACGGCGCTCTGGGCTTGTTTGTTAGCCCCATTTCCCACCATCCTTATGCTTAAGAAATCTTTGTATTTTCCTCACACATTCTTCCTTCATGTCTGTGTGGTTTTTTTTTTTTTTTTGGGGGGGGTCTCTGCAAACACCGGGAGCCCCCCGGCGGCGGTACCCTGGCCGAGTGCGGCCCAAACAATGAAAGCCTCATCAAATTCAGTCTGGCATGTGGTCCTGCCTCTCTGAATGGAGGAGCGAGCAGCACCTGGTATCTCTTGTGCCTCCATTACGCACTGCCAAGATTGGAGAAGATTGCTCTGCCAAGACAATAATGTGGACAACCTGCAGAAGTGGAGGACCCCCGCGCACCTCCTCTCCCCTTTCAGCCGCCGCTCACTTGCAAACGCTTGTCAGTAAAAATGTATGCGTTACCATAGTTCCCCCCTCCCCCTCCACACCGTCCAGAACTGCCCTTTACCGAACAAGTCATCAAAGGTCTTTATCTCTCGTCTCTCTCCGTCTCTCATTGCAGGCTGTTAGCTTTCCTTATCACAGTTGAACAAACTGCAGGGCCCTCATCCCTTCATTCGGTCCTTTACTCAGTTTTTTTTTTCTTCCCCCAGTTGAAGAAAGCGGCCTCTGCCAAATGTTCTGGCAGTGATACAAATGCCGTGCTCTGACCCATTAACATTTTTTCTACTGTATGCTGAAAAGCAATAGCAATATTTAACAGGCTCTTATTTGCGAATGTGTCAATATTTATGACCATTGAAACTGTCACCATGTTGTGGCAGTATGGAGTGAGGCTGATAATAAGTAAAGCATCACGCAGGTTCACACTTCTCCCAGCATGTTGCCAACTTAAAGGCAAGGTGCTGCTTTAAGTTGTAAACTTCTGTCTGGATATTAACATGATTCTTGTCTGGATTTTTGTCTGGTTAGTGCAACTACTTTTGCAGAACTCAACTCAGAGTCTCAATGGGGTTTGGATATCATAGGTTTCCCTCCCTTTGGGTCCAAAATGTCACTGTGTTGATGTTGAAGTCCGTTTATTGTCACAAAGTCATGTTTGGATTGCTGGAAGAAGTTGCCCGTTGATCCCACCCTGTCTCGGGACCGTGTGGGATCATGGACAGAATTGGGAACTATCCCAGCCACTTGGATGAGAAGCAACTCCACACATGGATCTTATCAGGACGCCTTGACTGTTAGCATGACGGAGAACTTATGGCCGAGCTCGACTTTTGTTCTTTGCGCAAAATGATTTTCCAGATGTCGTAAAAGATTGGAAAGAGGATTCATCGGGGATAATAACTTTGCACCGGTCTTCTGTTGTCCATTCTAGTGCTTCCTGCCATTGATGCTTTTATCGGACTGAAGTAGCTTCTTTGCTAACCGTCTCGCCGCATGGCCGTCGGCCAAAAAGCCTTCACCTCACTGAGTGTGCAGACACCCACAGGACATCGATGTTAAACTGTCTGAACTGAACACTATGTGGCTCTGTAGCAAATCTGAATCATGAGCATCTTAAAACTTTAGAGGCATTTTCCAAACCACGGATATAATTGTTTCGTTCTAATTTATTGTAAAGGTTTCAACCAGATTTCAAAATGTCCATTCCTGTTTTAAGAGAGAAAAAAAACATGTTGAACTATTACATTATGTGGACCAGCTATAGCAGATTTGAGAGACTAAGCGCAGTAACATGTGGTTTAGCTAATTAACTCCCCTCTGACGTTGGTGCTTGAGGATGTTGTACACAGCCTCTCTGACTCCCATCAGTGTTTGTTTGTCATGACTTGGAGATGTTGCTAGGCAGATTGGTTGGTGAGCTTCTAGGCATTACTTTAGCATGTTAGTTGCTCTCTGGATGCTGAGCGGTAATGAAGGTTGGGGCTAATGTGAAGCAGAGAGTTGATTTTTGTAATCAGTCTGCTGTGGAGATGGGCCAAAGTTTTTTTTCTCTGCAAAAATATTAAATCCCATCCAGTATATTAGGTCTAGTTTGTTGCGTAAATATCTCAGTGCACTTGAAATAAGATAAAACTAACTCACAAGTGCATTTTGAGCAAGATATCAGAGCTTGTTTTGCTGCACTTAGATTAAAAAAGAGCTAGTTCCAACAGATATATTTACTATTGGGAAAAATGTTTTGGTATAACTGAAGAAAATGAAGAAAATCGTACTTATATTATTATTATTTGATGAAATCATGGATTCGGCCACGACTTTATGATGACCTGCACTCGGGTTATGCAGAAGGATCATAATCCTGGAGTTAAATCAAGTCAAGATGGTCAGTTATACTCAAATAATCCTCAAATTCGATGAATTTAATCAGTTTTCCAAAGAAAGTGAGCCAAAATTCCTCCCCAGTGATGTGAAAGTTGTGCACAGCCTGTGCACCAGTTGTTGCACATGCTTGATAGCCACCGCTGCCGTTTACAGTTTACAACTGGAGCCATGTTGGTCAGATTAAATCATTTGAAAACTGCACTTTTTTAAATTTACTTGTTTGATAATAAAATTAGTTTCAGATCTTAAACGATTAAACACGATATATAAAGCTGCATGGAGGTATAATCTTCCTCAACCAAACACAAACCACAAGGTTGCCCACCATAATGATCATGTAATGACCATGCTGGGTCGTTATACAGAAAAGTAAAATGAAGCGAAGGCATTAATGTAGAGTAAATTACAGCATCGCTGCCTTTTCATTGCACAGTAAACTTTAACGGGCTTATTAAACGATGGCAAAATGTATCGCCACATGCCAATGATGTAAGAGGGGATCTGCTTTCATAGGCCAAGCAAATGTACTTAATGATTTATTGGCAGTGCAAGGGGATTATCAACAGGTCAGTCGATGGAGCCACGGTCCCTGCATCATCTTGTTAATAGGTTCAAAGCAAACAATCGCTAATCACAGCGTGCCAGGAAATGTCGTCGAGGGAGCTGACCCCGATTCTGTAATGGGAAATCAAGACTGACGGTACTTACTCACCACATAAGGAAAAGATCAATAGTCAAGAATAATGGGAGTTCTTATTAATCCAAAGTGAAATCCTCAATGAAATATTAATGTAGGAAAAGCAGTTGTTTCGTCGGACGTCAGCTGTGAGCTGCATGGCCATAAAACATCTTCACCCAAGGTTTAATCTCGAGATCGGAACGTTCATCGGAGTGGGAAAGGTACGGGAGCGGATCCTTTTTTTAAAAAAGATAAAGTAAAGTAAAAGCCCAGAGATTGAGAGATTTCATCAGCTAAAAGGACAGCGTGACTTCCTGTCAAGAGAGAGAGGAAAAAAAAGAAACGCGGCACCGTGACTCAAAAGACGACTCAAAGCCTCAGAGGAGACACAAAGGTTCAGAGACAGTTCACTCACTGGCACCCGATAATCAATGTGCGTTAGTGCGACAGCATCAGATGGGTTTCTGGGGCACTGCGCATAAGATCCCAGGCCGTCAATAAAAACAACTTCACTCGTCTCCACAAGTTCTGACGCGGGTCAATGAAGGAGAGTACATCAAAGGTTTTGATTCGGATTGATTTTTGGTAGATAATCCCGTGGGAGAACATCCTGTGTTGGCAGTTATTTACAGGCGAGTTTCATGCAGAAGTTGCAGCGCTTTCAGAAAGCGCATACAATACGTCAATCTACAACCACAAACCTTCAGGAATGCATTAACATATTAGACCGAACCATATAGGAAAACTCAACATTTTTACCCTGAAATCCCTAGAATCCATCACAATTATCTATATTAAGAAGTCACAAATGATTAAATTGAGCTGGTGTTAATATCAAGTGGCAAAAATATAAAAAAATAATAATAAATAAATTAGTAGAGGCATAAACCCAAAACACTCGCAGCTTTAAATATAGCAAAACATGGTTGGACAATTTGAGTTGTTGAGACAGAATACAAATGCACACACTACACCTTTCTGATTTTTATTAGTAAAATATTTTTCAGAACAATTTTTTGTTGTCAATTTCAAACATGCTTGATGTTGGTCGCTCTGCAAAATTGGATTAGAAGAGATTAAAATGTGAAAAAACTCCGAATCCGAATACACATCTGTTAACTGAAAGCAGTCAAGTCTTATTTGTTTTCCAACAAAACTTCCCTGCATAAGTTCAGTTTAATACCAACATTTTAGAAATTGAGATTTGTTTTTCAGTCACTCCTATGAAACAAAATACTGTGATCATCATCTCATCTCATTTCTTCTTACTATAGATTCTTAGAACTGAGCTCTCATACGACTTTTCACTGCCGTCATTCGCTCAGAGGAAACCATATAGTGGCTCCAATGCTGCTGCTGCACAATAAAAACCGACAAGTGTTTCCTGAAATCTCCCCGAAACGCTTTGTTACGCATCGCTTCGCCTGCACACATGTTGTAGGGACCAATGTATAGCCTAGCACATCTGATTGACCTTGACTTGGTAAAATATTTGAGTGCAAGAGTGTTTTGTGTGCTGACGGTGATCCCTGTCAGCAAGTGACTCGACTGTTGAGAGGCGGTTTTCTTACAGGATATGCGGATTTACATGCTCAGCAGTTGAGAGACTTAAAGACAAGGGGAAACGGGGGTGGTACTGAGGGGAAGGGAATGAGCTACCTATCATCTGATGCTGCCTCTCTTGCATAATCCCTTGCTTTCAAACAGGGGGGGGGGGGGAGAAAATGCTGATGAAGCTATGGGAGAAGGAACAATGGAAGACAGAGAGGGGGGGGTGAAACAAGGCTGCCCTCTGCTTTTGGTGTACAAGTGTGAATTCCTGACAAGGCAGGCGTCCCCTTCTTTTGCTAAGTTTCTACGTTCCAACTGGATCAGCAGTCTGATGAAAGACGGCAACGCCCCGCAGCCCGGTTTGAATCCCTCAATTGACAGTCAGCAATTGTCGTCTTTGTTAATATGCAACTTCTGCTGCGTACCTGTGGGTAAAAAAAAAAAAAACTCTCTGGGATGAGGGAGACATTTTCTTCCTTACCGCATGGAAATAAATAAATCCATCGCCTTCATCCGGCTAGCTTTGAAGCGATGCGGAAGAAAAGTCAAAATTATTACAAAAAAAAATTTCTCTTCGTTCTTTCTTGCTTATCTTGATCCCCTTCGGTTCTAAATGAGCTTCAGGACCTTTTGGATGAGGAACAGAATCCTCCAGAGAACGCAGGGAACTCCAGGCTAGCTTTCAGTTATGCCTCCATTCAGCCTGGAAAACATTAACATCTCAAACCTGCAGAGCTTCAAACCTGCTCGTCCCTGGATGGATGCAGTGAAACAGCCTCGGGCTCTTTCATTTATTATTTCTGTTGCATAAAGAGAGCGTGTGTTCATCCGTATGTGTGTGTGCCGTAACATATCGGTTAGCAAAATGGAAAGTATTTACTATTTCTAAATGACGTCTGTTGAAACGGGCGCTGACCAGCTGGTGAGGCGTGTTCGTCGGGGTTTTGGCGTGTTGCATGTCGAACAGCAGGAAACTCTGGCAACTGGTTGCTGTGTTAAATTAACACCGGTAAGCCAGAAATCCTTGTCTGTGTTTCATACACAGCTATTTACATACCACACAGCATGCATGAAATCGAGCGAGAGGTATGATGGTGCATATTTTACGTGCTGCAGTATTAAAGAGGCAGTATTAAGTGTTTTCCATCCACACAGGGACATTTTATAGCACGATCATGTAACCGTGATAACTTCAGTTGTTAAAAAAATGCTACATGTATTCAAAGAAATTTTACTTTGCAATTTACCATCTTGAAATTGGGCTCCTGTCTCTTCACAAGTGCCTGATCTTTCTGAAACTCCGCTTTCAGGAAGTCATTCCAAAATGGCTCCTCGTGGCTCTGTGCAGATCGGTTGGCGGACGGTTGAGAAGTCATGGCTGAGTACACCTGCGTTTCCCACATTCCCTCAATCAGAATGGATGCTAGCAAGTTGGATGAACTGCTTGGGAATCTAACCCAGTTTCTAGCGACTAGATGCACAAAACAGCTTGATGATGAATCTGCTTCAGGTTCGTCTGGACCTCCGCAGAGTGAAGTGAACCCCCAATATGTGAGAGTCTTTACTTTCACTGGAACTATAGGAACTTAGCCAACTTCTGAAAAACTGCTCCACATCACAATTCCCTCTCTTCTAAACTTTACACTCACACAACCCAGTTAACCAAGCGTCCTTCTCTTGGGAACTGCCTGAACAAGACTTTCTGACCACTGGATCTCCTAATGGAGATATGACTAGTCACTCCAGAGAATGCATCTCTTTTGGTCTATTCAGGACATAACACTTTATCTCTCTGTCCGGAGAAAGCTTATTACTTTTGTTTTCTCCTGGTACATCACAAAGCTGAAGTTGGTTCCCATTTGCAGCTTCTGATTGGGAAAATGCCCAACGGGCGGTTCCACCTAATTTTTCACTACCTTCAGCATCTTTGGTCTGCTCTAGCTAAATAACTACAACACCTAGACTCTTCAAACTTTGGCTAGATTATTGTCAACTAATATCAGAATATTTAAAACCAAATGTAATTTGTGAAACATTTATCTGATTCATGACACTTCAACAAATGGCAATTTCACCTAATGTTTCACTATCTTGAGCATCTTTTACAAGAGACAAGGAAAAGCTAAAACTGGATCTAATGGCAAAATAATGGAAATGCCAGAGAGTTCAGTTCTTACATGGTCCAGATGCAAAGAGAGGGCTGAAATGGTCCTTTACTGAAGTTTCACAAATCACATAAAGTTTTCATAAATCCCACACTTGGTTTTAAACATTTTGCTGTTAGCTGAGAATAATCTAGTCCAGCTTTGAAGAGTCTAGGTGTTGTCGTTTTTTTAAAATACAGTAAATTAAGGTAGTGAAAAATTAGGAATAATCGCCCTATAGCCATTTCCCAAATCGTAAGTTGCAATCAGAAACCAACTTCAGCTTCGTTGGTACAGCTATGCTCAATAATTTGGCGTGATAAACAAAAACCTCTGGTAACATAGTACATTGCTGCTGAAGTTATCTGCTACTATTTGAACCAGCTTCATCATCCACAACTAAATTGTATGATTTCAAAGTCCTAAGCAGCAGGGTTTTACTCTACCTGATGATATGAATGTGAATGGAGCCACCTGTCTATTTAGAAATCCGGCCTGCAGCCCATGAAATCAAAGTTCCGTGCAAACCACTTGGCAAGAAATTGACACATGGAGGAATGAGGCAGGGCCCTGATAACCAAAGATGGCATTTGTTTGAACACTCGCCCGCTGCCTCCAACAGCTGAATTAGACTGTGCCTGGGAACTGCCTTGGAGCGATCCGCGAACAGAGAGGCGGCCAGCTCCACACCTGTTCCCTCATGTGAATTCCCAAGCTTTTTTTTTTCCACAAGAATACAAATCAAAGCGGCCGACTCCCGACGGGAATGGCGTTATCAAACGCTGGAGACGACGGGGCCAGATAGGGAGGGAAGTGGCGAAAATCAATGTTTGCGCTTGTTTTGCATGGAGAACGGGATGGAACAGAAAGAATGCATTTAAAGATTACCTCTCTCTGATCTGTTTCTATATTCGGATCAGACTTGTTCCTTTGTAATCGTCCATGCATTCTCACGCGTTATTTTTCCCCACCGCCCTCCACCATCAACGCTGCATCCGACATTCCTCATCTGTGTGGTAATTTTTTCACGATTTCCTTCCTTATCTGTCGCTCGCTTTGCTTTCATCCTCTCATTCTGCGTGACGGCGAATTGAAAACGGCAGCGGAAGTGGCTGCTCGGATTGTTCTTTATTCACGCACACTTCCTTTGCAAACACAGAGAAGGGGCGCACGGGCTGAGTTTCTGCAGCTGGTCGTCACGGCGAACGTACGCGAAGCTGGTAGAATACCGCCGGGAATGCACACACAATCCCCACGTTGGTTCCTGCCTCGTCTTCCTGCCATTCAGAACCAAGCGCACCTCTCCAGCCGAATTGGGATCGCGCCGTTCCTCTTTTCAGCGAGTTCAACTGAACCCGGCGTCTGCAGAACGTGGGCAGAGCGTCGACAGATAAACACGGATTGCTCTGTTGGTTTCAGGTTTTTGCCTTTAATCTCGCGGACTGCTTAAAACACGGATCCAGGCTAACCGCTGAACGAAGTAATCAGCCCTTCGTATGTTAATTACAGATAGCAAACAGCTCCTTCATAATGACCTCCCCTGGGCCTCTGCGTGGTTATGGCGCGGCATTGTAATGGGGTTACTCCCACTCCTCTGTGGCTTCCCAACCACCATCTACGAAACCAAATAAGCATTATTAGAGTAAACACAGAACATTTACATATTCATCATCACAAACATGGCCTAAAATTGTACCACCGAAGCACCGAGAGATGAAAGTCCTAAGACTTTTAAACAACGGCAGAGTGTGCAAAAGAGGCAAAATGAGTCCGGATGTCATTGAGTCGCATCAAGATATTATTCCATTACACAGAGACCAGCCTGGTCCCTGGGAAGATAAAAAAAACTGCTCTAAGGTTCATGGTAATGTCTTGTTTTAGACATTTTGGTGCTACTCTGGTACCCATTATATTAATCACTGGTTTATTTTTTTAAATACATAAAGTAAAAGCAAAAATAAACTAATCATTTCATAAAGAACAACTGTATCTGGTATGGGAGCGGCCTTTAAATCCGTGTCAGCGAGGACTTCTGGACTTCATCCCCACACAGCGTTTTGAGCTACCGAGTCCAGTTATTGTGAGTTGTCTGCATGCTAGACTAATTACGTCCCCTGATGCCGAGCCGCTCCTTTTGCCAGGAGGAGCATCACCCTAAAGTGGAAACGCAGATCTCCGTCCACAGCAACTGCAGAGTTCAGAGACGGGTTAAGAACAGTGAAGAAATCCGACCAGTTCAGCATTAATGTGAAATTGATTCAAAAACCCAACGGTTCTCTCATATTTCTCTTGAGGAAATGCGCAACGACAACAGATTTTCAACCTCTACTCATGAGTGTGCAGTGGCAACTTTTAGATAATGACATCTGTGATTTCCACTCGTGGTTTCCATTGCTGCTTTTTCACAAATTCCAGCCACCAATGTTTAAACAGTTCCTTTATATTTGGTGCAGTTAGATCTACTAGTATCCCTGAGGGTTTGAGATTCCTACCTTAATAGAAGACAGTGAATAGTTCTTGATCAATTTGGAAGTACTGTGAAAATACCGCGACTGGCGAGCCTTTAGCCGCTAACAGTGCTAATGATGGCAACTGCTAAGCAGCTTTCGGTGCTAAGCTAACGCACATTCTTTGAAACAAAGCTGGAGATTTATGAAATCTTATCTTTGTGAAACACACAGGTGAGCCTTTATTAAAGGGGCAGTGTTATATAAAATTAACTTTTTATTTTACCTTTACATCATTCTATAATCTTATTCCTTCCTATCACAATAAACAGTAAATCAATGAATCACATGATAAACTAAAATAAACAACAATTTTTCTTTGCTTGATTTATCTTTTTTATTTTCTTCTCTCTCTTCCTACCAAAACCGGTTTTAAGTCTGGCGCTTTGGTCTCAACTATCCCTTCTTTGAAAAGACAATTTTGTCTACGGAGACTTCAGAATTCATTTTATTTGTTATTTTGTTTATTTATTTTGGATATTTACTTGTTATGCTTGAAAAAGAAAACTGCGCAGTGGTGAAGTTGGCAGCCTTGCAGCAAGAAGATTCTGGGTTCAATTCCCTGTCCAGGGTCTTTCTGCATGGAGTTTGCATGTTCTCCCTGTGGATGCGTGGGTTCTCTCCAGGTACTCCGGCTTCCTCCCACAGTCCAAAAACATGACTGTCAGGTTAATTGATTTGTATCCATGTGTCTCTATGTTGCCCTGCGACAGACTGGTGACCTGTCCAGGGTGACCCCGCCTCTTGCCCGGAACATTGGCTGGAGAGGCACCAGCACCTCCTGACCCCACTAAGAGACAAGGGTATACAGAAAATGGATGGATGCTTGAAAAAGTGAAAAGTGTCCCCCTATTGTGACCCTTGAGAAACTCCCGGTCATTTTGTTAAGACCTCCTGCCAGAATATTTACCATCTGGGTCTGAACTGACACACAGGCACCTTCTCTGTGTTTTGTATGTACATGTCGTTTCCTTTGTGCATGCCATCCTACTCACCCTGTCCTTTTGTCCGCTCCTCCTGGGAAAAGCTATTTTGACCATACGAGATAAGCAAAAGGAAGGTTTTCAGAATCTCACACTCACGTACACGCAGAGAAATGGAAAACAGAGGCAGAGCTTTTACACGGTATGCATTCCTCTGTTTCTTGCAGCCATGTCTTGTTTGTACACAGGGAATGTGGCAGAATCTCATGTTTCACCAGCTCCTGTCAGGTTGCTGCACCGCCACGTCGTCTGGCGCTGTCATCCCTGCAAACCCACTTGTTAGGAGCAACATGCAGCGTGCCGTTGGACTGCTTCGCTTCTTTCAGTCGGCGTCACAAACAGGACCCAAAGGGGAAGAAACCAGAGCAGGCAAAAGGATCTGCATTTCCCTGCACCACTCCGTGTCTGAAACCTTTTTTTTTTCTTCTTATTCTCCCAACCTCTCCAGTGATGTTATGTGACACCAGCCCGATGTCTGTCAAGGTCCTCATTACACCTCTGTTGTCCTTTGACCGGGGCCACACAGAGGATCCCTCTGTCTCATGTGGCCGTTTCTCTAAGCACCCCCCCGCTCACTCCCTCACTTTCGGCCGCTCTTTCGCCGAGAGCTTTTTTCTGTGCAAAGATTGTACAGCTTATGTGAATTTCTAAAGGTCAGGCGTCTGGATTTGCACCAGTTACATTCAGAAGTGCAGAAAATGTAGTACACTTGACTTGTAATGACATTTAGGTCATGACTGCGCCGGCGTTGATGAGGAGGAATCTCAAGTCGAGGCCCAGAACAGCTTCTGAAATGCCTCGCGAAATCGTTCACACCGCTTTAAACCTTTTCTTTTTTTTTTTGTCAAAATCAAAAAGTTTATTTTTGAGTCCAGCACACACAAAATCATGAAAGGGAAGGAAGTTTTTATTCTTTTAAATGTCTTTGACAATCAAAAATCATTGAGTTTCACATTGATTTGAGGCTACTGCCTCCCTCTAATGAGTCGGATACACCGTTCACTCTAATGAACCAATTGCCTCCAGAAGTCACCAGTTCTTTTCATATAGTTCTCTTACAAATGCAAAAATTAAAATGTTGCAAAATGTCATACCAAGTCCAAACAACTGCATACATGAAACAGAGATGACTTTTACAACCAGCCCTACAATCATTTAGCATACAGGGCCTGAAACCTCTAATTAAAATATTTGCAGGTTCTGTAGTTAACTAAACGCGTTTTATTTTGAAAACCCTATATTGGCAAAATAAGCAAAATTTTTGATTCCAAAACACTCTTATTCAGTAATTTAGCAACAGAGATAATTGTTGTTTTTTGTCTGTTATTCCGGTTATCCAATAATCAAATCGGTGAACAATAGTTATATTGTTTCCATGTGTCAGGACGACGCACTGTTATGGCACAGTGTGGTATGAATACTTTTGCATAGTCCAATTGTCACGTCTAAAGGACAAAGTAGTGCAGCAGAGTCCACTTTGGAAGGACGACAACCACTGCAGCGGTGAGAGCTAGAGATGCTAATCCAGCCAGGAGTGCCACTTTAATCAAATGACCGTCAGACCTCTGAAGAAAGAAAGGGGAGGGGAGAGGGGAAAAAAAATCAACATTCATGAGGCATTTTAAGTTTCGCATGCAATGGAAAAACAAGTGGAAATGGAAACTCTCAGACAAACTTAATTCTTAAAGACATTCTTCAAACTCGAGCCTGGAGGGAGACGCCGCAATCGACGGCGCACTTTCCACAGGCAATCAGCGTCCCCTCCCCGAAAGTTTGAATGGTTTGTGATGATGATTAGTTGACCATGTTGCGAGGAGCGCCGAGGAGTGGATGCAGATGCGGCTAATTCCAGGGGGGCTGGGGCGGGATGGAGGAGGTTCACGGAATGCTGATTGTGCGGCGGCGCGCACACACACTGCGCTAGCGGCTAATCAATACAGTCGGCGCCGCTAGCCCTTGCATCTTCATTTGAGGGCTCAACACCTGTGACTGCGAGCCTGGTGCTAATTTCAGCTTGATTACTGTTAAAGCTCATCTGTTTCTTTACGATCGCCCCTCCCTCCCTCAATTAGAGGACTTGCCGGTGCAGTTAAATCAAAGCAAACAAATGTATTTTCATTTGAGGAACTTAGTTAAGTAAACAGCATGCCACACAGCATATTGAGTGCATGCATAATGCAAAGGGAAGAAATGTTGTTGGTCTTGTAATTATAAAGCTTTCTGATGAATCTGGCGATAAATATTTCAAACGTAAAACATGTTCCTCAACTCATTTCCATGTGTGGGTATGTTTACAGTAAATTGCATTGTTTTGAATTTGGCATGGGGACGTCATCTGCATAGCAAAATGACTCCTATGCCACGCACTCAGTTCTATGCACTAATGTACTGTATAGTCTGTCGAACGGTGGGGGGAAACACGAAAAGCGCTTGCGGCTATCATTCCCCGGCCTTTTGTTTTCGTTCGGTTTGAAGCAGGAGCCGGGGCCACGGAATGACTCCATTAATGCAGAACCTATTTCTCCCCAAATCAAAGAGGAACACCCTTACCCAGAGTAATGACACCCGCTTCCCTCCTTGCCTCCGGTCGTTCTCGTTTGCTCATCACAGGGAAGGAGGTCACGGAGCTACCAGCGGCGTACAGTAGAGCAACCTTTCCTTGAACAGAACGGCTGGAGTGGTGATGTCATCGCTCAAGTAATGTGTGCAACCGTAAGACTTTCTTGTTTTCGAGGAATTGCCTCGCGCAGAATTGGTCAGTCTTGCCCAATGACTGCTGGGACTTAGGCAGTGGCATGTTCCACCTGCAAGGTTAAGCGGGTATCGACAGTGGACGTTTCAACATAACTGATGAGTATGACTCACTATTTGAGGGACATAAATGCATTTTATTGCTGTGTGGAGTAGATATTGAAGAGCTTTCTGTAATTTCCTTCATTTGTGCTCTATTGTGTCTGAATGGACGAAAATATAACTCGCTCCGAATTTGTGTGACATTAGAGAGGTCATGCATTAAGTGTTCTTTTCAACATATTTCCTCCTCTTATGTTCAACGATTTCTTAGAATGGATACGAACTGTATTTGCAATTCAAGTAAATTCAGGACTTGGAGGTTTATTTTTAACAGATGGCAACATTTGAGCGGTGTAGCACACAGTACTCAACTAGTATTTCAGTAAAAGTTTTACCACTCACGGTCAAAAGATTACACAAGTTGAAAATATCAAAACCATATCAATTTAAAAATTCTCCATCCATCCATTTTCTAACACCCTTGTCTCTTAGTGGGGTCGGAAGGTGCTGGTGCTCATCTTCAGCTAACGTTCCGGGCGAGAGGCGGGGTCACCATGGACAGGTCGCCAGTCTGTCGCAGGGCAACACGAAAACAGACAGGACAAACAACCATGCACACACACACTCACACCTGGGGAGAATTTGGAGAGGTCAATTAACCTGACAGTCATATTTTTGGACTGTGGGAGGATTCGCACATCTGGCCAAGTATTTCATGTGTTCGAAGCAGTTCGGTGTTGCTCAGTCGTGAACGATGCTTTGCTCCGTTGTTTCGTCAACAACAGTAAGATAATTCTGGGCTTGTCCCTGTGCTCTATCTACAGGATACAGGACAAGTAGAGGAGAGAGAGTGATGGAGAGTGATGCTGTTTTCAGATAACAGGATAAACGGGAGATGACGTTTAAAATAACATTCAAACTGCAGCGCAAGTGACGTCCAAAAATATAGAAACCAACGCAATTAACACGCCAAAAATAAAAAGAAGAAAAAAATTAAGCAGTTAAAACACATTAATTTTCACAGCCCTGCTTTGAAATGTACATTTGGTCAAGGTGCAATCTCAAATTTATTCTTTTTTGACTTGGATGTTGTTTGATAGTGCACCCATTCATGTTGATCTATCAACATGTTCAAATCGTACAGGCTTTTCTATCAAGTGTCGTTTACATCTTGTATTCATAACCCACGTTAATACTGTGCATTAAATGCGACTTGGGGCGCATCTACAGACAAAAATATTTGTCCATTTGCCATTAAAAAGTATCTCAGGCCCAGTGTCGTTAAATGGAAAGCATCTCTGTACGTCACTAGGTCTATAGATAAATATGTAGGTAGGTAGAAAGACCTTCTTTATGCTCAATTGAATTTCCTTATGGTGTTTTGCTCTTAGTGTCTTCTTTCAAAAGGAAAGGCAGAAGACAGACGAAAGAAGAAGAGTGGTTCTGTGGATGGGGATTGTGTGCGTGTGTGGTGTGTTTGTGTTGGGGGTTTCCTTTCATATTCCCAGCATGAATCCTCCAGAAAGTCATTACCTACTACAATAGACTTTCTGCTCTATTTGCCTGTCATATTTTTCCATCTGGCCTCTGAAGTGTGCCACCCTCGGTCCAGACTCTTAAAAAAAGAAAAAAGAAGTGGCCCCAGACAAACAACCCTTTCTACCGTGGCAACAAACCTGCTTTTGTCTCTGACTCGAAGATGTGCTGGGAATACACTACTGACATTTCACTCCCCGCTCATGACAAACAGTCTCGCACAACAAGGCCACCGAAGGTGAGGATCCTTCTTTCCTATGATTGCTATGTGTGTGTCTGCTGCACCGCCATAGCATTCAGAATGGAAGCCTCTTGGTAAGACATCTTATCCAACAAAACTCAAAACGTGGGAAAATCAGTATTCAATCTCACAAGGCTGGAAAGCTCTAGAGACGGCGGGCCTGTCCTGCAGTGCGGAGCTTTTCATTAGGACTGAACAATGCGGTGTATCATTCCCATTGAAGACAGAAGCAGGGCTGTCTGTAGTATGTGTTGAAAACTCAAAATTGATTTTCCAAATGTGTCTCTACTAGAAGTAACCATATCTCGCTTCTCTCTAACAACTAAGTGACTGCGGAGAAACCGAGCGGATTCGGCGGATCCAAACAAAACACTTGGCGACCCACAGCAAAAACCCCCAGTCGTCCCGCTGAAATCTCAGTATGTGGGAACTTCTCAGACCACGGTGGGGAGAGCTCTCACCTTTCCTCCCATTTCCCCTTCCAGTGTTTCATACGGTTCCTTATTCTGTCATTCAGTAGGCAGTGGGAGGAAGATGGTAACCTTCTTGGCTTTGGGTTTCTTTCACCCTTACCACATCACCACTCATCTCCACAGGAGGAAACGTGTCTGTTTTGACTTTCTAAGGTAAGGTAAGGTAATTTTAGTTATATAGGACATTTTCAGCAACTAGGCAATTCAAAGGACTTCTATAGACATGTTGCAACATGACATGGCGCATGCATGATCCCACTCTCCAGCTTCCTGCTAGATGGCAAAAAACCGTTTGCAGACGATAACTACTACTGGTTTTAGCTGTCAAGTTAACAATAATGCGCAAAATCTTAAATGTACACACGATCTATAAAAGAAAATGGGACACAGTGCTTAGCTACTAATTGTCAACATAATGTCAGGAAAAGGTTTTAATTAAAAAAAAATAGCAAGGAAGAGGGAAGTAGGTCAGTTATGCTAGCTTGACTTTGACCTTAGCATGTAGACGTGCTGTGGAATTCGTTGCGTTTCTATTCAGGTGACCCATACATCAACTCTAACAGATCATCAGGTGTTTAAATCGCTAGTGTTTGGTCGATCACTTATCAATAATAGCAAAATAAACATAGAGTCTGTAACATAGTACTGCAACAGACTGACTGTTCTGTTCTTTGTTTGGGGAATATTTGTTCTTTGGTGTTGAGTCCTGATACCTAAGCAGCTTTGTTACCAGTCGGTTGCTATGGCAATGTGTCTGTGTAGAGTAGCCAACACTGAAAATGAGGGAAAAAAAGAAGTGTATAAGTGGTTTGGAGTTGTTCTTCAGCGGGTTTTCTGCATTTTCTCTTTTTACTGTGGCGAACCGCACTAAATTAATAATACCTACACCTCCAGGTTTCATGTTTTTTAACAGAATTGTGATACCACGGCAACATGGCTGCGGATGTCAATTAAAAGAATCGTCTTCTTGCCCAGCAGCATTGTGCGCGCACGCGCAAAATTTCCGGATCTAAACAATAAGGTGCAAAGTGTCTATAGGGATTCAGCTCACTGCACACACACACACACACCCCCACCCCCACGCACGCACACACACAGACGGTGCAGAAAAACCACTAAACCCCCCAAATATCTGCCTAGTGGCATCCTTCCAGCACCCCAACGTTCACCAGAAACCGTTTCCTGCTCATCCGTAGTTATTTAGGTGAAGATTTCTTTTCTTTTTTTCTTTTTTTCTCGGTGTGTGCCTGTGGCTTTGAAGCGCCTCCTCTGTATATTTGGAATATGTTTGCATTTTCTGCTCCAAGACAAAGCCTCCTTGTGATTCCGGTGGCTGTTTCCAGTTTTGGCAGACGCTGCTCAGATTTGCATAGCAAAGTGTCCCACCTGCTCTGTGTTTGTCAAACACAGATAGACGGATATAGTGTCTTTATTTTAAGATGGGAGATTTGATTAAAAGATTACTAATTTATCCTCACAAATCTTGGGGGGTGGGGGGATGCATGTTTTTGGATTTGTTCAGATCTTTAATTCTGCTGCTTCTGAAGTGAGCAGACATGACTTTGGAAAAAAGAAAAAAAATCGCCTTTGATACAGGCTAATCGAGACTTTTCGACGTAATGATTTTGAGAACATAGCTTTCCAAATAACATGCTTTATTGGACATCTCCAAGCTACATATTTGCAATATGAACCATTATATTTAGGAATTAATATGGAAATGTCCCGGTTTATTCTTCATGTTTGTGAATCATTTCTACAAAATTCAAAAGGTATTTTCTCCAGCTGTTATTGTTCATTAATTTTACTTAAAACAATCTGATTATCCATTGTTCCTAATGGTAAAATGTCTCATTGAAATGAATACAACCCAGCCAGCATACCTACGTGGGACCCATATGGGGGAAAAATAGGCTCTATTTACTTATACCAGCACATTTAACTGCTTCTTCAGCTCTTTCGGGATGGATGGAGAAGCTCTAAGCAATCTGCAAATGTTTTAAGGCTTACGGGCGCTTTACACGGTTAAGAAGTTTGGTTGTGTTTTGTTGAAGGAGTCCGGGCACAAAGCGTGCAGCTTGAAGCAGAAGTGAATCGCAGCTGGAGTTTGAACACCGGGCTCGGCTCCCGGTTTTGTCGTCAGCAGAAATGCAGACAGTTGGCGGCTCTCGCGTTGAGGGACCGGGGCTTTCTCGCAGCCACTCAGCTGGACTGCGAGTTGTTTCGAACACATCTCAAGTTGGACTCGCAGAATGTCCCAGAGACACATCAGGAAATGAGGTTACTTTGTATTTGTGAGAAAATAACAAGGTAAAAGTGAAGCTAGCTTGGTGGCTTATCGGGCGAGTGGCTATGGAGGTCGTCTCAGTTTAAAGGATCAGTATTATGTGTTTCTCAGGCACATAGGATCATTTTATAGACTATGTTAACTTCATTTGCTAAAAAAAGCTTTAAATAACAAATATTTTAAAAGAAATTTTACTTTACGCCTTGAAATTGGACCTGTCGCTTTAAAACCTCATGCTCTTTCGGAAACTCCGCCTTCAGGAAGTCATCACAACAGCAGTCTTCTAGTAACCCTTGAACAAAGTCTTTAGCAGCGCTGCACTGAGAAGTAGCTTGCATAATGAGCTCAGCAGACGCGCAGTTCCACCTGTTGTTCGGTAATTGCTGCTGGCTACGTACGCGGCGTCGAGCTGCTACGTACACATTGTTTCTGTCTGTGATTTTACAGAAGAGCAATGGATTGAACACGACGTTTCACAAACGCTGTAAGGCTGCAAGAGCTCTGTTGGAACAAGCTGCACAAAAAAACTATCATCCTCCTGGTACTTCCTGTTGTCTTTTTTGACTCTTTCTCCAGTAGCAACATCTGGCTGTTGATCATGTGACTCATTTGAAAACCAGCTCAATCTAGTGCCAACCGTTTTTTTTTTTTACCGAAAAGCATGTATTTTATTTATAAAATTTTCATGTTTCCATTAAGCAAATTCTTAAAATTTCTGTTCGTGCAATTCTGTGGTTAATGGAAACTGAGATATTGATTAAAAAAAACATTTCTGCTTTTAAACGTCAAACAGAACCTCATGACAAAAACTATCGTTTCACAGTTATGCAAAGGTCTCTGGTAACTGTGGGATTTGCCGTGGCTCCCCACGGTGGGACACACAAAGACCTGATATTTGCTCTAAATGTGAGGCTGTCGCTGTCCTTCGCCGTCATTTCTGTTAGCATTTGCTGCTAAGAACACACACCGGCACACGCGTGTGGGAGAGCACACACTCTCCCGGTTAACTCCGGCTTTATGAAACATTTCCCAGGAGGCTGTAGAGAGTGTCACGTAGATCATTTTCTCATTTCTCCTTTCTGATGAAAGCTTGTTTTGAGAGCCCCCCCCACCCCCTGCCTCCCTGCTCCCCCTTTGAAAGCACAAACTAAAGTGACTGGAGTGAATGAAGATGCTCAACAGGATATCATAGCTGTCAAGGCGATATTACATTCCAGGAATTGTTCCTTGGACCATTGTTAAATTTAATTACGCTCCAACCGAATCGTTGGCGTCATCTGCATACAAATACTCGTTTAGATTGCGCCGTGATTTAATGACGGGGGAGGGGGGGAGGAGAGAAAACGAAAGTTCCACAATAAAGTTTGGCAATAAATAACCGCCTTTATCATTAGCGGTGCAGTTTGTCGCCGACTCGGAAGTTATTCAAAGCCAAAGTATCGGAATGATCTCCTTCCACAGCGAGCTGACCGATTCCCAGTAGCATCGGGGGTGATAGGGGGGAGAACCAATATGTGAGCTGACTCCCGACTGGCAGCGGACGGGAATGAACGGAGCGATAAGGAAGTCCAGAGCCAGTCGCCCACTGCCCGTCACAGACAGCTGGACGTGTGTGACAGATCATAAAATTAACAGGCTGCTCTTTTTTTTTTTTTTTTGACATACCGAGACATTGCACAAACAGAACTGCAGTCCAGAGATAGCAAGGCGAGGCAATCACTATGGAGAGGGGGGGGGGGCTCAACAGGAGGGGGAGGAGAAGGATGGCGGTAGAGGATGGGCAATTTATTGTGCTTGAGCGCCATCAATGTTTCCTGAAACTTAGATGTTGTTGGAGGGAAACGATGCCAGTTTGGCGTTTCTGAGAGGAGAAATTGCATTTCTCCTTGAATCGTTTGCTGCAACTAAGTCTTTTTTTTTTTTTTTCTCACTGTGTGGAAACAAACGGTCAGCAGGAGGGTGCAGAAGCAGATGCCTGATTCTCATAAAGATCCGGACTGTTCCGTTCTCCTCCGTAACACTTTCAACAGCCTGATTGGATATCATAGCTGTAACAAGAGTAATAATGTTCCATTAATCCTCTATGATTCCCCTAAATAAAAAAAACAATATAGTGGAAGTCCTTTAACTTGCAAAACTACATAGCACAATCAAGTTATTATTTTGCCTTCAGTTGTCATAAAAATGTTGCACATTATCAAATGTGACTTAAATTTGACTTTGTAAATTAGCACCCTGGAATTGGACCTCTGTCGCCTTAAGACACTTGCTCTCGCCTCAGGAAGTGGTCAAATCAAAAAGATCTTAGGGAGACTTGTTTTTTTTTTTACATTTTAAATTCACAGTAAGTAGAGCTGTAAAGATCCAGCAACTTTTAACTCAAAAAAAGAAAAAGACGGGGGATTTTTGGACCTTCGTGAAGCACCTTTTGATCTCCACATAAGTTAAAATAATTTAGAATTAATATTTTACACAAAGAACAACGTGTCCTGAAGACTACATATGGAACAAGAAGATGGATTTTTTGTTTTTTTCTTTAGTATTTACCAAGCTCCTTCCTCAGATATAATTCATAGATATCCATCAGGCAGGCCTTCCTATTCAGGCTGTCGAAGCGGCTCCGCAGGATGACCAATGGGGGCTCCGCTGCGGCCGCCTCTGCTCCGGCTGATAACCCGTTACCGAAGCGTCACTGCGGGCCAAAGCAGCACAATGTTTGGAGCCCATTTTCCACTCGAATGGAGCCAGTGTCTTCTGGAATTCTATTGAGTCGGCCGCTGGTCGGCGTGAGGATAAAAAACAAGGGCATTGAACAGTGGAGAGATGTATGAACATGCTTTTTCTGATGGAAGGTGAGATTGGGAAGACCGGGGGGTGTTGAGACAGGTGGGTTCGGGCTCCAGGGTGTACCACCTATTCTTGGGTTATTTTATTTTATTTTTTTTTCTTTGCGGCCTTCACTGCTGAAATATTAAATCTGCCCTTGCCCAGCCAGCATATCTAGGGCCCCATATGGGGAAAAGGAGGGCAGACAATTTTGGTCCCCTTGTGGCCTCATACGGGTTTGCCCAATTAGGGCCCAAGTAGGTGGTGGCCCTGCATGGGCAAACCCGTATGGGGCCATCATGGAAACTGCGGACAAACACATGTGGGACCCATATTGTCTGCCCTCCTTTTTCCCATATGGTGGCCCCATACGGGTATGCTGGCTGGGTTTTACTCAGATATTTCTTCTTTTTTTTTTCCAAAGACAGTACATAGCAAAATCTCGCGTTGGTTTTATTTCAATGACTGCTTCAGCTTTTTTTTTTCTTTTTCTTTTTCTTTCTGGCTTCCATTCTTTATGTTGTGCCCTGCGCTGCCTGAAGTTTAAATCAAATGATTTAACAAAAATACATTTCAATTAGATTTTCCTGCTCTAGTTTTCAATAACATACTCACTCCTCATTTTGAAATTTGTTTCACCAAAAAAGGGAAAATTTAAAGGGGCAGCGATACATGTTATAACTGCATTCCCTCATCAAAAACATACCTGGAGAGTTGCTTGGATTTTTTTTCATGCATGTTTGACAAGTCTTTTAATCTCCCGTGGCAACTGTTCAGCTGAGCAAAACGCCTGGTTGGACCTAGCCCCGCCTTTGGGGCGGAGCTCCAGGCAACGCTGGTGAAACGTTGTTACAGGGTTACTAGAGGAGTCATGTGATGACTTCTGAAGGGAGAGTTTCAGAAAGAGACAGAGTTTTTTAGAGACCAATTTCAATTTTTTAAATCATTAAGTCGAATTAATTTAAATTATATTTAATATATAGTATTTTTATAGCAACTGAAGATAACTTAGGTACTTGACTGTGCCGTAAACTGATACTATGTGGCTGGAAAATACATACTACTTCCCCTTTAAGATAGGTTTCTACTAGACAGATGGAGGTAAAGCTTAGTATGGTGAAGTCACATTCACATACTCCAAAAGCTGCTCTTTAAATTGAGTCGCCGTTTGCTGGGAACCCAAAAGCAGAAGCAAATGAACATCTTTTAATTATTCATTAATTTATTGCAAGTCATATAATTACCACAGCATGTTTTCCCAACATCCCTTAGAGGCAGTGGTGTCTGGAAATGTTGCTACTCAGGCCAAAATCTCCAAAAAGAGTGAAAGCACAACAAAACAGATCGGAAATTTCTTTTTCTACTTTTACCTGTTTGTAAGTAAGAAAAAGTAGTTGCAATATTTTAGTGAAGCAAACAAATTAGCCTGAATTTCTAAAAGAGGACCTATATAAATCATTGTAGTCCTACAACATAAAAAGGATCAAACTGTTTTTTTTATTCTTAGAAGAAATGCACACATTCCTGTAACCCATTTGTTTTATATTGTTAGTCAAGAAAAGCTTTTTTCCCCATCTATGCATCACATCAAGGACAGGATGGGAATCACTCTTTTCTTTGAAAACACTTGCTGCCCTTTGGCCAGGTTTCAGAAAGGCATTCCAAGGCTGCCTCTGCGTGAAAGTCCCTGGATTTTAGAGCCCCTACTTATGAAAACAATCAAATCAGAGTCAAATATGTGTTAATTAAAAGACAAGTACTTCCTGTTGTACCGTTTTTCAATTCTTTTGAGATTGGAATTAAAGGCTAGAAGCTAACCCTGGGAGATCTGAAAAGTGTCCACCTGAATCAACTCCCTGTGCTGGCGGGCCAAATTGGAGCCACTCTTCAAATGCAGTCAGGGGCCACATGAAATCATTGCAAGGGCCTCGAATGGCTCACGGGAATCACATTGGACATCCCTGCCTTTAATAATTCCTACTAAATGGCATAGAATAAGGCTATCAGTCGTAGCTCTCAGGTTGCTAAATATTGAAAGGGCGGCATTACGTGTTTTAGAGCCACATAGTATCATTTTACAGCACAATCAAGTGACTGTGCTACCTTCAGTTGTTGATTCATTCATGACTAAATAGAAGTTTGACTTCATAATTTCTCTTTAAGAAATTCCTGCTCCTTCTGAAAGCAGGACTTAAACATTTTTAGCCCTTTAACAACATTTTTACCAGGACTTCACTGAGAAGTGACTCATTAAATGAGCTCAGCAGATGGACACTTCCACCAGGTATTTGCTAATTGCTGCTGGCTAGTCTAAAGGAGCTGAGTGGAAGAGTCACAAGCCCTGGAATCTGCAGCTCTGAGGAGAAGCTTCATCCTCGAAGGCGGGGCTAGGTCCACACAGGCTTTTTGCATAGCGAAATGGTTGCCATAGAGATTAAAGGGTTTCTCAAACCACACAACAGTCCAGGTATGCTTTTGATGAGCAACACAACATGATGGAAAGCTCCAAGACGTCTATTTTACATAATACTGCCTCTTTAAATCGCAAATTTGTGGCAAAGTTCAGTTTTCCTAAATCCCTTTGCTTCAGAGGTAAGATTTTAAGTACTGATTTGTACCTTCCAGGCAAATGAAACCAGTCTCATTAAAACAAAAAAACAGCCACAATTTATATCTTAGTTTTTGTTAGCTTATAGTCAGTTAATATCTTTCCTTGGCAGCTTCACTTGTTTACTTGGCTAACAGCTAGTCCAAGAGGAGCCAAGTGTGAATTTTTTATAAATTTTAAAACTACTATTATCTCCAAAATATTAACGAACATCATTTCACAAACCTTTAGTGATCACATACAAACTTTACCTACCCGTGTTTTCCATAAATAAATAAGAAACCTACATGCACTGAGACTGGAACATTTAAAGCAGCCCTGGCTAGACTAACCCACTTGTATTAAAAGCAAAGCTGTGTAAAAAAAAATCCCGTTTTATTGATTTTTAAAATGGCTTGTTTTTTCTATGTGGGTTGAAATCTGCCCCAGAAATGCTTTCCATATTCCATTATCTGTACTTGTTTTGCTCAAACAGATTACTGTTGGTTTACTGCCTTCTTTTGAGTCTGGAGTTCAGCGACACACACCAATAATTCTGTATTTCTCCACATTGTACGCATTCAAACAAAATACCGACGTTAGATTTGGAGGAACCTTACACTTTCCCGCTTGTTGTTCCAACAGTATTAATCTTTTTGTAGAATTATTTTTTGTGTCAAAGTGGAAAATTTACTTATATCTGTTTTTATTGAAACCTTTTTGCATTTCAAACATCTCCTGCATCTTCCTGCCTACCATTTTGACAGTAAATCGGTTTATAACGTGACGACATTGATCCCGACACCCCGTAAACTGTTGTTCACGACGTCGTCGGCGCACCGTTTTCACATTACCCGCCAATCTCTGAAGTAGCGATGAATATGTCTAACCGCCAATTCGTCGGATGCGGAGGGCTGCTCTCTTCACCAGAACCAGTGTGGTCACAGTGCTGTGAAGAGAGCACAGTTATGAAATGCCACATTGAATTTAGACATTACGTTGAGACACCAGACATGTCGGGCTGTGTGAGATTTATAGCATAATGGAAAAAAAGGAAAAGAAAAGAATGGGGGTCCACTGTCTCATTTAGCCCCCCTTCCTCCATTTGTTTCCCATAATGCCAGGCCACAGGGAGTCAAGTGCTCCAAATGGTCCTCTCCCTTCGATATAATGTGTGCCCCACTCTGTTGTCAGGATGACTTAGCGGTTACCTGGTGAGAGGTGCCAAGAGTCACCTGGGCTTTTCAGTTTTTTTCAACTGTGTGGCTGAGAAAGTTGCCTCCCAAAGAAACATATCTAAAAAACTGGGTCCGTCAACGTTAACGCGCTAAAATTTTAATGCATTAATGTTGCACAATGCTGTTTAATCACATTACCTATTTTGACCTAAAAGCCTCTATTACTTAGTTCAAAGCAGCGGTTACGTGGTTTTGTGCTGCGGTGAACAGTGTAAAGTCACAAATCAAAGTAAAAAGATGAGTGAAGAGCGTAAGACTGGTGCGCTCAGCATTAAATGTAGCTTTAATCCTCCCGCAGCCTTAACGCGATGCTCAAGAGGAATATGGCAGGTGTCGCTCTGATACAGCTGGGGGTTATCCCGTCAGACCGTCAGTTCCTGAAACCACGCACAAACAGAAGCGTCGTAAAAGCATATGCGAGCTCAGTGTGACCCTGCTGGACCACTTACAGAGTAAAAAGCTCATTGGATCCAATTGTCTCAGTCTTTAAAGACCGGTGGAGGATTAAAAAAAATCGCCGTGGTCAGAGCGAGTGACCTCGATTCAGTTCGACTCCCTTCTTCAGTTCCTGTCAGATTACTGTCAAATAAAGGCCACTAGTGCCAGAAAAATTATTTTAAAAAAACACATACCATGATGGATGGATAAAACCAGGGTAGTATGTAGCTTGCCTATGGCAACTGTAAATTTTCTTTCCACCGAACTACAACCAGTTGTAGTTAACATTTATAAATTACGTTTGGAACAAAATAATAACTTGATTAAACTCGATCCCTTCCGTGAAAGATGAGTCTTCAAGAATGCCCCACCCACCAATTCTCTATGTAAAGTAACAGATGCATGGACCCAACTCATCCTTCACCCATGCATGTGTTCTTCTCTTTTCTCTCCTTACTCGCTCGATACAGCTCAGTACCCTGGTTCACTTAAGCCACGTAACATCCTGACTGATGGCTCCCTCAGCAGCACTCTAAACGACTGGGCCCATAACCATTAGGAATTATGGAACATGAGCACTTTGCCAGCATTCAGAAACATACACTGCTGATTAATCAGCAGTGTATGGCCCCCCCACCCCCACCCACTCCTTTATGCTAGCTGCTGTAATACATTGTCACAATGTATTACATTGTGTCAATGTAATACGAGGCGAGTGATCAGCGAGGCACCCGATTGCTGTTGGACGGTCCACCATCAGGAGAGTCTGGTGATGGACCGGGTCATTAAAAGCGACACCCGATACAGAATGGCTGTTCTCATCTCAACTTTTACAATTTAGCTGGTTCTTTGGGACAAGTCCATGTACTGGGCTCAATGGTAATCAAGTCATAAACATGTAGACAGATAAACAAGAAAAATGGAACTCTAGTCCCATAAGGGGCTATCTGCTATTGGCTAATCAGAGGAGGCAAAACGGCATCAATTCAAATGACTGTAGAGAACCCATTGGAGCTTTTAGTGCGATACATTACGCAACGTGATTACCTGATGGAGGGGAAAACAGGAACTTCGTCGTCTTGCGCTTTAGAATTGACCAGGTTAAAATGAACCGTGTAAAAGTTTTTATTCTGAATGGAAATTCAAATATGGTGCTTTGATTTTGGAAGTGATGAAGATGTTGCAATGGTTGATCCAATTGATATTTTATGAAAGACATCCTATAAATTCCCCGTTATCAATAACTTCCTTATTTTTTTGTAGGCAAACATATAACATGATGGAACGTGAGCACTTGTTATAACCTCAGTGTTGTGGAAGGCTAACGGCTCGTCAGACAAACCACTGTTTTAGCTAGGTTTAGCTGTTTACCAGAGACGGGAACTATTTCTGAACATAAAAACCCCAACTATCTCCTTAAACTGTTGTCATGTTTGCATTATGGTGACAATCGGTACATAACCAGTAGTTTGTGTAATTACATAGGAATTAGAGGTTGGGAGAGAACCAATAGATGGAAAAACCTTTACGAGCCAGATCATTATTCAGACACATTTTAAATGCAATCAGCCCCTTTGTCCTTAGGCCTGTTGCATTAATATTTGTACTGATAATTCATAGACTTTTTACTGTGTTGCCAATGTTGCTGCATGATTGTATCTGTTTGTTTACATTTTTATTTTCTTCCACCTTGCTGAAAAGAAAATTTCCCTAAAGGGATAATAATAATAATTAATAATAATAAAGTGATATATAGAGATATATAGACAAGACGCTGGAAGAACAGCGTCTTGTCTTGAGACAACTCTTTAGATCTTCCATTCTTATCAAGTGTGTTGTGTAGGAAGAGCTTTGATGGTGCACTGCCCCCAGCCTTCATTTTGCTAAACCTTTGTGCAAACGACTACCTTAAAGCAAAGATTGTCAAACTATTATGACATTTCTAGGCAGGAGTGAGGTTAAAAAAGTAGAGGGCCATTTCCTGGAGCACCCTTAATGTAATCCTCCAGAAACAACTGATCTCCAGTAGATTTAACCGTAAAATTGTGCAAAATGAAATTACAAAAATAAATTTGCATTCATGAAAACGCGGCAATTAAAAAAAACGCTAATCTTTCTGTTACCACTGGTGAAAAAGAAGACAACAGGAAGTGGAAGGATGATGATGGTTTTTGGGGGGACGAGTTCAGACAATGTCCAGCTGACTCCACCAGTTCAAATACGTTGAATCGACAGCGCTTTTGGAAAGTTGCTGACTAGAATTTCCCCAAAACGCTGCATACGTAGCCATTCCTAATTCACCATTGATAAGTCGCGCCAATGCTTGAGTAAGACGACATCGTCTCCTCTGACGTCTGAATTACGAATATAACCTCACGTAACTGTCTACATCCATCGCTGACTTATCGTGCGAACAAGCTGATTCATGTGTGATTTTAATTACATTTTTTATTCATTCGAAAAACACCACAATTGCAAAATTTGTGTTTTTGTTCTTTTTTTTGACATCGACAGGACATAGAAAAAGATGTGCTCATGTTAGTAAAGGAAGCGCAGCGACTCCAACACCCTCAAACAGCTAAAATAGAAAAGCACTATTGCTATAGTAATAACAAGAGCAAAAAAAAAAAGCTGTTTTTTTTTTTCTAATTTTTCCTCCTGCTTTGATTCTGCTAGGAGAAAACCCGTAAAACACCAGGCCCTGGTTTTAAGGTAACAGCGCAGACCGCCGGCTGACAGGCAGCTTGGGGGAACACTACGGCAAGTGCAGTTGTGAGCCTGAGTTGGGTTCTGCTGCGTCGTTATTTACTTCCCCTGCAAACAGCCAGACGCAGACCGCTCACCGTAGCCGTCACATGAAAGCCTGGCGGCATTTCAAAAAGTTCCCGAGGAGAACGCGGTCTGCAGAAACACCTGTGAGATAACACTCAGGGAGGATTAAACTGCCATTTGATTCTCACTATCCATTTCTTCCCCCTCTCTCTCTCTCACTCACTCGCTCTCTTTTCATGTGTTGCGTTTCAAGCAAAAAAAAAAAAACTGCGACTGTGGCATTCCTGCTGCCTCCAAAGGCCAGCCTGCTGATATCGTTCAGAAATGAGCCTCTCGGATTTGTTTATTTAATCCAATATTTATGGCCCCCGCGCATGTCGGAGAATGCAAAACAGCTCACGCCTCTACGGGTTTTGAGATAAATCTGAGTAAAAAAATAGGGGGTTGAAAAAGAATACAGAAATGGGAAAATAAGAGTATTAAGAAGCTTTTTATTTTTTTTTTTCTTTGAGGATTGTTTGAAGCTCGGCGCAGAGAAGATAGCTGGAGTCGACCCTGAGAGGAATTATCACAGCGGGCGAGATGAATTTTTACTCGGCATTGTCGTAGTTCATTTGCACTGCTGCTTGTTGACAAACTAATCCCCACGTCTGGTCAGAGAGCTTAGGCGAAACTGCAGGAGAAGTATGGAAAAACTAATGCTCAAAAAGCCCCCAAATTATCGTCACCCGCTCAAATAACTGACCTATTGAGCAAAAACTATTGAGCGTTTTTACTACTGATAAAAACGCAGAATAAGACAATAGGAAGTAGTAAAAGGATTCAGTTTTTGTTTTTCTTTGGGGTAATGTGCAGGTGGCTCCACCAGAGCTCTCACAGCGTCATATAGCTCATGAGAAGTTATACGTCACTCAATCGTGTTGAATCCGAAGCTCTTCTGCAAGAGCAATTTCCCCCAAACGGCGCCTACATAGACGATCCCGAGGATACGTGGCTTGTCACTCCAGCACCTAAATAAAACAGTGAGCACTGATGGTTAAATTGTCTCACGTAACTGTTTCCATCTTTCACTGCCATCATTTTTATTGAGTTACTGCATGAACAAGAGTATGCAGTAACTCTTGTTGGAGCAAGAGTGACAAGCTTATTCACGTGCGATTTTATTTTCATTTGTTTAATCGATGTACCGTAATTGCAAAATAGTTTTTTCAACATTAGCAGAACATAGACAAAGATTTGTGCACATTTTCAATGGAGACTCAACCACTAGCATCCATGTATTTTAGATTTTTTCCAGTATTGCTACAGCCTTGCTAGGGAAGCGTCTGGAATATTCTGTCCTCGTTTGATCTCCCCTGATCTCCTCCCAGTTGGCTGCGTGTCTGTCGGCTTCCCCCCGCCCCCGGTTTTTGAAAGCGAGCCATGATGTTCTCCCAGATTGGAGTGTGGAGCTCTCTCTGACTCCTCGCTGCATGTCCAGATAAATTGGTCAAAGGTCTCATCTGGCGCTGCTGTTCTCCCTCCTCTGTGGCCCCACTCCTCACAGGACGCCTCCCTCCCGCCGCCTCCAGAGAGACGATTCATCGAGCAAGCAGCCACGATTTGGTTTGAGAAAAAAAACACGTTGCTGGATACTCCCAGGGTCATGATCATCAATCATCACAGATAGTTGTACTAAAAGACCAGAAACATCTGATCAGACATAAACACAGATAAATACCCAAACAACAGAAGTTAGATGTTATGTAAGACATACTGCTCTATTTAATTTCATGACCTTTTTCGTCCTTCAACTTCTAAAACACAATTTGTGTAAGATTTTTTTTTTTACATTTATGAATATTTTATTTACAGAAACAACACCGAGGTCAAATTGAGCATCATTTGACCCCGCACGCACTATTGTTTATCTGCTTTTCATTTCAACAGTGTACGAAGACAGAACGTCATTGGAAGACATTGCTTCCAATGGGATTGCTGTGGGATTGCTTCGGTTTGACACTTTGTGTGGCATGTACACCAGGGGTGCCCAAAGTGGGTCCTCGAGGGCCGTCATCCTGCACACACAATGATGGCTCATTAGAAGGCCTAAGCAGAACATTGACAAGCTGAGGAGGTTGTTTCTACCACCAGGGAGAGAACTAAAACATGCAAGGTGTCGGCCCTCGAGGACCGACTTTGGGCACCCTTGATGTACGCGATCCGATCTCCGGATATACCAGGATGTCACTGAATTTGTTTTGAACATGTCTAATAACGTAAGTGTTGCAATTCGCACATGCCAGAATTTATGCAGCTGGGACTCATATTTTACAGCAATAACCCAAAAATAACATTCTTTGTTCTCAAGTAAGGCCTTTGCTTTGTGATTTGATGAAGACTGACTCACATCGGTATGCTGGATACTTGAAAGTGGAACTGACAGCTTGACCTTCTTCCTGATTAGACCGCTTGGTGGCACTTACAGTAATCCTTGTTCACATGCTTTTTTTTATTTTGAATGGGATTGCATATGCATTTGAAAGAAATGACGAGATTGAGTGTTCTATTAAAATCCCTCCATTTCCTTATGTTTAGAAAACAATGTCTTTTTCACACAAGCATCAGGATATAGGTAACACAACACTGGTGGAACTACAATTTTTTTCTGGAATATAATTGGATTTGGGCTGGACATGGAGGACATGTCAGTTTTTTAACTTAAAAGAAAAAAGAAATCACCATTAGATATAACACCGGAGTTCATGGAAAAAATGTTATTTCAGCCTTGGTCTAATTTTTGTCTGGCTGACCAAATTATATCTACCTCACATGAAAAAAATAAGCACTTTGAAACAACCGTTCGTGTTAAATCTGTAGAAGGCTTTGCTTGCCTAGGAATATTGCCAGTGGCAGTTTTATGTCTGCAATTTTTCACAGTGTCTGAGCATTTCAATTTTTGAAGTGGTAGTAAATGCTAGCTAGCTGCTAGCATTATATGTACCTTAATCCTATTTGTTCAGGTGAGTTGTTATAGTTCAATGAATAATACTCACACTCGTTTCTGCCCATTTGACTTTCATTTCTGTTGTTGTACATTAAATTTTCAACTCATACTGCTTTTGAGTTTTCCATAAAAACACCTCAAAGTCTACCTGATAGTTTTTCTCTCTAGAAACCTCTCCATTATATCTGGATTTACTCTGTATTTTAGTTGCAGCTGACTCTCAGGCAGCATACCTAGGTGGGCATGGTGGTGGCCCTACATGGGCAAACCTATATGGGGCCACCATGGAAACTGCGGACAAACCCATGTGGGACCCATATTGTCTTCCCTCCTTTTCCCCATGTTATTTGTTTTTTTTTTTCAGCTCTCACAGGCTTGCGCAGCGCGTCAGTCAAGTGTGTCGTATTCATATTTCTTCTGTCAAATCGGCGAGTACAATTTCCCCGAATTGCCTCATAGCAAAACCACACATGTTCCAAATATTTTCAAAATTGTGATTTTTTGACATTTTCGACGAAGACTTGCACACATTTGTAACGCAAGCTAGCGATACTTAGCGGCCTTCGTTTTAGCTGAATCTGTACCGTGATGCTGCACTGAAAGTCATCCACTGCAGGGAACTCATTAACTGCTTATAAATCTTTCTGCAAATCTAGGGCTTCGTGTCCCACAACTACGCCTGTCAGCAGAACGCTTTGATATGGACCTCGTCTCACAAACTCTGCTGTCAGACAAGTTATTCAAATTCAAAACTTTGTTACTTTTGTGGATTTGGGATTCATGTGCAATCTGTGCAAATGAAAACAAAAGGGAGGCAGGCTGGATGATGAGAGGGGGTGATTTGGGGAGGTACGCCGGCGAATCAGAACAAGCGAGACAGAGACAGAGAGAGAGATAAAGACCGAGGGACACATAGATGATAAACATGCGGGGCGTCCGTGCGGTGACTGGGAGATGACCGTGGGAATGGCAGCTGTGGTGGCAGAATAAATTAGAATGCTGATTTCGGGTTAATAAATAACTTTGTGAACTGGAGCACCTGGCCCAGTCCCCAGCGCGGCCCGCCGTCACGGCGAGCGCCTGCTGATTATTCACTAACCCGTCCCATCAAATGAAAAGGTTTCCCGCTAACTGCACTCTGCCGGCTCACTGATCTGCTGAGGGGTGGAAGACAACACAATTCCTTTGGTGGTGAGAATGGAAAACGATGTTTTCCGTAGAAGACCCCGCTCATTGCACAATTTGTTTTTTTTTTAAATCTAAACTCAAAGTACGCATTTACTTACAAGAAAGCAAATGTGAATATTCACAGAAAACTGTAAATCTATTTCGACTCTGATGTATTTTTAAAAAACTTTTTAAGAGTGAAGTGACAATATAAATGTCTCTTTTTAGGTTCTAAGCTAGTTAAAAAAAACACATTACAAATCAATATAATTTTCCTTTCATTTCAAAAATTCACTTCCTTATATTCCATCGTAGTAAAGACTCAGTTATACACATCAAAGTTTAGTTACACTGTACAAAATTTGAAGACATTTCAAGGGTATGAGGTTCTGATAAACGATCGCTTTTTGCTTCCTGAATTCTTTTGTTTTCACATTTCTGTGAGTTATTACCGTGCTTCTTCCTCCTGGCGGTGGTATTCCCACTGACACGTGTTGCTTCGCCCAGGCCGCGACTCGTCTTCTCTGGGTGAAGTGGTGCACCTGCTGGGAGAGGAGGACGACCCAAAGCCTCCCTTTCATTAAGCTAATTCCCTATAACAACGGGGCGCTTTAATGAGAAATTCTAATTAATATCCCAATTAGATTTTTGCAATTGCTCATGCTAAGTGATTTTGTGCTGCGTCGGTTTTCAATGATGCCTCAGTTAAAGACAGACGACGAGTTGTTCTTTGTCAGCCTCTTCCTTAGCAATGTTTTTTTTTTGTCTAGGAACTCTGCCAGGCAAGCCATTCTTGCTTCTTCCTTTATTTTCTTTCCCACGACCACTAAATCAAGCGAGAATCCACGCGGGACGCTGTTATCTGCTGTTAGGGTGAGAGAATGCTGAGCTATGACATTTTTCATTCTTGGTCTTTTTTGTCTTGACGTTTTTGCAACTCGCACGACACGGTTCTACGGTAAGGTGCTGTCAGATCTCCATTTAGCATGCTAGGTCAAATTTATTGAATCGCTACACTTGAAAGATATTTAAAGCATTGTTTTACTGTGTAGCAAAAAGAAAAAAGAAAAATTCCAGTGATGATGAAACAATTTGATTTAACAGACTGCTGAGCTCAATTCTGGCCTTGTAAGTGTACCGTAACAAATAAATAATGAAGGACATAGCAGGAATAAATTACACATAATACAGTAATCAAATAGCTACACAAGTCTAATTCAGGACATTTTTAGTGATTGCAGTGGGGAAATGTTATAAAGAAACATGAACTCCATGAAGAGTTGCAACTTATTCTTTTTCCAGCCCAGCCAGCATACCTAGGTGGGCCCTAGCATACCTAGGTGGGAGTCCATCATCCTCCTACCACTTCCTGTCGTCTTCTTTGTCATTTCCACCAGTAGCAACATCCGGTTGTCTCACTTGACTCGTGATGCGAAAAAAGTGTTTCCATTGCATTTTTGCAAAAATAAATCTATTTGGATAAGGCTGAAAACCTGCCTAATTCTAGCGCAAAAACCTTTTATCAAAAAACTACATTCTTCAAAAATAGTGTGTTCCCATTAAGTAAGTTTTTCTTCACAATTTCAATCTGCACAATTCTGTGGTTAATGATAATGGAGATGTTTTGTCAAAAGCCTTCAGTCTCAAAAATATCCCGGCAGTCTTCAGTCTCTATTAGTTTCGATATTATATTACTTTTCCATCAAATAGCTGCTCAAACGAAGAGAAGGGCTAACACATTCTGTCCTCAATATGTGCTTTACACAGAACATTATTGGTAGCAATAACTACAATTAGCTTTTATTGCACATGGAAATAATCCTTTTCTTCAATGTAAATAATTCTCCAATGTCACTATGCTGATGGTTTAAAACTTGATAAAAATAGTATTTGCTCAAACCATCTCGGGTATGAGCAACTGGGTGGTCTAGCTAGGTGCTAGGTGTTAGCTTCATTATACAAGACAAGCTAATCTTGGAAAAAAAAAAATTGTACATTTATGAAGTATGCATCCCCTTAATCTTCAATTACATAGCTAAGGCAGAATGATCATAAATCTGCTCTCAAAGGCAATCAAGACTGTCACCTCCAAATGCAGAATACATTTTTTAAAATAGATGATGCGTTCACTTCCTCAGTAACCTAGATACAATGCCACGTAGCTTGAAAATGTGTCAGGCCTGTCAGCCATCAAAGCAATCCCACTGGCTGGCCAAGAAAACCTATTTCACTTTAACTAAGCCTGCAATCATTTACAAAGCCTTCCGTTTGACTCCCTTTGAAAAATATATCATCATTTTGGCAAATAAACCCACAGGTAAACAGGCGAGTCCATCCACTCTGTGTGAAAACAAAACCAAGGCAATTTGCATTAGTGACTCGAGGTGTCTAAGCAGAGGAGAATTAAAGCGGCGCCTAAGAAACCGAGCTATTGATGCCTCGTGTGCCTCCACTGAGCTCAAAGAAACGCCTTTCATCTTTTGTCAAGTCAGACAATGTCGTTTGCATTGTGGAGCAAATTTTGTTTTTTATTTATTTATTGCTGAAATGATATGTTCCAAATGTGCCATTGTACAGTTTTCCCATCAAGTTTCCATATGTAGCTGACAAATAACAACACGAGGCACACGCTGAGGCGAAAGGCCACACTCTGCGCTCCGCAATTTCTGTCTTTGCAGAAATGATTCAGAGTAGATTGTAATGCTCTCGCCTCGGGGCATTGTGCTTTCCACTTTCACATTGCATACCGCGAATTATTGAGCTCCTTGTTCCGGGGAAACACAAGCCAAACGCGCGATCGCTTCACCTCCTTTCAGCACCTCTCCCAAGAAAATGACAGCTTGAAAACCTTGCCAACCGAAAAGTGCCGGCTGATATGATAGCAGAGGAGGAGGAGGATGATACATGAGTGATTCACACATACAACATGGTTGTATACTCTGACTTCTCGGAACACTTCTTATAAATACATGGTTACTACATGCTCCAAACTAAAAACTGGTAACATCATAGCACCGTCCATCCATTTGTTTTCTAGATGGGGCCCAGTCGTTTGACAAGAGTTGAGGCATACGTTGGAGGCATTTCCAGTCCATCACATGGCCGCATTTTTAAAATCAATGCGGCCATTGATTTGAAAAATGGCCGCATTTTTAACCAGCTGCAGCAGAGAGCTACTGCAGCTGGTTAACAACAACGTAGCCTACCAGCTACAGCTAATTAGCACAGCGTTAGCCTTAGCAGTCGATCAGCATTCGTCTTAACCCCAACTTATTCAGTTGTTAAGTTGTTTTTTCTGCATTAGCTTATTTAGCAACAGGGACATGAGTGTAATTGACAGCGCTAAGACCCTCCTCCTCCTCTCTGATTTGTTGTTTTTGATTGGGAGTGTTTCATAGCAAATTGCCTTGACATGGTGATACATGTAAAAAACACGTTGCGGTAAAAGTTAAATTACGCAGTTTTAACTCTTATTTTTTAGGGGAAAAAACTTATTAGAAATGCTTCCAAAAATAACTGGAAACATTTAGTGTAACCTATAAAATAAATGTAAGTGAATAAAACATTTTTTATATTTGCATTTTCTTTTTGAGTGCTCTTAGGAACCTTTATTAAATAATCCATGATGAAGACGACTTTCAAGTAGTAAAGTCGTGCTTTGATGTTCATAAATCTGGACATGTAAATAGCAAAGCAACATGTCCAAACCATCCCAAGTGATGCAGTGCTAATACCGGGTAAAAGTTCACATTACAAATATCTAACACTTACTCTCCTGCATTCAAATTCCAGAGATTAAGTGCATTCCTCTTCTGGGAATCAATGTCAGCTTCACCAGCAAAAGGCAACCCATTGGACTGGAGTGTTTGAACAACGCATTACAAAACCAATCTTATCATGTCTCTGCCCCGTGACCCTGCGCATCTAGGTGGTAATAGGTGAAGTGGAGGCTGTTAGACCCCCACCCAGTTCCTCATAAACCATTTACGGCAGTTTGTAAATGGAAGTAGCCGTCTGCGTGTTGACCTTGCCATGCACCCGTGAGTACTGGAAGCTCTGGTTGTCTCCATTTATTAAGAGTGGAAGTGAATAGTAGAGGAGTTGATTGGACTGACACCAGACACCAGGTACCTTCCCCCCAGTGGTCTCAGGTCTTCCGCCATAACGCTAATAGACACTGACAAGCTCTCTGAAAACAAAATGTTAATGACCGACTGTGTTAGCGAGATGTTACAAGCTCAAACTGATATTATCAAAGGCTTTGCAGGGGGCAGAATAGAGAGTCGCTTGAAGACGGAGAAAATGACATGTGAGAAAGAAGAAAAAAAAGGAAGCTTTTGTGTGCGTACCAGGTGATTCGGTCAATACCAATAAGACATGTCAGATCTAAAGAATTATTTGCTAGACTTTTCTTTGCTAAGACCTTAGTTATGTCTGCTGGACAAGAATTCCTCAGTTGGACTTAAATCCTCAGAACACATCGCCACTGCAAAACATTTGATCATAGGCATTTGGTTAAGTAGTAATTTGCCTGTAGGCTTCTGATCAAAAGGAGCACTTCAATGCGCCATAGACGCTGCTTTATCCAGCCTCCCCGAGGCCTCAAAAGTGCTAACTCCAATCACCGCATTCAGGAAAAAAAAAAATTACAGGAAAAGACGTCATTCGTGTTCATTTAAGACCCTTTGAAAGCCACCTCCCACTGTGGAAACAGTAATAGTCATTCTTTTGGAACTCGGCGAGTGGTCCGCACTTTTTGATATTCAAAAGATCTGAATAAAATGAAAAGCAGGCCGGTCTGTCGCCATGGAGTTTGTGTGGCGAGTGGTTCGATCAGGCCAACTGGCTGATCAGTCATAAACGATGGACTCAAAAGTTTCATCCATTTTAAATGAATCCGCCATCCAACGTACTTTAATGTGCTGCTTTTACCATAAAAATAGAAACATGTCAGCTCGAGTTTAACAACAGGCGTTGTTGGTTATTCCTAAATGTTTGTAAATGTATAAAGCCTCCATGTGTGGATGCACATGGTAAATATTTTCTCCAGGTCAAATGGAGATTAACTGTAAACTCCCAGTGAAACATTAGCTGCAGCAGATAAGCTGCTTTATGTTTATAAAACCTTTTGTTTTGATATTGCTGTCATGATGGATTGTTAAATTAAGTAATTTCATGCAACTTAGATCATCAGATTTCAGCAACTTTATTTTATTTCTAGGAAATATTTCATGACAAAGGAACGACGTGGAAATATTGACGCAACTTGTAAAAATATCGGAAATAAAGTTGAAAAGAACAGCATGGCGGAACCACTAAAATACATTTCTCTCATAAAGTTACTCCAGTAAATGTAAGTGGTTTAATAATTCAAATTCATGCTTTGTTCACATTTCACTAATTCACATAAATTATCAGTTAACATAATGTTTTTTTCACTGCTCTAGCATCAACAGGATGCAAAATAAAAATAGCCGACCCGAATAAGTAGATGTTATGGAGCTTTTTCGAGACAATTAGCAATTTATTTTCAACCTGGCAGCTGTTGTCCTTGGCCTGTTTACGGAAACAAATACTGTCCAACCACCAACTATCTGGTGCATTCATTGAAGTTGTTTCAGATGGAAAACATGACCCTGAAGTTAGCATCTGATTCATAACCTATTTAGCAACAGCTAAGTGAGTAAAACACAAGTCAAATCCGTTCACATTCTTATTTTATCTCGCTCTCTGTTTCGGCTATGCTACGTACAGACCCATTGCCATAGCAACCGACTGACAACAGCTCGACAACTGTATTGGAATTCAACACCAAAAAACATGCAAACACTTCTCACACGAAGAACAGAACATTCAGTCCGTTACAGTTTTATGTTTTCAGGTTTTATGTTTTGTCATTAAGTGATCGTCTGAACACAGCAGCGGTAGATTAGCTAATTATGACACCTGCTCTGCTGATAACCTCAGAAATTTGGATTTGGAATTCCGCTGCACAGCTACATGTCAGATGGTCAAAGTCATCTTAGCTTAACTGACCGACTTCCCTCCTCGCTAATTTTTAAATTTAAACTAAATCTTTTTACTGACCTGTGAAATGTGATAACCTGTAACCTAGTTGTGGTAGAGTCAACAATTACCCTTTTTCTTTTTTTTGTCTTTGTCTCTTTCTTGCGCGCGTTTGACAATTTGATTTACAGACAGCATGGAATTCAAAAAAAGTTTTAAAAGTTTAAAACGTTTTTCATATGAAAACGCTTTCATTTAACTTTGACATGTTGGCAAAACTTTTCCAGAGGGACTTTTAACACCAATCTTAATCAAATCAACTTTCAGGATCTGAGGTGGAAAAAACTCCTTTCAGCCCCAGCTGATGCCATATGCCTCCTAAGCAGTGGGGTTGAAACGTACTAACGCATTAACCACAATTATATGCAAATACCATAATGATTTATCAATTTATTAAGATGTATGGATGATAATAAAAAATATATTCTGTTCATTATGATGAATAATGCGCAGACTCTGCTGATTGTTTAGATTATATTACGCTCATTTGAATAACATGCACTTAAGAAAACCTAATTTATCACTGCAGCTATTTCACACAAACACGCTAATGATATTTGCTGAATAAAATCTACGTTGTAAAAAGAAAGCAATCCATCATATGATCTGCCATGGCAAAAAATTATTTAATGAAAACAAAACATTGGCACATGTAATTACAGAGTAGTATAGAAATTAGACAGTTTGAGGTTTTATATTATGAGAGCAATAGCTGATGGTATATCCAAAACATATACCATCAGTGTAAATTTTTTTTTTTTTTTTTGGAGGAAAAATAGTTCGGCTCTTAACCGTCGCAAGCAATAAACAATTAACAGCATTGTTTCACTTTTTCACTGCTCCTCTTTTTAGAAATTGTGCAAAAGCACATGTCATTTCACATGTTACGCGATTGTTGTGAAAAACAAAACGGCAAAGTCCAACAAAAACAACATATTTCCTTTTTTTTTAAAAATGCCCCGGCTCCGAGCAACTAATAATACTAATAATAAGCACAAGAGTTGCCTAGTTACCTGCACTTATGCTATTTCAAGCATCGAGAGTCTTTTTATCCTTCTACCTCCTAATAACTAAGCTCTATTGATTTTCCCTCTAAACATCTGTCCTATTAGTTGGCTCTCATCAAACGTCTGATGATGAAGATGAGGGGTGAGCAAACCGCTGCCGCCATAACAACGAATCCTCATTATTGCGACCCTGGAAAAATACATAGAAGTAGATGGCAGGGGATGGCAAACGGGAAATAATAATGGAGCACTCGTGTAGGAGAGGAGGGAGCAGTGTTGCATCTGGATTGTGAGTTGTTCCCTTTTGAAAGGCCATCATTTGTTATTAGGTCTACCAGTAATGAACCATGAAGGGTCCCACAAGGTAACTAATTTCTATTAGCCTCCAACAGATGAGATAAGCTTTGGGAACACGGTGAGGGATACAATAAACCTTGTAACTGCTCTAAACATGTATTTCTCAAACGTATGCGCCGTCATTCGTCATCAGCAGCCACGGTTTGAAGGGGCAGTATGACATAAAATTTATTTTTTGAGGTTTAAATCATAATATAACGCTATTCACTCAACACCTGGAGTGTTGACTTGATTCTTTCATGCATGTTTAAGGAATCCTTTAATTTCCCGTGGCAACCATTCAGGTGTTTGAAACACCTGGGTGGACCTAGCTCCACCTTCGAGGATGAAGCTCCTCCTCGGAAGTGTAGTTATCAAACTTCACGACTCCCCCACTGAGCTCCTTCAGACTAGTTGGCTGCAATTAGCAAACACCTGGTGGAACTGCACATCTACTGAGCTCATAATACGAACTACTTCTCAGTGTAACGCTGGTAAAAACGTTGTTAAAGTGTTAATAGAGGAGTGATGCTGTGATGACTTCCTGAAGGTGGAGTTTCAGAAAGAGCAGCAGTTTTTAAAGAGACAGAGGCCCAATTTCAAGGCGCTAAATTAGGAAATCACTTTTTTTTTAAGTCATATTTGATATATATAGCATTTTCATAACAACTGAATCTTGATTATGCTATAAAATGACCCAACATGCCTGGAAAGCACACAGTACTGCTCCTTTAAACTGAGGATTTGTTGTTCAAGAGAAGCTCAGTAAATAGTGGATTCCCTTTGAAACGCTCCAGTGCACCGTTGCTATGGTAAAGTACAATAAATAGCTTTTAAAAAGAAGGTGGGTTAAGCAAGGGGAGAGGCATAAATCATAAAGAATCTCAGGAACCCCCGGAACATCTGTGCAACCTCCATAAATGCTCCATTGGGACAGATGCTCCCTAATATAAAAATATCCCCCCCCCCATACCCCCCCCACACACACGCACACACACCAAAAGAAGAGGCCCCATTTCAAGCAGGATGGGTGAAGCACTCCTCGGTTCATCTCTGCTGACCCTACGTCCTTCAAAAAGATGAACCTCAAACACGTCAACGTTCGAGTAAAAATAGAAGGCGGGGTTCGATTACAGGATGTGTGAGGTTCATCTCCCTTTTTTTTTTTTTTTTTTGTTCTGGGGAAACACGCAATCAGAGCGGCTAAAAATGGCTATAGAGGAGGTACCGATGCATGAAAGAGGCGCGCATGCTGAATGCTGAAGCCTTCACCGTCTTTAACAGCTCTTCAATCAAACTGATGCATTTGCCCTTTTTGCAAACTGAGTGTGTGACAGCCACCCCGCCCCTCCCAGACCAAGACCCAACGCCCCCCACATGAAAAAAGAAAAAAAAAACAAATTTCAATGTGAAAGTAGGTAGAGAGCGCCTGGAATTGGGCATGCTCTAATGGCCTTGACCCAGTGTTTTGTTGTTTTCATCATATTGATGTGTCTGGTCGTCATTTCTACGCCCACGTTACATGTATAGCACACATTTCACACAGCTAAATGTTGAGATAATAAGACTTATAGTCAATGGCAATTAGACAGTTCAATCCAATTCAAATGTATTTAATCAAGGACGGCACATTAAATAATGTAACATGTCAAGAAACGGAGCAACCATTGTTTTGTATGTAGGTTTGCTAGCCACAGGCTAACTAGCAAACCCAGTTGTTGATTGGACAGCAACATTTAAATAAAAAATTCCTGTCACACGTAGAGGCATATGTTGAATTTCTGCGACTATAAACAAGGAAAACATAAAAACTGGTTTATTGGTGTTTAAGTAGCCATTTTTGTCAAAGTGACTGAATCAATTCAGTGTGAAAGATGGTTTGAAAAAAGTCTTTGAGAACTTTTCTTGTTTTTTCCACTTTGATTTAAATCAAATACGTAAAATATTTTGACAACCTCGCTGAATCTGTTCTTTAAATATCTGTCAGATTTTGGTTTGGCCGCATTACGTAACCCCAATCATTTTTTTTTATGTTTAGCAGGTTTTTTTTCATATCGCACAAAATGAAATCTGCAGTAATAAGCAGATAATAAGCATGTACTAAGTATTCATCCAATTGTCATTTGTTTTTCTTAAAAACAGAATTAGGAAGGTCTGAACTGACCCGCGACTTAAGAAAACTTAAGAGAATCCTCAGGAACGCTCCACTGATATTACATCGCGGCTGCACATAATTTAGCGGTAATTTGTGCAGGCGACTGACAGCACAGATCAGAAACAGGTGGAGTCACGAATCAGTCCACTCACTTCCCAGGCAGCAGCCTCCGCTGGGTTAAGAGGTTAGCAGGTTGGTACATGACATCCATCTCCTGCCAACTGGTGTTATTTCTGTCTGGGCACCTGCTTTGAAGCCGGCTGGAGCGCCATGCGAGTGCCGGCCGTGTCCTCCAACACTTCAGAGCACCTGCACTATTCAGACGTGGCACTCGGTGGCATCCCGCCGTCACTCCTGAATGCGACGTGCTGACACGTCCTTTGCTTGTCCCGCTATATTTGGCCGATCCGGATTCCAAAAATGGGTCGCAACTGCTTTGGGGGTCACAAAGTAGTCTGATGCAGATCGTATTTTTAATGTTTCTTTTTTTTGGGGGTGGGGGGAGAATAATAAAGTAGAATTGTAAATGGAGTTTAAACATAGTCCTTCAAGTTCAGTGGAGAGGAATAAGGCGGAAAATACTCAAATCAAGGTGAAGAGATCATATAAATAACTTTTTTTTTTTTTTTTACATTGTTTTTACAGTATTTTCCCCAAAGAAATGTTATCTTAAAGGGGGTGGTATTATACATTGCTCAAAACATTTACATTAATAATTTTTTAGGGCTGCACAGTGGTGCAGCTGGTAGAGCTGTTGCCTTGCAGCAAGAAGGTTCTGGGTTCGATTCCCGGCCCGGGGTCTTTCTGCATGGAGTTTGCATGTTCTCGCTGCGCATGCGTGGGTTCTCTCCGGGTACTCCGCCTTCCTCCCACAGTCCAGAAACATGACTGTCAGGTTAATTGGTCTCTCCAAATTCTCCCTACATGTGAGTATCTGTCTCCGTGTTGCCCTGCGACAGACTGGCAACCTGTTGAGGGTGACCACGCCTCTCGCCCAAAACGCTTGCTGGAGATAGGCACCAGCAACCCATATCAAAGTATGACTTGAAGGAAATTTTACTTCACAATTTAACACTTTGAAATTGGGCCTTGGTCTCTTTCAGAAACTGCTGCTCTTTCTGAAACTCCGCCTTCAGGGAGTCATGACAATATGGCTCCATTTTTACCAGAGTTTTAATGAGAAAGTAGCTCATGTAACAAGCTTTGGTGGTGTTTGGTAATTGCTGCTGGCTAGTCTGAAGGAGCTGAGTTGGGGAGCCATGGAGTTGGGGTGCTCCGTGAGGTAGAAGCTTTGAAACGTTAGCTGCGAGGAGGAAAGCCAAGCAACACTCCAGGTATGTTTTTGATGAGCGAATAACATTTTGACAGGATGTAAAGCTCAAAAAAGTCAGTTTCACGTAATACTGCCCCTTTAAAGCACATCCAGATTGCAGTGCAGTCCCATAAACCGGGAAGAAGGAAAGCAAAACGGTTTTAAATCATAAAAGATTTTTTCCCCTTCTGACGGCCCCGTTCTGACTTTCTTTGTGAAGTTTCCAAGAGTCCTTGCGTTTTTGTGGAGCAAAACAAACTTTATCGATTACAAAACAATGTACTATTTTTTTTTCTCCTCCTCCTCCTACGCAAATCTCCAAGCGGGCCGTTTTCCATGAGCTCTTTCGCAGATGTTCGCTATCAAACAGCCGGTTCTTTAAATGTTTCATGAAATGATTAAAGCTCACTTAACATGCTGTAATTTCAGGGATAATTGTTGAGTAAATCCTGAGAAAAACAAAGATGTGAAGGTGTGGGGGGAATTAAGGTCCCTTTCTTTGTTGGCGCTGAAATTAGAGTTTGTCCTTGTAATGAGGTAGACGGCCAATTGTTGCGCTTTGTTAAAATGAAAAAAGTTGCAGCTGGATTATGGTTCATCTCAATTATATGGTTTCCATTTGACTCATTGTGTCTAAGTCGAATATTTTTCAGATTCATTGTTTTGTTCAAGTAAAGAAGCATCTTTAGCTCTTCAGAAAGCCGCCCACGCGGCCATGACACACGTCACAACAAGCTAGCTTCTGTAAAGCTTAGCAAAAAGCAGGAAGTCGTTAGCCTAATACTGCGTTTTGCTTATCGTCTGGAAAAAAGGTGTACGGGGAGATGCCAATTAAATCACGTGGTGTTAATTCAGGCAAGCTCTATGATTGAATCAAATCAACAAACACACTAGGAGGGAGAAGTTAGCGATAATTTTTAAAGCTAGCTAATGCCATCTTTTGGCAATATTGCTAGGTGTGCTACTTCCACAGCCAAATTAGCTGGACTTAGTTGTTGGCAAAAACAACTTGAGAACAATTGCAGTCTCCCAAGATGGGAGTTCAGTCCTCCCATCTCCCACTTTCTACGTTTGTCACGGCGCCTCAACGTGATTAAGTGACATAGTTGCAAAAGGTCAGTAGGAACTAATTCACTGTTAGGATTAATCTGACATTCAGGATACAAAAAACCTAAAAATCAGACCTTAGCGAAGTAGCTAGACGACTCTTTAACACAGCTCATTAGCTGCGTCTCCATTATAAATGTGCGCAAGTCTTTGCCAATATTCTGCTGGTGTCATGAAAACACATTTTCGCAATTGTGGCGTTTCCATTCAATTAAAACCACATGTGAGTAAGATTGTTCACGTGATGAGTCATTAAAAAATTGTGGCAGCAACTGATGGTAAACAGTTACATGAGATACAATCATAGTTCAGCCGTGGCGCTAGCTATCATCATCCAGCAACCATTGGAGGAAACGTCTGCATTTTGTTCAGTCGTTGCAACGACAAGCTGATACTTGGGAGCTGCTATTTAGGGAAATTGCAGACAGCAATGTTGGAGAAGAGCTCCGTATTCAAAACGTTCGAATGACGCAACTTTTTATCAGCTGGAAATTGTCCACATAAACAAACACAAGCCATCAACCTCCGACTACTTCCTGTTAACGCGTGACTCGCTTGTTGAGGAAAAAAGCGTTTCAATATGGCTGAAAAAACCGCCTCATCCTAGAGCAAAACTTAACAGAAAACGTTTTTTTTTTCAAAATTACCACATTTCTGTTAAGCAAACTGATTTTTACAACCTCAATTTGCACAAATTTATGGTTAATGGAAACTTGATCAAGTGTTAGGTTTGGGTCAGCGATGCTTGTAGCAGCTGGTTTATCCTCTCTCAAAATATATCAAGTTTCAGGTCATGTGTTTAAATGCTGCACACAAGTCATTATCGACTGGAAGTAACAAAGAAGGAACAGAAAACTCATTGTTGGCAAACAACGGGACAGAAAACTTTAATTTTATTTTTCTGGGCGCTTATTGCCATGCTTCCCTGGGGGGCAACATCACCTCACATCAAAATCAGTCACTCCTCTTAAAAAATGGTGAATCTCACCCTGCTGTAATCTTTTTTTCTTTCTTCAGAATCCTGTTTATTTTGCAATAGTTTTTTAATCAGTGCATCCCAAAGTGGGCAGTGGGAAGATCAGAGCCATTACCACACAGTGTTTCCCAAAGACAACAGCAATGTGTAGGGCAGGTTTGGCTAACGCTGCTGCTCTATTGGATTAGGAGGCCAATGAGAGGGAAAGGCGATACTTCATAATGATGTGTTGTGGCTGCCTGAGTAGGCATGGTCCGTGATGAATCGGAAGGTCTGGCTCCATAAATTATAATTATTTTATGCCAACATGTTTTGAGCGAGCTACTTAGCATTGCAGCATCTATCAGTCGACCCATATGGCTCAGAGATTAACAGAAGACTTTTATTTTTTATTTTTTTTGCAGCCACAAAAAATGTCATGATGGAGAGGAAAGAAGAAAGGAATAATAATATCGTTCTAGACGTAAGGAGTCGGAATTACACAGAATTTCTTTTTTGTTCCTCTTTTTGCCAGGGGGTGAAAACTGATGGCTAATGCCTACAAGAGGTGGGCTAACCTCAGGAGGTTAGCCAGTAGGCCAAGTTAGCTTACGTCTGGCAAAAGATTTCCCTCCTTTTGGTCTATTATCCAATCCAAATCTGGTCATTTTTGTTAGATTTTTTTTGGAAATTTTTTGATACAATTGACACAAAAGGTAACCTTTCTGAAAGTCTCCCAGTGTGTTTTGAAATGTTATTTTCTCAAAACATGCTGCGTTAAAAAAAAAAAAAAAAATTCTTCGCTTAATTTATTTGGCCTGAAATGGATTTCCTAAAAGAGGGCCCTTTCTGAGAAATGTTCGTTTCTAAAATACTGAATCTGAATTATTTTTTTTTTTTAAATCGCATTGCGTTTTGTGTTCTTAGTAATTGTTTTCATCTTTGTGAAGGCTACGGTTAAACAATCATCTTCATATTTTTTTGTTCCATTCAGGTAATAGTTAACATTCAAAATGCTGGATATGAACAGTGGAGACTTTTGCAGCCATTTGCAAAAAAACCCACAAAATCTTGCAGAGTATTTCTGGCCTAGTTTCTCGTGCAAGTATCTTAGTACTCTTGAAATTAGACAAAGCTAATTTACAAGCAAGCTTTTTTTATGTAGGATCTTGTTTTAAGTTAAAAATTCCTTCATATAAAAGTACGAGTTCCAACTTAGATTATTTCAACTATAATATTGTAAAAAATTTAAATTGTGCTTTTTTAAAAACACATTAAGACATTTTTAACTTCAAACAAGCTCCTATATCTTGCTGAGAAGTTTCTCACAAGTTAGTTTTGTCATATTTCAAGTGCACTAAAATACTTGAACTAGAAATTAAAAACACAGAATCTTATGAAGTGATTTTGGCCCAAAGTGAGGCACTTCGTGTTGTTATATGATAAAACTTGTGGTTCAAAGTGTCTTGCTCTAATACTAGTGCAATGTTTGTTTCTGATGGCGGCCCAGAAGGCTATAACTCGGTTTTATTCTGGAATTTACTACTTTGTTTGTGATGAGTTTGTAATTCCATTAGCTATGCGTACATTTCTCCCATGCTTTCTTTTTGCATGTGATTTCCCTTGAATTCCCGACTATTGTGTAAGTGCCTGGCTGCTAAAGTCAAAAGTAAGAAGAAGAAGAAGAAAAAAAAAAGATGAAGTCCCACTTGAGCAGAGCGACACATGCTCAGACAGGCTTGTGGAGCCAACATTTGTTCTGGGGTTTTGTCATTTCTAATTACCATGCAATTCCAAGTGCTAAGTCTGTCCCAGCCAGAACCTCATTCCCCAAATCATGTAGCAAAGTCATGCTTCATGTCAAAGTAAGGCTTCTACTGCAGGTACCTACGACAAAAAACACCGAACATGTCGACGTCAGATGAGCTGGCTAATGTGAACCCTCACTAAACTCCTAATAAAAGCGAAAGGGGAAAACCCGTAAAGTCGATGAGAGACGATCCGAAGTGAGACGAATTGCTCAGAGGAAGTTTGGCTTCTGTCCTGAGGCTCATCCAAAGCTTCCCTGATGTTTCCACGCAAGCAGGCAACAAGTCGCTCCGAGCTCCAGCAGGTTTTAACGTCTCCTCTGTGGGTTTCCCCCCCGTCGCCGCCGCTGCCGCTCCACCTGAACCGGGCCGCCAGCGCTGAGAAAAGGGCCCATTGTCTGAAGCAAGAGCATTTCTTGGCCTTGAAACAATCGTGCTGTGGGGTTTTCTCCGCTCTTGAAGAGTTGCTTGAAACCCTGCCATTTAGCGATCAGCTTTTATGGCTTGCAGGTTTGCACCTTTGAAAGCAATAAAACTTTAGGGGCTTTGTTGGACAAGGCACACCGTGTGTCTGTGTGAAACAGGAAATGTTCCGTTTTCTTAAAAAAAAAAAAAAAGAGCTTTTTTAAAAAAAACATTGCAAGAACACAGTGAAAAAAATGGATTTACATAAAAAAAAATCATCAGTTTAATTTTCAAATTTAATCGTGGAAAAAAAAGTAGCTTTAAAAACACTGCTAGAAAACTTTCATAACTTTGTAACACTTACTCTGCTTAAGTGTACATGTAAGTCTGTATAGTTGTGTCTTGCAGAAGATCCGAATGTGTGGCCCGAAGCATCCTGCTGTTTGCAGTGATTTTTTTTCTCTCTCTGCTGTGAATCCCCGATACTCTAGCGATGAGCAACAATCAAACCGCCACATCAGTTTCAGCTCAGATACAAAATTCATCAGTTCATCCACAACATGTCGTGTCTTCCCAGCCTCCCCATGGAGTCGTAAGGGGAAGAAAAGAAGAAAAAAGAAAAATCACCTTTATAATATAACTAAGGGTCTGATGCTGAAAGTGAAGTAGGTCTAGATTAGCTGTGGTTCACAGATGAACGGGAGGGGAGAACCTGATGTGGACTCCTGTTATCATAAGCCATATGCCTCCTGCAGCCTGTGGACTGGCTGTCAGGTAAATAAAGCTGATGACAAACTGCAGCAGAGAGCGCTAGCTGTGCCGCCCCCTCGCTCGCCTCCTTCCTTATCCCGACAACGCGGGCCGCCAAACGAATTAGCATCAGCTGGCTGATACATTTGTAATCTATTCCGAGCATGGCAAACAATACAAATTGGATTTCTAATTTCTCCCGACTCATTTATGCGACGCGAGCGTGTCGCCGTGGAAACGTTTTTGGACACACGTGGCAACTTTGATCAGAAATAACTTTATCTCCCGTTTTCCACTGAAATTGCTTTCAAAGGGTGTGTGATTTTCTTTTCTTCTTCTTTATTTTTTTGGCAAAATGAGTTTCACATATTTGAATTTTAACAAACTCTCCAACTCCTGTTACCTCCACATGCCTCAACACACAAACTGCCTACTTTATATTCACAAGCACACACCGTCCCAGATACAGAAAAAAAAGTTTGTCCCACCCAAAAAGCAAACAAAAAAAAACAAAAAACAGGTGAATCTCAAACACACCTAGGGCTCTTCAGCATTGATTGGCCAGATTAATTACAGCATAGCTTCCGGACACCTATGTGCTCCTAAAGCAAATTCCCATTAAGAAAAAAAAAAGAAGAAAGAAACAGAATTTAAAATCAATTCCCAGGCCTCACAATGCAAGCTAAATCTCAGCCCCCAACACACTTTTGATTATCCGACTCCGAAGAACAACAAAAGCAATTAAAGATACCGTTCTGCGGCTCCATTGAGCCATCCTCCCCAGGCCAGATAACCTAGAGACACCAAGCGTTCTGATAAATGGGCTGTGAAGTCCTATCTGCTAAAATAACAACGCGGCCTAATGTGTCCACCAGGATGCTTATCGCAATGTAATCACTGAGAGTGCGATGTAGGTCAGGGCCGTGCGCGGGGAGACCGCGGTTATTATTTAGCTTTGCTTTGACATCTAAAGTTTTCAAGTGTATTCTTGAGGCTGCCGTTTCTGTGTCATGAAGGAAATATCCTTAAATATCCTTACATACAGAAAATGCTTAGCATTGAGGAGGAGGAGTCAGTATTACGTAAAATTGACTTTTCTTAGCTTTACATCTTGTTATAATGTTGTTCTCTCTTCAAAAACATACCTGGAGTGTTGACTTGGTTCTTTCATACATGTTTGAGAAATCCATTAATCTCCCGTGGCAACCATTCAGCTGTGCAAAATGGCTGGGTGGACCTAGCCCCGCCTTCTAGGACAAGGCTCCTCCCCACAGCTGTACTTTATGTTTAATGGCATGTCATATGCTGGGAAAATGTGGGAAAGGCTGTTTCTGTTGCAGTGTACGTTTGTGATGCTACACTCTTTGTGAGAAGCCTAACTTATGTTCATATTTATATCTTGGAAAATAAAATAGTGGGAAATATTGGGACAAGGAAAAACTCTCAGCATATTTATTTGTTTTCCCTAACTTATGTTTAAGATATCCCTGACATTTGGATGTTATTTTGAATATTTACCCATAATCCATCCAGATACATGACTAGCAAGGTCTGAAATGCAGTAGTTTAGGTTCTGACCCATTTAATAAATTAAATTATTGTCAAAAACCTCAATTCTTTTAGGACCTTTATCAAGAAGTGCAACATTATTTTGTTAATTACGATGGTTTTTCTGATTACAGGTAATGAAAGCATGACATTTAAAATTAGCATATTACATCAGAGCAATGAAAAAGTATTTTCAACAAAACATGGGTTAATGAAAAGTATGTCTAATACCCGTTTAAAGGTTGGCCCTTTTAAAATGACAAACGAGACTCATTGGGGCGTATATTCAAATTTATTGAATATGGCTGTACATGGGTACCTAGTTGGACCAAACGGCATCGCATGGATGCTAATTAAATGGCGTATGTACGACTAGGATTAAACTGGTTCTCATAAAACCTTTTATTGAGTTTCAACATGCTTGTTGCACAAACAGAATCCGAGCAGCTTGATAATAACTTTAATCAAAGATGCTTCGGGCAAGTATCCAACAGACTAGACGTGATATTGAAAGGTGATGGTAATTGACTGAAAGCCATTGAGTGATCGGAGCGAATCCTGACTTGTGGATTTCAAAGCGTCTCTGCAGCTCAAACAAGTCGCACGCACACAAACTCGCCTGCTCGGTCGCCGAAGACAGAAGTCATTTGGAAATCAGTTTTTACAAATCTGTGTCGGACATCCCATCTGTGCTGCCGGATGGTCTGTCCGTGCGTACATGCGACTCGTCTGAGATCCACATTCGTAAAGTGTGGGTTAACATATTGGTTCTCTTGTCACGCAGCCAATCTTTTTGATTTGTAGCCGGTGAGTTTTTTTCTTCTTCCTCTCTTCTTTAAGGTTCTCCTGCAGATCATGCAGGACACCTTTTTTTTTTTTTTTTTTTTAGATTACAGGAAACATAGTTGGCTCTCAGAATGTGTGTTTAGCTCAGAGTGTTTTGGCTCAGGAGGCTGAACTAAACTGGAAAGGCTTTGAGAATCTAAGATCTTTGATTAGATTTGGCAAATTAATAAAGTTACACAATAAATCACAAAAACACAAGGAGTTGTCATAATAAAAACAGACACTGATATTTCTATTTAAAAGGACAGAGGAAGAATCTCTTTGAGGTGAATATAATACAGTTTTTTTTATTTCTCTACGTTAGCTATTTTGTTTGCGTTCATGTGAGTTGTCAGGTGTTTGTCAGGAATGAGTTGGAATGTTTTGATCTTAAACACCAGGGACACAATAACTTTCCTTAAAGGGGCAGTATTATGTAAAATCAACTTTTTTGTTGTAGTGTTACTCCCTCATCAAAGCCATACCTGGACTGAAGCTTTGAGTGTTGCACTCATGAAAAATCCTTTAATCTCTACGGCAACCACTTATTTGTGCAAAACGCCTAGGTGGACCTAGCACCGCCTTCGCAGACAAAGTTCCCTCTTCTCGGAGATGCAGTTTCCTTCTGAGCTTTTGTGACTCCCCTCATCAGCTTCTTCAGACTTTAGCAAACACCTGATGTTTGCTAAAGTCTGGGCATTTGCTGAGCTCTTTGCTGAGCTCATTATAGAAGCTACTTCTTAGTAATAGAGTAATAGAGGAGCCATGTTGTGATGACATCGCGAAGGCGGAGTTTCAGAAAGAATAGAAGTTTTTCAACAGTAGCCCAATTTCGAGGTGTCAGATTTATTTTAAGTCATATTTGGTATGCATGGCATTTTCATAGCAACTGAAGGTTAACATTACTTGATTGTGATATAAAATGGCTCTATTTGGCTGGAAAACACCATACTTCCCCTTTAACTCCGCGGCTCTGGTCAATTTGTTAAGACCAAACAGCTCATAATGACACAGCCAAACATTGTCTGAAGTGAGCAATGACTTCATGCTGTATCACACGAGAAATAATGAAAAGCCTGACAGGGAGCGGGCACACCACAAACACCCGATCACCACAATCTCAGCAGCCGAAAGTTTCTCTTTCTTTGAATTTTCCACTTGACCAAACACCTGAAATTGTCCAAACCTCCACAGCTGATTCAGGCATGTCAGGCAATTTACTCACTCCTGTATGTCTTGTCTCCCCAGTCCTCCCCTCTATCTCTTGTTCTCTGTCAACATGGCGAAATGAGCCGCCCCTGACACCACAGAGTGATTTTTCTGTTCAAACTGAACAATGAGATATGTTGCCGGACAACTTTTTACTGTCATGGGGACAAGGAAAAGTTTTATTACCACAATACGGTCTTGGAAAAGGTAAATAGGCGCAATCTTGCTGCTTTCAAAGAATTTAAAAGAGGAAATAGCAACCAGCGGCAACTAATCAGAAGGAGTGGACTGGTATGACTACAAGTCACAAATTGAAACTGTAAAATGTGGTGTTCCTCAAGGCACATTCCTAGGACCTAAATTATTTATTCTTCATTTAAATTGTATTTTTACAGTATCCAGTATTTTTTTAAATTTTGAATGGTTACTGATAATACATACTTTTTCTTTCTGGAAATATTTTGAGCAAACTCATACAAATGGTGGAAAAAGAGTTAGCTGAGTTTTAAAATGTGAAATTATAAAAGCCTACTATTACACATCAGTTGTGTAATAATGTATGCATGTAATGTGAATATGTGTGCATATTTAAATTTAAATGTGTCATTGGTTTGTTAAACAGTATTTTATTTTTTTCCTTTTTGTAATGTCGCTAATTTACCTAAATTAACTTGATGAATATAAACAAGCAAGAAAATGATCAAAATTCAAACAGACTCCACAGAAAGATCACAACACTGGGGAAAAAACTATAAAGGCCTATTCCAAATGATTTCAAGTACATAATTTTAAATCAGAAACTTTTAATTCCTTTTTATTTTTGATTTGTGGTAAGTAAGCTTCATATCTTATGATTGGGAGTATTTATTTTTTTACCCATAATGTGGTATCTTAGTGCTGTGTTGACCTGCTGTCATTTTGACCAGGATGTCTTTGTAAACAACATTTTAAATTTCAAGAGGTCTTCCCTTGTTAAATAAAGGAGAAATAAAATTTAACACAGCTGTCAAACTACATTGGAGTGGAGGTCACAGTAAATTGCTGCCCAAGGTCAGACTGAGCAATTCACAGAGAAACTAGGAAAAAAAAAAAACTCCTACACAGCACAATGTGTGGCACAAACAACTTCTACTGATTTTGACTTTTGACTTGTTTTGTAGTCATGGGATCTGGGCGCATTGCGCTGTACCAATGACTATCATTGATTATCCTGTACCAATGGCGTTCATTGGTACAGTCTACCAATGATAGACATAGATTGTCTACCACTGATTGCAACCGATGTTGCTAATTTACATTTGTAGGTAGTCAATGATTGCAGTCTAAAGATTTGTGTAAAAATTACAACATACAATTTTTACACAAATTGTTTTCTAGAATGGAAAACAATTTCCATTCCAGCATATGATGTATTTAAAAGTTTATAATGTTAGAAAAGGATGTTAGAAATATTTCATTCAAATAAAGGCACAAGAAAAAGAAAATTGTGCACTGTACCACTAACAGAACTCATCCATTGTAATATGACTGGCCCACTCCATTGCTATTACTTCTAGTCAAGAAAAAGTGTGCATTTACAACAACAAAAAAAAGAAAAAGAAAAAACAAACATTTATTTTCCTTTATAGTTATTTTACAGTGATTGGCCCGGTTTCTCCATCACATGCGGTTTTTGTTTGAATCTCACTTTTTGTCCATGTACTTAGCTTGCCTCGTAGGATACAAGCACTTGCATGTTAGGTTAAATAAGGACTTAAATGCAATATTTTCATTGTGATGGACTGGTAATTTGATTCTCTCCAAATAACAGCTTCGATTAGTTCAGAACCTGTCATGACCCTTAATGGAACAAGCAGCGTGGGAAAAAATCAATTCCACGTTACATTACCAATGGAAGGGATTTTGCATGTTTGCCCAAATTAAATCGGTTTTCTATACCCCCTTGTGCCATGCATGGTCATGTGAAGTGCTGCAGTCAGAAGGTACACTCAGGACTAATTTCTCTGTAGATAAATATATGTATATTTAAAGTATATATATATATATTTAAAAAGTACACGAACAACATTTATCAGCATTTGCCAAGAACGCTCCGTTTTGACCCATGCCTCTTTTTTACCTCTCTCTCCTACAAATCCCTCTTCTCTGACTGATAAAAAAGTGGTGATGCATGAGGAAAATCCCCAGTCCTTGTTTATCCCTTAAGCAAGCATTATGCTAATTTGTTACACTGTGATGTCATCCATGGCTCCATTGCCAAGGATGCCTTAAAGAGTGTTTGGGTGCAGTCTTTAGGACAGAGATAAAGTCTCCTTGGTTGTAGACTTTGAACTTTACGACAATCTGCAAAAAATCTGAGACAATATTTCAAATTAAAGGGAAAAACTCATGCAGTGTACAGCCCATTTGGTATGTTTTTATCTTAAAGCACGAATGATTACAAGGACTTGGACAAGAATTGAACTACTATTCATGAGGTACATGCTGGGAGGTGATTGTATCTGCATTTTTAAACAGGTTTGTGAATATGTTGCACTGCCTGTGTGATCATTTCATCAGAATCCATTTGAATATCCAGTGGAGGTGTTACTGAACAAATCTGATAAGCCCGACTTATTTTTGAGATGGCAGAGGAAGTCATTCAGGAGATCTTGATTTCGCAACTTTAGAATATCGTTCAATATCCTAAAAAAAAAAAGGTGGAAGTCCTAATTAAAGTGTTCTTTCCAAATGTGGCTTCAAAAAATTGTCTTGATGGTAGTTGATTTGTTGTGGCAGAAACCAGATAACCCATTGGTTTGACATGTATGGTAATGAATGCCATCAATCTAAAGAGAGATGCTTTCAGACCTGTGGAGTTTTTGGGAACTCCTGAAGCCTTATTGCACTGCAGGCCCTGGAGTGACTGCGGGCTAGACTTTTCTTGTTGTCAGTCAAAATGACTGGCTGCATTAAAAATAAAATCCACCAATCGTGCCATCACACATCAAGCAAATGATTTTAGGCTATGTCACTTTTTCTCCACAATCACAATCTACATATAAACCATGAAATGAAACACTTAATCAAATGTTTCGGGGTTGTGATGTTGTTCTGGAGGCTGAATCAGTGCTCTCTGCGGCACTGGACACTGGAACTACAAGCGCCACTTCGGTCTAAGTTTTGAAATCGGGGAACATTTCTCTAATTTTAGTGATCAGAAGCCTGCAAAACCCTGAACAACTGGTTTCCTGATCAATAATATGCAGCTTTTTTTTTCCCTGACTGATTTAAGTGTTCTGCCAGGTCTGTACGGAGGTGGCCTCAGGCAGCATCAGCAGGAATTTTCGATATGACAATCCTTGCTCACTTTTGAGATGGTACACTGCTCAATTCAAACACAACCAGGGCCAGCATACAATAATATTCTCTGCAGTTCAAAAAGGCCTTATAAGACACCAGAAAGCTAATAAGTAATCAGGAAGACTGCATCTTCTGTAGTTGCAGAAGTGAAATCTTAAAATTCAGAGAGGTTGAGGAGAAGGACTTTTGGTTGGTCATGAGAAAGCTCTGCTAAACATTGGGCGTGCTCTAGTTTCTCATCAGTTGACACTTTTAGGAAGCGTTGTATGTAACAGATGAGTAGACTTGATTGGTGGATTAGTGTTTTTTGGATCAACGAACACTTCTGAATCTGATCGGACCAGATTCAGAAGGAAAAGCATTGCTGGGTGCCACACCCTGGATTCAAAGACAATGGAAAGTGAAGTGGCAGTCCAGACTGGGTTTTTTTTTTTTCCTCCTTCAGGCATCAAACCTGCAACGGTCAATATTCTTGCTCCAATTTTTATAAAACCCTAGTTTATTTAGTCACAATTCTGCCTCATTGTCACTGCTGTCACCAAAGAATCAAATTCACGGTAAACATGTTTGGCGATCTTCTCCGACCGATGCGTCAGTTTCTCTCTTTTTGTGTTGTGTTGTGTGCCAAAGGTCATGGCAGATGTTCAGCAGAGTGCTCATTCATGACATTTATCCTTTTTACTGTCAGTTAGCCTTACTCAGGGACAATGCCATGACAGGTTATCCATGCCATTAGCAGAAGACACAGAGACGGCAGACAACAAAGACGAGGCTGTCTGAACGGCGAGCGGGGGTAATATGTTTATGGCGGAGAAGAAAAAGGGCGGAGGGGCTCCAGAAATGACAGGGAGAGAATTGAGGCTCAGAACTGGGATTTGTCTTACATTTCCCTGACGCTGTCCTGAATGCTGCCTATTATTATCCTCAGAAGAAAGAATTTATTTTCTATTTGTTTGGCAGGCTATTTTTTTTTTTTTTGGGTCTCAAGCTTGATATTTATTTATTCATTTGTGCCACCAGTGGCGCCTGAAAGGGGAGCTGTGAAGTGCATCACATTAACTGTATTGACATAAACAGCTCACCAAGCGCATTGCCTCTGCCTTTGATGAGGGTTTAAGTAGGAAGCCATTGAGAGATTTATGGAGAAATGTTCCCATGGGATCAATAGATTAGAGCCCTTACTAATCTCAGTGAGCAAGACAGTAGCTCTCATAAGGAAAAACTCCAGTGATATCGCTAACATATGCTGCACCATCACTCCCCGCTGCCCTCAAACCGTAATTATTTTTCGCACTAATACGGGGCACGAACTTGGAAGCACAACTGCTGCCATTTTTTTCCATGTCTTTTGGTATTGCTCTTAGGCTTTGAGAAAGAGAGAAATGTTCTGATGTACTGTGTTATTATTACTTTTTTTAATCTTTCAGAATAGTCCAATGTGTTATTCCAGGGCGGGATCCAGTGTGGCAGCAGACAGTGTACCGTTTTTTTTTGTTTTAGTGGCACTTTAATTTTAATTTTAAAAAATTATACAAAACACATAAAAACGAAAGTTGTATGTTAAAATCTTTGTAATGTACGGAGCCCCTAAAGGGACATGGAGGAAAAAAAAAAAAAGAAATCCCGACTTACTTTCTGGAGATCCCGACTTTTTTTTTATGTCGCGCGATCTCGAGAAACTAAGTCGGGGTCTTGACTTAGTTTCTCGGGATCTCCAGAAAGTCTCTCGGGATGTCGAGAAAGGAAGTCAGGATTTCCTTCTTTTCTTTTTTTCTCCATGTCCCTTTAGGGGGTCCGTAGTAACGGCCATTTTGGATTCAATATAGATTAAGTCAAACAGCACATATGTGAGGTCTTCTTTTGAGATGGGCATCAAGTATTTCTACATTAAAAAGAAAAGAAAGAGCTAATTGGAAAAGTGACAAAATGATATGAAGGTCAAATGTAATGCAAGGCAAGTAAATGCATAATACTCTCACTGCAAAAAACACAAAATCTTAACATGTGTTTTTGGTCTAGTTTCTAGTGCAAATGTCTTAGTTTTGTCTTAGTTCAAGTGTTCAAACTTACAAGCAATGTTTCAGCAACATATAGGAGTTTGTTGTAAGTCAATAGTCCTTGAATATTGATGATAAAGTACTAGCTCCACTATTTCACTCATTGGAAAAATGTCTTAAGTGAAGTCAGAGGAAGTTGTACTTTTTAAAAAATCATTACTGAAAGAATTGCTGAAATATTACTGCATGATATGTAAAAAGTCCCTTATGTACAATTGTTAACATAACATTAGAGGTCAGTGTGGTAGGATCAGTTAAAATAATTGAGAGGACATGCAATGCGCTCACAAAAAACTGATCTATTTGTTAGCAGTCTGACATTTTGGATTCGTATTTTTCTCGTCTGCCTTTCGGAAACGAAATATGAAACAACCAGCGTGGTTTTTTTTTCATTATTATTTTTATTTGGCTACCAGTATTGGCTTACATGAGGGAGAAAAAAACACTCAAGCAAATGTGGCTAATACTTTTTTTTTTTCTTGGGATCATATGAGTTTTTCTTTATACCCATTTAGACCACAAGCGATTTCCTGAATGAGGCGCCCAGAGTGTGACAGATCCAAGGTGAGTCGTCCAAGACCGAGTTTCAATTAGTCTTCTCTGTGGGCACTGATCCTCTGCACCATTAATCAATTCATTTCAATTAAAGCCACCCAAGAAATGATTAAATAATTACCTGCAGGCTCAGGGAGTCATATATCCTTATTATGGGAGCCCGTTGGTCGTCAGCTGAAGAATGTCTGACCAGCATCAGATGTGGCACAGCAAATGAGGAAGCTGGACGGTGAGTAGGAAGGCAATGTTTAATCATCTGCATTCTGTTGAGCCGAAATGGAAATGAAAAACAGTGTCAGAGAAAAGTTCTCCGTCTGCAAATCTGAAATTTGTGTTTTTATCTCCCCTGTGCTGTACGGGTCCAGCGTGGCCAACTGAGGCGGGATGACAAGGTCGGCGGTCGAACATGGATCAGTGGACATCGAGGGGTGGCACAGGAAATGTCATGGATGTCTGTCTGCGCTAATGCGAGGTCCTGTTCCTGTCATCATGCAGATGTTTAGCTCTGCGGGGAGGAGTGAATGCAGAAGATGAAAGGTAAAAAAGGTTTTAAATCTTCAGAAATGTCTGCTTCCTGAAGCAAGGGTATGGTCAAATGGTCTTAGACTTTACACTTTAGAACCTTCTTAAAATTCTAGTTTTAGTATTTTTCAATTTTCATACTTCCCTTATTAGCAAGAGAAAGCTGTAAGCTTAGTTTGTCGACAAGCAAAGAAGTCTTGTAGCTGTTGTCAGCTCCAAATAGTTGCTAGCTACAACTACAAGATTAGTTGCTAATAGCGTAAGAAGCTACGCTTTTCAGCTTAAGGCTGAAAATGGAAAAATACAAAATGCTACTTTGTATTGTTCAATTTTCATATTTCCCTTACTAGCAAAAGAAAGCTGTAACCTTAGTTTGTAAACAAGCTAAGAAATATCGCCTACAACAATTTGCTAGTTACAAATAGCCACAAAGGATTCTTAATCTAGCTAGTTGTAGCTGGCTAAGAGTAGTTAGTTACTCTTAGCTAGCTACTACCTTGACCTTGCGATTTTAGCTACTCTTAGCTAGCCAGAGTACTACTCTTGTCGCTAAGAGTAGCTAGCTACAACTAAAAGAGTAATTGCTAATCTTTCTAACTTAAAAAGCTACAAAGTTAGCTGAAAGCTATCTAGCTGTTTGCCCTCTAACTATAAGGGGAACTCCTAGTCTGTTTTAGCTTTTTTTTTTGCACTTTAAAATAATAATTAAAGCTAAGAACATTACAATGCTATTAATTCATATTAAATGACTACACGTCTGCCGGTGACTGCTGAGTTTGTTGCTGTTTTGTAGACTGAATGTCTACGCTAACTTTTGAAATTCCTGAGATTTTCCATTGTATTCATGAACTACTGGGCAAATTTCCAAACTTCTGCCAGGCAGAACTTGGAAACTCCAAGGAGGAGCTTCTTCATCAAAGGCAGAGCTAGGTCCACCCAGGCGTTTTTTTAGAGCTGAATGGTTGCCATGGGAGATAAAAGATTTCTCAAACATTTATGAAAGAATCAAGGCAACACTCCAGGTGTGTTTTTGATGAGAGAACAACATTATAACGTGATGTAAAACTCTAAAAAGTGGATTTTACACAACGTTCTTTACTTTTAGAACAAAGACTCAAAGACAGAAGGGACAAAAATGTTACCTCCTTTACGAAGTCGACATTGTGCTACTTTTTATTGGTAGTGGGGACCGATTCTGAAAAGAGACCATTGCTCTGGACTTAATCAGTTCACGCAGACTTTTTTACGACAAAAACACACATAACCCCCTTACCCCCCCCACACACACACACACGCACCCACCCCCACACACACTGCATGTACAGTGAGGCCAGTTGGGTTAAATAGCTGTCATTATCAGGCTGTGTGGCAGTAGAATGGAGGTGACCCCAGACGGCTCTCTATCTTCCAGCCCCGCTGCTGCACATTAATGGTTAATTGATGTCACAGGGGACTGCTGATCAAAGGCTTTCTAACCAGTCCCCCCTTTTTCAAGCACGCTCAGCTGCCATTCTATTAACAAAGACGTGCGCGTCAGGTGGAGGCGGGGTGGATGGATGCTCCCGTCCTCAGTTCTAACTCAGATACCCCGGTGCAGCCACATGAGGCACACCTTCCCCCCATGTGATAATTATCACGCCCCAAACACACAAATATGCACAGGCACACGCGGCGAATCCCATATCTTGAGCCGCAACCATATCTGCAGCTTAAAGCGCCGCTGTTCTGACAGCCATCAGCAGAAATGGAGGCAAATCTTATTTACCTCGCTAGGTTTTCAATTTTTTTTTTTTCACCCTCCTCCGCTCCCCCCCATCTCCACCCTCCCACCCTGCAATTCCCTATTAATGACATTTTCATGGTTTCTCTCCTCACCGCTGCCTGCTCACCCAAACTTCCTCTCAGCAATCATGCTAATTTAGCGAGCGAGTGGCTTTTAAGGTGCCCTGCTACGATGGCTGCTGTCACTAAAGATCAGAGACCTTTTTTTATATATATATAAAAAAAGAAAAGAATTGAAACGCTGGAGATTTGCCTTCGTTTGTCTGTCGATGAAAAGGAACCAATTCTTCTACTTTGGAGTTATATCATGTGGAAACATTTTTATGCAAATTCCAGTTGGGTTTTTTTCCCCATTTTAGCTTCCTTCTTCATTTGGTGGGTGAGGAATTTTAAGTGAACGGACGCTGGTGTTGAGTACTGAGTACTTCTTATTTTTGATTGGGCTTATTTTATTGGTTGGGCTAAAGGAGATGGTGAATTTCTTTCAAAAATGAGGTTCTGCTGAGACCTTAGAAGTCATGAAAATCTTACCAGCAGTGGATCTATCTTCACGTTGATGAAACTTTAGCTTTGTAGCCAGCTGGTAACTCTAAAGTACATTTCTATCATATTAAAATAACTCTAGGGTATATTTTGCAGTTTATGCAAATGCTTTATTTGGAAACCTTTAAGCCTCTTTTACAGGATGGCTAGCGTCATAGCTCTTTACAAAATCACGGACCAGTGTCTGCGTTCAGAGCGTGCAGCAGGGATAGTGGAACCAAAGAGGCGTGGCGTGAACTTCACCTGAGCGACATATAAATGCATCAGGATGTTTCCTTACACTCTTACAGAGTGTTCACATGCATTCAGTGTTTTAAATAAAGTTAAGTTCAGTGGACATTCTCTTCCTGCTGCCATCAGGACATTTCAGCTGATCGCAAGGTATGAAAGAACATGTAGGTTAAAGATTACAGTATGTTGGGGTAATAATGGGGTAATAACTATCCTCTGAAAATTTTACATCAAAACAAAACAAGGCAAGTTTAAGATACTTTTTTCAAATGGATTGACTAAAAATGAAAAAAAAGTTTTTGCATTGTTAATTTGTATTTAACTTAGTTTCACTAAGAAACAAATAACAGTAGCTCAAGAATCAGTTTTGCAGTAGGTGGTTAATATTAGATGGTCGTTGCAAACAATGAACATCTTGAAAGACTTTCAGAATTGTAATTACATTTTTGAAGCTTAAGTTATTGTGCTAATTTTTGCTTACATATGTGACTCACATTTTATTTTAGTTTTTATTCCATTTCTGGTCTTTTCTTGGGTCATAAAAATATACTTTTCTATTTTCTTCTATGGCTCTTGGAACCTGTTCCAGGCCGGTGCTACTGAACGTCGCCACGGACTTCAATCCAGAAACCTGTCGTGTGTCAGCACTAATATGCACTCTTCTCATTTGTGTTAAAAGCGGCAATTGATGCACAACAGTTGATGTAATACGTGACCTCCGATGTGTGTTTCTGCTCTTCGTTACAGCTATCCAACAATAATAATACTACCTGCTTTTATTCACTTTGTAATCACCCAAACTAGCATATTTGCTCCTTTGTTTCTTAAGTATGACTCCTTGATCCTGGACCCTGGCATTATGCTTGTGTGACTTCATCCTTGTCATTCAGTGCATCTGTCTACACCTTGAACATTTAATCTACAGAACTATACTTGCTGTGTAGCAGAAAGAGCTTTTTTTTTTAGACAGATGTGGCCAGAACAGTCTAATATTTGCATTGGACTGAGTACTTGGGCCAACCGCCTATCCAAACAGTGCAGTCTTGTGGTGACGGATGTCATTTTTTTGACATATTTCTGTAATAAAAACCCCACAAGTCTCAAGAGTGTATGCAGTTTCAGCCGCTCTGTGCCATACTACGTGAGGCCTATTATGTCATTTTCAGATTAAGTTGTGAATATTTGTACAACTGAGGGGTATTGACACAAACTACAGCGGAATAGCTGACAGAATGTGTTTTTTATTCATGTTTTGAAACACAACACTGTGTTAAAGTGTCAGAAAATATCAGCAGAGGCAATGGTGGATAGCAGCTGGTGTAGAGCAGTGGTGGTTTTTGATATGGACAAATGCCCAGGGCGGCATTAGACAGGGGTGAGCCACCCATGAACTACAAAACAAACAGGCTACGATGCAAAGTCAAATTTTCCTTAAATTGTTTTTGATTTGTACAACATTTTCGTAACACCTGAAGGTAACATTGTTATCTGACTGTGGTATAAAATGGCACTATGTGCCTGGAAAATATAAAATTCCCTTTTAAGGTGAAAACAACTGGAACACACTTGAGCTATGAACTGAGTATGGAACACAAAACTCAAGGTGCTTCAAACACGGAAATGAAAAGAAGAAACGTAAAACCTCAGAATTCCTTCTATCTTCTCATTTACATGCGTGAGTTCGTGGTTGCTAAAGAAAAAAGTCTATCTTTACTCAGCAACCTTTCGAAGAAGAGAGAATAAAACATACACTTGGTATGCTCATGGTGCAGAAACAGTCAGAGGCATTATTCAGCTCGTTGGTACTTTTTTATGCACTCGTATCATGTTTACACATTCAGTTTTCATGTGCACACCTGGTTTTCACGTGTGCATGCTTTGAAACTAATTAAAACCCCCCTGAAAAAAAAAAACACCCAACAGAAACTAGTGGAAGCGCACTCCTTCAACTGTGTTGTGAAGCTGTTATATTGTGAGTTTGGCGGGCCGCCTGGAATAATTAGTGTTGCCCTGGGTCTGAGTCTGTGTTTGCTGGGCTCACTGAATATTCCCTCTTATGCTCTTTGGCTGCCAATTAACTCACATGCACAAACGGTCTTTCACGTGCCGCAAGCAGTAATTTGACAAGTGTTTTTTTTTTACAGAATAAATCAAATTGTTTTGTGCATCTCTCGCGTTACTTCTGACAGATTTTGGTTTTGAGGGGATTCCAGACGGTTTCGGAGAGGGCAGTGCGCCATCCGAGCCGACTTAAATTGGCCTGACAACACCTAGCAAAAGTCTTTTAACACGTCGAGAGAAAACATACTCGTGTTGAGGAATGAACTCCGGAGACTGCGCGCCCCTGTTTGTGTTAGCCAACCCCGAAAAACACCCACGATATGTCAGGAGAACAAAAGGCATCCAACATGCGGGCGCGTCCGAGGTCTCGCGGAGCCTGTTATGCGTCACAAAGGAAACTAGATAAACGCATCATCCTCATCCCTCTCGCGCAGCAATTTCCCAGTAGTGGGTCTTCTTGATGAAGTGCCAGATCCCCTCCCTGTTATTCTCCCCGCGCCAGCCAGGTGTCCACATGCATGACTGTATTCATCAGTCAGGTGACTACGGCCTGGCTTTCTTTCCTCCTTCTTTCCCATCCTGCCTGCTATCCCCAGCTGTGAGTGAGACTCTGCTGATTTATCGCTTATGCTTTATCAGTCGCCGTTGCCGATCGCCAAAATGAACCGCCATAAGAGGCATTGATTAAATAGCTTGTTCTTTCGCGAGGCATGCTGCATGGTTATGTTTCGAAGTTTGAAAATACTCGCATGATTAATGCGTCACCTGGGAAATCCTGGCCTATAATTGACAGGTACGATGGCAAATGAAAAAAGGGACAGAGAGGTATGCACGATTCCAGAGGATGAAAAATAATTACAGTAATCAGGACGAGGCCTGGAGTTATTGGCGCATGAGCATGAGGGTTCTCTCCCCACCCCGACACCTGTGAGTTGTGCAGTTGCGCCACTTCTTTTGTTCGGACGCGAAAGTGATTAAGGACAAGTCGGAGCATTCGTCTTGGCTCTTCCTGTTTTTGTTCGTCATATCCAAATCCACGCAGCGTACCTGTAATTACTCTAAATCCCACATAACTGCCGATTGGAGCGCGAGGAAGCAGTGTTGAGAAACATCTGATCTCACCTCCACCCCATGCTGTCTAAACCTTGGAAGCCTTGCGCAATTTCTGGCCCCTCAAACATCAACAGTAACCGGTGGTGTGTCAATACAACGCGATGGTGGGTTGGAGAGACAAAGAAAACAGTCTGCTTTAGAGTCATTCAGCATCTGGCATCTTCACAACCTGTTCAAGTGATTCTCAGAAATGTTTTGTCAGATTTTGTTCTCGTCTTGTTAGGCCCATTCCCTATCTTAAACCTTCTTCTGGCGAAGCCACGGTGTTGGAGATTTGGGTGCATGCGTCAACTCATTTTGATGCTTACTTTTCTCCTGACTGATACCTTTGTACACTGTGATCCTTTTGATCGTTTGTAACATCTCTGCAAACTGTACATTCAACTAAACACAAACAAAAAAAGCCTAAGGGTTAGTCCACATGTTTCCGGATATCTGAGGAAAATGATACATTTTTATGTACATAAAAACTCTGTTTTATATCGTTATAAAATTACTATTTATAAAAACTCCAAGCAAAGTGGAGATTTGAGAACATTTTACATTTGTGTTTACATGTGTACATGGGAAAATGGTGCTTTGGCGTCCCATGCATAAGAGTCTACAACACAATGCGCCAGTATATCCACATACTTGCTTTGACACCGTTCCCAATCAACATCGTCTTGTTTTATTAACTTCTTATTCTAATTCTAATTTTGCACATATGCACACGCTGAATTGCAAAATGACAATTATTTCACTTGCCATAATCACGCTGCTGTGGTTGAACAATAAAAAAATTTAATATATAGGTATTATTAATTTATTGCGGTGTGCCACGCAGTCATGGGAGAAAAAGACGCAGAAAAAGGCATTGAATAACAACACAAAACAACACCTGTGTTCTTTTTTCTCCCTCTGTGTGTCAGCTATGCCACAGACTTGCTGCCATAGCAACTGACAACAACATTACAAATGTATTGGGATTCAACACCAAAAAACACAAATATTTCCCACACAAAGAACAGAACATTGAGTCCATTATAGTTTTATGCTTTTACAATTATTAATGCGATCCTTGTGATAGATTGGCTACTGCTGTATATCTAATATATCACAGCGGTGGTTAATTAGCTCATTTAGACACCTGTTCTACTGACAAAGTTGGTGTGTGGGTCTCCAAAACACACCAAATTCCAAAGCACATCTACGTGTTAAGGTGTCAAAGTCAAGCTAGCATAACGACGTGTTTCTATCTCCCTCACAAATGTTCTTTTTATTAAAACTTTGTTCTGATCTTGTTATCTAGTTGTCAAAGTACTGCAGTCCATTTCTTTTACATATGTACACAATTAAGATTTGGCGCGTAATGGTAATGATGACAACCTGACAGCTAAAACCAATAGTAGTTATCATTGGTGAGTAGATTTTTGCTAGGAGACAGATGTTACTAACCTTAGCATGCTTTTTCCCTGCTTCGCTATATTCCCTATTACCGTACTGCATTTTAAAAGATATTAAAGCAAAGTATTATTTTTTTATCTTTATTGATAGACACCGACAACCCAAATGGTAACATTATTTACTCTTTTAATTCAAATTAAAAAGACTCAGCTACACACAGAAGTGTACCAGACGAAGTCTTACTATGAAGTCAGCTGAAATCAAAATGGAGAGCATTTAATGGAGCGGACTAGATATTGGGTTACCTCGTTTTACAAAATCTCAAAACATTCCCACTAACAAACCCGTGAATCCTCAAAAACATGCACCAAATGGTTTTTTGCTCGGCGGCTACTTGCTAAGCCATTAAGGTCTGAGTTAATGAAAATGCCTGGAAGGGGCTCTCTGATGAGCAACCTTGGACTCCCTCTCACGGCACTTCAAAAGCGAGGAATAAATAGACTTAGCTGGTCAGTGGAGGACCACTGACTGCAAATGTCACATGGAGCTAATCAATTGCTCCAGAATAATATTCAATGAGTCGTTGCATAACCTTTGGACTTTTAAAAAATTTTTATCACTCTCTTCTAGACAATCACGGCTGGGTGTTTTGTAGATCATGTCAATGATAGGAAGGGATTCGGCGCGTCGTGATGATAGGATCAAACCGCCACACAGCAGATACTTACACAGTCTTCACCGTGGCAAAATACATTTTGTACACCCTCGTGTTTTGCGACGTGCTGCCCAGAGCTTTGCTTTAAACACTCTGTCGATCGTAAATTTGAGTTTGGGTAGTTTGTGGCGACATGGATATGGACAGTAAATCTCTCGCTTTATTGTTGCTGCGGGAAAGCCACAGTTCATTCACTTACTTTCCTGTGAAAATACGTGTGGCAGATCAATTCTTTCCCCGGTTTAAACTCTCTTTCATTCCGTGATTAAAGTGAGTGAGTTTAGGAACTTTATAGTGAGAGATGCATGCATACAAATGAGACACGTGGTGAGGATAAAGGCTTCCCCGGGGGCATTTTACACTCAGTAGGCGGAGTTGGAAATTTCTTTTCCATCTTTTTTTCTCTCTCTTTTTGTGGCATACAGAATGTTACCAGAATTCATCAAAATCAACAAAGTACTGTAGGAAATTTTGACACTTTTGTTTTTTTAAAAAGCATCCAAGTTTGACTATTTAGCGTTGTATGTCAAAAATATATGTTTTACACAAAAAAGTGAAAGTAAAATTGAACATGTAAGTAGAATTTTCATATAATGTTAGTTTGCAGAGTGCAAAAGATACAGATACTCACAATTTTGTCCATTTGCCGTTGGAAAGAGCAGGAGTTTCTTAAAGAGACAAAGGCCCAATTTCAAGGCGTTAATTTTACAAAGTCAAATTTCTTTTAAGTGATTTTGGATCTAAAATTTAACTCTGAAATGTTCAGATTGATAAAACCTGAACTTGGTAAATCTATACAGTTTAAGATTAATTAAACCTTTATTGAATATTCATACTTTTCTGTCATTAAGGCCATCTTAGAATTTGAACTTGCATAAAACCTTTGAATGAATCGCTGGAAACGTATTGCATATTCATTAAGACAACAGAAGTTGAGTGTTGGATGTATTTTCACACTCTTACCTTAGAGACTAAAGTTGCACTGTAAAACATGGTGGTGGCAGCATCATGCTTAAAGGTTACTTTGGGAACTCAAAAATCGCAACAAAAATCTCAGTTAAAAAATACAATCTCTTTCCACAAAAGTTGGTGTCAACCAAATTCCTGACATAAACTTTCCTTGCGGTTACTCCTACGAAGCTGCTTCCTAATGGAACACTCAGATGTTGAGATTTCTTCCATTTGCATCCAGTCATGCACCTATGCAGTCATCATTAGTGCTCAATGCCTTCTTATCTGTTGAATCGCTTACATGCATTAAGTCAAGGGCAGCTCATTTAGAAAATGAATACATCATTGAGCGGGTGCATTAGTAATATGGAGATGAAGAACAGCTGAAATATTAAAACACGGAATGTACTTTTTTCTTTTTTCTTTTTTTTTGCAGTTGGGAGCCTACAGTACAAGCCCTTGTATCATAATGTCTGCTTTTCGCGTGGCTTAATTAGACATGATATCTTAATTTGTACACAGATGTACGTCAAAGTAATTATACAGTGTTTTCCAAAGACTAAGCAGAACGTAGTGAAATCCCTCCTCCCTGCCTGTTCATTGGTAAAGTAAAAAAGTAAAAAAACCAAAACGCTCATTTAAAGAGAGTGGAAGGCTGTCTTCTTTTGAGTAAGACTTCTTGTCCGGCCTCTTGGGACGGGCGCGCTGCAATTTATCTCAGTCACTAATTATCCATGTTAGAAGCCACACTCTTCCAGGAAGAGGAAAAAGGAAACTGAGAGATGGAGAGAGAAAACATGGAATCACAACAATGAAATCACAGCTGACACAAGAGCAAAAGGAATGAAAGGACTGCATGTTTTAATTGTGTGCTGCTCACTGATTAGAAGACTAGAGGGGGAATGCAGACCTGTGCAGTAAAGGCGGTATCTCACCTCATAAAAACCAGCCTCTTATTCTACGCTTCACTTCAGAAGCGTCTGGGACCTTGACTGTTGAGAAACGATTGCGTCCTCGAAGCGTGGACTCAGTTGAAGTTTTACCCATTCGCGAATGTTTGGCCACGATGTACACAATGTGCTAGTTTGAAGCTTACCGGAAATTGCCCGCTTTCTATACAACCGTCCTCCACAGCGAAGACAGACGTGCCGAACCGAACCAGGAGGCTGTTGACGTCAATTCCACATTTGGAGGCGTGGCCAACTCAGACTGTTAATCACTTAATTCATTTCCTCCGCTACCATTGCTAAAACTACAAACAGACTACAATTCTAAAGCAGCGCACAAAGTCAACGTCATTTTTCACAGCTTCTCCTGCTGTTTGCTGATTGGTTCGGTAGAAATAGTACCAGAGGGAACACAGTAAGCGGGGGAAAAAGCCCAAACTGTCAGTGAGGCGAGGTTTTAAGTTAGCGTTATTGCACAGGAAGGCAATGGCCAGGCTAGGTGATAATGTGCTGTTTTTTTTTTGTAAGATCCCAGCCAGCATACCTAAGTGGGCCCCATATGGGGAAAAGAAGGGCAGACAATATGGGTCCCACATGGGTTTGCCCATGTAGGACCACGGCCTACATGGGCCCTACTTGGACAAACCCATGTAGGACCTATATTGTCTGCCCTCCTTTTCCCCATATGGGGCCCACTTAGGTATGCTGGCTGGGATGAGAATAAAATTTTGCTCAGGCCAAGTAATTAAAAAAAAAGTTGCTAATTTATAAATGATTTGAATCACTCAAAAGGTAAAGAATGACAGGATACATAAACAGATGGTAAAGCTACACTATTTAACAAAATAAGACACTTCCCTAACTTCTAACTTTAAGAGTCTTTCAATAATGTTTTCTCCCCTTCCTTCATTAAGCTGCAGCACATCCACATTATTCTAGGTCAGTGGCTCCATCGAAAACCTATCTCGCAAAGAGATCAACAGCAGAGCTAATTACGCTAATAGGCTCTGGCAAAATGTTTGATACCAAACTACCAGCTGTAATTTAAAAGCTCATGGGAGACGACGCATATTCATTCAGTCACTCCTTTTCTCTTTCTTTTATCTTTTACAACATGTTCTCTCTGTAAGAGACGCTACAACACAGAATGAAGGCTTGACTCTTAATTTGTAGTGATATTTTAACACTTGAGACAGACAGTTCAGACACGTCCTAATATTTCCACATTAAGAAATCAGATCTTTAATTTTTCCAAAAGATAAAAAAAAAAAAAAAGAAATTCTCCTCTTTGTTCTGTCTGGAAGTGGAAGCGACACGCTTTATCTGTCTAATGTTTTTTTTTGCTAGGCTAACGTTTATTCGAAACTGATTGTGCACCACATCACATTAGGCTGTTACCACCAAAGCAAGGGCTAGTGGGGAAACGGCAAAAACCCGCTAACGAAATGCTTAATGACGAGTGCAGATGGTAAAAAACTATTACAAGCTAGTTTCCTTCTGTTACGCTGCTGATTAAATGCTAAACGTGGAATTTGTGGGGTGGGTCACTGCTTCAGATGCTGCATTATTGGACAAAAAGGATATTGCCAAATTACTTAAACCTTTCTACATTTTACATGCTGATCACGTGAAGTGTGTGCTGCACAAAAATGTTTGTAACTTAATTTCATTATGTATCCAGCTCTTCTGTTCTCAGAGGTTTGTTAGAGAACATTAGTGAACAACCAGCAGGAGGAAAACCAAGGAACACAACAAACAGGACAGTAATGTACTTGTGAGGAAGTTTCGAAACAGATTCTAAGATTCTAAGCTTTGAACGTCTCATGGATCAGTCCATCATCCAAAGATGGCAAGACTCTTTCACATAAAATCACAATGAAATCCATTGGATCCCTTTTAATGGGATAAAATGCAACAAATGGGATTGAATACTTTTCCAAGACTATGTAAGAGACCTAAAATATTGTGTCAATATTGGCAATATTTTAAACAACAGAGCAAAACTTCCCAACAGCTTAACTTTCCAGTCAAATCCAGACACGTCTTGTTAGCTGCACACTGCATGCAAAACTAAACAGGTGATAAAAAAAATGGTCGCCTGATGAAGAATTACTAGGCAACAAAACATGAAAATTCACTTTTAATGTAAGCCCACACAAAAAAAAAGTCATTCTGGGGCCAGTAAGGATGTGGTTAATAAGACCAACTGGGACACATAAACATAATTGAAATAAAAACCAGCTGCTTTTTTGTCTCCTCGGTTTCCTCTCACACAGTTTGTCAAAAAAAAAAAAAAAAAGGAACTATCCCAAACTGAAGCCAGCACTTTTACAGTTGGTCCTAAATCAATTGGTATTTTGGGATTTTTAGGAGTTAATCACTCCTTTGGGAGAAATATTTTAATTCAAGGCATCTTTTAAAGCTTATGAATTAATAAATGATTTATGATCTCAGTTAAAAAAAACCCCCCCAAAAAAGCCAAATCTTCCCTTCTGTGAAAGGAATGATTTGTCACAGAGGATGTCAGCTGCTGTGGTCTCTGACCGTACTCTTCCACACAACGGCATAACAAAGGAGCGTTGAATCGAGGAGCTCTTTTCACCGGAGCCTCCAGCCAGCAGTTTGCCAGAGGTGACTGGGACTGCTCAGCCGTGTGGTCGAGAGCCTGCCGAGAGCTTTTCACACCAGTGTTTAATGAGCTGCGTTCAGGTCCACTCCACATTCATCTCACTCCATTATTGGCTCCAAAAAGCTTTTTAAAAGTCGTTTGAGCACTCAGCCTGCTTAACCAATAGCCTATTCATGATGGCACCAGTGGTCCTCCTCAAACAGAGCTGGTTAATTCGTGATTTACGACTAAACAATGGAAGAATTTTTTAAAAAGACTTCTTAGCCCATTGGTGCTGTGACTTCGTCAACTTGAGCTTGATTACCAAAATCCGTCGGTCAGAAGAGGCTTCAAAACCAACACGCTGCTGTGTTGGAAACAATGTGAGGGTAAATTCAGCCTCTGTCCTGCTTGTTTAATGATGTTTGGAGCTGAAAATGTTCCAATCTCAAAACATTGAAGGAACAACATTGGATTGGCTTCATTTCTATTTGAGTGATAGAACCTTTATTTCTGTCCTTCTTGTGGGACTCTGCAGGGCTCCGTTCTCGGTCCTCTTCTCTTTTCTTTGGACCAGCTCCATGTGGGCTTGATCTTTTAGAAAATTTGGAGATTCTTTTCTCTGCTACGCAGATGACTACCGAACTTACCTTCCGCATCTTCTCCTTGTTCAAAATGCTACAACTTTTTGCACACTTCGGACCTTCTTTCTTGTGGGATTCTGCAGGGCTCAGTTCTTGGTCCTCTTCTTTTTCCTTTGTCTGCTTTCTCTGCAATGTAGATGACTGCCAAATTTACCTTTTAAGTCTTCAACTTGTTTGAAATGCCACTGCTTTTAACTGGTGCGTGCAGACATGAGCACATCTTACCTACTCTGTCCTTCCATCATTAGCTTCTTGTGTTCAAGGGAATTAATTTCAAGGTCCTTATTATGGACCTTTATTTAATAAGGATGGAAAAAACTCCTTAAGATTAGAAGTCTCTTTGATAAGCATATCCAGGCATGTTAAGTTGTCTTGTAAATGGTCTTCCTCTTCCATACTTCTTAGATTTGCGTCAGACAAATCTTCCTTTGCAGGCCAGTAACTCAGCTGACCAGCTGCTTTTAGCTGCCCCAAAAACTAGGCGGAAATTGAGAGGAGATGGAGATTTTTTTTTCTTATGGCTCTCAAACTTTGGAATTTGTTGCCTTTGAATATTAGACAGACATCTTCACTTCCTGTTTTTAAGTCTTGCTTAAATTTTTCTCAATAAACTTTGGCCCAGTGTGAGCCGATGTGTTCTTTTTATTATCTTTTAATGTGCTTTACAGATAAATTGGAGTTGGATTTATTGAGAGTCCAACCCGAAATGTGTTTGTCTGAATAAGGTGTGTGAAAGCATCGGCTCTCTGATGTCTGAAGGCCTGGGTGTGCTGTTTGCACTGCAATGGCGTGATGAGGAAATGTCTTGTAATGAAAAAAAAAAAGACCCTGGAGTCTTGTGCTGACACCCGAGGGAAATCAGAACGCCTTATGATTGAGGTTTTTCAATAATAGAATTGATGCGTTTTCTCTTCAGTTTGCTTCATTTGCAACCGATTGACTTGCCGTTTTGTTCAACCAATCCAAAGATATGTCTCGCTCTTATTTCAACTATTCTCATGCTTCCTTACTAAGAAAATCTTTTATTAGCAAATATATTTCTGCCCTAATGGTGACTTCCGTTTGACACTGACTTTTATCATTAATTAAACACCAACATGGCACAGAATCAAACGTCTGACACTCGACTTCACACAATTAATCCATTTTGAAGAACAGATGAGATAAGAAGAATGTTTAATAGGAGAAATCAGTGCCATATGTTGGCTCTAAGTCACTTATTTTCCATAGATCTGCCCGAAGACATTTATTTGTCTGCGGGTTTTTAAAGACCTCACATCCCAAACAAAAGCATGAAACATAAAAGAACCCCAAAAGTAAATATCCAACAAGACCACTGTAACTTTAACTCATATTTGTTTCACAGTTTTATTGGAATTTCCCATGTAGTCTTCCCATGTAGGGCCACTACCATGCAGGGTCCATGCAGGCCGTGGTCCTACATGGACCAACCCGTGTAGGGGCCACCATGGAAACCGTGGACAAACCCATATGGGACCCATATTGTCTGCCCTCCTTTTCCCCATATGGGGCCCACCTAGGTATGCTGGCTGGGAAGTTTCATCCAACTCTTTTTCCACACCTTCAATTATAGGATGGGGTTGGAAAAGAAATGCCTTCAAGGACAGAAAGTTATTCTAAATAAAACATAACATCTCTGAAACACGACATCACTGTTGTCATTCCCTCACAGCCTCCCGTCACTTGACTGCAGGAGGAACACAATGCCAACACTTCCGCCGCTTATTTGAGCAAGAGCCAAAAGGACCTGCTCATCATGACTTATTTACGTTGTTTAGTCTGGCTGGTCCCCAAAGAGGCCGGGGGTGGGGTGGGCAACGGAGGAGGAAGAGCAGGAGGAAGCTGGCTGAACGAGCACAACTGGGCCGCTGGAACACACGCCAGGCATTTTACATATTTATAGAGTCAGAGGTGTTGCCGAGTTGTTTGTGTTGCCCCCGAGGGTCGAGCTGCAATAAGATCACCGCGTCTAATGTTACCTCGCCACTACAAACACGGGTATAAGTGGGCAGACGCAAGCAGATTGTGTCCTTGTTACACTCTCACCCAGGACGAAAACAAAAACACCTCGGCCGGTGGATCACAGGGAATTCTTTCCGGGAAGATTTTTTCTGGACAAGTGCGCTGAGCTCATAGTTATTCATTTGCACACTCTTGACTGTAAGAAATCAGAAATGGAAAATAATAAATAAAAAAAGATATTTCCTAACCAAAACCTCAATGTTGCTGCATCACATTTAAAAGTGATACATTGGTTCTGCATGTGTTCTGCACACCGTGTGCCGGCCCGGATTTAGTGCGTCTCTGGTGAGCAGATGACTGACTCCGAAAGAAGCGGAAGAACAAAAATAAATTGATTCATTCGTTCTGTAATGATTAAGAGCACATTTTCCCTGAGATTGATTTTGAGGAGGTAGGGCTGGGGGAAATGAGATCAAAAGTTAATATTTTAGCAAGGGGAACTCTTATGTTTGGGGAATTTAAAAGTCTTATTCGTGTCCTGGATTGGTTCGTCTGATCAGCATCCAAAAGAGAGAAAAAAAACCCAAAACTGGATTCCATCATGGGGTAATTGCACACATCTATGGGGCTCAACGGCTTTACTTAAAAGGAGAGCCTGATCCGATACGCTCTGTGAAGAGTTTTTGAAGACTTTAAAGGGACAGTTTTATGTAAAATCGACTTTTATGAGCTTTACATTATTTTAAAATGTCATTCCCCTCATCAAAAACGTACCTGGGGTGTTGCTGCCATACTTTCATGTATGTCTCAGAAATCCCTTCATCTCCAGAGGCAGCCATTTGTCTGCGCAGAACGCCTGGGTGGACCAAGCTCCGCCTTCGAGGATGATGCCCCTCCTTGGAGGCGGAGTGCCAGAAAGAGCAAACGTTTCTTAAAGAGACAAGCCCAATTTCAAGGCGTTAAAGTAGAAAGTAAAAATTATTTGAAGTAGTATTTTATTTTTAGCATTTTTATAACAACTGAAGGTAACATGACTACGTAATTGTGCTATCAAATGTCTCCATATGCCTGGAAAATACACAGTACTGCCCCTTTAAAACAAAAACACAGTGCTGCAATGTTCTGAGAAGCTATGCTAGAAAAGAGCATTTTATGTTGCTTTTTTATATTTTTTATTGTGTGCTCATTACAGACGATTACACCAAGATATTTTCTTCGCAAGAACATAAATTGGAAGCAAAGTGAACAGGCCTGCTACCGTCGGAGCATAATCACACTAAACCTTTTTCTGAAAGATGAAACTCCAACCAGATCTTCCAGGCGTACGGCCGTTCAGATCATATTTCCTAATTATCCTGACATACTCCAGACTGCACAGCGCTAACCAGCAGCCGAGAGTATTCAGGGGATGAAATAAGATGGGGAGGGTGAGGAGTGAGGAGACAACGGTGGGTAAGGCTCATCTTCTCTACCGAAGGTTTGCCTTTTAGAGGGTATTGCCTTTAGTGAGCCATTCCTTACTGAGCGCAAAGGCGCACGCCGCATTATGGGTTCGCGGGGCTTCGAGAATCTGCCGCACCACATGGAGCGCGATGGGCTCCACCTCTCTGTGGAGAGGCCCCGGTGGAAATAACGGCAATAAAAAAAAATAAAAATACATTTTCTGAAAATTCTGAGCTCAGGATGTGACAAAAGAGAAAGTGAGATTACCTTGCCACCTGCAGCGTCTGGCACCTGTCTTTTCTCTGCCAATTAAAGGGCTTTTGGGGTCTGCGGGTAGCCAGGCCTCTGGCCTCGAGTTTGCATAATAACATTTGCATAAAATGAGACCATCTGTTTTGAAAGCTTTTAATTTCTTGAATGTTACTTTAATGTGGTAACGCTGTGAGTTTTAATTTTGCCTCGCCACTGACTTCTTTTGGGGCGGCGGGGAAGAAGGGGGGAAAGCTACGGCAAAAGAATACGAAAGTGAGCAAGATCCGCATGAAGTGCAGCCAACTCGTCATCCCGTTCCAAACGGCGCGTTTGTTTGGAACCGAATGACATTTTGACACATATTCCTAATAAGACAGTGACCTGATTACTTTTATGCAAATCGTGTTTGTCAGTGTTGGCTCAGAGCAAATGACATCAAGTCACGATAATAGATTTTTTTTTTTTTTAATTGGCTTTGGTAAAATGTGTTTGGAATGAAGCTCGGTTTTTACACAAATGACGTATTTTCAGTTTAACCGGTGCATGCGAGGGAAATAATTACCAGCAGTGCTGGGGCTTGACAGGGTGAGGTTTGGTGTCCACAAGTCCAAAAGAAAGTGTAAAATAGTTATAAATTTTTATTTTTATTTTACCTCAGACTGAAAAATTCAGTTCAGTTTTCACCTGATTTTGCATAATAGAGAACAAAAAGCTGGTAGGACTCAAAAGCCTAAAAAAATAAAACCCTGGTCCATCACCTGTAGGAATGTCCAGAAGACAGGAGCCGTTCTACATGATGGTACAGTGCTTACGAATGTTTCATGTCCATTGACCATATAATTTAACAATTTGACATTTTGAACCATATTAGAATAATAGAAACACACTAACTTTGAAAAAAACTTTTAAAAAAAAGTTTTAGACGACGTGTTTTTTTTTGTGGCTGTATCTCAATTGGTGTATTTTGCAAAACTGCAATGGAAACACTTTTTTCGCATCACACAAGCCACATCAGAAACAACGGGATGTTGCCGCCGGCCCAAACCACAAAGAATGGAAATAGTTGGAGGACTATGGCACTGCATGTTTTGTTAATGGCTTTTCGCATGAACAAACCTATTCTCATGCAATTTTAATTGCATTTCTTGTTTAATGGAAACACCACAGTTGCAAAACCGTGTAGTTGTTTTTTTTTCTTCGACATTAGCGGAATATCGACAAAGTCTTGCACACATTTGTAGTGGAAACACAGCTATTGAGTACTTGGCTACCACTAGTGCTGCCTCTCAAACTGTTGACTACGTAATGAATCAGCTGTGCAGCAAAATAGTGATACAGAAACAGAAGGGAAAACACACTGAAACCAAAGCAAAGATAACCCCCTTGGTTCATGACATAGTAACCAAAAGTGTCTGTAAAATGGTTAATTCATATCAAAAATCAATAAATGGATAGGAAACAATATTTTGACGTTTTAAAAAGAAGTTTCATGTACGTTTAAATTCTTATGCAGTGCTAATGTTGGCTTGTGCAAATAAGAAGCACCAAGTAGAGACCTTATGCATTTCATATCTTTTGCAACATCTCCAGATTTGAAAATAAGGGTTACTTTCGTAGTTTGTTTTGTCACACATGATAACTTAGTTTTGAAGTTGTATACATGAGGGAACTGACCTTTCTTTGTGTGCAGTGACAGGTGATCTGCTGGTACATAGATGGTTTCAGCTGATCGTCTAGTTTTAAATGTTTGCCTCATTTTTCCCTCAAAACCAGCTTTGCTAACTGAGGAATTTGGTGGCAAAGCAAACAAATATATTTCTGTACTTCGGCGAGTGAGGATAAGACTGTGAGTACCAAATTTTAAATTGAGATATCAAGTCATGATAATAAAAATGTTGTAGCAATAGCAACAAGAATGAATCATAGACATGGCCAGTGGATCAGTTAGAAAATCAGATTGTACGGGTTGTGACTCTTCTAAAAAACTGTGACTTGTAACATAGAGTTCCCTCATTTATCCACGATGCCGCACTCCATCGAGCTCGGATAAGAAATCTGCTCTGACCTCGCCTGGCAGGGCCGTGTTTACGACCAGCCGGCCTGCCACTGTGTCACAGGGGGTGATGGTTTTCCACAAATGAGAAATTAGGCATGACCGGGTGATCCTTTCCGCGGGGCCTCTGTAGCAGAGGACGGCCTTTCATCAGAGGCCCCGCTTCCCGTGCACGTACCAGAACCTGCCAGGTGCCGTCTAAAGTGTTGCCTTGTAGGGCTCCGCAACAGATGGCGGACATGTGGGACTTCTCGAGTTCTGAGTCTTTTCCTTGCCTTTTCAGCGCGTGTGGATTGGTGTTGACGCTTTTTCTCAGTGATGAGCAGAGTGATTTGTAAATGAACGGTATGTAAATGAGGTTAGAGAAATTTGCATCTCGGGTCTCTTGATCTGCGTCAGTCGACCTCCCGCACTGCCGCTAATGGTAAACATATCGATGCCCCTGAAGACCCAGTCGGACACTTCACCATAGTTTGCCACTAATGTGTGTGCTGCAACAAGTGCCTCGGTTGATTAGAGAGCCTCACCTAATTAAGAAAAAAATGATTTAGATTGTAGCCTTGTGAATTGTAAGAGAAGAGAGAGGGACCACCTTCGTCCTCTGAAGCAATCAAGCCAGTGGCCCTCAGGGTCACTCCTCATTCGAACAGCTTGTGGGGAGATTTCTGTTTGCAGGTTTCCTGTATCACAGGTGAGCATTTCCTGAACAACAGGCAATTTATTGTCCTTCATGTATTGCTACAAAAAATGATTTGCTCAATGGAAACACTGAAATTTTAAATAAACTCACCTTTTCGAATAAAAGTTTTTTGCAGTCGGAAAAAGTAGTATTGGAATTGGTGTATTTCAATACCCTAGTTGACACTGCAGTTGCAGTTTTAGATTGCAAAAGTGCAATCTAAGTGCATCTGTTCTGTCTGTAGGGACAGATGAAGAAGACAGGAAGTAGCAGGAGGAAGATGGTGCAGCATGTTCTTAACCTTACCGCTGTCTTAGTGCAACGCTCAAGAGGAGCACAGCAAATGTCACGGTTGGACAGCGGGAAAGCAGGGAAATTGTCCTGTCAGATCGTCAGTTTCCATAACCACACACAAAAAAATACTTGTAAAAGCCCAGACGGGACCAGCGTGACCCCACTGTACTGAACAGAGTAAAACAACTTGAGAAGTCCTAATGACCCTAACTATTAAGGCCGCAGGAAAGCTAACGATTCATTGCACTAACAAACTTTTTCACGTGTGGTTTTTGTTGTTTAATGGAAACGCAGTTATTGTGAAATTGTTTATTAGCAGAATATCAACAAAGTTTTGCGCACATTTCCAGCTGAAACGCAGATACTGATTCTCCTGCGTTTCAATTTACCCCAAATTTGCGCAAGTTGGAGTCACAAAAATAAGTTAGCTCAATTTGAAAATATGTCACGTCTTTTGGTTTCTGCTTCAGGATAAGGTGGTTTTTCAGACCGCATCGAAATTAGTCTGTTTCTCAAAACTGTGATCAGCAATAGGACTTTGATGGTGGCGGAAAAGACAAATGAGACGACAGGAAGCAGTAAGAGGAAGTGACATGTCTATAAATGATATCGCATGAACAAACTTCTTACATGTGATTTCTAATCGCATTTGCTGTTTAGTAGAAACACCGCAATTGTCAAGGTTTTGCTTATTTCCATTCTGTTCCACCAACAACTTGCTTTTCCCAGTTACCCAAAAACACAAAATCACTATAATTGCGTCTGCATAATGACGGTAATTGGGAAATCTAAATCTAACTCCCAAGGCCCATGTCTGGTTGTGGTATTTATTAGTGACACCATTTATCACAGAAAGGTCTCAAAGTTAGACCGCGTCGTGGACTGCCAGCTGCAGCTCAGGCCGGTTCAAAACACTGCAGCAATTACGAAAAATAACAATTAGCCATGAGCCAACTGGGCTGGGGAAAAAAAAGGACACGAGCCATACAGGCAGACTTCATCAAAAATTCTGAATATGAGATTGACTTATCAGGTGGCCTGTTGGGTGCAATTCAATTATCTTTGTTTTGCTACGGGGCACGAGGAAGGGAGATGGAAATGTAACGTAGTGAAATAGCAGGAGGCTGCTGGCAAAGATAAAAGGTCAATAAAAGCAACAGCATGAAAGAGAAAAGTGATTAGCAGTAAAACTAATAGATTGTGGCATATTGTTTCTGAGAGAACCATTTTACTTGCTTTGTTTTAGTTGGAAATAGGAGTTTTTAGGGTTCCTCTTTCTTTCTTCCTGGAAAATCGGATCTCTAATGGGAAGTCGTAATGCCCCCGCTGTGCTTCCTGGACTGTGGCGTTCCACTTAACACGGCCGTTCTGTTGTTTTTGTCTTCTGAGGGAATCAAAACTCGTTTGTCATATATTTTTTTTTTTTACTGTAACAGCTGCCACAAAATGACTTTTTTTTTTCCTGCCTTCCCTAATGAAGCTTGATGAGGACTACAAGTTGGTCCATCTCTTTGTTGTTGTTTTTTTTTTTATTATGCCCCACTTCCCAGAACCCAGGTCATCTTCTAAGAACCTCTGATGTTATCAAAATCCACTCTCCAAATGCAAATCTCATTCAATCTTCCTGTGATCGACTCTCTCTCTCTCTGTCTCTCTCCCTCCCCTGTCCTTATCTCCAAAAAGCTTTTCCCTTAGAAAACCCACAGGAGCCGACTCTGTGCGCCTCGCGAGCGATAAGAGGGAATAAAAAAAAGTAAAAAGTCGGGGCGAGTTTACCGCCGCCACATTGTGCCGGTTTGATCACATTCCAATTCGTGCGTTGTTTGAGGCTGGAAGTGGTGGGCATGTGGGACGCCCTCCTCTGCAATGCAATATTAAAAGAGATCTTACATAATTCATCTCTTTTCCCTCTGTTTTTTTTTTCCTTTCTTTTTTTTTTTGGAGAGCCATCCTCAAAGTGTCACTGGCAGACCCTTTTAATTTTGACAAGCCTGTGAAGCCGGAGTGCAAAATCCTGACTGCTTGCCTTCGCGGCTCCTCGCGGGACGGGTTGATTTTGGGATGATAATGAGGCGCTCTTTTTCAAAAGAATGGATGAATTAATAACCACTCGTCAGTCTGGGAGGAATAGTTCAAAGGCCGTCATATAAAGCAGTGGCTCTGCTTCCAAATGAGAGGAAACATGATTTATTTAGGTCATGGACAGTGCGTCGGTGATGTTTTTCGCAGTCTGGCAACAAACAGACATCACTGGGATTTTGCTGAGAATGAAACAAACTCTCACTGAAAGGATTTATTTATGCCACACCATGTTTAAGAGAACAGAGACGGGCCCAGGTATACGGGACGTCGCATTATGAAACAGTGTCTCCAAGAGTTCAACCTTTCACAGAGCTCGTCTTTATGTTCATGAAAATGGACAGGTGCAAATTACTCCTCCTCTTAGAGGACACTTTGAGGTGGGAAAATATGTGGACTAGAGGATCAGTCAAGTTTAATTGTATAGCACATCTCAGCAACACAGCAACTCAAAGTGCTTTACATCATCCATCCATCCATTTTCAAACACTCTTGTCCCTTACTGGGGTCGGGAGGTGCTGGTGCCGATCTCCAGCTAACGTTCCGGGCGAAAGGCGGGGTCACCCTGGACAGGTTGCCAGGGCAACACAGAGACAGACAGGACAAACAACCATGCACGCACACACTCATACCTAAGGACAATTTAGAGAAGCCAATTAACCTTACAGTCACGTTTTTGGACTGTGGGAGGAAGCTGGAGTACATCATGGAAACATCAAAAACGCATCATATAGTTAACAGTCGTAAACCCCAGGAACAGACGTTACAGTTTGGCGAGTGCCATCGTCAAAATCATTATCTCAAGTTCATCAAGAGGCTTCCAAAACCATAGGAAGACCAATAAAGGTGCAACGTTTTACCGAGGGCTTACTCCAGAAGCAAAGCGGGGATGCTGTTCCTCTGGGCGCAGCAGGTACTATGAATATAGCTTGTTGTCATATTACCTTATTTCCAATGGACTTATTCTATCCATCCTTTTGGTTGGTATTGGACTTTTTGAATGGAAGGGTAGCTCCATTAATACCTGTTTGTTCTGTCTCAACAGTGTCTGGAGACTCTATATTTCTTGTGGTTGCTTTAAATTTTATTACATTACTATTTTTCTGTAGTGTTCACGGAAGCCAGTAAAGTTTGTCTCAAAAATCTATATCACTCTCGGGGGTCCACACCTACTCCATGCCCACCAGGAGCAGTAGTTAGTTTGCTATGGATAGTTTTGTTTTTCTCATTTCGAGGTTAGTTACAGGGCCCATCACTCCAAAAGGAAACTATCCAGTTTCTATCCAGAAATCACCCCATACTGTGACAAATGCAAAACTGCCATAGCCACATTGTTTCATAAGCACTGGTCCTGTCCCACTCTTGGTCAGTTCTGGACAGATGTTTTCCGTACGATGTCTGGGTTGGCCGGAGTGGCAGTAACACCTGCCCCTCTCTCAGGCTCTTTTTGCTTTCAGTGGTGAGGGGTTGCCTTTACCAGCCTCTAAAAGACAGGCACTGGCATTTTGTTCACTGACCAGGTAGATCACACTCTTCAACACTCTTCTGGTAAATTTGAAAAATCCCCGGGGGCCCTTTCTTGACTCATTTCAAAATGTACAATAATGCTCTAGATGAATTCATTTTGTCAAAATGTGCTCCTTTTCTGTGCGGGATAGGAATGTAGTGCGTGGACCAACTGGGCAGTGACCTGGGTGGGCTACATGGGATTACTTTGTAGGGATTAATTTTCTGTATATAATTCTTTGTCTGTGTCAGATAAACACTAATTTGTATTCACAAACTGTATGCATAAAAGGAAAAAAACCTTAAAAATACAGTGATTAAAAAAAGAAGTTCTAGGTAAAAAGCTGGAATGACTCGTGGAATAATTATTCAACACTTTTATAGAAATGTTTTGCTTACGTTGTGGAAAAGTCTTTCGTATAATAATGTGTGATTTTGACCCAATTTCTTTTTTCTACAAATGGTTTCCAGACCTCTATGGGTACAGTGAACTCTGACCTTTTTCCTTTTAACAACACAAAGCAGTCAAACTCACTGGGTCATTCTAGTCATTTTGTTGCACTTTCTCTGAAACTAAAGACTTTCTTGGAAATGTTCCGGTACATTTCTCCTTTCCCGCTCTCTTTAATTACAAAGTTGACATTTCAAATATGAATTTCCCCCTGTTGTGTCTGCAAAGTATCATTGCGAATTGCAAACATTGCACGAACCGTTAAGTCAGCAACATTACAGAGTTTCCCGGCTGTATAACTGCATTAATATAGAGCTTTCCATATTGAACACATTATTTATTCAGTACCTGCTGTATAACACTCGCGCATTTATACAATACATGCACTCAGCATTTATATTATGATTTCCTTCCACAATGAGGTCGTATTTTAAGTTGTTTTCAATGAGCTTTAAATGTTTTGGAAGTAGTTTGGATCTGAGTGCACTATGGTGTTTGAAGCGTTTTTTATTTTATTTTTTTTGGTGAAAGTTTAAGGAAAATACAAGCACTTATTTCACAATTAGGTTAGACGTTTTTAAATTGATGAAATTTGCTAAAAAAAAAAAAGGGGATTTGTCTATAACCGCTCTGACAGTTTTCTGTTGCTTTGTCTGACAATTGCAGGTACTGGCATTTATCGTATCGTTTATCATTTATCGTGATACATTTCCTAATATAGGATGGTGGTTTATTGTTGTCACAATGAATTCCAATTATTATTTGAGAAAATAACACCCTAAAGCTGTTGTAATTGTTATTTTTCATATTTTTCTCCACTGTTTGTTTGACAAAAGTATCAAAGACGTCAGCACATTTGAAAGTGTGATTAAATGCTGATCCTGTGTGCGTTTTGAGTGATACAAATCACACTTCTTTATTTATTTCTTTGATAGATACGGCCCAAATATGTCCAGCTCATTTTTCATATTTACATGTTTTAGTTTTAAAAATGCAATGATGAAGAATTCAGCAGATATTTCCTTCAGGATTTAATCCAACAGAGAGCAGGGTGATTATCTGGTCTCCCCAGGCCAATTGGATTTCATCCCTGATCATTTCTTAAATTGTTTTTCTTGGTTTATGTGAAGTAAGTCCAAAAAAAAGTCTTACTTCCTGATGTGAGCATGACTTGGCCCCAAGACTGATAATTGTGTTTCCTGACTCTTTTTTTTTTTCTGAATCATCTTGGACACATTTTTTATTTTTTTTTAATTTAAGGCAACAATTTTCATTCCAAACATCTCCATGTTCTCCTCTCCTACCCCCTTTTTAATAAATATAATTTCTAGGTCATATTCTGCTGCTGCTACTTCTAACTGGGGGAAAAATACACATTTTCAACTTGCCCAAAACTTTTCAATCATGGATTTCACCGATGATGGAGCAAGCACTCCACATTGAAAATCCATTACTTACTGCTTTAGCCAAAACCCAGCTGGATCCCGTCCCTTCCCCAGCGCTCCCAAATTCATTTCTCGCAGGCCGAGTCGTATTTAAGAGCAAAATGTGAGCCGTTGTCTGGATGCCGCCGTCCCCGCTTGAGCCATCTTTTTTTTGGGGTCTCACACATCTGCAGCCCTCACATCTGCAAGAGAAAGAAAGTAAGACAGAGAGAGAGCCGCCATTAACAGGCAATTTCACCCTTTCACTCCGGCACGTCTTTTCTCCATTAGGCAACTTCCTTCATGCGTTCTTGATGAACTGTTTTCCGACATCTAAATCCCCGCTTTTCGCATTCCACCACATCAAGGCTGAAGGCACGTGCAGCCCAGGTTTGGAGATCCGTTGGTTTTCCCCGGGCCAAGAGGTCCAGCACAAACACTTGGAAGGTGATGAAACGTTCCAGGGCTGAGGAGTTTTCCTCCAAAATCTATCAGTACTACTTAAACTCTATGAGGAAAACACTGTGGGGGACTATTCCTTTTTTTTCTGGCTATTAGAGCGCTTGAACTATTTACTTGCAGGCAGCGAAACAATACGCCGAAAATAAACACCCCGACCGGGGGAAGAGGGAAAGCATTACGAAGCGCTAAGCTGTCGTTCAATCCATCATAATTGAATATCTGCACTATGAAACGCATTCATCCTCCATGCCTATTGTTGATGTATTGTGGAAGTCGGTGAATGGATGTTGCGGATGCCGCTGGATCCTGAATTCGGTGGCGCTGGGCTTACAATACCGTGGACGTTCTCGGCTCCAATCGCCCCGGACTCTTCTCTTTGTTCATCTGCTCTGGCGTGTGAAGCTTTGGCCGACGAGGCGATATGAAAGGCAAGTCGAGGAAGACGCCAGCCCTCAGTCATGATGTCTAATAATCTTCGCGCCGCATCCGCCACGTCTGCTGTTGAAGCAAACAGATGGACTCCCACACTGGCAGCTCGGAGGGAATAGATAAAGCACTTCTCTGCCTGCTGTGACAGCTACTTATTGACTGTTGAGTAGGCAAGATTTAGCTAATTACAAACAGGTAATGAACTGAGCCTTGCTGTGCTTGCATATTATATATGCTGTTACGAGTTTGTGAAGATTATTATAATAAACCTCCATGGTGGCCTTGATGTATCTTGTTTTTTTTATGGTGCTGTACTCATTTATAGGCACCGCTGCTAATGATGGAGCCCCAAAGTTATTCCTCTTAATTTAATCCAACTGAAATATCGGTCAATGAATACCGTAGTGGATTCAGACCTGAACCTTCAGAAACACATAGACAGTTAGAAAGTCGACCTTCTGTCACCTGAAGAATATTTCTGGGATTAAAGGACTAATGTTCCAGTGAGATCTTGAGAAACTCATCCATCTTTAGTTGCATTGATTACTGGAACAGTGCCCTTAGAGCTCAGTCACACAGCAGCAGTTGATCCAAAGCACTGCGTCTCATGTTCTCACTAAAACCTGGAAGCTAGAGCACATCACCCCGATCCCAAACTCCGTACACTGGCTGCGTTTTTATCGACCATATAACTGCGCAATTTTCCTAGAATGATGTGGGTTTTTGGCTATATCAAAATTGCTTTATTTCACAAAACTGCCATGGAAACATTTTTTTCCACCATCAACAACCAGATGTTGCCGCCAGTGCAGGAAGTAGTTTGAGGATCACTGGGTGGAATGTTTTCAATGACTGAACAAATGTATTCATGTGTGACTTTAATTGCGTTTCCTGTTTAATGGAAACACTGCGATTGCAAAATGGTGTTTTCTCGACATCAGTGGAATATTGACAAAGTTTCGTGCGCATTTATAATGGAAACGCAGCTACTGTCTTGTAGTCCTGGCCTACTCAACATCCTCACAACCAAACACAGAGAAGCAGCATCTACGCACCTCAAATCTGGAACAAACTTCTAGAAAACTGCAAAACAGCTGAAACACTGATTTTCTTTACAGCAAGGCTAAAACCCCCCCTTTGTAGAGTTGCCTTTCATTTGCAATAACTGGAACCATGATTGGTAAAACCCCCCAAAAATCTAAGAACCTTCCTTTAAAAGATGTAAATAAATTCTTTTCAAGAGAGGATGGTGTGCTTGCAGAATAGCATTGTAAATGAAGTTATAATTATGTTTTCCTCCCCAGTACGTGCTTCAATTTCACCCTTTGTTTTGCAGTTGGGTGTTGCAGTTCATTGGAGCAGTCCTTGCAGGCTTCACACTGATATGGATGGGAAGCATTTATGGGGAGGTTTGCAGTCAGAATGGCTTTGCTAAATGGCCATAAAGAAGAAGAAAGGATTCCTGAGTTTGTTTCCATCATGCTTGATGTTGGCCACCGTTAAATAACTGCACCACTCTTCAGGTGGTGTAGTTAAAACATTAAAAATGAAACCAGTCTTCCACTATGGGTGTTTTCACACCTGATAGTCCGGTAGACTCAGTTCGACTGAAAACCAAAATGGAAAACATCGGTTAGATTTTCAGCTGGTGCAGTTCTCTTTCACACTGTACTGCTTTAAACAGACCAAACCCTTTAATAAAACTGTTTCCAACTCGCCTGTGGTGGCGCTGCATCAAAACACAAAAACCTGTGAAGAAGCCATGGAGCACAGCTTCCTTCTTCTGAAAATGTCAACAAAAATTCGGTAGCGTCACACATTAGTGGTTGTACGATTTCCCTTTTGTCTTTGGTAAAATTGCGAGCCATTTCTCCTGCTAGCCTTAAACACTTGCATTTGTTTTTATTGTATTTACCCAGAATTCCCTGCGCTATCGTCTGCTTCGTGCTATTGGATTGGCCTCCCATCCGCTTGGCGTTCATATATCCACTCAAACCTCTGCAGAGCAGCTCACGTCAACCAATCCGATACCTAGATTTGCAGATGAAGCAGAATTAGCATTCTTGGTCCGTTTCAGAGTTCGATTGCGTGTTCACACTTCCCCAATCAACCCGGACTTTCTTGACGAACAAACTGGAGTTCAAATAATGCAGCGACGACCTTGATAGTGTACAAATTTATCTTTTTAAAGGTGTCCCTACTCAGTGAAACTGCACTGTAGCCTCTATGATTTGCAGTATTTCCCTACGATCCACTCAGTTGCGGTTAGAGAGGTTTGTCAGTTTTTGCCAGACCGGTCTTTCACGCAGTGTTTCTAATATCGCGACTTGACAGACAACCTACTGAGTGATAGTCATAGATTGCACTTGTACAGCCTTCAAGCAGAAGAGTCCTCTGAGGTTTCTCCCCTAAAGAGATGTTGACAAAATGCATACATTACACAGATTATCTTCTTGTGCTGTCTTGGGATTGCGACCTTGTTCTGTTAGCTGTTTGCAGAGGTAAAGTTTACTGTAATATCCCCGAAGACGCTGTTAGAATGACAGAGATTTATGTTTAACTCAGAGGTGTGTGTGAAACAGGGAGAGGGGAAAAAAAAGTACAGCAATTACCTGCTGTATAGTAACCAGAATATGTGAAAAAATATATAAAGATAAAATGATTGCCTTGAGGCAAGGTACATGCATCCATTATGCACTTTTTCCTATTGAAATGACCTGGGAAAAAAAAAGGAACGCGTCTATTTTGCATATTGTTTATCAGAAACAAAAGCTAAGGATATTGTTCTGTGCGAACATTAGCACCGTGGGCCATGCTGGTTTTGCATTAAGGCAGAGACCTAAAATAATCATGTTTCTACTGGAAGCCGGCAGCATTAAGAATCTGCGATTGCCTGCATGCCCACAGAAACATGGTTCATTGTTCGAGATTAGCATCCAGTCATCCCGATATTAAAATACTGGAAAGCTGACTGAGGGCAACAACAGTTGTATGTCGCTGCAAGAGTCGGGATAAGAGTTTAAAGTTTATTCGTGTCTGCTGTGTTCTTTGGTCTCCATGATGCTGTGTGTTCAATAATGTTCACCAGAAAAGAAAAGAAAAGAAAAACCCTCTCAGGCCTTCACAGAACAGCTGGGTTTATGCTGAGATTAAATTAGACACAGATTAGCTCTATTTACTAATAATCACTTTTATTTTGAATGCAGTTGGTTGGATATCATTCAGAGGGGCTGAGTATACGCACAACACTTTTAGATTTTTAATTGTAAATTAGCTCCGAAATGTCGCAACTTTTGCTCTGCTTTGTGTTCCTCCGACACAAAAAATCCCAATGAAATGCATCAAAGATTTTAGTCCCGGTGTCAGTCCATTAGCGTTCCTGCTTCATTCCTTAAATGAACCAAGTCGCTTGTTAAATCTGCTGGCACCATTCTTCTCTATAATGCCTTTGATGTCCATAGAAAGGTACATCAAATTTGGCCAAGGCCGAGACGTGACCTCTCCTATTGGGGGAGCGGGGAGACGGGAAGGAATAAAGCAGATCATCGAGAAGCCGGTGACAGATAAGCGTGGAACAGGTTAAAGGAGGAAGTCCGCTTCAGTTGCCTCTGGTGGCGATATCTCTGCACAGCAGACACGATGCTTGAGAGGATTTGGCAGACGGTGCTGGCTGGTGAGAAGCGCTCACACTGGAGGGGCGGATACTGAAGCTGTCTCAGATGCTAACAAAATATCTACAGTAAGGCAAGTCTGAAGGGGGTTTTGTAAACGAGGCAGCTTCCGTTTTTTTCTCTAACCTGAAAGCTGTTGCCCCAGGCTTGACGTGTTGATTGCGTTTGGAGGAAATTACGGCTGCATCCTCAAAACAATGAAGAAGAGTCCCAAAAGAAGCTGACAAATGCTGACTTGGATAGCTGTTCGCTGACAATACGCACCAAATAAAGTCTATCCGAAAACCCCAGACAGACAGCAGACAAGCTGTCACCGCGCCCCTTATCGACCGCCACAGCATTGTAGATGTCAGGACTCCTGCTCCTTTAATTTCCTCCATCCCTTCTTTTCCTCGCCTTTCCCCACTTTTCCCTTGGGTCTGGAGCTTTTTAAGCCACGCATATAATCTTCAACCACCCAGCCGGCTCTAAGCCTCAAAGAGTCACCCAGATATGGGCAGATGGAGGTGAGCTATCTTGCTAACCTGTTACTGTGGGCCTGAAGCGATAATCATTTCAAAACTATGTGTGTTGGGGCGGGGGGTGTTTTTAATAGCCCTGTAAAGGTGACGTTTATCTACCTTATCACATTTGGCAGATGCATCGGTGAGAGGGATGGAGACAAGGAAACCGGGGACATGGGGGGGCAGGAAAAAGAATCGGCTGATAAGGGTCCCTCCCCAGGGACAGATGAGTCTGGATTTACCAAAAAAAAAAAGTGCTTTCTTTAGGAGAAAGTTTGGGGGATTAAGGTTAGTTGCTTTCCACTTTCTGTTCCACCTGCACCTCATCTCACTTTACCTTATCCTTCTTCCTCCGCCAGCGAGATGCTAACCTCTGGAAAAAGCCTTTATGAGCCGTGCAATATGTCTTGGATTCACCTTCGGCTTTGCCCCGAAGTTCTGCCTCAGCATTCTTTTCCAGCCGCCGCTAACACTCTGTGCTTTTCCCATTACTCCTCATCGCGCGTTGCTCAAATCGGGGATGGAGGCGACGAGGCAACGGTGAGAGACGTTTTACATAGTTTCCACTCCAAAACTTCTTTCGTGACAGAAACGTTTCCAGGCATAAAGGGGGGGAGAAAAAAAAGTAAACCCTGTACGTTCAAATGGCCATTTCTGCCGGTTTATAGTTGACCTACCGGGCAAGTCCGAGGTGATTCAGAAAGCTCCGATTGATGTTTTATTTGGATCTTGTGCGGTGTTACAGCATTACTGTAATATTTTATGGATGACAGACCTGGACTTTGGTCTCTCTTGGCGTCTGCAGGTACTGGTCTCTGGGCGGTTTCAGTCTCTTACATCAGTCATGTTGCCGCTGGTTGTGAATTCAGCCGGAACCCCCCAGTTTTTTTTTCCTCCTCTTTGTCATTGTTTGTTTCAAGGGTTACAAAAAAAAAGTTAGGCAAAGTCAGAAAAGTTCACATGCCTACAAAAGGCACGCAGTTATTCATACTGATACAGAATTGACCTTCTGTCACGGTGCTGATAATTCTTTGTCTGGAAGAGTCAGGTAGGTACTTGGCTACTATGAAGGACTTCAACACTTAAGTCTGGAAAAAAGAACAATAAACAGTATAAACGGAGCTTATTGTGTCAAAACCCTGTACAATGGATATGTTTTGATTATAGCTGCTTCATTTATGGTTATTTGAAGTTGCAAGAATCAATTTACAGAAGAATATTTGATTTCAAATTGGTTGAGTTTACAGTTCTGTGAACAGTGTTTACATAGTACAGATTTCACATCTATATGCTGAAAAAACTGTGTTTTATCTCACCTGTTAATATCTACAAAACAATTGTAACACAATTATAGCACAAAAAAATTATAAAAATTACTAAACGTCACATTAGCCTGTTAACAATTTTACATTCAGTAGTTATTAAAATGCGTTGCATACTGTAAAGAAACTCGCATTTGTGATTGAACAACATGGAAATTCTGTCTCTTTAAGAAACTCCTGCTCTTTCTGAGACTCCGCCTTCAGGAAGTCAAAGCATTGCTCCTTTATATGCATTTTAACATTTTTACCAGGTGTTGCACAGAGAAGTAGCTCCCATGGCAACTATAGACTACGTGCAAATCTTTTCTCCTTTCACATTTCTTCAACGTATCCATCAATTTTCGCACAATGAAGTGGATTTCCGTTATGTGAGCTAAAAGCGTGAACACAGCCGAGATAAAAAAAAAAAATGATAACGCATTCCCTCTAATCTAAAAAAGATAAACAGAAATTGAGATTCAGTCTTCATCTGGCTGCTAACTTATCTCGCAATCACCTGAAGTTCAGTCGGTTCTACGCGCTTCCTCCCGGTGAGGACTGATTGTCATCAGCCATAAAGCCCTGACGGTGATTTCTCTTTAATAGCCGATCCACCGTTGCCGCCATAACTTGCAGCTTGATATCCAGCAGGCCGAACCGTGTGACAGCTCCGACAGCCACTGTCAGCCTCAGTCAAAATAATAGCATCCGCGGCAATCAGCTCGAGATGAAAGAGCGCCGGCTTCCTGTTTGCGCGCGCCGAACGTTCGCCAAACGTTGGAACCGAAAAAAAAAGGCGGGGGAAAAGTTGCGGGTGATCCATACCAGAAATAAAGGTCGCTCCGCTTGGCGCTGATTCGCACTTTGAAGTGTTTAGCTGTGTTTAACACTCCCATTATGCTGCGGGGCAGAGATAACTTTCGACACACCAATCTTTTTTTTTCTCCCCCCCTTTCTTTTCTGTCTCTGTTTTTCTTCTCTCAGAGGCGACGCCACTGTTGCTATCTGCACCTTTAATGCTGTAATTAATTCTTTGACACCCTTTTCATCTCAATAGTGTAAATTATTCCTCTGTCTGCCTCTAGGTATTAGCTAACACTCTTTATTTAAAAAGAGGAGTGAGGTGAAAATTAAATCTGTTTAAGAAAGGAAAGCTAATATGCATGAGGTGAATTATGTCTGACAGCTTCTCTTTGTTGGAAACTTTTTAGAGCCTTAACTTTTGCTGAACTTTCTGATTGTCTACAGGTTGCATTGAAAATGCAATTTCCCGACACATAATGGGTACGAAATGAGACATTTGGTGAACAAATGTGTTTAAAACAGAGAACTGTATTTATGCAGCTCAGGAAGCGGATTGGCGAAAGAAATCCCTCTGAAGATGTAACAGCTAATGGTTTTCTACCATTAGCTAATAAAACAGCAGAGCATGTACACAAACGTTTGAAATATGACAAATGTTGTGCGAAAAAAAACGAAAAGTTCCACAACATAGTATTAGCATACGAGGCTGAAACCGTGATTGTCAGCAGTGTTTTGCTTTTTATTCCTCTCTGTGTGTCTCTGTGCTGTATTCTTCCAACTAGAGATGTTATGCCTTAAAAGATGAACATAACTTGATCTCAAATGCCATATACATTTTTTCAGGTGAATGTTTTATGTCTTTAGTGAATCCAGGGCTGTGGATCGTTCATCACAAAATTTGCCAACCATGAAGCGGATTCCTCCCAGCAGTACGGCGCACCTTTGTAGCTGAAGGGCAGCTGCGGCTTTGAGAGTTGTTCAAAGCAGAATTATCTATTCCCTTTTAAATTATGGTTCATGTTTTTTCCAAGCAGTTAAAAAAAAACCCATTAAAAACATAAATAATGATTTATTATCTGGAGTAGTAAAGGGCTGCTTTCAGTACAGGATTAGCTATTCCAGGCTGGAGCTAATGGCTAACGGCAGGGTGGCACGCTACAATTGTAATTTTCAGATAAATGCTCTGCAGTGTTAGATTACAATGAACAGTGGGTTAATACTTGAAAACCTGGCTCAAGCTAATTATTTTAGCCACACGATTAGCTAGTTTATCTTAGCGTAGCTTAACTGTATACAACTCTATTTGTAGCATTGTTGTGCTAGCTCTATTCAACTTATCAACCTAAGTTAAAATTACTGGATCATTATAGATGGATGGCAAATTGTGAAGAACTGTTTAATGTCCTCATTTTCTGCTTTATGAAGTTGTTTTTAAATGGACGTCTCTGGAGAAGACAGGTGGGAATTATTTCATGTATGTAAGATATTAACTATATATATAATTAAATTTTATTAACTGTTAATAAAATTTTAACATAGCATCACATAAAATCCTGAATTGTCTTTAATATCATCCAAATCCAAATATGTTGCTGAAGGAAAGAATGAAAATAGCGTTTCCTTTCCGTTATTAAAGACTGCATCAGTAAATTTGAGAAGTTTGCTTTTGTGAGAAGTCTTGATATTTACCCCACCGAGTCACCCAGGACCTCCACCGAAGCAGCATCTGGCTGAGAACCACTTGCAAGCTTAGCTAAATCTCATTTGCCTTAGTAAGTTTGACCGCTCACTGTTTTTGCCTTCATTTCCATCATTTGGACACACTTCGCCAGGATCCAAATCCTCCTCCCTAATCCTGCCTGTCTTCGCCTCGCCACTTCGTCCTCCCTCTCCTTTCTGTGCAGCTGTCTTGCTTCTCTGACGCAGATCGACAGCGGTGGAAGTACAGCGGCGGCGACTAGCCTCAAGCCCCCCCACATGACTGCAAGTCTGGACGACTTCAATCTAACCGGAGCATCGGCGGTGCTTCTGACCCTCGCTGCCTCGTCAGAATTTAAGCGTGATGGACGTAGCTCCAATCTATGGAGAAGTCGTGAATCCCAAGAAACGTAGTTGTGTTTATCCAGACATAAATAACTTTTAAATGAGGTCTTCCAACACATTTAAACTTGTCCGGATTGATTTTGGTACCCTCTCTCTCTCTCAAGCCACTGTTCTGTGTCAAAGACCACGGGGGAATTTCATGCATGTTGATGCGGCTAATGGCTGCCACCTGAGCACTGCCATCTGCGCAATCATGCTGAAGTGGAGGAGGAAATGCTCCGAAGTTTGAGTAAACTGCCCCGTCACTTGTGGGCACGAATTCACTGGAAATTCTCCTTTAGCCTTCTATCTGTGCCGCCAGCTGGCATTCCATCACTGACCTGCAATAAAGTCGACACAGCCAGGCGAACTGTGTCCAAAGGACAAGTGAATCCAATTATCCCAGCTACTTCCAGCTGTCCCTCTGAATTTCCATAGGGTGAGGTCACCGCGTCGTTGCTGCTTTTTTGGCTTGGTTACTTGCAAGAGGAGAGCTGATCAGGACTGATGGCACGACACAAAAATGACAGACAACAACCAAGATAAATGGTGTTAATAGAAAACTAAATCTCTTTTATAGAACGAAAGCCTTCCTATGCAGGCAGGTAAATCTGGTTTCTAGTCATGCTGTGAGGATTGGGCTGTGAGTGAGAACTTCTCTGGAGGGAAAAAAAAGTTCATCCAGCTTCAAAGATATTGAGTCAAAAGGGGAACTCTCTCAGCTTTACCTTTCAGCTCTGATAACGCTACTGTGGAGTAGCTGTGCTCAAAATGGAAATTACCTAAATAAATTCGCTCAATGGAAAACACGGCAATTTGTACAAAAGTCGTCACGTTTTTCGATAAAATGGTTCGCTGCTACGATAAAGTGGTTTTTCAGCCGTATTGACATAGATTTATTTCACAAAGCTGCAATGGAAACACCTTTTTTTGCATCACATGAGTCACATGACCAACAACTGGATGTTACTACTGGCAAAGATATTTTTATAAAAATCTTTCAGCAAGTCTTGATAACTTTTCTTGGCCAGCCCCAAGAGGAGTTACCAAGATTTGAAAGAAGATTGTTTGACCTTTGTGAACATTTTTGCAATTCACCAACAAAAAGTTGTTCATATTTGTAGAGTTGAACAGTGAAGAAACAGCATCATCAAGTGCACTATAGTGCAGGAAATTCGTGTGTCTAGAGATGGATGGAGGAGAAATGGCTCGTAGATTTAGATATCGGAGTCTTACGAGTTGAAAACTTCCTTTTGAAAAATAAATTAAGGCTTAATCCAACTCTAATACATAACACATTTTTGTGTGGTGTATTTAAAATGAGTTTGATGTTCTGTCATTGTATTGTGCCTTTAACTTGTTCCTTGCTTTACCACTGAAAAAATCCTAAAACTCAAAAACGCCATTCCATTTTTGTTCATGTTTTGCAAATAAGGAAGTTGCGCTCTGTGTCTTCTTCAGAGGTTTTCGTGTCGTTTCCTTCAGCGATTCTTGGTGCAGCGCCACCAGAGGCTTGGAGGGGAACAGGTTTTTCAAAGAGTTTGGGTAGTTTGCAGTAGTGCAGTGGTTTTTGTAGTAGTAGTTTGCACAGTGCAGTACGACAGCGAATCGCACCAGCTGGAAATGGAACAAATGTTGCGATTCTGGTCCCGAATTGAACCGAGTCCATCGGACTACCAGGTGTCTGCTGAACTTGAGTAAGTTGAAATTTTACTTTTATATGATGTAACTATGCCAACAGAAATGTTAGAAACTGAAACTGAAGCTTAAGAAGGGTTTATTTCTAAAGAGTTTCCAGTATATTATAAACTGAACAAACATGTCTTGTTTTTCATTCTATATTAACTACACTCACACACAGTACAAATACCCAGAAGAGACTAATAGTTCTGTTTTTTTTCTGTCATGTTTACTGGTCTTCCCACACAACTCATTTGTAAGCTGACCTGCAATCATAACAGTGATTCATTTTCCCGGTATAATCTCTGATAACCTCTAACTGGCATATGAAACTATAGAGTTGGCCTAAGATAATTAACAAAGTAAAAGCCACTTCTATTTGGATACATTCTTGCATCATAACATCTTGCCCATTGGACATTTCTCCTCCGATGGGCATTGCTGTCACATTTTCTCTTTCTGTTCCATCATTATTTTCTCCACTGTAAATGTTGACAGGTGTCAGGAGTCTGGGATTTTGCAACAGATGACAACAGCTCGCCATCTTTTCCGTCACTGAATGCTAACTTCGAAGAATCCTGAAACCTCCCACCTGTGTTCCACATAAGCCCCACCGTCCGCCTTCACACGTCTGGGTAAAAGTTTTTTTTGCACGAATGCTAATCTTTTCGTCTGCCTGTCCATCGATTTTGTTAATTTTTTTCTCTCTCCACTACGTTTTGCGGGGCATGTTGGAGGATAGCAGGTGGGTTTGCGGCCCACGCTTCTCGCTCTAAGTTTAACCTGTGAGATTCTGCACCCCCCGAGGTGGTGCGACATTTCTCCTCCGATGGGTGCCTGCTCGGGTATAATTAAACTTTTGATGGGAGCTAACTGCTGCAAACAGCAAAACGACTTAAGTCAACCTGGTTTCATGTTATTCTCCCAAAGGTTTCTCAGGTCTTTGTTTGCTCTAAAAGCAAACAGAGTTATTTATTTACTAATTCTTTGAGTAAAATAATACACCCTTCTATAATTTAGAGCAGTTGCAACAAATATTTGAAGTGTTTTTCATTTGTTGCTTTATGCATCTTTTATTTGTTTTGTTGCTGTCTCCCGTGTCCCTATGTAGAACAGGATGTAGTAAATCAGCTGTGATTCAGTGGTTTGGATAAGAACAACCAGTTGGGTCAGACCGGACTGGACCTCAGCAGATCTGTCTCTGGGCCCAAACACCAGCAGGCGCAGAGAGAACATTTCTTCCTCACTTGTTTTGAACAGAGCCCTGACAACGTACGTTGATGAATAAGTGCGTCAGTATTATATGTTTTCCCGCCACCAGTTCCATTTTATAGCTCAATCCAGTAACTGTGTTCCCTGTATACGTCAAATATTTGAAATTTAAAGCCTCAAAATTGGGTCTCTGTCTCTTTAAGAAACTCCTGCTCTTTCTTTCTTTCTTTCAGGAAATCGTCACAGCATCACTCCCCTGTTAACCATTTAACAACGTTTTTTACCAGCATCGCACTGAGAAGTGACTCCAAGGAGGAGCTTCGTCCTCGAGGGCGGGACTAGGTCCACCCAGGAGATTTGCACAGCTGAGTGGTTACCTAGGAGATTACAGGATTTCATAAAACATTCATGAAAAAAATCAAAGCAACACTGCAGGTATGTTTTTGATAAGGGAATAACATTGTAACAATATATAAAGCTCAAAAACTCTATTTTACACAATACTGCCCCATTAAAAAGATTAGAACTCTGCAACTTTTGATCTTCTTTCATATGTGGGTAGAGGCACCACCTACACGCCCTACATGGCAGTGGCCTTGCATGGGCAAACCTGTGTGGGGCCACCATGGAAAGAGCAGACAAACCCATGTGGGACCCATATTGTCTGCCCTCCTTTTTCCGATATGGGGCCCACCCAGGTATGCTGGCTGGGATGTTACTTGAGCAGCAATATGTTAGCCTCCCATATGTTGGCTAATCGTAACATCGGTTTAATTAAATAAAATGATCTCTGGGGGGTGTGGTCTGGATCGCAGGACTAAAACTTGCATTGTTCTTAGATTCTAGCCCATCTGTTTATAACCAGATTTAAAAGTCACTCTTGCATGAACCCTCTCATATAAGATCCATCCTCCAGATCATGCAATCATCATCTTCCACGTCTCCTCGTCATCCTTAATGTTTCAGCTCATGTTCCTGATAAATAACCAGATGAGGCACATCCTCACCTGTCGGGGTAGCCGCCGCACCCCCTCACTCCTCTGCCTTCATTAGTGTTACGGCCATCTCTGCCTGCGGGCCCGTTCCGGGGTCAGGCCCCTCCGCTGTGGGCTGTAATTTGCGGCGCGCTGCATACTCGAGAGCTGATGCACCCGCCTAATGAATTGCCACAAAGTTTAATGCGGAACTACGTAGAGGTGAATGGTAATAGATTAACGGGGTCTGTTGGGTCACTCTGTAAGGATAATCCATTGCAAATTGATGATTACCTGCCTGAAATTATAATCAACATGTAAATTAGATTATCACGCTTCAATGATATAATCTGATCAACCCCATTTTCCCGTCACTGGATTATCCGTCACAAGTGTAGGGGAGAGAAACTTTGAAGTATTGTTTTATTTTGTTATATATAGTTTAGATGTATTTATTTTGTCATGAATTTTATGAGCTCTAATTAGTTTAAAGATATGGGTGGTATAACAATGGTTTAACATACCAATGTGCAATCTTTACTGATTAAAACTATAGGAACATTTAAAGATTTATGCAGACGTCAACTTTGTTTTGAGGATAGATTAATAATCCTTAAAATTAGGGAAACCTGTACAAAATAAGCTGATTAAAAGTAAAAAATGACCAGGCATGTAATATCCGTTCCAGTACTCGTTTAACATCAGGCATTCAGACAAACAGCTTGACTACAACAACCTGGCAACATCACGTTCCCATGTTTTCAGATTTCAGAACCTCACCAGAATTTGCTTTAACTACGCCGCTCAGAGACAGTTGCTTTCCTCCATTACTATGTTTATTTATTTTACTTGATATTTTTTACTTCACACCAGCAGTTTTGACAGATGTTCCCCGAAGTAATCTGTGGCTCGTTTTATTCAATTCAATTCACGTTTATTTCATCCAGCACATTGCATGTTAAACACAAAGCAGCAGTCGTTTGGTACACAGGTTTTCCAGCCACAGGCTAATTTGCAAACCCAGTCCTTGGTTGGACCTTTTTTTTGAAAGACAGCAAAATTAAGCACTAAAGGCTCCTGTCAGACATAGACACAAACGCTGAGCTTCTGTGACTGTTAAAAACACGAAAATGCATATTTACGAGACTGTTGGTACATTTAAGTCAATTTAAAACAAAAAAATATTAGACTGAAATACTTAAAAGTCCTTTGAGGGATTGACGGTTGTAATGGAAAACGACTTCATTACTATGTCCATGTTGTCATAGAAACAGTAGGGCGGGGCAAGGAGGGACCTCACTGGGGCACCGCCTACATGGGGCAAACCCGGGGCCACCATGGAAACCACAAACAAACCCATGTGGGACCCAAATTGCCTGCCCTCCTTTTCCCCATATGGGGTCCACCTAGGTATGCCGGCTGGGGTGTATGAAAAAATGTACCCAAATAAAACATAAAATAAACGTAACAGTCCTTCAGACTGTGAGACAGGACATCACCGGATGAGAAAACGTTTCATAAACAGCATTGAGGAGAACTTTGTAGAAAGCAGCAACCTGCCAAAGCCAGTGATCCGGTACAGAGCAGAGGACGAACCCACAGGAGGCGTACTGTCAGCGATGAGTCTGGCGAGAATCACGTTTGTCAGGTAGACTGCCTGGGATCTGGAGGCCACGCCCCCTAGACTCACAAAGAGGAAGGGGTTTGAAGGAAAACAACAGGGAAGACGAGCCCTGGTGCCAGAATGAAGTGTAACAAAGATAACACGAAGAATATCCTCCAGGAAATCCATAAAGACTCTCCGAGGAGTTTCACACAGAACAGGTAGAGACTTGGAAATGGAAAAGAAGAGGCTGACAGGTGGATGTATTGCCTCATGGTTTCTTAAAGGTTTGGTCAGAGAGTTGGGGGTGTCGGGTTTCTATTTCTGTCCTGTTGCTTCCAGTGACTGTTTTTATATCAACGTGGAATAAAACAGGATTAGATTGGTGTCAGAGCAATATGTTAAAGAAACGCGTGGTTTGTTTAGTAGTTTCTTACGACGGCGTCTTGGGGTTATTGCAGACAGAAATAATAAATAAAAGTAATACATTTCCGCCAAAAAAACCTCTGAAATTTTTAGATTAATCTCAGAGAAATTTTTTAAAAAAAAAAGAAAATTTCTGAGCTACAAAAGTTAAAAATTTGCTAGAAAAAAACTCTGGAATTCTGAGACTAATCTCAAAAAATGTCAAATTCTGAAAATGTACACATTTTTGAAACTCTGAAATTTCCAAGTTTTTTTCTAGAAAATTTGTCATATTAATCTCCACAAATGTTTGACTTTTGAAAATCTAAGTATCCATCATTTTTTTCTGGAATATTTCGCAGCCCTCAAAATTTTCGAGTTTTTTCTTGCAAATGTTCGACTTTTAAAACATTTCTTTGTTTTTCTTTTTTTTTTTTGAGAAATTTCTAAGGTAAATTAAAACATTTTGAGATATTTTGGTGGAAAATTACTCCACTTTATTTTTTCTACCAAGAGGGGCCCTAAATTCCCACTTAGTTTCTGGACAGCATTTAAAAATTAGCTAAAGTTTCACCAGGCTCAGAAGAAAAATAATAAATCTTCCTGATCTGAAGGATTCCACAGTGTGCGTCAGCCTGCAGCGATTTCCCCCGATGTATAATGTTTCTGTTGCACATTTGTCATGCCTCTTATTAACCTTGATCACTGTGACAGATCATCTCTGTTTCAAGACAACACCGCAGTAATGTGTCAGGAAGCTGGCAGTCTCCTACCTTTTTTTGTGTCGCCATGACAACCAACATTTAACACACATACCACTTGGGTGCGTTTTATCTCCAGGGCTTTAGGTTAAGTCATCTGTTAATATTACCTTTTTACTGAGCACGAGATGAAAAGAAGTGCCAAAGTATTAAAGCCGAATGCATCGCACTGCAGTCGAATCCTGCGTGTTTAAAATAAAGATGCAGAAAAAAGATCAGATGATAATATAACTTATTAAAACCTCAATTTAACGTCAATGTGTCAAAGCAAAAATCCTCCCATTTCACCAGAACTTGGGTTTTAAATTGTAAACTTGGGGTGAGATATTTTGGTGGAAAATTACTCCCTCTTTTTTGGAGTAACTTAAGTAATTGGTAAAGTTACAACCAATTACATAACTTTTATAAACAAGATGTTTCTTACATGCTTGTTAGAACTGACAGATTCATATGAGACAGAAAATATGTGAAAATAATCGAACTTCTCTGCTTTCTCTCTGTAGTTTTACAGCCGTCTGTGGAAACAAAGTGTTCAGTCAGAAACAACCAATCAGAGCCAGAGGGAGGTTCTTTGTGTTGTCAGTTACTCTTGCGTACACGCTACTCACGATACCTTCGTCCTTGCTCTATGCATCTATGCCAGCTGTGAATGCTAAGGCTAGTTAGCATGACAGCTGATGACGGCAGATAAACAGTCTTCCTGCTGTTGTAAGTTGTCTCTCCGCTATTATTATTATGTACACATTTGTACACAAGCATGATTGACAGCGACTCGCCTCCGACTCTGATTGGTTGTTTATGACCGGGTAATAATCAAACCAATTCTCCAAAACCCTCTTGTCAAGACTGTGCTTAGGAATTTTGTTGGTACATATTTTCCTATAAATATTTTCCCTTAAACTCTTTTAAAAACTTTCTTTGACATTTGGATGCAGAGCTCTTTATCCAACCATCATCTTTAGCTTGTGGATGAGGTGAATGAGTAAGATGGAGTGTTGCTTTAATTCTTTTATACATGTTTTTATTCACTCAGGTCCTTCAGACTAGCCAGCAGCAATTAGCAACTGGTGGCACTACTCATTTACTGAGCTCATTATAGGAACTTCTTCTCTGGAGAAGCATTAAAGGATTAATAGAGGAGCCATGTTGTGATGACTTATTGAAGGCGGAGTTTCAGAAAGAGACAGGCCCGATTTCAAGGTGTTAAATAAATTACAAAGTCAAGTTTTTTTTATTGATATTTGAGCTATATGATGACTTGATTGTGCTGTAAAATGGCCCTACTTGTTGTAGGAAAACAAACAACACTGCCTCTTCAAAGCCTTCTACTAAGGTTGCCATGTTTAAAAGTAACACGCAAATTGATCTATTTGTTGTTTTCTTCACCTACCGCCGCGATTGCTTGGCCCTCCTGCTCAGTTAGGTGAGTTACGCCTGGTTAGAATCAGAACCGCTTCTCATTTCTCAGTGGCACGGCCACGACGGGTCACTGGCAACGTTCAAAACGAATTACACTGACTGCTTGGGCTTCCTCTTCTCCACGCCGCTCTGGCCATAAATAATTCGACGAGTTGTTTCGCCGCCACGCATCTGAATCAGCTGATGCATTTTTCATTGACCGGGGTCTCCATTAGACATGCTGATAGATGTCTCTGACACTTCAGGAGCACATTTTCATACATCCACACAAGGATGATTATGAGCACAGATAAGCATAGTGGAGAGACAGACGTTCACACCCTCGGCACTCACTCCACTCCTCCTCCTCACACACATCCAAGCTTTTCAAAGCCAGAAGTTCTTGAAAAAATAATCCAACACTCAAGAAAGATGACCTAAAAGTGACAGAATCCCTTCCTATATAAATAGCATCAAACTGGTCAATCAATGCATCCCATCATTATGGTACAAATAGGAATAAAAAGGAAGAAACTTTTTTTTTCTAACAATGAGTTGGCTTAAAAGAGCAGTATGATGTGAAATCAACTTTTTTTTAGCTATACATCATGTTATAATGTTATTCTCCCATCAAAAACATACCTGGAGTGTTGCCTTGATGATTTTATGCATGTTTGACAAATCCTTTATCTCCCATAGCAACCATTCCCAAACCCCTGAGTGGACCAAGCTCCGCCTTCGACGACTAAGCTCCGCCTTCGACGACTAAGCTCCGCCTTCGACGACTAAGCTCCGCCTTGACGACTAAGCTCCGCCTTCGACGACTAAGCTCCGCCTTCGACGATGAAGCTACGCGTTCGAGGACAAAGCTCAGTTTATATTATAAGTCATATGTGAAACATATGTAGCATTCTTTCAGAACTGCAGGTAACTGTGCTGTAAAACTAGCAGGTAGAGTCCAGGATAACATCTCCACTTGTTTTGATCGTAAAGAAACCGTTGAACAGGAATAATGTGTACTTTGAAAAACGCGTACTTCCCCTTTAAAAATGTATCAAACGATAGAAACTACAAGGACTGATTTCTCCTCTGCCTGAAAAAGAAAAAAATATGTGTAACAAGGGAGAGGTAAAAACAACAAAGCAGAAAGTGCAGAACCGTTTAAAACTTTCCGCTGTTTTATCATTCCTTGTGATTTTAGAGCCTTGACTTGCTGGGTTTTCATGTTCATAGAGAACACTTTCCAGCTTTCAGAGCCATTAGTCAGACAGCGTGTTTATGAAGCTGCAAGTTGCCTTTATTTTGATGTTATTTGTTTCTCTTATAACATCTCTCCCCCCCCCAACCCTTTCCCGCGCTAACGGGAAATCACTGGGAATAATTCAGAGCGAGTTTTAATAATGTAATCATGTGCTCAGCAGGAAGGAGGTATATCTCAGGGTCTTTGCACATTCATCCTCTACTGCACTCAGCTGAAAATGCATCTGCAGCGTCCTCCAAGTGCATGAGTAACAACGAGACGCAGTCAGTAAGCAGGAAAAGAGTTCATCATCTACGGTTCACACAAAACCAACAATCATCGCATCTCCGGCCTCACCTCTCTGTCCTCTTGACGTTTTGTGAAAAAAAAAAGAACTGGAGCGAACGAACTGCGCTTTTACAGGTGATTTCAAAAGAATCCCTTTTCATTGACCTGTTGTTTTTGCCACGTAATTGTCTGCGAAGCGTAGCTCTTTGAATCGCTGTAATCGGCCCCGTTCAAACATTTTGCTCTCTCGCTTGAACATGACAGCGCGATTGTGCGGTCGCTTCGGTACAACGCTCGGAGTGCAGCTTCCCCGACTCGCAGAGTCCAACGCTTTCGGGCGCGACCCGGAAAGTTCGCTCGTTTCAGTTTTTGCTGATTCCAAAGCGGTCGCTTGTCTTTTATTAAGTCATTCTTGTTATTATCGATGGAATGTATTCCTACAACCCGGGTTTAACCTTTTCTTCCGTGTTGTGCTCGCTCAGATCGACACGGTGGAGACGTCAATCAAGTGCTCCCCATCGGTTTTCAATCTAGAGGCCCCCCTGTAAGTCTCCCCCGCCCTGGGCTCTGGAGATGGAGAAAGGTCACCCCGGGGTCACGCTGCTCTGTGTTCTCATTCGGAGAAACCCTGCTGCTGTTCTGTTCTCATCACCCGCGAATAAACCCCTGTCCATGGAAATCCCCTTCAGGACGGCACGCCTCAGCCCCGCAGGTCAAAGTTCACTTATAACTGAAGCTGTTTTTTTTTTTCATTCATTTGCTCTCTGCGCCATCATCACCGTAACCCTGGAAAAAAAAACATTGTTTGGATGTAGCTGCAGTAAATTCTTGAGTTTACAAGAGATCATGCATATTTGATTTGTTTATCCGTCTATAAAGTGGAGCTGGACGGCTTTCCCACGTTGTGCCGCCCGAAGGGAAAATAATAAATAAGGGCAAAACTTCAGAAGGTTTGTGGATTAATACCAACAACACAGGAGAAAAAAAAAACTCAATTGTTGTTGTAGGTCACCATTTTCTCTTTATTTCCAAAGCAGAGGAGTCATTTCAAAACGCACAGAAATAACACTTGGAGGTATTTGCACGATGATGCGCCAATTGGAACCTCACAAGCTTTTCTCGCTTAGGAGAAAAACCCAGGACAGATCAGGACCATGTTGTGTGTAGTTGTACTGAAAGTATCCGGTACAGCTCTGTTGGTTTGTACATTTACTAAACAAATACGGCTCTGCTTCCTACATGATGAATGTTTATGTGGTAACTTGGAAATGTACGACTGTGTACAACTAGATCCGTGGTTATTTTTAGTAGTTTTTGACACACAGAATTATCTGTGAGTCTCTTGTGAGCATAAAACATCTGCTAATAGAATGGAAGAGAGGAGAATACATTGCTCTCATGTGACATCACACTTCCTTGAACTTTGTAACTGGCAGCCATTTTGGCAGGCAGTTGCTATGGAGTTATGACTATAACAAACAAGCCATAAGCTTGTAAAGAACAAAATACATTACAACTATCACTTTATGACAATTTTGGATCACTCTACCCATGTCTGTGTAATACTCAGAAAAATATCTGATATTTACTGTAGTACTTACTGCTAAACTAGCTAAATTTATTTAGCTAGTTTAGCTTTTACTTGCATGCTAAGACAGGAGACAGGAGAATATATCCTGGAAATAATTTTTTAAAAACCTAGAAAAGTGAGACTTTCAGCTGCTTCCGTTCACTCCTGCCATGTTTTACATGCCCGTGCACCAGTCGGAATTGGAACAGAAATTTCTGTAGTCAACTAAATGCTTGAATAACTTTAGCTGTCTTACATTGTGACACGCAGCAATATTGTTTTCCAACTTTCATCTGTGTTCTCATTTTTTTTGCTTTGTTTTTTACTTTGCATCTTTCTTGACTTCAGATATATCGACGCAGTGGCTTTTGTAAACAGGACATTCTTGCGCTTTTATCAATGACTTTTCTTCAGTTTCCTTTCTTGCTATACTCACGTTTTCATCTGGAGAAGGGCTCTTTTCGAGAATACAAATTGCAAATGTTCTTCTATCGTAGGCGAGGAAAAGGTTAAGTTTGCTGTATTTGAAACAGCACTGCAACACCTGACGCTAAAGCTGCCTCAGCATTATCAGAAGTTTGAGGGTAAAAAAAACAAACAAAAAAAAAATCACTATTGTTTCTGCTTTTCACTCATTCTAGTTTTTCCTACACGCAAACTGAAATCCCATAGCCAATGCCGCGGGGTCACTTTTCTGAATAATCAAATCAATGTTGTTATTGGACATTGATTTCCCGGGTTACCACGGTCAGAAGGGGACACTTACAAGATGAAGAATTGGTCAAACAATTAGGGGAACGAGGTCCTGCTGGGGATTCTGTAGGTCCGTTTACCAATTAATTTTCATTACCCTATGAAACCTGTTCGGCATTAGAAAGTTCCCCGCCTGTCGCTATTCTGTATTTCCCATTCTGCTTAAGAAGAGAAAGAAAAACGCAACTTGTTTGTTTTTCTATGTGAGCTGTTGAAGAAGAATTATATCCAAAAGGTTTAGGCAAAAAAAACTATGTTGAAAATATATATATACACTCGCCTGCCACTTTATTACACACACCTTTCTAGAATTTGCTGGTACTGTCTCGATATATGTAGTAGCTGCAAGTAACTGACAGCGTTAATAAAATGGCACTATGTGCCTAGAAAATACATAAAACTGCCCCTTAAACTTTGATTATCGTGCCCTGTAAGCAGAGCTTCTGGCAGGTTTAAAATGTGGATAAATATTCTAAAATGTTCCTGTTGACGTTAGCGAAGGAAGCATTGTTTATGTGTAAAACAGGAACAGATGGAGGCGAAACCAGAGCTCAAGAGGGTCATTTCCAGTTCAGGTCCCAATTCCTTCTTTCTTTCTCTTAACACTTCACATGGATGTATGTCTCCTCATACGGTTACTGTCTTCACTATAGATTCATTATAGGAGAAATAAAGCTCCAGATAACGCATTAGGACGTTTGCTCTCGTGAGGTGAAGCCGGGTTTCCGTCACGGAGCCATAAATCCGCCGTTGCTTTGCCGTTTGATAGACACTAAAGAATATTTAGTGGTGTGCGTTGCGTTCTAAACCTGTAATTCTCCACAGAGTACACTACAATTTAATGGTGGGAGTGTGAGGTGGACCGGCCCTGGGGCGACAGGGCCCCTCCCCACAGCAGCTGTTGCCGCAGATGTAAGGTGACAGTAATCAATACTGATTATTAAAGTGGGAACACCATCTCCAGTGTGTGATTAATCTTCATTCTCTTGTGTTTACAGAGCCTCTCCTGGCCCGCTCGCTTCCGAGGGGGAGCCCTCCCCCCCCCCATTATCTATCCCTGGAGACGGGGGAAAAACAAAACACTGTCACCATTAAACATATTCCCTGTCACGGCCCGGAGGAAGCAGGCCCAGGTCGTCGGGATGGACCCTGAATGCGCTCCCGTACCAAAACACAGGCTCTGGAGGACGCAGCTCTATGAAGACATATTGGTTTGTGAGGATCTTTGTGTTCATTAAGTACAGCTGCAGTGATAGAGGCCATTCGATGCTGCTTATATTCATTTAAAGCTGCAGAATGTATGGCATATTTTTGATGTATTTGCTGAAACGGTCGTTATGACTCTGTGGTATGAGATGGTGCTCATCCCGCTCCACCTTTTGCCCTCTGTTACGCTACAGCTAGCATAGGATGTTGGGAATGCTAAGCTGCGATAAGTGTTTTTATCGCGTCTTGCTAGTTTTTCTTTTGTTTGTTTTTTTCTAATGAAAGTGCCCCTTCACTATATACTGCACTATCCAGGGCGCAATGCGACAAACCTCTATAGCCAACTGTAAACAGTGAGCACCTGCTAGGAAACAGGGTTTAGGAACTTAAAAAAAGCCTAAAATGTCAGTTTGTAACTCCAAGCTGTTGCCAAACCATGAGGATCCCATCCCAGCCAATGACTGCATTCCTATGTGCCAACAGCATTTCTTACAGTCAGATCAAGTCATTATTGATCAAATATAGAAAAAAGTAAAGCTGTCCTTCTTCGCTTGTGGGAAATCGACGCCGCAGCACCGTTGATCTGCTGCAGATGTTTTTACCGAGTTGAAAACCCCGAACGACGCCTCTGAAAGTTACAACGGACCCACTTGTTCTTTTTCAAAAGTGAAGTTCTGTGACCTTGCTATTGTGGCAGCCATTGTGAAACAAACAATTCATCATCCTCGCTTGGCCGCATCCGCAATCAAATTCAGATTAATGTTTAAAACAGAAACAAAGCAAAAATCCAATTAGAGTCATTTAGGGTATAGATTGTTTGGTTTGGGGGCATTTATGCTACCAGGTCAATTAAGCAGAGACTCAATAATGCAGTAATGAAAGTCAGGCATGGCGAGAAGGAGACAACCAATGGGCTCCTTGGTGACGAAAGAAAGCGTGTGTGTGTGAATGAGTGAGGTGTGTGTTTTGCAGTCGGGTGGCTCAACACGCTCAAATATGTGTATGATATGCATCGGGGGGGAAACCATTAACATTTTTGGACCGGCTTGAAGGCTCCCACTGCCTCCCGTCTGCATCGCCTATGACTGCAACAGATGGTCACCCCATCCCCGAGAGCCCCCCACCACCCACAGGTGTTAACTCCCATCCGCACCCCCATCTTTTCCTCCGTCGTTAGATAATCTGCCGTCCCACCTCACCTCCCCCTCCTGCTGCTCATCTAAAAAGGAACCCCAGCCTCCCCGCCGCCCCTTTGTTAAATCCTCTCTTCCTCTTCCTCGCCTCCCATGCTCCCATCACTCAGCACCTGCAAGGATCCCACTGAGAGGAGATAAGATATTTACGTGGCTCCCTTTTTTCTTTTCTTTTTTCTATTTTGGGAGTCGGGTGATGAGTGAAGGCATGGGGGAGGAGGGGGGAGAGGAGGAGGAGAGTGTTGGTCAGGTGAAACAAAGAGGGAGAAAGCGTGCAGAGACACAGAGAGTTCCTGACAGCTGTTTCATTCAGACTCTCCCCTCCCGGGCTCCTCATCGTAAAGAGGCAGTGCTATATATTTTATAGTCAGCCCAGAGTGCTACTTTATAGGACAATTGAGTAACTAGAAAAAGGCTAAATCAAATATGACTTACTTCCTGATCTGACACTGAAATTGGGCCTCTGTCACTTTAAGAAACTCCTGCTCTTTCTGAAACTCTACCTTCACAGAGTCGTCACAACATGGCTCCTCTATTAACCCTTTAACAACGTTTGTACCAACATTTCACTGAGAAGTAGCTCCTATAATAAGCTCAGCCGAAACGCAGTTCTACCAGGTGTTTGCTAATTGCTGCTGGCTAGTCTGAAGGAGCAGAGCAGGGGAACCTTGCGAAGCCGTAGCTCTGAGGAGGAGTTGCGTCTTGTAGGCGGGGCTAGGCCCCCCCAGGTATTTTGCACAGCTGAATGGTTGCCATGGGAGATTTAAGGATTTCTAAAACATCCATGAATGATTCAAGGTGCTCCCGGTATGATGAAGAAAAAACATCAAACAGCTCAAAAAAGTCAAGTCTATATAATACTGCCCCTTTAAGAAGACAGGGGCAGTCTTCTTAAAGACTGCCCCTGTCTTTAAGAAGGGGCTACGCCCGCCGCAACAAAATAAAAAAAAGTGACTAGGAGGAGATCTTTAGGAAAGTTCAGAGGATTAATTTGACACAAGGCAGAGAGGATGGTTAAACACAAGAAGGAAGAACAGGAAGATGAGTGAGGGGAGGGGGAGTGAAGAGCTTTCTTTGTTAGAGTAATTACTCTGAGCCAGTCTTGTGTGCAAACCGGTTAGAGATTATAGGATTTATTCCCATGTAGATTTTCAACAGAGTCGCTCTGCTTGAGCCATTCTGTTCTTTCCCCCCTGCAGAACGTGCAACCTGGGATGTGACGGATAAATCCATAAATACATAAATATCGAACAAAGCGGGAGCGCCGCCGCGTCTTTTGTCACCCGGGTCGGGGAGGCAGAGCAACGCAGGTGTGGATTAAACACACGTGTGTCAAGGTGAACAAATGAAACGTCAACATCAACGACAAAGCAACACATAGAACCCAGAGAAGCTTCCTGGTTTAGCTCGTCCACATTTTGTCGCATTTCGAACTTCTATGTTTTATTTGACTTGATTTGATGAAACAGAGCAAAACAAACTGACGCATGATTGTGATGTTGTTGTGTTTTTGATGTTTTTTTGTGCATTTGATGATGTTTTTAAGGTTGTTTAATATTTTCATGAATGATTATGAATCTACATGAGCAACAAATTTGGAAAGCAACACTTCACCTAACTTAGCCAAAGCTAACCTATGTTAAGCTAAGTTAAGCTAAACTAAGGCAAGCTAATGTAACTTAATATAACCTAAGATAAACTAAATAATTTAACCATCACTAAACTAAAATAAGCTAAGCTAAGCTAGCCTAATTTAACCAAACCAATCCAAGGTAAACTAATCTAACATAACGTAACCAGAGCTAAAACTCATGCTAAATGAAGAAGAAATGCATTTTTTTTAAATAAAAATCTAAAATGCATGGTGTGTATTTGGGTTTGGCTCCCTTTGATCTAGATTCCTTAGCTACCTCCAGATGTCACCTGAAGAGTGAACTGAGTCCGCCTCGTGGTGATTTAATCTAAGAATAAATCCAGATGTTCTCTGGCGGATGTTAGGAATCGTTGGCGAACAATCGGCATCAGCAGCACAGCAGCCAGATCAGGGGGTGAGGCTGTGGAGACGTTCAGAGTGAATAAAATATGAATGCTCCAAACGGCTCTGCCACTGTCCTGCAACAAGAACACACTCTTTTTGATGTCAACGAGACACAAACTGCTTCACCGAATCATAATTCTCATTAAAGTTAACGGCGGATAAAGCAAGAGCATAAAAAAAACGGACATTATGATTATCGGCGCTATCGCACAAAGAGGAACATAAAGCAGAGAAATCATTCATTTGATGTCGAAAAAATGGAAACGACCTCGATTTTGGGCGCAAAGATTAGAACAAAATCAAAACTACTCACAAATATTTGCATTTACAGAGCCACTTTGTTTACTGGAAACACTTCAAACGGCACATTACCATTTCAAAAGCTGGTCAAGCATGTCCGCACATAAACACGAGACGACTGTGTTTGTCTGCTTTTATTTCTTGTTTCCTCTCTCGCCCTCGAACCGAGCGGCGGATCCCCGCAGTGAACTTCTGCCGGCTCTCTTTTGCTCGCATGAAACAGTGCGGGGCAAATTGCATTGTGTGTCTTAGAAGACGCCGCGTGCGGGACAGATGCCTCAAAGAGGCTCTGCGAGGAATCAAAGGCTTCCCTGTGATGGAGAAGAAACCGTTGCCATCCGCGACGGTTTCTTTCGACACATGTCGCCAATCAAACGGCTCTCAAAACACCTTCTGTTTTCAATCCGGCTCTTTGACGAGCTGCTTGAAAAGCGAAGTGTGTGTGTGTGTGTGTGTGTGTTTTGGATGTGGCAGGACATATTACCTTGCATGCACCCACCAGGGAACAGCCCACGCTTGTTCACACGCTGCATGGCAACAGCGCGTTGATGCGAACAGCGCCCTCGGTTTTTACGGGCCTTTGCTCGCGCCACAGTGACGAAAACTTCGCATGTAAAACATCCAGGGCTTCTCGGGAGACTGATTGGAAAGCAGTTTTCTTCGTAATAAAGTGGCGTCGTAACTTAAGAGGAAATCCTGAAGACCGTCTTTCACTGCGACCTCAAACGCTGCCGGAGCGAACGTAAAAGTATTACGTCTGACCTTTTACGAGGCTCCGGCGTTGGCATGTTCTTCATCTTGATTGTTCTTCCTGGTTTTTGCGGGGAAAGCCCTCGGCTCCCGTCGCCCTCGGGGCTGTGGTTGTGTGCGCTGGGCGGCGTGTGCGGCGCTCCGTGGGTGGGCAGAGCGGAGCGGGAAGAGGCCTCCGGTGGAATTGGGACAGGAAGAGAAAGAGCCGTCGGGGGAATTGCTGCATCCCGCTTGGCCCCCCCAGTTTTGGCCCGAGGAAACCCCGATTTCATGGTGCGCTATGGGATCAGCAGTGTTGTGTCAGATAAGCTGGTGGGCCCACTTTGCCCTTCCAGCCAGCGATTAGCATGTCCCCAGTCAGAAGTCTTCACATGCAGTTCCCGAGATAAAGAATACAGAAAGAAGTGCTTGATAGCCATCCAAACGTGCTTTGTAATATAAACTAGTGACGAGGAAGTCTGTCCCTCAAAACATTATGGAAGACAGAAATGACAGCATTTTACAACATCACCATGGCATCATTTATTGCATCTAAACTTGCTAGCTGACGCCTTTTTGTCTCCCAGAAGAACCAAAACCTCTGTTGGATTCTAATTAATTGAACTGAAATGTTTTCAAATATTTTTGTCATAGGAATTTTTGTCAAATGTTCAACAATGCAGTTCTAAATGAAAATACCTATCGCTAATAGGTATTAGCGATAGATAAAGGCTACATTGGTATATATATGGACTATATTTCAAAGCTGCTGCATGTGACTTTGATTTTAAAAAAATTATTGTGAAAAAAATCATGCTCCTCTGCCTTCTCTCATCGCTAACTAGAAGCAGCCAATCAAAGCCAGGAGGCGGGTCTTAGCGCTGTCAATCCATGTGCTGTTTATCCTTCTTGATCTCTGCTACACTGCAGCTAGCATAACATGTTGTGAATGCTCGGTTGGTTAGCATAGCCATAGACAAACTGTTCTCCAGTAACGGCAAGTTGTTTCTTCACCATTGGCACATTTAGCAGCATGTACATTTTTTCCCCAAGAGCAGGAACCAGAAGGCAGAGTTTGTTTTAGTAAACACGACTCTAATCTGTTCTGAGCTCAGCCAACTACTTCACTATGTGAGACTCAGCCGAACTTACTCTCCTCAGTTTTCCCACACACACACTCGCCAGATGTTGCTGAAAGCTGTAAGAGAAGAAGCCGCAGGTACGCGCATTTAAATATCCGACCCCCACAACGGGCTCTTCCTGTGCATCTGTCCAGATTTATGTGGGGCAGTTCTTCCTACGAGCAGAGTCGGCCCATAGGAAGGAGATGGAGGTTCCTCAAGCCAGAACAGGTGACCGTGGGTCAAAAAGAAGAAAAAAAAAAGAAAAGGTCTCGACGACCAGCTTTTATCTGCAGACACTTCACCCGAACCCCCATCTGCTTCTTATATCGACGCTCACGCTCTCGCCGGCTCAGAGGTCCACTGGTCAGACCTGCAGAGGTCAACCGCACAAAGCGGAGTAATGAAATCAAATGCAGCCCGCATGACAAGAGGCTGCTGTTGATCAGTGGAAATCGCTGAAGGTTTTCATTATGACGTATGACGATAGGATGGTTTGGGTGTGTGTGTGTGGGGGGACTCAAAAGGGAGGATATTAAAGACTCAGCAGAGCTCTTTCAGACTGAGTAATGGTCGGACGGAGCGGGGGTCACCGACAGCTTTACTGTTCCCTCAGGCTTCAAAGTGTTAAGTGTGTGAAGCCGATATCGTAGAGTAAGGTAACATACGCGAAGATAAAACTCGTCGTGTTTTAATGGATTTAGATTACCGCCATAAATCTAACGGACGAGCGTCTGTGATGTCACATCTGGAGCAGCGATGTGAAAGAGAACGCGGTGGGTGTCGCATCGTCGAGCGAGAACCGAGTGGAAAACATCAGGTTTATTCATATTGTGTCTTAAATCAGCTGAGCTGGAGCCTTCCAGTCACAGCCGTCGCTCTACAGGCCTGACTGACACACAGCCGGAGCATTTAGGTGACTCGTTCAAGGGCTGATGCTCTAAAAACAGTGCAGTTTGTTAGGGTAGAGCAGGGTTAGGGTGCATACTGTTGCATATTAATGTATATTGGTTGTTTGAACTACTAAAATAGGCAGCTATTAGCATTCTCAGAGCCGGCCAATAACAAGGGTCATCTTAACAGCAAGGTGTTGAGGCACCGGGAAGCAAATTTGATACATTTTAGCTTGATTGGTCCTGACCAATTTCTGAAAACGCAATAAATTTGCTATTTGGAAATATTGTCAACTTTTTTGCCAGTGAGGTACATGTTATTTTAAGAACGCACATTAAAATTTGTCATTGACAATGCTAGCTTAGCTAATTTTGCTAATCACAAACAATTCTTAAGACAAGTTATGATGCCAACTCAAATGTACTTTTTTTCCAAAGTAAATCCAAAGCATGACGCAGCCTTTGTTGTTAATAAAAATAATATAATAAGATAAGAGTTTTAAAAAATAGATAATTGCCAAATTTTTTTTGTGTGTGTGTGTGTGTGGTTTTGTGAACTGACAGTCTGACGGGACAGGGGTCTCTAAGAGAGTGAAGGAAAAATATTAGGGCAGTTTTCTGTGTATGTTTTTCTTTTTATCTGAAACTGGAATTCACAAAAATAAATCTCTGATTGGTGGATCTCTGCTCCAGAGGCAGTCAGATGAATTGACTGAGGTTGATGCACAACAACATTAGAAAATCCACTGTAAATCCAAAAGAGGTTAAATCACAACGGAACACAACGGACCAGAAGAGCAAACAGACAAATGGACAGATTAACAAAAGAAGAGTGGAAAACTGATGTCCACCCACACTGGCTGTGGACACAGAAAAGGAGACCTTGAAAAGCATTGCAGAGATGAAGTATTTTCTGCAGAGACAGAAATATATCAGGATAAAACATCCAGAAGGAAACTGAAAAAAAGACTTGAAGATTCATAAACCCTGAGACGAAAACAATGTGTTTTTCCTGGATGGAATGTCGACTCAAATCAAACTTTAGCTTGCTCGCTCATGAAAAGAGGCTTTTCCCACATCCTTATTTGCATGCACATCCTGCTTTTAATTGGCCTTGGTTAAAAACAACAAAAACGTGCTTTGGGTTAAAAAGCATGATTTCCTCTCTTGTACTGGCGCCTGGTTCATGAGCTCAGTGAGGACGGATCAATGCCTGATCGCTGGGTAAACCAGAGCGGATGGAATTTAAGTTTTCGAAAGCAAGTGTCGAGCTTTAATTGCCTCTGTGATGGTTTCTGTCGTTACGATCAGAGAATCAGAAACGGGACAAAAATGAACAACTTGGTTGTCGTGCTTTTCTGGACGCCAGTTGGAGCTGGAAGAGATAAACATCAGCGGAGTGTTACGTTTTCCAGCCATGTAGTTTAATCTTAAAGCTTTATCAAGTAACTACGTTACCTTCAGTTGTAAAACAAATGCTACATACATCAAATATGACCTAAAAGAAATTTGACTTAATTTAACGCCTCTGTCTCTTTAAGAAACTCCTGCTCTTTTTGAAACTCCTCCTTCAGGAAGTCATTGCTACATGGTTCCTCGATTAATCCTTTAGCAATGTTTTAACCAGCGTTTCACTGAGAAGTACCTCAGGAGTTGAGCAATTCCAGCAGGCGTTTGCTGATTGATGCTGGCTAGTCTGAAGGGGCTGGGGAGCGCTTGGAAACTGCAGCTCAGAGGAGGAGCTTTGTCTTCGAAGGCGGAGCTAGGTCTGCCCAGCTGAATGGTTGTCATGGGAGATTAAAGGATTAATAACATTAAATTTTACATAATTTTGCCCCTGTGAAGCAATGCTCCTTTAGTGGTAGAGGACTTATTGGGCGTTTGTGGCTGATTTTTGTGAAACAGACGTCAGAAGCATCTTTGCATCTGGCGAGGTGAAAGCGAAAACATCTGAAAAGCATCAAGATTGGAGCCAAATGCGAGACCATTTCTCCCCATTTGTCCCTCAATCAAAGGTGATGTCGGCTGAACCAGAGTGTGACTCAGCAGGGACGCTGTAAGAGCCCAGTTACTTCAGAGGGGGCCATTAAGCTCCCATCCCTGGCAGCATCTGCGGTTAAAGCCACTCTCTGACCTCTCGTGATCTCTGTAAATTTCTCATTTCTGGCCTCCTCTCTTCCCCTTCACCTCATTTTTACCCTTCTATCGGAAAGTGCCACACAGGCGAGTGGATATCTTTATCTGGGTTGCGTGTCTGGCTTTCCCAGTGTTTCCAGGCCGACCAGATGGATTCTCTCAAAAGCTTGTCTGTCTGTCTGTAACGGAGGGGCCGGATTTGGCAGGAACCTTTTTCAAATCTCCAATCCAAAAACAAAACAAAACAAAAAAAAGAAATCTGCCCTTTCCCCTGGAGTTGAACATCATAAAATTTGACTTTTGTTTTTTTTATGCGCTTTGGAGTCATGGCAGGATGTTATTGGAAGATAAAGAGATGGACAAAAACCGATTTATCGTTCTGGTACTTTTTTCCGTCAGAGTTTGAGCTGCTGATGGAGCAGCAAATGGAAACTGTTGCCTGATCCCGTAACCTTTGTCATCTGTGACGACACATTCTGTAATTGAGAAAATGTAAATGATCGGATGTTCGTTGTTTGAAAAACATTAAAAAAATAAAATAAAATAAAGAAAATGTTTGATATTGAAACATAAAGTCCACAACACCTCGGCTGGCTTCTTCTAAAGTCTGTCAAGTCGACTTCTAAACTACAAGTCTCCAATATTAAATATGTTCACTTCTAAACAAAATGAATAGCTAATGTTATTTTTATAATGAGAAAATAAGCAGAGTCAGTGCAACAGCTGTATAACGCCAGCAAGGAATAAGATATTCATTGTTTGCCTTTAATTATGCATCTTTCTCTGGGAGAGAAGCCATTTGTGAATGTTAAAGCAACACAATCAAGAGAAGTTATTGTTACAAAGGCTGAGACGACCCTCAATTTATTCACTGACAAGTGTAGACTGTATGTACAGAGAACAGCAGAGACATTTCTTAATACATCATTGTAAAAAAAAAAAAAAAAGGGGAAATTGCACAGTGCTTACGTTAGTCATTTCTCACCAGCATAGTACCATACTGTGGATAATAAAACACAATGAAGGATGGTCATAAAAACACAATGAAACAATCATAAATTTCTCTTTTTGTATTAAAAAAAAGAAAAAAATCCCCCGAAACAATAGCTTTATGGGAAAAAGTCCAGCATTCAAACATTAATTACACAACACAAATAATATATAAAACATAATCAAATTTGCATATGATGAAAAAAAAAATCATTATTGCAGGCGTCCCTCCAGTTTACGATAAAATATACAGAACATCGGTTAATAAAGCTGCTGAGTTGGAGCAGAGCCATCCGACATACACACACGTAGACGCACACATTCGGGAAGCTGGCAGAACTTTCAGCCGAGCAGAGCAGATTGTTCAGCATCGTCCCAGGTCCAGACGCGCAGATGAAAGCGGCTGAAAAAGCGCCTCGCCGCTAACCTCCCCGTTTGCGCCGGAGACTCAGAGGAGCGCTCGGCATCCGCTGAGTCACCCGACGGGGTCAGGCCTCCCATCTCCTCTCCCTCTCACTCGGCGGCCGACGAGTCCAGTTACTGGCGGAGTTTACAGAAACACATGGCCACCTACGCAGAAGCATGCTGGGATGGCAAACAGGAGCTACTGCTGGGCTGCTTTTCTTTAATACAAGCTAGCATGTTTCACAAGATGCCTTTTTATTCAGCTGTGAAGAACATCGAGCTTCTTATTCGGGTTGCGGTTAAGGAAGTCAAACAGTAGGATGTGTAGTGAACCAAGCAAGACAAGGCTGGCCGCCTCCAGTAGCTGTGATTCCATTACAAATACGCGCAAAGAATTAGATATTTTAGAAACATAATTTCACAATTGAGGTGTTTCTACTGACGCTTCCACGGTCTTAAGAGCCGGGGTCATTTGCACCCCATGAGCTTTTCACCCTATGTGTGAAAAGCTCACACATAGGGTTTGTATTAAAAAAACACAAGCACATAGGGTGCTTTTCACCCTATGTGAAAAGCTCAGCGTACATGGGATCTGGCCTGATCCCATGTGCGCTTTTATGAAGTGTTCCTTTGTTTGGTTTCGGGAACTGACGGTCTGACGGGGCAACTCCCCAAGTATGCAGTGTTTTGGGGAAACTGCAGTTGCTGATTTTTACAGAAAAGTAACAACGTATTCAATATGAGAAAACTCAACTTTTGATTAATTCTGTCATGCTATGAGACCTTTGGTGGAGTCACCAGGGTCCAAGTAGGCCTGTACCCATGACTAAGGCCTTTGATGTTGAATAGGAACTTGCGTGACGCGAAACAAGTGTTTTACGAAATACGCCAATTTAAAAACTGAAAAACCACCTTACAGTGCAAAATTTTTTATCGAAATGAGTTTTTTATCTAAATTATCATGTTTCCATTAAGCAAATTTATTTTCGGAATTCCAACTTGCATAATTTTATAGTAAATTGAAACGCAGCTAGTACAGCCAATATACCCGTGATGACTCTGGAGGGGCTGCAGAGATCCACAGCTCAGGTGAAAAAATCTACAGACAGAACAATTATGAGACACAGCAAGCATGTGGAAGAATGTCCTCTGATCAGATGTGACTAAACCAACACTGCACATCATTCCAAACCCATCAGGAGTCCAACATGGAGGACTGATTAGGAGCGATTGGAAAAAAAAAAGAATTTGGCTATTTTGCTGCAAACTGGAACCTTCTAAACTGCCACAGATTAGGATGTGACTGTGACATTTGAATCTATAGGAGCGAAACTCCATATGGACCTAAAGAATTGGGCTGAATGTTGCTCTTTCTGTAGAGACACCGGTTTAACATTCTGTCACATGATGAGTGACACGTATGTTTTCAATGCATTTAACCAGCAACCTGCTGATCCTGTGACTGATACATAAAATCTGATTTTATTGAACTTGGTCTGCAGCTGAGATTCAGATCAGATCCAGTCAGCTGTCCCTTAAGGACTTTGCTAGGTTTGAACGTTACATGGACCATATCATGCTATATTGTTTGCAAAGGGAGGACTGCAGCACTTTAGTTAGGAACTGTTCTTGTGCAATCTTATGTTTTATGGATGCAAGACGTATAAACCCGGAATACAGAGGCTCGTACAGAGTTGTTAGCACGTCTGCTAAGTGTATGCTAATGCCCGAAGATAAACTGATCATTTATTGAAACTGGATCATGTCTTAATGTAAAAGATAAAGAAAAATCAAACTCCCTGTTGGCCTCACACGCTCTCATTTGAGAGTTCTGATGCCTGCTCGTTCACCTACGGATCTTTGCCACTTTTCACATCTTTGAGCACAAAAACACATTAGGGAGCTGGTGGAGCGTCCTGCTGTCCCCTCCGCTGGGCTCAGCAGGCCCTTCTGGTGGGAACCCCTGACGGTCCTCTCCTGGTTCTTCCCACAAATCCTCACCTTTAATTTCCGTATCATTAAAAGGCCTCACACCGCCAAACCTCTCCCCATAAACCGAGCACGGAAACACAACGCGCCGCTAATGATTGACTGAACAAAGTCAGGGCTACTGAGTGGGCTCTTATGAATGGCCACATTCAAGAGGGAAAACAAAAATCAGCTCCATTGTGCAGACAGGTACCAACTGCACAGCCGACGTGCCCGTCTCCCACGGCGATGAAATATTCATTGAGAAACAGCAACCGAGTCACTACTAGGTGAAGCCAGAGGCGGCGTCATCACCCCCCACCTCCCAGCCCCGCCCGCCTCCGCACATGACAGCAAACACACACAAAGAGCCGCATTCATTTTTGACTCGACACATTAATTAATAACCCGGCGCTGACCCCGTTTTGTTCTGCCGGTTGTCCCTGGGTGAGTGGAGCAGAGCAAGAATAAAAGATCTAACGCTGTTTTCTTCTTCGACTGAGGGAGCGGAGGGATGAGGGCGACAGCGTGAGGAGAGAACGCAGAGATAAAGCAGCCAGCCGAGAGGAAGAGAGAACTCAGGATTATCATAGTGAATATAGGAGGAGGAGGGGGAGGAGGCTGTATCTATGTGCCAGAAATCCAAGCTTTGACTTCACAGTTGGCCCAGGCTCCTTTAACCTCGGATCCTCTGTGTGTGTCTGCATGTCGGTTCCTGCCTGCACTAATCACACAAGCAGACATGAAGAGCAACAATAAACCCGATTCACACAAGACATTAAACATCTACAGTATTTTTGGTCAGTTTAAGAGCAAATATGTTAATACATGTGAAGACAAAACTGGGTTACGAGAAACTTTTCATCAGGATATAGGAAAGAAGTGTCTAAAGTGTGGCCCGGGGGCCATTTGTGGCCCTTGAAATGCTTTTGATCGGCCGCCCTCGACTCAAAAAAAGTCAAAAAACGGTAAAGTTTTGGCAGACAAATCCGAAAACTGATGACCCCCGAAATTTGGAAATTCGTGGTTTTGCTTTGAAAAAGGCTGAAGTATTACTAAAAAAAAATAGAAAAGAAAATCACAATAAACACATTTTTCATATTTAATATTAATGAAATGAATTACAAGTAGTTAAAATTTGCCACTTTTGGCTCCCAGAGCAAAACGTTTGGAGCCTGCAGACACTTTATGATGAAAACGTGCAAATTCTACTTAGGCCTGTTACAATAAAGTAACAAAGTCATGTGATCACATTGTGAATGAAAACGAACTTGATCATTTCCATTTCCATGATTTATCATATATCTCTTTTCATCACCAAAGTCTTCAGTCTGATGCTTTGGTCTCATCTAAATGATATTTTGAAGGACAATTTTGTTCACTTTATTTCTTGTTTCTATATTTTTGTTATTATTATTATTTTGGATATTTAAAATATATTCCAGTTCCAGTGCTAAAAGTTCATTAGAATGTAAAGTTCATTGATCTTTGAGAAAGTGGTCTAAAAACAGCAATGTTATTGTGTATCGCGATAATTCCTGGGACAATTTATCGCCCAGGAAAAACGGATTACAGTGACGGGAATAATTCCACCAGCAGATTATTTCACTTCCATCAAGAATTTTTATAATTAGCCATTCAAGAGTTATTGACCTAAAACAAGCTCCTAAATGTAGCTGAAAAGTTGCTTCTAAGTTATCTAGAAACTATACAAAAAATACTTGGTGAGATTTAGTGTTTTTGCAGGATGGAGGGTACAAAACATCTACAAGCCGCTGCGTTTTGCCTCATGTGACGGATGGATGGGGAGAAAGGCACTTTATGCAAACATATGAAACAATGCTGGACAGTTAAAAACTGCTCCGATTTCCTTTAGTTACAGCTAAAAAAAAACCCTAGAAATTTTATATTATAAAAAAAAATCTGTTTTTCAAATATAAAAAAAATCGTAACTAACAGATCAATAAAATTCTTTTTCATCTAAGTATATAAAAACTTGTTGCCTACTTTGTGTTCATGCTGTATAAATGCTTGTTCAGATCTCTTCCCGTTCCCTCAGGAATATAAAAACCGTCCCTTCTCTGAGCCCGGACGGTGGCCCAGTTTGGCCAGCTGTGTGGGCGACGGAGGAACGTCCTGCCTGTAGGGGCCTTTGGACCTCAGTGAGGTGCTGGTGTGGACCGGGACGTGGCCTGGGGCTTGGCTTTGGGCGTGGCCTGGGGCGTGGCTTTGGGCTGAGGCCTGGCTGTGGTGGTAGGCGCCGCTGCCACTGCTGCTGCTGCTGGGCCCTTCCTGCGTGGGAACTGCTCGGGTTTTGCTGGCCTCCTGTTCTCGCCGCCTTTGCTCCTGCCTCAGCAGCTCCTGGGTCTCCAGCATGACCCGGGCGTTCAGGCTGGGTTTCCCCATGAAGCCGTTGCGAGAGCCCGGCCCCGTGGAGAGACGGGGGTTCTCTTTGGGCGTCTGGAACCCCTCGGACGGTGGGTACGACCTCTCCCAGGAATCCTGGGACGCCAGGCTGGGGTTCTTACGAGGTTGCCTGGAAAAAAAAAAAAAATACATGCAGGAGGGTTATTTGTAATCATCCTGTTGTTTATCATTTATTGTTGTCACAATAAATTCCAATTAATGACATTTGAGATTGTCTGCATTGTTGGGATTGTTAGTAATATTATTTTCTCCACTCTGTCCAATGAAAACATCAATAAATTAAAAATTTAAATTAAATGCAGTTACTGAGTGCAGTGTAATTATAATAATCATTATTGAATATGTGATTGATGTCCTAAAGAAAAACATTCCAAATGGATATGTTTCTCAGGAGCATCGTGATACTGATATGTTTAAAACATTACTCATATCGGCCAATACCAATACTGATCCCGATATTTCGTGCATCCCTACTTTGTAGGTCTTAAATCAGTGAACCGAGTCCAGCTGTGTGTCATTTATCCTCAGTATACACCAAACTGTTCTGTAAGGACCCGAACAGTTTGTCAGCCAACATTAAATTTAAAAAAAAAATAAAAAATAAAAAAGTATCAAGAGATACAACAGACAGGCGAGGTTAGAAAACATCCCAGGCTTTTAAAACCAGACAGTTTAACAGTTAAACTAGTTTAGAATAACGCATAACTATAGAGAAAGTGATCAATTAAGTGCAATGTATTGAGACTCTCTTAATATAATTGTGGACACTACTTGTTTAGTGCAGAACAAAAAGTTTCAGGAGTCATGAGAAACTTCAACAAAGTCAAACGGCAAATGTAGACGAGAAGGTATGAACCAAATCTACAGGAACCGAAAACATTTTGCCTTGATTTTGTTCAACGGTGACGACAAAAGGACGACGTGCCATTACCTTCCTTCCCCTTAAAATACTAGGAGCAGCACGAGGGAAGAAAAGAAGAATCTGTTTAAGCATCGCTGCTTGATTACCCTGCATCCAGCGGCATAATAAGCGAGACACGCAACGGACGGGAAACAAATGGCAGAAGCCTGAAAATGCCCACGGGACGATTAGTTCCACGTAGTAAACAAACACAAAAGCTCAAGCCTCGCAGTGAAAGAAGAAACGTCTGCTTTCACCCATTTAGCGTCCTTTTGGAGATGCAGACGGGTGCACTTACAGAACAGACAGAGTAATGGCGGGCATCATAGCGTTCTCTGCCCGCTACTCGTCCTCGGCCGGCCAAGCAGCCTCGACGCTGACAGGACGGCACGAGACGCACGACAAGCCCCGACTCGAGGAAGAGGAAAAAGAGACGGGAACAGCTCGCTTTAACAAACCTGCTGTTCTTAACTGTAGAAGGCCTTTGCTGGAAAAAGGTTAAATCTGTCTCTTCGTCAATTAAAACACTGTAAAAAAATCATTTTTAAAAATGTTCATGTTGCGGTTAAGTTGCCCGGATTCCACTGCAAAATTCTGGGTAAAACATTTGTTTTCTGTCATGGTTAGATGACGGCGCTGTCGGTGAGTTTTATGGCTAAACCTGGTGCTGCAGTCGGTGCTTCACTGTAAAAAGAAATGTCTCAACTTTATGACAATAATGTTATTCCTAAAGTGAACATTAAAACAATTTATAAAGTGAATGTACAAATGTAAAATGTGCAAATGATTGTTTTCACTGATCAATTGATTTGTGGCAACTTCACATCAAACAACAGTTTTATGGTTTCCTGTTTCCTGTCAATTTTTATGGCTAATTATGTGTGTAAAAAAAAAAATATATATATATTTATATATATATATATATTTTTTTTTTTGCCTAATGGAAAAACCCTCTTCACAGCTCAGTGACCGGTTGTGTGGTTAAAAAAAAAAAAAAAGTTTGAGAGAGCAGTGTCTCAAGATGCTTTCAGGACAAAACTCTGTCTTATTGGCCCCCGGGGGTCTCATTCCAAACAGTTCATTCAAACAGTCTGGGATTTTTCTGCTCAAACGCGGAGACCCTCTGTGCAAACTGAAACTGTGAAGTCTGTAAAAGAAGAAACTCATTAAATATCCTTTGTGTTTGGGAGAAATAAACAAAAACTGTAAAGCTTCTTTCAATACCGCACATCAAGGGCAAAAGCACTCAGTTTTATTCTTAGCCACAAAACTCATGGGCATCAGAGATAAGCTGCAGCCAGTGGGCTTGTGGTCATTCAAATTTATAACTATATAGTAATATATTCACATTAACAACCGGGAAAATTGCTGTTTTTTCTTCTCCTAAAGTAATAAAAAAACAAGAAAGGCTAAGAAATAGTCAAATGGTGGATGCTTGAATTCCAGTAAGTTCAATGCAGCTGCTGGAAGCATGACTTAGCAATAAAATGTTAAGAAGTTGATAGCAATATGAACAGGTTCCAAATGGTCAAATCATTTTGACCAGCATAACTAAGACGTATGCTGGTCTGCTGTTAAGAGGAGACATACCAAGCACTCAGAATTTAAAAACGATCAAATCTTCATGGCGCAGACAAAGCACCTGCATTCCGAAGCATGTAAAGGTCACGCGTTTACACTGTCGGACTTGGGCCATTGCAGACAGAAAAATAAATGGAAGAGTACATTTCTGCCAAAAAAAAAAACAGACATTTTGAGATTCATTTTGGAAATTTTCTAGAACAAATAAAAATGTTCTGAGCTCCCAAAGTTGAACAAAAAAAACTCAGACGTTTTGAGATTAATCTCAGAAATTTTCTAGAAATTTTCTGACAATCTCAAAACTTCTGATTTGCTGGCTCATTAAGCTCAGAAATGTCATTGGGTTTTTTTTCTCTACAAAATTTATGAGACTATTCTGAAAATTTCTGAGGGTTTTTTTCCCCACAAATTTACTCTTTTTTAAAAAATTTTTTTAATCTACATTTGCTCTGAGTGCTGCATGTTTTTATGGCGTCATGACAAAAACATTTAGGATATACTAACAGAAAGACCAAGCAAACGTGCATAAACTCAGGACACAGGAGGTCTCTGGGTTGAAAATCTCATTCCACCGTACAGAAAAGCAAAATGTTTTGCCAGAAATGAAACGGCCTCCCTGTCAGATGAAGCCTCTGCTGCAGTGGATCTATCTAATACAGCACCGTGCTTTATGCAATAAACTGATTATAAAGATGTTTAAATCTGTGTTTATGCTTCGTCTAACCACTATTAATCTATTTACTACTGTAAACCATCTGTAAGCCGACACAAAATTAGCTCTGAATCAACACAAACGCGAAGCTAATTCACGCATGTGGGGCCAAACACACGTTTTTATGTGTCCTACAATGAGACTTAAATACACTGATTTTTTTTTTTTTTGCACTGTGTACATGAGGATGAAAGAGTGTAATTGATGCGAGGACAGATGCAGGGACAGACTGCAGAGAGCCCCACCACATGCTCGGTATCTGGGTTTTGCTGTCTGGGCAAGCCGCCATGCATTTACACTCTGCCGAGCCGAGCCGAGCCGCCAACGGCGCGCTGAGGGAGTTAGCTCGCTTTACGCTCAGGATGCCTGTTGCACCAGGCTGCGGTCTGCAGTTCCCAGATGACCTTTTAGGCTTTTTCTGTGACAGAAGAGAGCCGATTTAGAAGGTTTGTTACTGTGGCAAAAAAATAAAACAACAAAAAATCAGGAGGAGAGCGGCCGCTGTTTGTTCCACACGCAGGAATGTAGCCGCGATCGATGTGTCCGAAGATCGACTCCTCTTATCGCCTCTACCTCTGCGCCACAATATGTCACAGGGTAGATTAGTTCCATTTACAAAAGGAGAAAATGGGAGACAAAAAAACACGTTAGGAAAAAGTAGGATGGATTCAGAATGACGGAAAATAACAAACAAAGGCAGGAAGTTGGCTTGCAGAAAAAGTTTGTGGCTGCTGTGTGTTTCTTTACAGCAGCTGGGAAAAATCAGACTTCATGAGAAGCAAGAGAAAGATTACCTCCGCACACACACACACACACCCACACACCCCCACACCCACACACACATTACAGACTTAAACTGATTACAGAAAAGCCCTTAAATGCATCTAACGCACAATGGAGCAGTCATTGCTGTAATGGACACACACAAAAAAAATGTTTTTTAAAACTTGGAATTGGAAAAATAATATTGTTGTGGCGGAGGAAGCCACAGGAAGGAACCGTTGGCTACTGAGGGTCAGGGATCCTGGACATGTTGCAGCTGAGATGGATCATGTTCAGGTAGATGTTCAGTCCTGAGGACTTACTGGAGATAATCCTATAAATGATAAGAGCTAAACAGACACATCTGCAAATGCTGGATGGATGGATGGATGGATGGATGGATGGATGGATGGATGGATGGATGGATGGATGGATGGATGGATGGATAGATAGATAGATAGATAGATAGATAGATGGATAGATGGATGGATGGATGGATGGATGACGGACGCACGGACGGATGACCAAATAAACAACTGATAGACGGATAAATGAATTAACTCAACTCATACTCAGAAAATCATTCCTTGTTTTTAAAAATATATGCTTAAAACTTCCTGCTTGCCCAGCCAGTATACCTAGGTGGGCCCCATATGGGGAAAAGGAGTTAAGAAAATATGGGTCCCACATGGGTTTGCCCATGTAGGGCCACCACCTACATGGGCAAACCTGTATGGGGCCACCATGGAAAATGCAGACAAACCCATGTGGGACCCATATTGTCTGCCCTCCTTTCCCCATATGGGGCCCACCTAGGTATACTGGCTGGGTTGTACAGCCATTCAAATGATAAACCACTAATAATCATTGATAAAAGTCACAAAATCAATACAACATTCAAGTCAAAGTCTATATAAACTCCCGACTCTCACTCTAAATCAAAAATGTTTCCCAGTCTTTCTCAGCCTGCATTAGGGACCCAGTGATCCCCTGCGTCGAGAACCTTATCTCAACAACAACAACCTGCGCGCCTGGGTGTGTGTGTAGGTGTGTTTGTCTGTGTAAGTTTCTCTTTCAGGCTAATCAGTGGTTCGCTCCGACTAAAACACTTGTTCCTCTCCGGGCCCGTCTTGCCCTCCGCCGCCTGTCGCCACTAATCCTGCTCCAACAACAAGCCTTCATTAGAGCTCCTCCAATCCTCACATCCCACAAGGAGAGTTAAGCCTGGCTGTCATCTGATAACCAGCCACCATGGCTTCTTCTCAAAAAGCTCTTTGAGTTGTTCAGTTTTTCCTGAAGGCGGTTGGGGGGGAATGTCACTATTTGCATAATAAAGGCAAATACTGTAAAGCAGATAAGTTTGTGGTTATTACAATGAGGATGTAAAAACTGCAGCTCTGTAATTAGGGACTTTTTTTGAGATTCTCACAATATGATAACCTTAAATATGGTGTTGCTGCATTTTTCACAAAAAAAAGCAAAGAAAAAATGCATTGCTAATTGCTAGCAATTTATCCCTGCTGTTGCTCTGGCAACTCAGCATTTTATAACAATTAAAAAACACTGACTGCATATTAACACTTCTGAAACCCTTATCTTTCAAAACCTTACTTCTCCTTGGTGCCAGTAGCCAGTACCGTGGATGATTGTACCCCAAGTTCTGAAAAATCGAAATCTGGGTCAAGTGTCAGGTCCGAACTCATCAGCTTTTCTTCCTCTGCGAGATTATGAGAGGAAGGCATGTATCAAAGGAAGCTACGGCCGGTCAAGCTGAACTTTCTCAGGAGAAACGCAACTCGCCGTGCGGACGCCTCGGGGCAACTGTCACATCACATGAGATGCCAGCAGATAACACCTTTGAAGGGAACGCATAGACCAGTCAGGCTTATACAGATCATATTGATTATGTGTCCATGTGGACCGCGAAGCCACAGTCAGACAGGGGAACATGTTTTCATCGATCGGCCAGCGACTGGTCAGCCGTAGTGGAGAGAGAGAGTGGTTTGCATTAACAGAAAAAAAAAGAAACTCCATAATAAGGTAACCAAAACAGAAATACTGAATCCAGCAACCAGTGGACTTTTTCTGTTGAACTTGCGCAGCATCTTATGTTAGCCCTTAGCATTGTACAACACGCTAGATTTCAAGTGAAAAAAAAGTTCACATTAGTTTGTCTCTAACATGAAATTTTTTACTGATAATGTGTATCTTATTGTTGAGTTTAATTTTCCTAGAAGTCATTGAATGAGCGCCTTTGGGGAAGTTCCTCTCCAAGATTCAATGTGGAGGTTTCTGAGCACAGGCTGAAGGGAGATTAAGAAGCGTTGGAGGAACGGAAACGACACTTTAGAGAGAGACAGAAGCAAATGCTAATGTTGCTCGGCCTCCAGATGTAAGATACGGTACATTTTTGTCGGAGCGCCAGAAGACTGGAGACGGACAAGATTGGGGAGATGAAGAGCGCCGGCGCCCCCTACAGGCGCCAGAGCTCTGAACTCGAGCCGAAGGAGAAACGGAAAAGTCGGGAAGAGCGATTCTCCGATACGGTGCCGATGTTTGCGACTGATCCTTTCGGACAGCGCCGACTTTATCAGGCTGACAAGCGGTCATGACTGCCATTCAAAGCAATCATTTTTGATTCAAATAATCATCTGAAAACAGCGCTTGTAAGATTCATTAAAAATATCTGCGGGATGAGTTGAAAGTGGCTTTGTGGGGGAGTGACTTTGAGGACATCTGAAGCAATAAATGAACGATTGAGAAAAGAGAGAAAAAACATGAGAGAGGAAAGAGAAATTGATAGAAACGGAAAAAGTCAAATGAAGGGTTTGAGAAAGGGCAGGGAGGCTGAGATGAAGAGGAAGGAGGCTGATGTCTCACTTTTGCAGAGAGTTGTACTGCCTGTTCGCCTGTTGGAACCCGTCTCCGTCTTCTTGCTGCTGCGTCTCGGCTGCAGCAGAGTGGCGTCCGCTCTGCGTCTCGGTCCCATTGCTCACCTGGCACAATCGAAACAAGAAACAGTCATCGTCTTAGCACTTCCTGTTGTCTTCTTCGATTCTGCCAGTAGTTTGAGACACGCGCATCCATCTGTCCGTCCATCCATCCATCCATCCATCCATCCATCCATCCATCCATCCATCCATCCATCCCCCTTAGTGGGGTAGAAAGGGGTGCTACCCCACTATCTCCAAGCCAACATTTCGAGCGAGAGGCGGGGTCACCCCACACAGGTCGCCAGTCTGTCGCAGCAAAAATCATACAAACGAAACTAGCTTCACGCTCATGTTTCCTCTGTGGGAAGACATTTCCCTCAGGGAAGAATGTGGTCCAACAGCGTGAGCCTCCTGGGCGTTCACCTGCCAACAGGGACCAGTTACTAAGACTGATCCCATGATGGCTGTGGCGCTAAAAAACAGCATGAAAAAAAAGGTCTTTACTTATTTATTGGTTAAGATGTTATTAGAACAGCATGGCCTCCCTCTGAAAACACTGAAATTCAAACCGTTTGGTGAGTTCAGACATTCAGTGTGGGGAAAGAAGCAAAAAGCTCCAGTTTCATCAGCTCAGGTCACTTGTTTTGTTTGTCATATTTCTTCATTGAAATCATGTTTTAGTGATGAAATAAATCTGAAAATAACCCCCCAAAAATTGTACATAGAGATTTTATTTCACACCGACAAGTATAATTAGAACCTTTTTTTTTTTAAAATAAAAAACGGTATGTTTTTGTTTGACGAAAATATATAGTTTTTATTTTTGCTGAGTTGTATGTACCATATATGTGAGAATCACTTTTTTGCATGATGATGGCAACCAGTAGTTGCTTTTCAGACTCTGGGAACCCTTTTTGTTGAGGTTCTCAAAGATTACTTTTTTTTTGTGTGAGTTAAGATAAATATGAGTATAAAGAAAGCTGGACATATTACTTTAACCAGATGTTTTTGATTAATGCCAAATATTAGATCTAATCCTACAATGACAAAGTGTGGCATTGTGGGCCATTGGTTGGTGGAGGGTTGCCTGGGCTAAGTGTTTAAAAGTTAGCCAACCTTGAAAGGGTTTTAAGTTTGCACAGTTTAACCTCAAGTGCTCCCCATGGCTTCCTTAATGTGCTCGGTTGCCACATAAACTCCTGAGGAGCAAGAAAACTAGTTGAAAGCGCCACCCCCCTCACCCCTCCATCCCCATCAAAATGAAGCGTGGACCAGCTTCCAGAGTACAAAATAGCCAAGAGTTACCGCGGTAACGGAAAGTCATGATGAGAAATGTTGCTCAGAGAGAAACGAACCCCACAGAAAATCATTTAGAGCACTTCAAAGTCCCTGACAGGAGAGTGAGCGAACGCGTGTGATGAGGAATTAGCTGTACCTGGGCGCCGATCCGGGCGAGTGAGGCAAGTGTGGGACTTACGTCCAGCTTTAATCAAACTACTTCACATTGGATTCGAAGGACAAAAACACAAAGGAGAGCAGATGTTATCCTTGGACTTTATCTTGAAAAGAAACTTTTTTTTTAGAATCCTCTGGCAGAGAGAGTGTTTTTAAAGAGATGGTGGAAGAAGAAGTTTGTTTTCTTAGGCTCAAAACCTCTAATTAGAAAATGAGTGACGGCGGCAGCCTCGTGCTTCCCACCCTATAAACCTAGTGGCCTCAGTCTCCATCTTCCCACGATGTTGCCTTTGTTGTCTGATTATCTTGAAGGGTTGACATGGAGATATCGTCTCCCTCACCGCCGGCGCGCCGCTAACGAGCCGGCTGATGAAAGAACAAGACAAGCCAATTAAGAGAAACAAGCGGAGAAAGTGTTGCGGACATGTCTTTACCAGGTGTCACTTTCCATGAGGTTCAGGCTATAACACGACAATTCCAGGTGCTTCTCTATCGTACATCTCTGCCTTATGAAACATCAGCTGCTCTGGATCGCGAGTTTCACGGCTCACTTAAGAGTGTCGCTTTTCTTTTTTCCCCACATTTCAGGTAATCTGACAATAAATCCAGATTATCCGTAAAGTCCTCAGAGGTTGTTTTTCTTTTAAAGAAATAAGTCAGACAACAAACAACCAAGGGAGAGCCAGGAAAAGTTCCAGGCAGATCAAGGTGATGAGGTCGTCATTAACCAGTGAAGTAGCTGAAACTATAACGGTACCAAAAGAGGAGATGCAGACATTCGCAGCTCAGATGAGAAAATATTGATTGAGCTGAAGTCCAGCCGTCGTTTTGTTTTTGCTCGCGCTCTTCAAAGTTCACAAAACACACCAAGTCGAGCTCAAGTGAAAAGCCTCCCACTGCAGTCAGTGTAAGTCATAGTGTTTTGTCATATGTGTGGCTCCAAACAGCATTGTAAACATTTTTGCATTCCCATTACAAAAGTGCACATTTTTTTTTTGTCTATATTCTTCTAATGTAAAAAAAAAAAGAAAAAAAAAAGAAGCAAATTTGCAATTGCAGTATGTCCATTAATAAAAAATCCATCAAATTAAAAAATTGTGTGAATATTTTTTTCCACGCGATAAGTCGCCGTCCAATCACACAACAGATTCACAGGTAGAGCAGGTGAAGGGGCGGCGGACGAAAGGAGGCTGAGAACAAAAGGATGTGATTGTCCAAACTGTGACAATGAGAACCGATTCCAGCACCATGCCTGGGCCTTTTGATACCAGCTTCACAAATCTGGTCCCTATGGCAAAGTGGCAAGAAGAAAGCCATTGGATAAACAAATCCACTTGAACTTCCTGTTAAGGTTTTGCCAAATACGGGAAGCAAGAAACGTGGAGGAAATTTTTCCTGTTTTAAACTGTCTGTCATTGCATTGGTTTTTCCTACATTAAAGTTTGTAAGGTGATAAAATGTGAACTTGTAGAGGTATTCCTACTTTTCAAAGCCTCATATGTTCTGTGCTGTTGTTAGAGGTCTGTTGACGGCACATTATCAAATGGATTGATGGGATAAAAATCCACTGGCAGAATAGAAGTCCTGAATAGTAATAATAATAAAACATCTTGTGTTCTTGAAATGGATGTTTTCCTTTTCACTTGGACAGCTGCAATAACAGCCACAATTACTCTTCACTCCACGTCAATAGCAAATCCTTTCTCAAGCTCCGAAAGTCCTTAAAAACATAACGGTATTCCACGTGGGTGGATGGAACTGGAGTCGTATGGTTGAGTTTATAGCAACACTTTCCCTCCGATTCCAAAAGAATGCAGAGCACATGAACAAATATCAGATGAAATGTGAGGAGGAGGGGGGAAAAAAGCTAGAGGAATTATTTCACTGAAGCCAAATGGTGAGAAAATAATTAGTCATGCACTCCTCTCTTGACGGGACCTGGAGGTGCCCGATGCCTCGGATTCATCCTGACGGGTTTGAGGCGGATGACGCCAAGCTGAGAGAGGAATGCATGAGAAATAGCCAGGAGAGAAAATCAGTCAGCGTAATGGCATTATCCAGGGAAGGAGAATCAGATTATTCCATGTTAGGCCTGGAATATAATGCCATATGAAATATGACATTTGTTGAAATCGAATCAAAGAGATGTCCGTGTTTGTTTTTATCCAATAACGTGAAAAATGATGTCAATACGGCGTGCTTTTATCCCTCCTCGTTTCCTTTGCCGGTGTTTTGGACCGCGTTTGGGGAGGAAGAAGCAAAAAAATAAAAAATAATCATGATTAAAAACCTCCTCCACCTGTTTAAACATAAAAGCCAGGGGGACGCAATTATGGAAGTGATTTGGAGCCTTCAAAAGTCCCAGACAAGTGGAAGCACCTGGATGGGACTTCAACTTTAAAAGGCAGAAATAGCTGAGGTGTGGATCCACTTTCAATTGACAAAAAACCTTTTTCATGGCGAAAGACACTTCCTGTTTGGGATCAGTGCTTACCATTAAGGACTTGGTATCTTTGCCGCTCTTATCTTGCTCCGTTTGGAGGCCGCCCACAGATGTAACCGCTTTAAGGAAGCAGCCAGGCCGTACACAAACAGACATATGGAAAACATTGAGGCTGCTAATGGGCATACAGAATGAGAAGAAAGTGAGAGAATGGCAGTAAACCGCCACATCCTGACAAAAGCCCACTTGGATCGTGATCCCCTCTTTAAGTCAGCATGCCAACCCAATTCCGCCAATTTATTATAAGGAAGCCCAGTCCATTTGTGGTTGGCGGGGCGTGTAGCTTCGGGCGGCGAATCCATCTGAGTGCAAGCAGTGTGGTCTGCCGTTTCCCGGTCTCCTTGCCCCAGAAACCAGAGGGAATAGGAAACTCGTCTGGTTTTCCCCGTATCACATTCAGACTTGAAAAGAGCAACAAAATATTGAGGCTTTTCCTTTTTTTCTTTTTTTTATGACTGCGGGCAGATTTATAGAATCAATAGAGCTGAAAGGTATTTTTACGATTTAAATTGCAACGCTGGCCTCCGTCTTATCTGTAAAACCACTGAGACGCAGTTCTGCCTACAGTCGCGCACTCACCACCGCGCTGAGGAGCGAAGGAGATCGTTTAACCCGTGGTTTGGCAGCAGCACACGCAGCAAGACAATACTGACATGATTGTTAAAAAAAAAAGTCATTTGCACTCTAACGAACAAGCTAAATCACTATGATTATCTTTCAGGTGCTCGCAGTTTTACCCAGACTGCAGAACCTCGCAAAAGTACTCATCCGTCATGATGAAGTTGTGGTGAAACTATGTTGGGAAACAATAAACCGAGATTTAAACATCCCACAGAGCTCGGTTTAAGCCATCAATCAAACATGGAAGCAGCGGGGCACATCTGCTAGCGTACCACAACATGGCGTCCGTCTGAACTGGGGGTTCGAAATCACAAGTTGCTCTTTGGATCTTCCAGAACGGCTAAAACTACCAGTAGTCATTTATTGGATTGGGTTTTCTTTTCAACGTGTCAGAAATTCCTTCTTTTGATGCCGTTAACAGGTTTTCCAAAGAGTTTAGTTAGTTTGACACAGTGATGTTTGAAACTAAACTACACCAACTGAAAATGTAGCCAATGTTGTAATTTTGGTCTCCTAACAAACCGAGTCTACTGGACTATCAGGTAAGAAAACATCCTGTGAGTTGTGGACAACTTTGTAGTTTGCCACAAGTTTTACAGAGTACCCACCAAACATAAGGGAGAGGGTGCTGTGGTTAGACCAAAACTGAACCTTATGACTAACATACAAAACTTTATGCCTTTATGTCCTCTGCTTTATGTTGGTTTATCACATAAGACTGTGGTTTGAATGTGAAAAGATTCAATAAGTTCAGTTTTTAGTGACGGGACAATGACTTGTTTCAAAAACTATCCTATTGCTAAGTCACAATTTTACCAAGCAACACAGGGTTAACTTCATCACGTTAGGTCAGACGGTTTTCCTGCTGTATGCACTTTACAACGGCTGCTGGAAAAGCTTTGTTGTTGGCTTACCATGCAGAAACCACTTGCTGCATTCTTGTTGACTGTACAGGAGGCTCCACTTATGCTTTTCAAACATGTACGGTTGCGCAATAGTGCATCTGTTTGCTGCCATTTTCACATGGGAGTGTAAACATTGACTGAGGAGCAAAGTTTGGCCAGCAAAAGATTATTTGGAAGAGACCCGCCCTTCCACTCACTTCAACTCGCTCCACCACCACTACCGCGGATGCGTCCTGACATGCGTCCTGACACGGTGCGTGCATGTCTCCAGTTGCTGAAGGCTGCAGCCGACATCTCCAGCCTGCCATGCGGTAGTTTCTGTTAGTTTGTTTGCTTTTTTTTGTGATTTTGGCCTGCTGTTGTCCTGTTTTCTTTTCTTTCTTTGCATGCTGACTCTTTTGGGCTTTAGTCCGGTGCTATTAGGGGCTTCGACAGCCCCGTATAGGGTTGGCCCCCCAAGCTGTACTATTTAGTTCTTTTTGATCGGCTCGCCAGGTCCAACTTTCTGCTAATACTTTTGGGGTTTTGTTTTTTCTCTTTTTTGGGGGGAACACGGGGAACTGAGGGTATTTAATTCTCTCTTCACAGAAAATCAAAGCAGCTGAACCAAAACAAAAGTTCAAGAGAGTATAAGGGTAAAATAACTTTTTTTGAACCCTCTTTCTTGCCTCGTGTCCTCAAATATGTTATGCTCTTGGTGGACGTAACAGTATGTTCAGAACCAGAGAGTCACACTGAGCCTCGGCGCAGGCTCCAACATCTAGCGTCAAGAAAGTCAAGTGACTGTGGCTAAAAGTAGCTTATTCTGCATGTGATCACAGAGCAGGCAGGCAGCTGTACGCCATCCAGGCCCCCCCATCAACATGAAGTACTCTAACGAGGGCAACTAAAGTTTACATAAACACAATAAATACTTGTGGACACATGTACCCTGGTAGCATGAGATAAATAATGTCATAAAATCCAGAAGAATTCCCATAAATAGGAAATTTACAAGCTGCTGCTGGTCTGTTTGATCCGAGGCACCGGCATGGCGCTCACACTCCGCTGTGTGGTCATCCTCATCATCGGCGCACCCGCCAAACAACGCATATCGATTTTAATAGCATTCTGCAAATACATGAAAGAAAAAAACCCAGAAAAAGGCAGCTCTATTAGAAATATGCACAGCCTCGTGATAAACATCTGGAAATTCTCTCTCAGAGATCAGCGGAGAGCGAGGGAGGGAGGGAGTGAGGCAGGGAAATCACGGCGGGGGCTTCGTGACAGACAGGGCTTCTTGTGTCTTGGACGTTATTCCATTAATGTTGGAGCCAAAGGTTCGAGTGCTGACCTGAGCACAGCCATTACAGCTGTTCACAGCAGCCACACCTGAGCCCAGCGGCACAGTCCTCCAGGGAGAGAGGTTGGGGTCAAATCAACGGTCAGTGCCAGACGGATCCATGAATTTCCTTCCCCTGGTAGCCACACCTCATCGGGATTTTTAGCTTTTCTGACAAAATAGTCGAAGCTTTGCAAATGCAAGTGATTATGACTTTGAACGACCTTATTTTGCCAATACGATTGCACTTAGTGTTCCCCAGCGGTGGAAAAAACTATCTCTTGAAATCATACACATTTCTATCTTCTGTTCTGGGCTCTGCTCTAACATTTCTATAGAAACGTTCCAACATGTTGTCACACGTGCAAAACACTGCTGACTGATGAAGTACTTATAGGATTCGGGTGCTTTTTGCCATGTTCTTGCTTTATTTTAGTCTATACAGCAGCTCAGTATCATTCTGTTATGCTAGTCTTGTTGACCTGGAATGGCCAGACTTTATAACAATGTGGGATTTTTCTAAATCCCTTTCACCATTTTGCTTATCTGACAAAGTGACAAGAAGGCCAGGAGTCCTCATCCGGGGTATTTATGAGAAACTGGCCTCTGTGTCACGTCATATTTATACCTTAGGTGAAACAATCCTGCGTATTATGACATAGACGTTCATAGAAATTCAAAAAACACCAGTTGCATTTATTGTAAGGGAACTGGCAATGGTGCCAGTATCGGTGCCGCCAGTGAAAATCTATTTTTAATTACGCTACTGAAATTGAAACCAAACAAGCAATCAGCTTTTTTGCACTTCTTTGCCAGTGGTGCCAGCTAACACGTCCCATCTGTAACCCAAACTGGTGCCGTTTGCTTTTACAAGAAACACAGAATAGAAACAGGGAGAGGAGGCAGCAGTTGCTTCTGTTCAGATCTGCGTGGAAACCATTATGATGTAACCTTGGGTAGCGAGCGATGGCGTTCATCAGAGAGCAGCTCGGCGAGTCTTTGATGTGGAAGGCATTTGACCGCTCCGCTGGAGCATTTTGTGTCATTTTTTTTTCTTTCTTTTTTTTAAAGTTGCATTCAGCAAACGTTTGGATTTACAAAAGCGGAGGTCGTCACGGCTTCCCTTTCATCGACGTTCGGGAACGACACGGAGCCGGGTCGGCTGTACGAAAGGACCGTATCGGTTACAGCTCAAAGTGGATCGCTAATTGCTCTGAACAGAACACAACCGCAAGGTTACATTTTTTGTGTGAGGGTCCTAAAATATTTTTGAAAATGGTAGAAGGATGACTTTGGCTGCACCTGTTTTCATTTCGTTTCTGTCCATGACCGTTCCTGCTGTTGAATGACTGAAGTTCCAGGGTTTCCTCCATTATATTATCAGCCTGGCGGGCCACCAGGCTTCACTTGCCTCCTCCACTTGGCTATTTTTTCATTTATACACCAATAACAGTGATAGAAAAGACCTTGACCTAGATTAAAGTGGCACAGAGTATCACCTTTCACTCAAAATAGTATGTTTGGAAGTTGCTCTGGAAGAGCAGCTCAGCCTGTATTTTTCATTTTGGAGAATGCTGCATCAACGTATGTGTCAAATAGCAATTCCTTTCGTCAAGCTGCTGGTATCAATAATGAGGCTTTTATTAATGTCCTAACCCACAAGTAGCGGAATGTGCCGTTTCTTTTCCAGTGCAATTGCGTTGAGAATCTCAACGCATGGTGCAGTATATAACATCCGATTGTGTAATAAATCATGTGTTGGTGTCAATACCCTGCAGTGGCGCTTATGTATATTTTATCATATAATAAGTGATCAGCCACTAGACTTTAGGCCGTTTTGCCCAATTAGTAACGAGGGAAACCGGACGATCGCTCATCCTTTGAACATCACTGAAACCACATGAACCTGCCGATCTGCTCCAGTCCTGATCGCAACCAGTTTAACGATAAAGTTTGGAACGACAGTCGACTCACTTAACCTGCTCTTTTCGGATAATAAAACATCAGCAATCTTTAGCAGAAAAGCATCTTTTTAAAAAGATAATGGCGTTTGATGATCCATAGAGTAGTTTTATGTCATCCTCTGCTATATTTTCTTTGCTGTTGTTTTATTTCCAAAATGTCCAGTCAATTCTTTTACATTTTCTTCAAACACAAAAACACGGTTGAGGAACCCTGCTGAACCTCTCTAGACCTTATGCATTATCACACAAGTGGATCTGCCGACAGGTGCTTCCTTCGTGATGACTTGTTTACACAAATAGAATAAGACGGTGACTAATAATATGGATCCTCCTGGGATGGCCCGGTAGCTTGTTGCTAGAGGAACGGCACTGGTATGCCCAGCAATGTCTACAGTCACAAGCAATTAGGAGCTCAGATGCTGAAAGAGAACGACTTAGGCTGCTTAGTGCTGAACAAACACTTAACATCTCGCAGTGAACGGGAGGAGAGAGAGAGAGGAATTAGGAAAACAGAGATAGATGTCTCCTCAGTGATTCTTCGCCCATCAGCTGGACAAACATTGACGCAAACCCAGAGGAAACAAAGGCCGCTTTTATCCACACAGGAACTTTCTGGGAAGTCTGCAGATTGCTGTAGTCTTACCTAAACTGATTTGGACAACCGCAAAAAAAGGAAAAAGTACAGCAGGACACGAAGGTCACACCAGAGCAATTAAACTGACAAAATGACACGGACAGTTCCCCAGAAAATCGTGTGCTGGTTAATTTGACTTTCAAGGACTGACGTTCTGACCCGTCGTTTAAATGACGGCTCCAATAGGTGCAACGGGTTTTCAACTAGTTTTTATTTTTTTGCAATAAGGATGTAGAAAACAAAAACAAAGATAAATACACATCTGTTAAACCTAAGAGAGGCTTCCAACGACATGACATCGAATGTCTCAAATTGTTTAAAAGGTGTCATTTAAACTTTTGACTTTGAAGAAAGCGGTAAAAACTGACTTTAAAAATGATCCCTCTCGTTATTCTAGCAGTTAGGGGACGAAAAGGTATTGGCAATTGATGTCAAACGGGAAACGTTGATTCTGATTTCACGTGGAAAAAAATGCAAATGTTTATTTTTATGTGGTGTATGAAAACTTCTGCTTTAACTTCAGTTTTAAAAGACTAGTAAAGATATGATCTATAAATATGAAAACTTTTACTCAGTGGAGAAATGTTAGTAATAATAAAAATAATACATTGTATCCATAAAGCGCTTTTCAAGACACTCCTGTTCAGTAATACAGGTCGAAAACAACAACAATGCTAACTATTAGCAATCAGGGAAATATTAGACATTAAAAGCAAATGCTGAGAAGTAACAGTTTCCAACTAAATCCCTGATGGAGCCGCTAACAATTCATCTCAATTGAAGGAACTGATGCTTTTTTCAAAATTCCTTCTGAAATTTTTAAATCTAAGATTTTCTAGTTATTAATTCTGATTTTGTCTCAGGGTCTACATTTGATACGATGCAGGAGCAGCTGCTGTTGGGCTCGGTGGCGGACGTCTCAGGCTGTGGGCTGGTTTCTCTTCCAAAAAGCCCCGTGAACATTGTTGACGTGCGCAGTGAGTTGTGGATTCTCTGAAATACAAGGACACTTTAAACGGAGAAATTTGCTGGATGTGCAGTTTCCGACAATTTTGTCTGTCTCTCCAAAGAATCTAATTAAATGTCAGCCAGTGAAAACGGGAGCAGAGAGCAGAAACGTCACGCAGTGAGATTATCGCCAGACAATATCGGGCCGCTGGTTGAGGTGCAACACACCATTTGAGCTGAACTCCAGTCAAAGCCCGACTTCTGATGCGCAGCAGGACGGGACGCGAATCAAGCCGGAATAAATTAACAACGCAATTAACTTAATTACCTTTTTCCAATTATGAAGAGGAAATCCCATTGTTGTCCCAGATCAATCATGGAATTGGAGATCAGCTTAAAGAAAGTGCTCTCAAAGTTTAATTGAGAAAATGTAAAAAATCCCTCTAATCATGTTTAATGAAAGTTAAATGGAACGTGGCGAATCGCTTCCTTTTAGCAGTAAGTCCTGCAGAGTTATGGAGCACAAAATGCTTTTCTCCAGTTTGACGTTGTCACCGACTTTTATGTATCTTATCGAAGTCGTGCGGCGGCATGCTAGCCAAGCAGAAGGAAACAACGCATGGCTTTGCAAATTTCTTTCAAAAGTCAATTTTGAAAAGTGCGGCATTCAGTCCGAGTCAGCACTTTGTAAAAGTCCATACATCCTAGTCTCAACGCTTTTCCTTCATATTTAGCTCCATTCATCTTTGCTTCTCTGGAACTAATAGCAGCTTCTTTAAAACCTGCTACTCCAATCAGCTTAGGGTTTTATTTGTAAAAAAGAAAAAGAGTCCTCACAAGGTTTTACATAGATATTTGTTATTTTCAGATGCACGACTGTTTGGATAAATGATCAAACTTTCTGGTTTGATGAGATTTATTTTTGCCATTCAAGAATTTATGATGCGTCTTAATGGGAATCTGTGGATTTATTTCATTAAAAAACCTCACGAGAGCATAAATGTGTGAAAGAAAAAAAAAACAACAAACAACAAAATGTAAAAAAAATATGACAGACAAGTCAGAGCTTATTTGGCGAAGGTGGAAAAAAAAAGTGATGCAAGGATAAAAGCAGGCAAATGAGTGGCTGATTCAGCATCTGTGTGACAGAGTGTGGCACTCACCCAGGGCTGGTCGAAGCTGTAGGAGCTCTGACGTTCCTCTGGCTCGTCCCCGTGCCTGACCTGCTGGAACTCGTGCCTCAGCTTCTGTATCCGGTCATGGTTGCTGGGAGCCATCTGACTGCTGCCGAGAGAGGACAAGAAGACGTTAAAACCGAGACGCCGCGGCTGCGACTCTTCGCCAAGAACCTCGCTAACGTTCCAGGTGTCACCTCTAACTAGCATGTTGATCCAGGTACTTCCCCCAACCCCCTCCTCACTCCGCCGCACCACATTTAAATAATTCACTTGACCACACAGACTCGCCTCGGAAAGCGCTTTCAGGGATCCCTTGATCTGACAGTCCTGATTCGCGCTTGCATATCTGGACTGACATTTCTCAAGTGCTTCTTTTTTTTCCCCTTTTCGTCTCTTTCTTCCAACCTTCCCTCTATTCTAGCCATTACTGCCAAAAAAAAAAAACACCCTCATAACCGAGAATGCAACACAGCTGAATGATGTACGTCTCTATGCAGAATGCTGAAGAATGTCGGCCTTTTATAGCACATAGTCATTAAACAGCGTGGAAAACCCTCATTTACATCTCCTTCATTAAAGGCCTTTGAGGGGCCTGTCAATAGGAATCAATAGCGCTCCCTCAGCTTAATCAGGCTCTCCTTTTATCATCAGCTACAGAGGCAGCACATGACAAAACACATAATTATGATGAAACAACCGGCTTGATAATAAGCCGGAGTTTATGCATACCGCAGGGATGAAAGTGACCAAAGGTGAGGAATTTGCACTGGGTGGGGGAGGGACTGAGGGAGGGAGGAGGTGGTGATGGACTGGAATGAGCGGTGCGGGTCAGGCAAGGACGAAGAGATAAAAGTACGAGGGATGTTCACGGCGGAGGGGGGACGTGAAAGGTTAAACAAAAGCACGTGGGAAGGCCAAAAAAAAACACACACAGACAAAGTAAGCCAAGAGAAAAAAAACATGAAATGAAGAAAAAAAAACTGGTCGGTCGGTAGGCGGGGCCGGCGGCGTCATGGACACGTCTACCCGGAGCCGCTCGCACAGGTGGCGCCGCGAGCGCCGGGGGAAGTGATTGCTTATTTAGACTCGGAGGATTCCGAGCGCAATTATGCCGATAATTGCAGATTAGAACGTGCACATCCCTCTGATGATAATGGGCACCAGGACACGCTGCCAATCAAGCTTCATTAAAAGCACAATAAATAGCGGCTCCTAAATGATGCATGGATCTCGGCGCTTCCTTCCTAGCAGCACTTGGGGGAGACTCGGTTATCGTGTTATTCATACTGCCTGATCACAATCAATTGTATTAGTTATACTCCATTTGATTCCTATGAGTTTATGCGCGTGGGGAGTGCATTAGGCCCGTTTTATGCGGACCAGGGCAATTAGCTGGATCGCTGGGGTGTGAGCTAGCTTATGCTTTTATGGTGTGGAGCTGACGGTGGAGGCTTTTGGTGGCTGTTCATTGCTAAATCAATGTTCCCTCTCTGTTTATTTGAGGTGGATTAAATGGCAAAGGCCATAATGAAAAAGGTGATTTATTAAAATCAGAAAGCCATTCCTGAAAATGTTCTCTCTTTCTTTCCCTTTCTATGCTGGTCGGCCTTTGCTTTGATATCATTTGAGCTGAAGTTTGCGCTTTAGCTTTAGCATTAGCTTCTCACCAACAATTGAAAGTCTACTTTAAAGCCAAGTTTTTTTCCAGTTTTGAAAGTCTTATAATTTTTCACGTCACAATTACAATTTCATGCAACCAGGTAGTGCATATTGTTGAAAAACACTAGCTGCATGCGAACAGACATTGAAAAGTGTGGTACGTATTTGTACTTAGGGGTATGAACGTGTTCGCAAGGTACCTATTAAATCTCTTCTATTTCTGCTGAGACAGCAGACGCTCTGCAACCAGCCCAGCTTGTTAAATGAGAGGCTTAACAAGACAGGAGGAGGTGGGAAAACTCCAAACACAGATATGTGAAGTCCACTGCATGCAATTAGCTTAATCCCTGCTGCTGGTCAAAGAGAAAGCCAGACTCACACCAAACAAACAGTTTCATAGATTTTTTTTATGTTTGACCCTTAATGGAAGGTTTTTTGTTACAATCAGCATCTCAAACGTGTGACGGCTATGAGAGCCAGGTACTTTACGCCGTTAAACAACTCCACTGCCGGTCTCCTTGCATCCTCACAACCAAACCTGTGTCTATAAATAACCGGGGGTCTCGTCCAGTGTGTGATGGATGATGTGGTGGGTTGAAGACTGTGAACGGATGAGTGAAAACAAGACCTGGAGCAAATCAAAGAATTAGAACCCCCCTTTTTTTTAAGTGCTGCAAATGGAAACTGTGTTGAGTCCAGGCCTAGACCCGGGGTGAGATTTAATGAAGGGTAAAACGACCATGACGGTACAAAGGAAGTCTGGGGATTATCAAACTGCTATACAGTGGCTCCTGTTCTCAGTCCTCCGCCCCACGCGGCCGTGTCCAGACACCGGTTTCCTGGAAAATTTCCACGCTTCACGAAGGCAATATGGAGTAAGCTATAGCTCAGAGTCAAGCAAAGACGTCAATTAGGGACGAAGTCGGCCTGCTTTGTCCAATGGCAAACCTCTGGCACAGACTCAAAAGATGGACTTAGTTGACTTCACCGTAACTCCTCAAATCTGGGCAATTAAGCAGTTAATTAGTCGGTCGTGACTGTTACCGATGCATCAAGGTCTCACTGCTACATTTACCTCCGAACGCATCGGCGTCTGTAATGAGCCTAAAGTGGAAGTGCGACAAGTGGAGACTGACACAGGAAGACGACCTCACAGACTGGCAGAATGTGTCACTGCAGCATTAGGTGGGTATTGGGAAACAGAAATGAGCAATCCTCATTAGTTTGCTCTAAGCTGCGTAAGAGGAAAAAGGTCACTGGTAATATGTGCACAGAGAGGCTGCGTTCAGAATGCCTGCCATGATCTTAAGAGTGACAATTTAGACGCTTGTCCAGGCTTTTCCCCAGAAAACACGTGAAGCCCGGTGGCTGGGCGCTGAGGGGAAGTCATTCGTTCAGTGGCCTGCTGTTTTTTTGATTGAAAAAAGGCTTAACGTCGACAGGAAATTAAAAAATTTCACTTAATATTTATGTGCTGTTGGAAGATTAATATGAGTGGTGCAGTTGGTAGAGCTGTTGCCTTGCAGCAAGAAGGTTCTGGGTTCGATTCCCGGCCCCGATCTTTCTGCATGGAGTTTGCATGTTCTCCCTGTGCATGGTGGGTTCTCTCTGGGTACTCTGGCTTCCTCCCACAGTCCAAAAACATGACTGTAGGGTTAATTGGCCTCTCCAAATTCTCTCTAGGTGTGAGTGTGTGTGTGCATGTTTGTTTGTCCTGTGTGTCTCTGTGTTGCCCTGCGTCAGACTGGCGACCTGTCCAGGTGACCCCGCCGCTCGCCTGAAACGATAGCTGGGGATAGGCACCAGCACCTCCCGACCCCAGTAAGGGAAAAAGGGAGTATAGAAAATGGATGGATGGATGGAAGATTAATCCCTAAATAGCTGAAAATAACCAGAAACTAAGGATGGAGATAAGCCTCGAATCTGCTACTACATTGAAAGGTTGTTCTAAATATATAGACCGGTTAGGTCTAGATTCCGTTCTACAGAATCGTTCAATAAACGTGTCATATTTCTCCCATTTCAGTTATGCAACACTGAATTGCTCTACCACGTAAAATCTCAACAATGCAACCGTACGCCAATGTTTGCGGCCGCGCCATGAAAAAAATATGAAACGGGTCAAGAGCATCAGTTCGCTTAGAAAGCGCCGTAGACGCAGGCGGGGAAAGGGCAACGCATTTTCCCTCCGCTACAAGTACACAGAACATTCACACCATTGCTGCCTGTAGAGCGTGTCTGAGGGCTTAGTGAGAGAGGCAAACTTGTGAATTTACAGGCAGGCAGGGTCAGAACAAATAAGACTTCTGCCGCATATAAATAAGAACAACATTTCCAGTGATTCTCTGCATCTGCCGCTTTGAAAGCAGCAGCTGAGGCAGAAGAGTCCAATAAGCTGCGGGCTTCAGCGGTAAGACGTGATAAGTGCTCCGGTTTTCACAGCAGACGGAACAATGGCGCGAGTGTGTTTGCATGTGTCCGATTGCGTGACCCCGCTCCCACCTGTGTTTTTTTTAAACCCGGTGGCCTCCTGACAGGGGTCACGAGCGCTCTAAAGCTGCAGCTGGGGGGGGTGTGCAGAGGCCTGTCGGTGTGTAATAGTCATCCTTTGATCCAAGAGGATTTTTGCAGATGTCTCCCACACCAGAAGGCTTAAGCCTAGAGAGATGCAAACTATGCCGCAGTCCGCCTGTTTGCTTCTGTTGGCGGATCAAAGGCGCTCCGAGTCTCTGCATGTCCCGTAAACGCTGCCACTGGCTAATAAAGGAGTAATCCCGTCACTCTGAGCATAACACAAATCACACGAGAATACCTGGAGGTCAGAGGGCGCTCCAAACCAGCTGGAGCCGGTGCGGCGGAATTAGCAAGGCTAAAGTTTCCGGAGGAGATTGACAGGAGCTCGGCGAGTTGTCGCCGGGTGTTCGTTTTCAAATGAACTAAACAAAAAAAACCGAAGCTGCCGAAGCGACTTTAAAGTCCGACATTCTGCTGTTTTCTTATCTGATCGATGTTGATTGAAATTCTATCAGATTATCTGGTTCCTTGCCGTGGCCCCAGTATCTCTCCGCAGCAGATGAGGGTGCAGGCTTCTTAAGTCTGGGCCCTGTGGCAATCTTGCATCAAGTCAAAGCCTCGGCTCATCTTTATTCCATCACCCTGTGGACTTTCATTTATTTCAAAGACAGAAAGATGAGGCTTTTTTTTAGGGGGGGGGTTTGCGGGAAACGGACAGCCTTTGGGACCAACTGTGATGATAGAAGGAGATTAGATCTATATTACCCCTGGTCATATATGTAGGGAAGAAGGACTGAGATAAAACATTTTTTAGGGTTTTTTTTTTGGGGGGAGAAAACGATCTTCAGCCAATCATTGTGATTTTGGGAAGCAATCAAATGAAAGTGTTTCAAGCATATATACCCCCTTCTGGCATTTCCTTCCTCGTGCCTCATACTTTCTTTCTCATCTTCAAAAAAAAAAAAAAATCTCTTTTCATGCCTCGTTCCTCTATTACTTTCCTCATTTTATTTCAATATGTTTTATCCTTAAACGACTCAATGATACTTCCCTTTGAGGTTTGCTAACATTAGCACTTTAGCTAATTTCTATTAGCTAAAGTAGAATAGAAACCAAGCTTTATGTACCAAATGAAGTACGTTAGTGTTAGTCAACATGCTGGTGATAGGCATTTTAGAAGGTTTTAAATGTTTTAGCTACGTTTAGTGTAGTGAAAGTAGCAAGTCAATGTAAGTGCTTGTGATACCACATGCTACTAACAGCGTTTGAGCTAACCTTAGTATTTTAGTTCATTTTAGCTTATGTATACTAATGCTTGCCAACTTAATGGAGCAAGTCGGTGTTAGTTAAGATGCTAGTGACAACCCACATCCTACACATCCTACTGTTGCTATTTTTCAGCTAATTTCTTTAGAAATACAAATTTTCCTCATTTCATTTCCATTCGTTTTATCCTGAAATGCTTCCATCGTCCTTTGTGGTTAAAGGGATAGTTTATGAATCCCCTTCTGTCCCCCTCAGGTTCCCCCACTAGCTTGGTAAGTGACAGCTGCAGGCCTGACAAAGGGCCTGATAATACCCTGGATTTGTCAGGCTCTGACTTCACCCGTGTGTTCCTGCGACTGGAGCACCATCAGTGGCGCCTCTCCAGCTGAACCTCCCGCACTTTGAGATTTTCAGCCCTCGCCGAGGTCGAGCTGTGTGAACGGGTATCCATGGTTTCAGTCAGACTGCAAAGCAGCACATACGGAGGTCCTCGGGGGTCTTAAGAGGCCTTCATCTGGGACGCCTGCCGAGGCCACAGTGGTGGCGTGACTGGGGGCTTGGAGCTCTGATTAGGAAGGGACAGAAGCGACGTCTGTGGAGCTGCTCCTTCCAGCGGGCAGTCCGGCATGGCAGGGCTCTAGTGCGCAATTCATCTGCTGATTCCCCGACAGAGAAAGATGTAAAAATAAGCCTACCCCAAAGTGGAGCACAGAAAACTGTCATCGAGGGAAATAAAGCTGAACAGGCGTTTCTTCACCGTCATCTACGACCTTGTACGGTGCCTTGTGAAAGCATCCACCCCTCTTGGCATTTTTTTGTGTGTTTTGCTACATTATAAGTTGTATTTAAATGTTTTTTTTTAAATCTAAATTGTATATCATCCATCTGCACAAAGTAGTCTAAGTCGATGAAATTAAATGCTTAGTGAAATGAACTCCACCTGTGCCACATTGTTTTTGAAAGGCCCCAGTGGCTGCAACACCACCTCTAACCAAACACCACCATGAAGATCCAAGGCCTCTCCAAACAATAAAAAAAAAAGAAATCAGGATTGGGTTATGAAACAAAAATATCAAAATCTGTGATGATCCCCCAGAGCACTGTCAAATCTATTTTCATCAAACGGAAAGAACACGGTTCCACCACGGACCCGGCGAGAGAGGGCCACAACTCTCAGGAGGAGGCGGTGGAGTCGATCCACATGAAACCAAAACCATTACCACAGAGGCTACTTAAATGTTCCCTGACTGGCTGCCTACCACCTACAGAGGATGTAGAGATGTTTAAAGCTCTAGGATAGGGGTCTTCAACTCTAGTCCAGCAACTCTTAGATGTGTCCCTGGTTCAACACATCTGAAGCATATGGCTGAATCCCCTCCTCAGTATGCAGTTATGTTCTCCAGAGTCCTGCTAATCACTTGATTGTTTGACTCAGGTGTGTTGAAGCAGAGACACAAATAAAGGTTGGAGGACCCCGGATGTCACGGCCTGGTCAAGGTTGGGCTGTCAATGTTGATCTCTTCAAGGACCGCAACAATGAAGTCGCATCCTTGGAATGCCAGACTATAGCGGTGTGTTTTAGAAAAGAGAAGTGAAACGAAGGCAATGTCGAATGATTTGTGGACGTGAGAACGTCTGTAGCGCTCCGTCGGGGGTGAAGCAAGATGTCAATGATCAAGACGGTGAGCATTATGTGACCAACTGATATGTGTGGAGAGGTGAATGTAACAGGTTAGAAAAATAACTAAATGAGGACATTCTGGAACCCGACTGGGAAATTTGCTAAGAATCACCTGCACTGTTGTGGAAAAAAAACAAAGGCTTTAGATTTGTTGATGGCAGCCAACTTCTGTCTCTGCATCCGTCATGTCTGAGTACAGTAAAGCTCCAGCCTACATCATCATAATCACTACGGTGCATGGAAATGACTAAAACAAAAAAACAGAGAGAGAGAGAGAGAACAGTGTTCTTCAGTGAGCAGAAAACCAGCCAGCATATTAACACGTTCTGCAAAACAAGCCAGTTCTTTTCCAGGCTGTCAGCTAATAAAGATCTGCCACGTTAATGTGGCGTTTGCATGACTCATCTTGCAGCCTACCACGAGTCAGGACTTCTTCTCTTCAGACAGACTGTATGTATTCATGAAGTCACAACCAGTGTTATTATTAGCCCGTTGCGCAATGTGGCTAGCATTGATCTAAAAGGGGAAAACCACTGCTCATTCCAATGTGAATTAAATTACAATTACGCACTTAAACGGTTAAATCTACAAGTACTGAGGGCTATAAACTTGGGGGAAGAAGAAGATGTTCCACAGTTACTCGAAATGTAAATTTGAAGATGTTTTACAAAGCACAAGAGGTAGAAGAAGTTCATTATCTAACTTTTATAGGTTTAGCTAAATCTAATTCAGTCTGACACCGTTTAAACTCCACATCAAGTGTTTTATTTCCATCCTGTTAAACAGATATAGAATACAAAAAAAAGCATCAAAGAAAAGTCAGCGTCATGTTCTCTGCATGGGAACAGAAATCTCTCTGCAAACAGAGTTAGCCTGAAAATCTCAATGATTCATTCTCAGCACTCGGTGTAAAGATGGGGAACCGTGAAGCTGATGGGAATGAATAGATTCAAAGAGAGACAAAGTATTTACAGAATACTTTAACAACACCCTTCCACTCCGTTCCTGGCATGGCCTCTTTGCACAGACGCAAAGACGCAGCAGTGTGAGATGATTGTCTAAGATAATTACACGTGTAAAACCTGTAAGTAGCTGTCGTAAAAAAAAAAAACTTTGATTGGTGAAATTTGCTCCTGATCCCCAAAACTCAAAAATTGAAACAAAAGCGAACGTGTGAGTCAACCTGAAATGAACTGAAGTATGCTTTCTTTTGCAATATACAACTGAGATAAGTCTCCATTCCCTGGTAGGGAATCCAAAGAAAAGATGTTGAAGCTTCACGCTAAGGTATCCAGCGAAACAGCTTTTATGAGCCCGTTAGGTTTTAAAGACAGCTTTCATCAGTTAGCTGTCAATGAAATCCCTGAAGCCGGTTATTAACTGCGCTGCTTTGTGGAACCTGAAACAGTCAGAACGGAGGTCCTCAAACCAAGTGGCAGATACCTGGAGTCGGTGATGTGCCGTGGTAAGACACCTCTGCAGGTTTTCTATTGATGGCCTCGTTAAAACCCGAGAAGCTACCGCATTTGTCTTCAGTCAGTGAACGAAACCAACACCACCGACTATGCTGAAAAATGAAAACGTGTTAACGGCTCTGAAACCGACGATCCTCTATGGATTTTATTTTGATTCGAATTTTCAATCAAGTTAAATGTAGTGTCTGTGTTTAATCACCTGCGACAAACTGGCGACCTGTCCAGAAATGTTCACTGGAGATGGGCACCAGCACCCCTCCTGACCCCACTAGGGACGAAGGTGTACAGAAGATGGATGGATGGATTGAATCGCATTGATGTGAACATTGCAAGGCACTAAACCTGTATGCAACCCTGAAGTTCCAGTTCAAACTCTAGATGAACGTGCGTTGGCCTTCGACCTGAGGCCAATCAGCTCCGCTGCCTCCCGTTTACTTTAACAACACCCTCCCAAACTGAAGCATCCATCAGCTGCCCTCATTGCACTTGTCTGACCGCCGCAAAAAGATGGCTTTCTCAAGTGAAATACACCACATGTCAGCACGGCAAATGTAAAAGAAGAACAACAAGCTGAGTTTTTTTTTGGGGTGGGGTGGGGGGGGGGTATTCAGTGCTGCTAGAAAAAGAATGGAAAGTTAAACTGAACATTATTCATAATAAATAAATGATATGTACAGCTAACGCAGCAGACTCTGGACATAACCGGAGAAAATGTCTTCAGTGGTTTTTGAGCTACTCCAGGTGAACGAATCCAAAGGTTTTCCTACAGCGTACGAGCTCAGTGGCTGTTTAATGCAAATATATGGGAACCTGTCAGAATACGAAGGAGGAGATTGATCTACTCAACACGTACAGATATTCACACGCGCCCGAACCTCCAGTACTTGTTTGCTTTTCTGGTACATTACCAAGGCGACACACTCCGACGGACTACCTGTAATGAAAAGCTAACATCAGAAGTGAAACAGGCTCGAGAAGCAAAGGTTGATTGCTTATATATTAGACGAGATTTCAAAAACGTAGCACTGCAACAGACTTGCCTTCTCGGATAGGTTTGCTTTCAAACTGTGTGCTTTTTTTTTTTCCTTCATTTTTTTTTTTTTTTTGCCAGCGTTTTTTGTTGTTTTTTTTTAAAGGTTTTATTGGCTCTAGTGGCCTTTATTTAACAGTTAATGGACAGGAAAGAGGGAAATGAGAGAGGGGGAAGACATGCGGCAAAGGTCGCCAGGCCGGGAATCGAACCTGGGACGTATGTGGGTTGTGCTAAACCACAGCACCCCGTGTACAGCCAGTTTTAATCCTTTTTTAATGACTAACAAGCAGAGCAGAAATCCTGCCTTTTATCGGGGCACTCGGGTTTCTCGGGTTCGTTCTAGGAGGCTTACACCTGTAAAGAATCTCATTTACTTCGGCACGACTTCACGCTGCGCCGAATGCAGACGATCGCTCCCTTTTCCAAATGTCAGAGCCCTGACGCTCAGCATGTGAACCACGAGCCGGCCCTAAATAATTCACATCGGCCCCGCGTTGCTTCCCTCGTTGCCCTGTGCGCATCCCAACAAGCCTTCCCATCCCACACCCCTGGGGTGTGGGATGCCGCCACTGGTGCTTCTATACATAATTAACAAGAGAGACGCGGTGGGATGTCCATCACTCGGAGCTGACAAGAGCCAGACCCACTTTAAACAATAAAAATATTGATGGTGGGTTTAATAAAGCAGAATTAAAAAGACGGATTTGAATTTTTAATTTGTTTTTTTATTTTCCCAGGCCCCATTCGGCTAGTTTCAAGTTGAAGTGATGTGGAAACGCCAAGAGGTTGAAGGTTGAGATTCTTTCGCTGCTCTCATCTGACATTTCCATTAGCGGATTAAGTGTTGGCGTCTCCGGAAAGAGGGGTAATCAACAAAAAAAAACAGAGCAGGTCAGAGGTCATGACATTTAGTAATGACCAGAGAGACGCAGAAAGAAAAGAAACAAGTCTGGCAGATTCCTTTCAATTGGGGACTATCAATATTGTGTAATAATCGATGTGAAGGTCAAGAGGCTGGCAGATACTGACAGATGGAGGACGAGATGAGGAAGATGGAGGAAAACGGTGGAGGATTGGCGGAGGGGAAAGAGACTTCAGAACGCAAATGAAAGGTCAAATCAGAGCAACCCATTTATGGAGAAGAATAGTCCGGATTGTTCTGGTCAATATGGAAATCAGCTCCGTTTGTCACCATTTCTGATTGAGTTCGAGAACACACTGCCTCTGCTGTGCTTAAAAAAAAAAAAAAACATGTGGATTTTCTTCCAAATGCTTTTCATTGTCCTGCTCCCAAATTCTGTGGCACACAATGTTTTCCACCAAAAAACAAATTGGTTTATAGATTTATAGAATTTTAGTAATTGAAAAAGCAAAGCGCTATTCATTTAATAAACTTAATACGGATCACAAATGCATCCGAACCACATCAGAGTTCACTACAACCGAACAGAGACATTCAGGCAGGTCAGAGTTGGTTAGAGTTCAGACCTGCGCATTCACACCTGCCCAAACAAAACGGACCTTTTAGGCAAACCAACTAGTGAATACACCCTTGGTGTGTTTCAATGTAGTGATACTTTTTTTTTCCTCCGATGTTTGTTTTTTATTCCTTTGTAAAATTACTGTTTTTTTTTAAACTACCTGTTATCCATGTAAGGCACAGCGGTTACGGAAAGTGGACAATTAAGTTTAGTAAGATTGTTGTCAAATTCACGTATTTTGAGCCTGAGCTCAAATAACAGTGTTTACCTCACAAAGTTCATAAAATAGGGTCTAATTTAGTTCAGTAATCTGTGGGAAGAACTGAAGCCGGTGAGAGTCAAGCTCAAACAAAACTGACTGAACAAACTTCAGGAGCTGCAATGTAAGCTTGACTGGAAAATACGTGAATTATGAAAGTAGAAAGATGTGCTAAACATTTGTTTTCTGTTGTTTTTAACCAATGAAATCGCAATTAGTTAATTTCCTCAATTTCACCAATCATGTTTCCTTAATCACATTTGAAACCATAAGATTAGATGATTGAGTATGTATGCAAAACTTCTTCCTTCGTCCCCAATCAATCTGAGAGGGCTTTTACATATGCTAATACCCCCTCGACCTATGACCCCCAACATTCATGACATCATTATCAACCCAGCCAGTCATAATACGGAGCTGACACCGTCATGATCTATGGCCACGGTGGCTTTTTTTTTCTTAATGAAGACATTACGCCGACTTAAACTGCTGAAGCCTCAGCCTGGCTGTCACTGGATTTAATGGGATTGTGCGTCCATCACCTCGGTTCAGACATCAATCAATCAAAAAAGTCCATCTGACAGCTGGTAGGCCCCCCCCCCGGTTCGTTAGCATGATCATTATAGCCACGAAAACACACTTAATCTCATTGGCTGTGAATATTTTTTCAATTATCACCATGACTGCAGGCCATCATTCCCCCCTGTGACCGACATGCTAATCAGGACCAGCAGCAGTCAATAATCAGAGGCATGGAAAAGGCCATCGGGCACAGAATTGGTCAAGTATAATTATTTATTCTAATGACGTACACATTAATTAACTGAGAGATTTTTTTTTGAAAGATACCTGTCAAAGTAAACAGGCAAGAGTAGATCTTATAGTCCAGCCCTGGTCAAATGTGAGAAAGTTCCAAACACTCATCTTCTCAGGCAGGACAAAGTGGATCTCTAAGTGTTTTTTGTCCTCCTTAGAGATTTAGTGGACCGTACGTCTTCATGCTCCATATAAAAGAGGGCATCGAGGTCAACTGTGACAAGCTTTTAGCCCGTAAGTCAGACGTCATGGCAACATTCCAGGTGCGCACACAACCTAATGAATCCATCCTGCCTGTGCTGGGACAGGGAGGACATCTGAAGCAAGTTTCACTGGATGCAGCAGTCCTGTTCTTTTAATGTCTCAGGCAAATGGATATGAAACAGATTAAAGTTTGTCTGGGTCTCAGTTAGGGCTGCACAAGGAATCAGTAACAGCAAGAGACACCTGATGAGCATCAATAGATAATACGTCTGATAGATCAATCATTTGACTGATACAAAATCACACAGCATTTTGGGGAAAGAGGATTTAAATGCTCACAACTTCTGTCTATGTCTAGGTCGGCGACATCAACTAACTCAATCATTTTTTGGTTACCGAGCAACAACCTGTTGAGTAACAGTGCCTCATAACTGCTTAAAAATTAAAAAATGGGTGTGGAGTAAAAACTGGCTACATCACACATCATTCTGGGGGATGTAGGCAGCGGAAAGGCTTTAGCCTGAACATCTCACAGCCAGCTAAGCTAAGCTAAGCTGGTGGTGAAAACCTAGCAAAGAACCTGTTGAGTAACCTGCGCAGCAGCAGTTTCAGGTTTCGCACACTGTGCCTCATAACAGTTCAGCAGTTTGTTAGATACTTAAAACAAAAAAATTAAACAATAATTTTCATTACTAACTAATATGAAATGATTATATCCACAATATGTCTTCCAGCCATAACACCTAGACTTGTGTCAGTGAGTATTCACAGAGATCTGATACCTGCCAACAGATGGTTGATGGGGGAAACAGTCAGTCACTGACTGTTGGGTGTTTTTTGTCTGCCTCGGTTTGCCTTTCCTAGCAGGGTGACTTCTGGACTTCCCCAAAAATGAGCTGCTATCATAAACTGGATCATGGTGTAATCTCCTCTAATCCTCAGACAAAGCCTAACTGCTTCTGAGTCAGAGTAAACAGAGCGGTGAGGAGGAACAGGCGGGGCGAGGGAGGGCAGGAGGAGGGGGGATGAGACGGCTCGTACACAACCAAAGTCTGTGTTCTAAATAAAGGAAATCCATCTCATTTTGTTCCTCTTGTGAGGTACTCCTGCTTGCAATTTAAGCAAACAGAAGAAGAGAAAGTATCTTCATGAGAACTGGCCACAGAGACACAAAAAAGAAGAAAAAGGCAAATGAATTCTAATAAACTCTCCTCTTGTGAGGTCTTCTATTTTTATCTAATAAGACATCGCTCAGTTTGGCCACACTAAGCATTTGAAGACTAAAACCCCAAAAGGGGTGCTGGGTAGGGGCACTTACACAGCACTCAAGCACCAAATGTTTCTTGTAATGCCAGAAAGAATAAAAGCCTTTGCCCAAGGAATGTCTACTACTGAGTCTTCAGCTAAAAGCAGCTATGAAACCATGGCGACAGAACACTGTCACCTTCAGGTGGATGTAGGAATGGATGTCAGGGAGGAAGCTGTTGGTGTTCTCCAAGGCCCAGACAAGCCACAGGGGGATTAGGCCTTTGTGCTGATGAAGCAGCCCAGGCGGTCACAGGTTCGACCACAGATGGCAGACGCCTACTATGAGCCGATGTGTGAATGAATGCAGCGGTGAGTCAGAGCGAAATTAAGATGCCGTCACCTGCATCTGCCTGCAAGCACACACACATCCTCGCACACACTCATTATCCTTCACCGGCTCCCCTCGACGGTCCTCTATGTAGGGCAAGAGGGCACGGGAACAAAAGTATTAAGTGGAAGTGAGCCCTTTAATTACAGGCCTGTGTTTGGAGACTTTTCAATAAAGCCGAGAACAATAGAAGCCTTCAGTAATGGTCAGCCTGCTGAGTTAACACACACACGACCTCGAGCTATGACAGAACACACACACACCCCGTGTCATGGAACAAGGAGATCAGGATGTCACAGAAATTAGAGATGACCCAGGGAATGGGCTGGTGACCAGGATCAGACCAATCACTCGTTGGGTCCGTTTCCAACGAGGGATTCCAGAGCAGCTATGCGCTACCAGGCTGCAGAAACATTTCCCTTTTATTGTTAGTGAGGTGGGTTTTTTTCATTTACAATATTAGTAAGGGTGTTTACAAATGAAGGCAGAGAAAACACGGAAATGAAGGAAGTTATTTCTCGGACAGATTGAAACTTTGGCCGTAGGATATCAGAAGAACATGTAGTTCCGACACTGTTGTGGAGTCAAAGATGATATTGATTATGATTGTGGTTTTCCTGACATAATCCCATCCCTGATTTTGAAGTTCAGCATCTCTCTGCTCTCAATATCCACTGAGAGCAGTGAATGTCTGTCCAACACACCAAATACTTTAGTTGCATGCAGAACCTCGTCTCTAAAACAAACGATGCAGTAATTACCTATTCTCTATGTGGACTGAACGTAAGTTACTTACTGTAATCATTACCATTACATATAAAGCTTAAGTGTGTTAAATATCAACACGGAGGTACAATTGCCGACATGATTTACGCACCTTAGAACGATAACTGCATAAAAATGGACTATCAAAAGGAAATTAGCTTATTTTACATCTTTGCTCTTTTTATGTGTTCCTGTAAATCGCTAAAGACCGAAGGCACCTTTCTGAGAGCGGAGCCATTAAAATTAAAATCCTAACAGCAATATCCATAATACGGTGTAGTTAGCGGCTTCGGGGATAATAAAGAAGTGATAATAAACGAGTCTATTGGCTCTCTCATGGTCCCCGAGTGTGAAGATGGGTGTTATTAGGTGGCTCCATTTAGGAGAATATGTGACGGAGGGGACCCATATGGGGGAAAAAAATAAAAAGAAACTTGGAAGGGATTGTGACAATGTGTCCGTTTGAAATGTGACAGCTAGCTTTGCGGTTCTTCTTGACATATTTAGGGATAACTGTAGATGCATGGAAAATAGACTTGCAGCTCTGTGGCTTTGACAAAAAAATATATAATAAAATAAAGAGAGTGAGCAAGAAGTTGGGCGAAAAAAAAAATCCTCTATCTCACTTATCCCCTCACTGTCAGAACTTCAAACAGATGCATGATACGACAGTAACATGCATCAGTTTTAAAGCAAAGCATTTGGCAAGGTGATACTCTGAGGAGAAAGAAAGGAAGCTTTTTCAAATTTCTGGTGGGATGACTGTGTCAACTGGAAAATCAACCAACGGTTAGGGTACCGCGTCGCCGAGCATTGCAAAGCAGTTCTTGGAAACTGAAACCATCTAAGCTCTCGACATAGTCTGATGAACACCAAAGTGTTCCTAAAAACAACTTTAATGAATCCCGAAGACCAGTAAATTATGGCAAAGCTCAACTTGAAACATACTGCGAGATCTTGTAAAAATTAATGATAGGGGAGAAAAAAATAGACTGAAGTGCAAACGAGAAGGCAGCAACTTTAATGTGCAAAGGCAGCTGGTAGTAAATGGGGCCTGCCAATTGGCTGGGGTTCACAGAATGCAAATCTCATAGCAGGGCGTGGCTGCGCTGCTAAAAACAGAACCCTCCCACCCCCAACAACCAAACAGATTATAACAACAACAACACTTTCATTTTTAAGAGCAGCTAAAAGGGTATCAGGGTTTGTTTTTGAGATGCCGTCACAGTTTTTTTTTTCTTACCATGTTTACTGGCAATGTTTCACGTTGGTCTAAATGTGGAAAAAGCAGGCATATTTTTGTGGAACATAAGTGTGTGTGTTGCTTGTGATGTGTATAGTCCATGTTTATCAGGATGAAGGGTGAGAAGTTCACGCTGTTCTACTGTGTCAACACTATGGCAAAGTAATCCTATAGCATTTTTTGATTCGCCATACCTGTTCACTGTTGTGCTGTACATTGTAAATAAGTGTCTTCATCCCAGCCAGCATACCTAGGTGGGCCCCATATGGGGAAAAGGAGGGCAGACAATATGGGTCCCATATGGGTTTGCCCATGTAGGAGCACCGCCTACATGGGCATTTTGCCATAGCCCTAGTGGGCTATGGCAAAATTATAACCATCTTGACTGATGTATGCCAGCATATTTTTCTATATCATCATCTGTGTTTCCTTAACAAATGGGCACAAAACCTATTCAATATTCTGCTAACGTCCAAAAACAAAAAACACAGTTTCGCAATTGCGTTGTCTTTGTTAAATAAAAAATGAAATTAAAATCAGACATCAATAAGCTCGTTCACGCAATAAGTCGTTAAAAATCTTACACATAAACAGTTACGTGAGATAAATATTCATATTTAAGCCACAGCCTCTTATTCAGGCGATAGAGGGACAAATTCCCTGAACCTGGGAGCCACTATGTATGTGCGTGGCTTTTAGTTAAATTGAAGTTACGGTTTTACAGCAGAGCCACACTTTTGAATGACAAACTCAACTTTGCAAGGCTGTGAGCGCTCCGGTGGAGCCAGCTGCGTGTCGAGGCTAGTGCCTACATTAAACGCCTTGCTGCTGTACACAACAAGTAGGCTTAACGTGAAAAAAGTGTTTCAACTGAAAATTTGAAAAGCAGAGCAGTTGCAATTCTAATCACCTCATGCTGCCGCAAAAATAAGAAAAACATTAGTTTTTCTTTTTTTCAAAACTGCCGTGTTTCCTTTCACTGGATTTATTTTCGTAATTCCAGTTTTATGGTTAATGAAAATGCAGCTAGTAAAACACTCGGCAAATTCTCAACTTGGCATAAGTTTTGGTTCTGAGAATAGAAAATAACCACAGAAAACATTCTTAATGACAATACTTATGATCACAGATAAGAAACCAGCTGGATTAAAAAAAGCATTAAGTTTGTCATCTTAACATAAATGAAAAAGTATCAAAATTTAGAGTAAAAAGGAAATCCCATTTCAAAAATTTTAAGTCAATTTGATGCACTTCCTTGGCCAACGCATGTTTTAAATGCTCATGATGTTTAGCCCAGCCAGAATTAGCTTCATGAGAGCCAGCAGGGGTTTTCTGATACATTTGCTATGGTTACCTTAATATTTCTCCTGGCTGTTTATGGAAACCAGGTGACTCCACTGTGACAGCAGGTTTACACAAGAATGAGTTCATATTGGCTCAGAGCTGTTAGAACATATCCCTGTGGGTGTGATTTTCCAAACTTCTGCAGTATAAATTGGTTATTGCTCCACTAGGTCCAATACTCTGCGCCTCTCAAGGTATTCTACTCTCGACAGCTTCGCAGAAGCTCGCTAATGGTTTGAGAAGGTTATTCCTCCATTAGATTCATTTCCTGAAATAAATAGGAAGTGTAGGCCTTCACTCTTCTGGCAAAACTGTCATCTGACAATTAAATTAACTTACATCCAAGGACATGCAGAGTGATGTCAAAGACATTAAGTTTATATCAGTTTCACCAAGCTAACTAGCTACTTTGCGTGTTTGCAGCTTTAATGTCAGCCTGTTCTGCATTATAATGTATAAAAATAATAACGTGGATCATGGCATGATGGTGGTTTTCTTTTCTTAATCTGTGCATCCATGTACTAGGACAAGATGATACGGTTGAATCGTATCACGATATAAGGACTACATATCAACCGATAACAATAATTGATTAATTTCTTTTTGTTTTAAATGTGTTTCAGTCTCGTTTTATCCAGTTTGCTTTCAAGTTGTTCCCATTTTTTACCTTCACGCCAAGGTTTTTTTTAAAATTTTCAAGCAATTAAAAAAAATTGCTTTAAGATGGTAAAACTTGAAACTGCTACTGCTCCGTTTACTCAACATGTTGTTGCTGGGTAACCAAAGACTTCCGGAAGCTTTAAATGTAGAAGTGTGCTCATTTCTAAGCTGCTGTGATATGTCTTATAGTTAAATTTTAATTACACTTGTAACAGAAGACAGACAGTGACTAAGCATTTGTTTATTACAAAAGTGATATTACAAAATGTTAACATTGCGGCTCTCATTTGCCCCGAAGGCGTTTCAACAGACTCCACACCCAAACAATTAGATCCACACGATCACACTCAGATTACATCCAGATGTTTGCTCTCCAAAGATGAACTACCTGATTCCAGCCTTATTTCAGCCCATTGATCACATCTTACACAGTCTGAGATAGACGGCCGATGCTGTGGAAAAAAGGAGCCACGCCATTCCAGCCCCATCTCATCCATTTTGCTGCAGATCAATGGGACGGTTACTGAAATGGCCCTCGGAGCAGATAACTGCATCAGACACACACCGACTCTTCTTTTGCTTAACCGAGCTCGTCCACATCCTCCCAGGTCTGTCCTCTCTCACCCCGGTTGAGACGGGACTACGACCTGAAAGAGTCGGTGCCTAAAAAAAACAAAAAAAATTGAAAAAATACTAATGGTGCCTGGAGAAGGTTTTGGCCTGTGTCCTTTGTAGTGCCACTCTGATTAACAGGTTGCACCAAAAACAAAGTCCCTTTATGATAAAGCAATGAATCTTTTAGAACACTGCCAAGATCCCTTTTAATGAAATTAAGGCTCGTTCCGTAAAAGAAAGCGTATGAAAAAGAGAACATTTGAGGGCTTGTAGTTTGGACACAAAGGTGTAGCATGACTTCAGCCCTGAAGTGGATTAACGGCGTGTCGTTAAAGTAACGGCGAAGGTGATGGCCTCATCTTTTGAACCGCAACAAGCCCCTGGTTGCTAGCGCCAATATACTCTAAGGTGGTTGCGGATTAAAAGACGCCTAAACATTTTCTATGTACTGATCTCACTGCTTAAAATCCTTTTAATGAGATTCAAAAATAAAACTGTGTGCACCTTTGTTTACCTGCGTTTTCTTTGCTCTCAGCAATATGCCTTGAGTTGCCACGGACATGGCTGGTGTAGAAACGTAAGCATCCCCACCACCATCCAGTTAAATTCACGCTGCACATTTTGGTCAGTGAGTTACAACCAAATTGCAATGAGGGATCTGGGATGTTGATGGCAAAAAGTGATGATGAAAAAAAAAAAAGAAACAATGAGGAGCAGAGGAAGACATGGAGAAAAATACATGAAATGGATAAAAAGGCAAAAGTACAGGGAGAGAGAAAAAGGAGCTTTAATTTGAGAGGGTAGAGGTGGAAATGACAAAAGAGGGGGTGGGGGTGAATTTCAGGTGAGTGGGTGCAGCTGAGGAAGGCAGCAGGTGGAGGCAAATGAGGAAATGATAAATACATAGGAAGGGGAGAAAGCTGGCAGGCAGGTGGAAGAGGAGAGATAGATAAAGTAGACAATGAAAAATGGGAAAGCCAATAAAAACAGCTGACAAACAACCACTAATCTAAAGATACAATCCTAAAGCACAAACAAAGAGAAAAAAAAACAGTCAGTTGGTGAAATGAATGGAAATAAGCAAAGAAGAAAATATCAAACATGTTTCTGAATTGCTCCGATTGTTGACTGTGTGTTCTGTGACTATGTTTTATGATGTAAAGCATCTTGGAAGGCATTGTTGCTGAAATGTACTTGACAAGATTGTTGACTTTAAGTAGTTTTTATGACTTCTTATTGTGTTTTTAGGATGTTAAGCACTTTGATCGGCCTTGTTACAAATAAACTCGATTGATTGAATAAACAAAAACATGAAACGTCTAAAGATCTGCACATCATAACAATCTTGCTAAAAAAAAATTAAATACTGTGATAAAGTAAGACCTTTGTATCTTTATTCACTTTGACACACCAACAAACTGGATATGTGTTACAAAATTGTAAAGAAATACAAAGTAGAGGGCTTTGTGCAACACAGGACTTCAATAAACCTTTTTTGTTGCTGCTGTTGTTCTTTTGTAAATTCATACACATTCTCACATCGATGTGAATTCTCCCACCCCGGCATTCTGTTCAGCGCAGACTGCCCAATGGAAACCCGTCAAAGGGAGGGAATGAAATAAAGCCGTCAGAGAACCGAGATTAAGAGCACCGCTACATATTAAAAAAAAAATTTAAATAAAAAATCTCATTCATGCAGCTTAAGCTGGGTAGCTACAGGGACTTTGGTGCTATGGTAACCTAAAGGTTTGAATGGAGAGCAGCAAGAAGAGAGACTTTTTAACCTCTCAGTGTTCACATGATCCCATTAAGCCTCTGCAAGCTAATGCAACAAAGGCGGCGAGTCAGGAGACGGACGTTCTATCACATGCGATTCAGCGCTTCGGTTCAGGCAAAACCAAAACATTTACCCTGAATCAGAAACACAGTTTAAACACAGTTTACTCCATGTAATGGCTTACATTTCGCTCTTATGCTTGTGTGTTGGTGTAGTTGTGTCTGTTTGCTGCAGATATTCTCTTTAGCCAGTTCAAACACAAAAATCTCTTCTAGTTTCTTAGTAGTTTCATCCTTTTTTCCCCCCCAAGTGTACTAAGTATCTTTTCAGCAAGTGTCATTGGTTTAAGCCAATGATTATTGAATATTGATTATTGGTAGATTATTTCAATTGTAACAAGATACTTTTCCCAAATTATGTGAAAAAAAATCAACCTTTGGAACTAATATTCTGTTATCATTGACTACATCTTGTTTACCAGATACTCATAAGTTAGTTTTGCAGTTTTGCCGTAAGTCAAATGGTAAAAAAGGTAGTTTTGGCAAACTAACTTTGACAAATGATGCAAATATCTTGTACCATCTTGATTGGTGCAAGATATTTGCACTAGAAACTTGACAAGATTTTGTGTTTTTGCACTGCATCCACCTACATCTGTTGCCATTTCTTCTCACAAACAAGCAACTTTCTTCCTGTACACCCTTCAGATGACCCTCTTCTTTATCAGTCTTCACATTTGCCTCTACCAACCATCCGGCCAACAACCTGTGTGGCAATTCAGAAGGCCACCGTGGGCGGTGCTGCTCCGGCGAGGGAGCTGTCCCGTTGCCATGCCGATTAAGTCCGGGGCCAAGGCCCTCTCTCTATTGTCCGCTGTCGTATGGAAGCCGGCGCCAACACTCACATCGGCCTGTCCTCGTGCTGCTCCCTGACCTTTCCAGGCACCCAGCTGGCACTAAATGCAGAAATAATTATTATCCAAATGACTCAGGCCAGCGCTGTTCCCTCTTTGTGCACCGAGGGGGAATTAAGAGACGAGGAGGAAGAGGAAGGGGAAGCGGTGGGGGTGAGGGGCCTCTCAAGTGCTGGGGGAGATGGCAGACAAAGAGGAGCACTCAAAGATTGGTCTCCAGCTGCCTTCAGCACTGTATATTATCTTGTCTGTTTCCTTTCAACATATCAATCCCCTTGATGAGTCAATATTGTCCTACTGACAAGAACATGGGCAGCAATCCTTTTTGTGGGCTCAACTGTTTATCAAAGTGCCGCAAGACTAAAAGGTATAAAATGACATATTTACTCATGGATGTCGGATTGGCGTTTTGGTCATTGGTGAAATAATTTAATTGGTAAAAACATAAAATAACTTCTTGATTGGTGTATTAGAGAAGAGACCAGAAGGCACGTAGTCATTCTTCACAAGTCACCATTTTGAACTGAACCTGATTAGTGAAATGGTGATATGATGCTGCTTAATAATGTGGGTTGTGTTAATTACTCTGGTTCACACTAGAGGTCAAATGGTGTTTTCTTACGATTTCATTAGGCTTTTGCAAATACCTGTGAGCTGGTGGAAGCTGTGCTAAACATTCATCAGCTTTGACCAAATAAATGTAGGGAAAGGCAGGCGAGAAAGATATACTTACTGCGACTTTAAGGGTGAACAGCAGCCGTTTTTCCACTACAAACAGGCGCAAAATTTTGTAACGACATCGTCTTGTTGATCACGTGAATCGTGGGATGCGAGAAAAGCATTTCTGTTGCAGTTTCGCAAAATACCCTAAATTTGAAACCACCAGCGCCAACACTTTTCATTGAAAAATGTGAGCTGTGTCAAAACTGCAAATGAAGAAAAGTTATTTTTGTAATTCCAATTTGTCCAATTTTATGGTCAATGGAAACTCAGTTAAAGGTGGAAGTTGTGGATTGTTTCTCATGTAATTTTGGAAATTTAATGTGGGCTGCAATGGTGACACAGTGATATGTACTGCATATTCATTTTATTGTCCAAATTGTCAATAAAAGTGGCATCAGGTACTTATAAGGTTCCTATTTGGTTTTTCCAGTCCAATCATTTTGATCATTTAATCAGAATTGATCAGAATTGATCTAAAAATAAATAAATTTTAACTAAAATATTAATTGTCTTAACTTTTTTTTTTTCAACCCATTGATTGGTAGCCTCAATGTTGGTCAATGGCTGGGTCAGCTTCAAAACTTGTACTTGGATTGGACTATTTTTGACTCAGATCTAGTTTAGCAAAATGTACTTTCTGCCTTCAGACACCTCTTGTGTTCTGCAGACAGATGCGTAACTCCCCCCACCCTTCACTGACATTGCATTAAAGGACAGAAGAGTACATGTCCAGGAGCAAATCCTCCACAGTGGAGAAAATGTGGCAACAGCAACAGTAGAAAAGGTCTGGCCCTAATTGTCTGCACATTATGAAGAGCATCTCTGTTTTTTCACCCGTGAAAATGACTTGTGATAAAACAAAGTTTACTATAAACGATAAATCGTGACCTCAGAAAGCTTTACGGCCTTTTAAAACAGATAAAAGGAGATACTCAAAACTGGGAATATAAAAATCTATTGAAAAAAAAATCAGAAAACAGATGAAAACCTTGTGCAGAGCGAAAGGTCGGGGTCAGGAAGCAGTTCTGAATACACTAGACTAAACTCAAAACAGATCTATATTGAGCCACCCTACAAGCCCAGTAAAAACAGAAAACCTAAGATTAGAATTTATGATGGATTTTCAGGTCAATTAAAGTTTATTTTCTGAATCTGCACTCATCCTTTGTCTTAACCTGGGTGATCTGGGTTTTTACCTCATCATCATCTCAGTGAATTCAAACAAAGCTAGAAGATGCAGTACACAGGATGTGTTTGAATATTCAGTCTTATATATTCAATATATTAGGATTCAGATGTGTTGTCAGATTAAAAGTAACTTTTGAAAATAACAACCTCTAAGCAGATATTAAACATACTTTTGATTAAGCCCACATTTCTGTATTTTAATAACTTTTTTTGATGGTTTGGTGTAATGGTCTACTTTTTATTGTCATGTTTTCAGTAGTTGCAAAAGGAAAAATCGCCACATTTAACAGAAATAAAAGTTTTAAAACATCAATTTGTGTGTAATTAACTCACTTAGTGAAAACGTTTGTGAAATAAATGGACAAATTTATTATATACTCATTTTTGAAAACAGCTCCGCCTCATTCTAGCGCAAAAATCTAAATACAGCAAATTTATTTTCATAATTCCAACTTGCAGAATTTTAAAGCCTATGGACGTGCAGCTATTGCTGACCTGCGAGAACAACGGCCCTGCTACCGCTGCCTGTACACTCGCAGGTAAGAGATGTCTGCATTTATATTTAGGGTTATTTCCACGGTGCATACCGGCATGTGTGGGTCTGCTATAATCTAAATACATAATTTTCATATTCAACCTTTGCATTCTTTATGTTTCTGCTGAAACAGGTGCAGCTTTTTGGAAAAGCTCCACCGAGATCCACAGCCCTTTGCTACAACCTGAACTCCATAAATAAACACAGATCAAAGGGAAGTCCTGAAAGTGCTGCAGAGACACACCGCTTTAATAAAGTTCACACCAGCCTCTTAAAAACCTGAAACTTTCACCTCTCCACCTCCATTTAATCAGTTCCTGATGCAAAGCTCCGGCCCGGTGCGTCAGGATCCGAAGCGGGAATGCTCCACAGATGTCGGAGCCGTCCTGGTGCAGGAACGCCTGTCGGACACGGGGAGCAGAGGATGGAGAGGGACGCAACAGAACTTCAAAGCTCAGGCGTGAAGAGGAGAAAAACTCTGTTGATTTTGTTCCTTTCACCGCAAATACGCTCGCGGAATGCGGAAGAGGCTCGGTGAGAGAAAGATGTCTTTGAACGGAAACGTATGTCCTTTTGTGAAATCAGGGATGGTTGCTGCACCGACAGAAGTGGAAGGAAGTGGGAAAGATGAAGCCATTATTGCGAGTAAGTACAAAAATCATGTGTGCAGAGCGCTATGAGACAATCCCTGCTAGAGGTTGAAAGAGGAAGTAGTGTGCCATTTCCACAGTAATCGCAAATTCAACTCTCTATTGTAGTTGGAACCAAGCGTCTGCAGTGCTGCCCAACAGAGACGTTGCATGTTATTCATCAGAATTCTGCAGCACATCTACATGTTAAGGTTATCAAAGTCAAGCTAGCATAACTGACCCACTTCGTCTCCCTCGATATATATATTTATTTTCTACTAAAACTAAGATTTAGTGGGTTATGTTGACAACTTGATAGCTAAAACCAATGATGAGGAGATTCTTGCAGGACCTTGCGTGCGCAATGTCACATTTCAACGTGTCTATTGTGCGCCGGCTTTATGATTGAAGCCGTCACGTGATAACAGCAACACAAATGGGAACGATGCACAACAATAAGGCTGTCCGCTCCATCTCATCGTGTCTATGGTAAAATGCTCAGGCGATAAGGGATGCTGCAGATTCCTCCCCGCAGATTTGTATCTTTACAGAATGTCACAAGAGCTTTTGATGCTCAAATCACTCATGAAAGTTTCATTTCTCTGCTTTGTTTTGCTCCAGGGCCAAAGGACCAATGAATAAAAGGGGAGAAAAAGCAGGTCTTATCAGTAGCAGGAGATGCAGTCTAGCTCCGTCTTCCCAGGATTGTAGCAATATCTCGGCTCATAGGTACGTAATAAAATAAATGTCACGTTTGCAGAGGTATTTAGGAAGGCTTACTGCAGCTGAATACAAAAGAAACGTGATGTTTTTTATTGACTCTGACCAGCCAGAGATTGTTGGTACAGAAAAAGGCAAGTCCACATCAGCTTTTCCTTTACAACCCCGGGGTGGGGGTGGGGGGGGGGGTTTCTTTCTTACGGAAAGTGGAGCAATTTGCTGTCTTTCATATTGTGAAAAATCACCTTCTGACTTGTAATATGAAAGGAATGATCCAGAAAACACACACATACACACAGCTTGGGGGAGTAATGAAAGCAATGGAGAGTGGATTTGAGGAGATTAACCTAGCAGCACTTATATTTAAATGCCTCTATCTGGCCTTGCTTCGCCCAATCACATAGAAAATGTTAAGAAGCAAAGAAGGGAACAGTGGAGTTGATTAGATTGAGGGGGGGAATTAGGTCTAAGCCGAGGCGCCTTCAGTTATTTAAATCTGCCCCCTTTGTCAAGGTACACAGCCAAAGCACCGCGGAAACTTATTCCAAGGCAGCGAATAAAACGTCTGAAATTAAAAGGAGCAGATAAGTGAAAAACCTCCCTGCTGCTCAGCCATGTTCATTAGCTCAGCCCTGTTCAGGTAATGGCTGAAAATAAGGAGCGATGAATTGGATTGTCTTGTGTTGGCAGGCGAAGAGCTGAAACAGATGCAGCCCACTTTTAATTAAGGCCAACTCTGAAAGGGGTCACTCAGTAATGAAGAAGAGGCAAGGTCGGGAGGACTGGGGAGAACTGTGGCTCAACGTCGGCCCTGAGGGGAGGAAAGATAGAAACACAGCAGCACGCATTGGAAAAGCACTCACTGCAAGGTGACTTTAGAAGGCAGCTGGATCCAATGCTTTTCAGATTGTTGTATGTAGAAGGTTTTAAAACCACGTATTATTTAGTGAAATGAAACCTAGGGTGTTTCCACACCCGATAGTCCGGTAGACTCAGTTGGATCGGGGACCAAAGTTGCAGCGATTGCTACGTTTTCAGCTGGTGCACGCTTCTTTTTCACATTGCACTTTGTCCAAATGATCCAAAACCTTTGAAGAAACTATTTACATGTGAACCTCTGAAAAGGACGCTGTAAACAAAACTATAGCTACGCTAGATTTAAGGGATGGAAAGGTTTCCTTTGTGTCTTTGGCAAAAGACCACAAGCTGTTTATGTGCGAGACTCACATTTGTTTTGGTTCTATTTATCCAGATTGCCGTTGACCTGCTTTTGGATCGGTCTTTGGTCCACTTGTCGTTCACATATGTATTCACCATAGTTCATCCGAACCCAACTGAGACCCAGATTTTTAGGCAGTGTGCTTCTTTGGTCTTCATCGGAGTTCAATCGTGCATTCACAGCTCCCCAAACGAACCGGACTTTCTAGTAAACAAATTAAAGTTCGATTAAAGCGGACTAACCAGGGCGGACGTGAATGCACCCCAAATCTAAATCCCTCTGAAACTACAATCCCTAAAGCGCAACAAGATGGCGGCTGTCTGATGACGTGGGGGTAAAATTCCATTGCAGGAACGGGGAATAGTTAAGGATTTAGCTAATTACAATCTAATCTTGTTAAACAAGAACCCTTAAAGTACGATCAGAGATACAATAAAATGATTTAGATCAAAGGACATTCAAAGTCCAGGCATAAATCCAACTGATAATTTGATTCAAGACTTGGAAGTGGATGTTCAAAACTGTTGTCCTGGCAATCTGACATAGGTTGAGAAAAAAAAACTGGTGAGAGTTTCACTCTTTAGATATGCTTAGCTGCTAAAAGCTTGCTGCTGGAATTGTGGTTATACAAATTAGCATTTTTCCTCTCACCTCATAATTATGCGTTATGTTTACAGCTTTAACATTTGAGGCTCGTGGCATTTTAACCACATCTATAAGTGAATAAGTAAATCGCTGACACACACCGTCTTTAGATCACCAAAGAAAGTATAAAAATGGCCAACCTGCGTTCTCATAGCCACACTATCTCATCAGTAAGTCCACAATGATTCCAGATCGTGTATCTGTGGGTGTGAAGGGAAGCATGTGAGACAGAGAGAAGCGACTTGGAGTCTCAGCAGGGGGTGCGGACCCATCAAAGAGAATCCCAAAGACACTCATCCGGCTTCACTGATGAGCCACTGCGTTCATATTTGCTAACATCGCAAACGTGTGGATTTAAAGCGTGCGCCAGAGAGTGTGTGGTGCGCAGGAGCGTGGTGGATGTTCATTCTTAAATCCATAACAGGGAATTACTTCTGTGAGTGTCTGACCTCCATCTGTCAGGAGCTGCTGGCGCCATATTTGGTTTTTATTTCATCTGCCGAGAATCAAAGAGCGTAATCCTGCTGCAACAGGCGTCGGCGCAAACGCTCTCACCAGACGGAAATGTGTTAAAAAAAACAAAAAAAAGGGGGGGAAATGATTTTATATTTGGATGTGGACAGTTTCGTGGCTCTGTGATGGTCTGACCCAGGAAGAACATCCCTGTCCTGGCTCGACCTCCGCCAGCTGGCTGCTCCAGTTTCTGCTTATTAACACAACACACTGCCGCTCTTAGAGAGTCTTTGTATCTTTGACAAAGGCCCCAGTGGGCTGTGAGCAGACCGTACCCACTCTGTCTATAGAAGATGACAGTGGAGTTGCCATGTGGGCTTGGAGCGGCTCGGTTCTGCCTTAAAGCAATGCGTTCAGTTGAAACAGAGTTCATGCAAATCCTACAGAGAACTGAAGAAACTGGAAATCCTTTTTCCTCCTCAGAAAAGAAAAAGTCTGCAAGTTAAATGCAAATGATGTATCATAATGTCAACTTTACTTTATTGTACTATTATTTTGATTTTACATTTATTTTTTTTGCTGTTTAAAAATGCATGGTTTTGTTCTTGAATATTTAGGTATAAACATTTTGCTTTCTCATTTCCGTATCCTCCATGTTTTAATTACATGACTGAAACAAATTTTTATTTTTAAACCAGCTTCAGCATTTGAAGTATGACTGGTGTATCCCTCTGTTTTTAACATCTTGTTTAAATGGAAGTAAACATATTGTGATAGTCTAGACTCCGATTTGAGTTTTGCAGAAAAATAGGGAAATGTCCGCATTTTCCATTCCAATTGCAAAATAATAAAAATTGCTAATTTTACATGCGTCACTAATGCAGGAATTTATTTTCATTTTGGGCCATATCACAATCAGGGATGACCTCAAAATGCCAACGATAGCAAAATATATTGATGATATTGCCTATTAAATTGTTAAAATATCAATAAATTTGGTCTCCGCATGAGATGAGTACTTTATAATTTGGTAATATACAAATAATAACTTCTTTGATTTAGGACACAAAATAATATTTAAGAACACAACTGTTATCTAGAAGGTTCTCTTTATGTGTCTATATAGAAAAAAAGCTTTTGGTCCCTGGGCCTTGAGTTTGACACATGTGCACTAATATGTTACATCAACGGTTTCTCCATGAGTTTTGTAAATTATAGAACAAAACAGCGGCATAGAAGTGGTACAACCAAAAGCTGACCTTTTACAAAAAGTAAAATGAATTCATGGGAGAACATCATATGTAAGAAGTGGTGAGAATTAGGAGTGGAACCAGATCCCCACATTTTAAACTGCCATAATATCTCTCGTCAAAGTCTCAAACTGCAGCTACTATCAGAATGCGACTCCCACTGGTATAGCAAATCTAAGCTGCTATTTTGGGCCTTAGTTATGAAGGTGACAGCTTTACGTTCAACACCCCACATGGCGAAGACTGTTTTAGCACCAGTCAGTCTGTTGTGTGACAATACTCAGGAGCAAAAGCATCAAACAAGCCCCCAGCTCTTTTAGTACAAGGTTTATGTCTCAACTTGCTAACTCTTATCTGCTAGCAATGCTAAAGTTAGCATCCGCTTCACAGCTCCCTCGTTAAGCTAAAGGTTCTTTTAAACTGTTTTTGGCACAAGATTTATAGCTCTGCTGGCTATCTTTTAGCTGCTAGCAAGGCTAAAGTTAGCATCTGCTTCGAAGCTCTTTAGTTAAGATGAAAGGCAAGTTTAATGAAGCCGAACTGCAATATTGCAATATGTAAAGAGATTCTCCAAAATACAGTTTGAAATGTCAAAAACTATTGGTAAAATCTCAAAAAGCGAGCATTTGCATTGCTTTTTTTATTTATTTATTTTTGGCCTTTTGAACCAACCTGAAATTAGACAAAGCATGAGATCACCATATATGCTTAAGTCACCCTGAATTTGATTGTTCAAACCAGAATTAAAAAGAAGACACTTATTTTTGACAAAATTATTGCTCAAAACTCATATCTTTCAGCAATGGGGGGAGGCAGAATTCCAGAATAAAACTTGCATTTTGATCAACCATCATTAATCAGTGCTAAATGCATAAAAAAAAAATCTGGAATTTATTGTAAAATTGTTAGTATTAACAAAAGACGCTCCTCCTGGCTCTGATTGGTTGTTTTTGGCCGGGAGCATTATTGCACCGGGAGAAAGTGGAGGATTATCTGTCACAACATGGCAACAGTTTTAATAAATATGAATAAAACATATTTTTGTATTTATCCAGCAGCTTTAATGCAAACACACAAATAAATGCGTACGTAGACATGAAAATCCAATGGAAACAGCCCAAAACTACCTGCAGCTGCATCTTGAATCTAATAACTGAAAGCTGCTCGCTCGTCCCCGACTGCTGCGATTACCGTCACATGAAACCGGAGTGTTGGCTGCAGAACAGCCCCACCATCGACCCCCCGAGTGTAGGAGGGACTTGGTGGGGAATAAATCATGTGGCAAAATTATATTCTGATGTGTGCCTTGAGTGCATATTGATTCGTAATTATTTGTGCTAACAGTAGTGAGGGAGGGACAATGCCATCCATTACTCTGTGAAAATAGGTAGGAGTGAGGGTGAGAGAGAGAGAGAGAGAGAGAGAGACAGGGGGGCAATGGGGGGATCAATGTGAGAGGAATAAGGATTGTGGTGAAAGGCACGGTGGCCATTCCTCTGTCAAAGCTGATCATTAGCCCGGGCAGAAGAGAGAGCCCTCTTAGCCATGACCAAGGCTTGCCTTTACAAAGCTGATGGTAAATTACATTCCATTCACAGAGGGAGGACAGAAAAAAATAGATCTCACCGCTCACACAGCGGCACAGCCAGAGCCGTGTAATAACAGAGCCGGTGGACCGAGGGCAATCATCCATTGCTTTTTGCCCTTTTCTCCTTTGTACGTCTTTCGCTGTGCCACCGATAGCTTGTCACGAGCGGTGGGATTTTAAATCAAGGCAAAAGGTTCCTAATGATGCCAAAGTATGAATCGCGAGCATACGAATGATTTAACATCGACGCCGGCAGCGGAGCAGGGTTATAATGTCGTGGCAGGAAAACGGCAAAGACGCCCATCGACGGGCCGGCGCCGTGCGAAATCACCACGCATTTAGAACGAACGCTGGGCGCGCTTCTATTGTCGGCAGTTAAGAAACGTCTCCGGGACACCCACGCCATCACCCTTCGGAGGGCGAGGCAGCGCTGACCCGCCGCCGGTGAGGCTGTCACGGTAACGGCAGTGAGAAGTTGATGGCGCAATCACAGCGTAGCTATGTAGAGCAAGAAAGCATCACCTGGGCCTTGACGGGGACATTCATACATGAACCAACAGGCAACAACTGAGCTGCTCCCGCTTTCCAATAAATAACAAAAAAGCACTTCTAAGTGGGAAAAGAAAAAAAACAAACAAACTGTATAACTATGAAGAAAAACTACATTACCCTCAGCTGGGAAAAAAGAAGGAGGAAATTGTTAAACAGCGTTAAACAAAGCCTACAGGCGCAGAGACCGTAAACCTACTTAGCTACCTGCTATGTACACCCCCACCCACCCACACACACACACACAGCAACCCCAAGAAAAGAGAGCCAATCTCGTCCAGCCATTTTGATTTGATAGCTCAAATTGTAGCAATGATTCAAGAGCGGTCCTGTGGGTTTTGTGGAAGAGCCCAAAGCCTGTTATTGTACCACTGGGCACCAGAGGATAGGAAAGGATGCTATTGCAGTAAGAAGCAACAACAACAACAAAAAAAAGATCAAATCACAGGCTATGAAGCCACTCTGGACAGAGGTTGATGTTCCAGGCGTGTGGATGGAGTGTTTTGCTTTAAATGTACATTGTCATCTTCGTGTGAGAGCAACCAAGTTGAAACTTGTTTCAATGGGCTGGGGGGAAGAGAGGTGTGAATTCTGTGCAGTGAGGTAGAAACATTGTGAAAGCAACACGACAGAATATATAGCCGCACATGACGGATGACCTTGGTTTTGTTTTTGGGTTTTTTTCCGTTTTCTAGAAGTTATAGAAGTGAGATCAGTTCATCCACCTGCCAGTATGAATGTCTGGAAGACCAGATATACTGTATGGTATGTTTTGAGTGGTTCCAGTAGGAAACGCTGAAAGCAGGCAGGGGCCTAATGAGGTAAAAATGCACATTTTTCGTACAGCTACTAAAATAACAACACATATTATCACAGTCATAAATTTTTTTTTACCTATTTCTTTATTTCCTTTATTTTAATATATAAACTAACCAAAAACCCACTTTAAATCAAGTTTACAGTGAAAATAATTTTGCCATTCTGTTATGTAAAGTTACTACAAGAATAACAAGTGGATGTTAATGTTATTTAAAGGGCGCAGTTTTATGTAAAATCAACTTTTTTGACATTTACATAGCATAATAATGTTATCCCTTCATTAAATGTACCTGGAGTGTTACTTTGATTCTTTCATGCATATTTGAGAAATCCTTGAATCTCCCGTGGCAACCAATCAGCTGTGCAAAAATGTCTGGGTGGACCTAGCCCCGCCTTCGAGGACGAAACTCCTCCTTGGAGCTGTAGTAGTTTCCAGGTTTCCGAGCTTCACAGAGCAGACCTCCTCCACAATCCCTCCATTCAGTTCCTTCAGACTAGCCAGCAACAATCAGCAAACATCGGGTGGAAATGCACATCTGCTGAGCTCATTATAGGAGCCACTTCTCAGTGAAACGCTGGTAAAAACCTTGTTAAAGGGTTAAAAGAGGAGTCATGTTGCGATGACTTCCTGACAATAGAGGCCCAATTTCAAGGCACTAAATTACAAAGTCAATTTTCTTTCCAGTCATATTTGACATAAGTAGCATTTTTATAAGAACTCAGCGCCGCTGCATGTTGAAATCCATCATTTAAGTCAACAAAGAGGTATAACTATACCCCGACACTCTGTATTTTCAGCTAAGACTCAAAGCAGAAATGAACCGGTGCAGGTTGGTAGCAGAGAGTGCTTGCAAGCAAGTGTGCAGACATTACTGCCCAAAGTGTCAGGAAAAACCTGCCTTTGCTGCTCTCTAATCTCAGAAAAGGGAATCAACTTTCCACCGTTTATTTTGATGCTTTTGTGAAAAAAAAAGTTATTTGTATTTATTTCATATTTAAAATGTAACTTTGCTTTGTTACACACACACATATCTAACATATGAGTTTTCAATCCACTGTGAAAATAAAAAGATGGTCTGATGAGTGCCAGAAGGAAGGAAGGAGAAAGCTCCAGCTGAGCAAAGGCCAACCCCCCTGCTGCTGCACTCCAAGCCATAAGCTACATGGGCTGGCACTGACGAGGAGGTAACCTCCCAGTGGGTTTAAGGTGTGTTGTGTTGTATGTTTCCTGCCATTATGCGCAGCACCCTGCCAAGAAGTGGCGGATTTGAGGAGCAAGACCCCTCCCTGTGCTCCTCCGAACGCCAGTTGGTTCGCCAGCGTACTTTGGAAGAGCATAAAAGCAGCAGTGGTGCAAAAGTACAAGTGATGTAAAAAACGTAAGCTGACAGAAGAGGTGGGAAAACATGGTAAATGTAATTTTAAAAAATGGCCATTTTTAATCCTACGAAAAAAATAAAAGGTGCAACAAACTTAAGGAGTTTATCAAGCAAGGTGCAATCTACCTCCTGGGTCACTTTGATGACGGCCACTTGAAACAAGGTACTGAGGAAGAAAATAGTTCCATCCTCAAGAAAATAGGAGGTCCTTACACCCAAATTGATTGTTACATTGTGTATAAGGAAAGGGGAATTCAAAACACACAAAAGACGATACAAACTACCATGGTGAACCAGTAAGTCTGGTGAATGTCGGAGACGTCTCTCACTGTTAAGCAAAGTCCACAAATTATTGCCATTGTTCCTGTCAGTCAGCCATGTTTGTTTTCTCTGACCTCACGTTTGGGCAGTTTGGACCTATTTTTGAGCATACCAACAATTAATAATTCCATAGCAATGATCCTTGAATGTAATAAAAAAAAGAGGTGATGATGTCAGAGCCAGAGACACCCATCATCCCAATATACATTCACTAAGCAAAAATATTGAGAAATATTCCATAGATGTGACAGATCTTCAACAAAATGCACTTTCATTTTGCGCCTTTCTTACCCGTGAAGTGCATATTTTAGTAAAACAAGGAGAGAAGAAACAAAGTATGAGGGAAAAAAAAGGAGGCCTGTTCAGCTTCTCGTTTACCCGCCATCTTTGACGCGTCTGCCGCAGCCTCTCCTCACACTTCGTTTCCCCTCAAGTCACTAAAAAGCGCTCCAGTTCTCCTAAATCTCTCTAATCCCTGAGTGTTTGCAAAAAAAAAAAAAAACGGGGGAAAGTGTCTGTCTTTTAAAGCCACACTTTGAATGACGCGTGAGTAAACAAACAGACTTCTGGCTTTTCTCCAGGATGACATGTGAAGCCATAATTTCTCCAGACAAGCCGGGCTGCAGATCGGCGTTTATCCAAGCGGGCCATGGGAACGCGCTGCAGGAGAAGTGACACATGTTAAAACTCAGCATACCGGAGGAGGCGGGCGTGGAGGGAAGACGAGTCAAAGGTCACCCAGCGTGAGAGCTAGCATGGTGGGAATTTAAAAAAAAAAAAAAAAGAGAAAATTGCTTTCATTAAGTCATTATATGAAAAGGTTGGCGTGTGACTTTTGACTTTTTCGGGGAAGTGAGAAAACGACTCAGCGGCTTGGAAATCTCCATCCGTGCGTTAGCTTGTCGTAGCACAGCAAGCTAAATAAAATGTTTTACTTTATTTGCTTTCTGCCTTCGGACTTCCTGCTCCAAACGTAAGGAGCACCAGTCAGTACAGTTGCAGTCGAGGCGACGCTGGAAGCAAATTAAACGTTTTCTCATCCACTCCACAGTGCAGTCCATAAAACCACACCAAAACCACAGAGCATGCACTCCTCTGTGAAGATATAGACATGATTCCAGAGCAAAACACAATATAAAACTTGGCTAACCTCTCCGTCACAAGCAAATTAATTCCCCCACAAATGCACGGCCCCTCTAACGCAAATCTATTTCCATTACAGATGGGAAAATTAATAATCTTTGACTCGCAGTCAACACAAATGAAAGATGCTATCTCGTGTTGCCAGGACTTTTATGCTTATTAGGAATAAAAAAAAACCCCAACATAAATAAAAAAAAAACCGCAAGGGTGAATCGAAGATAAAACAGCACTTCCGCCAGAGTGCATGTTATAGCTTTGCATTTACAGAGGCTCTTATCAAAAGAACAATATTGCATAAAATGAAAAACCGCAACGTCTATGTGGCTATAAAGCATCAGCTCACTTTGAACTGTTGTGCAGTTTGTTCCATTACAAGCACAGACTTCAATTTATTTTACTGACATTTTATGTGGGAGACCAAAGTGGCACCGAACAGAAAGAAAGGGAGAAACAGAGACAGGAAGGAAGAAAAAAGAAAGATAAGAAAAGGAGAAAGAAAAAGAGAACAAGAAAGAAAAAAACGAAAGAGAATGAGATTGAGAAAGAATTCTTTTACTTTGGCAGGCACGAGAAAACTGACTAGGAGGGATAAAACGCAGAGCGATTCTGGAAGAAAGGGATGGCCGGGGTCAGCGGCCTAGTCAAAGACCAGATCAAAATTCTAATTTTTAGTCCAGGCTCGACTTCTAGCTGTTGTTCACTGTCCACCTGAGCTTTAATCAATCAGTCAGTAAATCAAGTTTATTTGTTTAGCTCATTTCCACGACAAGGCAGAAAAAAACGTTGAAATAAAAACAACATACAGTCACTGACTGCGAAACCAGTGACAAATATTACATTTCCTCGAGTACCATAGTCAGAAGCATCAACACATATCAATATGTTGGTCTAAGTTCAAAGCAACTCTTCTTTTACCGTCACATTAGAGCGAGCAGAAATGTCTCGGCTGATCTAATCGTTTCAAAGTAACTAGCAGCAAATAAAAAGAAGTTCTTTTAACTTCTGAATACAGATATACGTCACGGTTCAATTCCACCTCATGATGATTCGTTTCTTTGTGTCGCTCTATCAATGAAACACATTAAAGTTTGCGATTGCAAAGTGACAGAATGCAAGAAAGTTTAAGCGATCTGAAAATCTCATAACTGTTTTGCTTTTCATGCCATTTTTTTTTTCCCCCAAAGAAACCAAAGGTACTATTCCATCTTCCTGCTGCTTTTTGCTTCAAAAGCATGCTGCTGTACCGGCTCAGCAGTGGAGAAGGGCGTAAATAATGCTCTTTTGACCAGAACCTGGGGTGTGCATGTGCGTGTGTGTGTCTGTAGGCTCCTGCTGCACGCTGTTCCCCAGGGAGCCGCCGTAGCCGCACACACCTGTCGACTCTCATGATCGGCAGCGGGATGCAAGGAGGCGCGTGGTGACAAGTCCCACCCACATTTATTAGACCTCCCAGCGATCAGATCCATACGGCGCAGCAGGTCCGTGTCACTGCTGGTTACCCGAAACACACACACACACCCGCACGCACCGGCGGTCGCACAAACACACACAAAATGCCTCCAACTAAAATAATCCAGAAGATGGGGATCGCATAAATCGATGTTGATTCACAGGGAGACCACCTAGCAGTCAATATCGGCCAATTCGTGTCAACAGCCGTGTTATTGTGTTTGACTTTGGAAAGTTGGCCGTGTCTGACACGATCCTGACTTCTGCAGGATGAAAAAGAGACTCTAAAGTTGCATTCTTCTTAGCCAAGACAAATATTATTTGGGGCGACTTATGGAAGCAGTCATTACCCTGAAATCTTTCACAGACGGCCATGTTAAAGGGACAGGGTTATGAGTTTTCCAGGACATTTTATAGCACGATTAAGTACCTATGTTGCCTTCAGTTGTTATGGAAATGCTGTAAATATCTCAAATATGACTTTAAAGACTTCATAATTTAACACCTTAACATTGGGCCTTTGTTTCTTTAAGAAGCTCCTGCTCTTTCTAAAACTCTGCCTTCAGGAAGTCATCACAGCAGCAATCCCTCATGAACACTTTAACAACGTTTTTACCAGCATTGCACTGAAACGTAGCTCGTCTAATGAGCTAAGCAGATGCACAGTTCCAGCAGGTGTTTGCTAATTGATGCTGGCTAGTTTGAAGGAGCTAATTTGGAAATTTGCGGCTAAGGAATGATCTGTTAGGGCGAACTAAAATTTGTCTTGTTGACAAATTTTCCCTCTTCAGCAGCCAATCTCTAATTTCAACGCTTCAGTGGGTTACTTTTTTTATTTTTCTTTGGTAAATATTTTTTGCATATTTGTTAAAACGGTCACATTGTTATGACTGTATAATAACATCAGAAAGAAAAAAAATTTGTTTCTTCGTCTGCTCCCTGTGGTTAGATTGTCGCTCCCAGCCAGAAACAACCAATGTGAAGGCATGGAGAGGGTCTTATTGCAGTCAATCACTGTCGTGTATGCGCTCCTCACACCCTTCCCACACACAGCAGGTATTGTCATTCAGGTTTAAGATTGCCGATGAGTTTTAGCTTTGTTAAAAGTGGAAAAACAAGCTCACGTTATATTAAAACTGCCAATTTCTAGCTTTCACAGCAGCAGGAAGGGACTTTAAGCTTTTGAGTTAAGGCCACAGTTTTTTGCAGCTTTAATACCATCTTTCAACTCTAGATGATTGGATTGACTTTTTTCGACCAGTATCTTGAGACAATGTGTTCTGAATTGGCATTACATCAATAAGCTGAACCGGGGCCATTTGCTCACGAACGTCTGCTAACAAACTTTGGGAGGCCTTTGCAGAACATTTTTACTGAGAACGAATTAGAAACAGATGGACCGCACTGGTTGATCTGGATAAAGTGAGTGAGCTAAATACAAAAGTAGAAATTTGATCATTACATGCAATGTTAGCTGGATGGATAGAGACTGTAAAATGTAATATTAAGTGTTGAGAAATGACCAGATGCCAGTTAGTGGAAAAGAACACGAAGACAAAATCCGACCATTTGGTGAAAGAGACAGCTAAAATGAGCCAAAGTGAAAAGGTAGCAACAAATAGAATCTGTTTTGTCTGTACATGGCGTCTCTCTGCGTGTGTATGTGTGTGTTGCGGGGTGGTGTGTGCGCGTGTGTGTGTCCTGGCGCCAGGTCTGAGGCAGGACAGGGCTGGCAGCCATGCTAACCTCCTCTCTGACTCTCTGTCTGCTCTGATTAGATGGGGTTTCTTACTTTGGTTTGCCAGGAGCTCTGCCAGAGATAAAGACAGAGTAACAGATGTTCCCCTTATCTCCGGACCAAACCTCAAGCCCATCAACCCCTCAACACGCGCAAACCAACAGTCAGCAACCTAAATGTGCGCGCACGGCGGCTGCTGCTTCTGTAAAGTTTCAATGTGGAAGGAATTACGTCTTGCATGTAAACACGCCGCACGTTATTGTTTAAAACCAGAGATATTGCGCATGTGCACAGTGATACAGAGCAAAAGATGATTTTAATCGCTGCTTCTCTTAACAAAATGAGACCTGAAGATATAAGCATTAGTTATTAATAACCCAGAAAAACTATTGAAGAACTGAAAACTGTTTATGTTATTCTTTTATGTCGCTCTCTGTGTCGGCTATGCTACGCACAAACCCGTTGCCGTGGAAATTGACTGAAAGCAGCTCCACCAATGTATCAGAATTAAACACCAAAAAAACAAGCAAACATTTTGACAGAAAGAACAGGACATTCAGTCCATTACAGTTTTTTGTTTTCAAGTTTCACATTTGTTTTGTGATTAGTAATTAATAGGTGATTTTTTGAACGCAGCGTTGGTTGGTTAGCTAATTTAAGCACCTGCTCTATTGATGATCTGTCAGAAAACAGATGAGTTGGTTGCCCTTTTTTTTCTAAACCGAACAGAAACAAACAGAATTCCACAGCACATCTACATACTAACGTTGTCAAAGTCAAGCTAGCAGAACTAGCATACTTCCCTCTCCCTTGCTTTTTTTCCTGACCTTATTATCTAGTTGTCATAGTTTTGGCAATTAGAAGCAAAGCACTGCATCCATTTTTCTTTTCTATATATATTACCCACACATCTTTGATTTAACTCGTTATGCTGACAACTTGACAGCTAAAACCGAAGGTAGTGGATGTTGGCTAGCAGTTCTTTTGCTCTCCGGCAGGGAACTGGAGGACAGGATCTTGAGTGCATCAATTAAGAGGTAGTCTTACCTCTAATTGGAGCACAAACACTCACTCATATCCTCAGATGTGAACAAAACGAACGTTTCCGAAGCCGTTGTTGGCTTCTTTTGACGGAGGGAGAGAGAAAAAGTTTAGAGCCGCTCCGCCCCTTTACCTTCCTCCAGCCACATGCAGTCAGGCCTCAAGTGGAATGTTAAGGTGGCTTTGAAGCGTCTAGTGAGCCTGACACCACACACTTACAGTTTCTCACCATGATGATTATATTATCTTTAAGCTTCTCGCACACACAAAACGGGATGTTTGAGAGATGGGGCGACGCGAGGAGGGAAGAAAAAAAAAACGAACAAAGACGAGGGAAAGAAATAAAAGTTGCAAACAGGGAAAAGAGAAAGAGTAGAGGAGGCTCTAAATCAGGAGACGGAAAGATCACGGCCCGCCGACGAGAAGCAGAACTCCGGGGGCCCCCAGGGCTTGGGATCTATGTGTAGGCATAATGAGCAGAGCCAAACATATCCAGCCTCATTAATTTCAACTATCAAAGCCCCTTTCTCGGCGCGCCATGCCGCCTGCTTCTTCACCCGTCTGCAAAAAGCTCTCACTTGTCACCTAAGATCAAAACAACTGAGGAGAAGTGCCAGGCTAGAGGAACCGCGAGCCGGGGGAAAAAGAAAGAAAAGAAAAACACTTTGTACAAGCAACGGAGAGAATGCAGAGGGAGCGTCCCCGCTATCTGCCGCATACCCAACCGGGGTCGGGATTTATATCCTGCAGATATTCTTAAACACCTTGGCGGAGAACGCAGAGAGGGGGAGAAATGTTGAAACGCAAGAGGTTAATCATCAATATTTATGACCTATGTCTCCTCGGGATAGAAAGCAGACTCTGTTAAATAAAAAAAAAACAAGGATCCTAAACAGAAAATATAAATAAATAAAATTGTACCAGAAGAATAGTACCGTGAAGACCAAACATGGGAGATAATCCAAAAATAGAAGCAACCAGAGTGACTGTCTTTTATTGTTAATAAGAAAAAATTTGCTGCTTTTTTTTATAAAATGAGGAACCATTGCAGATCATTTTTTAAGTGTTTGCAATAGTATTTTTGAGAGGCGCACCAATCCATTTTTTTCACTACTAATACCGATATCTGAGGTTTAGTATCAGCCAATACCAATCTGATACTGGAAAACACTGCTCAGCTGACTTTAACTTTCTTTTTCCTTTTAACACATACATAAATGTGCTGAATTATACATTTATTTGATAATTCTGCACACTTAAATACGTCAATAGCTTTCCAAGCTAACTTAGCTTGGTCAAACGTAAAAACTACACAACTTTTGGCAAACGTGGCAAACATGTAAAAATAAACAGGTACAAAGCTTCTTCAAATTGTTTAGAAATTTTAATTGAATGTAAAATGACGTGACGTCACTCAGAGCACGAAGCATAGAATCAGATTGAACAGATCTGCCCTTACGGATCGGGTACATTGTCACCAATACCTGATATATAATTTGTTTCAGTATTAGTATGTTGGATTGGTGCGTCTCCAGTATTTTTTATTCCCCTTCTTACATTTCAGCATCAACAAGCTGCAGCTGGTTCTTTAAAGCAGTATTGTGTCAACAGCTAATTTGCTCTGCCGCTTCCTTGTGAGTTAGAGGTTTGCAAAAACAACCCAGCACACACCAACGGGCGCCTGGAGCTCGATTCCATGCTGGAAGCTGCTCTTCCCACAGCGGCAGGGACAAGGCGGCCGTTGTTAGCTTATCTCCATGGTGTCCTGAGGACTTCCACGACCACCGAAGCCTCCAGGCTCCCGCGTCCGACGGTCTCCGTTCAGATGCGGCCCCAACAAAGCCAGCTTTGACCGTAACAATATTGCACCCTCTGTTCTGATACAGTTGGAGGTTTCACATGTCAGGCGCGGTCAGATGTCTCATAGAGTCAGACACAGAGGCAGCTTTTGAGGCTCCGAGTTAAACAAACATATTAAAAGGAATTTTCTAAAAGACATGTGGTTTTTCACGATGCGGACATGTTTACCAAAAAGAAAGAAAAAACCCCAAACTAAAATGGCGTCGGTTTGGCATGCAGCAGCTACAGTGTCTTAACGTTTCCCATTTTGTCACTTTACAGTTTAATATTTCAAAGTTTCCCACAAATCTGCAGCTTGAGGTGAAATAATTTAGAAATTCCATCATAAATCAAGATTTAAAGGGACAGTGCGACATGTTTTGCAGGCATTTAGAGCCATTTTGCAGCACAATCAAGTAATTATGTAGCCGTCTGTTATAAAAATGCTCTATATGTGTATATAAAAAATGACTCAAAAGGAATTAGACTTTGTAACGCGACACCCGGAAATTGGGCCTCCGTCTCTTTAAGAAGCTCCTGCTCTTTTTGACACCTTCAGGAAGTCAAAGCGAACCAATGTGTTCGCTCAGCAAACACGCAGTTTTCCATCACTTGCTTTCGGCTCATTGCTGCTGCTGCTACTCCAGTGGAGGTTCGTGAAAATAGGCGACCACTCGGGTGAGGAAGCGTTTAGGCAACCAAAAATGTCTGACACTGGAAATTCAAGGATTCCAGTGTCAACAACCCAGATTTGTTTTTGATGAGGGAACAACATTATAATCTAATGTAAAGGCAGAAAAAAATAGATAACTCAGAGCTAAATAATAAAAAAGGTTGCCTAGGAAATATGTTCTAAAACGTATACATTTGGACAAAAAAAAACAGAATGAGGGACTTTTACAATTCAATTTCAGTCTTCTAAATAGAGAAGACCTTCGAATACTTCCAGCTTAACTGCAGCAAATGGGTAATCTACAAAGTTTGGATTGAGCACAATTACTCATACATTCTTTTCACACAGATATGAACGACTTTGTGTTTATCGATGGAGTACATCAAAGTTTCTGGTTGCAACAAAAGAAATCGGAAAAGTTTAAGGGGGGGCGAGAAAAAACTTTTACAAGAGTGGAATAAAACATCTGTTAACATGTGGAGCAAAGCAAAGGGGGCTGTGGGAAACTATCAGTGAGTCGTACATTCTTGATCTTATCAGCAGGACTTTGGATTGTGAAAAGCCGGCGCGGAAACTGTAGCAAATCTCTGCTTGTTTAAGTTTAAAAAAAAAAAAAACAAGAAGAAAAGAAAGAAAGAAAAACATTCATCCGACGTGTGGGTGAAAAGTGGAAAGGCTGTCAAGTGGCAGCCAACTTTGTGTCATGTCCTATCTCGCCCAGTGTGGCATTTTATCGCCGTATCACCTCCCCTCTCGCACAGAGAGGGGCAGGGGGGACGTATAATAAACAACACTCTTCTCGCTGCAATCTTACCGTCTCGGTTTACTGCGTCTTCCCTCTGCCCCCCCTCCTACCCAGCACTTTGTAAAAGTTCTTCAACTTGCCACTGTGTTTCCAGGTAAGAGAGGAAAAAGATTAGTTTGCTAAAAGAAAACATCACAGCAAAATCTAGGTTAGCGCAAAAGAAAAAGAAGAAAAGGCTTCGCTGTAATCTGACACGTTTGAAGGGAATTCAGGTAAGAATGTGGAAAGCAAAACAAAAAAAACACAGAGACAGTATTCTCTGTGGTCTCTACCTGGAAGAGTTTTTTTTTTTTTTACTTTTATAAAGATAGAGAGCACCGAGTTCTGCAGAGTGAAGTGAAGTTTTCACAGAGTGGAAGGAAGAAACAGAATTCACTATGGGAGCCGGCTTATGCGAGTGGCTGCGTGTGGGCGTGAAGGTGCCGGGAGAAACTCGCTGCTCAACGCCGTCATCAGGGTTTTACAAATGAATAAAAAGTGACGGGCCCCTACAGAGTCACAATTATGCCAGTCTGGGTTGTTTTTGTGGGGACTTACAGAAGCGTGCAGGGAAGGTCATTTTAGCACTTTTCTTTAGTGCTCTCTTAAAAGGTGAACACAGTAGGAAAACACTAATCAGAAGGGGCAGCTTTGTGTATTTTACAGCCATATAGTGCCATTTTATAGCTCTATGTTAACTTAAGTTTTTATAAAAATGTAATATATATCGAATGTGACTCAAAAGAAATTAACGCCTTGAAATTGGGCCTCTGTCTCTTTAAAAACTCCTGCTCTTTCTGAAACTCCACCTTCAGGAAGTCATCTAAACATCGCTTCTCTATCAACCCTTTACCAACATTTTTACCAGCGCTGTACTGAGACGTAGCTAGTTCACTGAGCTCAGCCAATGCGCAGCTGTACCAGGTGTTTGCTAATTGCTGCTGGCTAGTCTGAAGGAGCTGATTGGAGGAGTTGCTGTATGAAGCTTGGAAACTGGAGCCCCGAGGAGGAACGTTGTCCTCAAAGGCAGCGCTAGGTCCAAACGTTTTGAACAGCTGATTGGTTGCCAAGGGAAATTCAAGGATTTCTCAAACATGCAGCAAAGAATCAAGAGAACACTACAGGTTTCTTTTTGATGAGGGAATAACATTATAACATGACATAAATGTATTCCCTTTAACTTCATCAGTTCTATTTATTGTAATCACTGGTTGGTTGGTCTGGAATCTCTCACCAATCCATCTCCACTGACTGAAGTCTCCACCACATTCTTGCATTTTCCCTTTTACTCCCAAAGCGCCTGAAACTCCAGGAGAAAACTTCAAAAACCAGAATGATGCTTGATCTCAGAGAAGACAGAAAAATGCATCCCTGAATTTTCTCACATCAAACTCAGGCATCCTGTTTTTTCTTTTCCATAGACTCTCTCCATGTTGACCAGGGCTCTGTCTACCAATTTTTGTCACTCCATTTGAAATAAAACTTGGTTCTATCTGTTGCGATGTTGTTCCTAACTCAATACCCAAACACAACAAGATGCAGTAGTTATGCCGGGACAATAGGTGGTGCTGAAAGCACTTCCAGAATAAAGACACAAAAAACAATGTCGGATGGAGCGACGACGTTATCGTTTTAAAAGTAGAAGCACCTTACATAGCCACACGGAAACATGAAGCCAGCATTTCAAAATGTATCCACTGTTTCAAACCCGGTTTCAAAAATGTCTTTTACTGTTTAGAGGAACAGTAAAAGACAATTCCTCTAATGTGAGCTGAAGTCTCACAAGACCAAGTAAGTCGAATCATGAAAGTTCTTGCAAAATACATTGTAAGCCTAAAATTTCTATAAATAACTTTAATGGAAGTAACTGAAAACCTTTTCCAGCTGTTGCTAGCATGTAGCATTCCTAAGACAGCCTTAACTGGAAGAAAACCTCAGACTCTAAGCTACTCTTTGTAACATTTAATTTCACAAGGCGCTGTAGCATCGGTTTTAAACATTTCCAGAGACAGTTTCAGCTGACTGTTAGTGAAATTATGCATTCACCAGCCGTCACAGGAAGCTCTAATAACGTGGCAACAATCTGATCCGATAATGGGAAATTAGTGGATCTTATCAACCTTCAAGCCTATTAAGAGGAAACAAAGAGGAGACACATCTATCAATGTATTAAATGTCTTATTGTTTGAAATATTAAGTGAACAGAATAGCTCAACCACACAATCAAGACACTAATAGAATTGCTATTTGTGTGTATGATTGTATATGTATATATAAAAAACATGATCTTACCTGTTGAGACATCATTCAAAATGCAAGATCGACCCTTTATGTTACCAACAAAGAAAAACCAAAACAAGTAAATGGTGTCTGTGATACGTGTAAAACTAAAGACTGTGTAAATAATCAAAATTAATTGCCTTTTAAAAACAGTTTATTGACAAAATAAACAATGTTTTCAATTCAAAAAACATTTTTTCTGATAAACTATTGGATAAATGAACATGTGAGCTCAATAAGACACAATATTTTTTTGGTTTTTATCTGTTACTTAAGTTATTCAGCCATCAGATTGGTGCAAATTGCTATTTTGCCTAATCAGCTTTCATGTGTTTCAGGAACCTCTAATCATTGATGAAAAAATACTTCTTTAGAAATATGTACTGAGGACGTTGACGTTAGCCATGGGGACGTCTGCGCTGCTGCAACGTCTTTAGCATCGAGAGGCTATTTTAGGCTGAGCAGGTTTTCTGTTTTAGCACATTAGTCTTTTGGGTCGTTTTTTTTTTTTAAGCAGAAACGAATCATGAGAAGCGGTTTTGTTGTCTGTCGCCGCTGTTTGCGTTAAAATGTATGTAATCAATTAATCGGAATCAAGTCCAAACATATGGCAAACTTCTGTTTTACCTTATTTTGATACAAACATAACCCGGGTGGTGTGCTCAGCTGAAAGGCTCAGCCCAGAGGAGCTCTTTGATGCAAATCAGCCAGTGTGGCTTTGAGCCACGGTGGGCCACTTTCTCCTCAGTGGCTCCTACTGAGCTGAGGCCTCTCGGAGCAGCCTTCGCCGTGCGGCGAATGACAGAAAGTGTCAGCGAGCCACTAATCCCTGTTTAGGCCTGTAAAAACAAAGACAAAGGCCTCACCCTCCCTCTGGCTGACTCCAGTTAGTCCTCTCAATGCCAGTCCCTCTCACCCCCCCCGCATCCCTACATCCATCCTGTCAGTCACTCAGCCTGGCCACCCCACGGCTGCTTAGCAGCTTTCGCACACAATTGCACACACACATATGCACACTTAGGACCATATGGAGAGCCCTGCTCATTGCCATTGTCTCCCAAGTTATCTCCTCTCTCAGCACCTGGCAGGGGAGTGAGGATTACCATGCCTCCTAACTGCTTGAAGAATGCTCTCTACTCTTTGACTCTCTCCCACCACACTTCCTGTTTTGTTCTCTTCCCATCGTGGTCAAGCACCATGTGTCGGACTGAATGAGGCTTATCCGTGAGGGGCAGGCTTTACATGCAGCGCTGGTTAGCTCAACACTGGCGGGAACGGAGGAGGAGGCTAAGACCGGTGAGCTTCGGCTTAAGCTACTTGACATTCTCTCACACACACACACACACACACACACACACACACACACCCCACGCACAGGACGGCTGCTATACATGCACAGTATACCTTTTGGTTGTCATAGTGCCAAGAACGAGTCTAAGAATGTTTGTTTTAATTCAGTTTCACCGGGATGAATGTTATTAAAACGGGAATCAATTCAATAAAGCTGAAGAAAAACAGGAAAAGTTAAATCAATGCAAACACAAAGTGAAGAAAAATAAGTGAAATAAAATACATTTATTGCATTATTTGTTGGTTGTAGGGGATCTCTTGAAAATCTTGCAAGATTTTAGTAAAGATCATTGTCACATCTGAATCTACAATGCAAATGAAATAAAAAAAATTCACATTATTTAGTTGTGTTTTTGCTTGTATGCACAAGCTTTCATTTTTAAGTATTTAAAAATGGACATGATTTTTTTTCAAGCTGCTTAAGCTACTGTTTAGTTATTCAAAAGTAAAGTTTCTTTTATTTTCCACTCATTCATATCATTTTATTTTAGCTACTGTGACAATGGAAGAATAAAATCTTTATTTTTGGCAAATTAATATGACCAATATGTGAACATACGTAAGATATTCTAAGTTCTTGATGAACATGTCAATTTAATGTTTTATTTACATTAACATAGTTGTCAACACTGACGTATGCAAGGTTCATTATTTTATATAAAATAGGCAACGAAAAAACCTTTTCAAACAGCATAAGTAGACGCTTAAATCGTTGTTTAGAGTGCCTGGTATTTTGTTGTATACTGCAAGTCTTGCAGTGCAGTAAACTTGTGCAAGTGTAACTTTAGCTGCATTCAGAATTAAAATGGCATTTACCAGTAGCAACACTAGCCACAGGTTGTTACTGAGTCCAGACCAAGGTCGATATTTAATACGCGCACAGATGCTGTTTGTGATTCATTTGCCTTCTGATAAGATGAGCAAACAAACAGTAGGGCCTTTGTGTGGGTGAGGTAAAGCCATCAAGGTCTCCAGATAACCTTGTTTACTCTTCTCTATACATGTATGTCCCGCATTATATATAACTCTGCCATCCCAGCAGCCCGCCGGAGTAAAAAAAAAAAAAAGAAGAAAAATAAACAGAGCTTTGAAGTTACTGTTGTCCTTCAGCAAAAGCTTTTACTCCTTTCTCCTAATCTCCCCCACAAATCAGGGCCTTTTATGTCTCTCAGAGCTCTATCTGAGCTGTGAATTGCACCGAGTCGAGACTGGGATCAATAATTAGTTTAACTGCATTAGGCTAATGTGCAGGAGAGCCATCTAAGCTCACATCGGCCTGCCTGACCAATAAGCAGGCGGGTATGAAGACCGATTACAGAGGAGGGGCTCTGTCGCACCTTACGGCGTAATTACAGGCAATTCCTCAGACAGATGCTGCAACGGCAGTTAATTGATTTGTGAATTAATAATAATTAATATTTCGGCTGCCAATGTGATTCCGCCGTCATGCTATCTTGCCAACAACAAGGTGCTCCACATGCTGCGGGGTGGATTTACTGATCACACCGATAGTGATGGTGGGGGGGGGGGGAGAACAAACCCAGGTTAGAACATTGAATATTTCATCTCCTTTCCCAGACTTGTGTTACTTGCACAGCAGAACTCGCAGAGGTTGATGTTTCATTTATTTGAATTTTTACCCAGTGGCGCCTCATGCACAAGAAACTGACCGGCTGCAAGTGGATTGGAGATTTTATTTTATCTCTAACTTAGAGAGGCCCTCACCTGGTGGTCATGGATTTAGCCAAGTCCAACTAACTTTCTGCTTACCACAGATAGTTCTCCTAAAGTCTCTAAAGTCTTGGGATCTTCTTATCTTCTTTGCCAATGTGGGGAAAGTGGATCGACAGGTGGGCTGGTCTGGCTTCTGCACTGATGAGACCACTGTACCGATTTCTTGTGGTGAAGACAGGACTGAGCCCAAAAGACAGAACTCTGTCTCTACCAGTCATTCAAATTCCTATCCTCATCGATGGCTACGCACTCTGGGTGACCAAAATAATGAGACATCAAATCCAAGTGGTTGTCTGAGATCCCTCTTAAGGCTCCTCCATACTTCATCCAAAGTGCCGAATTCGCCTCTCATTGACATAGAAATGCCACAAAAATTGCGTCATTTTATTCGCAGAAAGACATTGGCCTCTCTATTATGTTCACAACGATAATAGTGAACATTATCGTTCACTATTTTTTCTGTTAGCTGATTAATTTCCTGCACTGTTTCAGAATTGTAGTTTGCCTTTAGTTTTAGCAATGGCAGCGAAGGAAGTGAACCAAGTTGTTCAGTCTGCGTTGGACACACTTCCAAATGTTGAATTAGCATTAGAAGTCACCTGCTAATGCTCGACTCTTGTCTCCTCCCAATGGAGGACGGGTGTTAACATCCCAGGCAATTACTGTATCGGTAAGAGTCACAGGCAAATGTTAGTGATTAGGTAACATTTAAAACTTCAACACAGTTCATGCTTGCAGGAAGCAATCGTTTCTCAATAGCCCAGATCCTCTGCACAAGTTGAAGCATAGAGCAAGAGGTTGGTTTTTACCAGAGTAGTCCACTTCCACTGTAGGCCGGTTTTTGTATCTGTAGTAGACATGTACCGTTGCTCTCCAGGGCTAGAGGCATGACGTATACAGAAGCGGAATGAGATTACCCCAGTTGGTCTGCGCAATGAATGAAAGGTGTATGTGAATGTCCTGAAGCTGTGTGACCACACAGTAACTGTTCGAATGAAACATGTTGGAGGTAAGTTTGGTGAATCTGAGAGGGATTCAGAGTGGAAGCCGTGCACCTCCACATCATCAAGTTGAGGTGACTAAGGCATCTGGTGAGGATGCCTCCTGGACATTCTTAGTGAGGCATTTCAGGCATGTCCCATCAGCAGGACCCATAGGAACATCCACAACACACTGGAGGGACTATGTTTCTTGGCTGGCCTTGGAACAGCTTGGAATTATCCTAGAGGAACGGGTAATCCCAAGCAAGAGGAAAGTCTGGGCCTGTCTGCTTAGGCTGCTGCCTCCGCGACCCGACCCTGGATTAAGTCGAAGATAATGGATGCCTGGATGTATTTCTTTTCCAACAAGACCATTTCAAAACAGACACCAGCTGTGTCCAAGTCAATATTTAAGAGGGAAAAGTTCTGATGAACTTTATGTGTTATCTTTAAATCAAAGTATTTATTGCAACTATATAGAAGACTATAAAGAATACAATGTTCAATAACAAATTGAACCTTGTATGATAGAAAACAGTCAGTGTTATACAACTCTGCAAAGAGCACTGAGTTGAAATTGAAAGGCTTCTTTGCCACCTTTTACTTGTAATATGTACTTTTAATGGGCCTGACATGATTAGCATTACAGACGTTGTAGAGTAAGTAAACATTTACATTTAAAGTTAGATTTCAAAACGACTTAGTCGGCATGTATATAAAGAAAATGACTTAGCATTTTTGTTTTCTTGGCTCTAATTTAATTTTTAAACATTGATACTGGAAATATATTTTCCTTAGCGTGACTGCACTGAAGTACCCTGATCAGGCATGATTCCAATCCACCAGCTGTTTTCTCCCTGCATCTAATGTTGCCTAGGTGATAAATTTTTTTTTAACAGCTGAAAAGCAACAGGTTTTCTCTGTCAGACAATTAAACACCATCGCCATCAAGCAGAAGGGAGGGAGAGAAAAAAAAAAAGGAAGAGTCCTCTAAAGCCGCTTGTCAAACGCTCCTCTATTACCCCAAAACTCCTTAGGGCACGTGAACAAGAAACAGAAGAAATGTAGCAAAGAAAGAAATGGATAATAAAGAAAAAGAGAAGGAGCTGGAAGTATGAGTGGATTCACATGAGGGAGCAGTAGGGCAATGGCCTGCAGGTAAACAGGGTTAAACCAGACTGGTTGTTAAAGGTTGTAGTGTTGTTATGACCAGGTATTGGGGGGGGTACAAGAATGTTAGGAGGTCATGGGGGACCGAAAATAATGAAGAGGAAAGCTTCATTCACTTCCTTGGTTTAGCCTTTGGCCTATAATGAGGGCTCTTGACACCGGGGAGCACACTGATACAACACATTTGGCAGCCTAGCAAATTGACCTGGGTGCCTGATGGGTGATTGACAGCTATTCCTAAGGGCACCTAAGCTGCCTCGCATGCATGTGTGTGTGTGTGGGGGTGTGTGTGTGTGTGTGTGTGTGTGGGAGGGGGGGGGGTGCGCGTGCGCGAGAGTGTGTTCTTTAAAGTGGAAAGTGAGTCAGACAAAGGAAGAAAAGGGAAAGTGAGATGGAGTGAGAGGGCAGAGAGGATGAGGTGACAAGGGGCTGTCAATGATGAAGAGGAAGTGTGTGGGGGTGGGAGGGGGAGGGGAGCACTAGAGCAGTGCTGAAAAGGTAATTGTGGGTAATTTAATGCTAAACTAAATTAGAACCGCGAGTTCAAACGTCAAAATGGTCTGCGGAGTGAAAGTGTTTACCAGATGGGGGATTTAATATCGTTGTGGGCACTCATGCGTACGTGTGTGGTCATGTGTGCATACCAGTGTTGCTGCTTATGCGCTTCAGGATTTCTATGCATCACCGGCTAGCGACACAATGCTACTGTCTGATTCATAACTGTCCTTTACACTCGGCGCAAAAAGCGCCTTGCAAACATATTTGTACCTTTTTGAATTTATCACATTGCATTTGTGATCAGCCCCTTTAGTCTGACACCCTTAAATAAAATCGAGTACAACTGACCACCTTTATATTTCACCTAAATAGCAATAGAGTCCATCTATGTGTGTGGACTCTTTGATATTGATAAAATAACCAATGCCAAGGAGTCTGATGGACTTATATTGATGTCTTATATCTAACCTTCCTTTCTTATCTGAAATCCTTGATAAAATATGGGCTGATCAAGTATGTGTGTCTAAACAGTAATAACATGTTTAAGGAGTCTCAGGTCTCAGAGTTTCTCTTAGCACTTAAACAGAACTTGTAAAAGTTACAAATGATCCTCTCTTGGTTCCTGATAATGGATCTGTGTAGGTTCTAGTTTTGCTAGATCTCAGTGCTGCTTTTGATCACAATACTATGTTGGAAGCTCTTGAACATATAAGTGTAAAAAACAGAACGAGGCTGGTTTAAGTTCATTCTGTCAGATTCCAGGTTCATGTGGGCAATAAATCATCTTCACACTCAATAATTACTTATGGAATACCACACAATAGTAAAAGTCCCAATAAGAATTATTTATAACATCTTTTTTAGGTAACTATGTGGCTTTGTCTACGTGTCACAGGAATTATACTGCTCATGAAAAACATTCCCATTTGAAAGACAATTCAAGCATAAAGAAGTGTCATTTTTATCACTAACCTGCACACAATAACAGTATTTTCACATTTTTTTGGTATTTATTGATACTTTCATTGAACAAGCAGTGGAGAAAACGGTAAAACTATAAATCCTGACATTAAGATCAGTTTTATCGTGACAATGATCAATCAAAACGTCATCACAACAAATGATAAATGATGCGATAAATGCCAACCCCCAGCGTTAGCTATTTTTACAAACAGGAATCGGCAGAAGTTTTCATTTCAAGGTAACTGTAAGTAATGAGTAGCGGTACACGGCTGTGCTCCGGTGGTTTTTCAAATTCAAGTTCTTAAAGAAAAAGAACAAACACAAAAACAAGGATGTTAAAGCTTGCAAAAAAACACAACGGCAAGAAAGACGTCCGTCATGATATTTGTAAATCTGTCTCAGATTTACATGCATTCCATAGCTGAAATGATGCTACGTGTCAAAATCAAAGCACATCAGGATGCCTCAACCAACACCGGAGCTTTAAGTTGTCTTTTCCCTCCAAACTGAGTTTCTTGCCAAGAATGCATCGTAAATCCCACCAGCTTCCCAGTGTCTCAATAGAGTGTTGGGTTCAGACTTCAGACAGGTGAGCAGAGATACAGGCGGAATATTATTTATGCCTCCTTTAAACCGGATGACACATATAACTCTAGTGAATATGGAAACCGGGACGGTCTGTTGATTTATTTCACAAGCCTGAAAGATGCAGTCATCAGCGCTATAAAACATAAAACTCCCAAACCTGAAAGGAGAACTACCAGGGTTGTTCAGTTTATATACATATGAAACACTCAAATTTCTTTAAACGTGTATTTTTAAAAAATGTCTGAGTGTTGTCATGAGATACTGCAAGGACAAATATGTCCAAATTGTTTTGGGTTGACTTAAACGTTAATTAATGTGTGACAATGCGTGATAAGCTCGTCCCAGTTTCCCACCGCTACAGAAAAAAAGGTGATCAAACCAAAATTGATGAGATCAAAATGAAATAAACAACAGTGGAGCAAATCAGCGGTAAATGAAATATAATCGTTTTAGTCAAGTTGGCAGACAGTCCAAACTTCAAAACAAACAAAAAAAAAAAACACTAAACAGCAGTTAATTTGTATTTAAATGCGCTTCTTATCGGTTTCAGATGTTACAGCACAAACAGTCTGAAGGAAGAAGCGGACACATGAAAGCTCCTCTGCTGTGTTTCCACCCTGTCAGCGCGCCGCGGGCACGCCGCCACCTCATTAACATGCATCTCCTGGAAATAACCCAGCATGTCTATTATTATTACTACTATTATTATTATTCTGAGGTATAGATAAAGAAAAAAGAAGCAAAAAAAAAAAAACTAAAACAACATGAACTAAAAGCGGAGAACAAACCGTTTCTCCCAGAAGCGTCAACCGTTCTCAGAAGTCGCCGTTTTGGCGCAAACAAACGACGAAACAAGACGCAAGCGGTAAATGACGCAGCTCTGCTTGATATGGATGATAATCACGTCACGGCGGGGAGCCGAGCAGGTGAATCATCCTCTCTGCAGACTCTGATGCCGTATTTTTCCTAAAGTCTCCCAGAGGAACAGCCTCCTCCCCCCCGCCGCCATCCCACCATCCCACCATCCTTCTCCTCACAGGTGGCTGAGCCTGCCGGATGTGTGAAGACTTATAGTGAGGGTTGCAGGCTGCTGCGTCCCATATCGCTAATGGTTGTTTTAAAAGACAGACCGATGGGAGTGATGAAAGGTGGATGGAGACGGTGTTTGAGCCGCGTCTCTGTCTCCGGAGACGGGCGAGAGAGAGAGAGAGAGAGAGAGCGACTGAGTTATGGAGCGTGGTGAGGACTGGGAACGCTTCGCATCGCTCTGCTGTGCTCCGTGAATGATGGGCTGGAGGGGGCAGCTGGGGCCTCGACGTGGAGGAGAGAGGCTGGAAAGAGGGTTGGAGGGGCGAGGAGGTTTGGGGGGCGGGGTGGGTCTTCGGTGCAACTGCTCTCGCTCTCTGGGAGGTGCAGGTCCACTTTGTGTCATCATATTCTATTGGCTCAGGTTAATCTTTGTCTCTCTGTTCCTCTGCCTCTCCCTGCAGCTGTCGTCTGGCTTTCTTTTGTTCACCTGACCGTTTTCGATTATGTTTTGAACAACCGTCTGCTCATTTATTTTTTTTACTGCCATTTGTTAAAAAATTTGCCCTGATCTGATATTTTCTGGATGTGTTCTGATGGATGTATTTTGTTCAGGTTTTTTGTTGTTGTTTTCAGAAACACACATGGACACTGATGCAAAAAAAACCACTTGTTTTGCTGAGTAGGGAGTTATAAACCTTGAAATGTTTCACGTATCACATCACAGTCGCTGCTTTCAACGTGTTTTATGTGATTTGCTGTGTTTTCACACCTGACGGTTCGGTAGACTCGGTTCCATAGGGGAGCAAAATTGCAACATTTGTTACATTTCCAAATGTTCCAAACTAATTGGAAAACCTGTTCCCAGCCACGGCGGTGGCGGCGCTGCACCAACAAACACTGAATAAGACTTAAGCGCGATCTTTCACGTTTGTTTTGGCTGTACTTACCCAGAATGCCCTGCGCTGTAATTCATCTCCTGCAGCGAGCGAACGCTTTTTACAAGGTAAGAAGATTACCGTTCATATTTAGCTTAGTAAGATGCAATGAAAGCTACACATCTAATCATTAGTAACCATGGAGAAAATGCCCCATTATCCTGTAGCCTAGCATGTACCAAAAAACTGGCAAGCATGTAGACTTTTGTACACTCTTAGGTCGGCTCTGCTGTAAGGGGAAACAGTGATATGAATCATGTGATGTACATTCAAGCAAAGTCTGCAATTTCACCAGATCAACAACCCTAACCGACCCACGCCTTGGGCTAGGGGTCGGCTTCTAAGCTGACTTTTGGTAATACGGTTGTTTATGATCCCAACTAGGTGAGCTACTTCCGAACAACTTAGACAAACAATCATCGTCACTCTGTTCAATACTCCTCGCTTCCGACGTCCATCATGGTGCCTCAACATAAGAAGGTGACAAAAGTTACAAAGGGTCAATATTGGGACTGACCTGCAGAAACTATGGATGATTACAAAGTCATGTTCATGCAAGTATTGGACTGAGACTGTGTCTGATGCCTATTCTTTAACCTTTAACTGTCATGGTGACACCGGTGACCTCATTGACCCATTGACCCCTTTGTCTTACATGCAAGTATTTTGAGGGTGACAGTCGATGGTAAATAAACCATACGGCGCTTTTCCAATCATTTGGACCACTCAAAATGAGTCACATTTACTCATTCGTACTCACAAACGCGCACACACCTATACACCGATACGCAGATCTGCAGGCAAATTCGAGTTAAGTGCCTTGCCCAGGGGCACATTGACGTGTGACAGCAGGAAGCTGAAATCGAACCTATAACCTTCCGGTCTACTCCAACCTCAGCGCCACAGTCGCCCCTGTTGAGCCAATGCTCTGGTTTGAAATCAAGGTGAAGTAATCCTCATCTCATCATCTCTGTAGCGTTGCTTCTCTCATCCTCAGTCGTTCTCTTGGTACTTTGAACCCTCCTTGTTGGACTGCGCAGAGCGGAGACGGCGACACAGCGCGAGATCTCCAAAAAGCATACGGCGGACTCAACACTGACTCTGCTAAGCCCGCCGCTAAAATAGAAATGATATCGGTCAGCTGTGCCGTAATTATGACGTATAAAGAGTATTCTCCGAGAAATCCAAACTCAATGAATGACAGGAAAGGAAGACACTTTGTCCGTCTGCATTACTGACCTCCAGGTGATCCGACCTAATAAAACAAGACAATAAAACACAGGTGGGGCAATCAAAGGAGCTTCCTCTTGCTATAACGAACGCAAAGAAAGTGTCTGCAATCTATGTTTGCATACCTTCGGGGGTGTGTATGCGTGTGTGTGTTTCCACTGTAGGGGCAACCCACCAGATCTCCTTTTCCTTTTTCCCTTTCATCCTACTCCTTTCTTTTTCCCTCCATCACATTTCTTCTTTTAACTAAGCTGATTAAAAGGCAACACCCCAACACCCAGCTAACCCTGAGCCTTTCAGCTGCGAGGGGTGGAGAGGAGCCCGAACCGCGTTCTGCATGAATATTAAGTATGGGATTTCTGTTGCGGGTTTGAAATTGGAAATCACAAGTTTGACTAATCAGCTTTAGAGGTTCAACATTCGGCATGTGCACCCCTATGTGTGTGTGTGTGTGCGTGTTAGTGCATCTCTTCCTGTGTCTCCAGTGGCAACAGCGTGTCCCTGCACACACACACACACACACACACACCCCTGCACGCACACCCCCACCCCGCCCTGCTGCCACCACCACTGATCCCGCTGTGAGTCAGAGTGCTTATTCACCGCCTCAGCAGGGCCAAATACCCACCACCCCAAACCCGCTGCCCCCCATACACACTCGCACTAATGCTCCTCTCCACCCTCTCTTCACTGTATTCACTCTCCCCCACCTCCCATTTAAAAAAAAAAAAAAGAGAGACCCAGAAATAGCCCAAGAGGCTATTAGGAAAAATACAGCCAAAGGAGGAGGAAGCTGTGGGGGTTTACAGTCCAAAGCCATTCAAGAGTACACTCCAGCGTCTCCCTCTCCCTCGCTCCCCCGTGCCTCTCTTTGTTCCGATGAATCAGAGCCTTGGTGAACACGCTCCATTCTCTCTCTCTCTCTCTCTGGATAGCTGGGGCTTGTTCTCCATCCCGGGCATCGGAGGAATATGAGGGGGAAGAAAGAGTGATAATGAGAGGTAAAAGAGGTGAGGCGGGAGGTGGAGGAGGGAGAGAAAGCAGGGGTGAGGAGTAAGAGCGCGCAACAGGAGCGAAGGGAGAAAGAGATTAAGAGTAAGATGTGAGTATGAGAGAAGGGAACATTAATGAAGCAGAGCCGATCCCATAATGGAGAGCGGATGAAATGAAGGGGAAGGAAACAACATGAAAAACCATTTCACGTCTCCATGTTGCAGCTAATGTTTCGCGTTCCCTTTTTTTGTCCTTTGCCACTCCCCACACACACACACACACCATCTCATGCCCGCATTTATAAAGTCTTCGCCTCGTTCCAGACAAGAGATGTTATTTTTAAAAGATAAAAGAGCTCCACTTTTAAATCGCTTCGAAAGCAGTCTCTTGATTGGATGACGTCGGCGCTGCTGCTGTCATTTTGCAGTGTTTAAGCTCTTCCTGTAAAGCCCAAGTAACTTTTTGAGGGCCGGAAAATTATAGATAACGCTCAGAAGTATTGATGATAATTGCAATGATCTCAGAAAAAAAATACAAAATTCTCTCGTTTTGTAAATGTCATGAGGCACTCAAGAAGAGACATGATTTATGGAAAAGTTTTTTTTTTTTGTTTTAGTTTTTTTTTTCTCTTAAAGCCCCGAAACTCTTTGATGGATCAGGTGGCACTTAGTGAGTGAAATTGTCTCAAGACTAACCTGGTGATTCCCTTTGACTGAGTAAAAAAAAAGAACTCCTTGTTGTTTTGGAACATTTCGTTCCCCCCATTGTTTGCAATAAAGGTCAGAGGCCAAATGTTGCCCCTTTTTTCCGATTTCCGCCAATTTTTTTTTTGTTAAACGCAAGAAAAACTAAACTGATTAAATTTGTGATTTTATAGTTGTAGAAGATGTAGCAGACACATTCTGCTAGTTCTGAGAAGTCAAAGCAAGTCGTGGGTTCCTGCTGCGACGGAGGAAACAAGAAAACGGGCAAAAAGCAAGATAGGTTGAGCGAGGTGCAAGACAACGAGATTGGATACCAGAGGATTTGCAGGTCAATAACTGCAAAGGGTTTATAGCATGCAGGGCATTAGAGCACCACGTAAGCAGAAAACCATCAAGCCGGTCACTGAGGCAGCAGAAGCCTGGTTGAGATGGATGCGGATCAAAGGAGCAGAACCCGAGGAAGGGTAGTGATACCTCAAGCAACAAGCTGGGGCCCCATCCACCCCCGGTGGGGTCACCTGGACAAGAGTGTCTGAAACGGTGAGAGACCTGAAACACCTAATGACCCCCAAAGAAAATGACTGACGAAGTGTTGAAGAGTGTCAGACATCATATTTTTAAAAGTATGACGTGCATGACTCAAGTTTTCAGAGCTAAGATTCAAACGTTTCAAACTGTTTGAATTGTTTTCTAACCATGCTTACTAAGGAGAAACGCATAAAACACCCAAATCTAACGTAAACCTGTTTTTTCAAAAATCCTAATCCCCTTTCAGCCACACTTAAATGTACTGCAAGTACAATTTTCACAAATATATATTTTTCCCTCAATCTCTTAACCTATTTTCAACCTTTTTAATGGAATGCAACAATGTTTTTTTCTATGTCTTTTCAAAGACCAAAGAGTGTTTCTTGGCAGGTAGTAAGCTTTTAAAAACCTCACAGTGACAAACATAAGCAGCCAATATGGAAGACATTTTTTTACAGTGGTCAGTGGTCTAGGGGAATGCGGTAAAACAACAATTTCTTTGTTTTTAGTCAGTTATTTACGGCCTGAAACTCAGCGTAACTTCACCTTCCTGTGAACGCAGGAACCCGAAATGCTCCAATGTTGCGACATTTCATTTTCTTTTAGAAGATCACAGTGATTCTGCAGATGTAACCAGACTGTATTCATTCAATTATTTTTATCTGCAGCAGACACTGTGTAATAGCTCTGTTATCGGTCTGAGCACTATCAAACACTCTTATAGAACGTATGATCGGTCATCTATGAAACCAGTACGGTATGATAATAAATCCTAGATGCACACTAAGCAAATTTAACAGGATATTTTCAAATGACGTGAGGACCAAAGCAGCACGGGTGGTTGAACTGAGCCACCGAGAAAGGAATGAGACGTTATGTATGGTTTTCCACTTCAAACAAGAGTGTCTGTGTTTCTGTTCACCATAAATTTGGCAGTTGTACATTTCAAAAATAAATTCGCTAAATGGAAATATGCCAATTTTTCCATAAAAAGTTCTGACTGCAGGATAAGGTGATTTTTGTCGTTTTTATGGCTGTATCAGAATTGACTTACAAAACTGCAATACCAACAATATTTTCACGTCGCACGAGTCACACGACCGACAACGCGATGTTGCCACTGGCGCAAACCACGAAGAAGAAGATGAGAGGAAGAAGATGAGAGGAAGAAGTTGGAGGAAGGTGGTGCAGCCTGTTTTTTAATCATTCATTGCATGGACAAACTTATCCATGTATGATTTTAATTATTTTTTTTATTTAATGGCAACACAGCATTTGCAAAATTATGGGGTTTTTTTTAAATTAGGGGAATATTGACAAAGTTTTGTGAACACTTGAAATGGAGATGCAGCTAATGCTGCTATCCGAGCTTCAATGGTTGTCTTTTCAAAATATAAGTCGGTTAAAACAGAAATTATCTTTGGTGTCGTACAACAAACGTTTGAGGTGAATAAAACGATGTACACCAAAGTACAAACTAAGAGCTACAAACCAACCCAATAGAAAAATCTGTAAAAATGACCCCATTGGAAACATTAAGCACGTAAATCCGCTGATTTGGGTATGTCCAAGCCTAAGGGCGACAGAGAAAAAATAGCTGGGCCTGAAACTTACAGACAACATGGCATTTCACTCCAAATCAGTAAAACCAATTCAATAAGCCTGACCTTGTTAAAATGCTTTTCGTTATAAACTTCCCCAGTTATTTCTCCTGGCACAAAAAAAAGAAAAGCGCCACCGATCGGAGAGGATACAGTGGAAACAGAGAGATGCTAATGTCATTCCCTTAAATAATTTCGCTTTTCTTTGAAAACAAGCCAGGTTTTGAGAACTTTGGCTCTGCTGTGATCCACGATGACATCATGAGGCCATTACAGTGGACCAACAAGCCCACGTGCTACCATTACCCTGTCACAAGGGACTAAGAGCATTTTTACAAGCATGCTGATGCCATTAGAGATGTCTAGTGGCTTCCACTGGATTTTATTAGGTACCAAAGTCTGGTTCAGGTGACCTAACAAAGCACGTGGATCATTTTTCAGCAGGGGTCCTTAAAGCCGAGTCTGGACATTAGCAGATGGTGTACTGGGTTCAGACATATACAAGGAAGCCCTTAGAATAAGCCCATTATGTTGTAGCTTTACTCTGACAGAGAAAACGGCTGAGAAAATAATCACTTGTAAGTGTATAGAGTAACTAGGCAACACAATATCAGGAAGAGATTCTGATTTATATTTGGTCTCATGGACCAGGAAATGCAAACATATTGAAAACTTTGAAAAAGACAAGCATTGAAAATGTTGGTAATTTGGCCTTTTCTTTTTTGAAGGGCTCTTTAAGAGTCCAACTCTGAACACGGTATAATACGGATGAAATATGCCTGTCGCTGGTCTTGAGGATTTGCTACGTACTCACCTATTCAGTTCCCCGTAATTACAAAGGCTTTTGCAGAGATCCGATTTGTCTCCGGAAGCTTGTTCGAGGCAGGAGGATTGGAACGACAACGGCTCAGTCCGACAAAGAAATATGGATACCGCTCTTGAAAGAGAGAGAACTAATGCAGTTCTGTGTCGAGTGTGTGGGGCGTGATGGCTTAGGTGGGGTAAGGTAAATTTAATTACATGCCCTGCACACACTGCTGGCTTTCACTTAGCGTGAGCAGACTGCTTGAAACAACTGAACCTGAGTGACCACTTAGAAAATAGTGTTAGGGCATATTCAGTCATCTGATGAAGAGGAAAGACTCCTTTCACTGTACTGATGGTGGCATCTTTGCGAGTACGGTACTACTACACCTACACACTAACGGTTGGAGTTGAATTGCTCTCAAAGAGAATGAACTTCTTTATTAGTGAGTTGCCACTTTTCACTAGGCAATGGCACTGAAGGAGATTGTCACGCTGTGATAACCTTGAGCATCATACTATGGTCTGTAGAGTTTTCAGCTGGAGTCAAAAGCTGCTTAGCTGCTTCTTCCAGCACCGCTGGAACCAACTGGAGCTTAGCTGATTGATTCCGAAACTTTGCATTGTTGTTTAAAACAAGTTGATGATATTAGGAAATCGGTTTAAATCAATAATATAGTTTAAGTTGTTTTTCTATGCTCCACAATCCTTACTTCCTGGATTGTGAGTAAATTTTCCATGGGCCAAGATGATGCATGCTTGACCTAGGCAGCCCACACTGCCCCTTAGAGTCTAGCAGAATATGGCAACAGCAGAGACGAGTGGAACAGAGTGGAAATGCTGCAAATGTCGCGTTGGTCTGCGGAATATAAATGCATTAAAGATGAACTAAGCTTAACAGCAGCACTACGTTTTGCTTTCTAGTAATCAGAGGCATCATGGCCTGTTTTGACTGACTATAAACATTAGATCCCTTTCCTAACAGGCTGATGTCACTAGAATCTGTGCGTTTATGCCTGACCAAAGAGATGAATAAAATTCAGAGAGGATGATGATGATACGATGATGTGCTGCTACGCTTTTCTGCTAGTTGAAATGACTCACAGATCAAACCCAAAGCTTAAAGTCAGAAGTCACCGACCTACCAGCTCTGTGTCTCAACCGTACCAGATCTACAGCCATAAAAGCCTGTTTGACAGCACTGAGTAACAGTGTTGAAAGCAGTGATTCTATATTTGTGCAGAAGAGCTGCTGTTAGTTTGTTAAATTAGGTTATCCGTCATGTGAAAAGCAGACTTTCTTACGCAACGGCTTCATACCAAAACGCGCACAGCGCCGTGCGTATGTGCGTGTGTTATTTAATCAAAATGGATTTCTCCATGATTGAATTCTGCTAAAGTATATCCCACATTTGCCAACAGCGTGTTCTCTGTGTGTGCACTCCAATTAGTTGCTGTGACATTTTCAAAACAAATCATCACGTCAGGTTTAAATCTGGAGAGGAAAACCTCGCGCGTTCCACCAAAACGCTGTAGAGTTGCGCTGTGGATGCGGCGTGGCGCATCTACAACGTTTGGTTGCGGCGTCGGGCGTCAGCCGCCTTCAGGAGAGTCGAGAGCGGATTAGCAGGCTGTTTTGCTGCTACTGATTGCTGGGAATGGAAGGCCCTCCAGTGCTGATCAACAGGCAGGACCTTAACAGCCCTCCGGCCATGATCGCACTCCTTCGCTTCAACCTCATATTTGGCTGGTCGGGGTACAGCAGCATTAAGCAACACTCCCTCTTCTTTCTTTGATCTTGTTCTAGTTCATTAGGTGCCGCCTGCATGTCCTTGAGGCTTTGAAGGGCGTTGCTCAAATATAGTACACAGATTCTTAATCAGATCCACTTTGCGTGGAGTTGGAGCCAGAACGTTTCGGTATCCCTCTCATGTTCTCTATCCCATGTTTTCTTTTTCTTCTTTATTTTGCTTTCAGGCTGTTTGCCTTCCTAAATGAACGTAATGATACAAGCGGAGGATAAATTGCCTTCTGCGCACTTCATCTCATCACATCTATCCCAAGGGTCCTTTCTGAGGTGGGGAGGGGTTCAAACACAGGCACACACACACGCCAGAAAAATAATTCACTTGCTTTGCCTTTTAGATGTGCATTGCTTTCAGTGTGGAGTTGCTGTGATGAGTTTGATATGCGTTTGATGTCTCGGGCCTACAGCAAATATGGAAAGAACTGTGAAATATCAGGGTATGCACAGTGTGTTGCACTTTATGTACTTGGTTCTATCTTTTTCTTACAAGGTGAAAGAGACTCTTGAGATCAAGGATATACAATATTTACCCCAAAGTTGAGTCACAATTGAATAAAAAAAATTTCTGGACAAAGCAAAACACCAATGAGAATGTAAATTACCGTTAGTCACCACTTATGTATGTGTTTCATTAGAGCAAATTGTTCCTTGATGTAAGAAATATCAGTGTGGCTCCCTTGGGGGGACGGCAAGTAAAGGTTATTAGAGACTTAGGAGCTGTTATTAAAGCCTTAATGCAGACGCAAGGCTTGTAGAAGATTCATTTGTATACCGATGAATTATTGAGAGGCAAGAATTTAATCAAAGCTACAGATGTTGCAGACAAAAGTGTTGTTAATCTCTCTTTGATTGCCTCTCAATTAAAAGAGACTATAAAAATCAAACTGATTGTTGATTGCAGAGTTAATTACAGACACGAAATAAGAGAGTAAACAATAAAAAAGTGATTACTCCAGATTGGTTCCTTGATTATCTGACCGAGGTACAAATACTATTGTTCTAATTTATGACTTTAATGTCCTTTCAGACAATAGAGCACATGAAATAACCAAGGGAATATATGTGTCCATTGGAGTAGAATGCAAGTTGCACTTTCTCTTGTCCAAAATTTGTATGACAAAACGCAAGATAAACTTACCATAAAACAAGCAAAAAGATGTTTAAAGAGTAAGGCACAGCAGTTGCGTGAACTGTACAAACAGACCATGAAAGAAAACAGGTAAAAGTCCATACCTATGCTGCAACATTATGTTAAGAGGTTACCTTTTTTTTCACCATGGGCAAGGAGCTTGGTCAGAATTGACAGGAAAATTTATTAAGCTAAATATATGCTAATACTGTATGACAGCCTGTCAGAAACTGTAAAAGATTTAGCTCAATTCACTCAAATTGGTTGTAATGTCCCACTAGGGCATTACAAGATAACTCACTAGGCTTGTAGTTGTTATAAAAAGCAGTCAAATTTACTTTATTATAGAATACATAAAAAATAAAGACTGCATTGAACTACTGACTCTTAGCAGTCAGTAGGTATGGCCTCCAGATGAACCAGGTTTACTGTGAGCACCCATCTGCCCCAACTGTCTGAGGATTTGAGACAGGCCAACTTCTGGCTGAAATACAGCCGGTTTTACAATGGATAAAGGTTTATTGTAAGTTAGCAATACACTTGATGTCTGTGGTAATGTCCATCCATTCATTGGTCTATAAATGCTTACCTTTGCATGGTCGCCAGGGCGCTGGTACCTATGTCCAGTAGTCATTGGGCAAGAAGCGCCGGCGTACCCTGGACATGGCGCCAGTCCATCCCAGTGTAGTTGTAACATGACAACACATCAAAATGTTGAAAGGGTACTACTTCTCATCTAGGGGATGCATCTGTGCCTCACCAGATTGATGATCTCCAGGACAAGTAAACATCCTTAACCCTGTAGCCATGAAGGTTCTTAAAGGTTCCATTAAACCAATAAACTTTACTTAGAGGTAAATAGCTTTCATTAAATAATCCAGTTCAGGAGAATGCAAAAAGGACGACTGTTACCTAAACTTTGAGCTAACAAGAGGAAGCAAAGGGAAAAAGGAAGCCCAGCACTGCTTGTTCCTTTTATGGAAGATCTTTAGGGTTTTTATTTCTGCCTCCTCGACAGACGTTTCAAAACTGCTGAGTTGCCTGGGACTTTGGAGGCTTTGAAAAGCTGAGATCCATAAGCGTCATATCTTTTCTCTCACCCCGGCCCCCCTTTCCTTTGCATCTGTCTGACTCTTTCTTGCCCGCGCGCTAAGGTGTGTTGGAAACTCTGCTGGGTAATGGGAGCAGCAGTCAATCAAACTCCAGTTTCAAAAGGTGATGCTTTGTTTCACCCCATTGAGCCTCGCAACCTGTCACGACGTCTTTCTAAAAGGCAGCACTGACTCCAGTCACCCAAACCGCTCAGTCCCCGGGCAGATGGAGGGGGTCGACTTGTCAGATGCCTGTCGAGAAATGAGGTCATTCCATTTTTAGAGGTCTGCCTTTTTATATATATATAAATATATATATATATATATATAAGGTGAAACAAACCAATCTAAAAGGAAAACAACATGCTCAGACGTACAGGCCTGGCTCGCATTCATGTAAACTTCATGATAAACAGAGCAGAATCAATGCTTCAGACATTGAGGTGAAAAGCAATATTTACCTTTTGGTTTTATATGAGGGTTTGACAACACCGAGCACAAACAAAATCCTCGGTTTCCACCGGTGCCCCTCAGTTTTACTGATTCTGACAGCGCTGTCAAAACACCACCGGAGCTGCCAGTTCTAATAACACAGCAATAAATTGTCAAATGAGCTCTTGTTGTAGCGCGATCCCACAGAGGAACTGTAAAACTCGATATGGCAGAGCGGGCAGTATCTCTGAACGCCCACACCAAGCAGGGGTCCTCGTATCTCCCGGTGGTTTATTGGCTCAGGTCTGACTCACTCTGGCTTTACAGTCACAGTGACCTTCCCATTAGGGCTCCATTACCAAAGGTCTATTAGAGGGGGGGGTGCATACGGAGGTTATTTATCCAGCTGCAGCTTCTTTCTCTCTGTGAAATTTAGTGGGTAAACAACAGAGCGGCTTACCAAGCATTGCAGAGTCATGGCTGAGTGCTTTTATTAAGGCATTAAGTGCATGCACATGTATGTACAAACACCTGGGGCATAAATGAGTTCAAGATCCCAAGCAGAAGTGTTAGGGCAGATGCAGAAATGTGAAATGTACCTTATCTAACAAATGACCAACTACCTGATAAGAGTCAGACTATTTGTGGCTAAAAATCTGAAAAGGTGCAAATTGGCTTACCATGGCACTTTGACTGTTTTAACCTTGAAAATATACACCAATCAAACTTTAATGGAGGGAACTGTAGTTATAGACTACAGAGACTTAACATACCACCGGGTCTGCAGTATTGGGGAGATGCTCTGACCAGCTTTCAAGCAAATAAAAATCTGACAACAGTCAAATTCATTTAAATCAAAATGTTCTCTTGCTGCCAAATATATCCTCTCCACTGACAGATGCAATTAATGACAAGACAATGCGTGTCGCTCACTTCAGTTGCCAGTGGTCACGATATTACGTATGATTGGGGTTTAAAAGTTTGCTTAAACGTAGCAGATGGTATAAACAACAATTTAAATGTACTTCATTTCCATTTTATATTTCTAGAAAATCTACAGTCCTACTAACCTACTAATGGAGATGATTCATCTTGTCACATCCAAGAGATTAAACCATACTTAGGTTTTGTATTGAAGCACAACTTGCAGAAGGAAAGCAGTTCAGTTTCCATGGCAACTACTTGTTGCGTTTACTCATAAGTGGCAGTCATCTCAACTTCATGTTTTGATTGAAATATTCACCACAGTGAATTCACCAGATTTAGGCTTAGCAGCGCGCCACCCCTACGTCATTTAGCTGGCGGGATGCTAGCTACTAGCATTGCTAGCATGTCGAGTTTCAATATCAGACAATGCTGCGAAGTTGGCCCAAAACTTTAGATGGCCATTCTTACCACCGTTCATAACAAAAATCAGTTGGTATTTAATGGGAACAAATATTGGGAGAAGTTAGCGCTAAAAAGTGCTAAGCTAACAACTTAGTCTCTTGGAACACCGCATCCCATGTGTTCTACTTAAGCTAGCTTCCGTCTTCCCAGCAGTTCAATAGGCAAGTGTTAGGCCTATTTTCATCAGATATGCAAAGAAAAAAGTCATGTCCTTTCTCAGACATGAGAGACCACTGCAGTTATTAGGGTGTCTACTCTCAAAACAAAAACCTTGTAATATATTATATTTAATATGCCAAAGTAGCAAGTTCCACATGTCATCCTGGCTTCACAAGTCTGTTAAAACATCTTAAATCAGCTCTGTTAATATGGGGTCAAATTGCAATTAGACACCAGTAAATACGGTTAAGTTGGGTTAGCAGGGCTATATGATTTCCACGTAATGTTCCAGGTCTACTGAGTAAAACATAAACCTCTTTTCCACATATCTTCACCTGCACAAATTAAGTCATTGTTGCAGATTCAAAGAAAGCAATAAAGAGTATGCAACAAAAATATGAATCAAAAGGTTTTAACTCGTGTTTGTTGTCGTGAGTGCTGGAAAGGTCGGAAATAATTGCAAATTCTGTTCTGTGGGAGCTTTAAGCTTGACAGTTCCATTAAGTTTAATTTAGAAATGCAAATTTCTGTTTACGTTGGTTATGATAGGCAAGTGACGGGAGTTTTAAATCTGAATGTGCTTCTGGCTCCTTTTTGAAAGCAGTAAATGGAAAAACAGAGGTAACTTAAGAAGCAGTGGATATTATTGTATTTCAGACAAACACTGCAGGCAGGCACACAGCTGGGCTGGCATACATAAGATATGCAAAGCGAGAGGGGGTGCAAAACGAAAACCCAAGTGTCTTACACGTTGTGCATATTTGAAATCGAATCGCTACGTTCAGAAAAGTTAATCCCGCTCCTGCAAATAAGCTCCACATACAGCAATCAATACTCAAATCTCACAGCTGAAACAAAACAGAAGCTTCTGCATGTAATTAACGTGAAACGCTAAGTTTCAATATGGAAATAAACCTGCAAATAGCTGATAGATCTGCATATTTAAGATGCTTTCAAAACAGGTAAAACGAGAAATGCAATTTGTTGGTAAAATATTCATCGCCTCTTTTATAATTTTTTACATTCCAACAAAAGGTGTATGTATAGTTGATGTGTTGTTTTAAGTTGAAATAATTAAACATTATTACAGTAATAGGGAGATCTTTTTTTATATACTGTTTTTGGAATTTGATGATGGAGGACAGCAGTGGGAGGTAAATGATACATGATGTAAAAATATTTTGGCTAATAGAAGTTGGAAAACATACGTTTCACCCTCTTTACTGTGACGCCCCAAAATCCAGTACAATCCCAGGAGTCTCTCTAAAACGGTTGCCGTATCAGGTGGGAGAATCGTAATACGCGTACCCCAAAAGTTGGGCCATGAAGGAAGAACGTCTTAAAGAGAGACATTGTTGAGGATGAAAACCATAATAAATCCTATTTACAGTTTATTATTAAGCCAGGAGAAAAATACTGCGCTTTCTTGTCTGCATGAAAATCCTTCAGGGATCTAACAGAAAATGGTCAGAACACAATACTAAACAAATATGAAGGGAAACTAGAAAGAAAGCTTTAAGATTAGGGTGGAGGTTCACCTGCAAGCAGAATTATGACCCCTAACACACATCTTTAGTCTTGCCAAAGATGGGCAGGTTTCGCCATCTTTGTCTGTCCAGGGTTATGTCTATCCACAAACATAAACCTCCTAAAGACTATGAGACCTTTTAATTTTAAAATTGCATCATACTCAAACTAAAAACAGAACTAATCACTCTACCTACCGATGAGTCGGATGGTAGATGGGCAAGTGTTGCCAAAGATGGGCAAAAATGTCTGACTCAAGTTGAATGAAAATGCTCTTCATACAGCTTTCCAAGCAATCAATTTCCTTCCTCTTCACAAGTACATGTTGTGAAAAGGAAAAAAGGACTCGAAATACAAGCGCAGATCAAGACGATGGTTGTATTTTCTTTACGTATTTGTAAGCAGTTGGTAGAAAGTTGGTACAGAGAAGACAGCGGATGCGGATCTTTGGCTTTTCGTGAAATACCGGGTAAGTCCCCGTGTGGATGGATCTGGCTTCCAGGAGGAATACAAGGCTTTGATATTCTATAGTCACTGTCCCACGAGGGTTACAGGATGAAGATCCTTCCTCTTCAAATCCTCTTAAAAACATCCAGCCACTTATCCTGAGGTGCTCTTTCCGAGTCACACACACACACACACTATTCCAACCACTGCCCAGCAGGAAAAGGTCACGACACTGCCAAAGTCACATGACAGTCACACGAGGTGGGTATGACCCAGTCCTCCAAAAGTTGGACAGGCCAGTAGACCATAGGTCTACTAACACTCCCCCCTTACGTCAACTCAGAAAGAGAAAAGGGCATCAGGGTTTAGCAAGTTAGCCTAATGAACGTTATAAGGTCGAGGGTAATTCATTTTCGTCAAGTAAAAATGGAACAAATAAACTAAATTACAGGAAGGAATGTTCTGGGAAAACTTTCCTGACACGACCCAACAACTTCACCACTTACCGATTTACCTGAAGCAGCCCTGTGGCATCTGTTGCAAAAAGTTTTCCCCGACATCACGCTCATCTCTCCTGCGCCTTCCGAACAGATTGGATTACCTCCAGCGCAAAGGCAAAGCAGAGATCTGAAGCCACTGAAGCCTACAAACCGTGTAACGAGGTCTTAGTGGCTGCAGACTGGCAGCGGGGAGTTTAAAATATTGGGTAATTTCCTATTGGAACAGGAAAGCAACTTTATGGTGTTGCAACCTTATAAACTGCAGATTCATTATTTTATTGACATGACAACATGTGTTCAAGGTAAAGACGTGGGCTGTGCGGCGAGACCCCAAGGAGATTACCTGCGATGCCGGCGAAATGAAAAAAAAAAAAGCGAGACGACGCTAGATAATATATTCCGCCACATGAAGAATTACTGATAGGATTCTGATGTTCTTTTTACTTTGTTTCTGGATTTTACCAGCCTGCTCTGGGGAATGCCCTGTAGATAAAGCACGTGATAAAATGCTGTGTGAAATTCAGCGTTGATCTTTGAACCGCGTGTCGTCTTTGCCAAGTAAAAGTGAACAAATGAACTCACACCATCGTCTATGCATAACAGATGAGATGTAAATTGTCCAGACTGATGCAAATCAGTGAGCTACGGCGGAGCAAGGCTGGTCGGTCTCATTCAGATGACCAGCGGGATCGGAATTGGGTTCCTTACCTGTCGGGGGCCGCGGGTCGTCCGTTGCGGTGCTTGTTGACCTGGGCGTACAGCGCCTCCAGCGGTGGTCCGTTGCGCGGTGGGTTGACGGAGGATCGAGGGCTCTGCGGGCTCTGGGGGATGTGGTAGTGGTGGCCATAGGGGTCGGCGCCGCCACTGCCGCTGTCCTGAGACGAGCCCAGCGACCCGATGCCGGCGTAGGTGTGCTCCTCGTCTGAGCTGAAGGTGCGGCTGACGACGTCTTGGATCTCGGCGTATTCCCGCTCCTTCGCCTGCCGTTCCCGAAGTTCCCGCGTCCTGGCCTGGATTCTGGAACAAACGTCACCAGCATAAGCATTACATCCACAATGTATGAAAACTTGAAAATCTATAGCCCACATTCACATTTGTCTCATTTACTCCGATACCCAAAGCTAAAGTCTACCAGAATGAGTGGTTTGCGTATAGTCAGTGCTATCTGATAGTAAACCTCTGCTGGTTGGAACAGCTGAGACACTCTGCACCTAAATTAAATAGGGAATTTTTAGTCTGACTGAAGAATTCTTGTTAACAGAGTTTCCATCCAATCTGACTGAGTTGACTCACATTTTTTCGAATATTAATAGACAAAATAGACACATTCAGCTTCTACACACAACAAAATCTAAAACAAACCTCCAGAAAACTTCAAAACAACTGAAATGCTGAGTCTCTTTAAATCAAAGCTCAAGACCCACCAGCTTAGAGTTGCCTTTGAAGTTGCATAATAAATGGAATATTGACCATCATATTAGACACGTACTGTAGGCACGTAGGCTTGGTTTCTCAAACGGTGACTGTTTGTTGCTTTTATGGCTTTTTATTTTTGTGTTTTGATAATGTAAAGGGTTTTGAACTACACTGTTGCTGAAATGTGTTGTGCAAATAAACATGACTGATTTATTGAGCGTTACTAAACATCTGCATCAGACTACAAATGGCTCTTGATTTAAAATACACATGATGGGCTGTAATAAATCTCACACCACTGAAGCAGACGGCGGTTGCATGTAGCGCACAAGTTGCCCCTTTATTAACACTTGAGCACCTGCACCCCAAAGCGTCTGTGCCACAACACTGACTCTGTTGCAATGAAGCATGGGAAAAAAAACCCCGTAAGTCTCAAAATGTAAGCGCTGTAAAAACACAGTATTTTGGGTCTAGTTTCTAGCGCAAATGTCTTACTGCACTATAGGAGCTTATTTTAAGTCAATAATTCCTTAACTTACTTAAAAAAGTACTTGTTCTATGTTATATGGTTATTTCACATAACATTAGAAAAATCCCTTGTTATAAGTGAAATAATCAGCCAATGGAATAAGTACTTTTTTAATCAGTATTAAGGAATTATTGACCTAAAACAAGCTGAAAAGTTACTTGCAATTTCAAGTGTGCAAAGCTATTTGCTCTGGAAACTAGACCAAAAATACTTGGTGGGATTTTGTGTTTTCGCGAAGCTTGTTCGTACAAGTAAGCAAAGCGAGGCCTCGTGGTGAGCAGTTCCTTAGCCTTGCAAATAAGAGAAGGTGGGAAGGAAATCTAATTTTCTTCTCTTCATGCCCCCCTTCCATGTTGTTCCACCCCTGGGAACGTTGCCACACAACACAGCCTTTCACAGACCTTTCCCTCTGCACAGAACGGTTCCATGCGAACGCCCATCTGTCTGCAGCTAACGAGACTCGCGCTGCATGTGTGCAAGCAGATCTGGCACCGCGGGAGGAGACGGAGAAGACAGCGGAGGGGAGAGAAAGAGGCCCAGAGAGTGGAGCGCCAAGGACAGCCAAGAGGGGGCGGCGGGGTGCGGCTAAACCTCCACTGTGGTGACCCCGGCAACAGCAGCCACCAAACCGTTCAATGGTTCCAGATGTTGGATGCACTCCAATGGGGAATGCACTCATGCAACCTCCTACTGATGCTGCTGCTAAAACTTCCCCGTTATCTCAGGTCACAGCTGACCTCTGACCTCACCCCCCCCTTGCTGCTCTTCGAAGATGATTGGCAGGTTTGGAACACAGCACAATTCCCCCTGCAGGACTGGCTCTCCCACGTCTCTGTGTTTTAATAACAGTAATCACATTTCAAACAATCACCATTTTTCAGTGCCAGATTAACCCAATTCCCACATCCTGTCCATAGACGGCCGTGTTTACTCCTAACCGCCCGGAATCCTATTTTCTTGGTATTATCTGGAGAATGAGATTTGGAAGGCTGATGCAACGCTCCGAGATGTGCTGCCATCTTCATCTCATTCAGTTTTTTTTTCCTTTTGAATATTTGAAAAGGTGGTATCGCGTAACGAATGATCAATTTAGATCGTTAAAACTGGGGTGCTTTAATTTAGCTTTTTCTTTCTTTAGAAAAAAAGGGGCAAGAAATGACATAAAAACCCCAAACTTTGCGCAAGGTTTTCCACCTGCACAATGATGTCAGGTCTCTGTCGGGGATGATGTTACCGCAGGTTCACGTCACTCCCCTGGGATTTGAAGAGCCTCTGGGGTTTTATGGACTAATCAGATCCATGAAAAACAGTCTGACTGACCTTAGGGTTGGAGTAACGGCTTTAAGCTAGAGATGAAAAGCGCCAAGTTTATTTTCAAATATGACAAACCTCAAATTATCTCTATAAAGATGAAATGTATTGAAAACTGCTGTCATGATGTTTCATATCTAGCTATGCATAAGAGTTTGAAATGTGAAGGTGAAGCAGGATTTTTTTTTTGAAAAATCAAATGCCGTCAAGTTCAGTTTAGTTTAGCTTATTTCAAACTTATTCACATTCAAGCATCATTATGCAAATTCACAAAAAATGTTTGAAAACGAGATGTTTGAAAAGAATGAACTTTAACTGTGAAGCTGTGTGTGTCTCTTTAAGTGTTCTTCCTTTCTGAATAGTACATGTACACTGGGTATAAAGTTGTGGAATACACAGAACATGTTACTTTTCCCATGATATCACCATCTCATTTTGAACATTTGTTTGATATACCATTTTTAAAGCTCTGAGTGCTCCAAAGTTATCAAGTAATTAATAGTCCAACTCTTCATTACTATGAAAAAATTTCATTTTAGACAAGGTACACCACTTCCTAACACCGATAAAATGTATAGTTTGTTAAAGAATAATTTACTTTTGCTATGTCTCATTTACCTTTTTTAACACTTACTAATTCCCTGTTCATCTGGCATTAACAGTTCAATAATCTGTACTGTGCTGTCCATAGTGCCTGTGAGCGCCCCCGAGTGCCCAAACAATTATTAACTGAATTATTGAGAGAGTAGACTAGACTGCTGTTCTGTTGCAACCACTTCAAGCATTTAGCATGCTGAGCTAAAGGAGTCTTCATTACTGTAGGGTGTCTGAATAGTGTAGCACAAGATTATATAATGTTATAATCGGGTCCATATTGTGACATTTGTGTAGAAGTCAAACTGTGTACAAGTGTAGGTTTTATCTCTCAAGTGGCGTCTTCAAATTGTGGCAGCAGATATTTCAACATGTCCTAAAAGCAATCTGTGACAGCCTGGTTTAAACATACCTGAAGCGGGTATAATACTAGAACAAAGGGATGTATACGACAGTGTTTTAATACTGGTATTTATTCAGAACTGAGATGATTAGTGTACAATTTATTTTTGTAGAATTGACAACCAAGTTGTACTTGTAAAGTTTTGAAAGGCAAACACTGCAATCTTGTTCTACGCTCCCGTATTTCCAAATACTTACCAAAATGCTTTGACAATTTTTTTTAAAAAATCGTCAAGCAATGAAGCTGTTCCAAAAGCAGAACAAGAGTGCAGGAATGCGTGGAGCACTTTTCCGCTCATTAGCCTCAAACCTCAACACGCCTGCTAACAGCGTTTTACTTCAGCAACCTGTAACAGCATCACTACCAACTCCTCTCCTTCCCCCACTTTCTCCTCAGAGACCACCCCTGTTCTCCACCACATATACTCCATTAGCCAATTAATGGCCCAGTATGTTAACACCCAGGACAGTCTGGCCCACACCAAACACATTATTACTGTACAACCCCAATTACCTGCCTGTCTTCTTTCTCCTCCTCTAACCACAACCTACATGGAGTTTCAAAAGTAACCCTTTAAGGGAGATAATGGGACAGTAAAGGATCCAACTGCAGGCTTGCATTGGGGTATTTAATCAAATTGACAAAAAAAAAGAGTAAGTTTCTAGTTCAGTTCCAGCATTTCAACTAAAGTTTGAACAAGAAGAAATATTGCATTAAGTTTTAAGCTTTAATGACTTTGTATTGGAATGGCATTTCCTCTTGGTAAATAGACAGTCTAGACAGTCTAATGCTAAGGGCAGTTCAAGTTCTGCCTCTAATTCACTGACTAAACATTTCTTCAAGAAGATTATGTCACGCAGATGACACCCTTCTTTTAGCTGTCCATATTAACTAAAAAATAAAAAAATCATTCAGAATGTGACGAGTATGAAGGACCATCTCAAGCTGTTGACGCACACACTCACAAAGTAAAGAAATGTTTTGTTCATTTTTATCCTGTCAAGACGCATCTGAGCATGGCCAGACAGAAAACAAGTTCAACAAATTTGAGAAAGGAACATACACAAGTTGGACTTGACATCATATTGCTTAAAATTTAACTGGATGTGAAGTTACGCAAGAAACAGACCCCAAACACTCACCATGTAAGGAAGAATTTAAAAATAAAGCTTCTAAAATGGCCTTTCTAAAGCCTTGAACTCAATTGGACCTAAAACTCCTGGACTACGATTGAAAACTATTAAAAACCAACCAATTTATCAAAACTATATTTTCTGAATTTGAGATGAGTCAAATAGTTAGTAAGAGTAATGAGGGTGAAGTATTACTGCCAACAAAAAGCACCAAGAAGATATACTCTCCAAGAAATACATACCTAAATATTAATGGGAGACCATGATTATAGTATATCTGACCATGTCTGGATGAAAATTCTAACTTGTACACTTAAATTCTTCGACTTAAAATTGGCTATTGTTTTTTGTTTATGGTAAAATATCTGATTAAAAGCCACAAAAATTATATTAAAGGGGCAGTATCATGTATTTTCCAGGCACGTAGGGCCATTTTATAGCACAATCATCTGACTATGTTAACATCCGTGGTTAAAAAAAAATGCTGTATGTTTGAAATATGAGTCATAAGAAATTTGACATTGTGATTTCACGCCTTGAAATTGGGCCTCTACCGCTTTCACAAATTCCTTCTTTCTGAAATTCCACTTTAGGGAAGTCATTACAACATCTGTCCTATATTAACTGTTTAGCATAGTTTTACCAGCATTGTGCTGAGAAGTAGCTCCTATAATGAGCTCTGCTGATGCCCAGTTCCACCAGCTGCTTGCTAATTGCTGCTAGGTAGTCTGAAGGAGCTGATTGGGGGAGTCGTGAGGGATTGCTGATCTATGATGCTGAAACTGCAGCTCTGAGGAAGAACTGCAGGTGGAGTTACTGTAGGTCCACCCAGGTGAATGGTTGCCATGGAAATTAAAGATTTCTCAAACATTCATGAAAGAATCAAGGCAACACTCAGGTTATGTTTCTGATGAGGGAATAACATTATAATGTGATGTAAAGCTCAATAAAGTCAAGCTTATATAACGCTGCCTCTGTAATGCCTATTAACGCCTGTTTATGAAATCATCTTACTGGTGCTGTGCTGCAGAAACAGACCTTAAATCTTTTTTTAAAGTCTCTCTGCCTTAAATAAATGCCAATTCTGAGCAAACAAGTGCAATGTTGTGATCTGGCGAGGCTAGCAAGCTCCATCGCCATATTTCTGTCAATGTCTCATCCACTCTAAGCGACACCAGAGTGAGACGGGAACGTCGTCCTTATTTCTTACTCATTCTCAAGTCAGCACACTTAGTAGTTTGAAGGCGTGCCTCTTCGGCGTGGATTGTTTCAGCAGATGAAACAGAACATATTTGCCCTCTTGCGCTTGAATTGAAATTTGCGAAATAAGATTTTTATTTGCGGTACGCCTTCGTCACAACATGCTTGCGGTATTCCGAAGTGCAGGTGGAGGGCAGGATGAATCTGAATCTCATCAAAGGACGGCGAGCGGCTCCGCACGCGGCTGCCTGTGCAGAATCACAAACCTGGAGCGGCCCATCTCGCCGTCGAAGCTGGGCTCGTAACGCAATCACGGAGATAATTGTTCTGTTTTTCTGGTGTTAATAATCATATTAACTTCCTGTAGGTATCGATATAATTACAAATCTCGTCACTCTTCTCAATCAGCCGGCGAGACCTTTCTCTGAACTCACTCCGCAAATGAGACGCAGACGCCACGCTTGAAAATAATGAGATAGTTTGACAAAGTGGAACAGTGTCACTGGTCGCAAAAAGAGTGAAAAAAAAAAAAAAAAGAGTTCCCCGAGGCAGATTGCTTTTTCATTCTTTTGGTAATTAGAAAAGCAAATTCTCATTCCTAATCGAGGTTTGTTTTGTTTTGTTGTCCTTTTTTCTTCAAAGCAAATTGTGCTGACTGGTTCAGAAAAAAGGGGTCAGGTTGTGTTTGCCTGGAGTCAGCTTGAAGTCTATTAAGAAGCAAGAGGAAGTCTCTTTCTTGGAACAAAAAAAACAAAAAAAAAAAAAACAATGATGAGCTCTGCTGTAGTCCAGGCAGGGGTAACAAAAGGAGTGGCAGAGGACTGCTGGTCGCTGATTAGAAGCCAAGCAGATAACAGAGAATGGACATCATAATCAGCCGCTTCAGAGAAACAGAAAATGGTGCTCAGCCCAGGCAGAAAATGGAGACGGAACAATGTCACATTTCTTTCTTTTTTTTTCTTTTTTTTTTTTGTCCAATCACTTTGGACAGAAAAATTTAATTTCAGGACTGGAATGTGCAGAGATAAGCCAGAGACTGATAGAAGCCCGACCAACGCCACGCCGCCTAGGCGTCTTTCATCCTTTCCCTTCAACCTGATGTTACTGGATGAATAAGTCCGGCTGTCGCTGCGGATGCAATCAGGGAACTTGTTGAATCCATTGGCCTCCCAACATGAGCCAGTCAGATAAAAGTGTTGTGGGTACTGTCCGCAGACTAAAGAGAACCGGAATACTGGCTTGCTCTGCTGAGACAAGCTACACCCCAAAGGGTTCACACCAGCCATGTTTAGTCCGCTTTAATCAAACTCCAGTTTGTTTGCAAAGAAAGTCCAGTTCGTTTGGGGGGGTATGGATGTCTAATCGAACAGTGGTATAAAACGAAAAAGGAAACTCTGATCCACCTAAAAAACTTAGGTCTTGTTTTGGTTGAAGTGAACTCTGGTGCGGTTCGAATGCAAAGATAAGGTGAGGTAATCTTATTTACATAGCACATTTCCAGCAAACAAGGCAATTCAAAGTGCTTTACATGAATTAGAAGGAAATACAATCAATGCAACAAACCAAAAATACAAGGTAAAAGTATAGTACTAAGTTTTGGTTAAACATTTTTAATAAGAATAAGCAGTCCAGGGGTTTCTCTGGATCCTTGATCTGATGAAATTAGATGTTGGTTCTCCATGTTTGGTTTTATAAAGTAGATGGTACTTTCTAAATTTGTTCTAGATTTGTAATCTAACAGGAGTTTCTCTAGGTATTGTTCTAATATTAAAATTTTTAATGCTAGATGTTGGTCTGTAGTCTCAAAAGATAAACTAATAGGAGTTTCTCTTGATTCTAGGTTTGTTTTAATTCCTGTCCTGGGTAGAGTGAAGTCTATAAACTAAACATTCATGTTCTGGGTTGCTGGATAAGAATGAATGCTCCACAATTTGTTTTGGTTGTATTTACCCAAAGCACATCAGAGACCACTCCAAAAGCAGGAAACGGACTGTATCGCAAGGCATTCTGGGTAAATACAACTAAAACAAACACGTCTTGTATTGGCGAGAGAAATAGCTTGAAGAGAGAAACTGTAAGAGACTGTAAGAGAGAAATCTTACAGTTGCTAAATTCTCACACCATTCAATTTCTGTAGACATTTCGTGAAGGTGGAAGTTTAACTCTGTGTCGTCTCGTGTGGTTTTCTTGTCGTTTCTTTTTGGTAGTTCTTGGTGCAGCGCCACCACAGTTTACTGCGGTGCCGTGTGAACGCGAACCGCACCAGCTGCAAATGCAATTGATGTTGCCATTTTGGCCCCCAGTTGTTGGCAGGTTCTTGCTGTATTTGTATGGTTTCTCTCTGGGTACCCCGGCTTCCTCCCACAGAATAAACACACTCTCTGTTTGGATTTGTTTTAGCCGTTTGTCTTTTGTGTATCCGGGTTATGCCCTTGTGACCAACTACTGATGGATACTGGCACCAACACTCACGTAACCCAACAAAGATTGAGCAAAAATGGATTGTTGGACTATCAACTTTTACTCTTTATTAGCCTAAATGTTAGACAGTACTACATGCCCTTATTGTGCTTAATCAACCTATCCCTATACTACCAAACTAAATTGAGTTTGTACAGTGTAGTGCTCTATCCGTCCTGATGCTGCTTAGGATGCTTTTTAATGAAACATGAAATGACGAAGCACAGTAGCTTTGTAAAAAAACCGACAAATTTGACTGAAATTCTGCCGGCAACCACTTATTGTGGCAGTGATGCAACACAGCTTAGCTCTAGTAGCGATGTCAAAGTTTTATGTACTCTCATCTCCATCGTTTAGAGCTCACAAGACACCAAAAGGATATTCATTTGGATCACGCCTAACCTAAAATAAATGGATTGTGTCTGTGAGCCTTGCAGGCCAAGCCATCAATTACAAGAACCGTAGAAGGGTCAAAGTTTTCAATATACGATCGTCGCTCCCTTATTAAAGCAAACCTTTTATAAAGTAATCTGCCTCACCTCTTCACTGGCTGCTATTTTTAATCACTTAAAGCACTTGTCAGAACTGTCCACTCGGATTAATGATCACTAATGTCGGCTGAGCAGACACTTTGGGTTCACAGCTGTGGCTAGTGCTCCGATGCGGCGTCGTCATAAGCCTGAATTGATGAGCTCAATCATTTCTTAAAGGCACTCAGAAATGTCCGGTCTCCATTTCAGGGAAAAAAGAAAAAAATGCTCAATCAGCTCAGATGACTTTTGTGAAACAGTGATGTCACCAAAGAACGCAAGCGGTAACGGACGTCACGGCGCCAAACCTTCATGCTTTGGACGTTGGTCTATTATTGAAAACCGCAGTTTCCCATAGGATTTCCTTTCCATTAAGAGAAGGTCAGTCTTTGCAGAAGAAACACGTGAAGAGCTCAGAGATGCAGAACGGACATAAAACAGGACGGAGTGAGAATCTGCTCACTCACTCAGTCAGCAGTAATGACTGACAGACGTAATAAAAAGGGGAAGAATATGGCAGGTACACTGTTTATTCAATGCCTTGAAAAGTATTAATTACCTTTGAACATTTTGTCACATCATAGAAACAAGCTCCAGTGTACATTATTGTAATTTTATGGGATAAACCAACTCCAAGTGGAGGATTATTGTGAAATAGAAGAAACACATTTGAATTTAGTACCTCTAAGTTAATACTTGGTATTACTAACGTAACACGGATTATGTTGGGGTGTTTTTATACCCGTTTTGTACATCTAGAAACTGAAAATGTTGGACATTTTTCTTAACAAAATAATGTAAGGTCAGATTAGTTGGAGTGTCTGTGAGCATAAACGTCCAAGGCCTGCCTCTTATCCTCTATTGCTGGTCCAGCGTTTTATCACACAGACGAGCGTTCATCTGAAGCATTTCATTGTCGCTCTGGCTGTATGTTTGTTGTCGTTGTCCTGCTGAAGGTGAACATCTGCCACAGTCCAGTAGCTTTTATGCAGCAGGTTCATAACTTTTAGCCAAAAAGTTCACAAAATTTGATATTTTTTTTTAGGTTTTTTGCATATTTTGATAACATTTTGTCCACATTCTTACATTTTCTCAACAATTGCAAAGAGTCTTTTGTCCATTTTCTCTGCCTAAAAATTTGTTTTGGGTGCATAATCTACTAGAATGATCGTTATCTCACCAATTCTTTGAAAACAAGAACTACAAATAGCTTGTTTATAGGATGCACCCAGATCTCCTTCGGAGTAAAAGCCACTAGATGCATTTAGTTTTTATTTGCTATCAAATTCTACCAAAGGCTCCTTTTATGAACATTTTAGAAGTATTTATTTAACATCCTTGTCAGGGAAAACCTAAATCAAACTATTTTACTGGAGACCCACATTTGACCATTATGGAACGAAAATCCCAAAGTATTCTTCATGACGCGTTTGGCCCACATGCCTCACTTTGGACAACCCTGCTTTAGCAAATCTTCTAGGATTTCCCTGTGTTTTGCTCCATCAGCTTTGCCCAAATTCTCAGTTCCTTCCTGCTAAATAAAATCCACTCTATATGCAGCCACCACCATGCTTCATAGTGTGGATGGTGTGTTCAGGAAAAAAATGTAGTGTCTGTTTTCTTCTAAACGTAGCAGTAAGTCAAGAACTTTTTATTTCCTCGTCTGGAGAGAGAACTTTCTGCCACATCTTTGTCATGATCCCTAGATGTCTTGAAGCAAGTTGCAAATAAAAGCTGTTATGATGAGTTGGTTTTCTTTTTTTTCCCCAACAGCTTTCTAGTCCTTCATTTCCATTAAATGTGTGCGACTGATGATGTTTTCTCAGCAGATTTTGTAGTGGATCTCTGCTGCTATGGGCCTCCTGGCTTCGTCTATGATTTATGTTTATTCCATTAGGCCTTTCAGTTTAAGTGGACAGCACTGTCTTGCTAGGTTTGCACTGTGAATTTACATTTTAAGAAGTGGAGGACTGCATTTACTAGATAGGCTACTTCTAAAGGATGCAATATATGAGCATCGGAGGACAGAGAGGTGAAGATAACTGCGGACTTTAGCTGTAAAAACCATCACTTTCTTCTCACTTCACAGTCACGAGCTGCTTTGTGCTGTTCCGTCACATTTAATCCCAATAAGGGTTTGAGGTTAACAGAATGTAAAAAAAAGAAAAGAAAAAAAGGTTCAATGGGCATGAATACTTGTCCATGGCACCAAGCATCATCTCATGCCCACTGTGTTTTTGTATCGATTCTTGCTGTTTGGGAGCCGTTCAAAAGGAGATGGGGCTGGATGGGGAGAAAAAAACAGGCCTGATGGTTTCCAGAGCTCACTGAAAGAAACAGGCCAGGCCCACAGCCAGAGAGGTTCACGGTCTGAATGGATCGGACCTTCACTGCGAATCACAGTGCAATACCACGAAGCGACGTGGCGCAGTTATTTGAGTAAAAACCTCCAGATGTTCCATTCAGCAGGGAAGACCGGCTTTGTGACAGTTCAGTCTCTCTCTCCCTCTGCGTGTGTGTGAGTGGGTGAGTGTCTGTGCATTGAGTTCTCAACAACCATCCATCCTTTTCCTCCGTCGCTCTAAGAGGGTGCGCTATCAAGCTCCATTGTTTCTATTCAATTAGCCGACATTACCGACGGCAGTTTGATTACTGAGTTCATTTGGCTGGTGGAGAACAACAAAGGCGGCGAGCTGCCTCTTCATTCGTCCCGTCACCGATGGCGTCTTCCTCACCGGCAAGAGTTGCATGTTGGTGAGGAGCGAGGTCACGGCGGCGAGGCCGATGCAACGCCCAGTTCTTTTGCACGTCCTGACGTCCACAGGACGATCGAAAGCCACAAAATCGCAAGGATGGGATCAAGAGAAGCAGTGTGTTCTTTGGAGGCTAACGACCTTCATTGGTGGTTATAACTCACCAAACAATAAGACTGAATCCACAGGACTGACGCTAAGAGCTGCGATTGGCATGAGCCACTAGAATCCATAACTGGTTCAGTCAAGGTGCTGCTGAAATGGAAAGACACGTCTTGAATGTTGGCAAACTGTCCACGTCTGTCCAGCTTAAGAATGCAGAACCGTGTTTTAAATATCAGCAATTTGAGCTGAACCACTGGAACAGACAGTAAAATGTACTTTTGTTATTGAAAAGAAAGCGAGGAAAAATAAATTCAGATGGTTGGGAAAAAAAATAGCAATGTCAGCAAGTTTGAACCATTTCTGTACAAACCTGAGAATGTTTGAATGTTTAGCTTTTCGTGTGAATCGCTAATGTTGGGTTTTATAAACAGCCGCTTCTGAGAACAGCTCCACATCTGTTCTCATGGAGTCAACTCCTGGTTCCTGCAGGTATTCCAACCCACATTCTGTAATTCCTCTGAGTTTCCTGGGTTGTGCCACAAAAACAGCACTTTTTTTCTTCATGTAAATCCTAAAGATTTCTATTAGACTACGGTCTAAAGATCGGCATGCCCTTGGGGTGCTGTGGTGGCGCAGGGGCTTAGCACAACCCACATACGGGAGGCCTTAGTCCTCGATGCGGCCGTCACAAGTTTGATTCCCGGCCTGGCGACCCTTGCCGCATGTCTTCCCTCTCTCTCATTTCCCTCTTTCCTGTCCATTCACTGTTAAATAAAGGCCACTAGAGCGAATAAAACGAAAAAAAAAAAATAAGAAATGTCAATATCGTACATCTGGAAACAAGACGGTGTGTTTGGGATTGTCAGGGCGTTTTCCTCTTCTGCAAATGACAATATGACTTCTTCAAGTATTTTCAGATGCTGAAACTGATCCATGATCCCTAATAGCGATACAAGTTGATTGATTTAATCATTAGACAAACAATTAATCGATGTGCGGCCATTTTCTCAGAAACTTTGCGTTTTTATTGAATCAAAGACGATTGACCATCTTTCCAAAGCATAAAGGCCGACACATCATGTTTTATTCAATTGTGTTATAATTTTTCTTCACATTCTCCTCACCTTTGTGGCAAACCAATTATTTTTGAATGTCATGCAGAAGACGAGTGACTTAAGGAATTTGACAAGACTCTACTAAGAGATGCCGTCTTGTGGCGGTTTGTGAGATGCAGGGCGATAATTTCCGCTTCCATCGATTGTGGAGGCAGAGCGCATACAGCGTCAACGGGCCAGGGCAATCAGCAACGAACAAATACGACTAGAGCTTTCAGAAGAACTGCCCGATCAAAATGACATCATCAGAACGTCGACCACAGCTCCTCTCACGGTCACGGCCCACATATTCCTGCCCATATTCATGCCCACATAGTGAGGAACACTCTGCCTGTGGAGACACGGCCATCTTGGCTATCAGAATTAACTGGCTAGAGTGAGACTTGACAACGGAGGAGAAGCGTAAATTACCTTATCGACTAAACTCCACACTTTTATATCTCAACTACAAGGAAATTATTCGCTATGAGATCATATAACTTCTCAGTAATTAAACAGCAATTTTTGCTACTGATGTCAAGGGTGGGACAAGGGGTGTTTTCTAACACCCTTGTGTTAGACCTTTGGCATCTTGTGTTTTCTAACACCTCTGTGTTAGAAAACATGGAGGCATAATTTTTTGGGGGGAGGCCATAAAAATGATGGGCCACCCTCAACTAGCATATGGGGGTGAACTATGCTAGTTCAGAGTCTGCGCTTACCTTTCCTGCTCCTGCTTCATGTGGATGGTTTCATCTTCATATGCTTGCATGTCTTCAGCTTTCGATTTTCTGGAGCTCTTTCTCTCCACCTTGTCCTCGTCCTTCTTGCTTTTTCCAAACCTAGAAAAAGAAAAGACGACTCAAATTTAATGGCCAAGGAACCGCAGTGAGCACACATTAAGTTTAACTGTTGAAACCTTAGAGGGGAGTTAAGGCCGGCTAACTAGTCAGCCTGTAAGGTGTTCATGTTATTCATTAGACAGAGAGTCAGGAAAGACACCGTCACTGTAGTGGCTCTGTTTTGCAGATGGCATTCTGTTGCACCAACTTGAAGAATGGAGGAGGAAGCATGCAATGTTTTCCAACACAGTATAAATATATTTATGAGGGCAATCGCTTTCACTTTATCAGGGAAGTTCAGGTAGAACATTTTGTTGAAAATTAAAGTGTCAAACTGTCAGGATGTGCAGGCCGTGTTTGTATTGTGAAGACAATCTCGGAGGGCACCGATTCAATACTGAAATAATAATGTGCCTATTCAATATAAAGAGAATCAGAATGGATCAAGTTGCATAAAGACGACCAAACAGTGTTTTTTTCTTTTCTTTCTGCACTCCACTTGGTTAAAAAGAAAAGTGTGCGCTATCAGTAGAAACTTAAGCATAAATAGTACAAACGGTCAAAGTCAGCTTTTCTAAAGAAAGAATAAGCTGGGTTTTTTTATTTTTTCTTCCTGAGCTTCACCGAGTGACGGGAGCCGTGACAACTCGTGATTTAGACTCAAGCAGGGAGAACAAAATATCTGCATCCTGGCAAACTGTAGGGGAAGGAAACGGGCTGCAAACTTTTTACATTTAATGAGGAATTTGTGATAGGCTGATAGAAAACCGAGGAGAAGGCAAAGTGAGTGGTTTTAATCATTCTTGTGGTAGAAATGGTTTGGTTCCGGAGGATTTCTGGTCATGATACACACGTCGCGGTGAGATAAGTGTTAGCAAAATATGACGTGGTGGCAGGTCACCAGGTTCTCACGCATATCAGGAGAGATTTTCACCAACTTCTGTTTACAAAAACAGCTTGAAGTTACACTTCTACTTGTAAACTCCAAGTGTCGGCTGACTCCACACACTGACTCACGACTATGAGGACTGAGGTCTATGTTGGCTCGGCCACTCAATGAGGTCACTGGACCTGTTTGTTGCACTGCTATGTCTTGTTTTATCAAACTTAAAGATCCATCTAGTACCCATCTTTAGTCTTCTGGGTAAAGGAAGAAGTTTATGTTGCGTGACTTTGATGGTGCGAAGTGCAACGTTTCATCCGAATGGTGTATATTGGTGAAATGTCTCTTGATCCAAACCTGGCAGCTCAAATTAGTGCAAACTTGGCCTCATCTCACCGCATCTCCAGTCTGTTCTGAATTATTTAAATGTTCACTGCACTCACTAAGTAGCTTTATTTCACCACTGTGTACCTTGTGTTTTTATTTTTAGCCTGAGAATGAGGCTAAAACTACACAACGCATAAGCAGTAAGTGCACTTGCTGTAAGTGAAATGTTGGACAATGTGACATGCTTACAGAATTGACCAAATACTCCAATGAAAATAAGCCGATAAAGTCATCGTCGACGGCAATGCTTCGGTGTGTTAAATTTAAAAAGGAGCCAACGGTCTCCACACATCTCAGGTTTTCAGCAAATTGGTTGGACAGCTGAGGAGAGTTGAAACTAAACCTGTCCTCCCCTCTGATGACCTGCAAGGATCTAAGAGGGTCAAACCTGCAGAGTTACTGCAGACGTATTTAGGTCCTTTATCGTTCTGTACCTAGTAGGACCATTGTGACCTTTTAAAACAAATCTTTCACAGCAAAAACAGTAAGCGTTATAGATAAGACATGGCTGTATGTAGACTTTCTGCAGAGATCAGTCAAGGCGCCACCACACTATATACAATCAGGTTCTCGTTTTGTGCATCCTGTTTTGACCAAGATCTCTGCCAGTCAGGTGCTGACATAACTGAGACCAAAATCTATCAACTGTTTAAGTTTGGGTTTTAAAAACTATTCTGGAGAAAATGCAATTACCTATACACATAAAATTGTGTGAGTCATCAGCATACATATGCAAACCGATATTGTGATCCACAATCCAGGGTATGAGGTTTTTGGATCTCATACCTAAGAGATCCAGTTTGGATCTCATTCCTCAAGGCTCCCTTTTGGAGCCTTGAGGAACCTTAAATATAATCTTTGTTCACTCATCTTTCTAATCAATGAATGACATGGTTTTAAGCCAATTTAGCAAAGTGCTAGACAATACCATCTACTTTTCGAACCTGTGAATCACCAAGACATGATAGAGTTCCATTTGTATAATGTTCATAAGTATTTAAACTTATATCTGATAGAAAATGCACTACTGACTACAGTTTGTCTTCTCAGTTGTGCTAGCTTCACACCGTATACCTGATCAGAGGGAATCTTTGAAAGAATCTTGGGCAGGGTCTGTGAATGTCACTGGCAGCGTCTCATAATTAAAAGTAAAACCAGGTTTGCTGCTACTCGCTGTTTGTTGGGAGAGCAGCATCACGGCCCGAGACACCCACAGGCTGTCGAAATGAGGTCATTTCATAAAAGTATTTGAGAACTTTAAGGACAAAGCAGTAGCAGGGAAGGGTGCAGACATGAGAGCAGGTGGCCACAAGCGGCAAGAAATCCAATAAATATAATCACTGACAAAGATGTGGGTTTTATTGAGCGTTTTTGTTCCACAATGTGCCTCGATGCGTTTTATGTACAGACATTGATTATGATGTTTCACATTGGGGTTGTTTTTTTTTTTGGAGTAGACCCACTCAATTTTAAGACTGTGAAAGCACTAAGCTCTGCAGTCTCCAGTCCCTGCGGCGGCTCGCTGCAGGTTTATTTTTACCTTCCTTGCAGCAGAGCTTTTCTTGACAGTTTGAAAACTTTCCCTGAAAGCTGAAAAATTACATCAGACAAGATTTGACTTTGAGGCGACGGGAGCAGATATATTCATGGAAAGGGAGGCAGCTTCCCTAATGAAGGTTTTTCTGTTTTTTTTTGGTCCGACTTTATATCACAACAACGTGGAACTTGCAAACGGGTTTGGAAGAAACCCATTTGGAATTCCAATGTTCTCTCATTTGCCGCTTTCTGTACGAAAGCAATGCGTTGCCACCTGCGGTACAGATCGCCTATTCAGATGTCAGCACATTATTTCGTAAACAATAATCTCTTACTGCTGCAGCCATGTTCAGTAAATTAAAATATGTGCTCAGATTAGGACATTTTGTCAGAATAAAATGATATATTTTTTAAATTGGCAATTTCTAACCAGGCATTAAACAAACGGATACATTTTAATATGTGTGTTTTTATTGGTCTTTTGTAATCTCATTTTAAATGAAATCATTATTATTAACAGAAATAAAGACTCTCAAGAATCTGTCTGTCTGTGATAATGTGGATGATGTGTTTCACAGATGAAAAAATATTGCAATTTATTGAATACGTCTGTTTAAAGAAGATGACAACTGCCCTGCTTGAGTGATGTTTATGAATATTCTGGTGAAATGTTGCTTTTGTCTTTTCTTCTAAGCCTGCCGTTCTTCCTCTAACAGCACGACGAAACGTTATGGGAGTAGAAACTTTAAATCAACTATTCCTTCCCCCTTTTTCTTCTGGAACGACATTAATAAGGTGAGAGATGTCTTTATTGCGAAATGTATTGACGAATTAAGCTGAGCAAGACCTTTGGCATGCAGCAGCTCCATATGAAAGGCTGTTTCCACATCTACTGTGTCCTGAAAGAGGAAACAGATCAAAGCACAAGACCAGGAAAAAATGGCAATTCAGGAAATCTGCTGCTTCACTGGCAACAAGGTGAACATTTTTACTTTGGTAGTCTGAGTGTTGTCAGTAACCATGAGCATCCAAAGTGTTACTTACAGATGATGAAACATTTATTATTCCTTCATCTGGATGCATAAAGATTTATGCATCTATTCCAATCACCTTAACTGGTATATTTAGGGCTCCTATGATTTCTGAGATGTGGAAAATGCAGATGAATCACAGAATTGAATAAACAAAATGGAATCCACAATGAAATGCGTAAACTATATGAGTATTTTTCAATTCTTTCATGCTAAAAAAAAGACTTTTTTGGCTTTTAGCATGAAAACTTAGAATGTTTGGGTTCTTCTAACAAGACCAAACATTCTTACTTTTGTTATGCTTTTTTTTTTTTTTAGGAAAAAACAATAATGAAACTGTCATTTGCACCATAATAAGGGTTGATAAGTATGACAAAATGTAAAAAGAAAAATGCAATTCAGAAAAATTTAACTGCAATTTGGGAGAAAAATAAAATGGAATTTACAATGCCTTTTATCCCACTTTAACACAAAGCAGGTAAAAAAACAACAACAAAAAAAACATTAAATAATCTATTAATTATAAAAATCATTTGGTATAGACAAATCAATGAGGTCGAGGTCATTCCACAAAACTTCACGTTTGCTGTTTGAAAAGGTTCCAACCCCAGTTTTGGCACCAAAATACGTTTAGGTTTCATTCCCCCAGCAGCTGGTTACAGTTCGGAGCAGGTGCTCCGTCTTTGTCTTTGGGATCAATAAAGTATTTTTGAATTTGAGCTTAATGCTGCCGTCACGACGCTTGATCGGTTTTGGAACAGAAAAAGCCAGCCAGCATTAAAAAGCTTTCAAAATAATCCCTCTCCCTCTCTCTGCCCCCAAGGAAATAATAAGTATTATTATCTGTTATCCATCTTATCTATATGTGAGCCAGTATGTATCTCTTTGAAAACCTGTGGGTTCATAAAAAGCCATGTTCCCAATTCTCATTTGTACTAATAATTGATATTGTTTTTCGTACGATCATTTCATATGGAAAAAAAAACACACACTCCAAACACTTCTGAATATTAATAGTCCAAAATCAACATAAGACTCATGAGTACATCTGTAAACCCGTCATTGGCGCTGCATGTGTTGAACACATTGTACAAGACAAATTATGATCAAACGTATTCAATTCAAGATACTCAATCTTAATTTCCTGAGTATTACATCAATTACGTTTTTCCCCAGTAAAATGTTTTTAAATGCTAATCAACACTTAGCATGTTACTGACTAACTGAATGCTACACTCTGCTCATACTTGAAAGGGAGTCAGCGAAACTGTAATTTATCCAACACGATACACGGTCATATATCACAGAAAACAGAAAGGTTTATGCCCCCCCATTGCCCCCCCTCAGCCCCCCCTCCGCACCGAGTGCCTCATACATCATCTCCATTGATTTATGGACTAATAGTCTGTCAAGGCTCAAACACAACAGAGAAGTAAAAAGTCAAAGACAGAATTTCTAAAGAGGGAGAGAGAAAAAAAAAAAATTATGCAAAGCCTCAAAGCCAGTTTGATTTGTACAATCATTTAATCTGGGGAGTGGATTTAAGAGAAGCTAATCTGTTTTGACATCTTCTGTGGGGACTTTTTGAGGCTAGCTCAGAAGTTACTCGCCGAACTGGGGAGAAGCAAAAGCAAGAAACCGCGTCGCATTTCGGCTGCCTAAACGTGCGGCTTTGACAGAGTGTGAAAGGATATAAAAGGCACCCGGGGGGCGGGGGGGGTTAACCTGAAACGATGCACTCACTCCGAGTGTTAAAGCATTTGCCATTATTCAAATTTGCGATTGAAAAACAGGTGAGTTAGAAAGGAAGAAAAAAAAAAAACGACTGTGTGTATCAATCTGAGTACGCGATGAGAAGGTAATTTCAAGGGCAGACAGTGAGAATCATTACGGTTTCTGCTCGGCCAACCTGAAACTTAATCTATATCTCCCATGGCAAAGCCCCCCCGCGGAGGTCTGATGTGGTGTTTGAGCACCCGTCCCCTGAAAGTGTGCTGGTGGCACTCAAGAGGAAAATAAATAACTATGCGCCCACCTTCAGATTTCATCTGCTGTAAAGACCCATTAAAACTGTATTTTCTCAAAGAGAAAAACAAAGAGACGCCATCTGTATGCTAATGGAAGGCTGGGGCACATCACAAAGTTAAGACAGGCACACAGAAACACAACTAAAGACTCAGAACCTCTAAAATATTGGGTGAACGGGGGAAAAAGAAAGCGCTACTTCTAAACAGCTTTGCAGTTGGGCAGCAGGTTGTCAATAGAAGGTCAGTTTTAAATGAGTTGTAATAAGACCTAAATCAATTGCTGTTAGCTTATGGCTTTAAGATGCTACATTTCCATTACAAATGTCGATATTCTGCTGGTGTTGAAAAAAAAAACACCATTTCCCAATTAACATGTTTCCAATAAATAGGAAATGAAACTAAAACCATGTGTTCAGTTATTAAACGAACATGCCACGCCCTCATCCTCTTATCACTTCCTGCAGTTTTCTTTGTCGTTTCCACCAGGAGCGACGTCCATCTGTTGATCGTGTGACTTGTGATGTGAAGAAGTGTTGCAACTGCAGCAGTTCAAATACCCAAATTTTGATATAGCCAAAAATCCACCTAAAAAAATTTGTTGTTTTTCTAGATTGACATTTTTCCATTATACAAATTTATTTTCACATCTCCAATTCGTGCAATTTTAAGGTCAGTGGAAACCCAGCTTATGAGATGTTGATGGTGAGTAATTTTGACTCAACGATGTTTAAGTCTCCTATTTGTGAAAGTATAAAGCATAAAGTACTTATTTAGTTGGTTCCATGGTGAGTCATAAGCACCACAACACCAACCTATATCACTTAAATGCTTATCTGGCAGCATTTTGGATCCTCCACTGAACACCACAATGGCAGCGTATTACAAGATGCCATGAAGAGCCCTGGTGTAGCCAGAGTGACTGGAGTTTATGTCTGGCGGTCTGTAGAGTTGTCTCTACATTACGCTTTGCATTCCAGTTAAAACTGTGTTAATACTGTAAAAACCATAATAATTGCATCCAAAGTTGTCGTACCATAGGAATCTCAATACAGATCTACACCAGAACCTATTAGAAAAATGTACTGATTTCTCTGACCTTTTGTCTCGCTAAAAACTACTCAAATAGAGACAAGAAGTAAAAGAAAGAAAAAGCACGTCTTTATTTTGCCCTGAACATCATGCAACTGTTCGCTTTCCTGGCAGAATAACGTCAAGGAAGAATAGAAGGTTGCCTTAATGTACCAGCCTGCGGTTCATTGTCTTCTTCCCCGAGGAATTGATTATCCATCGGCTGTAGGGTTAGTCTGAGCGTTCTCTGCTTTGCCAGACTTCTTTCTCGCAAGAGACTTGAATTTGACACATCGCAAGAAAATCAACTTCAAGCCAAGATGTATCCTTCAATGCATGAGTTACAGAGGCTGGCGGAACAAAAAAAATGACCTTTGAGAAGAAAGAAATCACTCATTTGACTAGACAAGAATTCAACGTCAGGCACTTCAGGGATTTCAACCGTGACGGCCCCATGTTTTGGCCAAGAGTGCGAGCAAACTCAACCAAATCTTTTCTAGAGAAGTGGTGGGCCGGACTCTATGATTGGCTTTGGCTCTAGGGGAGGCAAAGTCCTTCGAAAGTCTTTCAGCAGTGGAGTAAAAACAAAGGAGGGAAAGGAAGATGAGGCTGCGAATGGTTCGTCCTGGGTGGGAAAGCAGCGTGTTATTCACCATGGCGGCATGACATGCATTTATTCATGACATCAGACTGAGTCCCCAGTAAGGGGGCGGCGACACGGGCCAATCGGAGGGAAAATGATTCTGGCCACAAACGTCTACGCCTCTTAGGTTTCCCAGGCGACCAGGAACGAAACCGTAATGCTGGATGTTGCTCAGTTTGCTCTCACATATTGAAAAAGAAAGTACTTTCAGGTGCGCGTTGTGTGTCAAGTCAAATTATGGTATTTAAATGCTCTATTTCTACCCAAACAGCCCCGCTGCTACCAACCTGTTTACATAGAAAGGAAGATTTTCTGCCAGGCGAATGGATCTGGTCGTTGTAGCGCACTGTTCTGAAATCGGTTGTTGCCTTGCCATTTTTCTCTGCTGTGTCCATCAGCGCTTCGTGCCATTTTTGTTCCCCTCCGTTTCTGCGCGCTTTCCTTCCATCTTACAGCTCCTCTTTTAGGAGTAATTTTTCTGAATGGTCCGCTTTTTGATTTCATGCTCGCGAGCGTGTCCAACGGCCTGATCAACAGCTACATTCTAGTGGTGGTCGGGTCATCGGCAGCCAAAGACAAGCGGGGCTTCATGAGCATCTCTCATCCCCGCATTCGACACCCCCGAAAGGAAAAACGAGATAAAGATGAAATGGTCTGAACCAAAACGCGAGTGGAGAACGCTCCGTCACATCGAGCCGCGGGGTTTTCATTGTGTGGCACCCCGGCCCACGGTAACGAGTATCCAATGTGTTTCTTTTTTTAGCCATTTTGTGAAAACATATGCCGCGGAGGGCGTTTTGAAAACAAATTTGTGCATCCCCGTTAATCCGATCTTGCCGAAAAGATGGTTTTTTTGTATTTCTTTCTAGCCACAGAGACCAGACAGAAACGAGATAAACAGAACATCTGAGGCGTTGAAATGACATCAGAGCGAATAGCTGAGGATGTTCTCTGCCTTTAAACCAACAACTATCACTATCAAAGAGACCGTTGAGCTGAAGAAGTGCGAGTATTAACATGTTTGCAGCAGAGGGCCGTCTAAAGTCTCTAACTAATACACGCGGTTGAGCATTTGCGAGCTGGAGAGTTCCGCATTCGTCCTCTGATAATTGTTCATACTTAAAGAAAAAGAAAGCCAAACATGCATCTGTGTTTTTTTGTGTGCTAGCTTGTATCTTTATGAATCTGTGAATCAAGGGGGTGGGGGGAGCAGCATGGCTCTTCCATATTTCAAACAGGCTGAACAATGCTAAGGACACGGCCCATCCAGACATGATTGCCTGTAATGTTTCCCATAAATCATTGCATTATGTGTGTGTGCGTGTGTGTGGATGTACGCGATGAGGGGAGGGCTGTTTTTGTAGACACTCAGAGGAACGTTTCAAGTCCTGGCAACCCTGATTAAAGCCTCTCATTACTACACAAATAAACAGTCGGAATGCATTCATAAATCCATTAGTTGAAGTATATGAGTCTCCGTGAGGAAGAGTTTCTGAAGGGCAATCCACTACGAAACCTTCAGGCTATCTGCTAACACCCCAGGTACCAACGTGAGCTTCGTGTGTGTGATTTATTATTACAGCGGCTCCAATCAAAAGTATTCACACCCCCCGAATTTCTATTTAATTTGTCGCATTACAAGCAACTCCATCACATTGGGATTTTATGTGATGCACCAGCAGAAAGTAGTGCATAGTTGAGTAGTGGAAGGGAAAACAATATGTAGTGAGTTAAGTACCCATTAAAGGTTAAGCTGTTTTTATTGAGGAAGTAAAACTTTACAGAGGTGGACTCCTCTCTACACAGACTTGGATGTCAACAATTTTGCAATCCTTGAGGTATAACAGAGGACAAAAAACACAAATGGTCTGTTTACCGGGGATTGTTTCACCTGCAGGACTGTACAGAGGATATTTTGAAAGAAAAATGTGAAGAAGTGATGTGCATTCAGTCACAATTAACTTGTACTTCTAAATAAAACTGCTTCAGAAGTCACTTAACTAGAAAAGAGAGTTCATTTGTGGATAGCCTAATTCCTATACCGTGACTTGAACAAGCATCCCTTCAGATTGAGACCAGGCCTTCCATCTTATCTTACAGGCTGGTCAAGAAGCGACGACAAAGTTCTACAACTCAAGTGGGAGAATCTCTCGACAGGAAAACTGTATGTTGCTCCTCTGCCGCTTTGACTTTATGAGCTTTTCGTCAGCAAGGAGGGAAAAAGGAGGGACATATATATAGCAGGATATACAGGATGTATGAAAACCTGTTAGAAAATGTTTGGTTCAATGGAGAAGATTTAGCAAAATTGCTGTTCACAGACATTCCTCAATCTGATCACAGATGTAAATCAGCATAAGGCGGTTCTAAAGAAATCTTGTTTGGTTGGGGAAGTGGGGTTTTTGTATAAGTAGAAAGATTATTAAAAATAATTGTATCATCTTACTCCACACCTGTTTTGTGACTTTTAGCTGGTCAAGCACTACTAAAACTCTTGCTAGGTACTCCATGTGAATTACTATTTCAGTCATCCTTTGCTTCTGTCAAATTAGAGGCAGATAAACAGCGAAACACGAACAGTTATCAAGTGTCCTCGTTAGGCACAGCCTGTCCAGGAAACGGAAAGCCACACGGACTCAGGTTTCCTGATAGACACACACCCCGGTGGTAAGCTAATGCCCCAATCATGCGCTTCCACACCGGGTGCTGGGAGGGGGTGGAGATAGGGTGGAGACGGGCAGCATGGTGAGGTCTCTAGGGAAGAGCTCGAGTAGGTGGCTCAGGCTGTGACCTAGATAGAGAGCAGCACACTGCATTCCTAATGGGCCATTTTGATCACTACTGCAGTCTGTGTCCTCATCTAGGCTTCTGCCACATGCCTCATCCACAAGCATTCAGCTCTCAGATGGCAGACGTCAGTAGTTGACGATGGAAAGACCACCTGTCAGTGACGCTTCTTTGCAAGTCGTCTCAAGCTGCATTTTTATTACAAACGTGGGCAAATCTTTGTCTGTGTTCTGCTAATGCCGAAAACTGCTAATGTGGAAACAATTACAGTGTTTCCATTAAATAAGAAGTAAAATTCTCAATCACGTCAATAAACTTGTTCAGGTGATAAGTCGTTAAAAATTACGGCAGCCACGGATGTAAACAGTTCGTAATTCGGTCATGGTGCTAGAACTAATCATCTATCAGACATCAGAGGAGAAGTCGGTGTCTTATTCCGACGCTGTAGCAACAAACCCCTTACATTTGGGAACAGCTTCATATGCGGTGATTTGGGGAAATTGGATTTGCCGATTTTTAAGAGGAAATGTGGATTCAACACGATTGAACGACTTGCAACAAAAACAAAACGTGATCCTCCTGCGAGTTCCTGTCGTCGTCTTTGTCGTTTTGACATCTGGCTGTTGATCATGTGACTCGTGGGATGTGAAAAAGTGTTTCCATTATAGTTTTGCATGATACCTCTGTTTTAAACCACCTCATCCTACCACAAAACCTTTTACCAAAGAATGTGGGGTTTTTCCAAAAATGGTGTGTTTCCATTAAGCAAATTTATTTTCGTAATTTCAACTTGTGCAATGTTGTAGGTATTGGAAATGCAGTTTCAGAGGTGGAGAATCTTATGTAAAAGATTTGAAGATTCAACTAGATGCCTTTTCAAATCAAACAAAATACCTTTGCTGTAAAAAATAAGTTGCTTAACATAATTTTACAAAATAGTTCTCCTCTGTTGATTCTCGTTTGCAAACAAAGTTTAATGCCGACGAGTCTAGAGACAAATGTGTTTTGTGCCGCTCAAATGCCTGACTCTCAACCTAAAGGAGAAGTGGTGGGAAAAGGGGGGGTAGGCAGCTCGTCTCATAACAGTCAGACTGAAATACAGGCATGAACGCACATTGGCCCAAGCATCGCATGCGAGACCGTTGGAGATCGGAGACAGCAGAACCGCCGAGCCGTGATATACATCCCTGCAAGCATTCCGAGGAAGACGGGAGAGGTCTTTCTGTCAACGCCGCGATGAATCTCCAGGGCAGCGGTGAAACAGGAGGGGATGAGCGGTTGTGTCAGGATATATGGAAAGAAAAGTGGGTGGAGTGACAGTGATGGTGAACAAAGTGTGTGTCATCCAGAGGATGCAGGGTTAGATAACTCGGGACAGTCCTCCTCTGAATCTGAATTAGTCATCTTAAAACACCTTTGAGAAGAGCTAGAAGAGCTGCACTCAGAATTTCAAAATGATAAGAGCAAACACTGGAGAGAAATGGCTAAATCCGAAAAGTATATCTGCTGATTGCAAAATCATTCCACTGGAAGAAAGTGGAAATAAATATTAAAATGTGTTACACCATACACCTCTTTATACCTCTAGGCCGTCTACATCCCATTGGAGAAGCAAGTTTGCAGTGCGTTGCTAGAGAATCTTTACCCCTTAAACCTTTTTCACATTTACTGATGTAAGAAGCACAAACCTGTGTATGTTACTGGGATTGTATGGATTAGATAGTATTCAGCGCCCCCTTAGACAATGTTTTGTTGAGTCACTTTTTAGCTGCAATTACAGCCAGGAGTCTTTCTCTCTACTCTAGATTTGCTGATCTCGAGAGGCAAAAGAGCTTCAGCTCAAATCTAGAGTCTTTGAACCACAATTGTCAAGTTTTGCCACAAATTATCATATGGATTAGGTCTGTTCTTCTACTGGGCTATTCCAACATTGATAATACTTTATCTGCAGCTATTCTACTCCAGGTCCAGTTCAAGGTTTCTGTAAGTTTGACAATCCAAAGAGGCATTTTTCCCTCAGTCGAGCAAAATAAAACTGCAAGCATGACGTTTTTGAAAAATAATCTACTCTAGGACATTTGTTGTAGTATTCTTGGGCGAGACACTTCACCCACCTAACCTGTTGGTGTCGACAGTAGAGCTTCTGCTAGACTGCTCCAGAGAACCCTTTGCTACAATGATGTACCTCGCCACCCTCAGCGCCAAGATACTTTGCCAAGTATTTTAGAAAAGTACCAAAGTACTTTGCCACTGATGGTGGCAAGGTACTTTGCTGAATGCAGTGTGAAGTGCTTCTGGATTAGAAGAGTGCTATACAGGCCATTTCCCATTTTACCTGCTGGTAAATGAAACAACTTGGGATTGTTGTTGTTGTTTTGAACTTTGTCAACACTTTCTTGATCTTTCTAGTGTGTTCTCGTTGTTTCTGAACGTGCCTTGACAAAATGTGAAATATTCGAGGACATTATTCATTTTGCGAGGCAATGCCCGTCAGTCACAACAGAGGCGCGAAGCCTCCAACGACCTATTCACTAATGGTCTGAACATGCCTTGATAATAATCTGCTGCTCTTGACCATTTTGTCCATCTCAGCCATGCATTCAAACCCTCTCTCCCCAAACTTACAACCTTTACCGGGAGCATACTCGTGAGTTACGGTATGGTATGGAAGCCAGGCTCCAATTAAGATTCCTTCATGACAAACACAGGAAGGAATGAAATTCTGATCCAACAAAAAAAGAAAAAGAAAAGGAATCTCACATTCCGTGACATACTCTTTGAAGACTGTTGAGGAAGAAAAAAGAAAGAACGCAGACATTTTCTCTTAACATGCCAAACACATGTTGAGGCGGTGATAGAGCAAGAGGAATCCGGTTCCTGTCTTTAATTGGTTGCCTTTGATGGAAATCAGAAATGTAATTCAACGTTGATTGATATTATCTGCGCAATTCAAAAGCAATTTTCAGAGCTTTTGTTCTTCCTCCTCGCCTTGCCAGTGATTGTCTCTCCCGCAAACCATCCGCCGTGTATGGTGGCGTCTATGCACATGAGGGAACTCCACCAATGGGAAAGGTCATTTCAGCCAAAGGCCTCTGTTTCATTACATTCTGAGCCAAGGAGATTGGTGAGCGGACTAGTAATGACTTCCACTGTAGCAGGCGGCCCACTTCATTTGCATAGCACATAGGAGAAAATAAATAGATTCCCCCCCTGTGCATTTCTCACCTTTGTCTCCGCAATATCAAACATGCTATGCATCTCGAATTCAGCTTATTGGGCTTTTTTTTTTCCTCTTCGAAGATGCTTAATGCACTTTATTACAGGGAACATTAATGGTTTACCCACACTGTTCTAGAGGAACAAAACGTAACCGTTTCTTTCTCAGATCATCACATAGTATATTTTTTTGTATTGTTTTCTCATAACTCCGGATCGGCCTGCCTATCCTCGGAGAGAGATTTCAGGTTGAGCAGCCTTCCTCGCATTGATCAAAGAGATTCCAGGCCAAAGTGGGAAATAACATCAAAGTGTCTTGTCGCCTAAAAAAAAAAAGCAAAATATCAAATAGATTAGGAGAAAGTCAAGAAACACTGGATGCACTCCGTGTAAAATCGAGGCGATGGAAGCTCAAGTGGAACGGAACAACAGAGGGAGGAGCGAAACAAGAAAGAGATTGTCTTTGGGCTGACATTCCGTCGGAGTTGGATCATTAGCAGCTATGGGCCTGGTAGACTATGAAAGAGTTGCACTGCTACACTTAATTTCAGCTCTTTAATAAGGCACTTTATGAATTCAGTCATGTTTGCAGCCCTTCTGCACGAGACACAGCGTGAGAGACATTGGCGGATCTCATTTCAGGCCAACAAGATTTCAGATTCAATTAACTCCATCGCGCAGTATCACCTCTGTTCTCCCACACACACACACACACACACACACACCCCCACACACACACACGCACCCCTACTCTCCATGCTTCTAGGTCTATCATGGAGCACTGCGTGCAGCATTCCAAACCTAATTACTCCAGAGCCGCCTGACGGAGGCCCAGTGCTGCCCAATCATATTTGCACTGAGTGGCCAAAAGTCCCAACCGGACAGAACTGTCTCTCATTTTTCTACGGTGGGTTAAATCAAACCCCCCCTTTCCTCCCATCCAACCTCTCCTTTTAATCCCATCACTTTGATTCACCCCATGTCTAAATCGCTTAGCCGTCACCCGCCCTCCTGCACCCCCCCAACAATCTGATGGTGACATTCAATTATGTAACAATAGACAAAGGCGTTTGTGTTTGCTTTAATACGCCGTACTCTGGAGTTTAGTTACTTGACTGGCTTGTTTTTGAGTTGCTAATCTTCTCAGTGGGGGGGATGTACTGTTAATAATTATGTCCCCCTCCCCCATGCCGTATTCTCTGCCTCTTTATAACTTGCATGGCATGTGTTATAACGTGGTGTGCCAGTCTTTGGGAACACCAAAAACTACAGTTCTTACCAACAAACAATTGGAAAAGTGTGTTTCATTGAGATCCATTTAATTACATTGATTCTTACTGCATGTCTTTACCGAGGCTTTTCCGCTGCTGCTCTGACTGAATGCTTGGTGACATTGCCCCGCTGGAAGGTGAAACTACGCCTCAGTCTGGAGTCTTTCACACCGTCTGACAGGAGTTCTTCCTGGATCGTCCTGGTTTGACCAGCTTATGGTTCTACAATGGCTTTTTCCCTGCCTCTCTTCTGTAAAGATTAGATTTACTTAGATAAACATTAGTTAGGTGTCAATCGTTACGTGAATTTCTGAAATTCATGTGAATTCATATGAAATTTACGCAAATTTCTGAAATGTCACACACACAAAGAAAAGCGTATCAGGGGTGTTTCCATCTACTGGTTTGGAGCGAATTAACCAGGAAAACGTAATTTTGTAAGAAGTTGACTATGATTTCAAGCTAGCGCAGTCACACATCTCAGAAAAATGGAAAGAGTTTTTCAGGAATGTTTTGTTATTTATTATGGAGGGTGTAGTTGTTGCTCGCCAACAGTGGAAACAGCTGATAGGTCACGGGGTAAAGGTTCACTATGTCAGAATTTATTTGGCAAGTGGGTTTCCTTCTCTTAGTAGACTTGAAATAAAACAAAACTAAATTAAAAGTAACTTTTCAGCAAGTTATATAAGTTTGTTTCAAATAAAGTTCAGTATCCATTTAAAAGAAAAGACTAGTTTCACTGGCAGATTATTTCACAAATTCCATGTTATGAGTGAAATACTTGGTAAGACGTCATGTTTTTGCAGTGGATTGCTCTCTGACTGACAACAAATGGAATCTATTTACTTTAACTTCTGAAGGCATTTAATTGGATGCAATTTTGTTTTATTGATATACGAGTAAGTTGGGGGAGAACACAAGTGCATGTCACATTTCTTAGATGTTTATGTGAAAAATTTACCTTCTCACATTAAAGCCACAACTTTGTTTTGCTCAAACTTTAAGAGTCGACATTGAAACTGAGACAAAAGCGAAAAAGTTCAAGAAATATTCAGAGCAAAACTAATTTCCCTCAGTTCACTTTACTTCATCTTAATCCAAACACAAGTTACTGTTTATGCTCACTTCACCATCCACATTAAAAATGTGTTTTTTTTTTCTTTATGACTTCTTATATAATTACTCCATTGTTCAGATAACTCCACATGACACTCATTGCTACACTGAGGCTCCAGCTTGATGCTGCGCCTCACGCCTGCCTTTTAATACCTCAGCCTAGACATTGTGATAAGTGAGGCGGAGGAGAAAAAAAAAAGCAGAGCAAGTATCATTTTCTCTCAGATTACATTCAGCAGATGTCAGGGCTCTCATGTGGAGGCGTCTAATTGCTGTCTTCAAATCAAATGTGGCTCAATATTACAATATGCGAGCGCGTGGCGTGGGGAAGCGGAGGGGCTTGTGTGTTAAACCCAGAGGGGGTGTGCGCGCGCGTGTGTGTGTGTGTGCAGGAAACCAACACGTGTGTCACTGCAGTATAGTAATGATGAACCAAGATCGTTCATCATTGGATTTTAACAACATGAGCAGGAGAGAGTCGTGGAGGATCTCGCCACACTGAAAAACACAAAGTCTTACCTCTCTGTTTTTGTGTGTGAAAAATGTCTTGCTGTAAGTGAAACAAAAATATTTATAACAAGAGCTTTACCTACAAGAAGCTCCTATGTGTTGATGACAAGTTACTTGTAAGTTAGTTTTGTCTTATTTAAAGTGTATTATAATATTTGCACTAAACACTAGACAGAAGAAATATCATTTTAAGTGAAATAATCTTTTTTTAAAAATCAATATTAAGGAAATATTAACTTGTAACTAATTCCTACATCTTGCTGAAAAGTGACTTCTAAGTTAGCCTTATTTAATGTGCACTAAGACACCCGCACTAGAAACTAGACCAGAAATACTCGGTCAGATTTTCTGTTTTCGATGTACACGGATCAGCTGGTCACGCTTTTTGTAATGTGTAATCCATATTCCAGGCAGTACTAGCGCACGCACAGAAAAACACACACACACGCACACGCTCGAGTCCTGTTCCGGTCCAGTCCCTGGCACTTCAGGCGAGCTCCTTCACCGCGTAAGAATAATAGGGGCTGAAGGTTAGAAAGCATCCTTCCTCTCCGGCTTTCACCGCTCCTCCTTTCCACGCGGCGCCCCGGCCCTCCAGCGTCCCCCTGCGCAGCCTTGAGTGGGGGAGGAGGGGGCTGACACAGTGGTAGGGAATTGGGGGGGGGTCGCGACTGTCACACCAAGCTCCAGTGTCGGCTGATGGGTCCGGATGAGGCGTGCCACTTATCAGATTGGTGGGGAGGGTAGTAAAAATCCCCTCAATGCGCCCGCCCCCGAAAAAAACCCAGTGTGTGTGCGTGTCTGCATGGGTGAGAATACACAGGGGAAAAGGGTTGAAGTTGATGCCAGAGCCTATTAAAGCAATCTTTTTCCATTTGCACACACGCAGAGGGGCGCGACGCGCGGATCTGAATGCGCCGCGCGGCTCGCTCGCCCAACATCCTGCATTAAGATGTACAAAAACCTCCACAGATCCCCCAAACCTTCCTGCAGGCAGGCAGGCAGACAGTGGCGTGATGGCCTGACTGTAAAAGAGGCTCCCCTCTTCTCTCGTCCCTCTCTCTTTCCCCATCTCCCTTTGCTTTTCATCCTTGGCTTCCATTCTCCCCCGGTGCCCCAGTTCACTCCAGTGCACACGCCCCCCCTCACCCCCCACATCCACCTCCTCTCTGTGGAGCCCATTTCCCTTCCCAGCTCCTCTTCTTCTTCTTCTTCTTTATTTTCCCTGGCTTCACCTTCCTGCCTCCCTGCTGCTGTTCTGATGTATCAAAGGAAAAAAGGAAAAAAAAAGTGAATTAAAGACAAAATGCTTGAATGCATATTAATGTATCCAAGTCTAACTTTCATAAATATATACAAGTATCACATATAGGATGTGAATTATGTACATGCATGTGTGATTTTAGCCAAGCTACAAAGCTAACGCAGCACTGTAAAAAAAAACACCAAGTATTTTTTTCCAGTCTAGTTTCTGGTGCAAATGTGTTTAGTGAACTTGACATAAAATTGTACAAGGAACTTTTCAGCACGATATAGGAGCTCGTTTTAAGTCAATAACTCTTGCATATTGATAAAAATGTTTAGTTCCACTGGCAGATTATTTCACTTATAACAAGCCATTTTCCCCATGTTATGAATGAAATAGTCTGCCAGAGGAACTAGTACTTTTTAGACGATATTAAGGAATTATTGCCTTATAATACACTCATCTCTTGCTGAAAAGTTATTTGTATTTCATTCCAGTGTTGCACTAGAAACTAGTCTGAAAAAATACTTCCTGTGTTTTTGCAGCGTAGCGTTAGCTTTGTAGCTTGGGTGAAATTATATGTAGATATTTCCCATATTTTAGTGAAAGGATCCACCATTGAAAGTAAAACAATATTAAGGAATTATTAACGTAAAACAAGCTCATAATGCTGCTGAAAAGCTACTTGTAAGTTAGTTTTGTCTTATTCAAGCCCACCAAGATATCCATTAGAAACTCCACCAAAAGTATCCGCTCAGGTCTTTGTGTTTTTTGCAGGGCGGCCGCTAAGCTCGCCCGTTTGCTCCCTTTATTTGGTGCGTGTTCGTAGGCGTGACACACTTTCACACCCAGTGATGGAGTTCAGGGCTCCGAAGGAAGAGGTCAGTCAGTCGCAGAGCAGATAAACAACACCTCATTAGTCCGGCTGAAGGGAGTTCTGCAGGCGTCGTTGTGCGATAGCATGCCAACGCGGCCCTGGGCTGAGCTGCGGACATGGAAACAACCCTGATCGGACTGGAAGGTAACGATCGCGCGTTATCCACTGGAAACAACATAAATAATAAAGCATAGTGGTTAGTGGGCGGATAATGTGTCCCCGTGTGGCCCCTGCAGCCTAATGAATGCAGACATGCACACTGGGACGACATGCATGTGACGGGCGTTCTTAGAATAACACTGATGCGTCGCTGCTCCAGGGCCGTTTTTATGTTCTGCACGCAAACATGCAGAGTCCAGCTCATTCAGAAGATTACAGAGTCGTCTACTGGGTTGCTTACAGCGCAAACATACCCAAACTGCATGACATAAAGAATTCCATTTATTCAGATAACCCTTATTTGCCTTCTGGGGTCATTTCAGTCCACTTGTTTTATTTATTCCAAGTTCAGACGTTCAGTCGAGCTGCTGTTATGTGAAAAGTTGACAGATTAATTAGAGAAAGCAGAAGCTGGCATCATTGTGAGATATCACACAGTGAAACATGGTGGAGGCGGCGTCATGCTCTGGGCGGTGTTTTTCCATTCGGGTCAAAAAGGTTGATCATATTTAGAGGGAAGGAGGACAGAGATCAATATATGGCGATTCTTGGAGGAGATTCAACGTCCAGGATATTCATGTGCTAAATCGGTAACAAACTGTCGCCATGTCGTGACAGTTTGTTATGAGACAGATAAGCTGCGAAAAGATCCATCTCCTCCACGTCCTCCGTGAGCTACTGATGCCGTTTGAAGAAATGCATTGCTGCCGGTGGAAAACAACCAATCAGAGCTAGGGGGAGGGTCTTGGCGCTGTCAATTAACTTCGAGTGCGTGTACGATGGTGGAAAAACAACTCACCGTCGCAGGAAAATCATTTATCCAATGTCATCGCCGGCTATCCTAATTAGTCTTAGCAGTCATGCTAGACCTCCATTGTGGTGAACCAGCAAAGGGGAGGCTGGGAGCAGCTTGTACACGAGCATGATTGACAGTGCCAAGACCGACCCTCCTCCTGCCTCTGATTGGTTGTTTCTGACGAAGTTTGATATTTGTGCCGTAGGAACAGGGGGAGAAGGCAGAGCAGCTCGACGTTCTCCAGCTTCTCATCAAGTGCTTTTATGACATGGTGACAGTTTTACCAAATACGTCATTTTTTTTGTTTTGTTTTCAGTAAAAGTTACATAATGCAGCCAGTAAAGTCCAGACATTAACTCTAAATTAGAAAGTGGACGTTCACACTGACTGAACTTCATTACTAACTATGTCCTTCATAACCTCAGTCTGGTTTCAGATTCCAATGTGACAAAAGAGAGAAAGTAAAGCCTCTCACTCTGTGTTTAGTACGTGTTTCATTTCTTGAGCCAAGTGACTTTTTGACTTCCTGTAGTGTAAACTAAGAGGTAGAAATCCAGCATCGCTTACAGCTTTAGTCCTTCAGCTCTCTTTCTGTGCAAGACACTTTTATACATTCTTGCACTCAACTCTTTCTCTTTTTGTGCCTTCCACCTCTTCTTCCCCTGAACTCCTACACATCAGGCTGCTCTCCTTGTCTCCTGGCACCGGCAGTAACACGCTCCCCATCAGCCTGTCTGTTAGGCGGACGTGCACAACACGTTCATCAGGCCATCCCCAAAAAGGCCTGCATGCAAATGAGCTCAAACTGCAGCGAGTTGCAAAAAACTCCTGGAAAATCCTGAGAGGCAGAACGCGTGGAAGGAAGGCATGCGTCAGGGAGAGGCGGCGGGCTGTCCAATTTGCGCTGATGAAACCCACAGAGACGAGCAGCACAAAGGATTAACCTAATCAGGATGCCTTTTTGATGTTTTGATGCAACGCTGAAAACACCCGAACGTAGAAAATCACCGCTATGAATTCTGTCCGCGAAGCGCGAGCCTTCAAGGAGCGCTTTACTCCCCCCCCTCTGTCAGCCGGAGCCTTTGTCATGAGCAGCAAAACTTTCTCCTCCCCCGAAATCAAACAAAACTTTCGGCGGAATTGCTAAAAGCGAGACGCACACAACAGACAGATATGACACTTTGATTCTCTATCCTCCCTCCTGACCGCCAGGCATTTCACAGCACTTAGTGTTTTGATGCTGCGCCCGGCGAGACGCGTTTAAATTTCACCTCAGTTCTTTTCCATTGTTAAGTTTTTAAAACTGTCAGGTGGAGCGGGAGAAAAACGGAGACGAGGCATTAAGACGGCGTGAGGAGTTTTATAGGATCTAAGCTGAAAGTTTACATGAAGGAGAAGTTGTTGAGAGATGAAGCCAAAACTTTGAGGCCAAGTCAGGCTGGTTCACAACGGCGGCGTGTCGAGGTCATCGTAGATATGAACACACAAAAAATGGAGAAAAAACTGAAATTTTGGGGATTGATCTCAGAAATTTTCTGGAAAAAAGTAAAAATACTCAGACTGAAAGTACGAGGCCAATACTGATCTGGGAACTTTTTCAGAACAAACCTGAAACTCAACTCAAAATGTTCGAGAATTGACATTCAGAAAATTTCCAAAAGTCAAAAAAGTTCAACTTTTAAAACTCAGAAAGTAAAAATTTTTTTCAAGAATTTTTTTAGTTTTTTATTTCATTTTTCTCTTGAAAATTTATCTCAAAATTTCTCATTTCTTCCAAGAAAATTTCTGACTTAAAGTTAAAAATATTTGTAAAAAAAAATTCTAGAGAATTTCTCCGTTTTTTGGAGGGGGTTAAGGGTAAGTTTTCAAACTTAGAAATTTCTAAGATTTTTCTAGAAACTTTTCTGAGATGAATCTCAAAATGTTCTCGATTGTTAAAGCAAATCTAAGCAAACCCGGAAAATTCCCCATATTTGTTAATCCGGTGGCCCTGACGTAGCGCCGTTAGTTTGCACCTCCTCTTTGTATTCAGGCAGCGCAGGGCCTGCCGTTAAACGCACAGAACAGGGGGAGTGTCACAGCGGCCCGCAGCATGCCAACTCCTAAGTGACTGTGGCACTCAAAGATAATGAAGAACGATGATGAGGCCAAGGAGGGCATGCACCGGGTCCACGTGCATCAGCAGCACACAGCTACTCCCAAAGATTTGAGCTTTGCCCACAGCACTGATTGCATGTCAGAGTGTCAGACCTCTGGCTCAAATTGCTACCTCTATTCAAATGTTCTGCAGTTCCTAAAAAGAAAAAAACATCTCTGCGTGTTTGTGGTTTTGCCTGGTGTGTGACGTGTATATTGTTGCCAAACCTTGAAATGACAAGTGAGCAACCATAAAAAAAAAAAAAAAAGCAAAACTGAAATCATTCAAAATGAATCAAGCCCCCTCACCCCCCCGCCCCCACCCCTGTGTGCCGTCAGTTGTGACCTGGAAACGCGCTTGTTGTCTTTTGTTCAGAGTTCTGCGCCTTTCCCAGTGATACGCTAACTAATCCTATTAAGGTAATCCACATGAAAACAACTTACGGCGTGATGGCGGTGGGGAGCGCCTCCGCCGTTAATTTATGCCGTATGAAAATGTGCAGAGAACCGAAATAATTAATGGAACTCCATTGGACGTTTTTCATGCGACGGGAATGCTGAGTTGATGCCTGCAGGATGTGAGCTTCCTTCGAGTGAAAGTCTGGGGATGCTTCTGCGACAACAGTCGCTCTGTGATTGAGAGGAAATGTTGTTCATGTGCGTAATTTAAATGCTCTATCCTCATTTGTGTGGAGACATGAGGGGGGGCTTTTGTATAAAGACTTCAAGATTACAAAGACAATGATCACAGAACCTCTGAAGTACGAGGCCTTCTAAGAGTATCTTCTTTTTTTTCATATTGCAATTTAATGCGTAGAAAATGTTTGACAGATTGAAAAAAAATCTTAAACTGGGGTGCCGTGATGGCGCAGGGGAAAAGCACAACTCTCGTATTGAGGCCTTGGTCCTCGTGCCGCTGGTCACAGGTTCAATTCCCAGCCTGTCGACGTTTGTTGCATGTCTTCCCCCTCATTACCCTCTTTCCTCTCAAACTACTTTCAAATAAAGGCCACCAAAGCCAACATAAAAAAATATTTTAAGCAATACAAATATGAGAAGTATGGCATCCACTGACCGTACAGTCGCACAAATTGGAATTGCAAAAATAAATTCACTTAAGAGAAACGCGCCAATATCGAACAGACTCAGATTGACAACGATGAGGGGCTTTTTTGTTGGGACGTGAAATTGGTGCGTTTTGCAAAACTGCAAAGGAAACACTCTTTTTAGTTTCACAGGGTTCATGTGACCAACAACTGGATGTTACTGCAGGGGGAAGTGAAAAAGACGACAGGAAATGTTTGGAGGATCGTTGTGCTTTTAATTGTGTTTCTTATTTAACTGAAACACCACAGTTGTTTTTCCGTCAGTAGCAGAAAATCGACGAAGCATCGTGCACATTTGGAACAGAAACCCAGCTGCAGATAGACGTGTTGGTGGCAGCATCATGCTGAGTGAAACTGGTCCAAATGAAATGGGAGAAAACCTGTTGGAGGCTGCGGCAGCTAACAGCCAAAGCTACAAGGTAAAATCAAACCAAAGTCATAGTCAAATTGAGAATTTGTGCTTTTCACAAACGCAATTCATTCCATCCGACTGAGTTTGGGCAACTTTGAAAAGAACAAAGCAAAGAAAAAACAGATAACTATCAATCAGGTGCGCAAAGTTGTTGGAGAAATATATACGGTCGATCCATTAGAACATACGCCCCAATGAGTCTTCTCCTTTCGAAAGTACCTTTTGAAAATATTAAACGTTTCAATAGCCACCATTTCTGTTTTTTCATGTAATGTTCTAAATTCAAATGTCATGTTTTCATTAGCTGTGAGCAGAAAATCCTCGTCAACAGATGTAAAGGTTTTCAAACCTTCATCTGTTTGCGATTCATCTATAAAATGTTTCACTTCGTGATAACGTTCATCAAACGAAAGGGCTTTTCAGGACTTTTCTAATTTACCGACTGGCTCTGTATGTCAAGAAAGTTTTCGAAAACCTTCTCAAAACTGGAAAAACATACATTGACGTTTATGATTGCAAAGACAAGGTCACACCGCTGATGTGTCATTTAATTTCGACAGATATTTCCAAGAGTGCACAAGGGAACGACAACAGCGGAAACCAGGAGAGTTGCTTTGGGTTTGATTCAGAAGAAATCCCTGCTATTGGATTCCCTGCATATAAAGAATCCTCTGTGGTTGGATAACAGAGGGAGTAAAATATATGCTTTTTGCTGGAATTCTGCAGCTCCATGTTGAAACAGAAGCTGTTCGAATCGGGAAGAGGCAACCGTGCTAACTGATTCAAAGTCGATTTTAACATCTCCAAAGGTCTTTAATTCCCCAAGCGGCGTTCGGGGCCCCTCCCCATTAGCGCTCGCACGGGCTCTGAACAATGCTGGTTAACCGATGCTGAGCAATGTGGATAGAAGGCCCGCGCACATGGGGTTATGAATAAAACATGTTGCCCTTATTAAAAATAATCTGGCTCTAAAGTGCCAAAGGCCCTTGAGGTCGATAAGCAATCCTCCCACCCCCTTCGCTCCATCACTCCAGCATCTCGCAGGGTTCAAGGAAGAGGGCCCCTGATTAGCGCTGGCAACATCCAGAGAATGTATTCAGTCTGTATGATCCACTGCTGAACGTGTTGAGTGGAATTAAACAAAACAGCGAGTGGTGCTCAGGGCAACGCGATCGCGTGTCAGGGTGTCGGTGTAGTATGGGAGCACAGCTTCGGCCCTCTGGTGTTCCTACCTGAACATCTCGCCCAGGCCCTTCAGCACACCCTTCTTCGGTTTGTTCTTGTCCTTGTCCTTGTCCTTCTCCTTGTCCACGCTCTTGGTTTCCTTCGGCCCGCCCAGGGTACCGTCTTTCTGTCTGTCGTCAACCAGTCCGCCGCCGAGGCTGAGGTCGCCGCTCGTGGACATCGACTCGAGGCCTGACCGGTAGCTGTCCTCGGTGTCCTCGTCCACTGGAAGGACAGAAAAAGTCAGATGGAGTGTTAAATTTGCTCTGCTGTCACAATTCAATGGGTCAGGATCACCCCAAAAAGTAACGGTCCTCCTTTGATTTAACTCTAGTAAGGTATGTTTCTGGAACCTTGAGTTCATATTTCATTAGTAACTAGGCCCTAGTTACTGACAAGATGAAGCAAGCAGAAAGAACTCATAAAGCACTACATCAGGCCTTTATGTGGAAAAAAAAATCAAGAACCTATCTAACCCTAATCCTACCCTAATCCTCTAGAGCTTACAAAGAAACAGGAAACAAAAAGTACCACAAACCCCCCGTAAAGGTCCATAAAGGTCAGAGTCTATGATATAATTATAAGAAAGAGACTTCGAACGTCGAAAATACCAGCTGACCAAAGAGACGAACGAAACACCTGCGTATTGACAAGGCAATGATAAACCTGTTTGGAGGATGTGCATCCCGTTACGTAGCGTATTGGTCTAAGATCGCATTGCTTCTTCGGGATCTGGAAGACTTGATGTAAACAACTGAACCAAGATTTCTCTCAACTAGAAAATGTCAACATTTTCGTCGTCTCGAGGTAAAGCATGCTTGGGTTATGCGGTGAGAAAGTCATCCCCAGCGTACCGTCAATCCCACCTGTAACAGAGGCGTTTTGGAGCGGCCTGGTTAAAGTCTGGATCTAAATCCAATGGAAAACCTCGTGGCACGATATGGCACATTCTTGAAAATACTCCAATTAAAAACAATTTTCTAGAAGAACGGGCCAAAATTCCTCCATTCATGTCTTTGCAAAAACATTGTGGCCAGTTGGAGTGACCACGTCATCAGACGATTACTTTTTCACATGAAGTCAAGCTGGTTTGGATGGATTTTCCCCTTATACACTAATTTAAAAAAGCATTTCATACTAACTCCTGTTTTCGTCTCGTAATGCGTTTGTTAATCTGTAACATTTAAGGCACAAAGAGCAAAAGAACAAATACTTTATCGCAGCACTTCCACATTGTCAGAAACTTTTTACACAAGCCAAGGCCGCTTAGAAAATAAAGTGCAACTAAATGAACTTTAACTCTCAGCCGACTCCCTGCAGATCAATGAAGCTGCATTTGAAATCAGCAGACAGTGCCGGTTTTCTTTTATCAGTTGCAGTGCATAACTCCTTTCTTTTAGCAACATCAGAGGAGCCATGAAAGAAAAAAAACCTGAGTCCCAAAAGGTACAGCAGCTCTGAACAAAACACACTGAATTCATTCGCCTCATTAGAGCAGAATATATTTACATTGCGCACCCACTGAGAGTAGTGTGCACTGGAACAGATTTTCACTTAGCTTCTCGAGACCCTCAAGTTATTTCAATTGTGTGTATTTCACATGGATCACAGAATGAAAAAAAAAACAAAAAAAACTCTGCTGCTTTTTACACAATAAAAAAAAAAAAATCCACCTTCACGCAAGCGTAAGCAGTAATGATAGTCGTGCGAATCTGATTTTTAATTACGTCTGAACTAATTTTAAACCCGACATCAAACTCAAACCGAAACTCCTCAGGTGCTGCAAGGTTGATTAAACTCAAAGTTTTCATCACATCTAATCAGAATCAATGTAGAAAATGTAATTAATCCGTCACTAATTATGCATTTAAATAATCCCGAAGAAGGCTTCTGGGGATCATAATTGCAAAATACGACGTGCGCCGAGCTTGGCGCGGCTCCTGTCGGCGCTCTGAGGTATGAAGTAGATGTCCCTTAGATTACAATGTATTACAGTCATGCATGTCATTGTTCAACTTCTGCCTCTGAAATATATATATACAAAGAGAGAAAGAGCGAGAGAAAAGTGCTTATCATGTGGAAAGAAGAGGGAGGCGAGACAAAGATATTTAGCAGCCTAAGGAAGGGGAGAGTATGCTGGAATCAGATTTGAAGGATGATCGCGTTTGGCTTTCTTCTTGTGATCTGTGCCGCTATCAGCCTTTTGTTTCAACTGCCACCTCAAAGGAAACCACCGAAACGGAATGTGAGCACAGAGCACCGAGCGGCGAGAACAGAGAGGAGATTAGAGTCTTAAATCTGCTCGATTATGCAGCTGGTCTCTGCGCTCGGCCTCTCGGCTCTGTTTGCACAGGTGCCTCCCCCACCAGACTAGAACGTCGCAGAAAACACAAAAAAGCAATGATGTTGTTTTAATAGAAACAGGATGAGCTGCTTCCTGTGTTTTATTCTTTTTTTTCCCTTACAGATTCAATAACTAGGCTGCATGGTGGCGCAGCTGGTAGAGCTGTTGCCTTGCAGCAAGAAGGTTCTGGGTTCGATTCCCGGCCCCGGTCTTTCTGCGTGGAGTTTGCATGTTCTCCCTGTGCATGGTGGGTTCTCTCCGGGTACTCCGGCTTCCTCCCACAGTCCAAAAACATGACTGTCAGGTTAATTGGCCTCTTCAAATTCTCCCTAGGTGTGAGTGTGTGTGCATGGTTGTTTGTACTGTGTGTCTGTGTTGCCCTGCGACAGACTGGCGACCTGTCCAGGGTGACCCCGCCTCGCGCCGGGAACATTAGCTGGGGATAGACACCAGCAACCCTCTCGACCCCACTAAGGGACAAAGGTGTTAGAAAAAGGACGGATGGATGGATGGAGGTTCAATAACAATTGCATACTACAATAATAAAAAAAACTGCTTTGTAATATAGAACTGCAATGCTATGATCATGTTACGGTCTAATTAATTATGAGAAAGAGTTTCGATCTGAGGTCGGTTGAGCATGTGGCGTCCAAGTATATTAATCAGGGTTTGTGCAGGATTCGCTAACTTAAATGTAAGACTTTTTAAGCTTAAGACCGTTATGAATTAAATGTTAAGCCTGCATCAAAAGAAAATCACATATTTTATATAGTAGCAGTGCCCAGCTGCTTTGCCCAGAATGCATTTAGCATTGTGTGAGTTTGCAAAAGACACGAGTCACCCAGCAAACTGCCAATAAATTTACACTTACCCGCGATACCTTGCTAGCTACAAGCTACCTCTCGCTAGCAGCAGGCTTTTTAAAAAGACTGAGAGTCATTTCTCATACTAGCGCTAGATACAGGAGTTTGTTTTGGTTGCGTTTACTGTCAGAGATGATCCTTCCTCCAGCTGGGTTTGTGATGTACGAGGTTCAAGAAGAGTCACGGAGTTGGATTCATGAATTCCATTTATTAAGACTAAAATGCAGCACTGACCCATTGTTATGTTTTTTTATGGGAAAACGCAGCAAAGTGACACCTAGCAACAGTTTCTGATTCCTTTTATAGGCCTCTATGCAAGTTACGCCCGAAGGTGGCCGTTCCCTAGCGCATCATTTCCTTTAACCTTAGCTGTGTAAATACATGGGTGTACATGCATGCATGTGTGTGTATGTCTATATAGGAGGACGAAATAGCTAAAAGAGATAGAGGAACACACAGCATTATTTATTCCCAACATTACCCAGAATGCCTTGCGCTGTAGTTCGCTTCCTGTTTCTGGAGCGGTCTTCGGTTGGAATTCAATTTGAGACCCAGATTTTGCTTTTTTTTTTTTATCCACGACAGAGTTCAATTGCGCATTCACACCTCCCCCGAACAAGCCGGACTTTCCTCGCAAATGAATTGGTTGTTGGGATTTATGCACCTGCGCACGTTCGTACGTGGTTTCTGGATAGGGATCTGCTTGATCCCTCCGCCTGCCGCCTGCTTATCACCCACTTAAGAACAATGGCGCTGAGTAGCAGCTGTGAGCCGTATCTGCCTAGTTAAATGAATGAGATTAGCAGGAGTGCTAATGTTCCCACCACCGCTTAATGATGCTGAGCTGCAGATAACACTCTAGATATTTTAATCCAGAACTTCCCAGAGGCCAGCGGACGAATGCGCATCTACGGGTCTGTCTGCGCTCACCTGCATCTGCAGGTTCTTCTTCAAGTTCAAGCTGATTCAATGAGAGGTAAAAAAAAAAAAAAAAGAAAAAAAAAGAGTTATATCTTTTTAAAAAGCAGAAGAAAGTCTTTCCCATCAGACATCACAAGGTGAGGCTGACTAGACTGATGTGATGGGTCTGGAAAAGAAGAAAAGGCTCGACGTTCTCAAATGATAGCGGAAGCCTTGACGAAAGTGTCAGGAAGCTCAAAGATAATTTGCGGCAGGCGACGATCGCCTGAAACATTTTGTCGCTTCTCTGAAATCAACCATTAAACTTCCCTTCTTTAATAATCATAGACCTTTAAGACGGCCTGTCAGCGAAGGTTATGGAAGACAAAGAAAATTGCAAGTCATTTTTCTGCCACCCCCCCCCCTTAAAAAAAAGCACATAAAAGACGAGAGAGATGATTTTACTTTCTCCATCTTATTCCTTCAAAACAGATCGACACAAAAGCGGCACAAGAAGAAGTGCATTTTGTTTGTTTTTTGTCCAGCAGAATATCTGGTGGGGACACATTTTCTTTACGTGATGTTGCCCCCCCACCCACCCACCCACCCATCCCTCCGTTCTTATTTTATGTAAATAAAAGTCTGGGAGCATGTGGAAGGCAGCGGCTTATCTGTCAACTCTGACTATTAACCTCAGTGACGAGCGCAGGCTGGCTGCTTTTATCTAAATTGAAAAACAGAGTTATTTGAATATCATGGGGAGAATGCAATATACTGCAGCAGGGGAAATCGGTTGCTTTCCCCATTTTTCTTTGCAGAGATAAGACTGTATTTAGTGGCTTGCCGACAGAGCTTATGAGAACAAAGCGTTTCAGGCAAATAATTCCTTCTTTTTCAAAATGTCCCCCAGCCCTTTTGATGGAATCCTTTAATGGTGAAAGGAAATTTATATCGAGTGATTACTCTTGTGGTGTTGCAGTGTTATTACCTGTCGGAAACTGTAACGCGGCTGTCTCTCTCTGTCTGCGTGCTGCGTGCCGGCGTCGCCTGACAACTGCACAAATATTCACACCCCTTAAACTTTTTTAGCATTTTATCAAACAAACGTCGCCGCGTTCCAGTGGGATTTTATGAGACATCGAGAGCAACATAACGCAGAATTTTGGGAGTTGTTGATGTGATTTTCCAACAAAAGAACTGAAAAGTGTTAACACACGAGCTTCCTGCCCCAAAATATAAATCTTGTGCAGCAAACTCCCTTTAGAAGAATCCACCATGTGTCACTGCGGAGGTTATGTGTTAAGGGTCATTATGCACAATACTAGGCTTTCAACACATAAAGTGTTTGTGGTGGCCTATTTCTACAGACGCAAGAAAACAAGTGGAACAGATTTGATCAAACGCAGCTGGTTTTACTCAGACAAATGATTAAGGAAAATACAAATAAAAGTAAATACAAACAAAATAAACCAAAGGAAAGAGAAGAAAAGCTAATAATGTTGATCCAAAGTAAATAAACTAGATACTCCTATTCAAGGGTTGCTAGATAAGTATAAGTTAGTTTCCTCTGGTCTAATTCCTTTTCTGGGTTGGAAGAACAGAAGTCTAAAACGTAGTTGCTAAGGTAATTTTTCTGGATTATAAATTCTAATCCCTGTTCTGGGTTGCTAAATAAGTGTAAGTATTCTCTGGACATCCTAAGTGTGCTCTAAATTTGTACTTCACAGTTTCTAAGTAAGAATAAAAACTAAATGTTCCTGTTCTTGAAGAACTTTTTCTGGATTCTAAGTTCGTTCTATTTCCTTTTCTGGGTTGCAATAGTAGGAAACTAGAACAAAAACAGAATTGTTAAACGTAAGTATATAAGTACTCACGCGTCTCAACGCTGTTTTCTTCCCTCGGTATGAGACCAGGTTTCGCATACGACTTATCGATTGCCGCCCGGAAGCTCTCGTTGCAGCCCCGCCCCCTGATGATGCGGGGGTGAATCCTCTGGACGTTGAGCTCATCGCCCGCGATGACGTTGGCGGCGTCTTTCTGGAGACTCTCCATCGAGCTGGACTTTTTTAGACCCGCGGAAGATCTGACATGTTGCTCTTCAAAACCTGCAAAAAAAAAAGAGTTAATATGTGTAAATTATGGAGCTGGGTCGTTTAAATAAATTTCACTAAAGAGTCTCTACGTCATCGACAAAAAGAAAAGGTGAAAGTATGACAATCGAAATCAGAAATAGATGCCGTAACATTGAGTGCTACAAGTGTCATAATTCAATAAATATATCAATAAATCCTTATAATGATATATTAAATCACTGTATTTAAATTAGTATATGCGTTCTGATGAGACCTGCTCGTCAGATCAAAAGCATCTTTAAAAATAGCTTTTAATTAAACTCACATTTGTGTTTTTTTTCTAGATAATTTGATATTCTAATCTTAAGTGTCATGCCTTCATCGGCCGTAAGCGAAAACTCATCATAGCAGAGATGAAGGCGTGAAAACAATCAGCCTGTGTGACTGCAATGTGTTTCACTTGAGAATTGAGTTACGAAAATACATCGACTTTCAAATCTTTTTTTCTTATTTTTATTTGCTCTGTACATATGTGGGAATCCAAGGCAAATACTGACGAAATAATTAAACAAATAAATAAGATTTGAATTGAAGAAACAGTCTACAGTTCAAGATAAAATGATTGGTCTGCAGTTAAAGCACCAATCAGATTTTAGGAACACAGAGTATTTTTTTTAAAAGATGGATTGCAGCACTGCTGAAATGACTAAATTGTGTCTGATTCTATGCATTATTCAAACATATAACAACTTCAAGCTATAATCTAGTATTTACATTTTTTTTTGTCTTGCCTTAATGTGTCTGACACATGTATTTACTTTTGCTGGTTCAATTAAACTATGTCGTCTTTGGAGGGTTTGGGAAATTTGGGGGGGTTAAAAATCCCGTTAATGCATATTAATGTAATAATTTGACAAATGTTTAAATAGACCTAAAATTATTTTAACATCTGCAGTTTTTTTTTCACTTAGTTTCTTAGAGATGCATACAGTATAGACTACATGTAACAAAGTTCTTGCTTCTGAAAATGTCAGACGTGGCTGTCGGCTAAAACGACAACAAACCAGAGAAGGAAGCGGATCTCCAGCCTCATGTTGATCAACCAGCTTTTAGCATTAGACTACCACAAAATGCACAATTTCACAGAGTATTACAACCATTTATATCACCCGTAGCGACGTCTGACCAAGGCTGTTATGGGCACTCATGTTTGTTTGAAAGGGATCACTTTGCTACCACATATTTATGTGACGGCGACGCAAACAAACGGTTAACGCGACCTGTAAATTGTTAACGCGATACGAAGACAGAAAGCATTCCGCCTCTTGCACTGCCAAGCCGTGTTCCAGACATCTGTAATTATAGATTTTTTCGATGCTTTCCAGAAGTTTGTTTTGGGTTGCGTAAGCGGAGCTACATCAGCTACCGCGAGTTCTCTCCTCATCCAGCAGCTGGTAAACGAGTAGATCTGTTTTCGATTCTCATAAATGAAAGCTTCTTCTCCTGTTTGGTTCAGGGTGCAGCAGGTCACTGTCCAAATAGCATGCACAAGTAAAGCTTTAAAGAAAAAAAACGTTCAATAACAATAGTAGTACCTGTTAAACGTATGGATTCAGAGGCCATGGCACGTGCTGATAAAGTTTATTCATAAAGGAAGTGTGCCGTTAAAATTCTCTTCAGATTACGAAGGTTTTGGGGGTTTTCGACAGCAAACGGCTCTATGTGATTTAGTTTCTATCACACACGTGCAAACGATTTCAGGGACCCCAAAGGAGCAGTAACATTTAACTGATATGAACAGGATCCATGTCACGTTTAGAGCAGCCTAAATGAGGCGTGCTCGACCGCTGCCGGTGATCACACGGACCTGTTGGCAAACAAAACAAACAGCCTAAATGAAAGAAAACTATTTGTTGCTCAGGGAAGCCGCCCTCTAAACATAAAAAACCCACAATTCCAGCCGAAAAAATGTCACTGCCAGGCTTGCACATTCGAAGTACATTGGCTCATTCCTCTTCGCCGAACGGTTTTAATATGACCATATGGTGTTGATATAGCCTGCTCTAAACATTATGTTTGACTCCTGCTTTCAGTGGCGCTTGTGGAAATTAAAGCGTAGCCGATTTGGACTGAGCAGCTTTCACAACGACTTCTTTGTTTAAATTGCAGTATGTAATTTTTTTTAGAAAGATTATGCTTTTTGCATATTTTGTTAGAACTGTCACCATGCGGTGACAGTATGTTACCAGGCAGATAATGTGTGAGGAGAAAAGATGGATCTCCTCCACCTTCTCCCTGACTTAGCGTTGCAGTCTGAAGAAATGCACCGCTCCCGACCAAAAACAACCAATCAGAGCCAGGAGGAGGGCCTTAGCGCCGTCAGTCACGTAGCCGCTGGGAAATGTGCCGATGGCAGAAAAACAACTTACCGTTGCAGGAAAACTGCTCTTCTGCAGTCATGGGTGGCCATGGTAACTGGCCTAGCATTGAAAACATGTGATGCTAGCTGCAACATAATAGAGGGCAAGTGGGGTGTCGCATCCCTAACATGTCATGTGATTGGTAGTTTCTCGGGAGAAGGCAGAGAAACTAGATTTTTTTTTTTTTCAGAGACGATCTGTTTTATACCAAACTGTGACGACAGAGTGACAGTTTCTACAAATATGTAACTAAAATTTTTTTTAAAGAAAAGTTACATACTGGAGCTCAGTTAGTGATATCAGGGTTTTAGTTTGCAGGGATGCTAAAGTACGAGAAAGTAAAACTACCCATAAAAGCATTTTTTCTCACCTCAAAAAAAGTACTTGAGTAAATGTAACGGAGTAAAACCCCAATGTTTTATAACTTCATCCTACTTAAAACGCAACTTTCTCCCTTGACCCGTCTGTTGTGTTCCCCTCAGGAGGCTCTTTGGTCACTAATCTTTCCTGACAAACCTTGGATAAACTGAGACTAAACTAAATGTGGTTAAATTTACTACTTAGATGACTACTGAAAGCAGTTGGTTGCACTGAATTTGGGATATTTGGGTAAAAAAAAAAATTCTTCCCCTTTCACAATTACTTCTAGAGTTGTGTTGGTTGTCGGTCAAAAAAAAAAAATACACAGAAGATTTGGCTTGCAATTTGGGACAAAAAATGTGGAAAACTTCAAACTCACGTATTTCGTCTTGTTATATTTTATTCTTACATTCTAAACTATCTAAGCAAATCCTTACACATAAGGAAGAGTCCGTCTCTGCTTTGTTAGCACCTAGCACACAGGTCCTCACCGAGTGCTTCATTGTCATGAGTAGCAGGTATGGATTTAAGTGGCAAACAAATCTAATAGGCTCTAAGGTCAGCTGTCAGTCACGGGAGTAAACATCCTAATACTGTACATCATTAACACAACCTTTCCCCAGTTTTTGGTCAATGCTAATTAGACCATGCAATCGATGCCGAAAGTGACACTTCATATAGCAAAGCACAACGCTGTACCACTGCATCTGTTCAGATAAGGAGATGTCCTACATTGACAAAATGCTCAGTAGATCAGGGTTACTGCTGCTTCATTCTGAAAGTCAGTGTTTTTTTTTTTTTGGAAGGACGTCGTTTTTATTTGATTGCTGCTATGAATGCCAACAGAGAATAAACAGATTTGCAGCACGAATAGAAAGAAATTAAGTCTCTCTAACTCACTGATGGTGAAATGTCATTGTCTGAAGGACAGGAGAGAAAAACTTTCAATTTAATCAGAATAAAAAAAAATCAAAAATCAAAACCACAGCCATACAAAACGACCCAGTTCAAACACAAATTACTTTGAAATGTTAAAACCATATTTAAAATAAAAAAGAAGAAAAAAGATGCCAATTGTGGATTCTGCAGAGTTCACTCAGTGCCTGTTCAAAGAAACCCAAATGACATCTGCTGTACTTGTACATGGAATTATCCTTCTGCTTGGTATTCTGCCCTGCAATCCGACTCATCATTGTTTCTAGTCAACGCTCTGGATGACTGAGGGGAGCAAAGACCCAAAGAGAATGGGTGAGCGAAGCAAAAGGAGAAAGAGGGAGAGAGAGTTTGCACACAGACCCAAATGCCTCCGACCTGTCTTTGTTTTGGGGCCCCTGGCTCTCCGGGGAGACTTTGACGGACAGCTCTCTGTATACCGGTCTATTATGTGATTCCTATCACACAACGGGAGCCCCAGTGCTCCGCTCCTCATCGCCTTCGTATTCAGAGGGAAGAAAATACAAATTCCCCCCATTTGCATACAGACACGGGTTTGCCACTCCCAACACGTCTGGGGTGAGAAATTAAAATGATCGCAATACGAAAAGAAGACAATCAAATTAAACTGGGAGGAAGTACACCTTGAAACTCATCAGGGCTGCAAACAAAACCGGCCGACGCGGTGAGCTCTTTACCGTGATTAAGGCCAAGGACGGCTAATCGGAGACAACCTATTGCTATTAAGGACTATCAAGGAGATGTGGCAAACTCTATGAATAAATAAGAAGCAGTTATTACAGTGACAGAAGCCCGTGGTATGATTAGAGTGGCTGAAACTATGCTTACCGACCATTATTCACCACAGGTCCTTGCATTCGAAGATCTGTGTACAGACAGGTTCTCCATTACATATAATTTATTCAGAGGGTTAGCGCTTTACGCTGGGCGTTAAAAGGGTAATTAGGGTAAAAATAGCTTCTAAGGTGGTAGCATAAAGGCCATGCGCTTGTATCCTGATGGAAATAAGGTGTCTTTGGGTCAGCTATGCTATTAGGTCTATCCTAGCCGGGGATCATTAACCTGATGGAGTATGTCCTCTGCGGGCTTGTACAAGCCACACGACATTTGCCATTTCTACCTGAACTCACGCCTGATTTATGAATTAAGGAGGCAGAAAAATTAGCATTGTATGCTTCAGCAGTTTGTTACATCTACGAAATATGTGTGTCGCTTCTGATGCACTCCTATTATGAACAGTACATGTGTATTGGAATCAAGGGTGTGGAATTTAGTGCTACATGGCATCAGAAAAGGTTAGTTTCGGAAGGAAACTAACCTTTAGTCAGCTATTGTTAGGCTCACTATAAAGGAAGGAGATTCAAATGCTCAGTGTGCGCTGTAAAAGTCAGACATTTGCTACTCAACCTAACCAGAATGATGGTTGAACATTTATTTTTACTGCAAACTGTCATTGGAAATTAGGGAATTTGAGTGTACCAACAATTCTACATTAAAAATCCAGGGCCACCTGACTAATCTAGTGATCAAGATGTGAATGACTCAATTCCTTGATAGGGAGGAAAGAAAGGAATGCCCACTGTGTGGGTACAAGGGTGGGGGCATCATCTTTGGAGTTGCAAACAGAGGTAGTAGTCCTAATTCTGCACTCCTGAGTGAAATCTAGAGTGTGTACCAACTATTAAGGGATAACACTTGTTTCTCCCTCTGAGAAAGTCTACTGAATGGTATTGAAAAGGAGGCTCAAAATCGGTCAAAATCTGACCTTGGAACCAGAGAGTTAGACAATACGGTAGACTAGACCTTTACCCTAATAAGGTCATGAGGGTTTGCTTGTCTGGTCCACATGTGTTTTATGAAGGCTACTGACTGTGTGTCTCAAGGCTTTTTTATAGGGGCTGTTGGAATGTGGAGAAGCAGAACTCCTAAGAGCTACGGTATCTGGTCCTTGTAGAACTGCAGTAAGAGCTGAACCCAAAAGCAAAAATCTTGATTTACAAATCTGTGAATCAACCTTCATCCATCGTTGCAAGATATAGCTCATGATTGAAAGAGCAAGATCCCTGATGCAAGCAAATACAATAAGCTTCCACTGCAGGGTGGATGGGTTTTACCTTAGGCATAGACTCAAGAGTTTCATCAATCATGTTGTCAAACTAGATCCCTTTCTCCTCCACATCGAGAGGACTGAGTTGAGATCATTTGGGTAATTGACCTGGATTTTTTTTCAAAGCAGGTCCCACTGGCAGAAGTCTCATGAAATCTCTGAAGGTGGATTGTGTTTTCTGTAGCCAACTCTTAGCTGTACTGTTGTCAGGATACTCTTGTAAAAGAAATCTTTGATCGCAAGGAATTTTATCCTGGTTAAGGTTGAAGGTCTAGGGATCCCCAGAATGCACTGGACAGAAGGTTATACAGACAGATGGACAGAGCGAAGAGTTTTTTTTTTTATAGGCAACATGATGAACTCCACCATTAAAACAGACTTTTCATTACAAATATCCATGTGCTGAACACTCCCGGGCTGTCTGTGTTAATGTAATACGTTAAACTCTGAAGTAAAAGAGTCTGATTATGAGGGATCAATTGCAAGAGCTGAAAAGGCCAAGCGGCTAAGAATATCTACTTGCTGAAAAAGCCTCTCCGCTGCCTGGCTCTCTTTGGCCTTCCATACTTCTATGAGCATTAAGTGTTTTCTTTAATTTGCACCCAGAACGAGCACAATGGCGCTGGCATCGGTTGCCCGTTCCATACTCAATACCACAAAAGTCTCTCTGGGCAATATGAAAAGAAAAAAAAAACTCATTTGACTATGCGGCAATTACATCAACTCTCTTTGCTGAAAAGGGGCCACGATCCCACATCCAATAAATAGCTATTTCTGATCTGGTTATGAAAAAGAAAGGAATAATCCTGTTTTTCACTGTTCTCTACTTGACCTGCAGCCCCGCCAGAACGATTGTCTGAAATAATGATGACGGTGTATCAAGCGTTAGCTGCTCGCTCCCACTGATCCCTGTGTTGGAGTTAATCTCATCGGTTTGTGCTGAATAACCTGCCGCCTTATTAGTTAGTGCACTCGATGCCACGTCACCAAGCACAAGCAAAGCAAAGCAAAAGAAGGCCGAGTCAGAACATGAGGGATGGATTCAATTATCCAAATAGAAAAGATCTTACACCTGATGTAAAAACCTGTCCATCACGAGGCTTACAAGTGCCTGCGACGAGATAATGTATTAATACTGGAAGACGGCCCATCTCACGTCTTTCTTTTTTTCCCTCCCTTTCTTCGCTTAATCTTGACAGATATTAAGCAGCGGGGAGTCTGACAAGTTTAACATATTTCAATAAAGGCAGGCCGCAAAGTCATGTGATCTGTGTGCTGAACTGAGTGTGGAGACTTCAAACGTGGTGAAAGTGAAGGCAGTGGGGAAACAAAATGGGGGAAAAAATTGAAAGTTGTGGATTGAACTTTTCAAAGCGGGAGTGCGGAGTGCTTTCAACCATAGGATTTGCAGTAAATCCGAGCAAAATCAGAGAAAAACTAGAAGATCTACAGCAGCTCGCAAAAGTATTCATACTCATTGAACTTTTTCATATTTAGCTGAGCTACGGTGAGGAAGAGCAGGGTTTTTTTATTAAGGTTGTATGTGATAGTTTAACAACACATTAAGTAAAATTTAGTTTTTTTTTTTTTTGCATAGATAAAAATGTGAAAGGTGTGCCAAGAAATTTTATTCACTTCCTCCCCACAAAAACTTTTAGAATCACCTTTTTATTACAATAAAGCAGCAACATTTGGAGTAAAATCACTTTATAATACAAACACCTGTGAAAAACTTTTCTTCACTTAGTTTTACTTTTACCAGCTAAACTTTGTAAATTTCTCAAACCTATGAGGTCAAAACTGACTTTTACAATATTTGAATCTCTTTTGCATTTTTTTTTTTATTTCACTGTTGTGTTATGTACTTTGATTGATACGGTGTACATTTTGTGCTTCTTGTGTAAATTAGGATGTTTTTAAATGTAATTTATTTAATGAAAAGCACTTTATAATGTGCTTAAAAAGGTGTACATCTCTATCATGTCACACATATACAAAGGTCAGTACATTATGAATAGACAATGACCGTTCTTTCAATAACTTTTTCCTGCTTTAATAGATTAATCAGTCAATCAATCTTGTATAGCAATTTTTAGCAACAAGGCAGTTCAAAGTGCTTTACATTATAAAAATACAAAAATAAAAAGTCATAAAAACAACAAACAGTCATCAACAAGCATTGCATTTTGTCCAGTGGCTTCAGCAAAACACATCAAATATTTTGATCCAATAGTTATGGTTCCAAAGCAAATCTAAACATCTAAACCAAGGTCTGTTAATAAAGTAAAAGTCGATACATATTCAAGTGCAAGTAAATATTTCAGAAATTCACAATGTGACTGCAACAGACTTTTGTTTTCCTCTCATCTGAATTTAAAAGCAGGTTATGGCAAACCGAAGTCTGAGTATGAGAGATAGAACGAAAGCCGCAAGCTGTGCAAGCCTGACAAGGGCTGGCAACAATAAATGAAGAACGTGAAGCACCTCCACCGAATAACAACACAAATAAAACGGATGTCGTGCGTGTTGCACGCTAACATGCAATATGCTGGTGTTAATCTCAGATATGCATTAAAATATAATTATTTTCTGCTTTGTCACGTAAAGTTGCAGTAAAATACTTTAAGCGGTAAGAATACTTATGAAAAGGACTTAAAACCTTTTCAAGAAAAACATAAGTTTTCTCTCAGATTTTAAATGGGGAGCCGAACAGGCGAGAAAGGAGGAGTGCTGCTTGGAGATTCTTCTAGTGACACACCCGTAAAATAATACTTCAACAACTGCAGATCAATAAGATTGGTTATAAGATGAGACAGGCACCACAGTGTGAGCAGATGACCCAGTTTCTGCTGCACAAAGACACCCTGCCGGCTCCGCCTAATCAAATTGACGAATAAATGGCGGCTCCGGTTTGGTATAATTATGGATCTTTTTTTTTTTTTTTTTTCTTTTTGATTAAATGTGTTGATAAAATATGCATTTGCTCTGAAGACAAACAGCGTCATTACGGTGAGTTATCTCAGCATCCTGTCCTTTCTGTTCTCTTCCTGTTCTCAGGAGCGACAGTCAATTACATTTTCAACACACAAAGCGCATAATGGAACCCAATTTAATGCTCCGAGTGAAACCAACCCAGTGACCTCTTATTAACATCTTCCTTAGCAGCCTTATGTTGGAAACCCGGTCCCTGAACGTGATGGAGAACCTGCAGACCGCTGACCGATGCAATTATACACGCATCCGATAGAATCCGCAGGGAAATGTTCTGTGCAATTACCGTCTTCATAGTGAAAGTTCACCCAACATGAACAGTTAAGACTTAAATAAATTCTAAACACATGAAACAGCAAACAGTCTGACGTAAATCCTTTGTGCTAAGCGAAGATTGTTCTCAATAAAAGCGGCAATGTGTCGATTTACAAGTGTAGAGCTCTAAATAAAGAATTAGGATTTATAAAACATGAAGATGAATAAATCATGCGGGCTAAAAATATATCTTAGGTTAACAAGATCGCCTTGTTGGAAAATTAAAAATACCTCCTGCATTTGGTGAATGTCACCAAAAATAGGTGACATTCACCAAATGTAACTAATAGCCAATGTTATTAGTTACTAATATGATATAATATAATAATACAGTATATTAGCTATATATTACTATAATATTATATTATAATAGTTATAACCAATAACTAATATATTAGTTGGTTAGTTGGCAACTCACCAACTAATCAATTAACATTAGTTGGTTGGTTACCAACATGTTAAAAAGCTAAGCTACCATCAACACTCTTTGGTCTGGAAGCAGTTGAAATAAGAAAAGGGACGAAATATTAAACTACTCAACATGATCAAGGTTTAAAGAGAAAGCCAGAAGAAACAACAGCTGTCTTCCAAAGCTGACTGTATTTGTTTATGGAGGCATTTCAATTGTTGAATCCGAGGTGCACAACGGAGCGTTAGCACATATACTTCCTTCATGATGCCGTTAAAATGTTATAACCATCACGGCTCCCAAGAAACTCAAGGATCAATGACGACATCCAACCCCCAAGACTATCTGTATCTTATTAGTATTACTATTTTTTTCACTTTTATTGTTATCATAATAGTACCGGAAAATAAAAACTGTGATAAAACTTTAAGGCCATATTGCGCATTCCTATTAGCATTTTTTCCGTTATTTATAAATAGTCTGTTTAAGGAAAATGGCCTACTGATGATGCTCTATTAAGTACTCCAAAGCACTTTACACTAAAAACATATAGTATATATATTTTTTTATTTTCCTAATCAGCTGCACATTTCTTTAAATCTGTGCATGCTATTTTTTTTATAACTACACAGTATTTAGTGTTATGTTGTAATTTTGCCCTCATTGAACATCATATTTTTGTTTTTTCATATTTTAATCAAAGTAAGAATCTGATGAGGGACAATAATTTGCATTTCTATTCCACTCTGTTAGAAGGAAAACTATTAAAGTCCACTGGGAATGTAAAGGTAAAATGTGTTGCGTCAGTCAAGCAAAAGCTGCAAGCGTTGCTGGCGTTGACTTAAAAACTCACCGAGATCCATGCTTTTGGACTTGCGGTTTTTGATGATGTCCAGATGAGCTGGGCTGTCGTACTGCTTGGTGCGCTTCTCTGACATGCTCTGGCGGGCGAAGCAATCCCTCTGGAAGGAAACATCGGGGTCTGCGTCTGGACTCAGAGAGCTGTGGCCCATTGGGATATAAAAAAGGGGAAGAAACAAGAGAGGCAGATTAAACATGATGTTAACGCAGTTTACTTGATTGCAGGATAAACATCTTTAAATTTTCATCGGGTACATCACGTTTCGCAGCATCTCCTGCGTTACGACTGCGGAAAAATGCTGACCTATTAATATTTACACAACCAAGAACCTCAGCCCAGTCACCGACAGATAATGAATATCGACATTCAATGCTCACACTTGCATCTATATATATATATATGTGTGTGTGTGTACACACTGTTTAATCTTTCATTTCAATGACTCTTTTTAATGAAGGACACCTACACCTCGGCCTACGTTTGGAATAATTAGAAAAGAGGAGGCTGTGTGCTGCCCCATTGAGGTGAGAGAGCTCCAGGGTCAGGGCCGCTCAATCCCCATCCAGCCCTCCCACCACCTCCACCCTATGAACGTGTATGTCTGGAGCGTGACAGAACCCAACCCGCTTCAGAGAACTCCCTTTAAGATTTTCAATATCTCTGCCTGGATCTTAATTAAAAGAAAATCAGAAGGGAGTTAAAACAGAGAGGAGGTAGAGAGCGAAGGAGAACTGTACTTTCTGCATAAAGAAACAATGTTGCCATTTACTCAGAGACAAAATAACCGGTAACAAATGGTGTGTATACCTTACATGACTATCGCTGTGCTTTTGATTCTATCACTGATAATATGCAGAACCTGTCAGAGGTTTACATACAATCACTCAGTCAATTATGCATCTCAACTGGTCGTCTATCAGGGAGGTATAATTATAAAGCATACACTTTCAATTATTCTGGAAAAGAAAAATTAGGTGTGATGTTTGAATTGCCTGAATGATTTAAATTGAAAACAGGGTCAACATTATATATATTTGCCTAAATATACACATAAAATCCCCACCATTATGGTCATTTTGTAAAAAACAAAATGCCATACTTATTTTGAAGCAGGTTTTAATCCCGACTGGATATTTTACCACTGCTCATTATCAGAATATGAAAAGCTCATTTAAATCTGTTAGTTTGCTGGCTCAGGCCAAGGTTTTATCCACAGGGTAATTCTACAGCTTAATGTTTGCCAATTTATGATGTGTGTTGTGGGATCGTTATCCTGTTAGAGACATCAGTTGTGACCAAGTTTCAACCATCCAATTGCACTTCGTCTTTATTCCACCGGCTTTGTGAAAAGGAGGCCTCAGCAGGTCCATGTGGGAAGTTGCAAAATTTACAAGGTGCCGGTTTTGGGGCGGGGGGAATGCGTTTCTGTTTAGGTCGGCACGCTCTCAATCTGCGCTGATTTCCAACATAACTATTTCAGCAACTTTCGGTTCATAATTAGCTCCAGCCTCAGTGATTCCTGAATTTTATTTTATTTTTTTAAACATCCCCACCAACTTCCTTTCATCTGAGGGTGACAGTTGAAGTCACATGGTAGGACTTAGACATAAGTCATAAAACACAGTTGGCGTACCCTACAGGAAAATGTTGCCAAACATATCAAAGCTGGTTTTGGAATATAATACATAAGCAGGCCGTCATTGGGAGTCCAAAATTCTATTGAGAATATAGGAACTTCTTTTATAAAACCAAGTGTGTGCCAGAAAAAAATATATATATTTAAATTAACTTCATCAATTTGCCAAGAAAAATTCAGCAAGAATGATGGCGGAATGGATTGAATTTCTACAGTCCTTTACCAATTACTTAAAGTTGCTTCGGAGTACAAGTTGCATAAGACAAAACGTGCACACTGCTCATATTATTTTTTTGGTCACAAAGATATATGCTCACATCAGTCTCACTGCATGCTCAGGCTGGTGGTACAAATATAACATCATATGCCTAAAGATTGCTCTCACAACGCGCTAACCCTGTTCTAGCAAACACTCTGCCTCGTTTAGCCGACAGCATTGGCTTTGTTGTGTGCATTTCCTCAGAGTTCCTATGTGTTCGCGTATAATATGCCATCCTTGTGCTTTCACCCATTTCAAAGATGCTCTTTAACCCGTCTTTGTTATCTCTATCTATCCTCCAAGTCAGGGTGGTCACGAACAATTCCGCTCCGTCGGTGAAGTGCACAGCAGAAGCGGAGACGCATGAAGTGTAAATACAGGGGGATAGAGAGGTCGTTGCATTGGATGAAGCAGCAATACCAAGAAGACCCGACAGCTTAGACATTCATATTAATCTCCTTGGCAACCACCAGTAGGCGCAACTCCATCACACGTTCTTCAATCATCTATCTGTGGACTTGTTCTCCTGTTCTGGCCTTACAGCTTTAGCTTTAGCTTTCCTTGCAGCTGCAGATGATCACGTCAATCAATACAAATGAACACTCAAAAAAAGTTCATCATGAAGAAAGGAAAACCATCTAAGCCACAATTTGACTAAGAATCACAGGGCTAATAAAAATGAAAAAGAAATGCTACTTATAGTTTGGAAAATATAGTTTGGTGTAAAAGATTAGAAATGTGTTTTTGAAGTAAATCCCCTTAGAGCAGCCTTTGTTCTGAGCTTTTTCCACTTCAGCACTGATGGCACTTGTTTGCATTTAAATCATTCTTTTCAAGGATGTCAAATCTATTTAACAAAATACCTGCCTTGTGTGTAACAGAGGGACTGGTGTCAACTTGTCACTTCGCCATCGACCATACCTGACAATTCTAACTAAGATCAGACTGCCTCGCAGGGCCAACTCCAGATGACACAGGAAGAGAGTGAGGCGGAGCGGGGAGAGCGGGATGACAGCACAGATGTATTATTCATTTATTCATCAGCTTTCGCTTTTTTCTCCTGTCATCATTCCGGAGGCCTCACAAAATCTGCTTGCCCTCTCTATTTTCCAACTTCCACAAATGTCATTTATCAGAGCATGACTGAGACAGCGGCGGCGAGAAAAGGGACACATTTTCACCCCGCATTTAGGATTAATTCACTCTTCCTCCTGTTGTTCTACTGGAACAATCGAACGCACGCAAAGGACGTTCGATTGTCCTTTGCGTGCAAGGACGCACTTTTGCTCAGTTATAGAGACTTGATGAATGCGCGACCATTTGGGGGAGTGATTATGCAGACAAACGGTCAGCATCCAGCATGTCTGGGTGAAACTGGTGAGAAATATGTGGGCAGTAGGAGTGAAGTTCAGCTCTGCAGCTCTGCAGTGGTGTCAATTCGCTTAGTGGGGAATCGAATTTAAGCTGGCAACTGTTTAAGCGGCGCTTTTGATTGAATATGAAACACACAGAGGAATGACTAAATGCACAGCATGAGAGCCTACAACAACCTGATGAGGAGAAAAAAAGGCAATTGTATTATCAGAGCCACCAGCTGTCTCGGCTCCCACTGATTGTTTTTGGCATTGTGATGCCAATTCCGCTAAACAGCTTTGATCAGAAGACACATAAGTCTTTTCAGGGGAGGTGGGAGGTATTATGCGAAAATCGATTTTTTTTTTTTTTTGAGCTTGATATCTTAACGATCTCTTTTCCTTATCAAACGCATACCTGGAGTGTTGCTTCCACTGTTTCATGCGTGCGTCAGGAATCCTTGAATCTCCCGCGGCAACCGTCGAGGGGTGACTAAACGACAGCTCGTACGATACGTCGCCACTTTACCCGAAGCTCCGCGTTGGAGCTTCACTCCACAGTTCCATCAGACTAGCAGCAGCAACGATTAGCAAACGTGTGGTAGAGCTCATGATGGGAACTGCAACGCTCCTAAGAACGGAGGGAAACGGCATCAATGGAGAACTATTGTGAGGGCTGGCCGAAGGGGGCGTGTCCAAAGAGGTAGGAGGTTCTTAAAGAGACGGGGGTTAAATTTCATGTTGCCAGAGTGTGATGCAAAATCAAAGTTCATCATGTTTTTGATCTGAACAGCCTTTTTATAACAACTGATGGTAGCATAGTTATTTGGTTGGCACTATGTGACTTTTTAAATAGTACGGTAAATTGTAAAAGTAATATTTTCTACATACTGTAAGTAAAGCCCTTGATTCCAACACATTCAACACTCCACTTGGTCTATTGTTAGAACACACATGTCTCTGACCCTTTAGCAGTCAAACATTTGCAGATGCAATGCAGTAATTAACTGCAGACAATATATTTCTCTGTAGAGGTGGCTTTTTGTAAATAGATTAAATACTTAAGTAGACTTGGAATATGTTTGCCACAATCCTGAAACATGCTTTCTATTATACCCAAGAATAAAAAAAAATCTATTCGGAAAAAAACCCAACAACAACAACAGAACCTTGACCTTACAGCTAATTCTCACTTAAGTTAGATCATTTTAAAACTGACAAAGTGTCTTTGGATGGTTATTTCCCAACACGCCTCTAGCCCATTGTTAATAGTCTGCCAAATCTAGATAGATCATACGTTTTCCCAATTTCTCCGTCCATAAGCAGATTTTAAAAGCATTTTTTTTGGTCAATTCTGAGCAGATGGTTTCCTCTCCATTTAAATTCCCCCCATCATCTAAAATTAACCAGAGCTGAGTATTGCTCATAGGCAAAACCACAACTTCAACTTGCATTTTGCATTAGCGTTCCCATCTCTGCCTTCCTCGTAGGAAACGAAAATGTGTCAAACGGCACACTGGTCTCGTCGCAAAATTGGCGCTTGCTAAAAGCTCTCTGCGCCGACAATCGCGTTACAGTGACTTTACGTATAATTAGCTTATGTGCAACATACGAACTTGATTAAAAAATACACGTGTAGAAAACCCATCTTATTGTGAATAAAAGGTTAAAAAAAATTCACAGGAGTCAAAACCAGGACAGAAGAGAAACCAGAGAAACGTTCTCCAGAGGCTGGAGCTCTGATTCAGCTGACTGGATGGCTGAGCTGCTGATCGCCGGGCTGCCCTCGGTGCATAAGGCATTACATGTGAAGTTGCTACAGACGTGCACCAGAGGACAAACGAGAAAAAAAAAAAAAAACACTTTTCATTCACCTTCAAGAAAAGGTAAAAAAAATAAAAATAATACAAAAGGAAACCAAATAAATCGTTTTGGTGACCTGATTCAGACTGTTTTCAAACTGACTGGTGCTGAAGTGGGACTGACTGGTGAGAGGATAATAAAAATAAAAGTTAATCTTCTTGGCAGCGAACGCTACACACCAAAACCTTACCAACTTATACTGACGACAACACTGTTCTGTGTAGAAGTCGTTACTAAAGGAAGAAGACTTGGCTTTTGATACTTTGCAGATGTGTTTTTATATTTTTTTGGGGGGTGGATAAGTGGGTTTTCTCCTGGTACTCTGTCTCTCTAAATCGCCCTTAGATTCCTGTGGGTGCATAAATGCATGTATTTGTTTTGTTCGGCAATTTCACATTTCGAAAACAAATTTGCTGAATGGAAAAAAACGCTGAATTCAAAAAAACAAAACACACTGGAGCAAATCACAATGCAGATGTGGAGGCAGGAAGAGGCCGAAGGATGATGTTTTTATGATGACTTACTGTGCAAACAAACTTATTCACGTGTGATTTTAATTGCGCTTCCCGTTTTGATGGAATCGTCACAATTGCAAAATCTTTTTTTTTTCGACAGTAGTGGTATATTGACAAAGTTTTTTTTTACATATTCGTAATGGAAACACAGCTTTTATGGCCCAGCAAAGGACTGGAGAAAAGCAGAAGCAGAAACCCAAACCTAATTTTGACAGACGACATTAAATGGGGATTAGACGTGTCTGCATGTCGTCCAAGTTGCAAGAAAGCAAGAGAAAGACTTAAGTCGACAACAGAAAGGATAGACAGACTACAGCAAAGTTGCTCTATCCTGTTAACCTCTGTCAAAGGTTTGCAGAGGACACACACCAAGCCAATTGCTTTTGTAATGCTAGCTTTGCTAACAGCTGTAAAAATATATATATATTCACCAACACTAGATACTCCCTACTAATTTTGTCTCTTGTCTTGAATGTCAGAAAAGCTGCAAATCTAATCTCACGTCATCTTATGCTGCAGTTCCTAAAGAGAAACCGGCATTGCCAGAAATCCATAGCAGCAAACAATCCTTGCGCGAACAGGCTGCATTATCGCAAATATTGAGGTTCAGCTGCAGCACAATCAAAGAGGCACAGCGTGCCACATGTCGCCGCCACACCCCGAGCATTGTGCAGCGAGCTGGAGATAAACACGGGGAGGGGAACTGAAGGAATGAGAACATTTATGACATGTTTCTAGCAGCGGCGTCCCGGTGAAACACACTCGGCTTGCACACAGCCACAGGGCACTTGTGGCATTTCTGGAAAAAAAAAAAAGACTAGTTGTGTGGAAATATGTGTTACCTGACAAATACAGTTATGCCCAACCTACGTGAACTTTTCAGATTAGTCAAATAGCGTGTGTGTGTGTGTGTGTGCGTGTGTGTGTGTCTGCACTAAGGGCCTTTTTTGCATTTCTATGTCATTATGTTGATAACTTGATGAGAAAAGCATGAGCTTAATGGAGCACTTGGGGATCTTGGTTACCCTGCTGATTATAGAGACTATTAGGGAGTCGACCCAAGTAGGCAGTCTGCCTGCAAAGTTTGTTTGCTCGGGTCTGTGTGGACCTTTTTTCCACTTTATATGTTAATTTGTGAAATTGTTTACCAGCCAATGCGTATCTAAACACTCGCGAGACTGCGCGCGTCTGTGTATTTGTGGATGTGAGAGAGAAGAAAAAAAAAAAAGGAAAGTCTGCCTGTATGTTTGACTGGAATCCTTTTCCATTCTGGCTGGTTGACAGCCTGTGTCAGGGCTGCCTGCGAAATGATGTCTCCACCTGTGACATTTCATAGAGAGCGAGAAGGACACAGTCTACTTCACTCTCCTTCTCTCTCTCTCGCCGCCTCTCTGGTTGTCCGATTCGCCGTTCTCTTAGCTTAATAGGAGCTGACACCGCGTCAGACCGCGTCCGGGGAAAAAAGTCCAGACCGCACTAACCGCTGCTGCAGAGCTCCCACTTGTTTTCTATTGTTTCGGTGATAATCTCTTGCCATTTTTTTTTGTTTTGTTTTGTTTTGTTTGAAACGATTGGCTTACATTCGGGTTTCGGTAAGGTCCGAAGCCTGAATATATTTGCCGGTCGATATATATCAGTTCGCACACAAATAATGAAACAAGACAGGCTTTCACTGCCTGTACAGAGAGTGAAAGCCTGTCAAAATCTTCCCCTGCATTTTTGGTCTATTTCTTCTGTAAATATCTTAGCACACTTGAAACGAGACAAAAGTCAACTAACATTTCAACAAGACATGGGAGACTTTTTTTTTAAGTCAGTAATTCCTTAATATTTAGTAAAAAGTACTAGTTCCACTAGTACTTTTATACACTAGTATAATGATGCATTTTCCCCACGTTATAAGTGAAATAATCTGCCTATGGCTTTTTTTAAAGTCAACATTAAGAAATTATTGATTTACAACAAGCTGCAATGCCTTGCTGAAAAGATATCTGCGAGTTAGCTTCGTCTAGATGCTTGCTGAGATATTTGCACTACAGGCTACACCAAAAAACACCTGAAGCGTTTGAGGTTTCTCATCAAAGTCCAGACCTAAATCCAGCCAAGAATCTGCAGTGAGACGTGAAAATGACAGGAAAGGATACTCCATCTACAAAATGTTCTTTTAGAGGGTATAACGGGCAAATATTTATTCCTAGATGACTGCAACAGCTCCTAAATGTTGATTTTAGAGGCAAATTTTCAAATCCATGCCACACTTTTCAGGTTTTAGTCATCAAAGAATAAGTATGCAGAAATCGTAGTGATATGTTTATTCCACTTAATAATTATTTGCCACTTTGCAATAACATATCAAGTAAAATCTTAAGAAACCACACTGAAGTTTGTAGTTTTAAAATGGTAAAAGGGGAAAAATTCAAAGGTTCTGAAAACTGCCGCTTAAGCAAACAAAAGGTATACTTGTATTGCAAACTAAAGTTTTTGTCTTTTCACTCTGAATATGTCACTTTGTTATATGTCACATCTTAGTGAAGGTACAATGTTGTTGTAAATATACCAACTTTGCTCATTCCATTCATAGTCCTATAAAATTAAACATAATTCAAGCATTCATACAATTTCACACATTAAAATAAGAGAAACAGTAAAAACAATAACTGCAAATAGTCGGGAAAACCTATTTTAAGAGCGTTGTATTATTATTATTATGATTACCTTTTTCCTCCTTCAAAGCTATGATGTCACATAAATGCTAACTAAAAACACAAACGTCAGTCCTTGAGTTCTAGACTCTAATACGGTCATTAAAAGTTAATGATTTATCAGAACTCTGCCGTTGGCACAAAGTTTGTTGTGTTCAGCATCAGAATTGGGAGCAGCTTAAGAAAAGAACAAAGATCAGCGTGAGTTCACAGACGAAAGAGAGAGTACGAGTTTCTGAGCAGAGAGATGCTTTCATTCCTCCCTCAATCAAAGCCAGGACGCGGCGGCGCTCCCTCCGTCTCTAAAGCCTCTCCCCAGTACGAACTTTTGTCAAAGAAAAGCTGAAAAGTCACTTTTATTTTATTACTTGAAGACAAAGTAGATGGCGTTTCAGTAAAGATCACGTATAACGCGGCGACTTTCGTGAAAGGAAAACGTTTCAGAAGAGAAAACAACAGGCTTCAGGCCGCAGGTTTAACGCGGTTCGCTGCTCCGCTGACGGGACCCACCCTCTGAGTGCCCTCCACTACAATGTTTTTCCTAGATCCTGCTTTAGGATTTAGGATATTTAGACAGCACGGGTCTGAGCGAGAGAAAACACACACACCCTTATAAAAGCACAACTGCACTCCATCAGCTCCCGAGACAAAAACCAGGTGGAGGAAAGAAGCATTCCTTTTTTTTTTTTCCTGCTTTACTCGACTAGATCTGCCGTAAATATGAAACTGTCGTCCAAGTTCCAATTAGCAAATCCTTTTTATCTCTTTGCTTATTCCCATTATTTGGACGCTATATCAACCGGTGTGCTGAGTATGTCTTGCTTAATATCACTTGGACATGGTTCTTCCTGTTTGGCTTTCCGTTAAAGCTCACAGAGGAGGAGGAGGAGGAGGGTGAGGAGGATGAAGAGGAGGAAGAGGAGGGAGGCGCAGCCGAGGAAATTAATGTGAAGGGTCGGGACCCGGTGTTGAGCAACCTTTATTGCTGATATGCAAAGTAATAATTTAAAGCCTTTATTTATCCAGTGAAACCCGGAAGACAGCCCACGCTGGAATCCATCACCATCCTGCTCTGGATCAGCTTCACAAACTCCCCTAAACCCAACGAGACTCTTTGACTTTTAAAGCCAGTTTGAAGAGAAACACACCGCTCCCCAGCCAGCATACCTAGGTGGGCCCCATATGGGGAAAAGGAGTGCAGACAATATGGGTCCCACATGGGTTTGCCCATGTAGGGCCACCACCATGTAGGGCTCATGTGGGACCGATATTGCCTGCCCTCCTTTTCCCCATATGGGGCCCACACACAGGGCCCCATAAGGGGGGCCTGGGTGGGTCCTAACGTTTATTAGGTGAAAAGGACTGGTAAAAATTCTCATTCTAACTTTATTCGTTTCCTATAACACTGATTCGCTCAAAAGTTTTATGGGATGGGCTACATGGGATCAACGAAGGATGTCGAGGAAATCTAGTTTGTTTTCCTGCGAGTCTCTTCACAAGGTCCATACGGCTGCAGAGGTGGTGTCGTAGTGTAAGAATCGATGAACCAAAGGAGAAATCTGGAGAAGAGGCAATTAAAGTAAAGCAGAGATCAAAACACGACGAAAGAAAGTAATAGTAAGGTGGTGCCAGAGATGGTCCAATCACGGGGAAAAAGTTCAGCGTATTTGATTAGGTGCTAAACCAAACTAACACCAATTATATGCGAGTATACACATATGTTAATAAAAACGTAGCTCGGGAAGCGGAAATAGCTCGGAGCAACGCTTCATGAGATGCCGTTGACTGGTATATGCAAAACAACCAATCCAGGATTGTGGTTTATTGTCGTTGACGATGATTGGCTGCAACCGTCAAGACTGGAGAAAAAGAAGATCGTGACCATTAGCTTCTGCAGACAGTGTGCATTAATCCATGTTAAGGTATACTTCATATTTTAACTATTAAAATAGGCAGTTTTAATCTTTTTAAGGAGGTTCTTAAGTATTTAAAGGACTCTGCTGTACCTGAACTGTATTGTTTTAGAGATAAATGTGACTGAAAACAAATCTGCCCCACGCTTTTCTACTTTTTTATTTGTAACAGACTGTGAAATTGTGCATCATTCTTCCTCGACTTTACAATCAGGCACTGCTTTGAGTTGGTCAACCCATGACATCCCCATTAAACACGTTTAGGTTTGTGATTCTCTAAACCTCAGTGGGTGTGTGTACGTTCTCCAAAGGTGTTGAATCTGGAACCTGGTGGAACAAAGGGAATTAGAGGTAGGAGATGGAAAAACACTAATTTGTCCAGTTGTAGGGACGGTCAGGAGGACAAGAGGGAGAGTCTAACACACGGGTTTAACAAGCCGTCCAGCCGCTCTTGCGAATGCACAGCATGTTCATAGCTGTGGCCTTGGCCAGGTTCTCCCGAGAGGACAGAAGGCTGGATAATAATAGAGGGCAAAGGTGAGACTCTCCCAGCTCCGCACAATACATATTCAATCTACACAGACCCTTGACTTCAACTATAGCAAGAGCTTAATTAAAAAGCTACAGTTCCAGTACACTGGAGTCTGGCCGACCCGCAGTCCCTCTACCCTCCACCTCCCCGGATGTTTTTTTTACAATGGGATGTCGGACGAAAAATGAGAAACGGTCTAAGTAAGTCAGAGAGACGACACACTCTTACTGTTTGTAGCCAGCTGTTAGCTGGTGAGTAAAAGCCAATGTGTGCCTGATGTGTGTCTGTGACTTCAAAACATGAATTATTCAGAAATAACCTCAGGCTCCGGTATGTGGTAAAACTCCAGCCCCCGTGCAAGTCAACACACCGTGGTTGTGCGTGAGCAGCATGGGGTCTGGGTGTGTGTGTGTGTGTGTGTGTGTGTGTGTGTGTGAGGAAGTCTGAGTGCATTTCAGACATATGCTGCAGACCTAATCCACTATGACAAACCTCTGACATCATGAACAGCAGGCATGCCGAGCAAATCCACTCATCCATAATAAATGAGTCAGAGGAAGAGAAGAACAGAGGGAGAGATGGGGGAGACTTTAGGGAGAGGAAAACTTTGAATAGTGGGAGAAAAAAAAAATTTGACTCAGCAAGTCTATCTTTGGTGTAATGTCTAAGATTGTCACGCAAAAAAAAGAAGAAAGAAATAACAGATACACAGCTTAAAATATATATATATATATATATATATATATATATATATATATATATATATATATATATATATATATATATATATATGTAGCTTAATGCTAAGTTTCCAAGAACAAGGCAAAGCATTGAGGTGGATGCCTGTGCTACCTTTGCTCTGCAGAACTGCTAAAATGTCTGGGTTTTTTTTTGTTTTTTTTAACAAGCCTGGTGCAAAAAGGGTTCCTCAGCTTAAGTGGACCATTCCCAACAGAGACTTTGTATTCTGACAAGGCTGATGAGCTTTGGCTTCATGTTATTGCGAGGGTGCTGCATCCGGGCCTGTGGGCTGCACGCCGAGTCGGGCACTAAAATCCCACGGGTGGTTGGAGTCGAGGAGGTGGAGGAACTTTGAGCTCCAGAGTCTTTTTTTACTCACAGTTTGACTTCTGTTGCTAATCAATTATTTAACAAACGCCCTCACACAGCACACACACTCACAACACGCTGTTCCAAAAGTTTATACTAAAAGCCGCGTAGATGTTTGTGTTCAGATGTAACCTTCACGCAACATAAAATCACGATCCTGCGTCTCTCGCTTCAGGTTGCCATGGTGTCGTTTGGTTGACCTGCTCCAATTCAACACGGTGCCTTGCCATACAGTATGACGCTGTCCACATTTTGACATGTTACAATTACTAACTTTAAGTTATTTAGTTTAGATTTGATGTGACAGACCAACACCAAGAGAATCATTGCAATCGATAAACCTGACAACCTAACAACTCACACGCACTCTATTTATTAACTACTTAGCATAAAAGGTAATGCCATAGTTTTACATAGTAACGTAGTGTTCAACTTTATAGTGTATGTGCATAATCTTGCAGGGGTGTCCAAAGTGTGGTCCTCGGGCCATGTGTGACCCAAACAGTGATTCTGTTTGGCCGCTGACCAAACTTACTGGAATAGGAAGTTTTGGCCAACAATTGATAACCCCAAAAAAGTTTAAAATTTTTCTGTTATTAAGTTTAAAGTCCTTTTTATGTTTCATTAAAAAGTTTTTTTGTTGAGCAAGTAGAAAGAAACAACCAAACCCCCACCCCCAAATTTTTAGCATTTTTTTAATTTAATGAGTTTTATGGCCAACCAGTAATTGAAATTTGTCAATTTGGAAAAAAGTTTGGACACCCCTCATGTATCTTGTTTAATTGGGTTGTCCTTAGCATCATATTTTGCTTAACATTTGGCAAAACATAGTAAGGTTTAGAGATATCAATATTTTGAGATAGTAAACAGGCAATACCTCACAGCAACTATTTCTTTTACTTAAACATCTTAAAACAACCATCATCCTGCTTCTCTCCACCAAGGGTTACCTGGAGTTCAATGGCACATGAAAAATTCAGCCAGTTCCAGAGAACAACTTGCAACCTACCAGGCATTATGATTGGGCATCTCATGCATCCAGGCAACCGGGTTTTCTCCCACAAAGCCCATGTCGTCATGGGAACTGGAGGACGACTGGTCAGACAGGTGGGCAGGAAGCAGGGGCGGCCTATCGTCCTCAATCATCACCGTGTCGTCTTGTGGCATGTTCACGGTCGGAGAGAGCTGGTAGAGGCCTGCAAAAGCAACAGAATGGCGTTTACGCAAGTTTCTTCAAAAGTATGACTTTCAAACTTTCAAAACTCCATCAATATTCAATTCCATACAGTCAGGGAGGCCTGATAGCACAATATCTGACAAATATGTGATCACACTGAAGCAACTTCAGACTCGGCTTCCTTCAAAGACGCTGTGTGATAAACATAATAATATCTCGCTTCACAAATTGCAAAGATAAAGCATCCAGCCAACAGATAACTTCAAACAAGGACAGCAACGCTGTGCGACTGCACAATGAACGTTTCCTATAAGCCCGTTTCAAGGACACTGGTGTAAAAAAAACGGTTAAAATGAGTTGCTAATCAGGGCAGGCAATGCTAAACACACAGGAAACTGGAGCAGATTTCTAAAAAAAAAAAAAAAAGCAGATTGGTTATCAGAAAATAATTTTGATTCTCAAGGAAAACAAAGGCGTAAAGAGAAAAAGGTGGGAAAACGAACAGTTCAATCTTTTTCTGACCACTACACACCGTACCAAAACGGCAAGACACAAATACCGTGAAAGCAAAAACTTGTCTTGGTGCTGCTGCTGAAAAGACTTAGTTCATTATTTTCATCACCAATATACCGAGGGCTGGTAAAACAATTTGTTGCAACATTATATAGAAATGAAGATACTTGTGTCAGACATGATGTCAAAGACTTAAAGAGCGTCTGTAAGTGAAAATGATTAACTGTTTGTTCCATATAGGTCAAGTGTTAAATTGTTGGCAGCCATCTTGGACTCAGGAGAAACTCCTAATTTTCCGATGTGAAATTCTTATGTCATTTCCCCTCCTAAGATTAAAATCCGAACATTTGACTTCATGACACAAACGCAATTCATATTAATCCGCATCTAGTCTGTAGCCTAAAAGACAACAACAGCATAAAATGTCCCATACTGGCTGGTAAATGACTAAAAAGAAAATCAAAAGTTAAGAAAAAATAAATAAAAAAGAAATCTGCAGGACATTGAATGGCTCAGTTGGTAGAGCTAGCATGGGAGCTAGCAAAGGCTCACAGTCCTCAAACATTTCCTACTCTTGTGCCATTTTCTACACATCCTCTTTCATGTCAGATTACTAAAGCCACTAAAGCCGGATTAATAAAAGAAAAAGTGAATTGTCTTCATTCCCTTGAAATATACATGAAGAACATTTTCTTTGGGATGCTAGCTGTGCTAACGGGGCTAATTTCAGACGCATACTTCTGAAATGACTTTGTTTTCCATTCTACCACAGCGACATGAGGTCACCTCTATAAATGATTAATGACTACTTACAGCAGAAGAACTAGACCAAAAAAAAATTTATGTTGTTTTCTATGTAGTCATTTTAGTTCTTCAAATCAAATCGGAATTAGCTAAAATTGATCCTGACAGGCCAAAGTTTTAAAACGACAAAAGCCTGGAAACTGGCAGCAAATTACTCCTGGGTTCATCTCTGAGGAATACAAACGTTCTGGGTTGTTTCACATCCGTCTCTGCCTCACGAGTCTGTTAATGAGCTGACCGATACAAAGATGAATAAATTCTTATTGCGTTCAATTACACCTGCCAAATGTTACCCGGCAACTGGTAACCAAAAAAAAGGATATCATGAGTTATAAGGGAAGCTTAAAAGACCTGCCATCCAGAATCAAGTCTACTCCTCCTACTGGTCTAAACTTTTTTGACACGAGTAGCTTCAGCCGTTTTCAAGGACAAACGGCGAGGAGAGCCCCCCTGATCTGTATTCTGTCCCTCCCGACCCGTCCCGCTGAGGACGTCCACAATTGCTCCTCTGCTGCTCCTCAGGAATCAAAGTCAATGGGGAATGTTCTGGCACTCGGCACCAAGGGCGGCGGAGGAGCCGCTCGGCTGCATGAGAAGTGGAATTACAACGCTCGGTCGGACGATTCACTCAGGCTGTGACACACGCATCAGCCCAGAGTCGAGACCCATTACCAGATCACCTGCTCGCCATTAAAAGGGAGGACTTTTCCAGAACTTCCTGTGGCCTTTGCTTATGTTTCCATTAGAAAACGGAGTCATTTCCCCCCAAATCTAATAGCTTAGGAACAATTGCGCTTAATCACTAACAGCAGATGACAATATTTACCCTGGCGTGATTCCAACGAGAGAGTTCTTAATTTGACGGGAGGGGAGGCAGGGGGGCGGGGGCGCAAAACATGCACATGATGAATGAATGAGGAAAATCTGAGCAGCAATCAGTGCAGCGCTGAAATGTATAGCTGAGTAGAAGGATTCGCGCAAGTGAAACGAAGAGGAGGAGAAAAACACGGACGGAAAACAAACTTCTCGTATACCGTGTGTAAGAAAAAAAAAGTGCAAAAGGTGGAGTAATTAGAGTCATTTGTCACAGATATGAGCGCTCTGATGATCAATGTGTCTTAGATGGATGGGCTATGAAAAAAACAATGACTTTGACGTAGACAGTCAAGACTCTGTTATTTACCCAGAGTCTTGGGTAAACATGGAAAATGTGTATGACATCATCGTAAGTGAAAGAAAGAAGTGATATCATGAGTTCAGAGCTGCTAAAGTAAGGCTGTGCCAAAGACCACTTCAAACTGTGGTTGAGGAATCTGTTGGTGTAAAGCAAAATAAACCGTTTTTATCTGTACTCGTTTCGCATCGAGTTATCTTTCGAGAGATACCCGTCTCGTTTCCATTCAGACAGAAAAAAAATGAATTTTAGGTTGAACAGCATGTTGAGTCAGATTAAGTTAAGGAACATGGCTGTCCTGCGGGAACTCCTGCTGAAATTAAATACCTGAAGAAAAACCGAGATGGCCTTCTCTACGACGCAAGAAAATGAAATGGAAAACAATCCTGATGCTAATATGTACCACAGGTTTATCGATTGCATTTAATTCACTACAAGTTAAGGCATCAAATATTTAAGAATGTTCAACTCAAGTATTAAATAACTAATCCCAAAGGAAGATCGAATGTACTCGTAACTCGTTTATCCAGCAGCTGCAACAGCGCTACTGTTAACACATTTAGCTGCGTGGTACTGAACTAAAGTAAGAAACAAAGGGCGAATGCCTCCTCTTAAATAATTCAGACAAAAGAGAGGGACAAAAAAAATAATTTGGACAGTACGTCCCTCGTCGCAAAGCTTAGGTGTCTCATTATTGCACTGAAAATGTCATGGCTCCACTCTGGTGTAGCGCAGCAGTTTTTGCCTTCATACAAAAGTTTTTTTTTTTCTTCTTCTTGTCATTTATCCGCCCAAGAATGTCGCATTCGCTTGTGTCCACGCAACGTCTTCTTCAGGACAATAAATTACAAAACAATCACCTCGTATTCTTTCACGACGGCCTGGCGCTTGGCAAAGGACGGCTTTAATTGGAAGCTGGGAGCTTCGTAAAAATTCCCAGCCAGGAACTCTTGACACAAGACGTAGAAGTGCAGATGAAGCATTGTTAAACACTTTTGCATACAGACACACACACGTGTTAAACGGCTATCGGGAAGCCACAGCCGGGCGCGGCGGTGATGCTCGGAAAGGTGAAGATAATTAGAGAAACCGGAGCACTTTGTGTTCTGCAGTTGTCGGCATAATGAGCCAAAGCGGCCAACCCCGCAGACCGACGCTGCTTCTCCTCGTTGATGCCGACGTGACCGTGTAACCGGGGGAAACGGAGCAAGCCGCAAAAAGGTCGAACAGCGCAAACAGCACGGTGATCTGCGGGGACAGGTTCGTGAGTTCATAAAAACCTGGGCTGAAAAGCAAGCAGCACTGCGGTTCAGATCAAGCCACCAGCCGGGCAGTTTCACCAGCGCTGACTTTCACCAGCTGCCTGCTCACAGCCTCGGCGGGCAGAACGGCAAATACGATATGGAGGTTTTCGCATCCGTCAGCCATCCAGATGTACGTTTGCAGCTGTTTGTTATGGTAAAAATGTTCTTTTCTTATTGGTATAATGACTTATTAGAGGATATTTTGATTTATTTCATGCGGGTGGAATGTTGCACCGGCTGTTGACTCCATTAAAAATTGGCTCTCCTGATTATCGTGGGGTTATTTTTGTTTTTTTTTGTTTTTATTCAAAGCTGTTCTTTATCTAAAAGCACCAGAGCAAAAATAACCTCAAAAACCCGAGTGCTGAGAACGCAATTTCTGTTTTCTACCTGACCCCAGAACTCATATCTTGGATAAAAATCAGAAAAATGCTGTTATTTAGCTTTTTATGACCTCAATAATCCTGATTTTTTTTTAAAAATCAGAAGAACCTTTTATGCAATTTTGTTGTTTTTTGGGTTTGCGGAATAAACAGAGGAAAAACATGACTATTATGAAGCTATTGGGAATAATCAGCACAATTTTAAAATGAGTTTCCATGGGAATAAATATTACCAATTATGATAAATAGCCCACCGAAAACCGGTCCTCTCACAAAGGGGTTATTCGGTGTTTGTGCGCGGAAGGCTCGGTCTGGCAGGAGATTTCCCGGGTAACACGACCTGGTCGCTGTGACCTTATGGTGTCACTGTTATTAGAAATGGCCACTTATGAGCCACCTCGTCCCTCCCGAGGCAGATAAACACCACCGGCCCCCTTGTTCCAGTTAGCGTCCTGCTAAAAAAAAATAAAAAATGGAGCAGAAGTTGCTGGTCGGCGTGTGCCAAGTAGCAGCAATGTAATAAGTGAGCCGAAATGTTAGAGCTTAACAGAATTACAGTTAACAGCTGAAACACATTAAAGTCAATTCGATTATAGTGATCATTAATTACAGTGTTGGAGCACGGAGCTTCATTGGGATTGGGACTCAGAGAAAACTAGTTAAAAAAAACAAAAAAAAAACTATCTAATAATCAGAGATACAGTAGGGTTTATCTTTTACGTTCCAACCTCGGCAAAAACATTCGCACCCTTTGAACTTTATCGCAAACAAAGCAGTTTGCAGTGCATTGATGATGAAGTGGATAATCAGGTCACAGGTGTTTTATTATTTCATGCTGTTTGTACTAATATCCTTCACAAAACTGCTGGATGTATTCTAACGCTGAACTCTAGTTAGCATGGATTGCGGTGTTTTTCAGTCAGTGGTATGATTTGTAATAAAAATTAAAACCAATTAAAGAATGTCTTCCATTGACTTCACAATTATACCCTAGTTTGTGTTGGTTATTAAAAGGGCGGTATAATGTATTTTCCAGGCACAAAGTGACATTTTACAGCACAGTCAAGCATCTAGGTTACATTTAGTTGTTATAAAAAAAAATTATCTACATAAATATATAAAATATGACTTAATATAAATTTGACTTTGTAATTTAACACCTTGGAATTGGGGCCCTGTCTTTTCAGGCCCGTTCATCAAAACATCGCTCTGCTATTAACAAGGTTTTTTTTAATCAGCATTTCACTGAGAAGGCGCTTGAAGTAAGAGCTCCGCAGATGTGGAGATCCACCAGGTGTTTGCTAATTGCTGCTGGCTAGTCTGAAGGAGTTGAGCGGGGGAGCCGCGGGGGGAGGGCTGATCCGAGAGCAGAAGTTAGGAAATTCGGAAACTGCAGGTCCGAGGAGAAGCTTTGCCCTCAAAGGCGAAGCTAGGTACCCCCAGGTGTTTTGCACATCAGAATGGTTGCCACGGAGATTAAAGGATTCCTCAAACATGCATGGATGAATCAAGTCGATACTCCAGGTGTGTTTTTTGATGAGGGGATAACATTCCAAGATGACTTCAAGCTCCAAAAAGTCCATTTTACGTAATACTGCCCCTTGAACTGAAAACCCACTGAAACACATTCATGTTTGTGGTTGACAAAATGTGGAGAAAATTCAATCTTAATTGTTGAAATTTGGGGAAAAGAAGATGAGCTGCTTCCCAGATCCTGTGTTCGTGCACCCCTCTCTTGTGCTGAACTCTTACACCACTGACTCGGTGCTGTTCTTTCTCCCTCTCCCACAGACTGATAAGCTCTCAGACCTACAGTGCCACCTGGCTGCATCCATCCCCACAGACCAGCGCCCGACTCCTCTGTCTCCCTGTCTGTCTGCTGACCAGGCGTTGCCCCTTCAAACACTGAACTGGAAGGTGAGAGGACACACTAATAGCCCCACACAATCTCCCTTCTCCTTTATGATTTCCCCTCTGTGTTCTCTCGCGTCCTGCTTCCCTCTCTGACACTTTGGCCTATCGATTTGACTGGAGGAGAGATCATTAGTTGATCCCTGCTGCCGTGGCTTTAAAACCCATACATGGACTGCAGCAGGTAATCTCTTTAAGTACACACCGGTGAAAACCAATGTCTTTATGCACACCGGGGGGGAGGAGGAGCTTCTGGGCCATTTTTCCAGCAGGTTTCCACCATGTTACAGGATCATTCCCACAATCAGCACATTTCATCTGGACATTCAGTAAAATGGGATTCGATGGCAATGGATGACTTCTGCAAGAAAGACATATTTAAGACGTCTGAGTCATCTGTACATTGGCATGGAAAGGAATAGGTGTCGATGGAAATGTACAGTTATATTTATTAAAAGGCTTGTTTTGTCAGTATTTTCTGACTGAACTGTGTCTGTCTGCGTCTCCATCCATCTGTCAGGTTACATTCAATGGGCAACAATATGATAAGTCACTAATAAGTAAGACAAAATGGAATGGTCCAAGGACTAATCCCTGTGGCGCACCAGCAGGAAATGCACCATATAGAACCTTTCCCATAATGTCCTCACAGCTGCGTTCTTCACTGTGGACCTCACTTTGTACGCAGTTAATGTCAGCATCGAAATCATGTCATGAGAAGCACAGCTGTATAACATATAATTGGACATCATTTTCCTCCAACAGGTCATTATTCACTGAGGCTGCAAGAAAGAAAGACCTAAAAAAACAGAAAAAGCTTGTGGGTGTCATGAAATGGGCCAGATCTGAAAATGTGGAAGCTTGAAGTTGGGAGGCAAAGAGCTGAGGTTAAAGAGTCAACTGTACAAACTAGGCATAGAGATGCTGCTCTGTAATCATTTTATCACCTAACGTCCTACTATAACCAACTAACCCTGTAGTGTGAAATGCATCATTTTTGATATATGCGTATGAGAGACTAACAAAAGCAAGACTTTTCCGATTATTACTTGTTTCAGAAAACTTTACAGGTTTAACGATTGCTCACAGCAGAAAGAAAAAAAAACAAATATATCTCAGTAAATAGAAGCTAAAGTTATTTTTATGGAATCAAACATTTCTGACCGGTTCCTACCATTTTTTTATTATTATTATTATTATTATTATTATTATTTGGCTACACTGACTGCAGGATTTTGCACCTTATACTCTACAGTACACATTACAACAAACATTTTCTCTCTATTTTTTTTCTTTTCACAGTCAAACAAGTCCGGCACTGTGGTTCCGAAACTCCGGTCCAAATCTACGTGTTGCCGTGGCACCAATGCTCGGTGTGAATCTGCTCGGGATCCGATGCATAGCGCTTCAGCCCACAAGTCCCAATTTTCACCCCAGCATGTGAAACCCACACCTAGCGATGCTTTTTCTATTCCAGACAACCCAAGTGAAGCTGTGTGCGATCCAAATGACCTTGGAATAAAAATCTGATGATCCTTAACATAATCTTCAGCTGGAAATGTTTTGGCTTTTTTTTTTACTCTAAATCTCGATGTAATTTCCCCTCTAGAGGGGAAAATGGGCTTCATTGACATATTCTTCTTCAGTTTATCATCAGAGGTCACATTGGAGGAGAAGGCATCAAGAGCGATTAAAACTAAGTAGAATATTGTTTAATACACTATTGCACACGGTGTGCACATGCATAATGTGAGCACATGTGCAGCTGAAGCTGTCAATAGCTCAGAATACCAGACCATAAGAGGCAAATCCCTCAGTTCAAGGAACATTATTATTACAGTCAGTATGATGCCACTGTACCAGCTTAAAAGCAAAATGCCACTTAATCAATATCTATATTGTTGCCATGGTGATCACAATTCCTATAGTTAACCAATTACAAAAAAGAACCGTTTTCCAAAAAAAAAAAAAAAAAAGAAAAAAGTAATCAAACATTGTATGTGAAGTGTGGGAACATCCACAGCAGAGCATTGCGTCTGTTCGCTGATTTTATGGGACAGAGATGACGGAGCAAGTTTACATTTTCGCTATATTGATTTGCCGCCAACTCCGATAACTCACGATTAAAGCTTGGTCTTAATTTTTCAGCATCAAAACCTTTCCGTTTCATTTAGCTCCGAGTCTCGGTTCATTTATGGAAGCAGAAGCTGCATAATGGAGCCGAGCGAAAGAGGGACAAAAAAAACACCTGATTTGATTAGGGGACTCATGTCTCTTTGGTCTTTCTAAAGACTAAAAACGGAAAAAAAAAATCCACTAAGTTCTGATATCACTAGACGTTCGCGTGACTCAAACCAACAGAGGTTGCCGATTTGTCTGCAGCCGCGTCTGTGCAATGCGTGCAAGGCGTGCACGGCGCCACAACTCAAACGCCGACGTCTAACCTTCATGATTCAGTAATTTAGCGGGTTTAGATACACTCCGCATCAAGCTGTCAGTCAAGCCCCGGCGGCTGTGTGTTTCCTGACCTCGCCGAGCCCGTCTCAACATCTGTCCTCTAACCACAACTGTCACGTCTCGCGCACCAGGCAATATGTCTGAGTCTGTCTGAAATAACACCCAGGAAAAGACGGAGGGGAGTCAGCTACTCGCTGTCAAAGCCCGCGGACATTTACCATCAAACATCTCGCGTCAAAGCGAGGAGCCAATTTGAGATATCTGCACGTTGCACAGTTCCAAAGTTTGATGTAAAATTCAGTTGGCAAGTCCACATTATGGCACAAAAAGGCGTATTTTATGTAATGAACCAACAAAAAATGTTAGAAGAAAATTGCTTGAGTTTTGGTATTTATGCCCTTTGACTCAAAGACTATAATAGTCGGTAATCAGACTGATTATGCCTGGCATAAAAAGGCCTCAACAACTAACATACTTAAGAACGGACCAAACCAACCAATCAGCATGACAGACAAATCATGACCAGGGCCGACTTAGTAAGATATTCTGCCTATCCCTCAAGGCAATCTCTGAATGACAATGACACTGGCGAATGTCGTAACAACAAAACAACTGACCTTGACGCAAGAAAATATGTCAATTATTAGAGAGGCAGAAAAAGGTGTGCAAATGATGCACCAAAGAGACGATCGGATTTCTGGTTCTGGGTTGATGAGACTACTTCAGTCCATTCTTTGTGGAAGTTAGTCATTGTTTCAACCAGGAAATGGCAACATTTGAAGCTCGGCAAAACAAACGCAGAAGGAGGTAACGCAGGTCAGATGAGACTATAGGCGCATCCAGACCAGCTCTGTTAAGTGGACTTTAATCAAGCTCTAGTTTGTTTCAATAGAAAATCTGGTTCATTTGGGAAGGTGAGAGAATACATAACCTAACTCTGATATGGACCAAAAAAGTGAATTTTGCTCCACCTAAAAACCTAGGAACCGGTTTGGTTAAAGTGAACTCTGATGAGCGAAGCAAACTGCAGCGCAGGGCATTCTGGGTAAATACAATCAAAACAAACTCGAGAGGTAGTTGGAGAAATGGCTTGTGGTCTTTAACCTAAAATAAGAGAGAAATCATTTAACCGCTAAAATCTGATGCTACTCCGTTTTTTTTTTTTCACATTTTGTGGAGAAGGAAATATGAAACGGATTTCTCATGTCTTCTTCAGAAGCTTTCATGTCGTTTCCTTCATCAGTTCTTGTTGCAGCACCACCACAGGCGACTGGGTGAACAGCTTTTTTAATAGTTTGGATCGTTCCACAGTGCAGCGTGAAACCAAAACACACCACTTGAAAATGTTGCAATTTTGGTCCCCAATTGAACTGAGTCTACTGGACTATCAGGTATGAAAACATTTCAGCATCGCACAGCATTGTTTGTTCCAGTTGTGCCAGGAATTTTGTCAGATTAACAGATGTTGATATATACAGAGACAACTACATACTTTCTGAGGTTTGGGGCCTTATAGGCGCCCCAAACCTCGCCAAGGGTTTTCAATGCGCAAGTTTAAAAGTATTCAAATGAAAAAAATCTCTGGAAGGGGCGCAGGCTTGGGGATATATGCAGATATATTCAGTACCTCAAGGAAAAAAAAAACAGCATTTACACATCTAACTGCATGCTACATCGAGAATTCCCTTCTGATAACCTGACATTTTCAAAGCACTTATGTGGGAAGTGTTTGAAATTTGATCAATTGTGATCAAAAGTCAATTTCTTAAAATATTCCTACTCTCAAACACCATGCTCTATTATTTAAATATGTTCTATTAAAAAACTAAAACAGTTAATTCAAATGTGACTAGTACCAAAAAAAAAAAAAAAAAAAATTAACATTTGTTGTACGACAAAAAAATTCACGAGGATAACAAACCCTGTGCTGGAATTTTTTGCAACATTGAAAACTGAACCAAATATGATATTGATTTCTTCCACATTACAACAAAAGCCAACAAGGAATATTTGGCCTTCAGTGTCAAAATGCCGCTTCGTTCATTTTAGTTCCAACAAAGTTCAGAATTCTGTGCATTCATAATGTGCAGAACATTGTTAAGAAGCATCTGAATAAGACAACACAAAATAAACGGCGCCTCAAATTACTCCAAAAATAAAGTCCAGGAAGTTCCGACCAGCTGGCTGGATTAAAAACCAGACAATCCACCAATTAGACTTCAGCTGCCGAACGTCACCCGTGTGTCTGATTTATAAATACCAACCCAACCTTTGCTACATGTAGGAGAAGCGTGTCAGTTTAAAAGATGAAGACCTGTCAAAGAACCTCGACGCAGGTTCATAACGGAATAACTCGGGAGGCAGGCTGAAGACGTGGAGGGAAAACATCCCGACATTTCCTCGCAGCGAGACGAGACAGACGCTCGTCGAAGATGTGAGCGCGCCGAGCTTCGGCTCTGATAGCTTCCCGCATTGGCAGCCGCTCCGCCCACATCCCCAAAACTTTTCCACTCTGCCTCGTTTGACATCTCCTCTGCAGGCGGAGACAGATGCCCTTGAAGCTTCAATAGGGTATGAAAAAATAAAAAACTATTTTTTTTCTTTACAGCAACATCCTGGTTACAGTTGATCAGAACATCATTTCGAAAAGCCAGTGGAGTAAATAAACGTAGCTATGTAAAAAAAAAAAAAAAAAAAACCTAGATAAATTTAGTATCAGAACGAAGAAAGGAGAGGGAAGATGCAGAAAGAGAGAGAGAGAGACGGGGCTCAGATGGAGGTAAAGTGTCAGGTGCAAACCTCATTGATCTGGAGTCTTAATTAACCGTCGGATGCCTCTCACTCAGTGTCTGATCTTCTATGATCAGTGGCAGAGTGGCATCGCTCTCAGGGGAGTTGGAAGGGAGCGGATGGAAACGAAACGGGAGAGCGGGTGGGCGGAGGGCAGAAGGGCAACATAAAAAAAAAAAAAAACCTGCTAGAAATTCACTCAAATTTCTCTAAAGCGAATGTTGGACTTAAAAAAAACTAAATCTGAAAAGAGAACCAACCCCGTTTAGCAATTGCTCGAGAACCTCCTGAATTCCCGAGGAGGGAGGAGGGGATCGGCCTCTTGCCACGCTCTGTCGTCCCTCGCGCTGATGCAATCGCCTTCAGCCTCTGAACGTGGATATGTGAACGGTTCTGTCAACGTCGAGATGACAGCAGTGACTGCTCGAGGATTGAATTGCCAATTCTAATCTACCTAAGAAGCCAAGATCTTGGCCCGCTGATTTAATTCGGGCCAGAATTGGAATTGACCCAAATGAAACCAGTGGAGTGGAGTGAAGGTAGGAGGGATTGGGGCTGACGTTAATCCCTGGAGGGCAGAGGGGATGGGGTGGGGGGTGAAGAGCAAAATCAAAATTGAGCTTTGTGAAATGTGAGGAGGAGCGATCGGGCTTTGAGGGCGATGTTGCACGAGACCCGGAAGGAATGTGCATTTTATGAGCGCAGTTATTAATGTCAGGCAACGCGTTCACGAGATTAGCTGCTCAGGTACATATTCTATCGATCTACAAAGAAAAGCCTATAGAAAGTACTCAGTGGCTAAAGGGTACAATTAGACATTTTTGGCACAGAAAATGACCAAATCACTCTTTAATGTCAACGTGAATACTAATGCACAGAAAGAAAAGAAATGGCAAATCAAAATATTTAATATAAAACAAAAGTTTGCATCGATTTTCACCACCTTTAAATGGGCAGTATTAGGTAAAATTGACCTTTTTGTGATTACATCATGTCTTAATGTTATTCCTTTGTCAAAAACGTGCCTGCAGCGTTGCTTGGATTCTTCTATGCATGTTTGAGAAACCCTTTAATCTCCCCTGGCAGATCTCCCCATTCAGTTTTACAAAACACCTGGGCGGACCTAGCCCCGCCTTAGAGACGAAGCTCCTCCTCAGAGCTGCAGTTTCCAGGCTTCTGACTCCCCCACTCTGCTCCTTCAGACTAGCCAGCAACAATTAGCAAACACCTGGTGGAACTGTCCATCTGCTGAGCTCATTAAACCAGCTACCTCTGTTAAAAACGTTAAAGGGTTAATAGAGGAGCCATGTTGTGATGACTTCCCGGAGGAGGAGCTTCAGAAAGAGCAGGAGTTTTTAAAGAGATAGCGACCCAATTTCAAGGTGTTAACCTATGAAGTCAAATTTCTTTTAAGTCATATTTGATATATAACTGAAGGTAACAGTGACTTGATTATACTTTAAAATTGCCCCAAGTGCCTGGAAAATATATAATACTGCCTTTTTAAAATGACTGTCCAAATTCAACAGAGGTCCAGTCCAACTGGTGCTGGTCGTCTCACAATGCAGGTTTAATAACAGATCACAACTCACCATTGCGTGGCAGTATGCTAGTGCGTGATGCAGGCATGTTGTCAATCGTTTCGTAGAGCGACTGAGAGAGTTGATCTTCATCGTCGTCCAAAGGCGCATTCACAGGAAACTCCGACATTCCTGAACCGTCCTATCAATGGACAGACAAGAGGGCGCATTATTCTAAAATATCATAGCTAACAACTGGACTTAGCTGGTGTCTTACAACACTGCGACATTCATCCAACTTGGATTAAAAAAAAATAGGTAAACTAGGGGGGAAAAAAATCTTACCCCTTTAACCATTTCAAACTTTTTCATGTTCCCACAAGTTTTAATGCATTTTAGTGTAATTTTATTTTTTCAGAAAACAGAACATAATTCGTAAGTGTAAATTTTTTTTTTTTACAAATGGTACACGATAAAAATCTGAAAAGTGTTGCATGCATCTGTATTCAGCCCATTTTACTCTGAATTACCTGAATAAAATGTATTAAAACAACTGCCCCTTATATTCTACGCATGTCACAATTTTATATGGGTACAAATAAAGCTGCTCAATTGCTTGCCGTGGTTTTCTGGTCTGCAGACGTGAAAGACGTCTGTATTCCCATCCTCCCACTTTAATCACCACACTGTGATGGTGTATGGAAACTTGCAAAGCATTGTGTGCGAGTTAATTTATAATTACATTTGTCTGCTAAGAGATGTTTGTGTTCAAACAGAAACAGGCCACCTTTCTCAGTGCAGCTTTGTCCCAAGAGTGTTTTTGCTAAAACATAATTTGTCATAACAAAAATGAAAAGTGAAGAGTCAACCCATAAAACTTAAATTACAAAATGACACTTTGCAACATGCTAAACAGAGTTTTAACTGAACAGCATAACAAGCAAAGTGTAAGAGGATGGACTGTATTCACACAGAAGGAAAGAAAACCTCAAATGGCACGTGGTTCTTAAGTTGTGTCATCAATATTCAGGGACAACGGAACCAAGGCCTGAGTATCCATCTCAGCTTAGCTTGGTATTTTCCGGTTCAGCAGTGTGAAACAGGTCCAGCAGGGACTCCAAGCTGGATAAAGCTCCATGGATTTCCCACAGGCCAACAGACAGCTGTCGCTAACAATGAGCTGGAGTAAAGGGACGGGTGACATTTGCCATGGGGTCGATGTTCTGCACTGCTGGTCTCTGAGCCCACCGCACACTTATTCCATGAGCCACTCCTTGTAGGGGGACATGTCTGGTTTGGAGACCTCTGTTGTTGAGCTTTAGTTGATAATAGTTTATCAGCCATTTCATGTCAGGACAAATCTCATGGAGCTGAAAATGTGCAAACGTGGGTTCAAGGGTGCATTCACACTGGTCCGGTTTAGTCCACTTTAATCAAACTCTAGTTTGTTTGGCTAGAGAGTCTGGTTTGTTTCGTAATCAAACTCTGATGAGGACCAATGAAAGGAAACTGTGGTCAGGGACCGTTCCAAAAGCTGACAGTGGACTACAGCACAGAGCATTCTGGGTAAGTACAACCAAAACAAACATGCGAGTCAGGCGCTAGCAGGACAATGGCACATTACCTAAGACATAAGAGGAATCCTACACCCGCTAAAATCTGACGCTACTCCATTTTTGCTAACATCTTTTTGAAAAAGAAAATTGTGCTGATGTTTTTGTGTCCCTTCCTTCAGCAGTTCTTGGTTTGCTTGACACAGAGCAGCTAAAAATGTGACAAATGTGGCAATTCTGGTCTCCAATCAAACCAATTAAAAACACCTTATAACCTGTTAGAGTATCGCACTTCTGTACCATAAGTTTGAATCCGTAACATCTTGACGAGTATTGCAGAGGCACAACGCTCTGTTAGGAGTTAAGAAAGAGCGGAGATTTCGGAGTAGAGAGGAGAGGAAAACGGAGGAAAATTAGACCTTCGAGTAAACAAAGAAGAGGGACCCATGTGGGTGTTGGAGCCGAGGCACCAGAGCAGCCAGGGTACTGCCAAGCGGTCTTGCTATGCGCGCAATATGCTGTGCTATAGGGTCAGGGGTACTTATTGGCTGTTTAATATAAATAAGAGGTTTAATGTGGTTGAAAGCACAAAACCTTATCTGAACAGCGTGTTGATAAGAGCGAGACGGGAGAGGAGCGGTGCCTGTGCACGGCTGGGTCAACACAATTACAATCAGAGTCATGGCTGCAGCCAGCCTTTTAATGAAAACCATCTCCCAGGAAAAATTAGACTCGGTAAGGTTCAGATTGCTGAAATGAAGACTTATTTAACTTACTTTCTCTCTTTTGCTCGACTGCTGTCTGCAGTTCTTTTAATATGCACTGACCTTTGACCCTGTGGAGGAGAGATATCGGGGGGGCGTTGGGGGGAGTTGGGTGTTTACTTGTTTAAGTCGGAAATTATAAACCCAAACCCCCATTTAGCATTTAGCATACATCTCAGAAAACAGATAAAGTGGAATAGAGTTTATATCTCTTTAACCTTTTCACATTTTAAGAGTGTTACAAGCAAAAAGCAGAAAGAGATACATGGCTTTCTGTGAGGAAAAATATGTAGTGCATATGTATTGTACCCCCTTTACTGTACTATCTTTACAAATATATTGTATATATTTTCAAATATGTGATACTTATTGGTCTGACATTCCAAAAATCACTGCAGAGTGTATGCTATATGTACACTGAAAAAACTAACAAACAAGACTTACTTTACAAAAAAAACCCATATTTTAAGTACATTTAAATACCATGAACTCAAGTATTCTTCACTTGTTTATATGTAGTAAATTATACAACATAGAAAGCTAAATATTTTTGGAAAAAAATAGGGAACTTTTACTTAGTTCATCCACATCTTGCTACATGTATTTCATCAAAATAAGTAAAATTTGTAGATTTTTTTTTCCTAACAAAAGATACATGAAAATATTACGAATATTTTACATTATTGTACTCATTTTTATTTAGATGTTTTACTTTTTGAAAGAAAAAGTGTGCTCAATTTCTTTTGATAAATGCTAGCACCGGTATACACACACACACACACACACACCCCCACACGCGCACACGCAAAATATATATAGTTTATCAAATCACTTTCAAAATACATTAGAATGTATTTCTTTACAGATAAATCCATAAAATTCTGCATATTAAATGAATGACATGTACATTTATATCTATCAAATGACACCATTCCAACCCCACAAACTATTACAATATGAAGAAGTTGAAGATTTATGAATGTTTTTGCGTGAAACTGTCTGAGCTGAGCGAGTTGATTTTCAAACGTGTTTTTGCCTCAGGCCAAACAAATGCTGGAATTTGTGTAAGGCCGATCAAATACCATTTAATCTTTGTTTGTTCAGGGCTGATTAAGTGTGTTCTCTGCATGCTAACGCTTTGGGTTTCGCTCGTCCTGTTGACTGATTTGAATGTTTGCAGACAGGAGACGGTGTGCATGATGAGCTGTGACTTTTCAGTAAAAAAAAAAAAACTCTGCTGCCACCAAATATCAAACTGTCAACTCGGTTTTTCGCAAGGAATTATCTTTCCAAGCAACGCGCTGGTTTAGCTGAAGCAGTCGCTTCTTGGAATAAAAACACGTTAAGAGTATTTTAGGTGCATAGCACCAGAGTAGAGCACCCCGAAATAAAAATAATAAAAAATTTAATAGAAATGAGTGGAATCAATAGAAAAAAAAAAAACAACCCCTGATTGATAGTAAAGTGGTTTCAATTCAGCCCGACAAAATAACTTGATTAAGGAGCTTTGGTCCACAATGAGACTTGTTTTCCAGTGATGTTTTAATCTATTCTCACCACAGCTTCACTTTATGCATTTAAACCATCTTAATCTAGTCATTTTCTGTGGATTACCCCGCTGATTGAGGGCAAGGACGGAGCACTGTGGCTCAGAAAGACTCCAAAATGTCTCGTTATCCAAGTATTTCTATTCATCAGAAAGGAAGAGTACAAATATCTTGTGCACGTTTTACTGCACCGAGAAGTTATTTGTGGTAAATGTAGCATCGTATATATGTTGCTGTTTGGTTTTTTTGTTGTTTTTTTTGCGTCAGCGTGTTCATGACCTTGAGTAATCAGCAAGGAAGAAGAGGCAGTGTGTTAAAAGGTTCGGTCTTAAGCTTTCAAGCACTGCTGATAATGTCTCCGCCGCGGTCATTTCCGGACCCCTCTATCCTGGTCTCAGCCGGTTGCCGTAACCCTAATCCAGTCTATCTCCGCCATAATGCTGTAATTACATTCTCTAAGCTGCTGCATTCCACCCAGGGCACAACTCGCCTCTCCTCTTCCAGCTCGATGCCGGGGGCTTTCATTAGCCAAACACATCCAGGCAGAGCCGCGCCATAACGCCGACGCGTCCAAAAGTGAGGTTTTATGGTCTTTCTGGAGTTCCACGCCAGACTTCAGTTTCACCAAAATCACGACGGAAACAGGAAGGACAAACCAGAGCAACGCGTCGACGTCCGCCAACGGCTTTTGGTCGAAACATTTCACGAATCTCTAGGTGGGGTTCTTGAAGTCTGAAAATGATTTCTACACCTGGCTTCACTGAAAGCTGATAAGCCGAGTATAATGCAGTAACTTTCAGCAGGTGTGTTTAGGTAGAGACACGCAACGTCGTGCATAAGGAACTTATTCCCTACTCGGAGTTTAATTTGATGCACCGACAAAATGTAGCGTAGAATTGTGAAGTAAACTGAAAGACGTACATGGTTTTATTTTCCACAATAAACAATAAAGACAAAAGGATAGTGGGAATTAGGGCTGGCAATAAATCAATAATATAGATCACAGTAGACATATGCTCAATGCCAAGAGACAATATGTCTGATAGAAGTTCACTGAACTCCGATCACATCAGGGGTGAAGCACAACCCACATACGAAGGCCTACGTCCTCAACCCAAATGTCACAGGTTCAAGTCCTGGATGTCTTCCTCTCCCTCTCTCACTGTGCACTTCACTGTTAATTCACTATTAAATAAAAGTTTCATATCTTAACAAAAAACAAACAATGGGCATGTAGGCAGAGGAAAGGCTAAGTCACTCCAGGCCTCTCATTGTTGAGCGGTTAAACTAAGCTTAGCTAAGCCAGGTTGTCAGCATCGACTGACTCCCACTCCTTGGTTTCATTCATTAACGTATTTGCCTTTACCGTTGACATGGACAAGTTCATGTCTTATAAAACCAACATACCTCACATTGATGGCGGTGCGTGTTGCATCATATTTATTCCCCAGGGAATAAACTGGAAGTTGTGGATTAAAAGTTCCTCATCAACGATGAGTTAAAATGTGGATTTCATTTTTACCACAAGTAATGTAATCATGTTAAATGCTTTATTTTTTTTTTTAATTGTGATTTTAAAAAGGGGCTGCAGAATGGCGCAGCTGGTAGAGCTGTTGCCTTGCAGCAAGAAGGTTCTGGGTTCGATTCCCGGCCCGGGTCTTTCTGCATGGAGTTTGCATGTTCTCCCTGTGCATGCGTGGGTTCTCTCTGGGTACTCCTGCTTCCTCCCACACTCCAAAAACATGACTATCAGGTTAATAATCTCTCCAAATTCTTCCTGTGAGTGAGTGTGTGTGCATGGTTGTTTGTCCTGTCTGTCTGTCTCTGTGTTGCTCTGCGACAAACTGGCGACCTGTCCAGGGTGACCCCGCCTCTCGCCCAGAACGTTCCCGACCCCACTAAGGGACAAGGGTGTTAGAAAATGGATGGATGAATAGATGGATTTTAAAAAGATTACATCTTTAGAAAGAGGTCGCAGTCAGCATGGAGGGAGTGGCCTAACTTTATAACGACCATGCCGTGCTACGTATGGATTAAAGGCTTGTGTGGTTTCCGCCTGCGTATGTTTTCCAATATTTATGTGTGCGTTTCTGAGCACCGCAACAACTCTCAAGCCTGGAACTAGACGCTCCAACTCCACAGTTCTCCACCGTGCTTCAAGCTGCCCACTCAACCTGCTAGATTCAATATATTATTCCCTCAATTGGTGCTATTGAGTTTCCCCTGCCGCTCCTAAATGAGTTAGTCCTTAGAGAGCTGGTCGGGAATGAGGGCCAGCAGCACCGGAATTGCATTTCTGCCGCTGTGTGATCTACTTCTCTCAATTTACTCGCCGCACCGTGACGAACTGCATTTCCCAGAGTGCTGTGCTCCGCACCCTCATTTGATCCCCTCTGCGTGAGTCGTCGGCGAAAACAGCGGAGCTGCACATGCCACAATCCAACGACACGTCAATCGGTCCACATTAAGTTGGGCGGCGGGAGGGACAGGAGCGGGGAGGGATGGAGGAGGGTAAGCACACATTTCCCTCTGCTTTCTGCTGCCTCTGTTGTGGGAAGTATCTGAGTGTTTTAAGGTCTCTCTCAGCAGTGGTCAGCTCAATACTAATAAAAGCATAATCTACTAGAGCGGGACTCTGATTGATAGCTCTCTCAAGGCTCTATCGATCAGCCCCTCTCTCATCCGAGTTAGCGTCTTTTGTTCGAGCCAGCCACTTCCTTCCCCCCCTTATCTCTTTGCATAAAACCCTCTCAGGCTGACCAGCAACAATGCCGCTGGAATGGATCGAGCAGCCAGTGAGATCACCGTGTTGCTCTTTACATCCACCTTAAGTTCTTCTAAAGTCGGAGTTAAGTTTGGATTGTTTCTGCTGCCACAATGTAAAGAACAAAGTGCTGATGTTGCCGTTTCCTTTACTCCAAACCCTCCCCCACCTCCACCTTGTGTAAACTGAAATAAATAATAATAATTTAAAAAAACAAAACATTCTAATGGATGCTGTAACCATGGAGCTCCACAGTGATGCTCAGGACGGTCCGTTGTGTGGTTCTTGTTAAGCTGACTCTACATTCAACTGCAAGCTGCATGTTTTAGCAGCAGCTCAGATCTCCATCCTGGTTTTTGTTAGCATTTACTGTTAAGGGGCAAAAGCCTGGAAATAACAGCTGGTATTGGGGTCTAATGGGATTCGAATAGGCAGCATTCTTATCACAGTAGCAACAACTATTAACTTTCATAGTCATTTCCAATTATATTACAAATTAACAATGCAAAAACAAAATCTTAGTGAGTATTTTTGGTCTAGTTTAATACCTCAGGACACTTGAAATAAGACAAAACTGTCTTACAAGTAACTTTGCATCTTGTTTTAAGTCAACCATTCCTTAATATAAATTTTTAAAAAATACTAGCTCCACTAGTGGATTATCTCACTTATAATAAGACATTTTTTCCCATTTCACAAGTGAAATAATTTGCCAATATTAAAGACTTATTGACTCCGATTTCTTACTGAAAAGTCATTTGTAAGTTAGTTTTGTCTTATTTCAAGTGCAGTCTGAGGCTGCTGGAGGAATGATTTGTTTGTACCTCCAGCCAAGGTCAGAAAGCTAGTGGGAAAAGCAAAAAAAAATTTAAAAATTAAACCACATTTATCCTTTCAATAAACACTAAAAATGACTTCCACAGAAAAAAAACACCATAATGCAAGGATCTGTGTAAAACCAGTGTAAACGGCCACCATTCTCCACTTGATACCATGTCAAATCACGCATCATATTTTCATAAGCCTGTCGTATCTCTTCAGTTTAAAGCTCTAATGTTGATTAGCTGTCATGTAGAGTACATCAGTATACAGTCATTGCAATAAGTAGTGGCAACGCTAATGGTCCATTTGTGCAGGAACAGAGGACACACGCGGAACTTTCTAAAAAACAAAAAGTCTATGTGCTAGGACATTTTTTTTTTGCACAGGTTTGCTCCCTGTATTTACATAATTAAGTTTGTTTGACTTGAAAATATTTTAAAAAGCCGAGGGAAAACAGGCTCTATACGACCATTTCACATCGAGCCCTGGCTCAGGAAACGGAGGCAGCATGACGCGGGCTAATGTGTGCTTCAATAAGGAAAAGAGTGAGACTCCTACAGATTAGCATCGTTTTTATAATCTGTAATTACAGAGGCAAGCGTGTGCATCAAGTGATGTGAAAGGAATGCAGAAACAAAACGGTGTCAGACGCGCTCCTCCGATTGTCTCCTTTCAGATGTTTATCTGATGAATAGCTCAGTAATATTGTGAACTGTGACATATGCTGCAACACAAAGAAACACACCAACCACTGAACTGGAGCGCATCATCAGGACAAAAAAGGAGGGAGGTTTCATTTTTGTTCCTGCATAAGGAGACTGGTTTGTAATGTGGCGTAATTATTAAATCATAGCAAAATAAACCCACAATTCCACAAAACATCCTTGTAGATATACCTACAAATGGCGACATGTGGATAAAAGGCATTCCAGGTAATATTTGAATTGATACTAACAAATTCTTAGCATTTTTAAGTTGTAGATGAGAGACAAATAATTTATAATAACGGATCAGAACTTAGTCACAAGACTCGGAACTCAACCCCAAGACTTTAGGGAACGCAGTTCCAAAAATAATGGGATTAAAATGACTTGTCGAAAATGTAATAGTTAAAACCCATGACAACGTATTAATAGAACTAAGATATGGATGTGGAGATTACGCTGCTCCAGAAGCAGAGATGCAATTATAATGCTTTGAAACTAATTGACAGTGACCAATCATATCGCAAGACAATCTGGGGCAAAACAGCAGTTCTTCAAACAAGCAGAGAACATGAAAGATTTCTGTCATCTGACGTCAAACTCTGGCCAACACGCCGACCAAATGTGACCCAGTGGTCAAACAATACAGGAACCATTGGACACTATCATAACTATCAAATGCTCAAGAAAGGAGTATGAAGAGCATGCCGATCATACTTCTCTGCCCAATTGTAAAACCTTGTACCAAGGATGAGTGTGACTTTTATCCTGCATGTAGAACGGTGCACCATCTGTTCAACTTTGCAGAGTTGCTTGGGGAGATAACGGCAGTTTAATTGTTCGGTTCTCATGTGTTTTGTGAACTTGGTGAAAGTTTACATCCAACCATGTCTGTCCCTCCAGGATGGCGCCTCCCAAGATGGCTGCAGCCTCAGGCACCTGTCTTCCCATGTCTTATGCTGACATTTTGTTGTGCTTCTGTACATTGACAATAAAGGAATTCTGATTCTGATCTGATGGGACTCTGTGAGTGGTCCAATAAAAGTGTGGGGTACATTTCTTAACCCGGCGCCATGGGCGACAGGCAGAGCACACCCTGTAGAGGCATTCTTAAGGACTATGCATTTAACTAATATAAAACTTAAACTTTTACTTTAACTCAAATTAACTTTGGCCTACTAAAGATTATGCATTCTACAAAGGTCAAAATGATCCTAAAGTCTTTTTTTTTCTTCTTTTTTTTTACTAAACATTGTTGTATATGGTGGTCGCCCATGCCCCACTGTTCAACCCATTCTCACTCCTCCCATCCCCCCATCTTCGAATCATTAGGTTGTGTTGCTTGGCTTCTTTCCCCTGCAGACAGTGATGGATCTGATTCATTTCATGGTGGTCATTTCTGGTAGCTTTCAGTACTCCCTCCCATTCCGCTGGGTGACAGAAGCAAACTGGTCGACGCCCCCCATCATCCCTCAAACTCTACATATCCACCTCACCAATGAAGAAAGCAAATTAGTGAGGTAAGGATCTCTGTTGAGATAACCCTGCTTTTCTTGCAACCGTTTTTAATCCGAGCCCAGTTATGATACAGGTTTTTAACATTTCTAGCCTCTCTATATGTTGGGGATTCTGCGTTTAAATGCATATTCAAAGTCAAGCTAGCCACACTGCTATGGCTGATTGAAGCTGATGACCCGACCCCGGATTAAGCAGAAGATCACAGAAGGTCGCAATAAGTCAATAAATCAATAAATAACATAATAGATTAAAATGAGCTCTACAATTTTCATTTGCATGTTTTTTGTAAACTCCATTTTGTTTTCAGAGACTTAAGTCTTTTTGTTGTTTTGTTTATTTATTTTGGCTATTTAAAATGTCTTCCAGTTCCAGTGATAAATGTTTATTATAATTTAAAGTTTATTGAGTTTATTGAGGGCGTATTGTTTTGCCATTGTTGTATGACTCAAAAATTGTCTCAAAACAATATTATTGTTTATCGCAATAACCTCTGCGACAATTTATCGTCCAGCAAATTGTGTTATTGCGACAAATTGTGTTATTGCAGGTCCTGCCAGGTCCTGCAGGACCGTTCCTGGTCCAGGATGGAAGGAGTTGGAAATGGGTAGAATATAATATTGGACATTATCACACCTGCTTCCTTCATAGTTAATGTGAACTTGCATAAGACGGTCAACCTGTTGTCTCATGGCAATTAGTGCTTCAATTAGCAAAGTCTTAGTAAAGAGCAGTCATAACCTCATGCTGTGGATCAAAGTAAAGAAATGGGTAAAAAAAAAATGTGTGGCTCTTCATCTTCCCCCAGGAAAAATGATTTGATTTCTTTTTCTTTTTTTTCCCTGAAGATTTAGGCGTAAATGTGTGCTCAGTGTCAGCCTCTCTACAGAGTCCAGTCAGGGATTAAAGTCGACAGGAGACTGACTGGACCAGAGCGATAGGACTCAGTGAACCTTTGCGCCGAGATCCCCAGGAGGGACACATGTCCTCTGCTCTGCGTCTCAAGGTGGAAGGAAGGAGAGCGAGAGACGGAAAACGAAATACTCCACAGATAAATAATAAAAAATAAATAAAAAAAATTAACTGTCAACATGGTGGCCAGTTTCTAATGAATTCAGCTGTAGTCAGTGGAGAATCACGAGACGGGGGTCAGAATCAGCTTTGAGACAAAGAGGAAAAACAAGTGCGTGGCATGTGGCAAGTGTGTAAGAAGAGAGAGACGGCGCTTGAAGGATGGGAATTAGCAGGGAGGGGCGCAGCGTGGTACTCCAAACTGACACATAGCCACAGGACACGGGCTCCAATTAGAGTCACAGCAACTCTAATCAAATCTGATCTACAACCACCGGCTGCAGGGCGACTCAATGTGCATGTGCGTGTGTATGCATTCACACCTGCACTCCACAATTCTGCTCCGCCATCACGCTGTGCGTCACAAAAAATGATTTCTGAATTAACTTCTTTGTTTTATTGTTTATTAAAAGATGCAAAACACACTGGTTTGACCGTCAAATGTCACGGAGGACGTTTTATGAGTTGAAACAAACGTTTCTGTGCTGTTGCATCGTAACAAAAAATTCTACTTGCGGTGCATAATCATTTTGTTGCTTTAGATGGACGATAGTCAACCAAAAATCAACCAAGTGAGTCTTGGATATCATGTAACGGTGTTCCACTGAGGTAATATGCAATGTTTTGGTCTCTTCATCAAATTCTTTCTACATGTGACTTTTTTAAAGTTAAAGATAAAAAGATTAGGACCAGAAATTTTTTTTTCTAATTTAGTGAAAATTAAATGTAGCAGTCCCCTATTTGCTTTTAAACTCTCCTCATCTTAAAAACCCTGCTGCACTTAAACACAACAAAGTAGGCTTCTGTCCTGCAGTGATGACTTCCACTCTGATGAGTGTTATTAGCAGCAAAAGCCAATAGCATTTAGGACAGCGTGTTCGTTAATCAGAACATGGTGATATTTTGTGTTTAGTCACATGCCCAACCTAACTCGGGTGAAAATCACCATCCTTCACTCACCGCCCAACATATCTGGACTTTGTAGGGTTGACAAGCTGATCCATAAACCAACTCAGAAATTACTTTTTATAGAAATTAGCCTCGACTTGACACTTGACTTTCTGTGCGCTTACCTCGCCGTCCTTAAACAACCGCCGGGCCACGATAAGCTGAATCATCCCACGTTTGTTGCCCTCCACCGACATGGACTTCCGCAGCGCCTCCATGGCTTCCGGATTGGTCATCCCGAGCAGCGACTCCCCGTTGACTGCAATGAGTTGGTCGTTGACCCGAAGACGTCCGTCCTGTAGGCGAATGCAGCGTTCAGCAACCATTTGTGAAGAATTATCTCTTAGAAAATCCCACCTGATTTTCATTGCCCCCAAACATTTCTAGCTAACGTACAACTTTATCAAAATACTGCTTGTCTTGATCAAACTCCACAACATCAAGTGACGCCACAGAAAAAATAGCACAGCAGGAGTTGTGTGTACGATGTGCGCCATGGTTACAATAAAGACAACATGTAAAATCAATGATGTCCATCAACATAATGGTTAGAGGACAAGTTGAAGGAAGAAGTTGCTACTTGCCTTGCTAGCAGCACCTCCATGAATTATGGATTTCACAAAGATGCCCAGATCCGCATGGTTCTCCTTGGAGCGGTTCCCCTTAACGCTGACCCCCAGGCCAGCGGAGCCCGAGTCATTCAGAGGGATCTCAAACGTCAGAAACTCTCGCGTTCCATCCGGGGTCAGCACCATTTCATTGTCCTGTTTCTGACGTGGACATTGAACAAACAAAGATATGATAAGGTTGGGATCTACTTTATGTCAGTTCATGTTTAGCAAGAATTTTGCACCTTAATCAAAGCACAGACTGATGTATTTTTTTTTGGTTAGAGATTCCCAACCAAAAAGTCGCAAACTGGTTTGAGTGTATTGTCACCAGGCCAAGGAGAAAAACATTTCATTGTAACTTCAGCAGTCTTGACAAGTGGTGTTTTATTTTGAAAAACCAGCAAGTGCAAAGCCACTAGAGACGACAAATATGTTTACAATACAATAAACCTGGGATTTGATTACTCTACTTACTTGCCTAAGTTGACAAAATGATGTTGAGGTCCACTGTTGCATTAAGAAACGAAAGAGAAAACAGTGAACTGGGGAGCAGATATAGAAAGAACTGGAAAACTGACCAGAAATAGAAAACAGATAGCAGAGGAAGCAGGAAATCAAAGACATAGAAAACATGTCACATAGATTAGGATTGCCTTATCCTATCGGTCATCATGTGAAGCATAACGTTAGTAAGTCCATTCCAGTATAACAACCTTGTTGGAGACACAAGGCAAGAACAATGAACTTTGAATTACAGGTAACGACTCAGCACTTTTCACAAGTTGATTCCTTTGGACTGTACTCGTTAAAAACAGACTTTCCCTCATGCCAACAATATGAGCCCTCTTTCTAATTAATGCAACATAATAATAATTTTTAAAAAAACCAATGGTGTTCTCAGAATACATGAACAGTTGAGTTTTATTACACCCTTCAATTACAACCTGAAGGGGGCAGTAATCCTGTGAAGTGACATCTGTCTGCTCATTAGATGAGAAGAAGAAAAAAACTGAGAAAAAAGAATGAAGTGATTTCTCACTAAGATACCATTGGAGTTTGGTGTCTTTGTGGTTCAAAAGAGTGAAAATAACCCAAATGGTGAAAAAAAACTATTAACTACATTGTCTCAAAATAAGCTTCACTATTGTTTTCCTTTTTCTTCATTCATCTGAAAAAGATTAAGATAAACAACAGCATTTCTTTAGCTGTTGTATATTTCGACTCATCCTTCATATGGGAGTTTTATTGTCAATCAGAGCCATCACAAAAATTACAAAGAACCAAACCGACGTCACCATTTCATCCTACACATCCGCTGAATTGAGAGGAATAAGTTCGCCATAATGCAGCTCTTTGCACAAAACAGCTTGTCTTGGCTGTAAAAAGCTAATATTGTTAAAGATAATTATAGAACACAGCACAATCTAGTGGAAAACAGTTCAAGTAAGATAGATCACGCACTTCTGTGGTAATGTATACCAATGTCTAACAAAGACTGAAAAGAAAAGACACTAGTCAGCATTAAACAAGTGGCAGCTTCTTTTTAAGCACATTTCAGTCTACTGAAAACCTTCTGCCGTCTCCAGAATCTTTTCAAATAATTCATGATCGGCGGTTCACACCCTGTCAGAGGTGTCAGCACAGAAAATGAGCTGAAACAAAATTCTGTGTTTCACAGTTCTTTTTCTTTTTTTTTTTTGAACTGCACAGTGCTCATGAAAGGAGAATGTACGTCTTTGAATTATACTTCCATAACATTTCAAAGAAGAAGACAGCTCTGACATGATTCAACCAAGGTCTCTGCTCTCCCCATTCTCTGAAATACCAGGATTCAATAATCCAAATAAAACTTTGACCAAAATGAATGTTTTCTTTTCAGTCACTAAAAAAAGGTATTTGTTTCTAGATGAAGGAAGGTGATCATCTTATACTCGTAAGCTCAATAGAGGAGCTTTAGGGCAGCAGTGACAGGCTGGTATTGGCCTGATTTTACCTAGCAGTCGAAGCTAAAGCCAGTAAATAATCCTCTGAACAACTTCATTAACCCCAAACATCAAGAAAAGCAGATAAATGGTTGCCATGTGGACAAGAAGGAAGCAGCAGAGAGAAAGGAAGGAGAATATAAGGTGTGTGTGTCTTTTTTTGTCAGTTTTTGGTACGCCGACGACTTATTAGGATGCAGCGGTGCATTCAGGTGGAGGCTCTTTTCAACACCGTCTGACTGGGCCCCTATTCTCCACGTAGTGCCCCTACTATCTGCCCTCCATTCTTCTCTCCGTTCTCTCCTTCCTGCTTTTGAAATTGCTCTACACCTGTCCGTACAACTTGCCAAGGCGAGGTTTTTGTTTGAGACCGGACTCCTTCATCAATGCCGACCACTGGAATCCATTTAATCGCGCTGGATTTCAACACCTGTGGTTCCAATACAAAGAAGAAAAAAAAAGAAAATCCCCAGGTCTTGGCAGGAAATGACCCTTTTCTTTCCCTCCGACTGCTGAATGAGGCGGATAGGGGCCAGAAAACCAGACAGGTTTAAGAGAATTCCTTCTCCGCGCCAGGAGCAAATGTAACGCATCGATATTGTTTAAATTTCCATGGCTTTTCTGAGCTGGAGAGAAGAGGAAGAATCTTAAACTACTGACATGAGATCTGTTCTTTTGATTGTAATATTCACTAATATGCATCATCTATATACAGTGCCTCAAAAAAGGGTTCTTAGTCTTTGAACGTCTACAAATGGCATTTCAGGTGTTTGTGAATTGTAGCTACTTGCAGGCCGAGGTGGCTTCTAAAAGCACTCCCATAAGTCATCAAATGTTTCAAAATTGGCTTTTCTTGACAGAGTCACGTGGTAAAAGTGTTCGTTTTGTTCACAAAAGTGAACATCCACATCCACCTCCCTTTCTCAACAACGAGGCAAATTATTTTGCACAGGCCACAGACTGATGTGTTGTGTGAGTGGTTAGAAGTTTGTGGATATGTTTTAAATGAACATGCACTTTTTTTTCTATTCTATGGCAGCAGGATTACATTCGAGGGGAATTTATAAGACGTAGTGATGAATTGCATACATCGCTGCAATTCATCCCCAAAAAACTAAAAAGATTGCCCAATAGCTAAAATCTCCAGGATGGAAATTGCAAAGTCATTGTCCACAGATGGGGGGTGTCTGCAGAAAGGTGTGGCACTCTCTTTATGACCATTTTTGTAAAAGGATGTAGGGAGGGACGCGAAATAGGTGCCACCCGGGTGGTCTGCGATGTGTGCGAATACCACCGTTCCGCAAACACGCGATCGTGCGCCGATTGTTTGGCTTTGGAGGAAGCATGGAAGAGATAAAGCCCACTTGACTACCGGAGTCACAACTTTATCCCAACCTGCTTGTTGTTTTCCTTGGTCTTCAGCATGCAATTGTTCACTAATGTTCTTGAAGATGGATTAATACCAAGATTAAGTCACACAAAGGTGGGCTACTTTTTTTTTTTTAAGGTGGGCTGACTTGTAGAAGCAAGTGGTTACCCTGGATTTAAATCACCTCAGTAAAAAGGATCGAGTAGAAATCAACGCTATGATACCTATTCAGTATGCTTTTGCGAGTATAATGAACTTAAAAAAGCATTCACATTCTGGCATGTGTACTATTTAAAAGAGAAACATGTTTAAATAGTGATGAAGATTGGCAACTGAAAATGAGCAAACACTGAATAAATGCTATGTCTTTGTGCAAAGTTTTAGCAAACCAGTTAAAGACAACCAGAAAGCAACTGGAAAAACGATAGTGGACAGACGCGGTGTAAGCCTTTGTGCTACGCGCTACGGCTTGCTTCCAAAAATGATGACAGAATAACCACCCACTCAGTGATGTGTTACGGGAAAAGAAGGCCGAGGCAAAGAATGAGACAGCACTGTAACATTTTCGTCAGACAGGAAAAGAGCCGCTAGCCAGAAATGAGTTTGTCAAGCCGCCTGACAGCCGTTATTGCTCCGATTCAGCTGAGGAAGAGTTGAACCTAACCACCCTCACGGAGGAAAAAAAGAAAGGGGGAAAAAAAACCAGAGAGACCGTTTTTGTTCATTGTTCAAAGCTCAGCACTTTTATGAACCTGGGATAAAAAGCATAAAAGAAGCGACAGAGGAAAGTGAATCGAAGAAGGAAAAGTGGCATTAGCTCAGGGAGAAACAGCCGGATTTATCGCAACTAATATTATTTTTATTGAAATTAATATATTGAGTGCATGTTTATCTAAATTTATTCTAGCATTAAAAATAAGCAAAGTTATAATCTCCTCTAAAGAGGAACGATCTAGAGTTGCCCCACACTTGAAACTAGAGATTAGGACCTAAAATCTGGGTGTGGTAATGGACTCAGACCTGAACCTTCAGAGCCACATAAAGACAGTTACAAAGTTGGTCTTTTATCACTTGAAGAACATTTCCGGGATTAAAGGACTAATGTCCCAACAAGATCTAGATACACTCATCTGTGTTTATCTTTAGTTACATTGATTAATGCAAAAGTGTCCTCACAGACAGATGCAGCTGATCCAGAAAGCTGATGTCCACATTTTCACTAAAGCCAAGAAGATGAAGCATATTCCCCATAGCTCAGAAAATAGACTTTAAAATTCTTCTGTTAGTTCCCAAATCACCTAATGGCTTAGCAACACAACACATCAACCTTCCAGATCTCTCAGGTCTTCTGGTTCTACTGTTCATCACCAGAACCAGGACCAAACATGCAGAAGTAGCATTCAGCTACTGGCACCGCAAATCTGGGACCAGCTTCCAGAAAACTTCAAAACGGCCGAAACACTGGGTGCCTTTAAATCAAGGTTCCAAACCAAACTGTCTAGACTTGAACATTGATCAACTTATAGGATGCGTATTGATCATTTTGACGATGACATTTGACAAAATAATGCCAAAGTGTTTTTACAAAGTATAAAGCACTTTGAACTGCATTGTTCCTGAAATGTATTGTACAAAAATCGTTCAAGGTTAGTTTACATACTGTATTCCATCACAGATGAGAGAAATGGAGATTCGTAGTTTAAACTTTATAAAGCAAAGCAGCCATGCTTCATTTACAGTACAGGACAATTATAATGAAGAGCAGCTGTAATATTATTTCCTAAGCTCAACGGTCTGTCTAACTACTAGGCTAGACAGTCACAGAGGACAACCCTTTGCCTCCACTCGCTTTTATTCCTCCTCTTCACTCAGCTACAGTCATCGTCCATTACTCAATTAGAGCCCTTATTAATTAACAGTGTGATGGGCTAACACCCAGTCATTATCGGCAGGGGAGGAAAGTAAAGGAAACATTTCCACAGAGATGTTGGCAGGAGAGCGAGGCTGGGCCCAGACAGGAAAGAGTTGGTCGACTGTTCTAACAAGACCCCGTCTGCCTGTCAGCCGTTCCTGTGGTGTTTATACAGTGTCCAACCTATTCTGTGCTGAAAAGAGATATGCCCATGTGCCTGTCAAAAACAAAAACACAAGGAGAACCAAGACAGAGAAAGACACCGAGCAAATGAACTGCAATTAAGTCTATTCACACGCAAAAAAATTGGAGTTCTCTGCACATCAATGCCTAAAACAATTAACACTGCTGGAAGCTTCTTTCCACACTTGGCCCAATTTAGTGACATAAAGGTCATTGGAAATTAATCTGAAAGTGGATAAAAGAAATCAGCCATGGGTGTAATTATAAAAGAGGTGCACCCGTGCTAGGTATTGTGACACAAATTTCTCTGGCCGTGATTCTCCCCTGTAACATTTCCTGACAATAGAGGCGAATATCAAGTAACTCTAAACCGAAAAAAATAAAAAAGATAAACTAATTCACGGAATCCGAGGGTGTGGAGTGAAAAGCTGATTCTGGAAGAGTTCGCATAAACAAAATATGGTAAGACTTTCTATGAGAGGGTGCGCATAAGACTGACATGACACTGTCATAAACATAACACCTGCCATGAACATGAAGGAGTCTCCATGAATGTTTACGACTGCTGTAATGAAGAGTTATTCTGTAAATAATGACGCTTCTAATGCAAAGTTGGACTAAAACTTGCATCGAAAGTCCACTAAAATTGCCAACATTGCACAAAAAGTGTCATTATTTACAGGCTCTGTGTGTTAGCAGTCATAAACATTCACGAAGTTATAAAGAATACTGTCAGGAACAAACAATACATTTTGATGAGTGTCATTGCCGAAGTCATACAGATCAAATATGTTGGTCCATGTTTCATTTGTTATGGTTCAACAGCAACTCCAAACAGGCGTTTCCTTTAAATCTTTTAGTCCAGATTTAAGGGAACTCTGTGTTTTTAGAAGATAATTACCTAAACTGCTTCAAAGTTTCAGTCGTCACATTATTTTATTGTGACGACTGAAACAGTCGTCACACTGTGACAGATATGATCACCAGCTGCCAATAAAGTCATACTTAAGAGTTTATTAGCAACTATATTTTCTGCTAATCATGTGGCCCTTTGGGAAAATTAACTGCCCACACCAGATCAAGAAGTGTATTTATAAGCTAAAAAAGAAATTTACATTAGATGGTGTCATAAAATAGCGACTGTTTTAGTGTGCTTGGAAGCTGTTCAAAAACGCATTTCACAGAGGAGATTGCACAACGAGAAACATACACATCTCATTCAAAGTTATTAGAGACTGAAAAGAGTTTTGATGCGTCCAAATGCAAAGACACACAGCAGCCCGTAACGTGATCCGAAAGCAGATGCCGAATCCCCTCTGGGGGAGTAACTTTGCCGCCGTAAGTGGCCTTTAACTACATTGTTCATCGGCAATGCGCAGCGCTGCACTGCACCATCCCATACTCGCTGACAGCGAGTGTAATTATGGGAACAGCTGCTGGAAACGTGCTAAACGAAAACAGGTGGCGTCGGTGAGACTCGCTCAGAAATTGTTAACCGGGCTGGCATTGTCTTCGAACACGCTTGGCAGCTCCCGCTTTAATTATGACAGAGGATGTTCCGAAACTTTTCCCGTTTGAGCAGGCAGCTACGCGGTTTTCAGACCGGCATTAAGAGGAAAAGTTTTATCAGCTTCTTTTTTTTTAGGCCTTGTTATGAGTGGAAAATTATCCAGAAATAAAAAAACGAGGAAAATCTAGGTAAAGGGAAGGAACAAAAACCGTGGTGCTGGAATCAAAGTGAAATAAAAATGAGGTGGTTCTGTTTTTGAACTAAACTAGCATCTAAACTAAATATTATTCCAGAAGTACATTTATGGTTAGAGTTAGAGATGCACGGATCCGATATTGATATCTGTATCGGTTGGGATATTGAAAAAGATTCTACATCGGGTATCGGTGACAATGCTCCCAATCCAGCAGAGCAGATCTATTTAGTCTTATTCTACGCTTTAATCACTAAGTGAATCGTGCTTTATTTATTTTATAACTGTATTTAGAATTCCTAACTGCACTTTCTGAAACCATTTGAAAGAAGGTAGTTTGTTTTTACATGTTTAACTGAGGTAGTCAACCTACTATTTTAGTCAGTTTCAGTCTCTTTATTATTTACTTTTACATTTACTGTTCTACTCCCAACTGCACCACTCCAAACAAATTAAAACTGTGTTGTTTTTATGTGTTTGACCAAGCTTGTGAAGCTATTGGTGTATTTAAGTCTGCCGTACTAGTGCAGAGTTGTCAAAAAAATTTGTCATTGCCATTAAAAATTAAAAAAAACATTTTCAGTGAATACGGCATTTTTTTCTGGAATGTATCTGTTATCAGCCGATGCCAAACCTCCGATATCGGTATCAGTTTGAGGGGTGAAAAAAGTGGATCGGCGCATCCTTAGTTAGAGTGGGGAGAAAGTGGCGTCTTTGAAGCCACTACAGTAAGCACAATATTGTACAGTTCTTGCACAGTCAGACATATTGATTTGATGATTGTGGGTCTACACGCTGGAATTTAGTCTCACCTGAGCATGAACTTCAAGCTACAAGCTAATTTACAGTGAAGCTTTCAGTGGTGTGAGGAAATCAAGCAATCTGCTTATTACTCACAAGTATGTTCAACTGCAGGTCAGTTTTTAAGCTTCATCACACCTTAAATTGCAAATACCATCAAAAAATGTTGCAGAATCCTTTTTATACCAAGAACTGACTCATCGCCTTGAGATGTTTGATCATTTCTCCCGTGGTAATATATCTGCCAGAGCCACCTGCAGTAACATAAATAAACTGTTTAAAAGACCAGGAAGGGAAAACTCTGTCATTCGCACATTATTTAGGAAAATTGCAACACATTACCTCATCCTTGCAAGGAAGCATTACTCTTAGAGACATCTAATTATATTAACTTGGAAGATGTCTTTTTTGGCATGGCTGCCGATGGTGCGCAGGTTCAGAAAGGCAGGCCGTTTATCATTGCTTCAGAGAAGTAAGCCGTAGCCTTTACCATTACCGACTCCGAGACTCTTCAAGCGGGAACAGATGTGAACCGAGAAAAAGAACATATGTTTATGAAAGAAGAGAACAGATAGTGCAAATCCATTCTTCCTTCTGCTACATGGAGATCAACTGAACATCTAATCTTCATTTCGAACTGCAAAGCGGGGAAATCGTGAAAGACAAAGTCAAAAGCACAACAAATCCAGCCATGTAAGTGAGTCACCACGTTTTACAGATTCAGTGTTTTGTCTGGAGAAATATCACAAGATGCTTCACAGATAAATTGGGTATAATATTTGCATTTTTATTAGTACCTTGACAGTGAGACGGGTAGAGAGATAAGGGAAAGACAAGCAGTAAATGGTATGGAGTTGGGAATCTACCTGGAACAGATGCATTAGTGACTTTAATCTCTACGTGTTGAGCGCCTGCTCTGTCACTGCCGAAATATATCACGACAAAGCAAAATAGAAATAATAAAGTACCAGTTAACAAGCACAGCTAACCAAATGCTTGCCCCAAAAAGACAAACCTTCAGCTGCTTCATTTCAAGTTCCCATGGAAAACTGATTAAAAGCCTCATATTGAAAAAAATGCAAAGAAAAAGATTTATAAGAAACCCCAGCGGATATGAAAACCTTTGGTAACTTGGTATCAACGTCCAGCCTTTCCCCAGGACTGTGACTGAGCTACAGTCCAGGAGTAAAAAAAAAATATATATATATATACCAAGGGGATATTAAACCAGGCCGCTGGGCCCGGCACTTATGAAACAGCCCATTACTCTATGATAATTGTCACCAATACTGTCACGCATTCGTCTACCCTGTCCTCAGCATTCACACGCTTTGTAAATTTAACTGTCACATCAATCAGAGGCCGCAATTAATTGTGCAATTAAGATTCTCATTGCGTGGCAGATACAGCTACTAATGGATCAGAGACAAGTGTGATACGATCATAAAGAGGGGATTTTAATGCAGTGCTTAATTGCTCTTACGCGGCCGTCAGTGTTCCAGCTGAGGCTACATGAGACCATATCTTCTCCGGGCCTGTTGGAAATGAAATATGCTGCTCATGTAAGGCCATGGAGCGATGTAAGGGCAGTTACGGACAATCTTATTACACCACCCAAAGCATATGGAGTTAATCGGCGCCAGATTGCATGTGCGATTTTTACACGGGGCGCATTACCATGTTTAAAATATGCTCAGGATATGATTGGATATAAACTTCTGAGTGAGTGTGGGAAGTGAAATAAGAAGCTGGGGCCACAGCAGTTGTTGCTGATGCAGCAACAGCAACTACTGCTATTTTAAGGATAATTTACACCCCATGCTGGGTTGAGTATTTGCTCACCGGAAGAGAAGAGATGTTGAAGATTTGCCCCAAATTTTCCAAACTCATCATTTTTATTTCTGATGACTAATACATACGTACGTTCTGCTTTTGCTGGCACACTCAAAAGCCGTGTGCCAGCTTTTGAGTCTGGCACATGGAGAGAGTGGAGAATAAATTTGGAGGCTTTTAACTTGTGAACAGGTGCAGGAAGGAGCAATTCTTGTCTTTTTTTTTTATATCTGCTTTTGCTTGGTAAAACGTGGCTTCTGACTTTGTTTCAAAGCTGGAAGATTAATCTCCACAATATGGAGCAAACAATGAATATAGCAAAAAGGACAATTGTTACAAGCAGGGAGATTAATGGCAACAGCATAAAACGTCTATTGGATATGCCTTGGTACAGTTTAGTGTTATGGATCTGTGTTAGATTCTCGCAATGTTATGCTGCAAACGAAGGTTTAACTGTTTGTGGGCCTCTGACAACTTCGGAAATAATCTTCATTGCCCAACAATTTCAGAGGCAATATACGTGTGTATATTGACTTTATATAGGGACAAAAGATGTAGAATTCACAGTCATAAAATATATATTACTTTGGACACAAGCTGTTTGGGGTAAACTGATAATATGGGAATAAAAGCTCAGTGGAAGAACACCTGCAGGAGGTCAAATAATTATTAGCTGAATTAGTCAAAAAGAGGGACAAGCGTCTTTGCAGTTGGTGCCGTTTCAATTATTCAACATGCACACCTAACAAAATCTTAGTGACACAGAGTCCGAATAGCTTAGCGTTAGAATAGTAACATTATTTTTGCATTGAATGCATTGATCTGTACAAAGTGTACATATGGCATCAAAAACCAAAACGTATTAAAGCCAAATCCAAAAAGGCGATGTTGGAGGGTTGCTTCTTTCAAGCTGCATACCTTGCTACATATTTATCATTTAAATGTAAGGAAGATATGCACTAGTGCGGTGAGGGTATAAGTTAATAAACTCATTTGGATTCTATTCAACCTTACGATTGATGGATTCGATTTTGAAGAGAAGAAGTTGATGAGATCAACGCTCAGTAAAGGTTAAAGCTTGCTAATGTTATCGTATATCTATATGAAAATATTTGTTGATATCCTTGAACTGCAGAGGGGAAAGTGACAGACCGTAGAAACCATAAAGGGCAATGCCCTATTTTGCTCAATTACCATTTAACCTTTTCTCTTCCCTGAAAGTACATGTTTATTGAAAGCTATTGAGAGCTGTTGCTATTGCCTCCGAAAGCATGTCAAAACACACCCTGACCGTGTTAATTAAGGATGCGATGCAAACATGCTGGGAGAATAAATTAATTCCTCAGGGAGACGGTGTAATGAAACAGCCAAACAAAAGGGAATGTGTGGGATTTATGACACCAACATCAAACATCAGTGGGAAAATGTCAACCACACAAAAAGGCCTGCTTTTTACTGCTGTCAACGCATCCGTCAGCGCGTGTGCGCGTGTGTACTCGTTTAGCTAATCTATTTAAGACCTTCTCTAGCATATTCACCAACTTTCTAAATACAGATTTTGGGGCCAAAGCCTGGCCCTCATGCACCAGAGTCCCTTCTGTGGTTTACGGGTTAGGTCTACAGGTATGGTATGAATGAAGTTTTGGTTAAGTTTGGGTTTAGGAATATACTGGCAATGGTGTGTGAGTGGATGTGTGTGTGTGTGCGTAGTCTTGTATTTGATACATTGTAAGGCCCATCATTCCAACAAACACCACGTTGTGAGGACCTCCATGGGCCCCATAAATAGTAATGCTGCTTTTGGGTGAGGGGTTAGATTGAATTGAGTTTAGGTTAAATTGAGGGTTAAGCATGTACTGGTAATGGTTAGTTTCAATGTTAGGCTATTGAAATCAGTAGAAAATGTATGGAAGTCAATACAAAGTCCCTGTGAAGACAGAAAGACACACTGTGTGTGTGCATCTGTGTGTGTGTGTGTGTGTATCATTCAAACTGCAATTCAAAACATCATCAGCTCGTCACTGAGGCAATTGGATGAATGACAGCCACTAAATGTTTGTCTGTGTGCTGACATTCATGTGGTTCTGAGAAACCGATGTGCAGAACATACACATGCAAACACACATTCATCTATCCACATTTTCTGGGACAGGAGGTAATTACCCGCTATGCTTTTCTATCATGCTTTATTAGTAATCACTGTCACAGTCAAAACATCAACCTCCTTATAACATGTTTTTTTTTTTTTTTTACCAGAAAGAAAAAATGAAAGAAATTCTGTGATATTGGTACTGAAAAAGATATGACAGCTCTAAGTCAAAACAAATAATACACGAATAAAAAAACAACAACTTAATTTCAACAGAAAACTATCCACTAAAAATTCATACTTACTGTTAAAGATAAAAACATTTTCTGAGAAGTGAACAAAATCCAACCAACAATTTCTACTACATTACTAATGATTTGAAGTCACGGTTGCCACGGCATTTTAATCACCTCTTCAGCATTTGTCAGGTACTGTCAAGAACCACTACATGAATTAGCTTGGTCCATATAAAATTAAAGTAATATGTGTTTTGGAAAGCAACAGAGAAAAAGCTATTAAGAACCGCTTTAATATTCGTAGCATATTGAATACGAATGAAGCAATATGGCTCTTTCTTGATAAAACAGACGTGTGAAATGTATAGACGGGGGCTGCATTTCTTTAGTAAAATTTGCCTCGAGTTCAGCAACGTACAGTTTTAACAGCTTCTTTGGCAGGGTTAAGAGCCTGGGTGGCAGGCTGAGGTTTATGGGAAGAAGTGAGGTTGGCATAAAGGGCTTCCTGGTCTGCTGAGACACTGTGAAGACCACACCTGCTGTCAGAGACACTGAGAGCGGGCTGGACGAGGGCAGCAGCCCTGCCATCTGTTTCGCGACAGCCAAAGTCACCCTGTGTGCAGGCGCAAGTCTGCGAGTTCGTCTGCGTCTGTGGATGTATGTGAATGTAATCGAAGCCGTATTTTTGGTCTGTCTTTTACCATCAGCTTCTGAAGTCTATTGTGTTGTGAGTTTACTCTCAGGTAAAAAAGATGCCACAGCCTCTTTTAGTGTTATTATTTTACATAACATTTAAAAAAAAACATCCAGAACTTTTTCTGTATTTACCATAAAGCAGCAGCATGTAGCTTGTATAAAACTTTTTTTTTGTCTCTTTTGTTAAAACTATCACTACGTCATGACAGTACAAGATGAGACAGATGAACTGCCTTTTTGCACTTGCTGAAAAAAACAATCAGAACCAGGAGGAGCGTCTTAGTGTTGTCAATCAGTCACATACACGCTGACATATTTTTTGTAAAAGTTACACACTGTGACTTTAAACGTACAAAACAAAGCAGATTCTATCATGTCATTCTTTATAAAAAGGGAAATAAAGGCAAAATGTTGATGTAATAACAAACAGCACCTGATGACTTAGTACCTTTTAAATCCATCTTTAGCACCAGTAACCTTCAGAAATAATCTTCAGTATGAATGTTGTGGACACAGTGTGTTCACTGTTCTTAAAAAAAACACTCCTATTAATTGTGTTCAATGTTTGTGGGACATTTAAAGGTCCCAACACAGTTTGATAAATAACAAACGGCACAGTTGAATGCTGTGTTTGTTGTAAGTTTGAGTTTAGTTTTAAAAAAAAATAAATCTGGTAAAGACCAAATTATTTTTATTACGCCCTAATGCGTAAAATTGAATGCAGGTGTACTTTCTTTTTAATAATGTCGGGGTCTTTATAGATCAGGAACTTGCCGTTTCTCACCAAACCACAAAAAGTACCTATTTTATGTGACTGCTTTTTGGACTGAAATAATCTGTTTATTTCAATGAGTGTGCAATTTGAAAGCAGAAATGCGGACTTGTAAAAGATCCTGAAAAGGAGTGAAACTAGGCCTCCACAATACTTCTGAAAATCTCAAAAGAGAAAAATCTGTGAATAGCAGAAAAAGAAAAAACAGGAAAAGCAATTTCAAGGCAGCCTGCACTTCTTAAGTTATCGTAGCAAATACAAAGATTTCAACCATAAAACGTAAAAAAAGAAATATCAGAGAGCATCAGTAAGAGTCAAAGATATACAATTCCTGACAGAGTATGGGATCCATATTTGAGGTTTTAAGTCCATTTACCAGCTGAGTGGAGAGGATGGATCCAATCAGCACAGATACAGTATGCTGTATAAAATTTGTAATTAAAATCTGGTAAATATGGATAGAATGTCTACTTTTCATAAAGTGAGAGTCCAGAACGGTACTGACCACTTCTCGTGGCAGAAGAGGGTCTTCCTGACGAAGCACTAACAGGTTCACCGTCCCGTCCATGGGTGCGGCTCGGAGCAGGGCTACCACTTCCTCCTGGCTCTTTCCATTCAGGTCCACTCCACTAACCTGCACAACAACATGTCCAGCAGTCACTAACACAACCTGGGCTCTACAAACACAGCAGGAATCTGAACCAACTCTACATAAAGGTTGGAGATTGGTTGAAAGCCCTGCTTTACCTCCAACAGCCGGTCTCCAGCTTTCAGTCGGCCATCTTGGATGGCAGCGCCTCGAGGAAGAATGTTTTTGATGTAAATGGGAGCACTTCCTCCGATAGGGACATCTCTGGAGGTGATACTGAAGCCGAGACCCTCCGGACCTGGTCAGATTGAGGAAAAAACAACACAGAAACGGAATGAGAAATATGAAAAATGGACAATATGTTTTTTTTGTAGAGCGCCTCAGCATTTATTATGATTTCACTTTGTGTAAATCATAGGAATTGGACAGAATAAATCACTTTTAATCCACAGTGTAATAATAATTACGCTGTGGAATTTTTTTGGAATCTATTTTTTTTTTACCCTGAGTAAAAAAATAAATAAAATTTGAGAAGTACTGACTGTATATACTCGAGCTTTCTGAGTCTGATAAAAGTTTAATTGATGATCTGAACAAAATTTTATTTTTACAGCAACGTTTGATCTATGAAAAGCCCTATTTCTTTACAAGCTAATCTTTAAAATTTGTTAAACTTACTTACACGTTTAGTCTGGAAAAAAGGGCAGATAAACATATAAAATCTCTCTCTGGTCTCAATTCAATCTCAGTCTTGATTAATCAGTGGGTGTGATCAGAGAGACGGTTAGAAGTCCCTAGAGTCCAACCTTGCTGTGTATTTCTGGCAGTCTGGTTGTGTTACGTTGGTTCAGTCGAGGCTTTTCAAACAGCAGTGATTAGTATTCATGTCAAACTAGCTGCTCATTTCACAGAGCTGTCAGCACCTCTGATAGTTCATCATGACCTACTTTCCCCCCCTTTACCCCATGTGTCTTTCCGGCAGTCTGTCGATCTGTCTGTCAGCCTGCTGACAGTGATGAGGTGATGAACAAGGAACACCGGGAGGAACAAACGAGGACGGCAACTTTCCTCCCGACTCCTTCACGCAAACAAACTTGCAGAAGGGTAAAGAGATTGCTTATGGAGTCGGAAAGTTGAGCTGTTGAGGATAATGACGCTCTCTGATCTCTCCATCAGCGCGTCGTGATAACTGAGCAGACCGAAATAGCTGTCATTATTTATGCCGAGCATTAAATATGCAGTCTGTCTTCATGACTGCTCAACTTTTAATGCAAGGTCACATAGTTACTGTGAGAAGTTTGTCTCATTAGGGACGTTTTCCAGCTCTTAAAAGTAAAGCAAATAAGTGCAGCTTTTGGGATTTTGGAATAAGAAGGTGAAGCGGTTTCAAATAGTTCACTCCATCGCTGGAGTTACATTCGCATATCTTTACAGTGGGATGTTTATGTAGTATACAGACTATCAAAAACAAGAAACAGCCAGAACGCTGGTGTGACCGTGCAAAGCGGGCGGAGCAAAGTATGTCGAGTCAAATGCTCTCGGAAGGAAACTTCTATGGTTGCACAAATCAAACACCACTTTCACGAAACAACCCGAGTGTGAAACTTACATTGATGAGCCATAAGAAGTATTTGTAAGTCACTAATCAAGGCAGTAATAACCTAGTAGCTTTCAAAAATCCGGGCAGCTTTGCAGAAACGTAGGTGAAAAACATCCATCCAATTTCTAACACTCTTGTTCCTTAATGGGGTCAGGAGGTGCTGGTGCCTCTCCCCAGCTAACGTTCTGGGCGAGAGGCGGGGTCACCCTGGACAGGTCGCCAGTCTGTCGCAGGGCAACACGCAGACAGATAGGACAAACAACCATGCACACACGCACTCACACATAGGGACAATTTAGAGAGACCAATTGACAGGACAGTCATGTTTTTGGACTGTAGGAGGAAGAGAGAACCCACGCATGCACAAGGAGAACATGCAAACTCCATGCAGAAAGACCCGGGCCGGGAATCGAACCCAGAACCTTCTTGCTGCAAGGCAACAGCTCTACCAACTGCAGCACTTTGCATCACCTTATTAATGACTTAATAAACTTTGAGTTTGTTAGACAACTAAAGGTGAAAAACAAGATGCGAAAGTCACAGTGTCATCTAGTGGCCTGGTGTGACAATTACAGCTGACTTAAAGTGTGTAAGTGGCGCCATCTACATGTAAAGCTTTTCCCCGATCAACATCTAAAAATACATGCGGTTTCATATAAACATAGCCTTCGTTTTGTTCTATTTTCAAGCACATTTGGTCCATGAAGAACTAAACTCTGCTTATATGCAGTGATCTCTTATGTCTTAGATCTGGTCTGCATAATTTGTACTGTATTTTTGTCAGGAAATTATTTATGTAATGCACAGAGATGGCATCTGTGTGTTTTTATTTTAAATGTAAACACTTGAGCTGCAACACTGGTCTTGCAACACTTTTTTTTTACTCCAATCCTCCACGCTCCAACTTCCTTCCAGCCCGAGACGCAGCCTAACGAACAGAATCAAACTCCTGTCTCCATCAGTAGATACTGTCATTAATGGTCCAATCAGGCAATTAGGAGAATACATCACTAATAGGCCTTCGGTAATTAACCGCTGACGTCTTGATTTTTGGGTAATAGAAGACCGGGATAAAAGTAATTGTATCCCTTTCTAGATTAGTTAGAAATCCTGGCTCCAATAAGCCAATTAAACAGCAAACACGAGGAGAGGCTGGGGGACATGACAACGACTTAATGGGCTGCGTATGTTGTTTTCAACAGAAGTATTTGATTAGGGCACTCTCGTTAATGTGCCATTCAAGATCTGCTCCTGCCACTTGGAACTCGGAGCCACTTAGGGCTGAATCACAACAATTACATCGAGTCAACAACAAAACTGCCACCGCCCCCGTCCGACTACGCATTAGCAGAGAGAAAGTCTGATGGTAATTAAATGGAGATGTCAAAATGATTTCTGGGCATGTTTCTGCAATTTTTCTGATACGACGACATGTTGGCTAGAATTTGTTTTCAGTCACGCTTTTGGACGTAGTGCAGGCGGATCGAGTCAGTGAAGTCCTGGATAAATTAACTAGAAATAAGGCTTTGTGTTTAAAGGGTTGCTAAAAATGGACCACCGTGCCCCTCAGTTGCTTAATTTGCACTTTTTTTCTTTTTTTTTAAAAGGCAAAGAAAGTTTTTTATATTGGAACAAATACAGAGTTTGCCAATGAGCTGGGCTGGCAGCAGTCAGAAATCCTTGCCAAACATATTGGAGCAGCATTCCCCTTGAGTTTGCCCCAATTATCTGCCACTGTTGCCCCCACCGCTGTACAATTCCCCAAAGCCCACCGAATCGATCAGCCAATCCCTAATAGGCAACTATTACGGATCGTGGTCTATGTGGTCTGCAGGTGTGCAACGCAACAATTAGCAGGAACTGAACTAAAAACAAAACGCACTTTCATCCAATCATTCAGTCAGATCTCACCTTTCTTCAGCTGGATGTGGAAGCTGCGTCCTTTTTTCTTTAGGTAGGAGGTGTTGGACGGCGTTGTGCTTATTCTGCGCTGCAGGGAGGGGGAAGGCGCCGAGGGGGTCCTGGAGATTATGGGGTGAGGTACGGCATGGGGTAAAGTGGCGTAGCGCCGACTTGGTTCTGGGGTGCTTCCTGCCAGAGGACCTTGGTGGCTGCGGGAGGAACGCAGAGTTTATTTGTGTCTGTGAAAACCATCAAACAATTTCTAGTGAACTGTTGAGCAAAGGAAAGGAAAACTTTTCGAGAAAGATGTAGAAAGCAAAGGTGACAAGGCCAACGTTCACATTTCTGTTCTGGCTGCGATTGGCATGTTTCCGTTGCGTAACGGGATGCTGTGAAAATATTTAGACTTAGAACCAGATTTAGCAGATTTCAGAAGAAATAAATGAATAATTAGTTCAGGCAGATTACAAGAGTGGCTTGCGAATATCTCTTAAAATGCATTTTTTTTTCTTTTTGCACTAACAGAAGGAGTTTTATTCGAAACAGGAAACTGAACTGTGAGATGTTTTGTTTTAAACTGTAGTTGTCGCAGCAATTCTTTTTTCAATTTAATTTTTCTGTTTGTTTCCTCCGTTTGCTTCTCTGATCGGTCCTCTGTCTGTGCTTCGCTTATTAAACGGTCAGAAATGAATGCTGGCATCTTCATGATCTTTTCTGAAGCTCCTGTCTCAACAGCCCACGCAGAAAACAACGATCATTTTGTGTGCAGTAAGGCAGGACCCCATTAATTTTCCTGTACAAAGCAGACCTAGAGGACCCAACGTTTAAAGTGCTTCTGATCAAAGTACCTAAAAGTCAAGTATTTAACAGAGTTCACTTAACTTGCTATAAAGTATCTTGCTTTGTACAGCATTTTACTTTTATATCAGACAGTAACTCCAAAGGGAAACACTGTGCGTGTAATCATTGACGTCTGAGAAAATGACCGTCATTTATGGTCAAACGACCATAAAATAAAAATATTACAGCGGTTAAATGACTCATTAAACACACTTTGACCAAAGTGCAGAGGTATTTTTGAAATCGGAGCCTGCAGGACAGACTGGACCTGGATTTACACTGAAGTGAAAACGCTGAGAAAACAGAAAAATACTAAATGCATTTAACCCCATATGAAATTCTGAACTAGTCTTTCAACAAGATGTTTCTTTTTAACTTTGACAGATTTGGCATTAAGACATTATTGGACAGTCAGTAACTGTTGTGATAAAATCTGCGATAATTCATCGCAATTAGATCTACAGAGATTTTATTGAAAATTGTTTTTTTGTTTTGTTTTGTATTTAAATCCATTCTGGATGTCACACTTATGTGTATCAAATTACAGGCAGAGTGTAAGACTCACTCGTGGTTGACGGCCTCCTGTTGCCCAGATCTGGACGGCGTCCCTGCATCCAGACTGGACCGGTCCGCCAGATGCTGGGAGTCTTGGCTGAAGCGGACCCTGGTTGACTGCGGTGAACTGAGCTCGTTCTGGACCGAAAGTATTTCGTACTGTCTCTTCATGGAGGCAGGGACCACATGGAAAAGAATGACCGGGCAACGCATCGCCTGCCTGAAAATGTTCTGTGCTCTGGAAGAAGAGGAAGACAGAAATATATTCACTTTAGCATGATAAGAGGTACTGTTGGGCTTTTGCTGACATATAGAGATGTTTAGAGAAAGCCGCAGCGTGTTGCATGCTGAAGAGTGATGCAGAGAGTTGAGAGTAGCGCAGCTAATCACGGTGGAACTCTCATACAGCAGCAGAAGATAGACATTACATTATCTGTAATAACCGGCATCAGCACATGCTGGGCGAAGAGTGCATCAGTGATGAATGATTACCCAGAATTCCCTGTGTTCAAAGTTCACTGGAATGAGAGTTCCACTTTAAAATCTGCGTGAGTCTCTGAGCTGAGAGGACACGCGTTGGCTCAACAGACCGAGCAGAGGAGATGAATTGTGCGCGGCGGAGGACGTGCGGAAAATAAAACCACCGAGTAAGCAAGCACAAATTGTTCTTTGCAAATAAAATATGACAATGAAAAAAACCACAGGTGGACACGAATAATGATCAGTGTGATAAGTAAGTCAAATGAGTTCAGACACAATCTCAGTTTTACACAGAGAGGTAACCGTCTTGTCAGGCTTATCAGCATTTCCCAGTGCACGGTAAATGCAAGTTTCGGCAAGTCGAATTTAAGACTTTTAAAGACCTTTTTTAATGCCACCTTGAATGAAATTTAAGACAAAAAGTAAAAAAATAAAAAAAGGGGATGGTTGGGAGACTATCCAGATCCAGATTAGCGCAAATTCTGACATTTCTGTGGTTGTTTGTGGCTCTTGGTAGTGGTTTTGTGCAGCTCCTGATGCATCTGCTTTTCTACAGTCCGATTAGCCCCAGACTGTCTAGCTTAAACATCTTTTGCACAGCATGTACCTACCATCACATGAGTTGGTAATATTGTCCAGCCAACTGGTGATAAATTTGCTCTTGCCCGTAATAGATTAAAAAAAAACAAAAAAAACAAGCTAGCTCGTTAGCTAGCTAGCAAGAGTATATTAGCAACTAGAGAGCCACGACAAAATTTCAGCCCCATTATTAACGCGTTTGAGGTCAACTTACTATAAAAAAAATAAATTTAAGACATTTTACGGCATTAATTTTAGATATATGAACAAGTGGGCAAAACACTTATCTTGATGTTGCCTACCGATTTGTGTACGATCCTTATTGTAAAAATATTTTCAATGGTTGATGTGACGAGAAAGGCTCTCTTTAACAATCTGTTTATCATTTCAAATAAATCGAGGTTTTCCGGTTACAGCATCATAAAAGACACAGGAATGTTTAGCAAGGCAACTTAGGGAAAGAGCCAAGCGTTGGCACAGGGGGCCAGAAGCATAATTTGATGACTGAACGCAGATATTTAGACCTCCCATAGCCTCGACAGCAACACCAGACCCAACCTGCCATAATTACAAGCGCTTAAAAATGCTTTGAGTTCTTTATTTATGCAATGTCACAAAAGCAAACGCCTGAATGCAGCACCAAAAAGCCTCTTCTGCAGGATTTGGACTCTCTCATGTCTTTATTCTTATGGTAATTTACAAAAATCAGTCACAAACTCACACCGAGTGCTGATGGCTGGATAAGTATGTGTGTGCCTTGCGTGTGCACACGACGCGTGTGTTTATATCCAAATGTTCCCACATAGCTCAGATACGCTGCCGTCGCTCCAGCAATCAACCTCCGCGCGAGCCTGATTGAATAATAAATTACCCCCATCAATGCATCATTACATTCAGTTAGATTAAGCTCCTCAAAATATTTACCCATGCAAAACAATCCAAGAAGATTAGACTATCACTTTAAATTGTCACTCTCTGTGGGCACGCAATCACGAAAGAGCGAGGAGGGGCGGACGGAGGAAAGTTTAGCTCCATTGTCTCGTTTTCATGCGGAATCACCCAAAAACGTGGGCATGTCGCGAGTGTCTTGTGGATATGGTTTATTTAAGCCTCTTTCACAGTAGAGCGAGTCTGGAGGGACTAACAATGGCACTGAAGATTTTGTAGAAGCACCTTTCACTGCAGTTCCAGCTGAATGTCTGCTGGGTTATGTCGCTACCAACTTTGACCTGCTTAATTACACAATCTGCCAAATCGTTTGTGTTCAGTCAAATTGGGTAGAGTGTGAGTGAAAAGAACAAATTTCAACTCCACTAAAGAGTTGGAGATGGATTTTGAGCTTGTATATTAACTACAACTACTATTGACTGTGTTTAAAAAGTAGGCAAATACATATGCAACTTTTTCAAAAGCAGTCTAAACGACCTATTGCTGATGTTTTCATCCAAAAAAATAAAAAAATTTAAATCAGAGTTATGTCTTGTCTATATGTAGAGTTAAATCGCATGCATGTCTCAGTTTTTCAATCATGTCGCATTCTGTCTGACTTTTATCGTCGTTGACGTGAAAAGCCAAGATGTGGTGAATCTGGATGTAAACAATGGGTGAAAATTACCATTCCGAACTTCTGAAAGAAGTCTGGAGCACATCACACACCGCCGCTCCTGGTCTGACCACGTCTCCTAACAAAACGTCTCTAAAGAAGTCACAGTAAGTTCTCCACAAACGTTCAGTGCTACTAGTTGTAAGTCTGTCTAAGCTCTAAGGTATTTAAAAAAGTTCCACGGACTTCAGCATTCGTGATTACGTAGATAAACTGTCACGTCAGCGTTCTTCTCCGCATGCAGGTCTTTTTGGGAACGCAAAGTATTCACATATAAATCGTCATTTAGTACCATGCACAAAAAACTTAATTTTAGCAAAAAAAAATAAAAAATCTGAACTGTTTATCAAGACTTCCTGTCTGAACGTAGCATTAGCTTAAATGTAGACTAAACTGCTGCAGCTCTGGTTGTATGTTTGCCGTTACCGTTGTATTGACAGCTGAGCCTTCACCACAGTCTCAAGGTTTTTGTAGTCTAAAGGTTCTAAAATAGTTCCCGGACGTATTCAAGCTGCCTGCGGATACAAGAGCCAGACAGTGGAACGGACTAGTCTAAGCAAAATGTCAACATTGACAATGCATTTCTGCATGAAACAGGCCGACGGACTTCTGACCAATCGCACAACCCGTCGCACAGAGCTTATTGGGCCTGGTGTTGAGAAGGGGAGGAAGACAAGACGGTGCCGTTTTTGTAACGTGACTTCTTCAAGAAGAGCTAATTTCGACACTTCAGATGAAGGTTGGGAGAACATTTACATGTTTCTTTCTAAGATCCTCCTATATTTCGTTCCTCATCAACTCTAAGCAGCTTCCCTGTTTCTCTTGGTAATACAGTGTATTATTTTGTCGCTAGAAACTACAGTTTCTTCACTTTATTCCAAGTGGAAAACTTTAAGGGAGCGTTTTTAAGGCTTCCTTTCAGTCAGGCCGCTCTTCGTACCACTCTTCCATAAAGGCGTCTTCAGACAGTCTTGGTCTATAATCTTGGAAGTGACCCAGTTGTTATGAATATTCTCTTTCTGTGCAATTAAAATCTCTAAAATCTCCTACCACCTCAGCCTTCATCAGGCCAAAATCAGTTCCACAGGCTTCTGAGGAGAAATAGAGAAGAAGGGAACCCGAAGGACGTCGAGTTCTTTGGTGTCATTGAATCCGTGTGTCAGCACAAGTTTAAGTATGTGAGTCCACGCATTCAGCCTCGCGCGAGTGAGAGCGAAGGTGGCTTTGGTTAGATGTAAGTGGAGGAGTGCCAGCCTTATATCTTCCTCCCACTTTAGGAAATGAAGGGCAGCAATGAATCGCTGGAAATGGATCCAGAGGAGAGCGCGGGCGGTGTTAGATCAGAGGGCAAAGCAGCGCCGAGGCACCGCAGGTCAACGAGAGCCATTACAGCGGGTCCAACAAGACGGCGGCGATATCTTGTGGCTTTGCATCGTGCCGTTCGACAGCGATGCAGTTCACTCACCAGCCACAGGATGATAATAATCAAGTGTTAAAACATTTGAAGGCACAACAAACAAAGCACTGATGAAACAGGGGGAATGGGGGGGAAGTGTTCGGAACCCGACAATTAAGGGGTCGCGAGCGCCAATTAAAGCCAGTGAGCATTCGTCCTGTGTGCTGCTACGCCCATCGCCGTCAGCAGCTTACTGTTCGAAGCGGAGGTTGCGAATGTCTCCCTTATTAATCCTCACGATGCAGTCGTTTTCCTGGAAGAGACGCTCATGCTCAGCTTTTCCTCCCGGCTCCAAGCGCTTCACCAGCAAGCCCTGAGTCCTGCAAATGAGAACATTACAGATTAGTACCTAATGGATGTCCTTTAAATATCAAGAGGCGGGGGAAGAAAAACTATGGACATTATAAAATGCAAGTCAACGGATTTTGCAGCTGAATCGACCTATGTGAGGGTAATAGCACACACACAAGTCAAAATGTTAATTGGTTAAAGGATGTAATGGAGATTTTCAATGTTTTAAGACAAATTTATGTCTTGATAGCATAAAGTACTGCAGGTTTTTGTGTTTGTGAATCACTATTGTTAATTATGGAACTTAACTTTAATCCCTGACTGAATTGTTCCTAATGAATTCCCCTGTATTTTATTGGGATTTATTTTTGGAGTGCCGGTTTTGAAACGAGTGAAGCATGCTGAATCGGCATTTCATAGCACAACGTTGTTGTTTTGCAGGAAGGTGAAGTTCTTCAAACCGTTTTTCTTTCTGCCTTTGTTCCTTCGGTTTGACGGTGTGACTCTGCCACCGCCGTGTTTTACAGTGGAGGAACATGTTGGATTTGAGGCTTCCACACATCACACATAGCAGTTAGCATGCAGGCTGAAACACCTGGTATTTTATTTAGGGCGATCAGAGTAAAGAGATCGGAATACACAACGCAGGAAATGCTTTAAATAAGTAAAAAAAACAAATATTAGAATTTCTGCTCCTCTTCACATCTACGCACTTTGTGTCAGTATGTCGCATAAATTTAAAAAATAAAGGTAATTTTTGTTGCAATGGAACAAAATGAAAAAAAAAAGTAAGGGTTTTGACTATGTAAATAGGCCAACAAGGATTACCCCCTAGATTTTACCCCCTACTTGTTGACAGAAACATTATATCTTTCATATTTTAGGCTCGAGTAAAAGCAGAATTTTACTGGGATCTGTCTGCTCGTCCGTCCCTTTGCCTTTCTTTGTATGTGTTCAGGTCTGAGAGAGTGACAGGCAGGTTTGTCTGAAATAATCCAAAGCGCAAACTCGGAGATCATCTCTGGCTTCGAGGGAAATGCTACAGCTTCCTTCTCTGGAGCTTAAAGGCAAGTTTTGAACTAAATACCCAGAGAGTTTTACTGCAGTGCCATCTCAGCAATCCTTTCAAAAAAAAAAAAAAAAAAAGATGCCTTTACCTTCAAATACTTCCTCCTTTAATCGCTCTTGGAATAAATACATCCGTCTGCACCTTTGGGCTTTTTCTGGGCTCTACTGATAACTCCGGCTAATGTGGAACTGACTGCAAGGCCCGAGGTTCTTCTATTTTAGTTTTGCTCTGTTGATGTCTTTCGATTAAACTGAACCATTGATAAAATACCAGGTGAAAAACAATGTTCATCTAAAAAAAAACAGAAAAAAAGTTATCAACTAACGGCGCTGTGTGAACCTCCGGACGATTCGGCATTGTTTCAGTAGGTTTACGGTGGACATCAAGTGTAGATTTAAAGAGCTTCTTAGCATTTGAGTCAAACAGAACCACTTTCAGAACATTACAGTAATTGGCTGCATAACGTGGACGTCCACGCTCACGCCACGGACTCGTCTCAGCCGATCAGCAGGGGGTAAACGGTTCAGCCATGAATTGAAACGAGGATCAACCAATGGCCTGCCTCTCTCTCTCTCTCTCGCCATCTTAGTCTTAAGGTGCTGCATCATCTTAAGGCTGCTGAGCTCGGAGTAAGTGCGGGAACCGTTGAGGCAGAGATGACTTTGCTTTATTTCTAGGCTGTCGGCTTGGAAACAAAAGACTTGCCCGGTGGAGATTACGGCGTGGACACACTCAAGATGACTGTTGATCTGGGTGCTGTGGTGGCGCAGGGGTTTAGCACACCCACATACTGAGGCCTTAGTCGTCAACGCGGCCGTCCCAGGTTCGATTCCCGGCCTGGCGACCTTTGCCGCATGTCTTCCCCCTCTCTCATTTCCCTTTTTTCTGTCCATTAACAGTTAAATAAAGGCCACCAGAGCCAATAAAACCTTAAAAAAAACAAAAAAAAAAATTACTTTAAAAAGAAAAAAAAAAGATGACTGTCGATCTGCTAACAGGGGATTTTACGTCGATCGGTATTCAAAGCTGCAGCAGGCGACGGCGGGGATAAAGCGGCATCTTGTAGAGATTTATGGAAGATGATTTCATGTAAGCGCTGCTGTCGTGTTGACTGTGTTACGCAGAATGTACATTGCAGCAATTGCTTCATGTCTCAGTGGGGTTTTTTTTATATATATATAATCTCATCAGTGATTTTCAGAAACTTCCAACGTAAATTTGAACAAAGTCTTAGAAGCTCAAGCTGTTTCCACTGAAAATCTCACCTTAAGGAGCCTTAAAGTGTCTCAATCTGCATCAAGCATCTGTGCTGAAAGGCAGAGTTTCTCTATTTGCGTCTCTTACTGATCCCCATTGATGTGCTACACCTCACTACTACTAGGCCCCGTTTCCAGGACAATATGAAACCGTATCCAACACCTACAGCAACTCACGTTTTACAGCGTCTCGCGGATCGGCAGTAATCTGAAGGAGGCCACCTGCTCTCATCAGCTGCCTTTAATCAAATAATACTCCAATCAAGATCATTTCTGCACGCCAATTATGTCCTCTGTTTGTTTACAATTGAAACTGGTCATGGAATTAGAAGTTCATTAGGCACAAAATTCGTCTGGAAGAAGTGTGCAGGTTTGTGTGAGGCGCCGATTTGCGTGTGTGTGAGGTGTGTGGGGGTGTGTGTGTATGTGTGTGTGTGTGTGAAAGACAGACAGCTTGATTCCATGTGGGGGAAAACAAACTCCACAGGTCCGTATTTCTCACAAAGTCTTTGGATGTAAGTTCATTTTCAGATGAGGATCGGCGCATCTGGATGTGTGTGTGTGTTTGTGTGTGTGTGTAAGAGAGATGCTGTCAGCTGGAGTGACAGAGTCTCTAAGCTCTCTCCTGCAGCTGCACCCCGGATCTCGTCTTATGTCAGTGCAGTGGAGCAGAATGTGGACGGTCGACACTGGAGTGCCCACAGTTCCTTGTTTGTTTCCTGTCTGGTTTTTTTTCTCTCTCTCTTTCTCCACCCCCCGCTTGCTGTCTGACCCCTCTGGCCCTGGTCTAGACACTAATGACAGCCCACTGAGCTTAATGCCTCCTGTCCTAGCATACAGCAAACAGGAAAGAACTGGGCCAGCCCATTAACATCAACCCACTGGCTAGACGAAAGTCTTATTATGGCTGAAATTAATTGAAGTCTGCGGTGGCTATTAGTATCAAGCTAAAGCTGATGGAGAGGAGACCCATACAACGGCTCTACTGGAATACAAGGGGAGCTTTGAGGGATAATTAGTCTGTCAAGGTGGATACGGACTTTATTCAAGCAATATTGCTCACGATTTTGAACGCTTCTGTTTTCAAACGTATCTGCCCTTTTCTGGCTGAGGAAAAACTCAGTGTCAGACCTGCGGGGTGAGTTAGCAAGAAGTCAGAGCTAAATATAGCTTTCTGACACGTGCTAATAAACAGCAACAAGATTACCGTCTCCAACGCTCAATGACAGCCAATGTCCCCCACCCGCCCTCACCCCTTCAGATGTTCTTCCCTACGCCCTGTCTTTGCCCCTCGTCCTTCTTCCCCAGTGCTGAGTGGCCACATTCACCTTGGAGGTGGGCCAGTCTGTTGGCATTCAGCAGGGGTCTATGTTTTACACAGGCTTTTAGTTTGATTACTTCTGGACACTTTCTTGTGTCCTTTAGATTTTCTTTTTTTTTTTTTTAGGAAAAACCATAAACTGAAATTCATTCCTTTTCTCTCTCCCTCGCAGCCCCCCGCTCTTTCTATAAGCAACACTCATCAGCTAAAAGTTAGGGAAAAGAAAATGGCCGGAATCACTTTTGATGCAGTTTGACGGGAAACGGAGGTGGTAAAGAACGATTTTCGACAACTTCAGAAAGCGACAGTGACGGAAATAAACCTGCTGGCACCTGCATGATGTGGCATGCGATTATTTATTTAATGGCGTTATTATTTCATTGCTGATAATATCTGAGTAGCAGTAGCATAATTTCCATTGTAGTAAATGGTTCAACATTTCTAAAAGAGTTTTTACTGAAGATCAGACTTCATCTCGGTACCTTCCTAAGTTATATTTGGCCAAAAAGAGAGGTGAGACACAAAAGTGTGACAGGGACACACGTGTTGTCATTACCCAGCCAGCCTACGTAGGTGGGCCCCATATGGGGAAAAGGAGGGCAGACAATATGGGTTCCACATGGGTTTGCCCATGTAGGGCCACTGCCATGTAAGGCCCATGTAGGTGGTGACCCTACATGGGAAAACACATGTGGGACCCATGTTGTCTGCCCTCCTTTTCCCCATATGGGCCCCCCCCACGTATGCTGGCTGGCTAGAAGCAGTGAATTTCCAAGTTATAAAATAATTCCAAACCTGCTATGTCAATCTGTTCCTACTATGTACATATGTAAATGTTTATATATTTATGTAACTTCATATCACTTCTGCAATAAGTACCAAATTAAACCTTTTGTCAATGTGACACTAAATAAAACCTGATCGTTTTCACAGAGACCTACCTTTGAATTAACACACACAGGATACATTGATGAAGGAATTCAATAAAAGCAGATGGAAAAAAAAACAGGTAATGAATGAATTAATGAATGGAGAAAAAAAACCATTCAAATGTATAAATTCTTTTACCTAACGTCGTGCGAACTGAAAGAAACTACGTGGATCCCCAGGGGCCCTCCTGCATTGGACACTTCGACCGGCTTGAGGATGCTTCTGCAGGACGTCGACGGATGACAAGAACCAACAGGGAGGAGGAGACATGCATGAATAAAAATAATAAGGGTGACAAGGAGATGCTAAAAAAAAAAAAAAAAAAAAAAGCAGTGTGTGTAAAAGGGAAATACAGTCCGACATGACAAAAGCTCGATGGCAGTGATGGGGATGGAAAATTGCTCCGCTTTGTTGGTCGGACCTGTATTGTGTTGCCTATACAAAGTCATCCATTACAAAGTCTGACAAGTGGACCTCGGGGTCAATTAGAGATCCAAATGGAGACTCCAATTAAGTGATTAAGATCAGACTGCTAAGAGAGAGCAGATTAATTGAAAACATGTAAGGAAAGGGAGGATGGGTTGGAGGAGAAGGTTAATTTGAGCAGATAAAGACGTGAAGACAAATGAACACGAGCCGCCATCATTGCAGATCGGTAGGACGCGTCTCGTGAAAGAACACCTTGGCATTTGATGTGTGCTGAAGGAGTCTTTTCACCCCCCAAGTTAAATGGTGCACTTTTCCACCTGGCACCAAATAAAGAAGTTGTGCAAAGTTTTGTAAAAGTCTTCAAACCCTTTCATTTTTTCCCCCCACATTTAGTCGCAGCAAGAAGCGCAAACTGCAGTGTCCTAAGATACCTGAAAAGTTAGTATTTAGACTTAGAGAGTCAATATGTTGTAGTAAAGTCTCTTATTGTACTTGCAACTTAAAGTCTTTTGAGTATGTCAATTAGCTTTGCATATCTACACATTTAAAATTATACCCATTTTCATTCAAGCTTGTACTTGACTAGGCCACTCTAAAAAAATAAAGATGCTTTAATCTAAGCCATTCTATCACAGCTCTGGCTTTATTTCTAGGGTTACTCTGGAAGCCTCTTCAGCTTCTGCAGTTTTTTTCCCCCAGGATTGTCCTATTTCCATCCATCTTCCAATCAACAGCAAATGAGTTCTAACTTTTTTCGTTATTATTATTTTTTGCTATTGCAAAACAAAAGGTTGTCCTGTCTTGTGGCTATCTGAAACTCATCCAGAGTCACTATGGACGTATCGGCTGCTTCTCCGTTTAGGTGGGCGGCCATGTCTTAGCAAGTATGTAGTAAGTGCTCAGTGATGTCATGCATCATTTTCCTTTTTTCTGCACAATTACACACTTTGTGTTAGTCTATCACTAAATCCTGTACTAGGATTCATTAATGTGTGGCTGCAAAGTAGCAAAATGTGAAAAAAAAAAAACAACTAAGGGTTTATTTTCAACAGTTTACCTCACATCATGTCCATGTATCTGTGAAGCTTGGAAAATAGGAGGCTCATGTTACTAAAACTGTAAGCTGGTGAACCAGTGCACATTCGAAGCCCGGTGGAGGCGGGTGGTGGGAATTTTGTCAGTAGGGCCACTCACTCAAGACTTGGCACAGGTGAACGGTCCAGTGAAGAGTCGGCCCTCCCTACAGGCTCGATTCGCTCAATTCTCCTTTCGTATTTTCTTTGCTCGGCTTCTTCCTCCTCCTAAAGAAGAGAAAAAGACAGAGGGGATTAAAACACCATCACTACCAGGCCTTTAATGTCTCTAGAAAATTAGTGCCTACATGCTAAGTCAGTTTGAGTTCAGGCTTGACACCTCTCCAGTATAGCCGGTTATAAATGTCACCATTGACTTCCAGTTCCACGCAACGGAACTGGAAGACGCGTCAAGTAACAAGAGTTTGTTTCCACTGATCAGCTGCTGAATCTCTCATCAGCAGTTTCTTCCTTTTAATTTCACTTTCCGCCTCCAGGTGGGTTAAGGACTGCGGATAGTTGAGTGTGTGTGAGCTTGTCAGCATCCAGGGAGTGTGTCGTCTCCTTGTGGTGAGGGTGGGGGGAGAATCTTTGTTAGCCACTGCTATTTGCCCACCCTCACCCTTCACCTTTCGCTCCCTCTCCACCCCCCCAATCTCTCTTTTACTGAAATGTCAAGCAGATCCAAATAGGTCTGGTGCCTTTCTGCTTTCTTTATGGAAATAGATTCAACCCTTTTCATTGACCAGGATATCTTAGCAGACACTCATAGGTGCCACAGTGAGACTCTGTATTCCATTTATTTATTACAGTCTGCTGGGGAGAAGAAAGGGAGAGGGCATGAAAATTTCATCAGCCGCCGCACACCTTGAAAGACCTCGTCCTGCCGGCCCTGTCTACCTCCTTTCTTTAACCATCCAGTATGAAAATGAGTCAGTCAGCCGGTGACCCCTGCCTTTAATTACACGTCAGCTAAGGTTGCGGATGTCTCAAAGGGCCCGTTATCCACAAGGCGTTTTTTTTTTTTTTTTGAATGAAAATAGCCCCCGCCCCCAGGCAAAAGGATAGATTTTATTTTTTTCCTTCCTCAAAGTAAACTTCTTAGTAATTCATACATAAATATGGGAGGAGAGAGACCCGAAGTAGAAAAGCCTCCTACAAAAGAATAAATGCAGCATGAATAGAGCATAAAGTAAAAAAAGAAAGGGGTAAAAGAGCAGAAAAAACCTTTTTTTTTTTAAAAAAAAAATGAATTAGGTTAAAAAAAAAAAAAAAAAAAAGCAACTAAAAAAACAAAGTAAAGTAGTTTGCCATTTCAGGGCAGATAAAGCCAAGCTGATTTGCAGGGCACACGTAATTACTTCGTTGCAACATGTTGCATCAATTTTGTAGCTGCTAGTTTACGAGAAGTGTTTGTGCTGGTGTGTGTGGTTTTTTTTTTGTCTGCACAAACGCAAGAAAGAAACAAAAAACAACAGTGACTAGAAGTGTGCAACGACAAACAGTCGGATTTGGGGTCAGACGGTTTTCAGAATACAGTTATCCCCGCCTTTGTGTATGCATGTCACGTACACAATCTGCAAATGTGGCCCCCATTTCTGATATTTTTGAGACCCGTATCAAACTGTTTTTTTTTTTCGTGTTTAATTAATGATAAAAAAAATAAAGGATTTCGGCAAAAATTAGGACGTGAACTACAACTAACAAACGCATGAATCGGTTAACTAGTTTTTAGTAAATTCAACTTGTGCTGAATATAAATCATAATAAGTGGAGCAACTCTTTAAAACAGCCGCAAAACTCCTCACACTTTGGGTCTAAAACCAATATTGCAGAAGCCACATTATTTGTGATCAGAGGAGTGACAGGCAATTTGTATCTGGAGCCGCCCCCCCCCAAAACCCCTTCTTACTGACTGTCCTTGTGTCAGTGGCAAAGTTCAACCCTGAGTGACAGTAGAGGAAAGACACAAGCTAAATACACATCGCCCTCCCAATTTATTCTCACTTTATGCTCTTTCTTCATCTCCCCATCACTCTGAATCCCCTCTTCCATCCCTCACCCCCCCCCGTCTCTAAAACCCATCCACTTCCTCCTCCCCTGAGTGCTTTTAGCACCCTGTTGATCCTTTGGTAACCAGTGAAGTGGGGATGCAACAAGGCTTTTCAACTCTCCTGCTGCTCTTTCCCTAGCTTGCCCTCTTGCTGCGTCCATCTATCCTTATTCCATTTTTACCCCGTTCTCTCACTCTCTCTCTCTTTCTCTCTCCTACTCTCATGGCAGTGAAGATTCAGATCCCTGAAGGTGGAAGGGCAGTCCAGCAAAACTAGAGTGGGTGTCATTGTCTTTTCAAAAGATATCCAAAAAGAAGCAATGACAAACTGTCGTTCAACAAAGAGGCCAGAAAACAGAGAATAATCCAAGAGAACTGACATTTCTTCGCTAGGTGGAGGGTTGGTGTTATATTATGAAAAAATAAATGTTGTGTCACGTTTGAGTGACACAACATTTAGGAACTACATGACGCTGCGAGCTCTGGTGGAGCCAGCTGCACACTATCCAATAAAATAAAATAAAACATCATTCCACTACCACTTCCTGGCATCGTCTTTGTTGTTTTCACCAGTAGTAACATCCAGCTGTAGATCACTTAACTTGTGTGACGTGGAAAACGTGTTTCCATTGTAGTTTTGCAAAATACATCTGAAAAGCCACCTCATCCAAGCGAAAAGAGTGAGTGTTTTCATTATTGCCACGTTTCTGTGAAGCAAATTTATTTTTGCAATTTCAATTAGCGCAATTCTATAGTTAATGGAAACGCAACTTGTGACAGTAGTTTTAACTAACAACACATTTTCTCTTTATATGTGCACATGACGCTACTCTTCAGTGTCTGTACATTGGGAATGACTAGAAGGTTGTGCAAGATGCATCAAATACTTGTAGAGAATCGTCTGCTCGAATGTAGCCTACATCAGGAAGGGAGCCAAAAAAATAATAAAAAATTTAATCAACCATGAGCAATGTTGACACTAACAGTTGATTTTCAGATATTTTCTTTTTTTTTTTTTTTTTTTTTTTACATGCAATATTAGAAACAACAGAAAAAAAAAGAAACCGTAGCCACATAAAGGAGAGGCAGCTGCTAAGTGCAAAATCTTGTTACCTTCAAATAAACCGGCAGGTTGGAGACTGTTGAGGGAACTAAGAGGAACGGAGAGAGGTAGCAGCTGTTTGGTTGGGAGACTGGGGAGACGCTCTACACACTCACACACACACACCCACACAGCTTTTAAAGGCTGGGGTAAAGGCAGTGTGTTGAGGAGCTGTCATTCCCCATCACCAACTACCCCCTTAAAGTCCTACTGTAACCGTAAATGTGTGTGTCTGTGTGTGTGTGCAGGTACAACATGTAGCTGTGGGGAGAAATAGGTGGAGGTGGGAGGGGGGAAGGGTTTCTCCCGAACCCATCTTTGACGTCTGAGGCTAACAAGTACAGGTTCAAAGGTCAGACTGAATAGTGTTGTTCTGGGGCCCACATCTGTGTGACAGCTTTATATGTGGAACACACATTTCCCCCCATACACAACAACAACGAGTGCTTTGTTTCCACAGCAATTTCCACCTGAGCTGAACATCTAATAATATCTCAACATGGAAAATAAGTGGGGTTTTTTCTACTTTTTGATTAAGTCCAGAATGTTATTTGTCTCGCATTTATAAATGCAGACGTCTGAACGGCTTGAACTACGAAACGCTAATTACGGAAAGGAACGTACGCCCCTAATGGCAACATTGAACCGGCCAAAGGCAACAGTTTGTTGTTTTTACGCGTTGCTGGCGACATGTAGTAGAAAGATTTTGTTTGTGGTGAGGCCTAGTCCAAGAAAAAGTGGATGCTGAGGTTCTTCCTGCCGCTAACAAAAGAAAGGCTGAGCAGCCTTTAATTGCGCCCCAATTACTTTCGCTAAATGCAGTTTAGCCGAACGCTGAACAACCTGCAGGACCGAATTGAAGTTCACTGCGCGGCTGCATTGCACAATAGCATTGCTATACAAAAACAAACCGGCGGTAATAACTCCTAATGGTACCATTAATGTTCATTTGACCTTGAGACATTTACCAATGCTTTTCCATCTTAACCGGAGCCAGAAGCTTACCGTTTTTTACTCGGCTCTTAAAAGAAGCTTTATGGTGTTGGACAAAAAGCTTTCTTACCTTAATTTGATTCCTAATGGAGTTTTCATAAGCCACCTATGTAAGCCAGAAGACGTGCAACTATCTACTGTTGGAGGCCACAGATGCATTTTTTTCCCCCACCTCGTGCCAAATTGGGCCTATATTATTTTTGTTGATAAGATTTGGCATGTCAGTTGGACCCAACAGCTCCGTTCCAACATGTCAAAGGGTCATTTACTCCCTTTACTGGACCCCAGTTCACTGGACTCCATCCCCCATTAAGACAACCAATACATCGCCACAAATACGGTCGCGAGACATTTTATCTACATTTATGTAGGCAATAGATGTGCATTATTGAAGGCTGAGTAGAGAGTTAAACTGCTTAGAGGAAGATGAGAGGGTCATAATGACCTTCGCCCTAACCGCACAATCTCTAAAATCCAATTAATAACTTGTCAGCAGAGAGGCCAAAATAGCTTTGGTGTGCTTTCATATCAGACTTAGGATCTTAAGAATGACGGACAAAGCCAGTGGTAAGACTTTGTGGTAAAACATGGGGTCATTAGCAATGGTAATTCATGTTGTTCAACATTTAAGACATATTTAATTTGTCTAATTCCACCGTAGACTGTCTCTTGGAGTGAAAGCTGCAGATCTTTTGGGAAATAAAAACAGCATCATCTAGATGTGTCTACCATTTAAACTGCTGCCAGTTTTGAGGGGCGAAAAATATAGCAGGATGATTCAAATCCTGTTGATTCCTTCTAAAAAGAGTCCTTTTCAATTCCTTAGGATGGTTCCAGCATAACAAATACGTGGTAATCGGTTATAACCAGAAATGAATGATTTTCAGTTTTTCTCGTCCCAAACCTCAGCAGTCTTCAGTGCGGAGGTTGTTACTGAGCAAAGGTTTAAGAGAGAACTGAAAATATTGGTATTCCTTGAAAATAATTTATTAAAACACATTAGAGTGACCCATTTCTTAAACCTAAAACGTACAGAACCTGTTTTCACCATTGTTGCCAATAAATGCCAAAGTGGTGTGATTGCAACTATCTGTATGACATCAGGGCGTTCTCACTTGAGGTCAGCCACTCTTTCCATTCCATTGTCTGTGGTGATGTCTTCTTCTTCTTTTGCCTTTTTTTGTAAGCCTGGATAGTAATTTTTAATTCTGAGCGTACTTATCTAAATCTGAGAAAGGTTTTTATCTTCAGGGAAGCTGAACAATGAAACTAAAATAGTGTTTTCTGACCAATTGGAGATATTAATTACAACGAACTGAACCCACATTGGACCCATATTCATTCGCTCGCTGTTCAAATGCTGAATGCTTATGTCGCACATCAGTCCGGTGTTTAATTTTTTTTAAAGTTATTATTGGAACATGTTGCAACAAGCATTTTCTTTCACCTGGTAGTAGCTCACATTGCTTACAAGTTCTCCTTTAAAAATGAGCACCTCTCATTATCGATGTGTAAAACGAAGTCAAGAAGGAGGAAAAAACCTCAAGTATTTCTAACCAGCCATCACATTTCTCAGTTAAAATCAAACCTTTCTGTTTTCGTTTCGCGTTAAAAAGGAACGGCCTCTGCCTCGTAGATGTTGCACTCTGACAGAAATGTACTTGAAGCGGGTTATGGGGACACACAGTTAATGCTGTTAAGGAAATTAGATCAGAGAAGCGAGGTTGGATTTGTCCACATCAGCAGTGAGATGTGTAGGGATTAATGTAAGATGGATACACTGTAGTATATCTCTTCTTACTTCTATGATTTTACTTCTCTGCGTGTGTGTGGAAACCCTAGGAGGTGGAACACACGTGCCTGTTTTATAGCAAGCACAAGCTGATCTATCAGTGACACAGCTGCATTTCCCTTTGCCTACTGTAATGTGAAATTGCACTTTAATTAAATTAGGCCAGCTAATTATGAGGCCCTAAATCAATCACCAGGTCAATAAGCAAGGCACAAAGTGGACAGAAATGCTCAAGACCTTTTTCTTCAAGCCTCATCAATAACAACTGAAACAGGAGCAGACTGCTCATAAGCCAGAGAGCCGGAGGTTCAAACCGGGGAGAGATGACAGCAAATTAAGTTATCATCAGCGGTGACTATCCAGACAACATTTTAAGATCTGACATGTCTAAATATTGCTTACGTACAGAAACAAAATACTTAAACACAAAAGCGTGCTTTTGGGAGTGTGGAGGGGGTTGTTATTGAAGGGTAGCACTTGGTTTTGTGTTTCTGACACAGAGGGACACCTTTTTGTTCCCCCCCTTTTTTTTTGTCTTCTGTCTTTGTTGACTGGAGGTAATTGTGAACAGCCAATCCTGAAGGATGAGTGCGCGGCCCCGCCGAGACGACGGTCCCAGCTGAATCCAGGGTCTTTAACCATGCATTAAAAAGGAGCTCTGCGGCGCTTTTCGCAGATTAATCATCATTTTGAGCTTATTAAGTGGGCGGACAGTCTGCTTTCCATTGCACCGAACATTTAATCCATCTTTCAAACTGTGAAGGTCAGTCACTGAACGTTGCCCCTGTTGAAATAATAGCAGTTGCCTGAATTTAAATGAGAGCGGCCCCCGTGGATCTGAATCCAATTGTAATCAAATACAATTTCCCTTTTTAATTTTTTTTTTTTAAGTGGCCGCTCTCGCAATTAGGTTAGTCCAGATCGTGCCAGTTTATTGAGTTGCGCGGAACCTGCCAACAAACTACATTTCTTACTTTGCCAAATTTCAATTTAAACCACTTTGTTCGACAGCTACTTCGTCGCAAGTGGTTCAGCTGGCAATAATGGAAAGATGATGATGGAAGACGCACTCGTTCTATGATGGAGGTCTATGTATAGTGACTTAAAAGCTGAAATCTGCCTAAAATTAACAGACATTAGGATGAGTTTGAGCAAACTAAAGCCTTAGTACAGATTGTTATTAGAAGGTAAATGCTCTACACAGCAGCCATTGTTTGCTGCCTTGTTTTTGGAGGGTCCTGAATAGGAGGCACATCTGCAGCATCATGGGAGTAGTGTGGTGCGAGGTTTTGTGAAAGGGGTTGGGGAGGGCTTTCCATTTCATTTTAATTGGACGGCAAATTTCTTGGACAAAAGGGGCGACAGAAAGCCACTCGGCTGGATCCTTCTTCCGTACCAAGCCTAAGTGAGGACGGCTGTGTTGAAATAAGAGGTGGGGTGTGGGAGCCTTGTGAGGGCCAGTAATGAAGAGAGATCCCAATAGGCACCGGTGGGGTCACACTAATTTTACAGACCCAACAGAGAGGAGAGAGCTGAGGACTGGTGGTGGTGGCAGCAGCTGCTTCAGTACAAAAGGGAAATAAATGGAAAGAAAGGAGGATAAAAAAGGAAAACAGATCTGAAGTGGGGTTAGGGTTGGTACACTAAAAGCGATACGTACAAACAGCCCCGAAAGCAAAGACGGTAAGACGAGACAAGATGTCGACAGACCAAAAGATTAAGTGGAAAGTTATTTGCTGAGCAGAATTGGTGATTAGATGACTGCTTGCATGCAGTTTTTGATGGGCTATAATATTTCAATGGCTGTGCATTAAAACAATTATTTCCAATAATATCTCTGATGGGCTTTCACTGTCCATTATGCGAATGAATTATCTTGATTTTAATCAAGATTGGGAGCGCAGGGAGGATAATGAGGAAACTGTAAGGGAGAAGATGGTGAGGGGAGTGTGGGGTAATCGTAACCATTATGTAAGCCTTCACATGTTTGCCGGCCAGACGTCAACCCAGAATTCTCATTCTGTCTCAAGTTGATTGAAGGACACAATTTTGTTTTTCTAATATTAGAGAAAATAAAATACATATTGAAGGGATGTACTGAGAGTAACATGGGGGCTATGTATGTTTGTTTTTTGTTGTTGTTGTGATTGATGTCCTATGTTAAGGTTTAACATAGCTATCGTTTCGGGCGAGAGGCAAGGTGCACCTTGGACAGGTCACCAGTCTGTCGCTGGGCAACACAGAGACAGACAGGACAAACAAACATGCACACACACACTCACACCTAGGGAAAATTTAGAGAGGCCAATTAGTCTGACAGTCATGTTTTTGGACTGTGGGAGGAAGCCGGAGTACCCTGAGAGAACCCACGCATGCACAGGGAGAACATGCAAACTCCATGCAGAAAGACCGGGGCCGGGAATCGAACCCAGAACCTTCTTGCTGCAAGGCAACAGCTCTACCAACTGCGCCACTGGGCAGCCCCATACAGCCCATGTAACAACCAAAGTAATCCAGACATACACAAGAAAATCAAAACAAATTAGTTGATATGTTTGGTTACGTATAACATTGTTGGAAAGCAATTTCTGGGTTTGAAAATGTTAAAAAGTCTCCCGTGTAGAGACTGGCAGTGCCGAGATGCAATTCTGAACCACTCTCCTCGCAAAATGTCTTCAAAACGTTGAGTTTCTGGAGGCCTCTTCTGTGAAATCTGATCTCAAGTCTCTTCTATAGGTTTCAGCTGAATTCAAGCAACTTCATTTTCTATTATTCTTCTCTATTCCCCTTCTCTTCAGTTGTGTGAAGTTTACCGGGATCCCATAGAAAAAGACAACTTGACTGCCAAACGTCAATGCTAGTACGATGTTTTTCGAGGGAAGTGAATTGTCGTTTCTCTTCATAACACACTGTGTGCTTTGACATTCAAAGACATCAATTCAAGACGATATTCTACTAATAATTCATTGACCTGTCCAAAACTGAATGCGTTTTGGCCATCATGGCTGAGTGAATTTTATATCGTTGTCAAACATGTATTGTTTGTGCAAATTCCAGGAGCGTCTACTCTGAGTGTTCATTGGTGTTTCATGGTAGAAAGGTCTTTCCAAGGGGTAAAAGATGCTTTTACCCATTATGAGATGCTTCTTGTGCAATGAGAAACCTTTTTGTAGGCAATCAAACAGAATTAAGCCAGGATGTATTAACTGATATATTAACTGATAATAATCATGATACTCACAGGAATTATTATTGCTTCCAAATACTGACCAATTTCAGCCGTGTTCTTAACTCATAAGCCTTTTTCCAGATTTTCTTTATATGTATATTAGCAGTTTAGACTAATTTGTTTATATTTCATTGTATGCATGCATTATTTGGGTTCTTCCTGGTATATGGCTTTGAATGAATGTCAATATGTATTCGTTTCCCAAAGAAAAAGCAAAAACACTGCCCAGTTAGAGACTTATTTTCCTCACTGTTCAGATTTCCATACGAGTTCAGATTTCAGCCAATCAGATGTCGGCGTTATCTGGATTCTCAGTCCTCGAAGGCAGCATACATAAAACATGACCAGGTACAGCGCCGAATGACTGGGAGCTCTGCTTTTTCAAAAATGGAAAATAATGTAAACATGTTTGTAGCTGAAATCGGGAATGCATGAAGAAACGGCACATATCGCTGTGATGAAGCCCAGCAGGGAAACCGTTCGACGACGCACTTCGACAGCCTGTGTGCTTCCAGCCTGAAGAAGAGACAATTCCTATGGTAAACTGCTCAGCAGGAGAAAACCAATGTCACACCAGAAATTGTCTTGCTTTGCTTCCCAATCTTGAAAAACAACTACTTTCTTGTGGTTTCAAACTTTTATGGAGCCACTGGTATCCTTGTCCTTCCACATAAAAATGTCTGAATGAGGTCAAGATGGCCTAAAATTTACAGCACACTTCTTCTTGTTTGTATGCCCTGCGGTGCGGGGCGTCGGGAAGGCCATCGATGAAGAGACTGACGTAACCCTTTTAAAACAATGGAAAAAAATCCCGGTATTCTTATGATAAAATTCAAGGGTGCTGTGGTTCTACCGTTTCATACCGGATCACTTTCAGCATCGATGTTAATTCTATAAAACGACCTGATGAGTGAATCTCGCAGCAACAACATCAGCCACTGTATCGCTGAACTGATGCTAAGCTGCCATTAGCAGGAGCGGAGCTAACAAGAAGCTAACAAACACTGAAGAGAAGAAGAGCTGCCATCGATACTGCAACCGAGCATGTTTTAATGTTACACAATACAGTTTTTAGCAAGTAGCTCAACGTCTAAACTGGTATTGTTGTGCATTTAAGGTGTTAAGTTTACCTTCGAGCAAACGCCCTCCGAAGGAATCCCAGCGCCCCACTTTTGTAAAAATTTCCGCCAGTGCCCTCTGAACGCCCCCAAGGGGGCGATACCGCCTCCGTTGAGAAACGCTGTCTTAGAGAGATCATGAATAAATTTGACATTAAACATAATGTAAGTTGAAAGTGTTGCATCACTTTCAGCCTCCTTTTTAGCATTTGCATTTGGTGGCAGGCTGGATCAACAAAGATAATGCAGTCTTTTAATCCACAGTAGAGAAATCCATATAGTTTCGATATTGATATTGGTATCGGTTATCGACCAAATGAGTTTCAGTATATCAGCACATCGGATATCTACCAAAAATCCAATATTATGCATCCCCACTTGGTATTCCTCTCAATAGCTCTGAAGTAAAAAATTATTTTCCCCCCAGGTTTCTACAAAACTCTCACTACTACAAAATAACAGTTTAGCAGAGATGGATGGGTGGACTACTCCTCTGTTTCTATGCGCCCCAGAAAGAGGATGTTTATTGTTGGCCAGGGCCTTATTATGTTCGCTCTGCAACTTAAAAGCCTTGGCTTGCAAATGGGGCCGATAAAACAGTGAGAAAAGTCTGTTGTGACAATGGAACTCATTATGTTAGAGTGGGCTCATTTGGCTCTTGGCACAGTGCTGGCCTCACATCTTTGTCATGTGACAAATTGGACATCATCAATCACAGAGTACCGCCCTCTTCATCACTTTCTAGCATTAAAGAAAGTGTATTTTCAACATTTAACATGCATTGCATACATAAAGATTTACGTACAGACTACATATAGATTTCTATCCGAGTTAGTCAGACTTTGGGGTCGGTAAATGGATTGAAACCTGTCACACACAACAAAATAAAAGAACTAAAAGAAGCTCATCGTGTCATTTCAACTTGAGGATGAGCATGCAGCTTCCTTCCCCATCTTTGTTCAACGCTGCCCACGCCGGTTTGGCTCCAGCCTGGCGGCCTCGTTCTATTCCCAGAAGTCATTATTGTCTTCAACTGAGGTGCCCCTGCACCCTGTGATTTGTGGGTAATGAGCTGGCTCCCCCCTGCCCGTGTTCAATTATTCTCATTGAGAAAGTGATTTCTCACTCCACAGAGCAAAACGGAGACGGCAAACGCATGAACTCTAAACAAGAGTCAGGAATTAACATGTTCACAGCCACCATTGGAGAGAGGTGTAGTCACCCAGACGATGCAAATGATGTCGCTGATGTAGACAAAGGTTAGACGAACAGAACAATAGACTAACGTCGATACCTGGAGCTGGAAGGTCGGAAAGTTCAGAAATGTTGCACTCCACATAGTTATTAGAGGAGCTTTGAGAGAGGTTGTTAAAATAATTGAAGACTTGGTATTCCTGAGAATACCGAGAATACCTCTTATGTAGGCACATAAGAGTAGCGGCAACAGCACTGTGATGGGAGGGCACGACAGAAAAACAGAAATTTTAATTTATACTTGAAGACGCCGTATTATGTATTTTTCAGGCATTTTGTGGCATTTTACAGCACAATAAAGTACCTTAATTTCTTACAAAAACGGTATTTATGTCAAATATGACTTACATTTGGCTTTGTAATTTAACACCTTGAAATTGGGTCTCTGTCTCTTTAAAAACTCCTCCTTGCTCTAAAACTCCGCCTTTAGAAAGTTATCACAACATCAATCCTCTATTAATCCTTTAAGATTTATTTATCTTTTTTATTTATTTTTTTCCAGCATTGCACTGAGAAGTACCTCGTATAATGAGCTCAGCAGATGAGGTGTTTGCTAAATGCTGCTGGCTAGTCTGAAGGAGCTATGGAAGCTCAGAAGGTTGGAAACGGCAGCTCTGAGGAGGAGCTGCATCTCAAAGGGGAGACACCAGGTTCAGCCAGGCGTTTTGCACAGCTGAATGGTTGTCATGGAGATTAAAGGATTTCTCAAACATGCATGAAAGAAACAAAGCAACTCTCCAGGTATGATTTGGATGAGGGAACAACATTATAACATGATGAACAACTCAAAAAAGTCGACTTTATATAACACTGCCCCTTTAATGCTCAATGGCCAGCTGAACTAAACATATTACCAAGGCAATATGACTGATGGACGGATGCTACAAACGATGCTAACTTCAAATACTCAAGAAAATAGCGGCATTTGCAAGACCTTGACAACTCCTTGTTATCAACCCTTCCTACCTCAGAGTCAGTGAAACATTTCCGTATGGAAGTGGTAATACCACAATTTGATGGTATTACCATTATATTGTATATGCTATCCACAATAAACTTGTCTTGCCTAGTTGGTTTTTCCACATTCACTCAGGCTATTTTTATTATCATAATCGATTTGATCATCTGCAACACTTAGGAATGAAACAAAATTGAAAGAAATCAGTAAAGGAGCAAAAAAAAAAGTTATTTCTATATAAAGTCAGTAAGGATGTTGAAAAAGCAGATTAGAAGTGAAACAGGAGTTAACTGCTAGCTGAAAGAGAATCGTCTCTTCAATATGTTTACATCCATTTGATCAAGAGAACATTAATGTACTGAACAAAACTCAATCTACCAGGACTGATCTTATGACAGTCTAATGTATATAAAGACTAAGCAGGCAAGCTTAGAAAAAGTACATCATCTGACTGCACTGCTCTACGTTTCAACAGCCACTTACGGTTTTTGCTGCCCATGCAGTAACTGAATGGAGCATGAAGGTAGAGGCGCACACTTCCTCCACCAGGTAGCAGTATGGAGAGACTGTAACAGTCAAACAGAGACTTGCAGGTGTGCACCTCTTTCCTTCTGGGGGAGCAAAGACTCCCAACTCGTGTCTCCATGGTCTGCCGCCCTGACACCGCCTGCAGCTCGCCTCAGGGCCTGCAGACTGTGTGGGCTTTGCCAAAAAAAAACAAGCGTGGGGAAAAGACTGAGTTCACTCACAAACAACAGCAATTACACATTAAATACTTGCATCCTCATGCTAAAAGGTCTTTCAGCCTGTTTTATAAAAATTTGTTTAATCAAAATCCCATCACTTTAACATCAGTATTTTATTTGGGTGTTCGACAGTAAAGACTACTTAAAACGGATATATAAGAGGCAATTCCAGGGAGAAGTTATGAGTATTTTTTTGATTGTTATCGTTGATTTCGTTTATCTGTCTGATGAAACCGATTTCAGCTCTTCCGCAAGGCTGAGCCTTGCAAAAAGGATAAAGCAAACTGACTCAGTTATCGTAAATATTGACAGAATAATTATAATGCATCAACTGAAGGGACTCGTCTATTTTCAGACTCTCGTCTCGGTGTTTAAGCCAGGCTGCTCATCGCTTCGGCTTCCCTGTAAAAACCCGTCAGACGAGATGTCTCATTAAACCACAAAGCGAGGGATGCACTCCGACAGTCGGAGGCTTGATCAAAGATGTGTAATCACGTCTTTGATCAAGCCTCTCCAACATGTTTTGACACTATTATGCAACTTTTATTTCTGGTCTCTGGATGGTTTTTGTTTCATGTCTTTTTTTTTTTTATAAGAGAATTATCACTTGAAACATAATTTTGAGCAGCTATAACCTAACAAGCAAAGTGCATTTTGCAAGTTTTGATACCAGTTGAACTTTTTCACCTTGCATTGTCTAACAAACTTAAACTTTATTAAGTCATCAATAGGGGGCTGCAAAGTGCTGCAGTTGGTAGAGCTGTTGCCTTGCAGCAAGAAGGTTCTGGGTTCGATTCCCGGCCCGGGGTCTCTTTGCATGGAGTTTGCATGTTCTCCCTGTGAATGCGTGGGTTCTCTCCGGGTACTCCAGCTTCCTCCCTGACAGTCAAAACATGACTGTCAGGTTAATTCGTCTCTCCAAATTTCCCCTAGGTGTGTGTGCATGGTTTTTTGTCCTGTTTGTCTTTATGTTGCCCTGCGACAGACTGGCGACCTGTCCAGGGTGACCCCGCCTCTCGCCCGGAACGTTAACTGGATATAGGCACCAGCACCTCCCGAACCCCACTAAGAGACAAGGGAGTATAGAAAATGGATGGATGGATGGAAGTCCACAATAGGAAAGTTGAAGGATACAGACTATTTCCAAGGATGGCATCAGTTGCAATCAGCCACATGTGCTTTAATACCACTGGAAAAAAAAAAGTCAGTGAGAATGTGGAACAACTGACCCCACCACCTGAAATTTATTTGTAATAAAAATGGAGAGGCTGGAATTAAAGGTCAGTCTCCATCATGAAGAATATGGACAAAAAGTTCCGTTTCTAATTTACATTTTGCTTTCTAAGGTTTTGCATTTAATCGAATGATTCCATTCATTTTCACTTTACAATCACGCACTACTTTGCGTCGCACAAAATCCCACCAGAATATGTCGCGATGTAAAGAAAACGGAGCCACGTTAAATTCGAAAAGTTACTTGACAAGTTGCAAATGTAAAATTAACCCAGGTCTAAAATGAGAAACAAAGCATCTCATTTTGATACTTTTTTCTCACCCTCCTCAGAAGCTACCAAGAGGATAAGCTTCACAAACGCAACTCAAACACGTTTCCCTCCGATTTGTGTGCGTTAGCCGCTGATTGGTTTAAAATCCCGCTGACGGACAGCTGGTGTCAGTCCAGACAGTGGTGCGGCTCACGATAATGGCCTCCGGTTCCTCATCAAGGCCGCAAAACAACACAGCGGAGAGCCACTCAACCAGATCAGAATGTGGGTGCGTGAGCGAGCGCGCGTATATGTCGAGCGGGAAGGCCCATTAACATTCATCAGTGGGATAATAGGCCAGCATTAACGTCAGCTGTTTATATGAAAAATAAGTCATAAGGCCTTGGTGTATATGGGCTGATAAAGCATGCTTTGCTCCACGCCACATTTGGCAGGAGGTGTGTGTGTGTGCGCGCGAGCTTGAAGAGGGATTTCGGAAGGTTTATGAAATCTCCGAAGGCACCATCTGACACTGAAAATGAACGTATTGATTGGCTAGATAAACAAAAGACAATTGCCAGATTTAACCACGGGGCTGTACGGCCTTGTGTTTACCAAGGCTTCCACACAAGAGAGAGGACAAAATACTAACAAAGAGAAAAAATGAAATGAAACACGATCCGGGATTTAAAGCAAAACCCCAAAATCAAACACTTTCTTGTAGCACTTTGTTTTATTTTTGTTATTCCTTTCATGTTTCTGTAAGGATTAACATCTTTTTCAAGCGACATCTGACAAAAGAAGTGAAACTTTTGCACAGTTCAGGCTAAAAGTTTGATATTAACAAATTAAATCCATAAAACATGTGATACATGTTCAAGGGATAGCTTAAGAGTATCACTGCCACAATTCAGTGTAAGAACCCTTTAGAAGTGCTCCCAGAATATCAGGTTTTCTACACAAAAAGGTACAAAACGAAATGTTGAAAGGTGTTTAAAAAGTACTCAGGTTAGAGGGTAGTTTATGTTTTGTTTTTGTCTTCTTTGATTTAGAAAATCAGTTTTTAAAACCCACATAAACACTCATCCTCAGTCTTGTTATAGACGTCATAGGAGAGTGATTGATAGAATCTGAACAGGAAAGTTCAAAGCGAAACGTCGTCATAGTCAAGAACATTCAATTTACAGCCCTTACAATGCTTTCCCTAATTTGTAAAGCGAAATGCGAAAAGATCGGTCTTACCTTCAGCTTCTTTAACTAAGAGTTTAAAAAATGAACACTGGAAGAAAGCGACGATACCCCCTAGAGTAGAAATACCAACAGATAGAGGAATGAGCTCTGGAAAAAAAACACAGGGACTTAAAACTGGGCAGCTAATTTTAAAATCTTTACACCCAGCTGCAGAAATGCAACCTGTTCTGTCCAAAAAGAAGCTTTAAAATCCACCAAGACTGGTAGACAGAATCAAGAGGTCTGGGCAGATCAACAAATAAAGCCGCACAATTCCACTTCCTGCCCAATGACTTGGACAGAAAGTGTCCAAGGCATTGGACATTTCGTCAATCATTACCGACTCCGCTGCTGTAGTGATAATATGACCCTGATCAAAAGTCAGAAAAATTTTAAATTAAGATGTTACTGTCAACTAACTCAGGTTTATCCTTGAATGTCGAACTTAAACTAAACCTTTTCAGTCACAAATACCCAGTTTCCACGGTAACAAAGTTTGCTGGACAATAAATTGTCCCAGAACTTATTGCGAAAAGCGGTAAAATTGTGGTTTTGAGACCTTTTTCTAAGTAATATAAAAGTAATTAGGGTAAAAAAAAATGCAAGGATACATAATAAGCTTTAAATTCTCATGAACATACATTTGAAATATTCAAAGCAAATAAAGAAAGCGGCAGAAACAAACAACATAAAATATGACGTCTCTCTAAACAAAATCATCTTTAAAACAAAAAAAACGTTGAGACCAAAACACCATAAAAACTTATCACTCAGTGTTTGGTAAAAAGAGATCATGCGATTGATTGATTTATTGTTCATTGTGACGGTCCTACGCACAAATTAGTTGTTTTCCAGACAATAGCTGTGTAATCACAAGATTTGATTAAAGAGTTGGCTACAAAAAGAGTAAAGAAAATAGAAGAATAGCAGCTGTTGGAACATGGCACAAAAGCCCACCTGTAGATAAACATATTGAGTATCAATTGTTTCATTGGAAAAATCAAAATAAGTTTAACTCTCTCTCTCTTTGTTTTCCGTTTTTTTTTTGTTCCTTCTTTTTTCACTTGTGAAGCATAATGAAAAGCCAGAAGAGACACATAATCCACCGCAAACAAAGACCTGCTAATTGGGGGCGAACCAAAACCTTGATATATATGAATGCGTATCAGTGTTTGTGCATGTGTAGACTCATTATCTCTGCCAGTTCTGTGGTACACATCGCAGTGCTTTTTAATTAACCCATGGAGTGTATATTTATCTCACGATCTCGTGCCGATGTGCCGTGCGCCCGTCAGACAGACAAAGGAGGCGAAATATCAAACTCGTCACGCGCGCCGAGAGGAGGCGGCCGCCACGACTTCGCTGCAGCGAGTGGAAATAGACGCCACTTACAAATATCCACTTTCACCTCTAATGAGCAGATTTGTGTTTAGTGACTCATCCGAGTCACGCAGCTGTCGGATTACAAACAGCCAGCAAAAAAATAAATAAAAAATAAGAATTAGCCACCGTGTGGAAGCCTGCACTCAAGCTGTGGCATTCCTGCTGTTATTCATTAAGTATTTACATAACTCAGCTGGTATAACCTTTACTCCGAAATAATAATCTTCAATATTTATAAGTGCGTATTTGTCGGGGTGTTTTAAGCCAAAACCTTAATCTTGGATTAGTTAGTTTTCAAACTTAAGGGAGGGGAAATGCATGTTTTTTTAAAGTTCGTATGGAAATTAATTCCATTGCAGTTCACACTATTTTTTTATTATTATTATTATTATTATTATTCAGGTCCTGACAACTATTTCCAGATATTTTTTTAATATCAGTCGTAAGACCAGTCCTTGTTTGAGAAATTAGTTTTCTTTGTTAGAAAACTTTTGCTCTGCCTGGCATTTTCTTACCACTGAATGACGCTCGGTCTTTGTTCACCGAGTTCGTTTCATAACCTTTTCAGCATGGTATCATAAAAGACCTTTTTGCTGGGGAACAAAATGACTTTATAAATGATTATAGTTAAGTGAGTAACTGCTGGCAGCTGCTTATCGTTTACCATGGCAACGTAGAAGAGTTGTTAATCTTATCCGGCTTAAAGCTGAAATATGAACAAAGCTAATCTAGAGATGTACCAGTCGACTTTGTAGACACTTTGTCAAAGTTTGAACTGCATTTTCCTCTCAGCTGTTCTCATGAACAGCATTCACCTTTTATTTCCACATGCATACTGTTGAGAGATTGTATGTGAGAGAGAGGAGATTGTAAAGTAAAGAAAAATAAGTCCTAAGTGGACATTTTAAAACTGATGATAAAAGTCCGACAGTAGCATTTGTCATAATCCATCCATCTTCTTGTCCCAGTCTGTTGCAGGGCAACATAGAGACAGACAACCATGCACACACACACACTCACACCTAGGGAGAATTTAGAGAGGCCAATTTACCTGACAGTCACGTATTTGGACTGTGGGAGGAAGCCAGAGTACCCGGAGAGAACCCACGCATGCACAGGGAGAACATGCAAACTCCATGCAGAAAGACCCCGGGCCGGGAATCGAACCCAGAACCTTCTTGCTGCAAGGAAACAGCTCTACCAGCTGCGCCACTGTGCAGCTCTTTGTCATAATCAGCGTAGTTAAAAATAAGAACTTGAACACAGAGCTTGGTGTGTATCTGCTAACAAAAGGACACTGTTACTGAAGCTGGGATATTTCCAAAAGACTGCAGGCTCCTTAAGAGTCAGAAATCGAAACCCCAGAGAGAGAGAAAAATAGAGCAACTTTTCTGTAGTTTGTTTCTTCCCTGTTAAAAGTGACAACCTGAATGAACACATCGCATGTCTCTGTAAGAAAATAGTTTCCTTCCAAACAGCTTTGAACACCTTTTGTGCTTCCTGTGACTTGACTTTAAGCTCCTCACTGGAACTGAAAAAATGACTTATTTGGAGTCCTCTGGCATAGTGTTGCATTTAGTGCTTTCATGGACTGGGAAGAGAGAGAGAGAAAAAAATCTAAATTCAGAGTTTTGAATTTGGAAAATTCCACCCTAAAACGTAGAAATGTTATTTTGCCGTTTCCTTGCCTTCGAACAGCATATCCAATTAGTGGGATACATTTATTAAAAAATAAATAAATAAGAAGTATAAACACGATCTTTACCTTTATCTGATTTTCCATCATCACAAAAGCTCAATCTCTTAAACACAAAGGTAAGATTCCTAAAACGCCAAAGGGAAAAAAAAGTATTTTCTGCTTTATTTTTTATACATCAATAAAACAGTTTTCACTTTCATTCTTCAACTGATTCTACAATCACTCTCATCTTCCCACATCTTTTCCTTGACTTTTCTTAATCTTTCCATACAGGAAGTCAGAGCAGGCAGCCAATAATGAAGAGTAAGAGCCTGACACACGAACTGGGGGGAAATCTTCTTCTCATCAAGCTCAGCACTTTTAACACTTCCCAAGGTCATTCCAGCGCTCCCTGCTGAGAGGCTCTGTCGCTTTTAATAACTTTTAAAGGAAGCGTATTTTCTCTCCTCCGACAGATTGGGGACTGGAGGGACCAGTCATGGGCTGACTCAATCATACAGCGTCAACAGAGCGAGGACGTGCGAAAGGAGCAGAGCAGCCTGCGATGGCTAACGCTGTACACTGTTACTCCAGGAAGTGTGTCGCCACATGGAACAGAAGTGGGAAGTCTGTCAGTAACCGGCTGCTTCAAGTTGGTCAGTGAGCCGACATCGAGAAGAGATATCGCAACAGTCACTCACTGTCAAAATATCTGACTTGTGCTTCTCGTTTCATGAGCCTGTTGAAAGCCAGACTGACATTAGGCACACAAATATGAAAGATATATAGCTAAAGGGGCAGTGTTATGTGTTTCCCAGCCATAGAGTGCCATTTCACAGCACAGTCGGTTTAGAAAATCTTGTATGTGTGAAATATGACTCAAAAAATTTGACTTTGTTTTAACGCCTTGAAATTGGGCCTCTGTCTCTTTAAGAATCTCAGACTCTTTCTGACAACACCTTCAGGAAGTCATCACAACGTGGCTCCTCTATTAACCCGTTAACAACGGTTTTATATGTGCTCAATAGATTTGCAGTTCCACCAGGTGTTTGCTAATTGCTGCTGGCTAGTCTGAAGGAGCCGAGTGGGGGACTCTACCAAGTGGTTGCCCTATGAGATTCATGGATTTTTTCAAACAAACATGAAAGAATTAATGCAACATTCCAGGTACGTTTTTGATGGGGGAATAAAGTTATAACATGCTCTACAGGTCAAAAAGTCAAATTTAATATAATACCGTACAGCCCCTTTAAATAGTACATTTACTTTTTTTTTTAATGCATAGCTTTTCATTTTTTTGTATGAGGACAGAGAGGGGTAGAGGGTTATTAATGTTTCTCACAGTTTAAAATACAAAGACAGCAACTGGATAACAAACAAACATAACACCAGAGCCACACGGTGCATTCAGAAAGCATCTTCTTTTTCTGCAAATGGCGCGGCAGGTCTGGTTGCAGTGTGTCTGCAAAGAGGCAAAGATGCGATATCTCTCCTGTTGCATAGCCACAGCGACCCCTTCTGCAGTTCAGGCAGCAAATTGGACAGTTATAAAAACGACACGAGGGCAAAGGTCAGAGAACTGCTGGCATGTTTACAATCCTGCAGGAAATCTTCAGCAATTTCATCCCAATCCCGGATTATGTGGATTTACCTTTTTGTTCACTTCAGAATTGACAAGAAAATAATCATAAAGCAAGATGAAACTATTGCTTTTCTTTACCAAAACAGTTGGAATATCCAACACTTTCTACATTTTTGACATTGAAAACCAATTCATGCGTCCACTGGATGATTTATCAGTAGTCAGAGTAACTCTTGTGTTTCACAGATAAGAATGCAGATTTTCCTTTCCCGTCAGCGGATCAGATATTAAAAAAAAAAAAAAAAAAAGTGGCACCGAAGCATTTTCCGCTGTCCGAGTTATTGTTCCTCTGAGAAACATAAAAGGGGCTAAATAAAAGTTTGACGTTCTTCACGAGACTGCCGAGGTCAAAACGGTGCATGACTGAGTTTAATTAGCTGATTGCAGACCCTAAAGTCACTTCGTAGCCAAGGATTAGTGACTTGAATTTAAAACTGGATTTTGGCAGCAAGTGGCAACCCTTGAAGGTCGTTCAGCTGTTTCAGTGTTTATCACCCGGCAGCGCCTCGTGCCTCACCCGACCGACAACGGCCCGGCTCAGATCTACGCTTTTGTGTTTTGTCTTTGAAAAATGCATCAACTTTAAATCACATGGTATTTGTCTCTGTTGTACCCCTGGGCCTTGAAATATCACTACGCCAATAACAATCTATAGCAATCAGCCACTGCATAAGAAGACTGCATAATGAGTTTTAACATGGAGGAGAAACATTTAGTCTAGGTTTCATTTTTAAAATGTTACTCTGACTTGTTTGCTAGTGTTTCTATTTGAATACTGGAACGTAAGCTTTGGCCGCTGGTATCGGCATCGTACCTGTTCCTGCTGGTCAAGCCACTGGTCAACAATGGGATGGTTGGCACTAAGGGAAGAACGAAGCATGTCTCTGTGAAACTGAGCAGTCCAGCCACTCGTGTCACGAGGAAGACTCCGATAAGCCTGGGCTCCCCTGCACTGCCAAACAACAAGAACACGTAGAGTTATTAACTTTCTTCGCTCCGTCGCTGTGATACAGAAGGAACTTTCCATAAAAAGGACTTTCTGGTATAACAACAAAAGTTGGGCCCCAGCTGTCTAATAGTGGGGTTGGTATACATTTCTTGAACTTTGGCACCACCTTCCCACCAGCCTGAAAAAAATAGCAACATAAAACTGCATATTTAAAATAAAGTCAAAGGAGACAGCTGCAGCAATCACTGGTTGTTTTTCCTCTTTCACTTTCTCCCACTCTTGCAGATCGGGTAATTCCATCCTCAACTTTTTTATGCCTAATAAAAACACAACATTTGACATTGGAATATCGCATCAAACCAATTCAGAAACGCTTAATTATAAAAGTAGGTTTCGTCCTACTGGCTGTTGCTTTCAAAAGGTACATTACTGTAGTTCTTAAAAAATATATAGATATGTAATTTGCATGCAGAGTAAACGCTTAACAAAAACCACAAGATTGAAACCAGCCACAGATCAAACAGTTGGAAAAAAAACAAAACAAAAAAAAAAAAAAAGCGAGGTGTTGGAAAATGTTCGGTGCTTTCTTGTTGTTTTTTTAGTCTGTGCTTCAAATAGTCCAGTTTGTTCATTCAAGTCCCATTCAGATCTGTCCTCTCTTCCCTTGACCTTTACTCCCGGCTTTAGGGACTTTTTAATAGGAGCGCCAAAACCGAGCCCCTCCATTGTACGAGAAAGAGAACCGTCCAAATATCTCCTGCCAAGGTAACATCAAACATCGGCGGACCTGAAAAGAATTACATCCCAAGAACATTTTTATATTCCAGACATGCAAAGCGTTGAATTTGAAATCTCAACAACTGAAGGTTGGAGATAAAACTATCAGCGGGCAGAAAAAAAAAAAAAAAAGCAATTAAATATCAAAAACCCAAAGTGGAGCGGGTTCGAATAAAAGACATTCATTTAGGATTTGATTATTAAAAAAACGGACAAATTGTGGATCAAGATGTTTAGCTACGTGCATCAAGTAAGGAACATGCAGCAAATACAAAATTGATCAAACTCCGCGTGAACGTCATCGTAAAACACGAGAAGGGAGGAAACGTGAAAGACGAGGAGGCGCAAAGAGGGCGAGTTATGCTTGGCACGTCACTAAATGACAGCTAACAATTGTAAATAAAGGAATCGGACTCCTGACCCGACCGTGCTTTGATATAAACACGTTTTCTGCACAGCTCAATGTGCCGTGAAGGAGCCTGAGGAAGCGATGCAGACAGGACCGTAAAACCCAAGTGAACATGTGGAGCCTGATAAGGAGACGGCCTTAATAACCATCACGGCCTTCAGTCGCAGAGGAACAACTGACTCCTGTCCGCAAACCTTTACAACGTAAAAAGGGAAAAAGGGCCAGCAGACGCACAATACGTCCTCATTCTGGTGCGTTCACAGCGAAGAAGCGTTGTAAAGTGTAGTGAGGTCACCGATGACTTTACACATCATCGGTGTGTAAAGTCATCAATGGAAGTCCAGCTGTTGGCTGTCGACTTCCATTTGATTCAATAAACTTAACTCGACTGGATGTGGCACGTGAACATTTGGCATTTTGTGAAAAAGAAATGATTCCAAACAGCTCAAAAACCGCTGTTGTTTTTTTTTTGTTTTTTTGTAAAGCATGAATCCAAATGTGTTTTATCACTGAGAAGAAAGAAAACTATCCCCGGATCTGGATTGGCTGCTCTGCGAAACCCAGCCAGTAACATGTCAAGTAGCATCGCTCTGAGGAATTTCAGCCACTTCAGCTGCATATTCTCTCCGATATTTTAGACATGTCAGATGAAACAAATCTGAAAATAAACGGACTATTATTTATTTATTACTATTTTTGCCAATTCACCTACTCAGACAAATAAGCAGATCCAGAAACAGGCAGGGACTCCACTTCATTCAACCTATTGTCTTGTATGTTTACAGTGTTAATACACTGTTGCTCACACTGCGAAGCGTCACTACAAGCAATCCGTTACGCAGTTGTTGCACTCATAACACGTACTCAAATCATATTTTCAAAGTCTCAATTTTGTCTCCGCTTCTAAATTTTTCCTTGGTCTTGATTTCATCTCCGTCTCTGAAGTGTTTTTCTCTGGCTGGGGCTGCTTTCAGGACTCGCTGTATGTACCTGCCGTTCTACAGAGCCTTCAGCCCCCCCCCAAAGTTTTTCCCCTTTGACATTTTAAATGCTGCCACCTGGGTCTTTATGTGTTGAGGATGAGTAGAAGAGAGGGATGGGGGAAAAGAAAAAAAAAAGCAAGAAGCATTTTCCGGTCCGGATGCACGGATGTTTTTTCTGTCTGGTCGTTCTGTCAGATTTATGGGACAAATGGAAAGTAGTAAAACTATGTTCGGTACAGGAAACTGTGCAGGGAATACCGAATGCAGGCAAAGCTGCTCAAACCAGAGACAACAAGCGCCAACTTTCCAAAGTTGAGTTATGCTAGTCACGCATAGTCTTGCTAACTCTTTTTTACTTGTCTATAGAAACAGAGCTAAAAGGAGCGGGGTTTTTTTTTTTTCCACTTATAGTCTCCAACGGTAAACAAATCTCCGATCAAACTCTGCAGAGGTCTCAATTGAAAATGGGACGCCTCCAGGCTGTTTGCCATGGCCAAATGCCCCAGCTAGCCTGGTCAGCGCCCCCAGGCTAACCAAACTGCTAGCCCAGCAGCTAAAGATCCTCGACAACACACTGCGAGCCGGTCGCTCACTGTTTCCCCACCTGGGCAGTAATAACATCTTAGGACTTATCTTTTAAGTGTTTTGTGTAATTTTTATGTGTTTACAACCGTGTCCAAAAGGAGCAGGAGGCGCGCATGCTATAGCCAAAGCTAACCAATCCAAGAGTTTGGATTGTTTAAACCTCTTCCAGGGAAAGTTTAAGGTTTAGCTGATCTTTTATGGGGTCTTTTCCTCTTGCTTCATGCCAGGAAGTTGCACAAAATAGCCCCAGAAAGCTAAATGGGGCTACGACCTACATATAACTTTACCAATGGACAGCTGGCGCTAATAAACGGTTAATATGGCTACTGACCATGACACTAATAAGAAACTCAACATTTTGATGGCAACTATTTTGGCCACATTGGCGGAAGAGTATCAATGTTGGCTCACAAGTCATTTGAACAACATTTAAGCGTTTCTATGTCCAAATCCACAATATTTAGACTGGTTAAACCGGAACTATTAAACTTTTTGTTGTTTTGCCTTCGATTGAGACTAGACAATATCTTCCCGTCTCCTTATTGTTACCCTCGTCTCATCTCATGTTGGGTCCAGAATGAGGGGCTCGTCTGGAGCAGCATTCATGTGAGAACTCTTCACAGGAGTGTTACCTTTAAAGGTACAATAGACAAATAGCATGTATGGAGCCTCCTGCTTTTGATGTTCACTCTGCATACAAGCTCCCTGCTGTAACCACTGCTCTGACAGTTTGAATGGAAGACCTAATACCCACGTCATCCCAGATATTATACCACTTTCTGATGGTGACAGTGATATCTTCGACAATGAAAACGTCTTTGCATAGGATGAGACCCTGCTTCAAGGCACGCCGATCACTTAGCTTTTTCTCAACTCCCAAGTTCTCATTTATTTCCCTTTTTGCTTGCTAAAATATCTCATTCTCCATCAGAAGTAAAAGGTCTGCCAGGACCTTGGAGAGAAAACCATTTTAAGATGTTAATTAGCTTCACAGCGCCTTTGGATGCCACGCAGAGGGGATATCTGGGCTCCCCCCTCCCGCCGCTTTAAGGTTTATTATCAGTCTTAAAAAGCAGCAAAAAGGTGAACGCTAAGAAAAAAAAAAAGGGGAATGTGTTTAACAACTCCTGCCTTTTTATGGATAAAAGAGGTGCCATCAGAAGAAGCTCGTCTCCGATAAGGACTGTCTGTGCCACTGCTGGCAGCGTTTCAGTTTCTAACAGTTACTCTTTTGATTTAGGGTGGCAGAAGAGAAAAGGGTGGAAATGAGGGAGACTGTGGGGAGACAGGAGAGTTCTGTGAACTTAGCTAGCATCGCACATGTCTAATTGAAACAACTTCAGAACATGTGGTGAGCTGCGGTTAATAAGGTAGCGGAAAGATACGAAACTGAATCAACAGGAACTAACAGGTGTCTTAATACGCAGCCACGTTCGATGGTGTTCATCTCTGTTCAGTGCAGTCGATGCCAAACACAGCATTGCTACCTGTTGTTCCAGGGTGCTCGAGGCGCCACGAGGGTTTGGCTTGTTGCTGTACTTCTGGAAACCAGCAGTCGTGGACCAGCGAGCCGGGTTCTTTCTTGACGGCTCGTCTTGATCAACCAGAGCCTCACCTGGAGGCAGGTCAGCCAACGAGGGATCGCTGCCTCGACGGACATTCAGCGACATGCCTGGAGCAGGGAAGGCAGAGGGAGAAGTAATCAAAACACGGCACGACTGAAATCAGAAAGAGCAGCTGACATTATACGCACATTCTCGCTTTGAAATGTCAAAAAGTTGTAATGCGGCATCGTTATACTTAAAACACTTTTTTAAAGGCATTCTTTTATGCTCAAAAGTACATAAGATTAAATCAATCTATCTGACACAAGTCTTCTAGACTTGTGACAATTTTTAAACAATTTTTTCTGGCTTCCTCTCAGCAGTGGTTGTCAGTCTGCTTTGAAGCCCAGATTGGTTATGGTTACCCCGTTGAAGGGTTTTCCCTCCTTAGCTGTAGACCTCTGCGGCATCTGTACGATCATAATTGATGTCTTTGCTGCTTATTATCAGTGGCTCGCTTGATTTGCAGTCGCGTCATCCTTTCCTTGATCTCCATGATGCTGTTTTCGCCCTAATGCTCTCCAACGAGCCACAATCCAATTAAGACGTTCAAAAACTACTGATCTTCAACTTCCAGGTCATCACTTCTCAGCAGACAGGAGGTGAATCAACGGACTAAAAGGAGGTCTTATGTTGCGAACATTAATAATGTAAAGAAAACTGCAGACAGGAAACTGTTTGCAGCTGCATCACTTCCTACAGATTACTGACATTTGCCTCAATGTGCCTGAACAATGGAAATGGAAGAGTTTCAGGTTTCAGATTAGACATGCTGTATAAAATCTCATGGAGGACCATAACAGTATCCACAAGCTGTGCTGTGAAAATACTTATTTAACCAGAAAATGACAGCATGTGGTGCAATTTAGTTTGCTCCTCATTTAATGTAAATGTTATTTCCAATGTTCTATATAGTAGTGTTTGGCAGTTGTTTCATGCTTTGGTTTCTGAAGCGGATGTTATTTTGAAGTGTGTTTGTTGCTACTGTTTACGTCCCGCCTTCAATTAGTAACTTTTCATTTAACAACTCAGTCATCTTTGCAACACGTCTGTTATATTATCATTGATGATGGACTGTTTGGTAGACATTGGTTTCACTGTGCATTTCATTGTAGTCTACTGTACAGCCTTTATCGGTTCTTTGTTTCATATCACTGAACTCGGAGTCAGCAGCTCCAACTCTTTGTCGTTACGGTTTCTAATTTAAGAAAATAAAGCATTTTCCATAGTTTATTCTGGTGTCATTCCTTGTTTTTCTGTGGTTTTATTTAACTATTTCAAAATAAGCCTTTTGTTTACCTAGAAGCTATTATTGCAGTACTTAAATTACTTGTTATAAAGTTTGTAGTTCATCATAATTATGATGCAGGCACATTTTTATGGCATCTGGAAACATCTCGACTCTTTTAGGAACCAGATGAATGTTTTTCCAAAGAGATTTTCCCTCTCTCTCCCTGGTTTTTTTTTGTCTTTAAGAAATCAATACTTTATTAGCTTGCATGCCGAGGCAGGTAGCTGGCAAATGGCTTCCCACAAATGTCTAATCTCTGTCATTATCAAAGTATTTCTCTGCGTAAAACCGTGCCACACGCAAATCCAAACGGCAGATTTTAACGAGTGTTTTTCTTGGTGGCGAATGTGTTTCATTTATTTTATATGGCGACCGCAGGGGTCTCTAAATACCGTCAGAAATCGGATGAAAAAACCTCAGAAGAAGTCAGCCAGCAGGCAAGCCATTGCGAGGTTGCTTTACGGCGGAGGCTGTAGATCTAATAACAGCACACAAACCTTTTCCCTTTCCACTAATGGCCGGTTCATGTTAAGACCAGGACTCTCAGCAGGGATGCTTAGTGAATACAAGCACTAAAACAATGCTGACGTGTTAAAAGCAGGGGGAAATGAGCTAGCACGCAGATTTGAGCAGGTTCCATATTGTCATGCCATCACATCTCTAATATTGCAGTTTTTATGGGGTGTTCTTAGTCCAGAGTGGTTAGTATTATCAACAACAGTCCGAGCGAGGAACAATGTGGAAATTATGACATTGTCGTTGATGCATGTGGGAAAGCTCCAACAAAGGAACTGGCTTACATCATTTCGCCAAAGAACCTATTGTTGATTCTGATAGCTAGATGTAAAAGTGCAGAGTGAAGCGGCACAGCTGCAGACCAGCTGACCGAGCGGGATCAGCATGTCCCTATCAGATAAAAGCACAGCTGAACCACAGAGTGATGACAAAAAAGTGGCCTGATCAGCGACATCTTTTTTTTTTTTTGTACGTCACAGGGTGGTTATCTGAGGAACACATGGCATCAAGATGCACTGTGGGAAGAAGGCAAGATGCTGAATCCAGTATGACGCTCTGTGTCTTTCCCATAGCACATTTAAAGTATTGCTACAGACCATGTTCATCCCATCAGGGAGACAGTATTCTCTAACTCCTGTGGGCTCCATCAGGAGGAATATCTCTACACTGTTATGAAGCCAAAGATTGGTCAGGACTGGATTGAGGAGCTCAACAAGACGACTGAGGAGTCAAAATGGCATCTAATTTCTGCTTATCCCAATCAACTTGAGAGTCTGTTGGGATCTGCCGGACAAATGAGTCCAATCTATGAAGGCCACAACTTGGTACTAACATCTTGGTTTTAGTACACGTCATGGCTCAGGTGTTACTAGAAGCTTTTTAAAATTATTTAATTTAACAATGTGCATCTGACTTTCTTTATTGTTACTGCCGCTAGAGGCAAGGAGGCTTATTGTGTACAAATAATACTCTAAATATGATTATGCTTGTCATCTTTTGATCCTGAGATTACTTTTATTGATGGCATTTCTCATGATGTTCCATGCTATAGGCATGTATTACCTTAAAATCTAAGGAGTTTCATTTGTGGTACATTTACAAGACTTTTCTGTTCATAAACACAAAGTGTCTAATATTTAGTTTCTTATGTATAGCAATAAGAATATCTCCCAAAAATCTCTGGAGAACCGTACACATAGACTGAGTTATGTGCTACATAATCGTTGACAGAATTTCCATTTATGAAATCCTCCTCTTTTAATAAAATGGTGGCACAGTTCCATCGCAGCTTTTTACCCATGATAAATAAAGGAATGTATTGTTGTTTTTCCATGTGTTGACTGTAAAGGAGGTCACCACATGTAGACTTCTCTCCCATTTTGTCAAACCAATTCTCCTCTTTTTAATTTGTGATGGGATTATCCGTGCAGTCCAAAGGGTTTGGCTGGTCCCACGTTTAATATCCAGCGCCGCCACTTCAGAGTGGGCCGGCGATCGATCCAGACTGAAGACGGAATGAGACAGTTGGGGCGGATGGCTAATAAAATGAGGCCCTAATCCAGCCCCTGTAGTGAGGGATTATGGCGGGGCCACAGGGTCACGGACATGTACACAAACTAAAATTTAGCAAAGAGAGGTCGGATTCTCTGGGGACTATTACCTCGCATTGCTTCGTCCTTTATTTAACTTTCACACTGGCCGTCTTCAGAGGAGAAATTACCTCAGAGGAAACAACACGGGATAAAAACACTGCCATGTATATACAACCAACAACAATCATAAAGCAGCAGGCTGTATATAAATACCCAAGAACTGACTTGCTAATTATTTCACAGCTAAAATCACCATGAGATAGCACAATAGAAACCCCAGTAATCTTATGATGACTTAGGATGCACTCACACCAACCCTGCTTAGTCTGTTTTAATTGAATTTTAGTTTGCTTGCATAGAAAGCAAACTGGTGCGATGCAGACCAGAAAAGTTAACTCTGGTCAGCCTAAAAACCTAGCTTTCGGTTCAGTTAGAGTGAATGGTGCGGTTCGAACACATTTATGGAAGTGCAAGTGGACTGGAAAGCGCTCCAAAAGCAGGAAGCAAACTCTAGTGCAGGGCATTCTGGGTAAATACAAGCAAAACAAGCACTCGAGTCTATGGCTACCAGGAGAAATGGCTAGTGGCCTTTTATCAAAGACGAGAGGAAAAATTCTACAACCGCTAAAATCTGACGCCACTCCATTTTTATTGTTATCTTGTGAAGACTGAAGTTGTGCTCATGTCTTCTTCAGAGGTTTTCATATTGTTCCCTTCAGTAGTTCTTTTTGGAGGCAAATTAGTTTTTCAATAGTTCAGATCGTTTAAGCGTTCAGTGTGAAAGCGAACCACACCGGCTGAAAATTTTGTTCCTCAATCGAACCGAGTCTACCTGACTGTGGGCGGTGAAAATACCTTAATAACGTCAGAAACCTTGTTATTTTAATATTTCCAGGATGGATGCGATTTTTAGACAAAATGGTGGAAAAGAAAACATCTTTTTACATGTTCTATTTTACATTTTTCAGTACTTTTACAAACAGAGAAACCATGGGTTAGATATGCAGTCAGGTCCAAACTTACTCAAAGAGTTTGCTCATGCTAAGCATCAAGGCATCAGTAACCAAGCAGACATAAAGACTATATGTGGATATTTTTTTTCTTGGGGCCCCAAAGCCTTTGTGTATTTTGGGCTTTTGTTTTCACATCAGCCTGATTTAAATATGAATGCCAAGTGGCCATGGCTTCTTGAAATCTCTAAAAGCCTTTTTTTTTTCCCAGGCAACTTTGAACCTCTCAAGCATGGACAAATTCAGTGTCTGAATAAATTATGGTACCGAGCAATTTTAGCTCTCTCTTTAACCACTGACTACATATTGATGTCCTCTGTGCGCATGGGGATTTCCACAGCATACACTCTGACCTGAATCATCCACAGAATTTCATTTTTGGATGAGAACATTGGCGCGCTGGGGGTGGTGGGAACCTCAAGTGTTAGAGATGGAGATGAAATATGAGGAAGTATAAAAAGGGGAACCGGTCATCTAATAATCTGAAAATGGCAACAACAACTAAAAAAAAAAAGTTTTACTTCTCTAGTGTAGGAGCAGTGTAATCTGATGAAACATCAGAAAGTGAAACCACAAAACCAACTCTGAACAGATATGAACTGCTGACCTTTACCGTGAGATTTAATCTAAATCAAATAGATGGAAAAATGCTTTTAGGCAAAACAGCAGCTAAAACTACTACGTTTCATTCTTTGTACCACAAAAATACTTTTGGTCCTCACGGTTACATACCTTTAAAAACAGAGTTTATATCAAGCCATCCTCCAGATGTGACCCTGCAGGCTATAAGTATTTATCGCAAACACAGAACTGCAGTACAGCATCAACTGATACGTCTTCCATAAAGACATTTTATCAAAGCTATAGCTTAGTTTTCATTGTCTCCTAGTAGCAGATCTTTTAAGAAATACAATATATGCAAACCAAAAGCGTATAAAAACATCACCATTCTGTTTTGGGGGTGGCATTAGCCCAGTTGCGCAGTGGTTTTCTGTCAGACTGAAACTTTGGCAGTTTAATTCCCTTCTCCATTCAGTGTGCCAGACTGTCCTTTAGCTGCACACTGAACATCCTCAGAGCCTCTGATGTATTTGTGCGTGCACATGTGAAATTAAAAACAAGATGAACTGAATATATTAGATAGCACTGTGTCATTGAGAAACTCACTAGAACTTAGAAGTAAAAAAAAAACACAAAAAAAGCCCTGCAAAGAATTAGGAGTTATGTTTTAAGTACACAGGTTATAAAAAGAGCTGTTGCATTTTCCCCCCGCTTTATGTGTCCCCCTGTGGTTTTATTTGTTTTAGTTGGAGGTTTTAAGTCCAAACCTCCAACTTGAAGACGAGAACTCTCTCCATTTCTCTAAGATGTCTGGTCTAGTTTGCAACCTTTACTTCCTGTTAACAAAGGCCTGGCGTTGCATCAACGTCTGACAAAATAATACTTTGATTGATTGATTTGCTCCAAAACTGGTAGCTGTAAAGGTATTAGTAACTTTTTTTTTCATGCCTGTTGTGTGACATTTGAAAAGTTTGCTCAAAATTCTCATGAAAACGTATCGGTTGGGTGAAACTCACGGCATCTTCAGTAGACTAAGCCAACATCTCTTTTTTTGTGTCTGCAAAGATGCTGGTCCAAAGAGAAAACTCGGTCAACCCTTCACTACAATTCTCCACAGATGGTGGAAGCAACATTTACAGGAAGCGACGGTTTCCGTGACATAGCAGTGTGTCATCTCGGTTGCTTTCTGGCTGTGGAAAACCAAAAGGACCCAACAGCCTTTCAACAGAATCAGCCGAGAACCAGCTTTTAGCATCACTCCCTGGTTTGGTAATAAAACCGTCTTGGAGGAACTCTGGTTTGTGAGGACTGAAGCGGGAATGAAGCAGGAAGCAGCTTTGTTCCCACGTGACGTTCGAGTTCACTATCCTGCTTTCATTCTCAATAAGAAACACAGAGAGAGAAAGATTCTTCTCTCTTGACAGAAAGACGATACAGACAATCTATTGGAAAGAGAGAGGAAAAGATGTCAGCCTTCCTCATGCCCTCTGAGACACTCAAATACTTCAGCAGCAATATCACTGAAGTGTGTGTGCGTGTGCGTGTGAGAGAGAGAGGGAAAGAGACTGTTTCCCCTGGACAAGATGGATCCCAGGAAAAGACGGAGGCAAAGAGTTCACACCCAGAAGTCAGACCTGACTGATTTAGGTCAATGACTGCATGTGTGACGATGCGTGCTGCTTTTGCCCAAATAAGAACAACAACAAAAGCATTCAGGTTCGGTTTTTATTGCTAAACATCTGAACCACACGGGTTTTCAGATTTTAAAACTCATTTTCCTGTTTGCATGTTCTGGTACGAATAACTAAAACTACAAAAAACAAAATATTCTAAAACTTGGCATCTGGAACTGATTCACTTCAAAACCTTCAAAGTTTCTTGTCAAGAAAGCCAATAACCCCTCAGGCAGAAACAGAGCTACAGTAAGAGAATCAACTTTTTACTTTTTTTTTTTAATGGTGTTCTGTATGTTCCTCCATTATGATAAGTTCAGCAGTCCACAATCTAAAGAGGCAATAAATCCCACTCAGCCTGGTTTGTGTTTAGGAAACAGAGAAGAAGAAGAAGCACTACCAGCCTGGAGTACCAGAACTCCACACCAGCATCAAACTTCCTGTTCTTTTAAATGGAGAAATTAAACCTGGCATCGAAAACAAAACAAAACAAAACAAAACAAAAAACATCAGCTTCTCTGGAGGTATTTTAGACCCTGAGATGTGAACTCAGCTGAAAGTTTTGAGTCTAATCTGTTCCAAAAACATGACCTGCTGTGATTTCAAATCTGAGCGGCGCTGTGTGTAAGAGCAGCTCCACAAAAGTCGTAAGTATGTCATTTTGCCTTTCTCAATAACAAATATGATATTTTACATGCATATAGAGACTGCTCTGATAATAAAATCAGTAATAAAACTGAAATACCATAAAATATAACATGTAGAGATAAAACAGTGTCCTAAAAATCTAATTTTTGTGTGTATTTGGCTTCAAAAGGTTAAACTTCGGTAAATTTTTGCTCGACATCTATCGAGAAAAGCTCACTTTTTTTTTTGTTTCAACTTTTGTTGACATTAGACAAAGACTCCATTTCAATTTCTAAAACTTTATTTCATCATGTTCCAACATTTAAGATTAACATTATTATTTCAGTGAACAAAAAAAACGTCTGGCATTCCCAACGTCTGGCCTGAGGGATTATGTAACTAAAAAAAATTTTTTTTTTTTTTTTAGAAATTTTCGATTCCCTTATTTGGGAATAAAACATGCGTAAATCACAATCTTATCCTTAAGAGAAGAACAATTGCACAATATAAATAAAATATAAATTATGTATAAAATATATGAAAACAATTTTGGGGAAAATGTTAGCTTGTGTTGATGTCAGCGATTCATGGCTAACCAGTAAATCAGAAGATTTTAATAGTTTTTTTTAACTATACAAAGTAGATTTCACTTATACATACAGTAATAAAGCTCTGGCTTTTATTTTAATAAGACAGTAGAGGGTCTTATTTTATGTTTAACAAGTGTTAGACTTACAAAACTGGCACAGAAACTTATTTACAATGAGAAAGCATTATTTTGAAGGAATTAATGAGGGAGTAAAAATGTCTGTTTTCTAAAAATGACTTGGAAAAACGATAGTATAAAAAGAAAATCTTGAAGACTTTTGTCCCAGTGTACTGCTGAGAACATGACCAGATCCTCCGCTGTGTTTGAGGGCCAACTGCCATCAGCAGTCACTTTTAGTCGACTACGCCTGACATGTCATTGATCTAATTGTCACAGTGTGAGGAAAATCTGGAGTTTGACGTGTAAATAAATACGATCGAGTTCCCAGCAGTTGCACAACATCCAAACCACCCTGGTTATTTTTGTTCGCTTTCCAGACGTGGAGCAGTTTTTAACGCCGGCTCCGTAGAACAAATCCATAAAAGACTCAGAGTTTTCAATCTGAATCCTTCTGATGATTACCGAATGTTATTTGGTTTGTGGGGGGACAAAAAAAAATTAAAGAGGGTAACACGAGTGCCAGGACACAAATGTTGAGCTTATATAGACTTGATATCTGATTGGACAGGGAGCTGAAAGAAAAATATCGTCTAAAAGTTTGAAACGAAGCCCTTTTTTCCCAAAAATGCAGAACAAATCATTCGAAAAGGGACTCGTAAGCCTACAGCTGAAGAAGCTTTATTGTGACAGTTTTGGAAAAAGCCAAACCAAGACGCCTAGAAACAGATGTTATTCCTGACAAGTAGAGGCTGTTTTAGATATAAATTACCGAGATCACTCGCAGCGCGATTAAAGTACATGTGATTTTCACAGAAATCCAAACCAGTGCGGCTGTAAAATAGAAACATCATGCACAAAAGCGATACATCTCAGCCTATTCCTCTGTATGCTGGCACTTAAAAAAAAAAATGCATTGTGGGTAAAACCAGGCTGGCCGACTTGTGTGTAGGTTATAGAGTCAGAAAAACACTCCGCTCAAAGTAAAGCTCTGAGTGTGAGTGTGCTTAGAGTTTAAGAGAAGTTAGGTCAGGCAAATAAACGTCCATAAATCACTTTTACATCATAAACGATCAGGTTTGATTTTACTGAGGCTTTATTGGACTTTAAGCATGCAGCGGGTGCTGCGTTCCTGCCAGCATACGTTAGGTTTACGACGTTGACTGCAGTCAGACGGAAACGGAGGTTGCAAAGCAGCAGCCTCACCACTAGGAGCGGTTAAGACTTTTTTTGTTTGTTTGTTTTTACTAGTTTCTTTCAATCTTCTGACCTGCTTAACCACTTAGTTGGGATCAGCGATCATCACACTTCAATACAGTAACTTAGATAGAAAACTCTGTTAAACACTGCAGTGAAAGATTTTTTGATCCTAAAAGGAAATAACTCTGTTTTTCCAAAACTGTAAACATATCTAATCTAATATCTTATAGTTTAAGACTGCTGGCAGGAACACAGTGATGATCCATTTTTAAGGTTCAGAAACTGGACATTTTTTTTTTCCCTTTCAGAATGATAGAACTGGCTGACCTGAACCCAGTTAAGTAATAAATGACCTTTTGACCCAGCCTGAAGAAGAAAAGCAGCCATGCTGGAACTGTGCTGCGTTGCTCGGTAGTCAAACACTCCACCATATCGGTTGCCAAAGCTGCAAAATGCTCTCTTGAGTGAGACCCTTCAGTTCGGCTGGTTGGAGGTTTGATCTTCGCTTCCTGACTGAATTCCACGCGACAAGGACAACCTGACCCGGAAGGCTTTAGGAAGTGGGCAGAAAGCTCAACGGAATTATTAAACCCAACCCGCAGCTCCGGGGCGATTTTCTGCTTTTTTTGGCCCGGCTCAGCATCTGAACATGAGGCACACGGACACGGTTAGAAACGAAAGGAGATCTGTTCCTAATGGAAAAGGACGAAGAACAAACCTGATGCCAAAGTAAGAAGAATGGAAGTTACTGCTCTGGTTTAAATCTGCACTGCGTCATTTTTATAAACAATATGTTTTGTGCATATTTGCTAAAACTGTCAGGACAAATAATCTGTTTTGTGTTTTTTTCCTAATGCTAACTGCAGAAACACACCACTCCCAGTTAGAAACAACCAATCAGAGCCAAAAGGGGGGTCTTAACTGCAAAATCACCCTTGTGTAAGTGCTGCTCACACCACTCATGAATGTTCGAGCTAGTTGTCATGGCCACCAATAACAGAAAATAAATAGTTTTTATATGACTGTAGATTGTTTCTCCATTGTTAGCACATTGAGAAGCATGTAGGCGAGCGTGGTGACAGCACTAAGCCCCGCCTCCTAGCTCTGATTGGCCGTTTCTGACCGGGAGTGGTCCGTAGAAATACATGCTGTGTATGAAAGTCACATACTGCAGCTTTAAGAACCGTTTACATGTATGAATATTAATTTGAAACTCCAGTGTGTGGATTAAAATGGATGTAAATTCAAACTAAAACTTAAATTCACCAGAATTTTATTTTTATGTTTTATTTTTGCCATTTTCTCTTCTCAAGTAAATAAATTAAATTATTACAAGGGATCCCAGCCTTCTATAATCGTTACAGCTGGACACGTCGTCACCAAATCATCTCATTGCTAGAGCACATTATGTCCGCAGGTCAATAGGTCAATAGTCGTACGTTGTCAAATTAAGTCGACTACGATACTCAAAAAGCCTCCAAAGAAAGCCCTGATGAGTGACGAGCAGAAAACAAATGTTTTACTTTTGTCTGACCCCGTGACTGCGAGCCAAATCGGGGTCTCTCTGAAAGTGATCGCATCTGAAGAAAGATGTTTTTGGGGGTTTGGCACACATTACATCTGAATCCAGCTAACGCGAAACAGAAAGCGATAAAAGGACAGTGATGGATTTACTGTGACTGAGGCTGAACAGATGGTGTTCAGCACAAACTGGGACCAGCTATAGGTTGCTAACCTGAAAACTTCACTTTTCTGTTGAGAAGGCGGCGAATTGAGCAGCACTCGACTCATCCTTTCTTAAAACCAAAACACACACGGATGATATTTGTCATGCCTTTCTCACGAAAAACCGATTCCCCAAATGTGCAGATTCATCCCATTGTCGTTCATCTTGTTTATCCTGCCACAGGTGGGGGATTTTTAGGAAGTAAAATACTCTTCATTGTGAAGAGAAAACATTATGGTTCACTAAATCTGCTCACACTGTAATGAGTTGTTAGAATGAGCTCAAGATGTGAATGAAGTTCAGGTTTTTGGAAGCTTAGCAAACGACGGCTTGTAAAATGTTTTGCTTTTGACGGATTACCCGGTGATAGAAGTTCCTAATCAAATCACGGCCTTTCTGTTGAAACATTTGAGGCACAGTGAAAATTGACAAACAAATAAATGCTTGTATAAAATCGAATTTACTGTTTAATCTGAAATACAAGATGCTAAACAGGTTTGAGTGAATTGAATGGGTAGCTTTAGTCATTTTGTTGCGTTTTTGTCTGTGATTTTGTTCGTTTGTTGTTTTTTTATGTCTATCTAAATTGTGAAATCCTGGTCAAATGTTGCTGTTTTTAAACGTACAAATTAATAGGTCTCACATAAAATGAAAATTAATACATTTCTCTAAAAAAAATAAATAAATAATAAAAAAAGGAAATTTCTTAAATATATTCATTTAGGCAGAAAAGGAGAGAAGAACTCAATGTTACATTAACTCAGCTGAGGAAATATTTTATTTCTAGAAATCACCTCTTGGGCTTTTCAGGGAATTTTCTGGCAGTCAAAACAATAAATTGCAAATGTGAATTGTTGTGAAATGTTCTTTCAACAAATGTTGTTTCAAAGAAAGTAAAAAAAAAAAAAGAAACCCCATGGTGATATTGCCATTTATCCGACATAATTCTTCTCAGTTATTTTCCATATTCGGCTCTTTTTGGAGACGTTTAGATTAACTAAATATTTTTCCAAAGTGAGTGGCTCTCTGAAACCGATTTCTTAATGCGCTCTTTCACGGACTCTTCCATTTTTGGACACTCTTCAGCTCCGTGCTGAAGCGACAGCGTTCAGGCCGGAGCAGCTCTGTCTCTTTTTCTCAGGATCTTTGTCCCCGGGTTACGGTCGGTCGTGGCGGAGTTTACGCGACATGCCAAAAGTTGATTTGTTGTTGTTTTCTTTTTCCCAGTCAAATGACTTGCAGAGCCCGGCTCAGGAAGCAATAAAGCAGTCAGGCACGGTCACACACTCCACTCGTACACACCATCCCGCCGCTTAAGCTGTAGTTTTTATTAGGGTTCTGGCAGGAGCAACAAAAGGATTCGCAGTAGTAGCGCATTCCCATCGGCGCTAAGTGGAGACCAACGCTCGCGCTGCCAACACCATCGAGCCAATTGCAGTCATTAGCCATAATATGCTTTGAATTATATCAAGGCCCTATTAATGAGAGCTCGGCTAATAAAGAACAACCGCTCCTCAACTGTTCCACACCAACACTGACAGCGGACGCCATGTTTTCCTCTAACCTTGCAACTGTAAGTTGGATCAGGAGGTGACTGGAGCTTTCAGCTAGCTCATTTTAAGCTAGCTATCGCAACAGGCTTTCTGCTGACAGTGCAGTCTTGTCAAATGATGTTAATTGTTATGAATTTGTAACGTAGCTAGATCATCACTGGGAAGGGGAAAAAAAGCTCAGGAGACTGGTAGTGATGCAAACATTTACTTCATACTTACAGGAACTAAAGCACAAACCTCTGAATGTAGCTTCTATTAAGGATGTAAGGCACTAATTACTAACAGTCTTCAGGGTAGATGTTGCTGAGTGAAGAGGACGCGAGATGAGCTATTTTCAAGTTAAGGAACTGCATTCTCCACAGAATAGTCAAGGAACTAGTGCTAGCATGCAAACACAAGTATTAACGTCTCTTCTGTTCTCTTGTGTGGTCTTTGTTTCTGCTCCCAAAATAAAGAGATGCAAGAAAAACAAGATACTTTAAATGCCGTCTTTATATCCTTACGTCAAAAGAGAAATAGAAATGATCATCAGCAGCAGATTTCACCTATACTAGAGCAAGAGATTAGAAATCATTCTTTTATAACACTTGAATATCTAGTTCAAAGACTGACACGTGTATATTTTATTTGAATAAAAATAACTTCAAAAACTAAAATGTTTTTGTCTTACTGCTCTTAAAACTATATACAGCTAAATATGTCATGTCATTGCATTTAAATTTATGTGTAAAAAAAAAGAGAATAGAATGAAAAGAATGAATTAAATGAACCATCAGAGAAATCAGCTGATGCAAAAATGCCACTGTTATAAGCTCAACAATTCCTCTTTCAAATCCCAAAGTAACTCACTGCTAAAGTGAAGGGTTGATAAGATATTTCTGGAATAGAGAGAAATGTTGCAAAAAGAGAGAGAGGGGGTAAATGGAACATATAACTTCCCAACAGTGTCTCCGAGAAAATATCTGATAAAAAAAATAATGCATGTCTTATAGATCACCTGTCTTGGCTCGGTTACTTTGGTGAGTCGGTATATATTAAAAATGGACTAATTCACTCTGCTCTTTCTTGATGAACTCTCAGTTTTTCTCACTGCATCCGTCGCCTCTTGTGCTGTGACTTTAATATGGCCGCGGCTGGTGGCAGGCGGTCTCCACGGTGACAGATCACTAAGCCCAATTGATTAGATGAAGGCCTTTCTCTTTGAGGCATCAAGCTTGGGTTTCTGCAACCCTATTGCCAAAGAGTTGAAACAACCGAGGCCAAAATGACGGGGTAAGCACAGGGAAAGCCTTGTAGGCTCGACTTGACATGCGCATACGTGTTTAAATGGTTCTGTGTGAGCTGCAAACATCTGCGTTCCCAGATGCACAAAAATCAAACATGTTGTGGGCAATATGTTTCCAGTTGCAAGAGTAAAAAAAGATTTCGGATAAATGCAGAAAATCTGGCCATTTTTCCGACACATTTCATCTTCTTTTAGAACATTTAGAACTTTGCTCACAGGTTACTTAAAAAAGGAACAACCTCCATCACTTAGTAACTAACTTTTAGTTGCTAGGTAACTTCAACCTCAAATAAGCAGCACAACGTTGCTAGCATGCCTCGTGCTATTTCTGCCTCGTGTTTACTTGTCGCCAGAAACGTGCGACAGAAAAAGGAAAAACACAGCCGCCAAGAAGGGAGGGCGTATCGTCAAAATCCAACTTTAATTTGAAGTTTCAAACATTTTATTTTACTTTTCAAAGATCGGATTTAGTGCGAAACGGAGGGGACTCCTCTGGCATCTGTATAATTACAGGGAAATTGCGTTCATTATTGTAATTTACATCCCATCTCCAATCCAATTATTAGCAATAGGCTACCGAGATGAAACCAACGGATGATGGGTGGAGGACAAAATAAAAAAAAAAGTGGGAGGTAGAGTTTGGGACTTTGGGAGATGAGTGAAGGAAGAGGGGATCAATATGGCTCTAGAAGATAATGATTTTAAATAGACATAATTCTCTGCCTCAGAGTACAGCCGCCAAGGGCACCACTGCAATGCTTTCAAGTCTGATATGAAACATTACTGCCAGTAATTTGCTCATCTGCATCCCGAGAGGGACCTTCTCCTGCCAGTCTTGTTCATCTGCCTGACCATGTAGAAAGTGCGTATCACCCCAACCCAGCCCCGCTTTAAATTAAAACACACTCGGAATAATTATTGGACGCTATATTGAAATCGCAAGTAGAGAAGGACGACTGCGTTTATCAGGATTTTTGGAGTGTAACCCCTGTTCAAGCTAAACTGTTTTGAGAACAGCCAATTGACACAATGCAGGATAAAGTTCTGGTCCTTGGCAAAAAAAAAGTCAATCAAGATATTTTATTTATGACGTTTCATTCTTTTAATCTGCTTTCATGAATCTGCTTTGTAATTCTGTTTCCTAATTTCGACAAATCCAATAGTATCGGGATCCGATGCTGAATATAAGCTAGCGAAATGTTTGTGCAGAATTTAAATTTTTTTTTTTTTTTTTTTACTTTTCCAATATGTATCCACTAGGAAAATGATCTGGTATCAGGCGCCAAACTCATTTTAGTTTTGGGCCAAATAAAGATCATGAATGCTCAGGGCCGGTTGCGCCAGAATGTACTGATAAAACCTGTTCAGCAAACAGTTAAAATAAAATTATATTACTGAACGTCTTTTCAGTCCCTCCAGGATTCCGTGATACTTTTTTTTTGTGATTTTGGCAATAAACATCAAACTGTTTATAGGACTAATTTGGAAAATATTTGCACTCATTTATGACAGTAAATGCAACTTTTTTTACTCGTATAAATCATGGACTATAAATCTGACATCAATTCAGGCTGAGGCAGCTGTTTAGTACAGGTAAGAAAGTTTTCGAAAATTTTTGATTAAAATTGTGATAAACTCTCAATTATGTATCGTGCATAAAAGTGCAGGAGATTTGTTGATTTTTGTGTAAATTTCCACAATAATTCTTAAGAAACTGACAGTAAACAGATAAAAACTTCTACGATTCATTTGTACGGCATGTCTTAAGAAATACATCAAGTTTTGCAAAGTATCCATGAAAGGAAAAAGGTCCAGTATTTCTCTGACATACTGGATATCAGTTTCCATGCCAATTCCTGAGAGATTGTGGCCTGTTCTGGCTTTATCAGCTATGGCAGTTCACATTTATTTTTCTTCTCTCGCCTTAAGAATTGACGACAAGTTCATGACTGGATTAAAATCGGCGGACTTTTCCAATGTTTTTGAACCACAGTTATCACTTCTACCTTGTGACATGGAACTCCAATGTCAGGAATAAAAAGCTTTTCCATCACCAAACGCTCTGAAAAGATGGAGATCCAATTCTTTACTGATAGGAAAGTGATTTGTGAGCCCAGACGCTTAAACGAGAGCCAAACCCTCAAATGGTTTGCCGCAGGGTATTACGTTGTTAGCTTTTCTTGTCTGGACAGCAATTCTTTCAAACAATCTGAAAGTCGGGAGGAGACTTCAGAGAAAATAGCTTCATTCCAGTCTTCAGATCATTGGGAAAGATGCCGGATATGCAGAAATGTTTTTCTTAGAGAGAAATGACTTCGTTGCTGCCCTTTTGATACAAAGTGTGCATCCAAAAGTCTCTGCCTCACTTCCAGGCATCCAAAAGTCTGCCATTCCTGACCAGGCTCTGCTCTGGTGGTGGATTGTTTAAAGACTCTGAATGGTCAACGTACCGAAATCAGTTCTCATTGTCGTATTTGGGTGACAAAAATTGAATCATTGTGTTCTCGTGGCACGCACCCCTTCATGACACAACCCCAATGGCAAATCTTTCTCCCCTACTGTATGTACATGTTGTGTAATTTGTCTGAGTCTCATAGATGTGATCGTTTATATGGAAAACTATTCCTTCAACTGCTCAATATCCCCAAAACGGATAGTTTTGGGGAGCAACTGCTTATGGGCATAGTAGATACAGCTGACCAAAACACCGAACTTCACCCTACTCTGTTCTGGTCCAACAGAGCAGGCAAATGTCCCACTGACATCATCCGTTCTTTTCTAATATGAGAAATAAAATAATATCTTCTAGTTTGTCAATCATTACATTTCTGCCCTTTAAACTTGCAAACTCACAATAGTCATTCTTCTCTGAGAGGTTCCACAAGAACTCGACTCGGTGTGTCCTGCAGACTTTGAAAATCCCACACATTAACGGCTCAACTTCGACCAGACCGTTCTGGGCCCTTTAGTTTCCTCTCTAGAAGACGTCCTGACGCTGCTGGCTTTTCTGAGTCGACCTGAAGCTCCCATTGCATTAATTGAAGCTCCTGATGACTCAATAAATAGTTGCCCCAGACAAAAACTTATAATTTGCCTGTAAAACTCGCCTGATGCAGAGTGACGGTGTGTGTTTTCCTGAATGTAACAGTGGCTGACAATGAAGGATGGTTTTAAGCACCTCGCCGCTTCAAGGCAACCGTTCTGTTCTTCTAATTCAATCAGAATAACAGAGTGAGATCAGTTTTCCTGTCGTCATTAACGCGTTCCCTCGAGGTAACGATACGATTCCAGAACTGATGCCCGCAGTTTTTGTGGCTGAGCTAAAGCAAATGGCAAGTGTCTGTCTGTGTGTGGGGGTGTGTGTGTGTGTGTGTGTGTTTCCTTCACAACATTTAGTTTTCTTGAATGTCGAAATAAATGTGCTTATTTGAACATTGTACAAACTAACTTTTGCAACAAAAACAAAAAAAATTGTCAATCTTAAAACATCGGGGCTATAATTACGTCGTTCAGCAGAGGGGCTAAACAAATGTATTGTGCATACACAAAATATATCAATATATTTCATGTAACATAAACCAAATTTCCTGTTTTACTGTGATAAAATTATTTTATAGAAATAAAAAAAAAAAAATGCTGTTATGGCTTTTTGACCAGAGTCTGATCTAAAAGTTGCAGGAATCCTTGGATTATAAATTCCACTGATTGTTTCCAAAGAGCAAGAGACCGTCTCCAGAGACATTGTGTCTGTTGTGGTCTATTGGTCTATTCAGATCATCCTTTTGTTCTACTCTATACTTTATGTGTTTTATTTGCATTTGTTAAATTAAAAGCTATTTCACCAGAACAATTTCTCTGTTTTGCCCTTTTTTTCCTGCTGGGGGCCTCAGCAGGGCAGGGGTGATCGATTGCTACTACCTTTTGGGATTATACTCCTGTTTTCTTTGTTTAATACATCTTTCTTATCTTCACCCTTCACCTACGCCGTTGTCGTCGTTTGTGCTCCGAGTCTTGTCGTGTTGCTTCATGTTTGGTGATTTACATTAGGCTTCCTTCCTGCTGTGTGCGGGGCCTTGGTTTCTCCCTCAAAACATATTTCCTCCCGACTCCGAGCTGCTGAATCTGTAAGAATCTGGGTTCTTACCGCGCTTCAAATGCGACACGATGAGACGTGTGCCTGTGGCGCCACATTGTATATAAATCCCTACGCCTGGTCCGTTACTGTAGGCCTGGAAGTAATGCTTCAACAAACCGAAAAGATGACTGAAAAGCAAATATTCTTTTGTATTTTCACATGGTTTGAAGTTAAAGTAGAATCTGTTCCGATGGTTAATTTTCTATGTCAGATCAAAATTAACTTTTTTGCATCGCTCTTCCTTTGTACAAGCTTTACTGCAAAAAAGTAAAGAAAGAAATTAAGGAGATTGCTATGGCCTCGAGAAGATTTTTGAAATCAGGATGTTTTCTCTCCAAATAACAGAACAGCTCGTAATGTCGTTGCTTACAACTGAAACTGAGACCTGAAAATATGCTGACGTTTAAAGTGAGATTGCTGGAAACTAGATTCTTCTGTTATAGAGCAACTAAAAAAAATCCCGATTATTAGAAATAAGTTTGAAGAGAATTCTAAAGGCTTTGAAACTTGCACTGTATACATGCACGGTACGTAACACACCGTGTTCCAATGCTATCCAATGCTAAATCAAGTTTAGCATTGGATTGAAATTGGCCTTGAATGTTAGAAGTTAACCGTTATTTGCCTTGTCAGTTTGAGCACACTTATGCTTTTTATGCCCTTTGTCAATGCATTATTCCAGAAGTGTACGATTAGTTTATCTCGTAAAAACATTAGAGGAGAATTTAAAAGATGCTTAAGATTCATTTTTAGAGATGCAACAAGATCTCTTGATATTTAGGCCATGAGACAGCAATAAATCAGTGGTTAGCATCACTTTATGTTGTGTGGAGTAAGTCAAAGCTACTATAACGTCTGGATATGGCTTGTATCTATAAAACTCTTATTTTGAAGTGGGAAAGGAAGTAGTTCTTGAGTTTTTTTGTTGCGTGTGTGACAGAAGTGATTAATAAAGACCTAACTAAACTAGCCGACAGACGTAGCCTACAAAAAACTGGAAGGATCCTTTTGGGAACTCTGTAGAAGACTTTAAAGTTAATAGAGTTAAAAACGAGACATTTTTTTGTAAGAACAGTGAGAACGATGCGAATCTGTTAGATTTAGGTTTAACTAGCGATATTAAAGTTAGCATCTGCTTTGTAGACTCCTATCAGAGCAAAACTTAGGAGATGTACCACAGTTATTTATTGTTTCAGAACTATGTTTGATCATCTCCCTTAAATTTGGAAAACCCTTCAACTTGGAAAAAAAAAAGCACATAAAAGGAAAATATCCATCACCTTTTGGCACCGGGTCCAACTTAGAATTAGATAAACATAAAAAAATGTTGACACATGGGAGATTCACACCTGAACTGGAATATTCTACTCTAACCACACTTTGCAAAACGGCGAAACGCTTATCAGAAAAAAATATATATATTGCTAGAATATCATCTCACTCCTGTGGCTCCAGCGCCCAATGCATTTCCTCACCCTCCGAGCGAGGCGTATTTTCAGGCCCGCATTCGACTTACTTGATCGCAGAGCAGATGTCGTGACCTCGATCTCGCTCGCCGCTTGGTAGGGCTGGAATGCTGACGCTGAATTCATCTCGCTGGCAAACGGTTCTGGGCTGTGCGTTCCCGTGGAGCTGGCGCTGGTTCCGTCCCCTCCATTGTGTGGATCCTGCTCTTCGTACACTGCAACCAGCTGAGGAGACAATGAAGCAAAAGCTTTCACATGGCGTATCTTTTTATCCGCACAATGGCGCATTAACTGGAGTGCCAGACGCCCCACATTCGCTACAGCCAAAAATCGCTCCAAGTGGCATCACTTCACTCCAAAGTAATGTGTCTTTTTGGAATTTTATTACAAATAATTTGTTCTTTCGGGGGAATTTAGCAACATGCGTGCAGAGGCTTATCTCGGAAACGTGTATTTCTGTAACAGTGCGGGCTGGCTCTGGGTTGCCAGGTTTGGCTTGCAGGGCAAGCTGCTACTCGGTTCTAACAAAAAGTGATTCGTTGCCACGTCTCCCAGGCCAGACGGAGAAAACTCTCCAAAGCTTCGCATGATCAGACCACCGCCACTTATTATCAGAGCCAAAATGGCCGACTAACGAGAGTAACTCGGCAGAAGAAGAAGAAAAAAAAAGTCAGCCAATGGAAGGTACGGATATGATTTAAATTCTGCCTGAAAGTCTCGTGGATTTCGAATCTCGTTGAAATAATTCCGAAGACAGGAGGAATGCAATTCTGCACAACCTGTGGTAGCAGGGAGGACATTGAGGTGCCAAGTGGCTTTTCCCATTTTCAGCTGAATCCGCTGCTGAACCTCTCAAAAGAGGATTAACCTCCGCCTCCATCCAGACTCAGTAACCAAACCGCAGCGGAAAGATGTGCGGCATGCGAGACGAAACAACAACGCATATATTAAAGACTCGAAATTAGTTATTTCTAATATTTTCCTGCTACCTGCAAACACACACACACAAAAAAAATTAGTCATTTGTGAATATTACACCAAGTTGATCTGAAGGCAAAAAAATATGTATAAAAATAACAGTTTTCCCAAGTATTTGTTATTTTTTCATTTCACCAACACAGGAAAAATCTGCATACAAACAAGCTGAAATGTGTCAGCTCCTCTGTTTGATTTGATTCATATCCACGAGACGAGTATTACACTTAAGCGCGTACGTGTGTTTGTGTGTGTCTGCATCCGAACTCACGCCCCGGTTTCGGGGCTGAATTCCAAGGCTCCCCTGGCCCTGCGTGTTTATAAGCAGCCTGGGTTTGTTTGGGCCCCCCCCCCCCCCTCCCTCTCTTCTGTTCCTTCCTGTAAGATGTTTTGCCGCGTGCCGCTGCCGTCTCCAAGAACCCCTCTTTATCACCGAAAGCTTTCATTTCACCCTAATCACGTTCCATCCCGATGTCGAAATTACATTCCTCAGATTGTAAGGGTTTATCACGAATGTGCTCAGCACACCAGAGAGGCAATCAGAAAGGAAAGCGATCCGCTACTACCAACATAAGAGGAGGCATCATAGCTCAGGCGTGCTTATTGGTAAATATGCGAATTCACGAGTGAAGGCGTAAAAGACGCTTCGCTTTTGGTTCGACTGAAAACAAACTTAAACGGGAGATTAAAGCGTAAAAAGCTAAAGTGTGTGTGTGTGTGTGTCTTGGGTGAGTTTTTCCAAGAGGAGGCATAGCGATGCATAAAGGAGGGCCTGAAAAACAAAAAAAAAAAAAAGACCTTTTTGGCGTTTATGCTGGCCGAGTGTTATGTGCGCGAGCCAATGGATCATTAGCAATAAAATAATCAGGCCTCCCATTCATGTGTTACTGGGAGCGTTTAGCGACTCGACAAGCCGTGTGGCTGCCAGCTGCCCATTTAGGGAAGTGCTTAATACTGTTGTTGCTGTCTGGGGGGGAAAGTGCTATTCATTTTTAAATACTTTTAAAGTCTCATTAATTAAGTGGGCTTGTCTTGCCCACGAAGCGCTCCGTCTCATAATCAAATTAGTCTGCCCCGGCACCGGATCCGGGAGTCATGACGTCCAGTAAATGAGCAGTTTTATTTTGCTACGAACCAGGAAGCAAGGATGCAAAATGTGAACAGAGCCGCGCTTAACAGCTGATTTGTCCTTGAATCAAACTCTCTGTGGTGTGGAAGTTGTTACTGAGGGAGGAAGACAAAGTTAGTTGTTCTCAGTGCGGGTATGTTTAAAAATGCTTTTGCCCAAGTAATCACAAGATGCATTATGTTTGAAAACAACTAGTAAGTGACCCTTCATTGGTGCAGACTGAGAGCCTGCATAGTTTGGCGAAAGATAAAATGATGTCAATATTGGTTCATTGCTGCAAAACGTTTCTTAGAATTCACGTAAATACCAGAGCAATGGCACACATACAGCTTGATTTTGAAGATATAAAAAAAAAAATACATCTGACATATTCGATCACTATTGTGGCATTTGGCAAACAGAAATGATTCTGGTCATTCTTTCTGAGAAAACGAGAAATTTGGTCATTTTTGTTTGTTGTTTTTAAACGTCTGGTTTTAACTGTATGTGGTGCAATGGGCTACGCTACGACACATGGCAATTCATTTTCAACACGTCAAACAAAAGGTTGCAGTTTGTCTTTTGTGTCCGCTACAGTATCAGAGGCATAGGAAGAAGAGACTACAGCGTTATTTACCCTATGCAGCACATGTTCCTATGATGCACTGAAAAAAATGTGTAGCAGGGTGCATCAACTTACAAGAAATTATTAGGGTTCATCTACTTTTCAAAAAATTTCTTTTTTAGTTGGGGAAGGCTTCGACTTTTATTTGACGAAGCTTACACGGAGGACTGTGAAGTGTCTTTGGAACAGCAGGTAGATTTTATCAGACACCAGGTTTTCACACGTCTCTCTTGCATGTCTCAGAGCTTTTTCTTGCGGCGTTTTGACCTCTGTCTGTGTAAGGAAGAGCAAGGCACATGTGGCCGGAGGGAAAACTGACGCAATTTTTGCTTTCGGTGAGACACAACTCGAACTGCTAAAGCAGTGAAATCCATCACTGAGCGCTCGCCTCCTCCTGGGAATTGATCGCAACCACTTCAGAACAGAGTTCACACTTCTTTTTGATTTCTATTTTTGATATATGCTCCCCCCCCCCTCTCTTTTATTCGCTCACCGTCTCTTTTAAGCTACTGTACAAAGGATGCTGGAGATGAACTCAGAAGTGTTTGAACGAGAGAAAACTTTCCAGGCCGGGAGACGCGATGGCTAATTGTGGAGTGGCGTGACAGCCGAGGCTGAGGGAGACTCTAAATAACGCGACGCTACAATGAAACGCACCAATCAAAACCGGAGATATGAAAAGGCAGCGAGAAAGCACAAACATTTAGGGGAAGGAGGAAAAAAAAGTGTTCCAGTTTCAAGGCTCGGGATAAACTCCAGAGCGGTTTCAAAAACCTATTTAGCTCCCACCTGCCTCAGTCGAGAGAACCGTGGAAAAGCACGGAGCTGGCAGTCTTATTTCATGGACCTCTCTCTTTCTCCCTCTAGGAGAGAGAGAGAGAGCTACAACACAGATGCTGCTTTAAGCCCCTGTAGCAAGGCTGACACTCATCCACTTTCAGCCTGTTCCACTGACTGTCACAGCAGCTGCCAATCAAGCGCTATCTACCTGGAAGCCCGGGGGGCTGGAAGGGGGGGGGGAGGCACGAGCGGGGGAATGGATAGAGATGATGTTGAACGGGTGAAACGAAGCGGGGGATTGAGGAGGAAGCGGAAGAAAAGAGAAAGTCAACTGAGGCCAAGCGCTTTCAGTTGCGTAGGTACAAGCTCTGTTCGGTATTTCCATATCATTAAATGGAGTGAGCTGGCAGTCAGTATTTAAAGAGAAAAAAAAAAAAAACGGGCAGAAATTCAGGGATGCCTTTCATGTTGGCCTCCTTTGATCACCTTCCGGCTTTTGGCAGTGAGGTGAAGAAGGAGAAGAAATGGAGAGGAAGTAGCTGAGGGGGGGACATGAGAAGCAGTTTTGACAACCTCTTTTAAGATCTCCTCTCCGCGTCCTCTCTACTTCCCCCCAGCGCCGACCTAACACGCCAGACCAGAACCTGTGATCTGCAAGAATGCACCGGCGATTGGGATTGGCGTCGCTGCAAAACGCCTGTCCAAAACACTCACCAAGTGGCACGGGAAAGGAGCAAGACAACAGAGGCTGTTAATAGCTATCTGTACCAGCAGCGCTAACAAAAGCAAGAGAAAAGTAGCGCCTTGAAAACAAATTCATATGCTGGGAACATTTACACAATTAGTTATTTTGGTACGGCAAACTTTAATGTGTATTGTATGTGGTGAAATTTTAAGCAGCAGATGAACACCTGAATGGAGCTGCTCTGGCAGAGTGGTTTAGTCAAAGTCCAGGCTCAAATCAAATTGAGAGTCAGTTGCAAAAATTGGAAAAATCGCTTTTCACATCTAAAGAGATACAGTTTTTTTTTTTGGAGTTGTTTTTACAAAGATGAGTTAGCAAAAATGGCTTGCAGCAGTGATTGCACCAAACTTTTTTTTAAAAAAAAAAGTATTGTGTCTGAGAGCTGAATAAAAATGAATGCTGCATTTCTCCAATTCAACATCTAAAAGGGGAACATTATTTGAAAATCAATTTTTTATCATATGGTACATGTCCTCATTGAAAACATACCCGGAATGTTGCTTTGACTCTTTCACGAATGTGTAAGGAATCCTTAATCTCCCGTGGCAACCATTCAGCGGTGCCTTAAAGTTTGCTCATGCAAAGCGCCACCCTGTTTGCCCGAAGCTCCACCTTAGAGCTTCAGTCTCCAGCAGAGCTTCCGCCCCCACAGAGCAGTCCTGCCCCGCACCGTTCCTCCAGACTAGCGGCAGCAGCAATTAGCAAACATCTGTTGGACGTGTACGTCCACTGATCGCATTATACGAGCTGCTTCATGGTGCTTACAAGGACGATTGTAAGTAATGGAGGAGCGCTGTTGTGATGACTTGCTGGACGGGGAGTGTCAAAAAAGAACTTCTTAAAGAGACAGGGGGCCATTTCAGATAAGCTATGATCCAAAGTTAGATATTTTTTTTAAGTTGTTTTTTTAGATATAAGGTATTTTTCTAACAACTGAAGGCTGCCTAGTTATTTGATCGCGATATAAAATGGCGGTATGTTCCTGGAAAATACACAAGAGTTAAGATTCCTAAAACACCGCGTCCTTTTTCCGTCACTTGACAGTTACTAACCCTCCGTTTTTCTTCTGCGAAATGAAGTTACATTCCTAAGGTTATGAAATATTTAGCAAAGAACTGTACAGTGGGAAAAGTAAGCACACATACCTTGACACTCACAGAGACAGACAGTGCTTCATCTCCCCTCTCGCTGCCATTTGTCATCATTATACTGCAAGGGCGCCGGTGGCACAAAGTTATTACAGGTACAGTAGAGGTGGAACAGTGAAGTCACACACTCCAGAGAATCCAAGGACTTCAAACTTGTTGAGTAATGGCCGTGAATCACCATATATCACCTACACACCGCTAGTCTTTCCATCCATCCGATGGAAAGACAAAAGGAGTCACTCCTTTCGAAGTTCCCGAGACATCATGGCGCTTTTGGACCATTTATCAGTTTTCAGCACTAGCAGAGGTTGATCTTGGATAATACTTCATTTGTAGAAAAAAAGAATTGTCTTCTTTGTAAAGAATCAACCTGTCATTCCCAGAGAATGTATATTTTTTTTTATTACCTTCAACCAAGATTGGCGTGAACGGCCCTTTGCTCCCCTCACTCTGAAGCCATTACAGTTTTTAATATTTTATCCTTCCCCCTGTCCATTATTTCTAACACACCATGAGTCAAGCAATCCAACAAAGTGCTTAGTTATGTATTTTCCTGCTCATCAAGAGCATCAAATATTCAGAGAAAGCGTCTCCGGCACTCTTGGCCCATCACTTGCATTCCGGATAACCATCAAACTGCACCCGGCGGCGCTTTAGAAACGTATGCATATTGCAGGTGCTGCCACGTGGGGTTGATGCAAGGGAAGACTGCCCCCAAAGGCTGGCTTTTGCACAAAAAAAAAAAAAAGCGAGTGGAAATGATGACACAACTTGGAAATCCAATGTAACGTGGCGAAAAAAAAAATAAAAATGCTGCGACATGTAAAATACATCCTCCCGTTTTCTGACTGTGAAGGTGTGCATCAGCAGTGGAGCAGGGCACCAGAAATCAAAGGTAAGGATGAAATGCAAGGCTTAAATATATGCATGGAGACAATTGGTTTGTTCTGCTTAGTATTAGCTAAAATAATATACCGTATGTATATATTTCACTTTGGCAAAGACGGTTTGCCGCAGAAAAAAGAAAAGAAAAAAGACGAACACATGGTGGGAACACTGACGACGTGGATCGCAGCGAGAAAACACACAGAGCAAGCAAAGTTTAACCAGATTACAGAGTCATCCCTTTCAAATCCACGAGGCTAAGTTCCCGTCCACCTTTGAAGTTTCCCTCCTGGGCGCGCGGGTAATGAATTCACACACATTAGAGGCCGGCGTAAGAGAGAGCGCTACCTACGCAGTGCTGACAGAGGAGAAAGTTCCTACTACGCCCCCGACGCATTCTTCCATGTATATTAATACCTTATAGCCTATGCTCGTGTGTGCGATTCAATTTTGTTCAGCCGTGGGAAATAAAAATGTTGAAAAAAAATAATCCTTTCCAAGACACACAAAAGATCACTGCTGACTGAAAAGCGAGAAAGAAGCCGAGGTTATCAAGTGAGAGCAGAAAAAGAAAAGTGATGACATTAAAAGCAATTAAAGTGAATCTCTGTAGACGGAAGGAAAGACACGTTGTAATCATTTTACGACCTTGATGGGCTAAATAGCCACCGATTGCTTAAGGGTTATTAACACTGAGGAGACACGTGAAATAATGCTGATTATGTTTCGCAAAAGCATTGTGCACCTCATTGATAAAGGCATTTCAGACAGGCATTTTGTTTACACGAGTTTCTCTCGTAAATGAACATACATGTCAAAATTCAATACATCGTCTTATTGACTCGGTGGAAAGTTATGCACTTCAATGTTGCACATGTAAGCACATATGAGCCTTTTAATAACTCTGCAACGAGCAGAAAACGTGTTTTCTAGATTATGAGCCATAAAAAGCTTATCGTTTCATGTGAACATTAAGTTTTTCACATAAAAAAAAAAATAACAATTGCTATTGTGATTGAGCAAAGAAAGTCAGCAAAAATACAATATTATGTCAGCTCTGCATCTGTTCCATGTGTCCCACTATTAGATTGATTCCTTGGTAAAAGTGAAATAAGGTGTTCAGGTTCTGTTCCTGAACAGGGACAGAATCCCACGTCAACTCTTTCGAGGAAGCTAACATTAGCATTAGCAGTTAGCATGCTAATTCAGGAAGCCGTGACAGGTAGCCTACACTCAGTTTCAAGCATGTTTCTGTGACAAACAGAGTACGGATCTTTTTGTTCGCTCCCCACATCCTTTATTCCTCCAGGTTGTGCGCCAGGAAATCTCACCTTTGAAGGGACGGATGCGTAGCGGCAGTGAAGTGTTTGAGCTAACTGCGTTATAGAGGCCTGCTGACTGGAGATGAAGTGAAGGTTCTGACAACTATAACAAAATGGGACTGGCATCATCAGATTTTTCTCTATACGCCCCATCAACATGGAAAAAATAAAGGCCAGTCACTCAGTAACGTGGTGTGAATTAGTATTCTTCTCTATTGACCAAAAAAAGGGGCTGGAGAGGAGATATATATTCCAGAAAAATCTTTAAAAAGGATTTGTCCTTCAATTGGTTAGGCAAAAAATAATAATAATAAAAGCAAACTTAGAGAACATAATTAGAATCTCCACATTAAGAGACCTGGAAACACAGGAAAAAAGAAAATAAAAAAGCAAAGATCTTCAAACATTTTTTGGTTCCCGCAGTGGATGAAGCGGATAGAATAAGCAGCAGACAGAGGACGGGCCAGACTCAAAGGGAAGAGAGTATCCTTGAAAAGCCTGTATATCAGCTGCAGTCAAGAAATCGGGTGTTTCATACCTGCGGCAAAACTAGGTCCAATTATTGAGACATAAAAGTTTCCCTCACCCTTTTTATCAGTGTTATCCGTCTCCGTCGTGACCCTGCAAAAATACGAGGATGGGTGGATTGATTGTCTGTCTCAGAGTCTAGTGAGCGACAGACCGACAGCAAGTGGATCCACTTGACTCTCAGAGCTCCACAATAGAGCCTTTGTCGTATGCAACACTGGACAAATGTTGACCGACATCCTTTTTGTTTTGACAGAAAGCAATATTTCAGTTTAGCTCAATCCAAATGACGAGGTACGCATTTAAAAAAAAAAATTAAATTTCAATGTTTCCTTCACAATGACATACGTCCCAAGCTCGCTGTCAACCCGTCAACCCGGCTTCACAAAGTAACTGCTGGAAAATTAGGGTTTTCATATCTGCCCTCTGGCTTTCATGCCATCGCCTGGGACGGCCCTGGGTGCACTGCCTCATCGCCCCGAGCCACGGACCAACAACAGAGACTGTTTATGTGCCTAAAACTACTTAATATGCACAAGGAGGCACTTTGCATTTGAACTAAATAGAGTTCAGAATTAACACTTCAATGTGCATAGCTGCTGAGAGACAAACCCCTACCTAGAACGCATCCATTTCACAGTAACTTCTGAGGCTTTGCTGTCCTGCGCTGCACGTTCAGTTAACCTTCAGTGATAAACTTCAACAAAGAGTTAAGCGCTCATCTTGACGGCTTTCTGCGGTAAATAAAACGGGTCCAATGCGAAGCAGAACTCAAAAACGCAAGCATAACAAGACAGTGACTGCATCCGATAAGCTTTGCAGTTATTTTGGGAGGTCAATTAGAAACAATTTACATTTTATGTTGTATTGCATATGTTATCATTTTGTATAAAAACTAATATTAGATTGAAAGAATATAAATAACGATCAAGTTAGTACCATCTTAAAACTAATTTGCTGAAAATGTACAGCAGGACATAGGGATTCTTCAACTATGTCTTGAAGAAAAAGTCAAGAATGGGTCACTGAGTTTTTGTTTTTACCAAAGTAAAACTTTCAGAAGAGTTCTTGAAGAAATCAATTGTTGGGTTTCTGTGTCTTATGGGATTATCATGAAAAAAAAATCACATACAGTCGATGTGTGTGGCATTCTTTTTCTCTGACATACAAGCTGGGCCCATAAACATTTCATAAAGTGCTACGAAGGATGCTGGTGGACAGCAGCATTTGTTTTTCTGCAGAAAAGCTGAGGGGAATACACAACAGTTAAAGCTAAAACACTCCAAGACAATATCCACTATGGTTAATCCAGATTTTATGACATTTTTCTTTCATTACACCATGAATTTTAGCATATTAGCCACTGTAGCTGTACATCAGATGTGGACGTTTAGGGAAGTTTGAGTCCTTTCACTTGGTCAATAGTTGATATGCAGTGTGAAAGCCTGCCATTTAAAATACATAAGCTTAATGTATCCAACCTGTGATCCACACAAACTTACAAGAAAATCATGACTTTTGTTTGACATACGGCAGCTCTATCGCATCTATGCCAACACACGGCAACAAGCTAAAACTGGCAGAGATCCACAGGTCGAGTGGAAGAATCTGTTGAACAGACGAAGTTTGTTTGTTCACTCAAACAATCTGGCAGTTATAGAAAAGTGAGATGAAGAAAACCATTTTTGAGAGAAAACTCAAGTATTTGTCCGTTGACACAAGCCATGTAGAAGACTCAGCGGTCAACTAACCCCTGGCAAATTGGTTATGGTCACGTGTCAACAAAGTTCATGATTTTGAACTTTGTGAAACATGGCGTCATGCTATGGAAATGCTTCTGCTTAGCATGGACAGGACAGTTTTGAAGAATTGAGGGGGAAATGGATTGAGCTCATTATAAGATCCTGCTGTGACAATTTTTGGTTTAGTTCAAAGCGTATTCGTGTGCTAAAATGGCCTAGTTAAAGTACAGAGATAAATTATATGCAATCTGATTGAAACTGAGCTATTTTTAAGACAACCGGGCATAGCAGTCGAGAAATGCAACGTTGGTTCAGAGATATGGCGTCAAAGAGGCATCCCATACATTATTGTCTAAGGAAGGCTGAATATGAATGGATGCTACACTTGTTTGATGTGCGTTTGGAAAAAATTTTGAACCCCACCCCTTCAATCCACTTTTTACCTGTGCTCTACTTTTGGTTTGGACTCACACAGATGCCAGAAGACGCTGGATTCCTACATATTTTCAGAAAACATAGGCAGGCAAATTGTAGGTTTGTCAGATGCTGAACTAGAAAAATTAATAAACGATCAATCTGATATACATATGGCATAAATTAAATTTGATTTATGAAGTCACATGGTTACTTGAATTGGTCAGCCAAAAAAAAGCTGGTCTCAGTCTTCCTTCCCCAGTACAAACAACACTGAGTAGTAAACAGTCCCAGTGATCTGTAAGCCAGGAAACGTGGTCAGCCAGCCCGGCAACTCTCCAACCCGTGACCCAGTCGGCAAGCCACAAGAGAGCCAAGTGGAGCTAAATGCCCGCTGCTGGCACTTAACTTAACAGAGACAGCGCCAACACCCACGACACATACACATGCACAACGAGCCGGCGGGGACAGCACTGTCATTATCTGCCATCTGCAGGCCTGAGTGGCCGTAGCCTGGAGGTGAGAGGAAATGAATAGGAGGAAGGTGAAGCGCGGCGAGAGGATGCCACCCCCTTATGTGTGCGTTCGCAGGGAGGCAAACATGTGACGTGAGAAGCGACACGCTCCCCCAAACACACCAAATCACGGCGAAGGACAACAAAGGATTGGCTCGGTTTCTGAAAAGGGAACACACAGCAGCTCTCGCTTTGTGAGAAAGAAAAGTGTGCAACCACAGGAAAACAAGAGCAGCCAATCAGGAAAAAAAACAAAACAGAACACCAGCACTGGTGTATTTGTGGGTTGAAAGTGTTTGAAATTGATTGCGTTTAATAATAATTGCCTCATTTAAAGAGAATGTGGTGGGATTTTCATGATCTTATTTCTCACATCGTTTATCATTTATTGTGATGAATTTGTTATCTCAAGAATTTTGTTTGAATGTTCATAAACTCCCAAAACTGTCCGTAATGTTAGGATTTTACTACTTTCTCCACGTTTGTTCAAGAGTATCAATAAATATCAATAAAATTGAAAATATAATTAAATGTAATTACTGTATGCAGTTCAGACTTCTTTATGCGACTGGTGTTTTCAAATTAGCATGTTTTTCAAGAGCAGCATCCTGTACCTGAAAAAGTAGTATTTCTTAGCACTTTTATCGTTTTATCACAATAATACCACAAAGTATCGCGATAAAACTTTAAGTTCGTATCACCCACCCCTCTTTGATCTTGTTATCACGACTTAATTGGCAAAAACTGTCTTGCTTAGGACGTTTCTCTGTTGTCTGCTCAACGTTAAGTGTTTATTGCACCAGATTAATTTGATCTTTTAATGCAAACTACAGAGGTGCTTGCAAAATGTAAAATAAGGACAACCTGACGAGTATCCCAGTCAGCGCAGGATAACAAGGACACAAACTGCTGAGACTTTCAATGACCTCCTGCTGCTTCTTGCTCTGCACGCCGTTTCTGTGGCTGTAGCCAACCGCATGGGTCCCTTCACAGTCCTCCACACCTTTTTCTGGCAGTGGAGCAGTGGCTGAGTTATTTTCAATCAAAATTTTGAATTTTGAAAAAAAAAAAAAAAAAAAGAAGATGCTTGAAGAGCTACTGAAGATGTGGGGTAAGTATAGGTTTCAAACATAAAGACGTGTGTGTGCGTGTGTGTTTCCAATAGAGTTAAGTGAACTTCAGTGAAGTCCCCCTACCGCCTTCTTCAAATTACACAAAATTGGCGTTGAATGTTTGTGCTACATTCAAAATATGAATATTATGAATGAGATTCTTATATCTGCAGTGGCTACAATATCAAATTAATTATTCAAGAGAAGAAATAACTTTTAATTCTCAGTTTTTATAGCAGTTAAATTATGTTATGCATAATTTGTTTAGCATTTTAGGACTGATATTAATTAATTCAACCTTTATTTAGCCTGATTAGCTATTAAAAAGGAGTTCCTATTTATGATAATTTGACAATAACAGTGATGGCAGTAGTAACATTGATGCGAACATATCAGGAATATCATTGTACTATAACTCACAACAACTCAGACCTAATAAAAATGCAGAAAACCTTTTTTTTTTTTTACTTTTTAATAATTCTACTGAAAGCAACAACAACCAAAATGGAAACAGTCTTTTTTTACTGCACAACCATCTAATAAAAAAATAAACATTTCCAACTCCTGATAAAAAAAGAAAACGTATCAAATAAATAAAAGTAATACAGAAATACAGTTTAATATTGATTTGTTTGTTTCTTTCCAAACCCCTTCTGACTTGCAGGCGGTTTCTGAGTGGAGTCCAACACTCGACTCAGCCGCTTTGTTCCTTCCAGCAGAAGGTCGGCGTCTTTTCAAGACAGCTTGTGCCCTCTAGTGCACGGTACGCTCCAGAAACCTTGAAAGTAGCAGCACTCTTCCCCCTACTCTGCAGCTTAGTTCTCTAAAGCAAAGAGGAATGACATTATCTGTCCTAATTAAAAAAAAAAAAAAAAGTAAAATAACACATTACAACTTTTGTATGTCACACTTATACTTTTTTGATTTTATGAGAAACGGAGTGTGAAAACACCTCGTCTTTGGGTAAAATTGTAAATTTGCAACAGGACAGCGAGGACGATAGTGCCAGGGTGGTCGGTAATAAATGCATTTGTATGCTCGATGTTGGAAATGACTGCACAGCACTCCCTACCCTATGCATAATAGGAGATTACGCGACGGGGTGGGGGTGTTTGTCCAGGGAGTGCTGCTGAACTCCCGTAACCTCAATTATTCAGCATTAGGCCCTGCTATTGATTTCCTGTTGGATCGACTTACTGAGTCTCGAGCATTGGGACAGTGACACGCTATAGCCTGAGCAGGGAGGGATGGTTGGGAACGGACGGATAGATAGATGGATGGGAGTCCGTTAGCAGAGCTAAAAGAGATAAAGATCCACATGAGTGGAGCACGGTGTAATTAAAGATAGCCCTTATCGAGGCGGTGATGAATTAGGACTTCACAGTTCATGGGTTAGTTAGTTTGTTAGAGGTGAAGGGACTGGTTAGTTTGACTTGGCAACCTTGGAGACAGAGGGCAGTGATAAATAGAGGCCAGGGGGTTCCCATGGCTCGAGCTCCCACTGAGGCCAGGATAATATTTATGCAAGAAAAGAAAAGCTCTCCGGCTGTCAGATGTGCAAGGCAATACTTGAAGACACTTTAGGGTTATGTTGTGCTAGTACTGTTCCTAAGAGTTTGGAGTTGTTCTCAAGCCATCTTCAGAAACAAAAAACAAACAACAGACCGTGCCGAAGAAAGCCCGATTCTGTGGTTCTCACACTTACTTAAGCCCTGGTATTCTGAAAACATGTGTAAGACTGCGTGTTTTGAATCGCTCTGCCTGCAGTCAGTCAGGTCTGGCATTGTCTGTACCCCGCTGTAGCTGCATGGTCAGATGTGGGTCAGTTTCCAAATGAAGCAGATGGTAAGAGCTGGGTTTCAGCAGCTTGTCCTTGGCCTAACCTTGAGAAGCTGTGTGGAGCTGAACAGAACATGGACCTGAACTGGGCAAGTTCAGGGCTTTGGAACTAGAGGAGTGTGGGAGGGGGGCTTAATCTAGAGTCCCAAAGGTTGACTAAAAATATGGAGATGCAAGAAATCTGAGGGAAAAAAGCTGGAAGAGGGTGTACAACAGGTGCTTGCAAAGTATGGTGTTGGATTTAGTCAGAGTTTTATTTAAAGGTGATTGAAAAGACTTGTTTGATTTGTGTCTTTAAACATCAGAAATATTAAATTGTTTTTTTTAGGAAAAAAAAGCTACACTTTATAACTGCTGTTCCTGGATGGCTGCCTGGACATTTGCATTTGCTTCTTTTGCACCAGAACACTAAGAACTTTTGGCTCAATGCACTATGACAAAGGTTGTTTTCGTTTTAGTTTTCGAAAGAAAGAAACAATAATCTCCTATGATGTGTGAAGGCTTGTTAGGGAGACGAAGCTTTATGGTCAACTGGTGACCAAGATAACTATTTTCAGAGAAAAAAACCATGAGCAGCAGCAGCAGCTTTAAGTGTTTCATGAATGTCAGCTTCAACTGCTGCTTCTTCCCCATTAATGCTAATCCCTCAGAAAATATGATTTTTCAAAATAAAAAAAAGAGGTAAGCTATATGGTGGCATCAAAGCAAAACTAATGTATTCCATCCTTTAAAATCAATACAATTGCATCACAAATTCCCCTTAATTTCCTCAGGTTCCTTGAGATCAAAACATCACAATGCTTCTCGCTGAAGTGACTTCTTCCTCACCCAGTTACGGTATGAATGTCTTTGCCTGATGTTTAAACAGAAGAAGCTCCAAATATGCTTTAATAATTGGCGTGGTAGCATTTTGGGTTTCAGTGGTAAGCACTGTAAGTTGTTCAGGTGGCAGAAAGCATCGCTATAGCAATGGACACCTCGGACTATGATGAGCTACATAACAATTCCCAGAGTAACAGTAACAGGGATGCTGCAATTTTCTCCCGTCTCAATTTTGTGTACTTAATGTCGTATTCTTGTCTCATCTTATGAGTTTTAGGTGCCGTTCCACCCCTAACGGCAACATAACCACATGACTGCAACTTGACTTTCTGCATGAATCCAACAAAGTCCACTCTGGCTCCTGCAAGAACAGAGTAAATCTTTGGATTTTGCTTCAGTTTTGCAGCAGCACTGGATATGATATATTCCTGTGCTTCCCACGTCTCTCAGTTGTTTGAAAATGATTGCCCTAGACTTACGACAGATTTGGCAGATCACCTGTTAAGACGGATTGATACAGTGTTAGAGTCCAACACCCCCGAGGATTTACTTTGTTTCCAGCAAGTTAACAGTGATGGTGCGTCTTTACAGTACAGATAAAGCAGCTATTACTAATAATAGCATCACAGGAACTCACTGAAAAAATCTAAACTAATCCTTTTAAAGTTAAGTACTCAGCAGCTTACTTCAAAATAATGACATTGCCTTCACTGGGAAAGGATGTGTGCTTGCTGAGCGGTGTGGGTTGAGGCTGGTAAACAGGGTGAAGCACAGGTCTTGGCGCCGAGTTGTTACCTCTCAGGAATTCCCCACCGCCTAATCAACTCTTAATTGGCAGGGTTGATGACATGCTCATGCAAGAAACCACAGCACCCGTTTATGGCTGCTTAAAGCAAAGTCTGTGTCCTCGATAGAAAACAACAATCCATGTTTTCACCGCAACAGCACGACAAGAGAATGTTTTGTGCCCTATGTACGCATACTTGTGTTTGCCTCTGGAGTTGAGACAAGTTCTAGTCTGACTTTCAGTGCCTTTTCATTTATAGATCTCTCCCAATTTGCATATGCCAGTTTAAAGACAAGTTCCAGGTACCTAACAATTACAAGAAATTACACCTATCATCACCAGGAAGGTCATTATAAGCACAATCTGTCAAGACTTGGCCCTGAGTTTGAAACTTATCAAACAGTTGTGAGAGTAGCAGCCTAATGGGAGCAATCCTCCAAGTACACAACAACTATAAAACAACCTGCTGCACAAAGAGAAAGATCCAACTGTTCTGGCTCACCCGCAATACAAAGACTTAGCAAAACGCAAAAGGGGTTCTCAGCCGTGGGATGAGGGAGGAGATAAAAGGAATCTGTTGTGGATGTAAAATAAAGATCAGCTCTTCACAAGATGGCAGAGCTCTGTGCCGACACGCAGGGTGGCAAGAATGCAAATCAGGTGATGGATCATGCTGTCAGACACTGTCAGAGGTAAAGATGAGAGGCTCTGCTCTCTTCTCCTGTCCACCACCTCAGAATGTCAACTCGCACTTTCTACTTATGTCTGTCTAAACTTTCTCTCCCTTATTTCCCTTTTCCTAAATGTACTTCTTGTATTTTAACTCTGTACTGCTGCCGCAGAGTATCTCAACTTTATCTCTGCTGCTTGCAGAGATAAAATTCACTTCATGAATTATGAAAAACCCTACTGTGTTGTCCCACTGAAACTGGTTCAATTTAACTTTAATGAACAAAATACTTCATCTTGAAATTGAGAAAGTAAATATGAGTTTGCATTGTGGGTCGCTTCATTACTGGCCTCGGCCAAAAGTGACATTAGCCAGAATGCCTCTGTCCAAGGCATGACAGGGTTCAGGCCACACTGTGCTACTTTATGTGCACCATGCTCTGTCCTAATTCACCCCTCTCTGCTTCGGCTCCTGTTAGCAGTCCTTCAAACCAATTAACACCTACACAGCCACTGAGGTCTGATTCCAGAAAGCTGGATGCAATCAGCAACAGGAAACATGAACACTTAAAACAGGAAGGGGATTTAGAATACCAAACAGGGAATGGTGAATTGTGCTCATGCACAAAATAATGGGGACGGCGATAGTATTCACAATGGAATTCATGATTGCAAGTTGGCGTCATGTTGATTAATTAAGTCACATTCACATCTATGTACGAGAAAAATATTGTGCGGACAAAAAGGAGCAAAATACCAATGGTTTTTGAATGAAGTTTGGCTTGATATGGGTTTATATGATTTTTAAAGGCTCCCATGGGGGATCGAGGGGAAGTTACAGAACTGCACTGTGATCTTCAAAGGCTCCGCCTCAACCAGATTATCGCCATGAGTGACTGGCGCCACTCCTTTGGGCTGTGCTTCAGATGCCTTACGCTGCCCCCTTGAGCAAGTTTGTGTTAGGTCTATGCAACGGTGCCTATTAACACCAAATCAAGAACAAACAACTGCATGTCGGAATTTTGACCGCCGACCAAGATCTGAAAACGTGTTCTGCAAAACTCGCAGCAAGACTCCAAGTAAAAGACTTTGAAAGCTACGTGAAGTTTCACATGTGCTGCAAAGGTTTTTTTCTTCCTTACTTCTAACAAATTCCATTCTTTAGCATAATGGTAAAACAGTCCCCAATTTGGGGTAATTTTTAACACAATTGGACTTTGTTCTTTGAACACAGAGGAGAGATGGACAAAATATTTTACCTGATGAGCTTAAAATTTAGTCACATTGCATCAATAAAGTCATACACAATTGTAGCACTTAAACTGGAAGTATAATCTAATTAAACTAATTAATTAAAAGTCCTACAAGCAATACTAATGACTCTTCTTCAGATATTAACTTTGAAAAAAAGATACTTGAGAACTTTGTTCCAAACATTTTTACATTTAATTATTACGCATGAACAAGTAAAGTCTCTATATTCTCATTTTATCCAGCAAGAATATAACGGCAGACATGAGACAGCCTTGAACAGAGCCAGCCTTCCCATTTCCCCTTTGTGTCCTGTGAATTATTCATTCCATCAGGAGGCCCATACATACAGCTTAACTATATGATGGACTAATAAGGTCTATTGATCGAATAATTGATTGCTTTATACAAGGCCTAACTGTCTGTCCACTGATCCATTTGGCCAGCTCATTACTTAATATGCATTATTCAGAGACAACCAGTAACCATTGGAGACTGAAACATCAACAGAGAAATTAATATCAAAAGGAATATAATAGCCAAGACAGGCCTCCACCCAATCTTCAATAAGACTGTTATGTTAACAGATAGTCATACTGGTAAAAGCAATACAATTGCTCACAAGGAATACAGTATTTTTTTCTTACGCTCCTCTGCAGCCTACTAATACCCAAACTGAAGAAAATACTTGTTTGCTACTGGATGTTGCTATTAGTTTTGTCCAAAGAAAAAGCAATTTTTAGTACATTTCCAACTGATTTTTGAGTGAAGATCTCAAGTAACTGTACAGTACTTAACTGTACAGTTAAGTACTGTACAGTTAAGTACAGTACTTAACTGTAGACTTTATTGTAATATTATGCATATGCTGTACTTGTACTTTTAAGTTGTGTAACCTTTCATAACCCTAACTTTTAGTCTAGAAAGTTCAGCTGCTGCGATCAGTCACTTGAGATTTAATTTTATTTAAACAAGCACAAGAACGTTTTGCTTCAGTCCTAGAAAGAAATCGAATTATCTGTTCAGATTGTTTCCCACAGATCTAGAGTTAAACCAAAACACCACTGCCTCATCTTCCCTGTAGAAAAATTTGTACCTCTCAAGAGGGTGCCTTACAAACATAAAATCCAAAAACACCCACATTGTAACCGAACTGTATTGGCTTTCTGCTTCAGATATGTTTTGGGTTCCAGCACTTGCCCACAACTTGAGCTTGGAATGTATCCCACTTACTCAGCTTCCTTTCTGTAAGCAATACCTGAAGAAACACAATATTGGCTGTGCAGGAGAATGATTCCTCCCTTTCTCTGTACATTAGTAATTACCGCACTCTATGGCGCAATCTATTATCTGACTGAAAAACAAAGTAGGATAGAAAATGATTGGCCTACTTTTCCCACTGCAATCCGTCTAAAGCCAAGCTACCAAACGGCCTTCCTTTCTGAGGCCAGCCATGTGCACTGACCGTTTGACAGGGATGACAGGGGTAAGACGTGATTGTTGGTTTTCTTTTCTGAAAGGCAGCCCTCTGAGGTTTCTGAGCTCTTTCCCTGACAGCCATCGAAGAAAAATAAGTTACAGAAGGACAAAATGTGACCCTGATGAGACTGTAGAGAACTGGGAAGAGGTCTCGTGGGACAGCTGGAGATAAAAGGATCAGAATTGACTTTCTGGAAAAGCAGCAGCAGCAGTGAGGACCGAATGTGGAATGGGTCAACAGGGGCTAACAATACAGGTTCATCTCCGGGTCATCAAAGCGTGGGCTGCTCAAAGTTCACCCATTAGCTTTTCCTAGTTGTGTTAGAGCAAGCTTGACTTCAGCTGATATGACATTATTATTCACCGTTCACGCAAGTTTTTTTAAACTGAATTTCCACAAGAAATTAGGTCAACTTAATCTAGTGACAAACAGACTCGTAACAGACAGGAAGGACTTTTGCCTCTCAAAACGTTCCAGTTCTTAACCGGAGCTTGTGTTTGTTCTTCACTGTACAAGAATGGATCGACACCACTTGAATGTCCAATCACAGTTCCATATTGTTCATTTATTGTTCAGTTCTCTGGTTTGCTAGGACTAAGTCTAGCACTTGGTGAGTAAGAAAAGAAAGAATTGTTGCCAAGTAAGCTCTAGAAACAGTTGCGCACTGGAACTGGTTTGGTGAGAGGTGCAGATTTTTTCTATGGGAAACTAGTTTGTTGGTCCAGACAAAACAAAAGTCAAAAACTGATAAGCTAGAGCTTTCTTTGTAGCTTACTTTGGATCTGGATGGAAAGAGTGACTAGACAAAAAATTGAAGATAAACAGAGCTCACTATACAGGTATAAGTCCATTTCATTTGTACGGCCATTTGTCAACTATAAGTGATGATCATTAAAATTATATTTCAAGGCTTTCTAAAAAAAATATATCTTTGTGTAATGAATCTATGTGAATTCCACTTTAAACCAAAGAATGGATCAAATTACATTTTGATGGTAGCGTAATTTCCTAAAATGCACTTGGGTTTCTAAACATTTTAGTAGAACTACACTATAGTTCCTACATTCCACCCAATAAAATACGAGAAAAACAAAATGGATGATGTTAACATACAGCTGTGTTATAAGCCATTAAGACTAATAGGTCCTTCCTGAACAATGATTAGGGAGGCCAAAAAGTGCCAAGTATTAGGTTAAGATCCTAAGCATGTTATTAATATAGTGTAGAAATGTGGGAACAATGGGAAACATCTTTTAAATGTGCTGTTTATTAAGTACATGTGCAAGATTTGCAAATTCAAACTTAGCCAGCACACTCCCTCAGTAGTTGGTTTATGTTTTGTTTTTTCCCCCTACATTTGGGGACAAATTCATATATCACTGCCATGGGTCATGGAAAAGTGGCTGTTTGGCCTTTAGCTGGTTCCAGAGGGATAGAGTTAAATGTCCCCGCTCGTTGGCAATTTACATTTTTTTCTTCTAATTAGAGTGGAGCAGAATGCAGTCCAGGTTTATGATCTATTTACAATTCTAATTCTGTCCACATGCTTTATATAAATATTTTTGGCAAACGATGATACAATGGTAATTGTCAACCAAAATGGCAGCGGCGGAATAGCAAATGGCAGCAAAGTTCCTGCTATTCATCCCCTCACTCACTTTATCAAAGCTTTAATGCTAGCTTCCTGCCAGTCTGCCGTTTTTTTTTACCACAAACGGACAGAAAAACAGACACACAAGCCCCTCGCCATGACCACCTGGAGCCATTTGCTCGTACCTGGGCCTTTTATGAGCCAGGTTACTCCCAGTCTTACCAGGGTCAATCATGACGCTCCGGGTCGAGGTTTGTCTCTAACGGGCTTTTGTGAGTGGAAGGGAAACCAGAGCTGCGAATCCCCAAGAGAGGCATCAGTCTGAAGGACCCCGGTCTCTAATTGGGGCGGTTCGTCTACATAAATGACAGATTATGACCTATAAATGAGAATTTATGTGACCATTAGATGTGCCGGGTGATCCCGACAAAGATGGAGAAGGTGCTCATTAGCTATGCATTTGGAATGCCTTGCTCTGCCTAATTAGAGACAGTTCCAGACAGTTTCTTGTTTTCCACCCTCAAACACTCAGCCTTCTTATTTTTGCACTTTTTTTTTCCCCAGTTCATTTGCGCTCTTTGCATTTTAATTGTACTTATGTCTCAAAAGGTCAACGCGAGGCAGTAAGTGAATGTACCGCGATCGTGTCGGGCTGGGAGGTTTTTGTTTTCTTTTTATTGCACAAGTATTACTGTAAGATGGTAATGTCGTTGTAACAACTTTATAAAACAAGTGAGAAATGATGAATATAGTTTTTTTTTTTTTACAAAGTGCCTGAAAAACCTCCAATCTAATGCATCTGTGAGGGAGAGAGACAAAAAAAAGAAAAGCTAAATCATTAGACATATCCAAAAGCCTTCAAATGAACGGTAATATCCAGGAGATTGATCGGTGTGATTAGGGATTTGACGGCAGACTCAAATATTTGCACTTGGAAAGGAAGTATTAGAGATGTAATATTGAGAGGCGGTGGTGGGAGAGGGGCATCATGGGAGGAGCGGACGGAGGGAACGTGAAGGGAGAGAGCGAGAGAAAAGAGTCTGCGACTGCATTTCTTTATGATGCCTGAAGATGGAATATTCTTTATATTAGCTGGCACATATACAACACAGGTTCTATTGTTTTATGATAACTCAATATCTTATCAAATTACTTCTTAATTTTGGAGAAGAGCTCATTTCTCTGTCACTACAGTGAATCCAGCCACAGAAATCAGTAAATCTGGAAAGAAATTTGTTTTCTAACGCTGCTAGTAAGCTATTTTATATAATACAATTACAAAACCATGATATCCAAGTGTAAACATAAGTTGATTTCTTTTTCAATTAATCATCGTTCAAACCATATAGTTCGCGGAGTTATGTGGCCAATAGGCTTTGGCGTTAAGGAACAATGTATAAAACACTTTCCCCCAAAAAGAAATTTGAGAAAGGTCTCGACTTCAAAGTTTTTAAAAGCTACTTTTTCTCATTCACTTTGAATATTGTTTTGCTTTTTTTGTCCTGTCTGATGAGATGCCAATGGGTAAAATCTAAATTTTTTTTTACAAGGATCTGTGTACTTAAGATAAACCAAATCACCATTTGTCCAAGTTGTTTTCTAAAACAACAGCATGCAATAAATCATACAAATTTTTTCTCAAAGCTAAAAAAACAAAGTTTAAGTTCCATTGTTCCATTCCATTGTTTCTTCCTTTTCCTTCATTTGCTCCTTCTGTGTTCTCTTCTCTTAAAATCCTGAAGTCTCACAGACCTCCCTTTGGACATGTGGCAGCAGAATAATATGGAAGCAGTGACTGTGGAGACCAACATCAGTTCAAGCAGGCCTATTAGCACCGTCTGCTGCTGATCCCCCTCCCCCTTACACCAAATACACACAGAAACATGGCGGTCTTTGCTTTTTTTGAAGGAGGCAAGAAGGACAGAAAGAGCTACAAATAAAAACCTCAGACAACAAAAAGGTTGGGTGGGAGTGAAGACGTGGCATTTTGCAGTTAAAATAAAGACAAGCTGAAGAAATTAGGAAGGATAGGAAGATGATGTATTTGAGGGGCAAAAAAAAAAATCCCTAAAACTGCTTTTCACCAAATGAAACAGTACTAGTATGTCTTTGATCCACTGAGAATACAAACTGGAGCACGTTTTTTTTCCCAGAACTGTGCAACAATGCAACAAACAACTTGAATGACCTCAGAGACCAGAATCAATGGTTGATTGAATTTCCTGTGAGCCACAGAGTCAAAGGAATCACCATTAGCCATCAACAAGCTAATTCTCTATCAACAGAGAATTAGAAGCTCAGTGATCACCGTATTTATCCATTACAAACCCAGTTTGGTGTGTGATTGGCTGGTTGTCTTCTTGGAACAACCTGTTGCATTTGACTTTTCACCGTCTACGGCCACCGGACACGAGACAGAGGATGTCATCATCACTTTGCTTGATCTTTCTATAGAACATATTGAAATTAAGCTCAATGTCTAGGGGAAAGGTTTTGGGGGTTTTTCTCAGTCCACATAGATGTGAAACTTCCTTTGTTTTGGACAGAAAAAGTGGAAATTTTAAACTTTATGAGGTCATTTTTGAAGATTCTCACCGATTTCCTTTCGTCTGAAGTTTACAGTTCGGTTTATAACTGGGCACATTTGGTTTTCCAGTGGAAAATCTCACAGACCAAACATCAAAAAGAGGTTTGCAATGCAAAAAAAAAAATCAAGTCAATGTCAAGTTTTTACAAAGGCTCTAACCTCCATCATATTGTAAATTTAAGGAATATCCATAAAGGCTAGCTGAACTTTATTTATTAAGCTTAAATAAACTTTGCTGTTTCTAAAGAGAAAATTGATAAAATTTCGAGCCAGAATCCCTGCAGCTTGTTGATCTTTTCAAATGGATCAGGAAACTCCCACAGTAAATGCATTAATCACTCCATACACGTAAACATTTTCAAATGCATCATGAAATGCCTAAATTAATATGATATCCGCATTAATTATATGCGTAAGTACATTTTTCACCAATTATGTAAAATTCTGATATGAGATAAACAGAGATTCAATGAAAAAGGAAAAAAAAACATGTAAACTCTCAGTACCTTCTTAGTCTCAGTGAAGGTACACGATAAAACAATCATATGCATTGACCTTTTTTTTTATACTAAAAGTTAAACAAGAATGATATGAGCGGGCTCTTATTATAGTTATCAGTCCTGAAACTTTTAATGAGTTTACCAGAAGAACTCCCCAGCAGCCTCTGCGTATGGATCACGTCTCGACATAATGCATCAGAAATCAATTTTCAATCTTGACCGGCTCTAAACCTTCAAAGTCTTACCAAACGGGAGGAGGAGAGGACCACAGCAGGGCACAGTAATACTTATCACACACACGCAAATCATCAGTAATACTATTGGCAGCTAAGCCATGAGAGGATGATGGAGTGGTTGTCTTGGAAACGGAGACTGGCATTGGTTAAAAAAAGGGATAGCAGCAGGGGGGTGAGCATGAGTGCAAAGACCACAATGTGAGGATCGACGGGAAAAGAGAGAGTGTGTGTGTGTGTGCGTGTGTGTAGTCATTAAAGATATGGTTATCCATCAATGCTAGTGTCATTCTTTTTTAAATGTTTAAATGGCAAAAAAAACAAACATACACACAAGTTCAGCTGTTATTTTAGGTCAGAACTTCTTATACATAAGGTAAAAAAAACACACACAAAACAAAACAGACTGAGATGGAGACTGACAGACTGACAGCAACCCCCCTCTGTTTTCCGTTTCTTCACAGTTTTTTTTTTTTAAACCAGCCGTCTTCCTTCAGTGGGTTCATAGCCCTTTGGTGATTGTTGTTGGCCTGTTTCCCTCAACCGTACCCCCCCCCCCCCACCTCTCTCTCTCTTTCTCTCTATATCCTCCTCTACTTCTCCATCCCCATCCCCATCCCATCTTTCCCAAAACCAGCCTCCCTCATACGGAGAGCAGAAGACAAGTATCTAGGCAACACAGCATCACTTATTGGGAAAGAAGAGCAAGAGGATAGGACCGGGGTGAAAAAAAATAGAAAAACTGCACTGTGATGGAACAGAAAGGTAAGGAAACAAAACCAGGCAAAAAAAAAAAAACAGTCAAGGTAGCAGGGGGAAAAAATGAGATAGGATTAAAATGAATAATTCAAAAACCAAAATCCGTGTTCAGCGAGGTGAAGTAAAACATGCTATGTAGGGGTGTAACAAATCATCCAGCTCAGAGGACAAGACGATACACTTGACTTAGGCAATGTGTTTGGGAAAACCGGGGGGTTGTAGGGAGGATTCCTTTTTCCCCACAAATGGAAAAAACATTTCAAAAATTACAAAGAATCTGCAATCAGTACTGGACATGCCAACGTAGGTTTGACATGTTCAAAAATTACATGACTTGTTGCTTGTCTAAAGGTAAGGTGGACGTACGCCAAAAACACAACGGACAGGCTTCATCTTTCTACACTCAAATACAATCAATGTTTTGAAAATATCAAAACTGTGTTTTAAAGATTCTTCTGTGTAGAATTTCACATTTCAAGTTGGGCCAGTCTGAGTAACTTTGATTTTTGGACAGTTGATGAAATCCAACCAAGTCTCATTAAAAATACCAATTAGCGGTTTATTATTAGACCTCCAAGTAATTAGCAGCAAATCACGAGCCATGTGGTCTGCATGTTTCGCAGTGCTTACAAAGTATTCCTATCTTCTCAGTCACTCTGGCAATAAGTCCTATGAAAGCAGAGATGCAACAAGTTATTGGCTGGAATCAGCGAAAAGCAAAAAGCGACGCTCCACGGCATAGAAGTCGTTGAGTAAACCAAAGTTGGCCCAAAGTTGGCTATTCTCAGAGACAATGATGTGTTTACACATAGAAAGCACAAACATGCAAGAAGATACTCAAAAGTAAACTACATCTTCTAAGAAACTGCAAGACATTTGCCTTCATTCAAGCTGCGAGAGAGTGAGAGAGAGCAAAACATTAGCAGAGGGCAAACAGAGAATGTCAAAGTTGCTCTATGTTATTCTTTTGAGCTATTAACTTCAGTCTGTCATATAATACGCCAAAATATTTCAGACGTTTAAGAGTTCATTCTCAAGTGGAAAAAGTTGTTTTTATAAAGCTAGTCACGCTAATCAAGCTAAGTGATGAAAAACATCCCAAAGAGTGTTTAAATGTTAATTTCCATTAACTAATTTGCCTTTGCTTTAGGAAAGTAGTAAAACCTTGTTTTCTCACACAAGTTAACCCAATGAGATGATGTGCAGTCATGGCAGCAAAGATATGAACAGAACATCTCCACCGGTATTTCCTGTTTTACTTCAAAATAAGTCACAAGCATGAATTCAATGGGGTGTTAAAGGTAAAGGACATCACTTTATAACTTTGAGTATATAGTATTAACTTCACGAGACAAAATCATCTTGACTTCATGAGATGATCACTTTCACAAGAAAGATCATACCGACAACACCAATTAGCTTTTTAATACTAGCTGGCATTTTAATGCTAATTGGTGTTGTCTGTAGTACATACTGAAAAGATTAGGAAGAGTTTATCATATAAAAAGGAGATGTAAAAGAAAAAGGACTAAACTTTGACTATACAAGCAATATCAACAGTGATTATTAATCATTTATTTTTTCAGAAGAAACTAGAAACAACAAACAGGGATTAATTTGAGCCGGTTTTTTTGCTTGTCACAACAATTTTCCGTAAAAGACCGCGGAGTGTTTTGTTCCTGGCTGAATTCATTCTCTGAAGCCATTAACACCTGTCTTTGAACCCGATATTCAAAGCAATGTGCAGTCCTAAGAGAACGGCGTATTTCTCAAGGTGTGCTTTGGATTTCAACTCGGCAGCTGAGAAATACTGCTGGATGCGTCAAAGGAATATATTAAAGAATGGCAAAAATGTGCATGGAAAATTGGAAATTATGTTAATTTCTGTGTTTCTTGGAGTCTTTGTGGGGGTTTTGCATATGAGGGTAGGAGGACATGTTGCAGAGTAGATAATGTTCCAGAACACAAGGTTTGCCTCAACTCTCCAAACCCCCCTGAGGACATTTGGTTTGATGATAGGAGGAGGAAGGAGCAGCGAGAGCAGACACTCCATTGATGTCATGTTTACTTTCTTCTGCTGTTCAATTCGGCCAAGAAAATAAAGTTTCATTCACTCTTTACAAACATGCCAATGATAGGAAGGATGCCGGGGTGCCAAAATGAGTTCACGCACAATTCTTCACACCGAACCGCTTATTAATCCTTTTAACATTGTGCTGCTGGTATCTTGCTTATGCAGTCACAAGACTTCATGGAGAGAGGCATTCTATAAGGCCCTGGATGCTCATAAAATCCCTATAATCCATGACATGAAAAGCACATAAGGAATGCGATAAATGAGAGGTTCCGGTTCCAGGTTTGATCTTTATTATTTAGTATCTGTTCTAAAGGCTGACTGGACCACTCCAGATAAGGCCAATTTAAGTCTCCTTTTTTTTTTCTACCAGGAATTGAAAAAGTGTATCCAAATTCAGGGGCCTGCAATTGTGCAAAAACTCAGTGAAGAGTTGTGTTGAAATCTCTGCGATCTGAGCCACTTCTAGGGAACATCTCACAAAAAAGAGATGAGCTCATTTTAGGTCCCCTGACTGCTTTCCTCAAAGTCCCTTAACACCACAGTTTGATTACAGGAAACAAAGGACCAAATCATCATATATACCCGTCGCAAGAAAGGAGGTTGGACGCAGGTCACTTTCTATCTATGTCAATTTAAGCCTCAAACCTTCCCTCCCTGTTGAACGCCTAAAGCAAAACAAGGAAAGTATAACTCCATGAAGCCGCGGTTTGTGCTCACTCCAGGTGAAATTGCATGTCACATCCATTTGGATATCACAATGGAGCAGCATAAATCCTTATCCTCGGTGTCAAAGCTACCGCCGCCGAACCTCAGAGGACCCCGACGCAGTCGTGATTGAAGTCTGCTGTTTTCTGCGTATGACAGCAGCAGAATGAGACGGTTTCGCTCAAGTTGCTGAACCGACGGCCATGTCCCCTGCTCCCAATGAGCACATTTCATTGGCCTCCACATTACTGGGTCAGGCTGTGTGGGGCAGCGACTGTGTGTTTGACTGGGCAATAAGCCCACTGTCACTGTCACTTTCATCAGAAAAAAAACAAAACTAACCGTTACTTGGATTTCTCCTCTGCTTCTGTTCCCCTCTTCTTTTTTTTTATAAGCAGTAATATATCAATGACCTCATAATCCAGAAGGCTTTATCTTCACCTTGAAGAAGGTGAACACACTTTTTTGGAACAAAGTTTCATACACCAATTTAAAACAAACAAACCAAAAAAAAAAAAAAAAGAAACAGGTGCCACCTTCTACTCAAATAAGTGAATGAACAGGTTCTCTTATTTTTGTAAATTCTTGCTCAGGGAATCCATTCTTCATTTCCCACATGTGATTTTATTATTGATGAAGAGTTGTTAGTGAAAGAAATTATACCTCCATAAGGTATAATTCATGGCTAAACAATATAAGGATTCTATGAAAATAGTAGCTTAAAGCAAAGCAGAGCGCGAGTATTGCTAATCTAAATGATTAGGTTAGAATTTGACCATTTTTAAACTTAATTTATTTGTATTGATATGCATGTAAAGATTGATGATGCATACATTGGATTATTGCTCTCAGTTTGTCAGAATGGGGGTTTCTTTTAGTAATCATTTTGTTGATAAATAATTGTATTAATTTAATTGGAAATGTGAAATCAGAATGGATTATTATTGCATATAGGAATATGCTTTAACAGTCTGAGTAAGACTACATAAAGGGGCTAATTTTAACCTGGATCAACATGGTGTTGAGACATAGTTTGCTCACCCAACATTTCCAAAAGGAGTATTTTACAGTGGAAACCAATATAATAGTGTACCAAACTTCATCGGGTGTTTCACAAGGCATTCCAATCAAATACATGGAACTCTGTGGTTTTCACAAGACAGAATAGAAATGTTTTAAATTTATCAATACTTTTTCAAGGCACTGAAGTAAACCGCAGCTTCTTGGCTTCTACAAAAGGAGACATTAGAAGAAATGAAACTTTGATGGCCGTCAGCATGCCTTTAGGTTGAGCACTTTTCAAAAGGTGCCATTAGTAGAGTCAGTAAAATAACCCTAAATATTGCTTTCTTCCTCCATAAATATAAAGAGAGAAACGCTGAACGACTCAACCTTTTCGCTCTGCAAAATGTGCCTCTTACATAAATGAGCTGTGGTAATGTTTCAGTGCTTTTCTTATTCCAAACCATCCCCTCTGATCATCAGTCTCTGTCCAGCTCCATTAGAGCGGTTTCATATTGGAGAATAACAATATCACAGTCAATGTGCGGCTCGCCGCGCCGCCTTAGGCCTAATCAATCTACGGCTTGTCGCTCCATAGATGGACTGATCGGGTGGCATTATTCTGCAGTCAATTACCTCCAGTGAGAAAGGCACAAAAAAAAGAAGAAGAATGACAATAGACTCTGATGAATGCCACTCAGGGCTCAATTAAACTCATCGAGACACCATCCAAAGCTGGCAGTAAGACAATTGGGGAGGTCTAATGGGTATCTATATGAGCTCTTCTCCGCCAGCCAGCAATTTATTACTGAGGGAGGCAGGACTGTTTACCTGTGATGTGGCGACTTGCATAAGAGCTGGATAGTGATGTCGGGTTGTGTGCAAGTAGGGGTGTGCGTGGGGATGTGTGTGTGGATTGTGTGTGTCAGCAGTAGGCAGTGTTATTTAAAAGCTGGTAAGATTTATGGAAAAGCAACCACAGACCAGCGGAGAGTTTTTAAGCCACAATTACGACTACCATGCCTAAAAACAGTATCGAAACAAGAAACTGTAAATAATATACCCTCGCTAAAATAAAGGAAGTTCTACCAGCTACAGGATCAAATTGTATCCTTAATATTTAAAAATGTTGCTAATTTAAAGCTAATATAATTCATTGCATTTGCAGTTAAGTCTGACTTACTCATCTCTTGGTTTTTACTACAATTGGGTTGAGTCAGGTAACTGTGGACTAACAACAATCTGACAGAAACACTTCATACGTTGTTCTCTAGTTGATTTCAAGATTGTATAATTTCGCCAAACAATGCTTTGTCTTCTAGTTAACATAAAATAGAGGAAGAGTTTATATTATATTTGTCGCTATAAAATCAATCAAACTTTGTTCATAGGCCATTTTCTGTGGCTGGCGCAGAGGCAGAAAACAGGCAGGCAGACATAAAACCACAAGAGAAACTCAAATATTAAAATGGATAAAATTAAGAATAAATTAATGATATCGATCATAAAAAATTGACGAACTAAAACAGATCAATTAGTGAGGATGAGAAGAAGTGGAAATGAAATTCTGCTGACTAGTGAGGAAACTTAATGTAAAAAGTGTAATAGATACAATAAAACAGTGAAATCCATAACATCAAAAAATATTTTAGAAAAATACAAAATCCTGCATTGCATCAATAAGATCTAAATATAAAAACATGTGACAGTGTTTGACATGATAACTGATAACTTAAGTACCATTTTGATGTAGTTATCTTAATTATGTCAACTACAAATGTCTTAGTTTGAAAACGTGACATTAAATTATCACATTATCACAAAAGGTTGGATCATTTATCGATGATCCATTTTTCCCTGGTTTTTTATTTTATTTTTGAGTCTCCTTAATTTGCTTTCTTTCTTTTGTTTCTCCAGGGAGATAAAGGTTTTGATTTATTGATTCAATTCTATCGGAGCCAAAGAGTGGCAGACCTAATTTCACTTTTAAATGCGTTTACAAAAAAACAGTCGTGTGACAATCTGCGCGGTAAAATGTTCAATTCCAAGCAGTAACTCCATAATTTTCTACGCTTTAAAAGCATCAACAGTAAAACAGACACAGTAGAAATCTCGTAAAAAATAGGTTATAACAAGAACTAGCATTGACAAAGCTGTTGCAGAGACACCTGGATATGAAAATGTATGCTACACTTGAGATTGGCACCAACACTGGGCTACTAAAGCACCGATTAAGTTTGTGAAACCTAATTTCCTCATGTCTCATTGCTGTGAACCTGTATCGTGTTCGGTCTTGACTCCTGAACTGAAAGTATCATTACACTCCTAATAATTCTACATGCTTTCTATTATCTTCAAAGGAAAGTTAACTTAATGTCATTCACTGGAAGGTATAACAACTAGACGGGTCCACATCACCCTGCAGATGTTTCTCATTAAGGAACTAATGTCTCCATCCGTTCTCAACCACCTTCTGTGTCTGTCTTGACACAAAGGTCTTTTGTGTGATTGTTTTTATTTTCACCGTCTACTGACCAGAAATTATTTGTCCATCATCTGTACGGTTTCATTCAGACAGGCAGATGATTCAGTTGCAAGATCTGACCTCTGGAATACTTTATATGCACATGGTTTCCAGAACAAAAAGGCTTTGTAGTCCCAAGCCGGGCTCACTGTGTTCATATGTTTTATGCTCTTTGAAAAACTACTTTGTAGTCATTCACTTTCGTTCTGCAGCTACTTTCTGTTTTTGAAGTACTTGTGGAAGGGGGTAGCAGATCTCTGGAAGCTGAATCAATACTTTGAATTCATGGACGTTTCCTGTTTCTTCTACAAAACGTCATTCCTTTTTTGATCCCATACAAGATGAGGTCCCATTTGGTTTGCCCTTGAAACTTAAAGAAATTATCATACAAATAGCTGTACCTATTGTGACTTGTGACTCAAGTTGACAAACTCATGATTTTAACTATTGTTAGATAAGAGATGGTGCTCAAAGAGAGAAGCAAATATAACAAACTTTCCAGATTTGGAAGGCCATCCAAATCATCCTAAACCCCTGGGTTAAATTCAATTTTATGGTCAAACATACATTGCCTTGCAAATGTATCATTACCCTTGAACTTTCTCCCTCTCCCAATTTGTCACATCTCTGCCACAAATTTAATTGTTCACTTCAGGATATGTAATGTTCCTTTTTTGTGTAAATGGAAATGCTCATACATTCAGCCTTTTTATCTGAAACAACCAAATGTCTTCCAACGTTGCCTGATAGGACATAGAGGTCACCTGTGTGTATGCGAACTGGGTTAACTCAAGGGTTTCATTGAACATTACTGAACAAACACATTCATTCATTCGTCATGAAGAACATTTTGGACTCTGGAGGAGCTGTAAAGCTTCAGAGCTCATGTGAAATTCAACTTTTAAAATCACCCGGAACAAACTATGATGGGTGCAAGGCAATACATACTTACATGAAACTTTTTTTCTTTATTAAAAAAAATTGTTTGTAGTAAGATAAAAAAATTTAAAAAGTGCCAAAAAGACTGAATTACTTGAAAGGGATTGTCTTATAGAAAAGAAACTTGGTAAACACAGTAAAACAAGCGAGCTAGACCTTCTGAAATGTTCCCACTCTGAAGATAATTCCATAAATCTTGGCAAACTAACGAGAACGTATGAAAGGCATATTTCATTACATGTCCAAACAGTTTAGATAATAACCTAAGGAAGCGAAGTGAAAGCAGTTTCCCAGAGTTGAAAACTCCCTGGATCTTGAATATGGGCGGTGATATTTTCCTAAGTGGGCCTCGGGGATAACTTTTGAAACCACACTTGATGTAGGCTTGTATTTGGCTTGGAATTAAAGCCCTCCCTAGAAACCCCCTCCACCTATAGGCTGGTTAACCCTGCGTGACATGCGCGCACACTTAAAACACGTGCACACACAAACTGTTAAGTAGGTTATGATTTATTTCTTTGTCATTATCTGGCCATAAAGCAAAGTCGTTTGGAGGAACTGTGGGCTTTTCTCCACTTCTCTCGGCTGTGCGCTAAATCATTCATGGATGTTAAACAGTACACATGTATTCAAAGTGTGACACTTAACGATGAACACACACACGCACGCACACACACACACACACACACACAGAGGAATAAACCCTCACAGCCGGTGCTTTCACGTAATGTCATTCCAGCTATAACCTGACATTTCCTGCTGGATTGTTACTTTTTAAATGGACCTGTAAATAACTAGCAAACACAAAGGAAGGCCTGCAGCTAGACAGTTAATGAATTCAATTAGTCAATGTCAGGCGGATTAAGAGGTTTGAAAAGGAGCATTGTCACCGAAGTGCACAGACAATGCGCGTGTGCACATGTGTGTGAGTGACAGAGAGGCAGAATCAATTGCTCTGTCATGCGGCCAGCCCAGGCCTCACTCTCTCTCAAGCCTCTTGTCCCATTCATCACCAAGGCCCAATGCAGGCCATCCAGGGACCTGTGTGTTCGTTCCAACCTGTCAGTGTGCGTCTGCGTCACGCCGTGTCTGTTTAGCCGCTTTTTTTTTATTCACAATTTTCGGTTTGAGTGGGTGGAAGTTTGTGCGTCGGCATACCAGACGCCTATTACGAGGCGGTGTCTCGACGCGGGACACGTCTCACAGCCACCCTGTATTGCTTCTTATCTCAACAGAAGGCTGAATGCTTCCTCAATTAGGAGTAACCTTTATGCTGAAGGCTTCACGTCTAACAAAAGCTGTGGGTTTGTTTGCATCCTGTCTACGACAATAGAAATTGGGCACGGCGCTTGTAGCTGTCAGAAGGAGGATCCAAATATTGGGATTATTTTTCACAGTGGATCCCACAGAGAGCTGACCTTTTTACCAAGGTTTCCAAGTAAACCAAGAGAGCTAGCAAACAATGAGGAACTTGCAATACTTATGCTGAGGTTTTCTAATCGCATGGCGACACAGGACAAGAAGTAGTATTTTTTCTTTCCTTTTTTTACTACATTATATGCAAAACTAGTATTACTAGCAAATTACTAGCACACAATCCGTTTGTATTGTTGCTTTTACACACAAAAATACTTATGTAGTCCCCATCCGTAAATTATACTATAACTGGATGTTGTATTGTGTAAAAAGAAGACATACCTCAATAGTGCACAATACAGCAAGACCAGCAAAGTACTTTTGCTTCGTCTGAATACAGATGAGAACAGAGTAACAGAAGATATCTTGCGCAGCGTGTTCCTGAACTCTTCCCTTTGTTTCAGAGCTCGACAGTTGCGACTTGAGTGCATTCACTCGAGATGCTTTTGCTTTCATTTGCTGTCCATCTGCTCTCTGACAGAAGCTGCAGCTCAAACTGAGCCGGTAAAATACAGCGCAACGTCTTCCTCTTGATGTGTCAGCTTGTGGAGGAGAGATAAATCAATCCTGTGTGAGTGGACAAAGAGCAGACAGGAAGTGGGCACTTGCTCTGCCCAGAGGGCCCCACTGATGCTACACTATGTTTATCTCTGTGGAAGGGTGCTCCTTTCACCTTCCTCTTAGAGACACACATGCATAACAACACCCCCCCCAACACACACACACACAGACTCCTACATGGACCGGGCCCAATCCCTGATTGCATCTGGCTTGTCATCATCACGACCAGCTCAGCTCTTCAGGGGCCTCCATTCAGCCCACCAACCCCACCTCCCACACTATTCACCCCATCTGTGGACAAATTTAATTTGGAAGTGCAGAGGACTGATAAGCAGGAAACAAGGAGACAGCATAAGGAGTAAAGGGGGAGGAAAGAAACTTGATATCCTTCCTATTACCCCTTTCACCTCCCCCTTTTTCCATCCTCTACATCTTCTCCACCCTGCACCCCATGCACTTGCAGACAAAGACCTGATTTCGCCCCTCTTCTCCGTCACCCACAGATGGCAGAAGAAAAGTGGGATGAATGAAGATGAGCATCAGCTTGCATCCCATGGCAGAAACATTACCTGTTGGATGTTTGTTTTACGTTTCTAGAGTCGTTCTGCAAAATGTGTTGGATTTGGCCCAAATCCAACATATGTTCTGATTGTGTTTCTAAGACGTTAGGACCTACCTCACAGGGTTTCCTAATATGCATTATGGTTGGAAGCACGATGGCAACATAGTCCGGTCAATCTCAACACAAGGAGATCGAGGTCTGGTGTCTGTTTTTTCACCAGAACTGTGTAAGAACTTCCTGTCTTTACCGGTCCACACACCAACAACCTCAGCAGATAAAGTGACAGAGCACAGAAAAAGGATAAAAAAAATTGGACACTTTAATTAGGGTGAAACAATTTATGTGGGAAAAGTAATATTTATTATTTTTTTCAGGCTTTATAGTTGGTGTTAAACTATTTTTAATAATGTCTTCCAATAAGACATTCATAAGTCATATTTTCCAATTTCCTGTCAACTTTCACCTTTTTTTTTACTCAAAATGATCGCCCTACTGCTCCTTTCACCAGGAGGAAACCCTGCCTCAGCAGCATTTCGAACACACCGTTTCATGTTCCTACAGTTTCTTCTCTACTTTAAAACATTGAACACTGACACGTCATTAGAAACCCTCATAGTGTGGAAAATTTTCAACAGTCACAACACACAGTAAAAGATGATATTATAGCATTTAGCCACAGTTAACCACTAAAAACCAAAGTACTGTGGAGCACAAAATGGCAGTTTGTTCAAAACTTAAATAAAGCAGTAACCGAGCGTGAATTGTGGCCCCTGTGACTCCGAGAGGTGATGCGTGAACGCAGACAGATGTTGGTTACAGTCTGTCTGAATGGCCTTTATTAAATTAGCCATGGACTGGAGTGAACATTATGGAGCTGGAGGTTTTTACAGGTCAGTGCCTCCCCTACAGCCCTGAAGCCATAAGACCTCTGAGCCACCTGCAGCTGGGAGATGCAAGCTGAACCCTGAGCAACTGACTGCATGAGTGTGTGCATGTGTGTGTGTATGCGTGTTCATGCTGAAAAGTGAGGATATTTTTGTGGTCCTGCCTTTTTTTCTCATTTGTACTAAGTTCTTCTAGAGTTAGAGGTTTGGTGTGAATGAAGTTTTGGTTAGGAATGTATAAGGGGTTAGGGTAAGTGTGAGAGTTAGGCATAAATGGAGCAACTAAAATAAATGAAAGTCAATTCAAAGTCTTCAGCTTGACTGAAATACAAAGATGTATATGTGTGTGCGACTGTGTTAAAAACAGAAAGGAGGCACAAAAAAAGACTCCCTAACTAGACAGCAGATGGATTTTCTTGACCAGGTTATGCACGCTTCACTGAGCAGCAACACAAAAAACATGATGCAAAGACAAGTCAGGCAGGTGAGTATTACACAGTACCTTATAAAGTATTCATATCCCCTGGAACCTTTTCACATTTTGTCAAGCTACAAAAAAAGATGGGATTTTATGCAACAGGCCAACACAAAGCAGAACACAGTTGAAATAAACAATACACGTCTTTCAAAAAATAAAATACAAATAACAGAAAATGTGGCGTGTGTTTGCTTTCAATACACCTCGCTTTCAATACCCCTCGCTTCCAATACCTCTCAATAAAATAAAGTCCCACCGAATTCCTTCACAAAAAAAAACATTTGGTGGACCAACTGGACTAATCAGAGTAGCAGCCAGGAGGCTCATGAACTCCTATTTGTTCTGTTGAACAAATGTCATTTTGGTTTTTTCTGTTGTACAGCATCCTAACGGGATACACTGAATTTGTGCTCGTAAGGATGTCAAATGTAAAGAGTGAAAAGTGGAAGGATTATTTTTGCTCTCAAATCAGCAGATACCATCTGATCTCTACCCTCAGACACACTGAGTTCCAACATGTCTTTGCAAAATTAAGGTGAAAAGTTATTTTCTCATCATATGTTAGTCAGATAATTTTACCATGCCAGCCCTATTCCCCCAACTACTGAATGGGCACCAAAACTCCCACCTCTCATCTATTATTGAAGCTGACATAATTGCAAGGGGTGGCATCATCCACTAATATCAAGACTCCCAATATATAACTGCTTAAATTATTCAGGAACTAGGTGTCCACCCCACATGGCAATGGGAGATTTCTCATATGATGAGATCATGGTCCCTGTGGAAACAGGAGGACATGTGGGTGAAGCTGTGCAGACATATGTGTGTGTGTGTGTGTGGGGGGGGGTGTGTGTGTGAATAATCATAATCATGAGTCAAGTGTCAACTGGGTTTGTGCACATTAACCCACTTCATCACAGGAAGTGTCACTAGGTAATAGAGAGGACTGTGACCTCTTGCCCACATCTAATACCAACCAGAGCACGACCCAGGACTTCTCTCAATAACCGTGGATCTGTCTGTGGAAGCTATTTGAAAACTACGGAAAACGGGTACAAATATATTATATTAAAATAACCTCTAGGGAAACTGGAGTTTTCTAGTTTTAATAATTACTGATCGTGATCGGTCATATCTCACTGTTGAAATCTGTGATTAGATTTGCAAGCTCACCAATTATTTGAGGGTTGTACATAGGTTGTCTCAACCCTTGAAATTGTTTTCCAATGGCGACTTTCCCTCATGAAATGAAAGGTCCATTTCCAAATGCTGGTAGTGAAAACAAATCTCCCTACCTTAACTTATACTATAAGCTTTGGTTTGAGAAACCAAATGTCCATGTGCACTTTGTCTATTGCGAAACTGCAGCTAAACAACAGAATACATAGATAATACTGACACACCAGTAACAAAAAGCTGGGCTGATATGCAAAGTCAGCTGTATGAACATGCCGTCAAAACTTCGCCGGGCCTCATCGTCAAGGAACATCAAGGGAAATCAACCTTCCTTCCCTAATAAACAGTAATGACCTTCTTCTCGAAGCATCTCAGAGGCTCCCTTTGTGTTGGTGTGGTGATGAGTACGAAATAGCCATGCTAGCAGAAAGAAGCTGTGCCTGGGGTGGGCCAGTAATTACTGTTAATTGGTTTAACATGGGGATGGATGGAAGGCAGAATGAGGGAGAGGAGTGGAACGAAGGATGGAGTTTGCCCTCCAAGCCCACTCCTCAGCTTGTTTGATTTGATAGGGTGTGCTATCTCGGCTCTTTATCTGTACCATGAGCTAATGTAGGAGAATGGAGAAGGCAGGGGAGATATGCAGGGTGACAAGCACATAAAGCAGTCTGGTAAACAAGCCTTTGCTCATTTGTGCTCAGACATACATGAGGAGAAGGAAAAACGCATATTAGCTTCGCAGAAACGTAACCGAATGCTGGCGGGAAACCACTCTGAAAATGCGAAGACACGGACAAAAACCTAAAGTATCAAATGTTTGAATGTGAATACATCTCACACAAACAACCATATAACATGCTCACATTACACAGAGCCTGAGGGACCTGCTCATCCTGATGGAGGAAAAAAAAGGCAATCTCAGGACAATTTACAGCCATTTATTGCGCAATCATCTACGTATCAGTGGCGGTGTGGGCAGAGAGGTGAGGTGTCGAATATTCCCCATTCACCCAAGCTAACACAATAGCATTATCAACTCTATATGCATATCTAGACCGTACTAAACTCGAAACTTTATGAGACGCACAGAGGCATTTTAGAGGAAGGTGAATCTGTGCAACAACACAACAAGGAAGTGCTGATGCAAAAGGGAAAAACATGATTTAGAGTGGCAGCAAAACCCCCCGCATATAATGCATGAGTCAACCAATGATTAAGGTCTGGTCAAATGTCTCTTAAATCCGACTTCCCTAAACAGACATGCAACGAATATGAGATTCTTACATGCATATTTCATCGGTTTAAGTGTGATGTTTAGTTTGGTTGAGGTAAACTGGTAACTTAGCTGGTGATTGGCGCCAGCGGAGTTTCAGTTTGATTTGATCAAGTCAATGACTGACCAGTCATAAAGAGTTTCTAAGGACATTCTTCAGCAGACCCAGGAAATCCTGCTGATTCAGCATTGGTCACCACAGACAAAATTCTGTTAATCTGGTTGGAACATATCGTCAGTATTAAAGGTGCAGCTCTCTCCAGGTGCAAGTCATACCTCACACGCATAAGCGTTTGTCAATTTAGAGGCTTACTCCTCTTTGGCAGTCTCTCTCCGTCTTGGGGATCTTCAAAGACCGTGTCTCTGCCCCTAGGATCTGTTTTTAGGAGATGCAATGAATGTTTTCATTGGTTTGCAGATCGCATCCAGAAACACTAATGCAATGACTCCCCTATTAAACAGCCTGGCTGAAATTAAAACTTGGGTGAGGAGAAAACTTTCTTCCCATGAATAAAAGAAGACTAAGGTCTTTTTATAGAACATCTGGTTCTTGTTTTTTTTAACTACTTATGGTAGTTTAAAAAAACAAGGTTTTAAACTATTAGAAGTAGTTAAAAAAATAAAACTCTAAGTAGTTGTTTTTTTTTTTAACTACTCTTGGTAATTAAACTGCAGACAAGAAACTGGGTGTTCTCCTAGACAACCACCTTAAGCTAACAGATCTAATGGAACGTCTTGCCAAATTGAAGCAATATCTCAATTTCAAGGACCTGGAGAAGGTTGCCCATGCTTCCTCTTTGTCTTGGCACTGATTTAAAATATTATTGCTCACTTTTAAAGTTTTACATGGCCCAGTTCCATCTTGTCTATGTAATCTCCTTAATCTTTGAGAGCAATCTAGTCGGTGCTTAGAGACCAAAAACTACTATTTTGTTTTCTGACCAAAATGAAGCACTTTGGTCGACTGATGTTCTTAATTGTGCTATATAATAAAACCTGGCATCATCTTAAACATCTATATTAGTTTTGTTGTTTTTTTCCACAACTGCAAGCATTTGTGTGTTAAAATGCTCGAAGGAAAAAAAACAACCCTGCAACTAAGATGTACCTCTCTGGATATATGTTGGCTTGGTACTTTAGTCATTCATCACACAGGAAGATGCATCCTCTTTAAGAGAATCCTCTTTTCAATAACTGTTTGCTATGTTGTGCTGCTACCTATAAATGTAATTGCCAAACTTCTTTCACTCGAGCAGCACTAAATCATCCTACTGCTGCTTTTGTCCTTTATTTCCAGGACTAAGACTCTTGTTTGGCTGTCCTGGCTAATAGGAGACTGAATGTACTGGGTCAGTCTGAGCTGAAAAATATTTTTCCTGTTCTGTTCTGATTAAACAATATAATTGTTACAACCAGGAGGTTGTTATACTTAAGCAGTGAGCCATAAAACAACATGCTCTGATGTTTAGCATCGGTCACACTAGTCTAAATATTCATCCATACATAATTTATATCATCCAATGCTTTATTAGTTTCTAGTCTCACGTAAGAGTCGTAAAAGTGGCCATCAGCAGGAAATCGAGACCAAAGTCGTCTTTTTGGTTGAACAGCTGTCGCATTTGATATTTCGTGCAGGATTTTGTGTCGGGTCGGATCTACTCGCGTACTTTAATCTCAACGGCTTTAAAGAAACAGTCTTGTGTCAACATAAAGATGTTCTTCTTGTGTTCTACATTGTAATGCCATTGAGTCCCAGTCAGGGGTGTCTGACTCATGCTAAGGTGCAGCAGGAATCCCTGTCAGTCAGGGTTATGTGACTGTGCGTAACCCTGCAGGTAATCCGCCACTCAAAACGCCTTAAGTCTGTTCGCAACCGATTCCACTGCAAAGTTCATTATTCCAGAGTTGTCGGATCCAACTTCTACCCATCTTCACAGGTTTCGCTTAAGAACCTCCCCCTCCCACTCAGCTTTCCTCCCTCTCACGCTATCTATTGACAGTCCTCTCACTTCTCATCTCTAAACCTCACCAGCACAATGCAAGTTTAAGCAGGGATGAGAGACAGTGGTGATGACTGCCGGAGTTCATCAACCGGGGTATAAGCCTGAAAGTTAACCAGCGCCGGGGCCATTAGGCTTTCGGTGCATAAGCTTTTAGAGCTGCGCAGTACTGCCAATGCAATGCTTCAAAGATGTGTACGGTGGGAGTCGGGAGGCAGAGGGCTTAGGGCTTTAAAGCAGTTGTGGGGAAAGTTTGCTCAAGTATGCTGAGTGGAGATTTCCGTGCAGAGGGAAGGAGAGACGGTTTTACAGTAGAAGGGATGAGCAGCAGGGCTAATGTACAAAGCGTCTGCGTGACTGATGAAAGTGATTTACTAAGAAACCAAGGGGGCTCCGATCAGGCCACTTTCATCAGTCATGCAGGACCTTAGGAGGGCACAAAAAAAAAAGAACGAATGGGCTTCCTAGGTCCAACTTCTTGAAGGAAAATGGGAAACTTTATGCATCACGTAATCGCAGCATCTCCTCTATCACAGAAAGCAGACACACGTATATAAAGATTCACTGTCTTTTACTTGGGTTTATGTGAGATGTGCAAACACAGACTACTCCATTGTGGATAACCTTTTTTTTATTGATATATTGTTATTAAATACTCCAAATAAATAGCTTTTTAAGTTAAAGTCTTGCTTCACATTCTCAGTTGGAATTATGTCTGGACTTTGACTAGGCTATTTTAGTACATAAATGTGATCTCATCTCTGCTTTCATAGCTTTGGTTGCGTTTTTTTTGGTTTGTTTTTTACTTGTTGCCCTTTTGGAAGACAAACCTAATATGATAATATATACATTATATATATACTTCACCAAACAATCACCACTGCATCAGTTAAACTACCCATGCATCACCGTCGGTAGCTACGTTTCCATTAGAAATGTGCACAAAACTTTGTCGATGTTCCGCTGAATTCCAAAAAAACAAAACGAAACACAATTTCATAATTGTGACGCTTCCATTAAACATTCTGTTCAATAAAAACAAGCTTGTTCACGCAATAAGTCATTCAAAGCCATCGCCATCCTACGACTTCCTGCTGTCTTCTTCACCCGGTTGTTGATCGCGTCACTGGTATGATGCAAGAAAAGCGTTTCCATTGCAGTTTTGCAAAATGCACTAATTTTGATACAGCCGAAAAAATAACCTCATCCTAGCACAAAAACTGTATCAAAAAACAAGTTTTTATATTTTTTATTTTATTTACTTATTTTCTTAATTTCAATTTATGCAATTATATCGTCAAGGCAGCATGAATTACCTCCTCCAAAAACAAATGGCAAGAAGATAGAAATAAATATAAGCTGTTGTATTTGTAGGACCGATACAAACATTTAAAATAAATGATTAAAAGTGGCCAATAACATTGGTCAGTGCAGATATATTGTGAATCCCTCGTCGTAGCATGAAAGACAAAGTTCAAATGGTGATGTGTATTTTAGCAAGACACTGCAGTGTGGACGTAAACACCCTTCGTCTGTGTTTGGTGTCCCCATGCTGCTAATTTTAGTGACACAACTAAGCGTGGATGAGGTAGTGCATAACACACACTATGCCAACAGACACCAGGTTTAGTGTAAAGCATAGCAGCAGAACTGCCAATAGACAAAGGAATCCATTTGGAGCCATTTCACGCTTGGTGTAAGGCAACTGTCTGAGGAAGAGGTGGAGAAGGGAGAGAAGGAGGAAGAGGAGGAGGGGACAGTGGATAATAAATGGGGCATCCCCCCCTCCCCATCTGCCTCAGAAGACAGAAAGTCTTCCCACTTTCTCTACATCAAGGTGACAGCGGGAGAGAGGAAGGCTGGTGTCGATCTCAAGCCTGTTAAGTGATCTGAGACGGCTGATGTGGCCACACACCTGGAAACTTCAACACTTCAGAATTTTATTTTTTCCTCTCTCTCTTTGACACCAACTTTCTTTAGAGATTGAGACATCATCCATCCATCCATCCATTTTCTAACACCCTTGTCCCTCAGTGGGGTTGGGAGGCTCTGGTGCCTATCTCCAGCCAACGTTCTACTGTAGGCGAGAGGTGGGGGTCACCCTGGACAGGTCGCCAGTCTGTCGCAGAGACAGACAGGACAAACAACCATGCACGCACACACTCACACCTTGGGAAAATTTGGAGAGGCCAATTAAATTGACAGTCATGTTTTTAGACTGTGGGAGGAAGCTGGAGTACCCAGGGAGAACATGCAAACTCCATGCAGAAAGATCCCTGGCTGGGAATCGAACCCAGACCCTTCTTGCTACAAGGGGGCAGCGCTACCAACTGCGCCACTGTGCAGCCCATTGAGACATCATATATTGTTTTTGAGGATTATAAATTCAGTTTGATTGTTCTGGATTACCCCTGATTAACTATTTGGGAATCAGCAGCTCACATGACTCGCACTCTTGCCCCCCCCATCACTTTTCGAACCAGGAGGGCGTGCTTCAACAGGACGGTAATGTGATGTTACTGATATGTGGAGAGGAACGGCACATGCTTCCACCTCCACACACCGTGTACCGCAATCGAGCCACATTTTTTACAATAAATGCGCCGGTAATAAGCTCAAAATAGCCGCACCTGAAATGACGGATGTTTGGAATGATATGAAGCATGAATTTGGACAAATTAATGTCATTTAAAATCTGAAAACTGTGCAAATGGTTTCAACTCAATTCTCTGGGAGTGACAATTTGCAAAAAGCAGAAAAAGTTGGTGCTTATTATACACAAACGCGACCCTCTTTAACAGTCAGGCTGCGTGGAAGTGGCAACAGTGACACCACAGTGTCCCCTGCTGCACTTGGAGCAAATTGCAAGCGGATGAAAGCCTTGAGCCTCAGCAATACAAGAGGCTCCTATTTCAGCCAGTGGATCATTCTGACACCCTGGAGAGGCTCTTATGCTACTTCTTATGTATGCAGTCATTGACACAGTTTGTGTGGAACGAGGAATGTTCGGTATAGATCAAGAATTCCCAGTTGTACTTTCAGAGAAATGAGCTTTTTGTGGAGTTCAGTCAATGAGCTTATTGACAAGATATTGAGACCGTATCAGGTTTTTGACAGTTCACTTTATTTTTCTGGTAGCTTCTACATTTTGTCACCCCACAAACACAAACTTTGACTCGTTTTATTGGGATCTTATACGACAGATGAGGAGAAAGTAGCATAAAACTGATGAAGTGAAAGGAAATGACATGTGGTTTTAAGTGGCGTTTTCCCTGCCTTGAGTATTTTTAAATTATATTTTACTGTTAAATGCGCTGTATTGAGGCTGAATGATTATTTGTGTTGCACAATGCTCACTTCAGTCAATGAGCTGTTGACGAATGCTTTGGGCTATTAGCAGTTATGGAGATGGTGAAGGACAGAAACAAAGTGAGAGAAACAAAAAGGGTCAAAAGTATGGAATATCTAAACTAAATAAAAACAATAACATGGCTCAATTTGTGTACTCAAACAAATTTTTAAGAACTGAGGTCCTCAAATCATTCGATGCAACAGAATGATTTGATGCTGTTCTCAATTATGTTTACAAAAAGTTCTGTTTGGCACAATTTTCGACAAGGAATATATGCATTACATCAACACTTCGTTCGAAACGGGTCACTGCTTACAACGAGTTGTAAGCTAATGGTTGAGACTAAGGGTCAAAAGCGCATGCGTGGTCGATGACGTGCAATAATCACAGTGCCATCTAGTGGCCTGGCATGAGCACTACAGCTGATTTGAGGCATTCATTATAGGGCACTATAATGTGTTGTTTTTTTTATAATCAACATTTTAAAAAATACCAGCAGTTTCCAGGCAGCAATCTACTTTAATCATAGCTTCGGTTTTCACATTTTTCTCTCCAGAGTTAAATTTTTTACTTGCAATAATTGAACACAAAAACATTCCACCCTAACAAAAGCCACATCATTTTAAAAAAAATATATATTTTCGGAACTCCAAGCGCTCACCTTTTAATATTTCATCTTATTTTCTTCCTTTAAGCCGGCAGCTTTTGAAATACAAGCCAAGGTTGTTCTGCTCTACTCAGCGTTAAAACAGCAGATCCCCTCCCCGGACCCCCCACTGAGATCAACCTCATTTAAATGGACGAGACGTCACACGTGTTAAACAACAGACGCGCTCTGTCACAGTCTGATACGGCGGATTCATCTGTAGAAACAAATAAACACACTGTATAATGCATAACCCAAGCAAGCGAAAGCACAGACAAAGAGCAGTGCGCATTGGCAAGTTTAAACACAGCCAAACTTATGGAAAGTCAAGCGTACACACCACAGGGACCACCTGTCAGCGTGTGCTGAACGCCACAGGCAGCATCACCTGCTCACACAGACCCAAATCTTTGGTATTCATACCAAGTAACGTCTTCGTACGCTGCAATAAAACAACCCCCTCCTGCTCCTTTCTCTCTCTCTACCTGTTCCATCATTTCCTGCTTCAAATGTGACAGAAAAATAATGACAAAACATAAAAGCGACATGTTGAAACGTATCCGCGGTGATTGACATTCTTGATCCTATGAAAACACACTGCCTGCAAAGTGCAAACTACATAGGCGGGCGAAAAAGTGGGGAGAATAACAAGCGGCTCTTCTAAAAGCGGGAAGACGTTTCTCACCAGTGTCTAATGAAGAGCAGCACAACAGTCGATTGCGTTGAGAGGAAGATCTGGAAGGACGGCGGTCCCTGCCGAACCGCCAGCTGGAAGTCGAGGACGCTCCGCAGACGAGGCCGCAATCCGCATCGCAATTAGGGAGCAGAACGCAGTCGGTGGACAGAGTCAGATGTGTCTTTCAAAAACCTTCATGCCCAATGGGTTGTTCATGTCATCATCTTACAACCAACAAACTAAAAGGATGTTTACTTGGAATAAAATGTCATTTTTACTGTTTTCTCCACTGTTTTTCCCCCATAATCTATTTTTTAATAATAGATTAAAAAATATGATTAAAACAAAGCCTGTGTGGGAAGTCTAGTGATATAAATTGCACTCCTTCAATGAGGTGGCAACCTGAAGAAGGTTATTTTAAGTATAAATTGTTCTTCAAAAGGAGTATTTGTGTTTGTGGCCCTTGCAGTCACAGCCAAATAGTTGCCTAAAAAAGACATGCTAAATATTTCTTCTTGTCACTTTTATGCATACAGCAAAACATCATGATAAAAGTCCATATCGCCGTTAGCTTACAGTTGTATCTTTGTCTTTGCTCCAAGTTTGAGATATTAATTTATAACTTAACCCAATTTTAAACTTCTCTGAAGTTTTCTCCCCAACCCGTCTGCTGTATTTATTGGGCTTTTTTATGTTGCTGTCTAACAAACCAGAGGCCTTCACAGAATATACAATTTATGTCTTGATGCTTTTTACAAATTAGGCGATTACAAAGGGAGTTTCGTGTGATGGATTTTATTTGGAGTATCAAAATGAAAGGGAGGCACTATTACAGTGAATAGAATGATACTTTTAAGAATCTTCTGCAATCTATTGCAATCATTTCTTTGGAAAGTGAACATAGATGTATGTTGTAAAAAGTAGGCTTGCATAACAAATACAACTTTTGCAGGTTAATGTTCCATTCTTACTTTATTGCACTTTGTGAGGGGAAAAAAATGTTTCCCCGATACAAGCACCCTTTTTGTATCAAATCAAGCTGCGACAGTAAGTGTTTTAGCTTTGAGTCTGTGATTACCCAGTCACCCATTACCCCTCCCGAGTAATGGGTGACTGAGACGTTGCAGTAGAACTCATTTTCTCCGCCACAGGACAAAATATTATGGTTGGCTCCGGAGCGGAGCGCCATAGTGAGGTCTTTGTCAAACAAAAGAAAGGACCGGTTCTCTTAATGTTGTGTTAAGAGGGGAAGGGGGGGAACTCCCACAGCACCTTCTGTGGTCACAGGTGCCACACCTCGGCTAACGCCGCATGTCGCTAATTGGAACAAGGCAGACAAAGGCCAGGCCACGAGGGGAGTTGTTTGTGAGGTAAGGTGGTGTGTGAAAAAAAACTAAACTCTAAACATATTTTTATAACTTGCGATTGAAAAAAAAAAAGGGAGAAAAGAGGAACCAAATCAAAATCATAAATGTTTTCTCGTCTTATTTGGTCCGTTGATCTTGAAGTGTACAGTGGCAAAACCTTATTCAGTTTGTAACAGAATACAACTATTGATGGATGCTTTATCGAAGTCTTTGCACTTTTCCAATCATTTATCAGTATGTAATTGATTGTACAGAACCAAACACACCACGCAATTCTACTACTTGCTGCTGAAAACTCCAATCAATTACCACAACTCTACAGTTTAAAAATGAAAGAAGAGTAAATCAAAGAGGAGTGAGGCAGTGAGAGGCGGCGTTTCAGTGTTACTGAAAACGAGTAAAGTAAGCAGCACATCTGTCACTTCTGCTTTTTTTCCCCCTCCATTGTGAATAATTAACAGCCTGTTGTCACTGGGAGCAACACTCATTATTATTGGGCTTGTAATAAAAGTAATGTTCCAAATCTGTGCTTTGTATCCACGAGGCCTGCCCCCACGGCGGCATTGAAACGCAGAGTTTAAAGATAAAGGGAATGGAAGCAGACCAAAATCTGTGGTGCAAATAGTGTTTGGTTAAATTTTGAACCTACAGAAGAAAAAAAAAGAAAAATCTTTTATTTCCTTGGAAGCTTCCAGTTCTTGCAAAAGGCCTGATCAGCAGAAAAAGTCTGCAAAGTCCCTCTGGTGGATGAAGGGGTGCCAATTAGGGACGCAGGTTATTGATTAAGGAGTTAATCTCAAGTTGATTCAACTTATTGACTAATTGATAAGCAGACATGTTGTTAAAAAACTTACTGCGGTCATGTATCAAATGTGTCGACAGTCTTTCCATAACTAAAGGGCTAAATGTTCATCAATACAACCGGTTCAGGAATAGATGGTTTCTAGTTATGCTGGTTGATCTGCATATATTGTTTAGCGCACTTTGTGCAGTACTTAAACTTACTGGATTTGTTTGTTATTGTGGGGTAGGTTTTTGATTATTCTGTTCTATTTCTCATAGAAATAGAACAGAATAAATTGCCGATTTGTAATAAAAATCCTTCACTAAATATATTGAACACTAAAAACAAAAAAAACAATGACATTTTAGCATTTGTTCCAGCTGTATTAAATACCGAATGAAAAGTGCATTTTGTATCCCACAGTAGACTCCGTTTTGATTGTTTCTCTTTTCCATTCTGAGTTTTCTACGCAATCTTTCTTCCTTTCTATTCTGTGTCAACTGGCTTAGTCTAAGGATGACCAGCGGTGCCCTCTGCTGGATGGTGGCCAAACTACAACACTGAAAGAAGGTCGAAGCGGACATTAATCGATTCGAACCAATTTTAATCTACGAAAGCATCATTCGACAATCGTAAGTCGTTTCATTGTTTGCATCCCTAATGTGAATATTTTTCTCTGCAAAGCACTGAAAAAGATGAGCTGTGCTGCTGGTGTTTGTGCTCCTATAAATCAGAGCAGAATGCTCAAGCTGATCACTGTGCGGTACATCAGAAAAATTGATCCAGGTCATAATCAAAATATGTCTCAGTAGAGCGATTTTTTTCCGGGCATTCCCATCGACCAGCCTTTCTTCAGCCTTCGCCTCTAATAATCCCAGCTGTCATAAAAGAGCATCCATGAAGATGCAGCTCGTTTTAGACGAACAGGAGGCAAATGGGCTACGCAGACGACGTACGCTCCATAGCATGTCGCCTCTGTAGTCACTTAATATAATAGAGAGTTTCCTGGAGCCAGTGGAGAGGGCCGTTTCTGTGTCCTTTGGGGGGTGTCATCAGAAGGTGAGGCCACACACAGTGAATCAGGGCTTTTACAGTCTAATGGCCTTTAAAGAAGAAAAGCAGACGTTACTAACAGGAGGCAATAACAAAAGTGCAAAGGTACACATTTACATTAATGCACGTCTGCAGAACGGTAGCTCCGGAACAATGGAGCAATAAAATACGACATCGTCATGCGTGTGCAGTTGTGTCTGTGCGGACGGAGGAGTGTCTTTTGAGATAAATGACTACCTATTATTTGATCTTTTGTAGGTGAACCCCCTGCTGACATCGAAATAGGTATAGTATGCGGCGTTCCTGCACGCACACACACACACGCACACACACACCCATGCAGGCTCACTCAGATAACGAGCTACAAGTCCAGAGCCTTAGGCTGTGGTACATCTGTTATAGAGGAGACATAAGGTATCCATGAAGAGACTTTTAAGACTCCCCATAAAGTACCAGCTCCACACATACAGTACACACAAACACACACTATGTGCGATGAATGAGCTTTTTTAAAAATGCTCCAGAAGAGGGACGGCATGGTGGTGAAGAGGTCTTAAGACAGTAATTCCTAAATAATTCCCTCTGAACAAAAAAAAAAAAAAAAAAAAGCATGAAGGCAGACAAAGACACAGAGACACTTTCTCACAAATTGGCCCACTGACCTTCAGATACTCCCTATAATGAATGCATGCAGCTTTTAGTATTCATGACTTCTAGTGCAGGCAGACAGAAGCAAGACAATGAGGGCACAAGAGTTTTGAGTTTCAGGAGAGGGAATGTAAGAAGGGTTGCAGCAAAAATCTTGTTTTGATGATGCAATTTCTCTTTGTAAATTTACCAATAGTGGCCAATAGAATAACCCATAATCAGGGATGCATAAAGAAACTGGATGGCGGCCGGAAGTGGATGATTTTTAGATTAAACTACTCCGACAGGTGACTTATCCAGTCGGATACTAGAGTAAAATTTATTTTTCTGATCAATGAATCCGTAAGTGCTGTAAGATGAAGCAGACAACAACACACTTTGATAATGTTTGAGAAAGTACATAGTTAAAGGAAACCATGAGGAAACTGAAGATATGTCTGTTGTTCTTTGTGCTGCAAGGAAGTGAGAGAGAGCAGGACTTCTAACAAATACAAGATTAAATACGCTCTGGTTTATCCCTTTAAACTCTTAACCTCCATCTGTTATACAACATGCTAGATTTATAAATTTTGATGTGTTTCTGAAAGTCTCAAAACTTGAGTAAGGATTTCAATGTGATTGGGTGTGCCAAAAAGACAAATGTTGACAGTTAGAAAAGCTAGTTGTGCTAACGCAAGACATTATCAACAGCTGAAACCTTTTATTTATTTATTATTTACTAACTAAACAAAACTAATTGTGCAAAAATTGTGATATCACAAAATGCAAAAGCTTTTAAAACTACCAAAGCACCTTGACAAGATGCTGTGGAAGGAAGCAGGGCTCAGTGTTCAGAGAGGCTGAAGAGGTGTTTATCCTTCTCTCATGAGGGGAGAGGAAATGGGAGCTCACGGGCATGATGTTAGAGGGTGTTCAGCTGTCTGCTACAATATGCCTGTCTAAAGCTCTCCTAAGCAGGCTTAGCTTCTCGGTCCTGGCGCTGCCACACTCCCTCTCTGTGCCAGAGTCAACTACAGCTTGGTGCACTGCCAGCTGCATGACAGACTCTCCTTAGCTTGTGGCAATGCGCGGTTTCCACTTCTCCTCACTTCTAATCTTTTCAACCTTCCAACATTTTGACACCACTCTTCATCGAACGCTTTCGTCCCCTTTTTTTTTTTTATATTTCTATTTGTTCTCGTTACCATCAGTTTGTCTGCATTCAACTCTTTTTTGCATGACAAGGCATGCACGACGCATGCCGTTTCCTCAGAAGTAATTATAAAGAGTTACTTACTAAAATCCATCTTCTATTTGCCCCTGGACTGTTTTCATAGCTATTCTAATTAGTACAAAATTTAAACCCAGCAATTGCTGAATATCCCAACTAGCTTGGCGTATCTCATGTAGCCAGCTATAAATTAAGCCATTCTAAAAGAGAGCTTTGCTGTCCGATGTCTATGCTAGAGCCAATTTTAAGAAGCAACCTTGGAGTGACTTTGGATGTGCGAGGGTAATTATATACGGTTCTGAGGGAAGTATTCAAGTATTGAGAACAGCCACTCTCAGTCTGGAGACCCTTGAGACAAAAGCTACAGAGGGATACTTGTCATGCAGAGAAGACACTTTGCTTGGTTTGACAAGGAGTTGAGAGGCAGATATGCGAGAGGGATGTAGGTTTATATTCAAAAGAGGACGCATCTGAGAATTGATTGAAATCTCCTATTTGAGATTGCAGTCTCTTTCTGACTTTGGATAAGTAACTTCTAAGTAGGCAATCATTTTAAAGACAACTGAAGAATGCATCGTCTCCCCGTGAGGCGAGGTGCAGAAGATTCGCCAGATGATAGAGTCTGTCTAAAACTATTCATTCAACTTTTTTCCACATTGTAACCACAAATCTCAAATAATTTCACTGTGATGTTATGCAGTAAACTAACAAGAAACAGTGGACTACAGAGAAGTTGAAGGAAAATGACACTTACAATACATAACACACAAATCAGATGATTGGTGAACTTAGTGTAGCTGTGCTAATTCAATCTCAGGATAAACTCAGCTCTTCTGTGAAGGCTTCAGAGGTTCTTTGGACGACATTACTGATGAAGACCAAGGAACGTATAAAAACATGTAAGCGGTAGATTTCTGAAAGAAAAATAAATTGCATAATTGGCTGTCTACCTAAAATAAAGTAGACAATAATAAGAGTAGTAGGCAAGAGATCCATGGTAGCTTTGTAGTACCTGTGGAGATCTACAACCATTACCTGTGACTCCAAATATATGGTTTTCACGGAAGAGTGGCAAAAAGGAAGCCACTGTTGAAAGAAAGGCAAAATCTATAGTTATCAGTTTGCCATGAGCCACGTAGGAGACATAGCAAACATGGAAAAGAAGGGGCTCTTGTCAGATACTTACTGACTATTGTGGGTGTTGGAGACCACCATCTAAAATCTGTGAATACCCGAGAACCCCTCGAAAGACTCTCCGAACTATGTATTTTAGTCGTTCAAACAACAAGCATACCGTAATAAGCACAATGAAAACCGTCTTTGCGTAGAAGTCAACATCTGCAGTCTTCCTTTTGTCTGCTCTAAGGGGTGACGCCAGTCAATGTGTGAAGTATCATTGTGACAAGGTATTTTGGCTTCCCAAGCTTCCGAAGACATGACCTACACAAGAACCTTCAAACAGGCAAATTTTCTACCTATAATTTGGAGTCACGTTCCACAAAATAAATCCATGAAACGGTGAATTCTTGAACACTGAAGATTTTATGTGTAGTGGAAAACCAATACTGCAGACATTATTCCAGTTGTGAAATATAGTGGTGGCATCACAGGAAATAGAAGCTGCTCAGAGCTAATGAGACAGATGGACATAAATACAAGGCAGTTCTGGGAGAAAATATGTCAGAGGATACAGTAGACTGGATAACTCATATTCCAGCAAAAAAATACATCAAACATTCAGTGAGTGCTGCAATGAAATGGTTTATAGCAAACCATGTTCAAAAGTTAACATGGTGCAATCAATATTCCTATATAAATCCATTTAAGAAAATTTGGCAATTCTTGAAAAATCGCTGTTCAGCCACTCGTGGTTATAGCGTGACAAAGTGCAAGGGTTATACAAATTTTTGCAAAGCACTGTAGCAGAAACAACAAAACTGCAATCCATCCTTTTCAAAGCAAAAACCAGGTCAGTATCTCTTCTCCTGCTTAGTATCAGTCCTGTGGGTACGGCACTCACCAGAAGAAAACGACTCCTTTGTTATATTGCTGCTCTTAAATATACCCCCCCTGCAGGGGTCTCTGGAAGGCTGGCTGGGTCCCAGAAGAGGGGCCTGTATCTGTCACCTCCGTTTAGGGCCCGTCTCGTAGCAGCTGACCCAAATCAGCCCCCCGAGGCAATGCCGAGCCCCTACACAGGGCTCCACCACCGCAGATAATAGGCTTGTTTGGCAACGTATCCAGACGCTGGAACCAAAGCAGCCATGACAGCTGTCAACCAGAACCAACATCTTCCTGCATGACACGTGCATAAACACCGCCGTCTGTAATGGGTTTTCTCTTTGACAGTGTGAGGATGGGGGTGCGATGGCTTTTGACTACAAAGGTGTGTTTTAAATGCGTACATTCCTCTGGCGCTGCCTACCCATCGTTTTTGGGTGAATCGTCTTGGTATTTCCAGTAGAGATTGTGGCAGGCTGATGCCATGTCAGGAGCTGTTTGGCATGTGTGCAGAAAACTCTCCCTGTGGGGGTAGGGGAGCTGTCATGAAGGAGAAATCAAAGACACCTACATGACTTGGTGGATTTCCTCCAAGCTGTTAGACAGGCTTGGTGACATGACCTCATTTCAGCAGTTTTACAGGAAAAAAAAAAAACAAGCAGAGGATGGAGGAGCTGCCTGCTGCTCTGCAATATGGAGTCAAAACATTGTTACCCCAGGCCCAAGAAGGAGTATGTCATACTGCATATGCTCTGCAGCTGAAGCTATGGTTTTGTCAACAAGACTGGTCTCACGTTATCCATACTAGTGGCTCGGTGTGTCTGAATCTACTGAAACCATATAAGTAAACATGCTGCCTTGCTTATGCTTTCAATTTAGAACCAGCAGCTGAACTTTGCTCCACATCATCAGCACCTCATCTCCATATTACACAAAGACCGCTCAAATAAACGTGCTATTTTCAAGCAATGTGGTCCTCCGGGGAAAATAAACAGTTCGCCTTTGTTTTATTCTACATTTTTTACATGTTGCATTACAATGACAGGCACTTTGTTTCATGAGGACTTTATGTGATAGATCAACACATGCATAATTTTGATTGGAAAGAACGGGATTGTATGGTTTTCAATTTGGTTTTACTGCTAAAAATTTACTTCCCAGACTTTTGCTACCTCAAAGAAAACTAAGAAAAGCAAACGGCCTCCAGAAACCCCGTTATTACTAAACAGAGAACGAAACATACATGGTGGTTTCTGTCTGTTTCTCTCTTTTTATTAGTGTTTTTGAACAAGTCCTCTATTTACAATTTAACTGAACATTGACAAACCTAAAACAGCTGCAAAGCAAAACAAAGCAGTTGACTAATAAAAAAGAAAAACACTTTAAAAAAAAGGAACAGAAAAACAAACGAGGGGATAAATAAAAGCCTCATCAGGACCAGACAAGAATTCTATTCACATTTGTAATCATACATGGTGTTCAAGGTTAACATTTTAATTAGCAAATAAATCTATTCCATTAGAAATTTCTGAATGAATCATAACATACATTATATATATTATGTATTGTGTGCATTACCCTTAAAACCAATTGCTAAGGCAACTGAAAGGCATGAGTATCATGTTTAGTTTCGGCCACCAGAGGGCAGCACCACCAGAGCTAACCCTCATTAATTCAACAGTTTTTTAATCACATATATGATTTGCTGCCACAATAATTACTTAACATGTCTGATAGAAATACCAGTAATAGAGGAACTCAAACTAAGATTGTTAGACATAAAACATTTATGATTATGACTTTTTACACAATTTTACATTCTCTGAAAAAACTAAATCTATCACGGTTCTATTCAAATCTATGTAACAATAAAATTAAATGGAATTACGTATGTTTGAAAAACATAAAACTTAATCATTTAATGAAGCTATGGACATGATCAAAAGTGCTCAGTTATATGATCTACTGATTTGGTCATCTACAAACTCATTCAGCTCACTTTAATTGTAATCAAAGAAGAAGAACGGAGGCCGATTTGACGTAAAAAGCAAAACTTTGTACCTATTTTTTTTTGTTGTTCTTGTTCTCAAAACAGCCCATCCTGTGAATAGTTTTTGTGTCTTTTGTTCTTAAGAATCGGATTTCCAAATGTGTACATATGCCACACAGCCAGGCCTCTGTTCTTGTCTACAAGGAAAAATGTCCCGCCGCAAGTCTTTGCTAACCCTGACAAGAAAAATTTTGACAAAACACATTTTTGTTCCCCTGTGTAAAAGTCACATATTTAGGTGTGAACTGAATGCGTCGTACAGTCTGAGAAACGATAACAGGAATCGGAAAATCAGACTCTCTTGCTCTCTCTTCTTCCCTCACTCTTACACACACACACGATAATTAGTCTTTGATTTCCCTTGGCAGTGTTGTGGTGCCAGGGGGCAGCTGTGGGACCCTGCTTTAGCCTTGGCTAATTTCACTCACTGCTTGATCTCGACCCAGCACAGGTGCCCACTTGGCACCCGACCGCAGTTTCCATGGCAATGCCAACTTCGGAGGCCAAGAAAATGCCAGTCCTCCAAAGAGCCCAATCACAGGGCCAGTGATGTGACATTACAAAGACAAAGAAAACGGGACCAGTGAAGACCTGAACAGATCAATCAGGTTCCTTTTTTTGGTTTATATACGACTGAATGCCTGTGTTCCTTTAGATTTTTAATATGAAGCAAGTAGCACAAATATACTCAGATACTCAGAATACATGCAGAGAAATGCTTAGAGGCGACTGTCACTTAGGTTATGCTGCCTCCTTGTGGTTCCAATGTGTCACTGCAAAGATTTTTTTGCAGGTACACATCTACCAGTGCACCTGCTATTAACTATATTCAGACAGTTGCATACCAAGGCATACAATGAGAGGAGTGTTGCTTTTTTTAAAATGTAAAGCACAAATTAAATTTGAATATCTAAAGATATGAAGTTTCTGTTAAGGATTGTCCTGAAAAGTGTTTCCCTAGGGAAGTATTAGTCTATCTATGGTTTGTATTTTTGCAAGTATTATCCATTTTCTGTTCCTCAATGACGTTCCCTGCTTCTCTTATGATTATACAAAAGAGATTTGTTAGTAATTGAAAGAGAAGTTTGTTCTCTGCAGCATCAACAGCTCCGAGGAGCACAATAACAATATGATTGCTGGTGTTATTTCTCATTTTGCATGCAACAACCATTAGATTGTACTTTCATTTAGCCTAATTGACCATATTACAGGCATTTTGTCGCTTTTATGGCCCCATTTGAACAGAACTGCATTGTAAATGTCTTACTCAAGGCTATCCGCTCCCAATTTAATGGCGACACTGCCATCTGCTGCATAGTTTATTAGTTTGACTCAAAGCTGCTGCACGGCAATCATTAGGAATTATTTTAGAATTACATTTTCATAGTTGTGCCTCGTCTTCCTTCATCTTTAATACTAGACTACTGTTATTTTTTCTTATTTCAATGGATTCAGAATTATGATGTGGAGGGAAAAAATGCATTTTAAGGACTGGAGTACACAGTGATGGACTGGTCATTGTTTATCTCATCTGGTTGGAGCCAAAATAACCAAGTTTGAGTATGTCTATTCATACACGATTTACCAATGAGCTTACTTTGAAATAAAATGCATGGACTGGTATTTAAAGGAGTGGTATTATTATACATTTTCCAAGCACATAGGGACATTTTATAGCACAAACTGTTAATTTCAGTTTTTAGAAAAATGCTACATATATCAACCAAGACTTTAAAGAAATTTATTGCTTAAAAAGTCCTTTTAAGAAACTTCCACTCTTTCCGAAGCTCCGCCTTCAGGAAGTTATCACAATACAGCTCCTCTATTAGTCAGAGAAGCTTTGAGATTTGAGAACTTTAGAGTCACAGACGTACAAGGTAAATCACCTTTGCATTCTGTATTTATTGCAACCAATTATTGACTGTACCACATACCATGCTCGTTACACCAGCTCGTTGCCGCATTACTCGGCAGCAGCAGCCGCTCCAATTATTCTACTCCACACTTCAAAACAAACTAAGAATAGATTGCGGAGCGCCGCAATTAGCACGAGGTGTCAACTCTCTCTCGCTGCCTCAGATGCATTTTTGAAAGAACTTCCCTATGAGAGACGGATTTTCATGAATGACTTTAAACATACCAGTAAAATCTGGTATGTTTAAATGCATACCAGACGTCGTTTTCGTATGTCTGTATGTTTTCAGCTATGACATGACATTTGGAGGCCCAACTCAAAGGGCCTCCAAAGGATCTGCCAGTGTTTTCACTGAACTGTCGTCAACAAGCCGTTTGGTTCGAATCATTTGTTTGACATGTCAAAGATGTCTTAAAGGGGCAGCATTATGTAAAATGTGCTTTTTATTCTAAGTTTCCATCATGTTATAAAGTTGTTCCCTCATGAAAACATATCTGGAGTGTTGCCTTAGTTCTTAATTCCTAACATTTTAACGCTGGTAAAAAGGCCCCTTCCAAATCAGGCTTGCACACCAAGCCTGATTTTTGGCCTCTTCTGTCCTAACATGTTTTCTTGCAGGGTTTTTCTTTACAGAGCTCTGTCCATCCTTCCCATGAATTCTGATGTGGTTCCCCATCTCTGCCACGAACCTGTGGGTTTTAACAACGACTGGGCAATATGGCTGGAAAAAAGTATCATGGTATTGGCATTTAGTCGATATCTGTAATCAATTCTTTGTTTTTGTTTTTAATATTGCCAAACTAGTGACGTAACATTTCCTCTTTTAGCCACAATTTCTTGAGGTCATGGTGTCGACCTCAAGAATATACCCTAAGTATATGTAGCAAATACTTAGGGTTTGCTGCATATATTTTGTGGGCTGCGTACTTTGCACAGACATTTGAGATTTCATAGTAAAGCGTAAACGACTGCCTACATTTGTCATGACAAATTCCTTCATTTCCCACAATTGGAAATGATACCAGTAAGCCTGATGAGCTGGTTGAGTCTGCCTCAAGCACAAGCATTAGTCCGAGGAGCGAAATAAACCTCAGTATGTTGGGGGGGGGGAACAGGAGCTACTGCTCTTGCTCGCTAACCAAAGAGAGTGGATCTGGATCACATACAATGGTATTATCAAAACTCTATCAGACGCACTTTCTATTGATATTGATCGTCTGTCTATTGCAATAGATGTCGTTACTGTTTTATCACATGACAAAATGCGAAAGTTACATTGGTGTGACTAGTATTGCAAGGGGGTTCAAAGTCTAGGTAGAGCTAAATCAAATCACTGCCTTATAGCATGCAATGACAGATTTTATTTTGCATGTCTTTACCGAACATTGAAGTTAACAATACTTTTTGACACAATCGGCATGACAACTAGCAACTTTTAAAAGATTTGTTAAAGCTGAAACAGAATCAATAGCACACAAGACTTTCTAGAGGATAACAAACATGTTTTTCTGGAAACTACTCAACAAAATGCATCCCAACACACCCAAAACAAAATGAGCCTAAGCCTTTTTAAGTCAGCTGGTGGCAGTGCTGGGCCACAAAAGTAGAGAAGGAAATAACCAAAATATCTGCATCAAAATTCTGTGGAACGATGAGATTTAACGTCTTATCTCGTCCTTGTAAAAGCAGGAGGAGGTTGCTTGGTAAATAAATAAACGGTGAATTTCAACATTGGAAATCTATGCCAATACATGACATTTTATTATTTTGACAGCCTTAGCACCACTGGAACAAACCTTGGAAACAGTAGCCAGGTCAGGTGTGTAACAAAACCCCAAAACCTACCCAACTGTGGAAATGCAGTCCTAATTTTTCGGTCATGTGAAATGACAAACTGTGGAGCAGAAACGGACAGGTTGCAGCTTGCAGTAGCTCAGCAGGCGCATATGAATCACATCTCATAGTACAACTTCTGAACCAGAGCCAAGGAACACACACCGACACACACACAGAACACACATCACCAGTCCTGAACTAATCACGGACCAAGTTACACCGATGTCATTGTTTTACACTTCACACTTCACACTTCACACTAAATTAAAAAGGTGTCAGGCTACATGTTTTACTAAAACGCGGAAATGAATTGCTGTTAACGATGAAGCTACTTTGTAGTGTAATTTAATGGAAAAATCTGCAAAAGCTTCTAGCTGCCTCCTGTGGAACAACACACCGTCGTTGGTTTTTCTATTTGTTTTAATATTTTCTTGCACGTTATTAAGTAATGCCGTAATGGCATATTAGGGCCAATGTAAATAGAAAAAAAGAGAAGGAAGTCTCCATCAAAAAAAATGAAAACATATTTTTCTAGAAACAAAAGCCAATGTTTTAGATTGAAAAGTTGAACATTTACAAACGCAGCAATTGTCCATCAGTCTCAAAGTTTCTAGAAAATAAATGAAAATATGGATTTCAAAAGTCGAACATTTTTGACTTTTGAAACTTTTTTGGCAGAAATTTGATGCCACTCTTTTTTTCCCCATCTACAATGGCCCTAACATGTTGCTTCAACATCTTCTTTTGTTTTTTTCCATCTTTCTGATATGTTTACTTACATTGTGTACCTTTGAGCCATGTATGAGAACACTTTGTGGACTTTTTTTTTTTTACCTGCTTGGCAGCAGTAAAACACATGGCAGTGTTTTGTGAAGACTACAAGGGCCAGATTTTCCTATCAAAGATCCTTAGTGATCATTTCATGCCAAGCTTTTATAAAAGCTGCTGTGTAACCAACCCACCACTTCCATCAAAAATAATTGCCAGGCAGATTTAAAACGAACCCAGTCTCACCAGTTAGCCCCGCTGTGCATGCACTTGCAGTACAACATGTACCACTGCCATAATCTCACTAAATACTAGAGGAATTATGTATGCAAGGAGGGGGGGGGAGTCATCAGAGAGAAAAAAGTTGTTCAGATGAACTACAATAGGAAGACTTCAAAATGTGCCACAACTATTTGTGGTGACTGTTAAAAGATCTGAAGGTGAACAGCGATTTTCCCGACATGTCCATCCTGGGATGAGGATCATTGGAACTTAAACATGTAAACTCGAATACTTCACTCATTCACAAAAATTCACTAAAGCGTTTACTGATGGATTCCATGTGTCTCTGGTTAATAACGTCAGAAAAAAATTCCCCCGGTAGAGATTTTAAAAAACTTAGCATTTTGTAAAACGAAAAGATACAGTTGTGTTTCCAATGTCGGAGCACATTTGCTAATGAAATACATGCTACAGCAAGAAAAAGGACCGGTTTGTTCAACTTAAACTAAACTTATAATATGTCTTGCCTATCATCAATCATACTGAAGCAACGCTGAAGTCGTATCCTTCCAATTCCATAAATTACATTTAAAAATTTCAACTAGCATTTTAAATTGCAAGAGCTTTAGTCGGTGTTAAATTGGCCCTACTTGACTGCACAGATGCAGCACGCAGATTTTAAAAATGGGAAATATTCTTCAGTGTAAACCAATGCTCCTTGACTTAAAACAACATCGGCAATCTTTTTTCTGACTCCACATACATATGTCACATATATTAGCCCCACATGACAAGGAGCCCAAAGCAGAGTTACTTGCATGAACAGGAGGACGGCTGTTGTTCGTTACAGAAACTTAACAGCTTGACTTTGTTCTTGCTTGTCAAGAGTTTCAACAGCTAAAAAACAGGAAAGGAGGTAGCGGCTAATGGAAATAACTGGACAGACTGGCTTTACCTCTACAACTGTACACACACAAAGAAGCAAACACCCACAGAGTGAGATAAACTCCCCACACAGGTGTGTGCACATACACACACACACACACACGTGTGTGAACAAAGCTGGCTGACCCAGATCTGTCCCAGCTGAACTCTGCACTCTGTTACAAGTACCAACATGTCACTACAGGAAGTCATTCGTATCAATTGTCACCATTTACTTTTTAAGAAAGGCTTGTGCAGCCAAGTATTTAGGAAATGCATAGAACAAAATAAGAAAAAAAAGAGAAACATTTATTCTCTGTTTTCTGAGAAAAGTTAGAGTGCAATGAGCTTACACAGCCACTAGAGGGAGTACATACAGCATAAGAGTACACTGATTACTTTTTTTTTTAAATGATGAAGTATCCATGACTCCGTGATTTTTTTGTTCTTTTTTTAATAAAATTGCCAAATTTATTCTAAATCTCTTCTCTTTCCATAATCTGGTTTTCGATGGTTACAGAGGACAGGCCAGAGGAGACAGAGAAAGCTGCTGAGATTAGAAGGAAATTGGGAGAAAGGTGTGTATGTGGCAGCAGGTGCAAAACAGCTGCTATCCTCCCTGATTCAACCTAATGTGTAACCATGGCAGCTACCGGTTATCATCAGGTGAGTAGGGATGTATGCATACATGGGTTTCTGTCTGGCTCTGAAAAAAAAATATATTTTTTAAACCTATGAGCATCTGTAAACGTTTGTCACATGGCTAATTTCAGATCTTGCATATATTTTGATGTAATGCCAGTAGGTATAGATTTTTTTAGGCTACATGTTGCAATCCTGCCTTCAGGAAACCAGAACTATTTACTATTGACTTGAGCTAATAATAACATTTCAAAAGTATAGGTTGATATGTACGAAGAAATTAGCTGGTGACTAGAGGTGGTTGATTTTTCTTATTAGTGAATGTACTACTGGCACTACCATCACACTGGTAATTCAACTCTTCAATGACAAGATCATGACAAGGAGTGCAATAATAAATCGGTACCAATTTCCTTCATTTTAAGAGACTGGCGATCTCCCAAAATCCATATTGGTTATCCGCAGACAACCAATTTCACCTAATCCACCTCCACAAAGGTAAGCAAGAAAGACCCACCCACCATGTCACATCTTCACATGCCCGCTTAACAATAGTCAGCTATCAACTTAGCAACCTTGTCGCTATATTTTTTGTCTTTTTATACAAAAAAAAAATGGCACCAGGCAAAAATTGGAATCAGAAATGCAGGCTTTTCAAAGATCGATTATTGACCAGAAAACTCCAGTCAGTGCACCGCTAAGCGTTACTCCATGAAGAGGAAATGAAGTTAGCCGATTAGTATCATTGAGGTATCAGGTGAAAGAGCAAGAGTTTTGGTTGATAACAGGAAGGTTGAACAGAATAAATCAAAATAGCTCCGTTTTATTCATTTAAAAGGGGCAGATAGTGACATTTTATAGACTTGTCAGATTCCTATGCTACCTTTAGATGTTATAAAAATGCTATATATGCAAAATATGAAAATAATTTTTACTTCCTGATTTTATGCCTTGAAATTATGCCTCTGTTTCTTTAAAAACTCCTGCTCTTTCTGAAGCCCCGCTTTCAGGAAGTCATCATAACATGACTTTTATTGACTCCAATGATGTTTTTGCCAGTGTTACTCTGAGAAGTAGCTCACACAATGAGCTCAACAGAAGCAGAATTCTGCAGAGTGTTGGCTAATTGCTGCTGGCTAGTCTGAAGGAGCTGAAGGTGGTGCTGGGTCCAAGCATCTGAATGGTTGCCACCAGAGATCAAAGTCGATTTTACATGATACTAACCCCCGTTAAAGCTTTACAAAACTAATAGACAGGATGACCAATTTAAACAGCATCCTCTCTAAACAGCTGGCCCAACATTAAAGTCAACTGGTGACTCAGACGGAGTCACCACTGCTCCCATGGGAAGAATCCAGTGGCATTGTGGGTACCAGCTCAGACAGGGCAATGAAAAATCAAGTGTGACCATCACGTTTCTATCACATACTGGTAAGTGAAATCACACGAACAAAGCAAATTATAGCCTTGAAAATTACACGGTGTCATTAACCTTCCAGTAGTGGGAACAGGTTGAAATAATTTAATCAAGGGAATGATTGTGTTCAGTAGTTCTGTACTGTTAAACAGGGACTAGATCTGATCAAGAACACATGACACTGCAGCCTCAGTAATGCAAGTCTTTCATTTTGCCTGATGAGTTCTAATATGATTTGAAGAAAATGTGACTGACACATTAGAAAAGAAACAGAAGCCGACTGAAGCTTAAAAGGAAATGAAATATCAATGACGCAATGCAAATGGATCCTTATTTATTTGCATCGTAAAATATAACTGGACTTACCCTGTCCTTGTCATCTACCACGTCACACAGCGTATCATCAAGGTCCAAAATGCCGCCATCACCATGCTCCAGTCTGTGGACTTGAACCCAGTAGCTGGGGTCCTGAGGAAGAAAAAAAAAAGATAGTTCATAAGCACTGTAATGAGATTTGCTTTATTTGAACCATATAGACGCAGGATTTGCTGCATTACGCGAGTTAAGCCACAAAACACTCCTCGGCCAAGCGAATTACCAGCTTGTGTCTTCTTAGGAATCAGCTGGTCTGATCATCATGGGGTTTATATTATGATCCGGTTCGCTGGCGCAAATATAGGATGTGCCATAGTTAGGGATTGAAACTGTGGAGGGTGGTCCTTCCCTAAACAAGAAGTCTAGGCCTTTCCGTTTGGGACAGTCTATGTTATGTTGAGCAAGTCTGTCGGTCAAACTTCTCTCACAACGATGCAACAGGGGATAGCAGCAGATTTTCGGGCATTTGCAAAGCCAGATCAGATCACTGGATAGGACTGGTTTCTCACGCAACTCCAATCTCCAAAAATTAAGGAAATCAATGCACCCTTAGTTACAATGTCAAACGTTTAAATCTAAATTTAACAATTATGCAAAGTAAAAGACCAGTTCTGTTGGAATGTAATCTGTGGTCTAGTGTTTGCCACCTCTGATATGCATTTTGAAACCCTGCTAAAGATCCAATATTGTCACCTTCCTAAAATAATGGCACTAAATAATCCCTTGACATCAAATGACTTAGGCATTATTTTAGGAAGGTGACGACGAATTAAAAACACACGAAGAACCGATGAGGATTTAAAACAATTCAATTCACCGCTCAAATGATATTCAATCTACTCTCCATGTGAGAAATTAGGAAGAAGCAAGAGTGAGTCATTATCTGTGACTGAATGAAAGAAAACATATTTAAAATATTCAAGAAAAATGTTTTTTTTTACGGTCCGTCACATTATATATGACCTTATCAGATTAAAAACAAAAATAAAGTAATTCCTTCATAGTGGAGTATTGTAGCTCCTTATAAATGGGGAACATTTACACTGACATAAATAATTATGATAGCAAGACTGCTGAGATTTGGTGAGAATTAGACAAACAAGCATGAAAACGTTTTTAAAAATTGGCAAAGTACAACGAAGTTGCTTTGTTTTCTTCTTCTTCTTCAGAGTTTACAGACTCTCTCCCATCTTTTGTGGAACATGCTGGATTTGGAAATGTTGGCAGCTGTTCAGAATCTCAGAGTCGTATCGTCTCTGGTGAGTTTATCTAATAAGTGATCAAGCATGAAGGCTAGGGGAAAAAACATTTTAATGTCATTCTATATTTCGTCTTAAAGGGTATCCTTTAGGTTTTTGCCAAGAACCTATAGAGTACCCTCTACTTCTACTTACTCTAGCCTCCAAGACGCAACATAACAGAGAAAATAGTAAGTTCGGTGACTGCCCTTCTTTCTAAAGTAAATTTGGAAACAGGCATGTCTTTCATTTCTTTTTTTGGGATCCTTCATTTTCACTACTTCTCTCTCATCCAAACTAAATTGTCTCCATAATTTGAAGGCATTTTGGTTAAATGCCTTCGTGTTGTGCTGAATTGTGGTTGACCAGGGATAATGGTCCAAATTGAGAGGGAAACAACTATGTGGTGTCTTTTCTTTCCTTTTGAGATCATTAACAGAGAGAGAGAAAAAAAAACTGGAGTTAATTCTAGAAGACAAAAAAAATAATCTGGCAGATTTTTATCTAAATCAACAGGGAAGAGAAGCTAAGTTACCATACTGTGTATGCATGTATGTTCCAGACTTAAACGTAATAAAATATACTTTTGCGTTTTAAAGGAGTCCAATCAGGAAGACAAAATTCAATGAACTACTTCTGCGATGCAGCCTGATAAAAAGTTGACCGAAACCCAGAAGAGACAGAAACGGCTGAAATCCAGCCTCTCTGGAAGTTATTACAAGCCACAAAGTGACCCTGGGTATTCAAAAAAGATGTGCTCAAATGCTGACTAAGTCCATGTCTGCTTGGTAAAATCTTGATTCAAACATGTTCCACAGATGGATTACAAGGAACAAATATTCTGGGGGAAGCTCAACCGCACAAATTAATCTAGGCATTACACTTGGGACGAATGGAAAGGAAAAAAAAAAAAAAAAGCAACAGCTTTCATATGCTCCATTTAGGTTGGACTTGTGAAGACATATCTTGGAACATTTTATCCGCGGTGCAAACGGAAAGCAGCTCTTTAATGTACTGTGGTCGTGTTTTATATTGTCATCCTTTTGGCTCACACGCACTTGGCGACGACATAAGTACAGTGACTTGCAAAACTGCCCTCTGAACTTCATATTTTTGACGTTTTAACATCAAGGAAAGTGTGATTTTGCTGTTTTATGTAAAAAAAAAAAAGGGGGGAAAAAAACACCATCAAGTAACTATTTTAACTTCAGTTTTACCAGCGTTGCATCCAGAAGAAACTCATATAATGAGCTCAGCAGATGCACAGTTCCACCAGGGGTTTGCTAATTGCTTCTGGCTAGTCTGAAGGAGCCGATCTGCGAGGTGGAGGCTCGGAAGCTTGGGAACTGCATCTCCGAGGAGGAGCTTCGTCCTTGAAGGCGGAGCTAGGTTCACCCAGGCGCTTTTGCACAGCTGAATGGCTGAACGGAAGACTACAGGATTTCTCAAATATACGCGAATAAACATAAAAGTAAAAATCAAGGCAACACTCCAGACATGTTTTTGATGAGAGAATAACCTTAAAACATTATTTAACACCAATGCTGACCCTTAAATTCTCACCTCAACTTGTCAAAGGAGCTTCTTCTACATGGATACTTATTGTCCACTGTGATTGGGAGAATCTTTTTGCAGTCACACTAATTTCACTTGAGGCAATTGGAGTAAAGATGGATGAATACAAGTGCATGCCGCATTTTTCAGTTTATTCTGTTCAACTTCCTTCTACTTCATAGCTCTGTCGGTAGTTTGTGTCGGTCACCAAAAATCCCCAAAAAGGACAGTGAGGCCTGTTGTCGACAAAGACGGAAAGGTTCAAGGGTCATGAACACTTTTGCAGGACAAACGGACAAATACAACATGTTGTCAAGCTTAAAAGACGTGCATTAGGACATTTGAAGTTGGAAAAATGATAAACAATAATATATGCAATTGTTAATTACCAAAGGAAATAATCACTGAGACTTAAATTGACAACTAGTGCGTCCTACAGTCATGTTTGTAAGAGCGAAATGCCAACGTGTACGTAAGCATACAGAGTTTTTTTTCTTTTGCATACCGTCTTCCCTCTGAACTCAGCGTCTAAGCAAATGGTGAACTGGAAACCAGTACAAATGTAAAGAGGAGAAACTGAAAAGAGGGAGATGATCTTTTTAACAAAGGCAGCTATGTGATACAGCCATTTCTATTATTGCACCATATAGTAACAGCTGGCATAGGGAGGACAGGACTGAGCTGATAAAAGTCTTAGCAAACACAAGAGTTAACCTCAACGTGTTACCACATCTCTGCAGGAAAAAAAAAAAACAGTCCGTTATATTACAGAGTGGAGACATCTACCTTTCTGACATCATGCACACATGCACTTATGTTTTCCTCCGAGTGTGATTTATTGCAGTGTAACGTCACGTTCCATTTGACAACACTGAAAGTCTGTACACAGAGAGAACACCACTCTCTTTGACGGGTTGGTGTGGCGACAGGAGATCTCTGACCCATGGGGGGTTAGCTGGGTGGAAACTGCTCCCGTATCAGATAACTGTAAAACTGTAATCATGAAATATAATTTTATAAACACCATCTACGCTCTGGCAGTTTTGGAAGCAAGCATTGGCACTTTCACTCCTGAGTTGTGTGTGGACAGAATCTGCACTGGCAAACGATGTACTTTTTTTTTGTTCCCCCATTTGGCAAAATTTTTTTGTCACTTGAAATGTAATCCATTTATGAATTTTTTCTGTTACTGATGCCCAAAGTCAATGTAGACAAGTTGCAACTGCCATTGATCTTAGCTATCAAGTTATCAACATAATGTGCTACAACTTAAATGTATGCAAGATACATAAGAAAAAGAGAGGTAGCGCTTTGCTATTAAGTGTCAACACTACGACAGCTAGATAAGGTCAAAAAAAATGTTTTAATAAGAAAAAAATTCAACGAGGGAAGTAGGTCAGTTATGCTAGCTTGACTTTGACAACCGTAACTTGTGGATGTGCTGCAGAATTTGGCATATTCCAGTGCAGTTAAAAAAGAAAAAAAAGAAAAAGGCGACCCACACACCAACTCTTGGCAGATCATCTGCAGAGCAGCGATTTAAATTAGGCAATCTCCCACTGCAATCATTTATTAATAATCACAAAATAAACATCGAGCCTCAAAACGTAGCACTGCAACACACTGTGAAAGTTCTGCTTTTTTGTGTGGGAACAGTTTGCATGTTTTGGATGTTGAATTCTGATACGCTGTCGGCTCCTATGAGTCTGTGTAGGGTAGCTGACACAAAGCGCGAGAAAAATTCAGGAAAAAATGTTGAGTTGTTCAACTTTTTTTCTGTGTTATTTTTCCTTTGCTGTGGTGCACTGCACTAAATTATTAATACCTAAATCTCCAGGTTAAACATTTTTTAAACAAAATTGTCCTACCACAGCAGCGCAACTGTGGCTGACGAGTAAAAGAATCGGCCATTTGGCTGAAATGCACAAAATTTCCAGATGTAAACAACAACATGCAAAGTGCCTATAGATTTTAGTGATTGAAATACTAACATTAGGGATGTCATTTTGAGTGTGCCAACTGGTATCATTGTCACAGTGGTCAACAATAAGACTGAATTATGTTTCACTGCAACCTTAATCAAGTGTGACGGTGCTAAAGAATCATATCCAAAGGACGTTGGGGGAAAAAAATGAGATTAAAAAGACAATAAGAACAATTACCAAGTCTGGAACAGAACAAGTGGTGTCCAGGATGTATGTCAGAACAATGACACATGAGGACAATACACTGCAAACAGCACGGCTTACAGAAAACCTGTAAAAAGCCAGTGTAACTTGTGCTGACAAAACAACCAACTACCAGCAGTGTCACTGCTCCCAGACCAGCACAGGAAGTAACCATGGGCCAAAAGTTGATTCTCTTTTTTGTTTGTTTTTTAAACAGAAATGTACTGATTTGCACATTTATTTGATAACTCTGCACCAGCACAGCACAATTAAATATACCAATTCACAAAAAAAAAAGAAAGAAAAAAAAAAGAGTGCAATTAAGAATTCTCTATATATTGTAAAATAAATAACGCATGGCATTGCTCAGAGCACAAAGCATGGAATTAGACTGAATAGATCTGCCCTTATGGATCAGGCACATTGTCACTAACACCTGATATAGATTTAATTTTTTGATTTTTCCCCAATATCAGGACCAATACAGATATTAATGTCGGATCGGTGCATCTCTTAAAGGACCAGACTAATGAAGGTATGGCACTAGCACCATACTTCATATTTTAACCACTAAAGTAAGACGTCGTTATGGCAACAACTACCTAACATGAACAGTAGGAGACCACAGCAGAATCCCTACTATGAAACTGAACACGCCTGCAAGTGGAAGGGATTTTGCATAAACAGAGCAGACAGGAGCAGATAAGGAAGGTGTGACAACATGTGCATGAGAGCTGAAAAGCAGTCATTTTGTTCCCCTGCCACTTTTTTAATTACTCCTTCATTCCCCCCCAGAAGAAGACTGCCTCCTTTGTCTGTTCATGTATCTGCCTAGATGATCTGGTGTCAGAGGTGAAGGGAAACAGAGAGGTTGTTGTTGTGTCACATCGAGAAAAGCAGAAGGTCTCGGCGTCTTTATGTCTTTGTAGCAGCGTGGGGTTCTCTGTTCCCGTCAAAAAGAAAACGGCACAAAGGCTGCCTCTGCCCTCGAGGGAACGCCGCATGAGGCGAAGAGGGGGAAAGTGACAAAGACTGAGCGCGTGCCAGTGTGTCGCTATCCGGCGCATTTACAGCAATGGCAAGTGTTGCTATTCCCGCCGGGCTAATAGCACTGCCCACGTCTGAGTCGGCAACAGGACCTCGTGGCGCAACGGTAGCGCGTCTGACTCCAGATCAGAAGGTTGCGTGTTCAAATCACGTCGGGGTCAAAGCTTTTCACGCTCGCAGAAACGCTCCTGAATGGATTCAACCGATTAGAAAGCGATGAAGGCGGTGTGGTTAAAGAAAATCCTGTAAAGATGGAACTGGTCGAGCAGCATGCTTTCACAGAGCATGAGTAGACACTAAACGTGACCATGAATGTTATCAACCAAAGATGACTTTATCATTTTCTCTTCTGTAAATTGAGAAGATAAAAATGCAAACGGCTTGCAAAAAGTGACGTCACGCTTTTTATAATTTAAATAAATACTGATCTAATAATCATGTCTGAATAATTGTCAGAATAATCGATTACTAAAATAATTGTCAGTTGAGTCCCTACGTTAAATTAGTGCTTGACAGAAGATACTTTTTTTAAATAAGCGAGGTAAATCTAAAGATAGATGTTGGTGTACGGGGAAACATTCGACTCAAATCTTTCTGACTTGGCAGTTTTGGTTGAATTCATTCAAAACAGTACAGTTTCCCCATCGAGACGGTGCACGTTTCCCCCGCAGCTCGTTTACAGCTCTGATTCCATGACAGGGGAACTACAGCCACTGTGAAGGTTTAAATATCACCGGCACTGTATGGGAAATGATGACATGGAAACTTTCAAAAATTTTGCAGACATCACAAAACTTGCAAAATCTCACAAATGTAAGTTGGAATCCTTTTTTTCTTTTCGGGACTCTGTAGTATTCAAACATACTTTGCTATTTAAACTTTTGATTCACTGTTAATATTTTGGTATTTCTTTCACACAGGGCTTGGAAAAACTTGGCACACGGACAACCCTTTAGCAAAACACAGAACGATGTATGAGGCAGAAAAACAGTGAACACGCCTTCCCAGAGGAAGAGGATGTCAAGTGTCAGAATCATGCTAGCATACAGAAATTGATGCTTACAAAAGCTCTGAGTTTTTCTGTTAAAAAAAAAGGAAAATAAATGCATATATTCTGTTTTTATATGTGCAACGTTAATACTAATGCCCACAACACTTTTCAGATTTTTATTTGTAAAATAAATGTCAAAGTCTGCATATTTTCCTCGCTCTTAAAAATAATTTATGTTAATATTATTTTTGGTCTATCACATATGCAATAAAGCTTGTTGTTGTAAATTAGAAAAATGTGAAAGGTTTAACAGGAAAGAATGCTTTTGCAAGACAATATGAGAAATTTAATACATACAGTGCATCAAACTAGACGTTAAAACCGTTTGTCACAGTATTTATGGTGAAGCTTTCACGTGTGCCACACAAAAATGTGAGGTTGACAGATGAAACCTACTCTGACCTCTGCATACATCAGAAACCCGATTAGGAAATCCTGATCCATGCAGAGAGGAAAAAAACACAAAAACCCTCTGGCTAAGATAAAGGCGCAGGGTGACTGGATGAAATGATCTGGTAATTTATGCTCCAGTTCTAGTGTAATAACCAGCAAACAGGTTGAGCAACAAGGTCTTTCGAAATATTCCTACTAACTCCCAACTTTTAACTGTTTGAACGCAATGCTGAGACCCTGCCTTTGGTGTGTGAACCTTCGACCTTTAGAAATACTAGAGGTCGTGAATCACTAATGTTTCTCAAGTTCAACCTCCCACTCAGAGTTTTGACTCTACGGCTCAATAATCGCAGCAATTTATGGAGTGAATCTTCTCCCTGGTGTGTCATAAACACCACTGTCACAACTGGTGACTGCACACGCAGTCACACACATGCACAAACTCCACGAGCCTCATCATTTCAAAAATATTCACAGCTTCGTCAGAATTCGTTCAACCAAACGCAGCATCTCACCAGTAAAATATTTTAGGCTGCTCATGAAATGTGAATCTTATTTTGCCGAGATATGACCGTCGATCCGTGTTCTTTAAGTTCCTTATGTTTTGTAAGCGGTCTGAAAGTTGCAAAATTATTCATGTGAATAATAAACAAAATAAAGTTGCACTGGGAAACTGACTAATGTTCACAATCAGCTGATTTTTATCTCGATCAGGCCAAACCGGTAACCAGACCGGTTGGAAAGTTTTTATCCCATCTTTCTCTAGTTAGCGAATGTTGCTACTTTGGAAAAAGAGTTTCGAAGTTAGCCGTTTTCTCAAGACTCATCTGCTGAAAGTCTTGTGAGAGAGAACAAGAGTTTTTCAGCAGATAACAGGAAGGTTGAATGTTGTATTCCTTTAAGCTTTCGACTTCTGTCTGCCGCAGGATATCTTGCGTGTTGTCAGTCTTTATTTACTCTCAAACATTAGGAAAGTACAACGGTGAATTAAGGCCACTTTAGATAGAAAAAAGGAGGACATTTTCACACAAAAAAAATCTCATATTTTGAAAATAATCTCAGAAATTTCATAGGAAAAAAAAAAAGTCTAAGTTTCAAAAGTTAAAAACTTCCAACTTCATAGCTAAAATCCACAAATACTTGAGACCCCATATGAAATGCAAATAATTTGCTATCTTGATAGCATTTGTTTTAATGCATCTTAACATTGCATTAAAACACACAATTTAAGGTATTTTAGCATATCTAAAAAGTTAAAATCTACAGTCTTCCTTATTCCACTCCTGTGAGTGACAAGGAAAATAAATGCAGCTCCTGGATTGGTTGCTATGCAAAAGCAACCAATCCACTAGCATGTCAACTGGCATTGTCAGCTTACTAAGCAACATGTTCTTTCAAATACTTTAGATTTGATAGATATTTTAAACATTTAGAAAATATGCACATTTTTTGGCAATACATTTTTTTTTTTTTTGCCTACCGGCTAAGCTAGACCACGCCAATTTCCAATAAAAAAAATGTTTGTGCTAAGAAGAGTTGAAATGTAAAAAACACGTTTTGCATCGCAAAACTCTTGATCAACAACCGAAAGCTTATCCTGGCACGAAAAACAAAGACGATGCCAGGAAGTGGTAGGAGGAGGATGGCGCGGCATGCTTTTAATGAGATATATCGCATTAACATACTTTTTAATTGTGTTTCTTATTTAATGGAAGCACTGCAACTGCGAAATATTATTATTATTTTTTTACATTAATGGAATATTGACAATCGTTTCTGCACATTTGTAATGGAAGCGCAGCTATTGAAACCTGAGATCAGTCAAAAAGATGCTAATTCACTCGGCCTTATTCCAATATTTGGCTGCTCACAATACCATGACTCAGTCAGAGCTGAACTTCCACAAACTGTTACACAGAGAAAATGCACTTTTTTTTCAATAGACTTTAGTATGATTTATCCAGCTAAAATAGACTGAACATTGCTTCAGGGAATAACATTTTGTCCAAGAGAAAAATGCTGGGCTTAAACTGTGTGATTACAGTTTACGTATAGGAAGATTGCAGCTGTCTTGTGAGGGAAGCCATACGATGTTTTTTTTTTTCTTTTTTTGTTTTGTTTTGGGTTTTTTTCTAAGGCGAAGTCTCTTCTAGGGGTTGTGTATAATTTATGTGCTGCCAATGCAATGCAGCTGCAGCCTGCCAAGCTCAAAACAGAGAAATATGAGACGCTGCTGCACACGCGCTTGGTGCTCTGCGCCCGCCAGAGGCCTACTGTACGCAATTATCCACTGGAGGATGTCATCGAAGAGAATGAAAAGTGCAAAAAGAATTACGTTTAAAGCCCTTAATGTTTTGGTACTACTTGTATTTCAAAAAAAAAGAGAGAGATTTTAAAGCAATGAAATAAATGAGACTGTTCTTAGATGTACTATTACTCTGCTCCGCCCAAGGAGTTGCCTACCAAAGGGACATGCAGTGGATACACCTTGAATGTTTTCACATTTTATAGCTAGCAGCTACATTTTATTGGGATTTCATAAGACAAGGATAGCCATTACATTAATAACATAATAACAGATGTTTTTAGGCCTTAATTTCTGTTCATCATGATGATTTTCTGCTTATAGCTATTAAAAACATCTTTAAAAAAACAAAAAAAAACACAATGTGGGCTTAATGAAAAATATGCCTAGTACCTCCCAAAATGTTATAACTGAAAAGTTGGTGTATTTCATGACTTTGTACTTTGTTTTTAGTAGAATGTGCTATATAAATTGACATTGATTGATTGATTACTTTTAATCTAACAAACGAGCCTCGTCTGAACACGTATTGGAATTTCCAGAATAAGACTGTTCATTTTTGAGAAACATTTCTGACTAGAATGGAGGAATTTCATGAAACTAAAATATGAAAAATAATTTTGTTTTTAACCCAGAAAAGTTCAACAGCACGGAAATAAAAATGATCGTCTACACTGTAAACAAAAGTATATAGTCAATCTTAAGCCATACGACATCTGATTCTTTTTTTTTTTTTGACTGATCATGAATCATGCACAGGAATAAACCCTGTAGTCATCTTTCCAACTCTTTGATCTGCTGGCGTAGTGGATTTGCTGTCCCTAAACCTTGAGACTGTAAGTCTACAGCTGTGTACCCGTCCCGCCCCCCGCTTTATAATGCGTCCAACGAGGAGAGCCGAGCATCTGGTCGGCATACTGGGAGCGGGCCGGAGTGTGAGCGTGTGGGTTCACGCAAACCACTACAGCTGCTTTACGGCCCTGCCTGTACTGGATCCACCGCTGTGATGAAGGTTTCACTGACAAATTAAGACAGACGTTATCACAGGAGGCTCTCATTAAGTAGCATTATAATTACACCTAATCATCATTAAACCGATTAAAGAGTAAAACGTTCAGCTACGATTTGCCTACGGCCGTCCGATTAAACATCAAAGACGACTCCTTTTGTTCTTACCGTTGGTCTTCCTAAGAGCGTACAAGAATACGCGGCCCTAGCGCTTTTTCTAAGCATTGTAGCTCAAAAGACTGTGGTATGCAGTCCTCCCCCCCTCTACCCGACTTTAGAGTGATAATCCTGAAAGACAGCGTGTGTAACCGAACGTCTTTGGAAGTCGCCTAATTTGTAAATGGGGCCCACTTCACTTGGAGATCAAGAAATTTCAGCTACGTTTCTCACATTCATTCCAACAAGGGTGGCACAGCCAACATGCTTAAGTAGATTGTTCAGATGAGACCAACATTGGTTAAATATATCCAATATCCACCCGGTCCTGGTGCAGCAGAACACTGTGAATACCACACTAGTGAGCACAACATAGTTTTTTCCCCCCAAAACATGTATGCGTGACACACATATTTTATGAGGAAAACTTCATGTTCATCACAAACATATTCTTTAAAATACCATATGACAAGCGAGGGAACATTACGACAGCATCTTTAGTAATGCTAACCTTGCTAATTGTGCCACGATCAGCCTCATCAGGTCGGTTTGGAAATTACACAAAAATCTCATGGAAAAGCAACGCTTCACTGTTCACTCCACTGGGTTATTTTAGGACATCATAGTCAAGTAATCAAACCAAAGGATATCCTGAACTTTAAATATAACTGGAAAAATTTAAATGTGTTTTTTTAAAGTTGGATGTGAAATAAATAGTCCATGACACTAAAACGTTGCTTTTCACTTTTCACTGCATTTGGATTGAGACATCGATCTTTTTTGTTTTATATAGAACCAATCAGATGATGTTTGAGATTTTTTATTTATTTATTTGGCATCAACACCATAAAGTGAAACTTATTTTTCCATAAATTTACAATACAGTAAGAATCTCGTAATGTGTGCCTACTTTACACCACAATAACAATGACTGAGGAGGTCGGAGAAAAGGTTATAAAACTACAGTCCAAGTCTTAAGTTAAGGGTGTCATTTTACATTATTCATCTCTGGAGAATTTGTGTATGCGTCTCTCTTATGTTAAACAACTGCTAAAAGGAGAAGCATGCTGAATGCTCCTGAGGCGTTTACGTGCTAAAGACCAAATTAAAAAGAAGCAACAGGGACCGAAACCACAGAACACAAGATCACACACGGTTGGTAAAAATCATTCGCAGATGTGGAAATCCTGTCCTGTCAAACCAGCTCAAAACACACGTGCAAACAAAATTGTCTTTATCGACCGAATGTTTGCTTGTTTTATTGTTATCCACAAACTTGTCACAACCTCAATGCAGCTCTAAAGCTCTGTCCTATTCATGCAGGACTGTAACAGCTTCAGTCCCATTTGTTTCCTGTAAACAGACCACAGTAGTGCGGTTAACCCCGCTGATGTGAATGCCTTCTTACTTCAAAATATACACAAGGGAAAGTCTACAGATTCTCAATGGAGGAATGCAAGTTTAGTCACAAAACGGGTCTGTCGAAAAACACAATGAAATAAAGAAAGCCAACAATGGATGCTCTTTGTAAGCGAAACATAAGCCACAGAAATGCAAAGCCCTGTGTGAAATGTTAGTGAGACTGTCAGGTGCAGCTGAGCGCTTCACGTGCGCTTACGTCAAACATCTGCCTACGCGACAACAGCAGCCAGTAACTGCTGTTCAAACTACAATTCACTCAGTAACACATCTACCAAAACTGTTTCCCAAACGTACACACATTGGTGGTGTGTGACACGCATCACAAAATATGCCTGTTATTCCTAGTTATTACAAAACACCAAAAACGCTTCTCTCTACCAAATATTTCTTCTCATTTCAAGCGTCACGGCTACTGCAGAACTTACCCATTAATCCGTGCGGACCAACTTCTCTGAATTTCTTTTTCCAACTACGCGGTCAGTTCCGTGCGGAAAAAAAAACATGGCGGACCAGCAGGAGCTGCTTCCGGCGGAGGTGCACAGTAACGCCACCACTCACAGGTGTTGCTACCAACAGCGTTTGTTTGGGTTTTTTTCTACTGCTTCTAAAACGCGTTACGCTTGCCGTAGTCGTCCTACACTGCCCCCTAGCGTCTATCAGAATATTGGTTCCAACGTGGAGGAGCAGCTGAGAATAGAAACGCTTTATCCCCGGGCATAGTTTTTCATATTCTGTGTTCTAACTGAAATAAATAATAATTGAGTGAAAACGCTTGAAAAGTTTCATCAGCCTGATTTCACGTGGAATGTAAACGTGTCAATTAAGCTGTTACTTCTCAAAATTAATTGTAGTTTTTACAACAAAAACTCCATCCATCTCCATCCATCCATCCATCTTCTACCGCTTATCCGGGGTCGGGTCGCGGGGGCAGCAGCTTAAGGAGGGAGGCCCAGACTTCCCTCTCCCAGCCATGGCCAGCTCCTCCGGGAATCCCGAGGCGTTCCCAGGCCAGCCGAGACATAGTCTCCAGCGTCCTGGTCTTCCCGACCTCCCGTGGGACGGCCGAACACCTCACCAGGGAGGCGCCAGGAGGCATCCTGACCAGATGCCCGAGCCACCTCAACTGGCTCCTCGTGCGGAGAAGCAGCGGCTCTACTCTGAGTCCCTCCCGGATGGCCGAGCTTCTCACCCTATCTCTAAGGGAGAGCCCAGCCACCCTGCGGAGAAAACCCATTTCGGCCGCTTGTATCCGGGACAAAAACTATATGCGTTAATTATTTTGCCAACAATCTTTGTAGTCTTTAAAAATAATCTCTGTGGCCATGTTAAAATATATATCATTGTCAGTTCAGCATACTGGACTACTGTGTTTTTGATTAGTTGTTTTTTTTATTTTAAAATGTGTTTTTTGATTAAGCTTAATCAAATAAAAACCTCTGCAACACTACATCTTCTTTAGGATTATCAAATAAAAAAGATTATGACTTTTCTTCCTCTTCATAGTAATTCATTGAGTTGCGTTTGGGTGTAACCAAAAAAATAGACATTTGTTGCTGTAAAGTGGCAAAAGCTTAACAAGTTCCAAGTTATATTATAATTTTTGGAAGAAACTGCACTTAGACTGTCAACAATTGCACCTTTTTGTCAGTACCTAACTCCCCCTGTACTGCCATGTTTGCTCTGTTCTTCACTGATCCTTTGTGGTGAGGATCAGATGTCCCTCCCCTCCCTCTCTGACCCCTCTGGAGTAAAGGGTCGCATCAGTTCACTTTAATCCCTGCTCTGACGCACAATTTCTCTTAAATGCAGACAAAAAGAAAATACGCACAGAATCCCTTGTTAGCAGCTAGAACGTTTTCTGCACTTTTCAGTGCAACAGTAATACTTCAAGGTCACTACAAGCAATAGTTTAACAATAATCTTTGAATTGGTAAATGCAGGTGGGGAAAAAGTATTGGAAATGAAAAGACATGAAACAAAGTTTTTTCTGGGTTAAAATCACAACACTACAAAAGTAAGAAGAGGTAGTTAAATGAGAACATAGGATGCTGAGAGAAATCACCAGAGGCTCCTGCTGCAAGGTTTTTTATCTAATGAGCCCAGTAGCTGCAGACAAGTGAATTAGGGACATAGGCACATTAGGGAGAAAGAAAAAGCTCACACAAAGTATGAATAATTTCAGGACCTGCTGATTTTAAGCAAGACTGTAATGTAAAGTGACTTTAATACTTTCCTCCTCATTGATTGAGACCAAACGGGATGAGAAAAAGCTAAGAAACCAACTTATAGTTGATACGAAGCAGGCTAAGAGATATCAGTTTTACATAGGGGCGGGCGATATGGACCTAAAGTTTCATCAGGTTATTTTGCAGTACTGTTGTGATTATGATAAGTGACAATAACCTTTGCTTCTTAACTGTATGACTGACTGTGTTTCACAGCAATTGTAGCCCCAAAAACAAAAATAGCGCTATTGAGAAACATTCCCATTAGTAACGCTCTTCTTTCAGGACACCATTCACATAAAGACTTATCTAAACTACACACGTTAATTTGGTTTTTCAAATCCATTTGCTACATTTACTGAGTGAACAAAGTGCAGAAAAGAGTAAAAACTATCAATCCTGGTGATGAGGACAGTTTTGGGGAATTTTTACCATGATTAATTGGAATTCGTCGCTATAACGGCAAGTCAAAATTCTTATAGTGATAAGAAATTTATCACGCTATAATAAATGCCCACTTCATCCGTTTTGTCAGTTAGCTTCACAACAGAAGAACACGCCAACATAAAAGCAAAACGTGACCATTTTGGACAAAATTCAGGTCAAGCAGTTAATGTCCCGGCTTGACCTGAAGTGCGGCGCCGAAGACAACACAAGACATCTCTACTCAGCTCAGACGGAAAACGTCATATTCACGATCCACTCGAAGGCCGGACATTAATCATATCAAGAATGCGAGACAAGATTTAACAGCTGCTCTTCATTCGTGTTCTAGATCCAATGATTCAGATTTTGTATTCCGCCCAAACAGCATCAATCTTTTGGCACGTCGCTCACTTCTTGTGCCAGCCCCACTGCGGGCCACATTGTCTCCGTTTAACTGCCCACCGCCATCCCATTGTCCAGCAGCCGTAACTCCTTCTCCACCCACTGCCTTCACTCTGGCTGCGCACAATAAAAGCAGGGAGTGATGGAAGAGGACATCGGAGTTCCAAAGGACCACCACGGATGCAGACTTGGTGAGAAAGGAGTGGCCCTGGACGGAGAGAATGGCATTGTTCTGTGGTAACTATATCTGTGATCGGTGGTGGCGATATCAGGGATACGGTGGAGTGGAAACGGCAGCGGAGGCTTTAAGGTTTGTTTGTAGAGATAAGGAAGAGCAGACCTTTTGTAAATACTGGGTTGAAAAGATGAGACTTCAAAGCACTGGTGTGTGTTTACGTCGGAGAGCAGAGCTTTTTCTAGTGACTGCCCTCTAGAACAGAACTCTAAATCCACCTCATTGACAGAGATGGGGAGTGTTTCTCTATACTCTGTAGCAGACTGCAGAGATGGTCATCTACGAGGTACATCTATTAATCTGTGTGTCGTGTCTTCATTTTGATTTACTGGCTGACTCAGACGTACAATTTGAATCAGGAACTTCAGGGGGTTTCATCACCAGTGGCTCAGCATTGCTAAGACAAACTCTAGACTTATTAATCTAGCAGCACTCTGGGGAAGACTTTTATATTTTGGGAGTGGAAGGGATGACTTTTAAGCATTTCTTGGGAAAACGGGAGGTAGTTTGAAGCGCTACTTAGTCATCATATACAAACGGGAGTATTACAGGAGAAGCTATTCGGTTGACAGACGTGGTAGGGAGCAAAACCGGCCAAACCAGGTCTTTCTACTAAAACCTGACAGGGCGCACAGGAGAGAAAAAAAAGAAAAAGAAAAAAACTCAGCTCTCCACAAACACAAACACAGGGACACTGAATCAGTGACGCAATGAGTGTCGTGTCTAACTGAGCTACTCCAAAAGTGGATGATAAACCTATCCTTCTAGGTTATACGGCAGAAAGAAAACAACATATAATCTAAAAGGCCTTGAGTCAGCAGAGTGCCCGTCAAAAATTATAACAAACACATAGTAAAGCCAATGTTTTCATCTTGGTCAGTTCTAAATTTAGAAACCCAAAAGTCACTTTTTTTAACAGTTAGGGCAACTTACTACAACAACACTCGTCTGGGTGTGGAAGCTTCTTCTCCAAATAAGACTCACTCCACGGTTGACATTTCCAAGATTTGGAGAATGAGGAGTTGAGGGTTAAAACCAAGTAAAAGCAAACAAAATACTTTTGAGACTTATATGCGGTTCATTTATTCAGAGCAAGAGAGAGAATGTGACTTTCAGCAGGTAACAGGAAGGCTGAAGGGAGTACAACAAAGAGATTTTGTTTTATTGTTTTTGGGCTCTCGGTTATGGAATCGAGAATTTGGACATTTTGTCAAGATTTTTGAAGTAATTTCTTATGTCTCAAGTGAAATGCCTTAATGCTCTGCCTGACAGTTTCTTTGTACAGTTGGTTGAACTCGCTGACCTTGGTGTCATTTATCTTAGTTTAAATGCATGGAAAATGCTGCAAACACCTTAATAAAACGGAAAAAGAAAAACAAGAAAAATTGTGGTTAATCACATAGTGAAGTCGCATGTATTCCCTCATTTTGCAGCATGTTTTAACTATAGCACACATTCTTCTACTGTTTTACCATTCAACTGGGCACCACTCTCAAGTGAAAATATTATTTCATATAGTATGTGTCTGTCAGTTGTTTTTTTTTTAAATGTTTTTATTCATTTTAACCCCAAACATAAACTTAGCAGCACATCATTTCTGGGCAGATTTTCTTAGCTCGGGTTTTGGGAAATATGTTTTCAGAAAACAGATAGTACAGGTTTTATCCGTCCCTCGGGCGTAGCCCATCCTTAATGATAGGCTGTGAGAATGTTGCTCTGTATGTGGCCATTCGGGATCCTCTGTCTAAGGAAACAGATGAGCAGAACCTGATCCGTCATCACCGGCCAACACTTCTCACTACAAAAGCTACAGAAAAGCCATTGTTTCTCACCAAACCCTTAAGTCAGCCAAATCTATAACCAATGTGTGAATGTGCCACAACATTTTTCCAGTAGGATCAGAAACAAAACTAAAGTTATCATCTATAGATCTACAGAAAAACAATCGAGAGTCAGCACACAGCTAGAAACTAGTGATCAAGGCTGAATTCTGGGTTTAGTGATGGGCTCAAACCTGAACCTTCTGATTCACATAAAGACAGTGACAAAGTTGGTCTTTTAGCATCTGAGGAACATTTCCGGGATTAAAGGACTAATGTCCCAACAAGATTTAGAGAAACTCATCTGTACATTTATCTTTAGTCGCATAGATTACTGCAACAGTGTCCTCACAGGTGTGCCTGAAAAGTACATGACACAGCTGCAGCTGATCCAGAACGCTGCTATCCACATTTTCATTAAAACTAGGAAAATAGAGCACATCATCTTAGTTTTAAAATCCTTACACTGGCTCTCTCTAGCTCAGAAACTATGCTTTAAAGTATTTGTTAGGTTAGAAATCACTGAACAACTTGGTATCAAAATACATTAAAGATACGCAATTCTATCAACCTTCCACACCATTCAGGTTTTCTGATTCTGGCCTGCTCTGCAGAATCAAACATGGTAGCATGTAGCTTCTACGCACCACAAACCTGGAACAAGCTTCTATGTATGGAAACTTATGGACCACCCCGTACATTTGATATTCATTTTCTTGATGATGGCATTTGACAAAGTTTAATTTTTAATTGCTGTTCTATAATTTGCTACCATATTCTGTCAATTATAATATGGCATAATATTATGCCAAAGTTCTTTATGCTGTAAAGCACTTTTAATTGCTCTATTGTTAAAATTTGCTATAAAGAAATTTGACTTGAGCCACATATGACTGCATCTTTTTCACTCATTCTGTTGCTAAGCCATCTTTTAATTTCAATATTAAAGGCAGTATGTTTTAAAATGCAGACATAAAAACCATCCAAACCATATATGGAAAAAAAAAAAAAAAAACATTAACAAGTTAACATGAACAACACGCTGATCCTAATTTTACTTCTACTTCCTTCGCCTGCAGCAAATGACCTCGATTTATGATCCAAGCAAAGACTTATCATCCCGCAGCATGTTCGGTGACCAGGAAAATGTCTGGGCAGGAAATGATGCTGCGCAGATAAATCCACAACTTTACATATTCATCAGTGAACTTCTTCATGTGAAAGCTCTATGTTGGCCATTGAAACCAGATGGGCTGAATTTAAAGTTCATCTGCAAAACCCCAAGGTCTAATGCTGAAATTAAGATGTGTGCAACACCCAGCTTAGGGATGAAAGTACATCTTAGTGAACCGAGATGAGCTCAGAGCAGTGGAATCCAAATCAGCGACAAATGTCTGTGTGACAACGGCGTTTGACGTTGGCACTTGTGGCGCTTTTTCCAGTCGGTAAATAAAACTGAAAAATCAGATATCCAGCCGAGCAGAAATTAGTCCTACTTTTATGTTGCAAACGCTTTTGTGAGTTAGGATAAGGACAGGCCTTAGAGTGTTAGGCTGAACATCTGAAAAATATGGAAAATGAAAATAAAGGTTAACAAGGTTAGACAGCTTTGTAAGAGCTTTCTTTATCAACTGACAAGTGAGCGGTGCAAAGCAATAAATGTTGCACACGAAAATAATTATTCCGATCAAAAGATAACAAAAAAAGAGGAAAAACAGCAAAACACTCTGAAAACTTTCTTCAAATTTCAATCAACCCAGTCAAAAACTTCCAAACAGTTTGTAAGAGGACGGCCTTTCTTCTTCACACATCACCGAGAGTAAAGATTGCACTTTTAGAAGTAAAACTTATTTCGCAAGACTTTCCTTTTTTATTATTTCACTGTATTTACAGTGTAAAAATAAATTAGCCCAGGCCTTATATTTAATTCATTTTCAGTCAAAATAACCAAACCTTAGAAAACTGCAATAAAATAGAGTACAACTGTTAAATAACGCTTCTCACGTTGTTAAATTGTGATATTAAACAAGACAAGGTAAAAAATTTTAAAAGAGAGACATAGCTGCGAGCTCCTAGTAGCACCTAGCATCTTTAGCTGTGCTGTGACAACACTAGCATTCCAGCTAGTGGAAAAATTCAACAAAAGCTACATATTCTCTGGAGGTAAAAGTAAGTTCAAAAGAGAGATATGACTTACTTGTGCTTCTTACAGACAGAAGAAGCACAAGTAAAAGTGAATGCGCTGGAAGCAAATTAGGCACTACAATGCTAGCACTTTCCAAGCAACTATATTGCAGAGAGGAGAGAACTGAACTGAACTGAACTGAACTGACAGAAACCCCAGTGATTAGCTCTACCTGTGCTTCTCAGGCCATAAAAGTCAAACTGGCAACAGTTTAAATTAAAAAAAAAGGCTGCTGGAGTGTTATCTCTGCTGGCAAGCTTTTTGGATAGTTATGAGGTTTTAAAAGGTTTTTTTTACGTTTTTGGAAACGTTTCAGTGTGTGTTAGGGAAGGATAAAGCAGTGCATGCATCCCAGCTGTGCCACTATAAACCAGACAGCCTCACGTCTTACATTATCAGTAAAAAAAAAAACAAAAGGGCTTCAGAGGAAATGCATTAGGTGTCCGCTGTTAAAATACAGGCTGGTTGTTAATGTTTTGACAAACCCCGCAAGTTTCCGCCGCGCTAACAAAGTGCATTGAAACTGATGCACGCCGTTAACAAAACAGTGGATCACACCCAAGAAAGCCTGGCATGGTCTGCGTGTCGAAACACTACAAACCGCATAGTTGGCCTGTGCTACAACTTGCTCCAATTTGAACAGTTTGAGACGCAGATTGCCATCTCACAGAAAAGTGAGATGAGAAAAACAAGGGATATTTACTAAAATAAAATAGAATCTTAGCTGGAACCTCCATCATTTATGCCATACCAAAAGCATTGCTGTCAACCAGAAGTGGGCCAATTACTGGTTGAGGGTTTTCTTGAGTTTTTAAATGTCCAATTTATGAAATAAGATTCTTTCTGGCTTGCAGTTATCTCTATTTGGTTTTCAGCTGTGTGGAGCATACAGTTATCAACCCGGCCTCTCTTCCAACTGTTGCTTTGCTGATGGAGGAAGAAGGCGAAGACAAGTATTCCTGCTTGGAAATGTTTCTTATTGCAAAAGACACAAAAGTCCCAATAAAATTTGTAAGGTTGTTACCCATCATTGCTACTAAAATAAACCCGGTTTTAAAACTGCACACGACTAATTGCATCATGTCCTCCTGAACGGAAACCTTAACTAGTTTACCGGGTAAGAACAGCTAGGAATATTTTGCATTTGGGCACTTGAAAACTTTTCAGTGTAGCCAGAAGAAAACACCTCATCATATCTGCAAAACTCTTTATCAAAAAACAAGAGGTTTTTTTCGTTTTCAAAATCGCCCTATTTCCATTAAGCAAATGTATTTTTGAAATGTCAAATTGCACAATTATGTGGTCAATGGAAACGCAGCAATTGGTATGTTGAATGCCATTTTATTGTAAGGTTGTGTGAAAACGAGTATGCCGTTGATTTTAAATGGAAAAAAATATAGTTTACATAGTGGCTTTGTGTTTCAATAGATTTAATTCTAACTCTAACTGAGTTGTTAAATTTACTGATGTATGCTAACATGAGCATACATCATATTATGCTCATATTATGATGCACGCTTGCAAAACAACATGCAAGCGTGCGTTTTGAAGGATGAAAAGAAAACAGGTTTCACAGAGTGAAATACTATTTATTATTTATTCCCTCTCTTTAGTCCGGTACGAGAAGACCCAAGGTCCAGTATCGGTCCGTTGACCTTGGGTCAAAAACCACTACCTCAGATTACATTGTTATACCTTTAATACTTACAGTATTAAATGCTTAATAAAAACAAAGAACTTAATACTGGACCGGGTAACAATATCATCATTGAAAACACACAGGCAGGTGAAAGAAGTACTCCATATGATAGTTGTTAGCAGTTTGCTAGCTCTTTGTATGCATGTCAAACTTCACGTCAATAAGTAGAAACAGTTGCTGACTATAAAATTGTGCTCCACTATTACTAAACTGCAAAGTAATTTGTGTGTTTGAAGTTAAGAAGCCTTCTTGTTAAAATGTGTTAAGCATCAACAATGGGAGGTGTGAAAGCTGCCTGGAAGAATGCACTGGGAAGCTGAAGAGTTTTTCCCCCTCACAACAGCAAAATGAAGCTTAATACCAGCCCTTTCTGTGTGAAATCCATCTAGTACCATGCTGGCCTTTACTGTCTGGGACCTAGTCTGGCTACCGACTATTCAACAGAAAGCTAAGCTTTTGTTGGCTTGTTCCACAATTTGGCCAACCTACGCATGAATGCATTCCCTATGAGTATTCCGGATTCTTGTTAAGATGATTGGTAAATCTAAATCGTGTCTCTATGTTGCCCTGTGATGGCAACCTATCCAGGGTGTACCCCAGCTCTCGCCCAATGACCCGCAGAGCTAGGCACTAGCAACCATGGAAGAACAAGTCTGTGTTGACAACGGATACATACATTTTAATGTTTCAGATCTGGCCACAAGACAACCACAGTACAGTGTTTTTGGAGTGTTTGTATTTCTTATTATTCTGAAAACCACATTACATTGAATCTTCTAAAGTGGCAAAAAAAAAAAAAAAAGCAGAGTCTACTACTCTACTTTTGACGGGGATTCCCCCGACTTCTACACTCTACCCACCAAACAACCAGGTTGGTTGAAGGAATTAAGCGAAACAGATTTAATGCTAAGCTTTCCTAAAACACCTATTATGCTCCGTAGACTACTCTGTCATGCCAAATGGGTGTGTGTCCGCTAAATAAGGATGGAAGCACAAGTGTATATTGAAATAATAACAACAAAAGGTAGTTGTGGAGGTATTGGTGCATTGACGGAGTATTAGAGGGCAGGGCACTGAAGTCTGTTCTCACAGCATTTTATGAACACATGAGCATACAGATCAGAAAGGCAAGCTGATCGTTTCAAGGAAGCATCTTCTAGTCAAATGCCTTAGGGACATTGACCAGAACTTTTATTGATCCTTACTTTAGAACCAATAACTATGCATACTCTTTGATGATGAAGCAGTCTTCTAACGATGTGGGGAGGAAAGGCAGTCATTCTAGCCCTGAGTGTGCTGTAATCCAAGCTGCTCTGTTGCATCCAGAAGCAAACTGGCCAGCTGTCCCAACCTTGTGCTCCAAAGCAGACCTGCCTCAGATTTTTTTTTTGTTCACCAAAGAAAAATCCAATTCCTTTGAAAGACTCTAAAAAATGAAAAATAAGATCTGATCACAATTGTTGTCAAGTAGCCCTGATTCTCTACATGTTGTTGTGTTGAGAGATAGGAAGTAGCTACAGCTGCATGTCTGGTTTCACTTCTGACTGTTTTGAACCGATATCTGGTGGCTGTAATTTCTTTCTAGGCACCTTCTTCTTCTGTTGTTCCTATGGTTTGGTTTCCTCGAGACATAATCCTTGCCTAATATTTGCTCCTCACTGAACTCAAAAAATCATAACAGACCCTTACCTTTAGGTTAAATGTTTTTTTTTGTACTGCCGTTTCTTTTGATACAGTCACATAATTACACGGTGAGATATGTGTCGGTCTGATGAACATGGAAAAAGGTTGGACTTCAGAATAATCTTAATTATTTGTCCAAGATTTATGATTAGGAGTCATATGTGTCACTGTTGGCCCACAAAGATATGGAATGAAATATTGGGGGATTCTACTTACGCATATGCATTATGGTGTTGCTCAACGATGATATTTAAGTTTACATGTTTGGGGTCATTACTGAAACCCGCACTCCACTCTCCAAACTTTTGCAGCCCCTAACTGTCCTATCTTTAGCTCCGTCAATCTTACCATCACCTCTGACCCCTTTCTCTCTCCCTAAAAAAAAAGCAACTCCACCTCATGATGCTACTACCACCCCCCATATTTCATAAGTTGTTGTGAGAAGTCACATGTGCGCAAGTTACTCAATTTTCTGGAGGCTTCAGAGGTTTTTTTTTTTTTAAGAAAATATTAGGATGTTGTGTTGGCTGACTGCATAAAATTCACTGAAGTTTGTGGTCATAATGTGATAAACCACAGAGAAGCTTTTGCAGAACACTGTAATCATGCTGAGAGCAAAGTCTATAGAACAAAACGTACACCAGCATTACCTCAAGTATCTTAAATCAAATGAAAGAAACAAGTCTTCAGCGGTACGGTAGCCTTTAATCTACATCAATTACATTTCGACCCACTTTGAGGCATGTCTTCTGTTATCAGAGGGTGGAGAGATCTCTGATGACGCTGTAAAGTTATGAGGTCTAAAAGAAAAAAAGTAGAACAATTATTTTATTATTTTACCTCTCTGTTCTTTGTGCTTGCTCCATCAGCAAAGAAGGAACACACATTAAATAAAGTAGACAATTTACCTCTTTCCCCAAAGGCTCTTTCTGTGCAGAGGCCTGAGCGTGTCTTGTTATTTCTTTTTTTTTTTTTTCCTCGTTTGAGAAATTGAATTCTGGAGAAAAAAAAAAACATTCGCCCAACACCTTTTATTGCCATGTTTAGATCCTTTGTTCTGGAACCTCGTTTCACTGCTTCTTTTGCAAACGCAACTCGACTCTCGACAGGGCAGCAACAGCTAACACGTTTAATCAATTGAAATGAATTGCCTCATATGTTTGCAACTACTTATTTCTTAGTCACGATACGAGGCAGGATTAGAGCCACGTTTAAAGCTCTGGGAAAGACGGCGGTGAGCCAACATTACATCATCACCTTTGTCCTTGACATAAGCGTTTGGAAAAGCCATGGCAGAAAGGCATAAGATGAGAGGCTGACGTTTTAGGAAAGAAAGAGCTGCTGTTAAATGTTAAAATAAAAGACTTTAGCACCTGCAGAGGTCAGTTTTTAACTCCTTTGTCTTCATCAGAAACGCATCAAGAAACCACCGGCGACCAGAATATGGAGATTTTTTATCTGAAACAGTCCGGACCAGCTTCAAAAACCTAAAATCTAAAAAAATCTAAAAATAAACACACCATATTTAACCAAAACACTCTTTGGTGCAGAAGTTGCAAATGCACAAAGAGACACTAATCTGAATACATTCAGTTCAACTCAATTCAAACATACTTTATTTATCCTGAAGGGAAATTACATGTTGTCCGAACTTATCCAAGCACTGCTAATCCACTTGATTTGTTTCATTGCTCCTTTTTAAATCTCTCATTGATAGTTTGAGAGCTAGGAACGGAGACCTATGAGTGAAATATTTTAGATGAGGTGAGAAACATGAAATGAAATGCTAAATGCCAAATAGCAAACTTATTCTTGGCGTTCCAGCATCTCCTTACTTAATACTGAAAATGTTTGCAGTATTTTGGAAGATTTCACAAATTTCAGTCTTATGTCAGGGTTTAAATTTTCTAGGGCCTACTAATGCTAATGGTGCTAGTGGTGCTAATCGCTAACATTAAATGCTAAAGACAGTTTAAGATGTCGGCCTCTGAAGTTGTTTTGATTTTGTTTGAAATGAGCAAACTCTCAGTTTCCAGATATTCCTGTCTTATACACAAGTTGACTTCACTTCTGATCATGTGAGTAATTAACAGGAAGGCTTCAATAGAGTACAGCAAATGCTGATGACTGCAAGCACTTAATGAAAACTTGGAAAAATTGGTAGCAGCATGTCATATATTTACAAAAAAAATAGCCCAGAGATTCAAATTTCTATTTCTCTTGATCACTTGGAAAAATTAAAGCGGGGTCAAAACTCTTTCCTATCACAGTTTTCAAATCTATCAGAACATGCCACACAGCATGTAAAAGCATGTAAAAACATGTAAAAACATTCCACTCTCCAGGCGAACTGATATAACTGGTTCCCTGGTAATATTATATGCTGTCTGCGCACCTTTTGGCATTCAGAGGATGGAAACAAACAAAGATTGTGTCAGATAAAAAAATTAAAAGAAGCCTGGAAAGAAATAACTTTGGTTGTCCTTTAATGTAAATACCACAGAGAAACTGATGTAAATTTTGCAAACCTCAACTAACAACACGTTCGTCAGCTTCATTTCCATTCCACGCGTCTAAAAAAAGGGCAACTTCTGATTGGTGAAAATGAAAGTTCTAATAGGTCAGAGGTCAAATATCTCCATACCAATAAGACTTCTGCTGGCGTCAGACGACTCAGAACTTTTTTCCTCTAGACCAAAAAAAAAAAGGATGAATTGAAAAACAGCCTTTGTACTGGCATATTTTATTAAGGGAGTATTTTTACTATCTTAAATAAACAGGAAGTTCAAAACCAGGTTATAACCATCCTTTGTTGCCTATTAAGTCCTTTCCAGACTTAAACATACAATTAAAGATATGTGAGATTTTATGCAGTGCATTTTGTTCTATGTTTCTGTTTTAATTGTGTTTTCTTAGAATTAGCCAATAAGTTAAGATATGGAAAAGAAATGAAACTTCTGTTGGTATGAAAGACAGATTTAGTTGTCCACAGATTTCAGGTCTGGTATTCCTGAGCGGCACTTTGAAAACCTTAAAAGGACGGTGGTGGTTACCTCCATCAGCCAATCCCTAAAGAACAGATGACAAGATACGTTTAGTATGCAAAACGGAGGAATTTACAGTCGGCATCTATTGTAATCTCAAGTTGAAACAGTTTGGCATGAAAGCGATGTTTTGCTATTCAGCTCCAAGGGCACTGAAAGCAAACAGCAAAAACCAAACAGAAACCCAAGAATCTGAGAAACTACACCACCATGCAAAACACATCCTGACCCTGAACATTCCCACCGCTGGTTAGACAGGACATAGCAGGAAAACCAATCCTTGGCATGACCATGGCATACCCAGACTCTGGCAGTCACCACTGAGGTATTTCGCCTACTTTTTCTGCTCAGTCGTTTTCCCCAACTTTGCTCCCTGTACTCTTTGCAAACCTTCCTGCAATCAGCATACAAACGCGTACATCAACACCTGTGTTTGCGCCTGAAGTCTTTGCCCCCTGGGTGGGAAAGAGTTTGGATTACACAAGGTTCACGGAGACTGAAGTCAAAGTCTGCAATGCCATTCACATCAGCAGGGAACATTTGCCAGACTGTTGTTTAATCAGTCTTCCCTGCGGGTTTCAGCATGGTGACACTGAATAGTAGCTTTTTTTTCCACATATTGTACCAAATACACATTTAAAGCAAGTTCAAGGCTATAAAAGATATAATCAGCATCCAAATGTGTTCTTCAAAGGTTGCAGTCCCTGAATTTGGACACAGTCCATGTGTGGCAGCAAATAAAAATGATAACCCTAAACTATTTGGGCAAAGCTTGAAAATTGATGCTCTCCATCCAGTTGGGGTATGAGCTTTTTTGAAAAGAGGAATGTGTAAAAAAAAAATATCAGTCAGAATAAAAAAGCGCACCACACTTTTCAGGTTTCTATTTGTAAAAGACTTTGTATCATTTCCCTTTCCCTTGACAATAACATGTTACTTTGTGTTGGCTGGTCACATAATCCTGAATAAAATGCATGACATTTGTGGTTGTCAATATTTCTGCTTTCAGTTCTCCATCAGGAATGCAATAACATGGAGAATTGTATGTCAGGACAAGATCAGAGTTATATTTTTTCTGACTGCATTACCAGACTTGCATGCAAATTAAAAAAAAATTATCTAACTGATGAATTTCAAGTCACCAGAGTTTCTAACTACAAATATAACCAAACAAGCAATCTACAAGCCTCCTCGTAATTGCAGGCTGTCACCACAGTGATCGATCCCCTTTCTCAGTGTTTACATTCACTGTACAGCATCTTTGATTATAACACCTACAGCCGGTTTTCCCTATGCATGTTTAGTTCAAGCAAAACCAAAACGGATGTGATCAGCTCAATCGTTCACTTAGATCTTCGGTAATAGTGAAGTAGGGCTTTGCATATTTGAGGCGCTTTAAATCTCTTCTGCATGGCTGGGCTAACTGGAACCCATGACTTCAGCGGAGCAGCAGGAGTGATGTTCTTGGTACTGGACTGCTGCCCTGAAACAAAGTGAGTCCAAAATGAGAAGTGTAACGCTGTGATCTACAGACGGTGACAAAATTCATTCAGTCGTTTGTTCTAGTCATTTGCCTCCCTTTGAGGTAAAAAAAAAAATGTGACCGTTTCATTTACCAGCTAGCACTTATCGCTACTCTTTGTTCAATATGGCCTCCTCCAATCCCTATACAATCCCTATCCTCCACCTGAATTGTTTCCCCCATCCACGCTACAGCTACAGTCCGTTACATAACAGCTAAGTGAGCTAATGAGGACTGACGGCTCTTTTAAGGCACTTTCCACATTCTAACTGGTGAGCTTTTCTGCACAGCATCACCAGGATGGGTCCGTGACGGGTCTTTACCTGAGGATTTAAAAACTGGGCTTTTGACTCCGTCTTGTCTGCAGTAAAACCAAATCCCAGAAGTGTTTCTTTCAATACGTTTGTTTGGAGAAGTGGGGGAAAAGAGACAACAGAGGCGTGTTCAAATAGATGTGGAAAAAAGTGATGCTTCACACAAAAGAGAGACAAAAACAAAAGAGGTGTGTTTAAGCAGATGTGGAAAATGTATCTAAATGAAAATTTACCCACCAGCCAGCTTCGCACTTACAGCAGGCAGAGATTCCTATCTTCTCAAAGGAAACAAACAAGCACTCTTCCTGCAGAGAAAAGCTTTTGGCTCTGATTGGTTCATTCTTCTGGCTTAAGTCCAAGTGACTTCTAACTTGTGTGTAATGTCACTTTAAATACACAGACGAACTCGTTAGGTGCTGTTGCAACAGCCCTGGAGCTTGGAGTGTTGCTCAGGACTGCCATGAGAACAACAACACAGTATTCCAAACCAAAACATGGGAAAATGTGTTGACTTGAAGCTGGAGTGCCTTGCAAAAGCATGCGCCGCTTCTCAAACTTGACGGATTAGCACAGAGCAGTTTTGAATGTGCAGAGAAAATTCTGGAAAGTGTGATGAGCATTTTAATCTGATACCCCTAAATAGAATCCAGTGCAACCAACCAGAACAATTTGGTGGTATTAAAAGTGCGTCTTTCATGCAAAATTGCAGAATAGTGTAAAAGACTAAGTGACCGATCTTTAAAACATTACATATACATTCAAGTTTTTACCGATACCATTTTTTTTTTGGTCTGAAAAGTCACCAAATATTCTGAAGGAGTTTCTAAGTTGAAACAGTGAGGTGACTATTGTTGACCTGGTAGGCCAATCTGTCAGTCAATCCCCTCCTATGGCAGAGCCAAAAGGGGAAAGTGATTGATTTTCAGACCTTTGCAGAAGTAGTTAAGATTGGTGGTTTCATTAATAAGCATTGGCCAATCAGCAATCTCCCAAATCCGGGCCGATTTATCGATGCACCTACTTTAAAACAGTCACTGTAATCTATAAGCTTCTTATTGCATGATGGATGATGCGATGTGCATCTTTATGCTCTATAGCAGATTACTGGCTTAAAGGATGAAGCGTCCCTTAAATTTCTGGCTCAAAGAAACACATGTTGTTCATATGCAGATAATGTAGCTGCTTAAATGAAACACTAGTATGGAAATATGCAACTTACAGTCTTGACTTATAATCTTGTTTCAATAAGAAAATTCTCCATTTGTATATCCTAGCAATCTGGTTGTGTTGTGACATGTCACCAAGTCTGTGTTTGGGAAATCTGGGGGGAGTGAAAAAGGCCAATTATGTGCTTTAAGGCTTTATCGTGTACATTTAGCCTCAGCAACTGTGGGAAAAGCAGAGGATGAATACCCACCCTGAAATGCAGCTCTTCAATGAATTAGAATGTCAGTGTCGAACCACAAACTATGGATGGGGTGAGTGAACATCTGCATGCTCTTTTGTTATTTACCACACACCGTTATGGGGACTCTAGTTTCAAGATGAGATTAGATCTGTAGCTGCCAATCACATCTTCTTTTTGCTTCTGCTTTTTGGGGAGAAAAGCAGTAAAGACAAGAGCTCTGAGAGCAGGAAGCAACAGAAGAGACGGAGCGGCTCTAATCTTCCTTGATTGTGCAGATTGTACACCAGAAGGTAATCGCCCTTGACAGGGCAACCGATGCCTCTTTTTTGCTCCCCACAGAGATGGCGACAAAAGCATCAAGAGTCCCTGGGGAAGCTCCGTTACATCAGCACGGGATGTACAATGACTGAGCTCAGCTGCTACAATCAAATACAAAGTGGACAGTAAGCCTATTATGACTGATTATCAATATATGCAACAAATACAAGCATATGTAGACAAAGAAAACTCAGAACAGAATTGGCATTGCCATTTGTATTCCTTGAAGCTGTTCAAATTTTATTGACCTTGCAATGTCAGCTTCTGTACCTGGTTCACATGGCAAGATTTTAAAATTACTGACCGATTTTCAAAACCTGAGAGACCACACATGTGATGGTACAAAATCGTAGGTATGACAGGTTTGGTCGTACAGTTTGTGGTATCGAGCCACCCGGCAGAAGCAACACACCACACACCATCCGATGTAGCTCACCAACATTCAGATGTCAAAAGGGAGATCTCGCCAAACCCTTCGACACAAAGAGACTTAGTTCGGAGAAAACAAACATGGCTGAATGAGAAGAAGAAGAAGAAGCATTGGCGATAGTTTGTGGGCTATGTTCAACCGAGGAAAAACAGTCCAAAGATGTCTCCAAGGCAGTCTGTTTCATCCTTAATTCACAGAGGTGAATTAACACGGAAGGTGAATTAACATGTTTCCGTCACCTCACTTCTTGATTGGCTACACGTCAAATTCAACAGTCTGTGTTATCGTTTGTCCTTGGGGGATGCCAGTCATGCTCCAATATCGGGCCAAGACAATTCAACATGTTGAATATCCCCGATTTTAGATTGTAGTGGTCGCCATGTCCTTCCATACATAGCAGGAATATTGCTTAAGATTATCTTTAGAGCTGTCCCAGTAATCGGCACATCCTTAACATTTCTGGAATGGAAAGATCGAACAAATATTGGTATTAAAAACCTTCCTGTGTGAACTAGGCATTAAGTCTTTGGTAGCATCCAACATCTGTCCTCCAAAGACTCCCCTGTATTAACATCTATCTGTCTTCCCATCGTCTTCTCTTTCAAAAATTTGCATCCACAGAGCATGATGTGGAGCACTTCCATGTTTCACCATGGAAATTGTGTTTTTAGACTGATGCGCAGTGGTATTTTTCCACCACATCTGGAGTTTTGCATGCAAGACTTCAACAGTGGTCTCATCTGACCAGAACATCTTTCTTGTGTCTGCAGTGTCCTCTTACGTGGTTTGTGGCTAAGTTTAAATTGGACTGATGCACTGAATTGGAGCCTTTAGTTGCAGTGCAAAAGAAGCTGAGTGCAAATACATATCTTATTCGCAAGAATATTTGAAGACAAGGTACCATTTTAATTCTGGTACCTGAACAGATAGACTACTCTGATAGTCTGTCATAGAATACCCCAATAAAATACGTTGAAGTCTGTGATTGGAAAGCAATCAGATGCAAAACAAGACAAAAAAAGTTTGATGGGTGTGAAAACTTCTGCAAGGCATTGTAAGTGGATTCAAATGCAGTACACATCAGACATCTGTTACAAAAAATGTGTACTGCTTTGAACATGAAGTCGTTTTACAGTTTGTCATCTCTTTCAGAAGCACGCATTGAGAAAGGGGTTTGAAATCTGAGACATCACACCCTGGGGAAGACACTTTTTTTCCACTTTCTCTAAGGTCTCAGCTTATTGTGTCAAACCATAGCAAATACTGAGCAATATTTTCACAAGATGTCCGAGGAGATTGCATCGAAACAAATCCATAGCACTTCGACAGATTACGAGCAAGACGTTAGCAGCTGTAAACCTATGAAACTCAGAGAGATTACATCTTTTGTGTGGTCTAAAAGGCCTTGTCTTACACAAGCAAAGCCAAGCATTTTCCAAGGGGAAACTACACCGGATCTTTTCAAATACACGGCTGCATGGATCAATGGATGAGTCGCCTGCTTTCTGCTGAGGTGAGGAAAGCCATGAAACTCTGGTAAGAAGAGGAGAGAGACGTCTGCATGGTTACCGGTGTATGTCTAGGGAAGAAATGCTCCTCAAGATCACCAATAAAGCTGATCAGAGTAATTGCTTTTTCACTATAAAGCTGACGGGCTTTCTCAGGAGACCAGCAATAGTTCTGGTGCACCCCGGCATTTACTAACCTTAACCTTAGGCTCCAAAACATTAAGATTACTTCCAGCAAGAAGAAACATGTTGGAAAAGTTCAAATATTACTTAAAGCTTCAGTCTTCCATCGTTTTGCGTTCGCTGTGATGTATTCACACAGCAGACAAATGCAACCCATATAAGATTTTTTTGCCCCTATCCAAGTTTTTTATGGCGACAGTCAGATTCTAATCTTTTCACCAGCAAAAAAAAGACAAATGATTTGTCATTTCTAATTTAGATGCATACCCGATAGCTTTCAAAGCATCTGCAGACCGAATAGTCATGACGTGTTTTGTCTGACTTTTTTATCGTTGACGTGAGACATCTGTTATTACTATCGTAGACATTACGCTTTACCATAATTAATAGTATGCATGTCCACTCAAAAAAAAGGGATTTCAGCAAAAAAATTGTAAATGTCAAGACTTAATGTGTGAATGTAGTTATCCATCTATCCATTTTCTTACATCCTTGTCCCTGGTGGGGGTGGGGTCACCCTGGACAGGTCGCCAGTCTGTCACAGACAAACAACCAAGCACACACACTCACACCTAGGTAGAATTTGGAAAGGACAATTAACCTGACAGTCATGTTTTTAAACTGTGGGAGGAAGCCAGAGTACCCAGAGAGAACCCTCCATGCACAGGGAGAACATGCAAACTCCATGCAGAAAGAAATCGAACCCAGAACCTTCTTGCTTCAAGCCAACAGTGCTACCAACTGCACCACTGTGCAGCCTGAATGTAGTTATACAGTGATGAAATTCAGGCAGGCATCTGAAAACTTCAATTAAGGTAGGTCCAGGTACAAACCTCATCAAGAGAAAAGCTGCAGTCCTGACTCTCAGGACAACTCAGTCTTTTCCATACCCACAACTGATAATCACTTCTTTTTGATTTCTTTCTTTGCCTCCCCCTACTTGGGCAAAGAGCCATCTCACCCTTGGCAAATAATAATAATAAATAATTAGATGGCAGAGAAGATTTTGGAATACAGCCTACTTGTTGAGTTCCACAGCCACTAACCTATTAAGATTTTTATCAAACCTACAGAAAAAGACTAGACTACTACGAGTTGTTTGGCAACAGTTTTAAATAAAGGAAATCAGACCATGTTCTACAGTCTTACTTTAACCAAGCCAAAGTAATCATGCCAAAAGAATCTCATACATACCTAATTGGACATTTGAGAGAGCTAGACCCACCCCCCTCTGACGTGACTCCAATGATAATAGAACCAATTGGCAAAGTGCTGTCACACACCATGGTAACAGTACCAAGCAGGAATTCTTTTATTTGTCTTCTACTGGGGTTTAGAGCGAAGCCACAAGAAAACAACAAAGCCATCACATTAAACTTGATCACATTGAACTATTTTTTTTCTAAACCCTTTAAGCCGAGGGCCCAAAGAGAGAATGTCAGAGTGGATTGATTATGCAGCACGCAAATGTAGGATGCTCCTGATCAGGTGATATGGAAAGAAAGAAGTTATTGCCTAATTCACCTGATCTCCCTGAGCAACCCGCCTTGTGTATTACACACAAAATACCTGCAGTCACAGAGCACAGGTCTCTTCCCCCCCCCCCAAACAGTTTGAATTCCTGCTCACTCTGAATTTATTGCATAATTTCTTGCTTCAACTTTCCCATGGGAAAAAAAAATTAAAGTTTCACGTGTGGGAGAAGTTTGAATATTATTTTAGAGTCATTTAGTGTTTTTTGTTTGTTTTTTTATTTGAGTTGGGAGGGGAAGGTGTCCAGGAGGGGGCCCTGGGGGTCTCGACTTGTTCCCGAGGGAAAAAGAAAAAATTATAAAAATAAAAAAAGCGCCATGTTGAGGCTCCCCGGTGTGAATCCGGCGCACAGCTCCAGGAACTCGCAAAGCAGACGTTACAAAATCACTTCCACGCTGGAGAGAGAGTGTGTGCGCGCGTGTACGTGTACGTGTGCGTGTGTGTGTGAGAGAGAGAGAAAGAAAAGAGAAAAAAGGAGGGGGAGACCTACCTTTGCAATGGCCTTTTTATACCTCATGGCTGCTTGTTCGATAAGGCTTTGCACTTTAACGTTCCCATCTCTACACGGAACCACCACGCGCGTCCTCCCGAAGCACACCGTGACTTTCATGTCTCCTCCGCTGCTGCTGCTAATCCCAAAGAGGAACAAGCCGCCGCGTCCGGACGACGACAACAACCATCCCCGAGCGCGTGTGAGTGAGTGAGTGGAAATGGGTGAAGGTGAAACAAGCAAAATCCCCGAGAGAAGAATCGCTCTTCGCCGTGCTGCCGAGTCCTCAGAGGAGACGCGGGCAGAAGCTCCACGCGCAGGATCCCAGCGGAGCGGCGGGACTGGGTGGCGTCCTCCCTCGTGCCGCGCGAACTGAACTGACTCACTTCACTTCTGCCTGAAAGTTCCCAACAACAAAAAAGCCTTCCCGACTCCGACTGCACAGCTGACAACTGACACTGCGTGAGAGCCACATGTTCGAGCAAGCACGAAGAATGTGCTCAGCAGCAGCCCAGTCAGCGCGCTCTGTGGGCAGGCAGTGCATTTAGTTGTTTAGACTCTGTTGTTTTTAATGACTGAAAGTCTTAAGTGGGTGGTTTTTTGCAAGCATTTGTCGTAGTACGTTTCATGTTTGCAAGGACTATGCTTTTTTTTCCTTTTCAAATTGGGTTCAGTTTAGTTCAAGACATGAATATACGGCAAAACAAAAATGTGAGTCAGGTGAGATTAAATAGATGGTGGTCGGATCGATCCCAAACAACGATAATATTGATACCAAGTCAGTATCGGATTGATATTAGTGTGGTAAGATTGATACTTCGGTTGTTTTTTTTTTTTTGCAGTTTCTGTTGATCATATTAATATGTTACCAAAGCATATTGTACATCTTAAGGACACAAGTTTGATAATATATGATACATGATACAAATAAACAACCCCTATATTTATTTGGTTTTGAATTATCAGCAAAATATGCAGTGCTATAGAGACACTATAGTGGTTTGAAAATTTTTTTCACAAGACAAGAACCCTGAACACATGGTCTAAGCAACACTTAAATAGTTTAGATTTCAAAAATTGTTTTTACAACTGCCTATTTTAATAGTGCACACACCAAATATTTCTTAATATATATTACTATGCACCATGTAAACATTTAGCCAGCTAGTTGTAAAGTGGAAAAATGTAAAAGGACAAAGGGGTGTGACACTTTTGCCAGGAACTGCAAATATGATTTGAGGGCGGGGATTGAAATATTATTTTATGACGCCTAAGTAGAATATTTTGTTTTCACTTTGATCCCCATTTTTTAAAAAAAAAAGGCAAAACAAGAGAATATGTTGACTAAGGTGAAGCCATTTCTATATCAAATACATACTCAATGCCTACATAATAAACCCCACTCAACCTGGTGCATAAATAGCAATTTTAACAAACAAGAAAAGGTTTTGCGAGTCTTATCTGCACTTGTGGCGTCGGATCAGAGCACGTACTAATGGGAGGAATTATGCCGTGTATGAATTATTGACCTGCATAGCTGGATAAGGACTATGCCAAAGGATAGATAAAACGTATGACCCAATTTACAGAGAAAAGCTGAAACCTTTCTGTGGAGCTTCCCTCGCTCCCTGCAGCTCTGACTCTTTATGATCCAATGTAGTCCAAATGAGTGAACATGAACGTTGGGCTCAGCACGGACAAACCAGGCCCAGAACTCTGCAGTGTTAGCACAAGCATCAGGGCGTCACGTGGGCTAAAGTTTCTAAGTTAGCACTGGGTGTTTGCCTGGTGTCAGATGTCTTTGTTTATTGCAATAATAACTTTAGACCATGCGCTATAACTTCCTTATTTCTTCTGTTTGTAGGGGCCAGGGTTCAGCCTGCAGAGGTATAATCCAACATATTCTGCCTCAACTCTGTCTGTACTGACACATCTGACTCTGGAGAGAAATATGTGTTATGGCATGCTCGTTTGTAAATGCTCTATGAAGCTGTTAAATTTGACATGCAATGCACGAGAAGCTGAGCTGAACTGTTTCCACAGGTTATTTCTTCCTAGATTCTGACGATGACGTATGTCAACACACCTGCTTTCACTTTTGTGTAACTAACTCCACCTAGTGGTGACTGGGAGTAACATATTAAATATGAAAACAACGCCTTAAGTATGTGCACCTTTTTTTTTTAACCATCAGTGGAAAGTGAATATCATTTAGAGTTATAATTTTACAGTTTATGTAACGGCACAAATTGCTGTAAAAAAAACAACAAAAAAACTGGATCTGGATCTGGATCTTTAAAAAACAACAACATGTACTTATGTAGACTCTTCTCAAGAATACAAAAAGAAAAGTTTAAGCAATGGTAAAAAAAAAAAAAAAAACTAGTCCTGTGTTGCTTGTCTTATCACATGTTACTGTCCTAATTTAATTTTCAATTGAAGTTTATTTAATCACAGTAAACAATCCTAAATGATAAAAACAAGCAACCGTTGTTTTGTACCAAGGTTTTCTACATGTTGATTTGCAAACTCAGTTCTTGGTTGGAACTATTCTTTTTTAAACAGCAACCCAAGATTTTAGCACTTTGTTAACAAATAACTAGTAAGATTTTATCAAAGTCAAAACTATACCAACAAACTTGTTTTCGGAGAGATAAGGACTGAAGCAATGCCGGTGTTTTGCCTCAGGCCCTCTAAATGAAGAAGTCTACCTTTTGGGAATAACTAAAACGAGCAACGAAAAAAATCTTTGACAGAGAATTGAAGACTGGTGGCTATAGAACCCTGCTGTGGTTTTCGGGACAAAATGTCAAAACAAGTGTGAGTATTCAAAATAAATAGTATGTTTCTATTTATTTTTTTCCCACTTACATCCCCCCTGGTTACTGAAGTGTGGGAAACACACCTTCTTCGTTTATACATTTCCAGACATGCCCGGCATGGAAAGCAGACTGGCATTACAAAGGAGACGACATAAACACTGAATGCCTGTCTCCGTGTGCGTTCTTACTGTCATGGAGGTGTTTACCCTGCGTGTTGGAACACGGTCTGAAGAATGGGCATTCACACGTACGTCCTAATGTCACGACATGCTTACATCACACTGTGAGGCGTCATTAGTTACAAAGACCGCTTTGATACTGACTCACTGAAGAAAGCAACAGTTCCTTGACATTCCCCCCGCGGGTGCAAGTATAGCTTCTACCGAAGGCATCCCAGGTACTGACAATAGCTTTGAGTATTTAAGGAGCTGTTAAGAAGTTCTTGTGGTTCATTTGATGGAAGGTAATCTTCTATAGGCGAACTTAAACATGCACACACAAAATAAATGTGATCTGACGAGAAAAGAGCAACAAAGTTCGGTTGCTCCTGGACTACGGATGCTGCAAGAACTTACATGTTGTTGGAAGATTCGAGGTAGAGTTTACGGTATTCCAGGAGCAAGGCTGGAATCTTGTGAAGCACCATCAATCTGGAGCAAACTTCCAGAAAACTGCAAAACAACCAAAACACTGAATTTATTCCAATCGAGGCTAAAACCCCATCTGTTTGGATCTGCCGTTGATTGGTAGTAAGTGGAACATTGACTGACATATTTCACGTGTATTTGCTTGATCATTTTAATGACGGCGTCTGACAAAATGTAATGTTTTATTGTTTGTTTGATAATTAGCGACTGTGTGATGTTTTTATGATGTAGAGGATCATAAAACTGCCCTGTTGCTGAAATGTGCTGCACAAATAAACGTGGCTTGACAGAAACTCTCTTCAGCAACATGTCTCTGAGTTTAGGAGAAACCACAGATCCTCGAGAAGGCATGCATACATGGACCCGGTCAAATTTTCTGACGTGTACTTTTATACGGCCCTCATTGCTCTAAAACAATGTATCCACTCCATACTGCATTAACCGACATTGACGCTTTTGTGGAAAATGCGTGAAATTAGTTAAATACGAAAAACAACCGCTTAAGTGTTTGTTTTTTTTCATCTTGATACAGTTGTTAATTAGAACAAAGTCTGTACAAGAACATTCGGCGGGAATGTCATGTTGGCTAGGTGCCTCGCTCAATTGTACGATTTAAAACCTGAAGGATCGAGGTTCTAAAAATAAAAAATAAAAACACTCAGCAATGTCTGACATTGTTTTAATGAAGGGCCTGATGCACGCTGAGGCTTGCAGAGCAAGGGGTTGGAAACCTCCACTACGAGCTGCTGCTACAGGACCTCAACTGTATGAAAAAAAAATTAAAATCATTAGCTCAAGGCAATGTTAATCTACAATCCTGAGACACCAAAACATTCGATGTGTAATGAGGCGGGAGCACGTTAAGCCCCAAAACAAACAAGTAATTTTGGTCGTTGCTTTTAATTGTGACATGTCTTATCTTGTTTATCTTCTACCCCTGAAACTGTTTACTGTTTTGACAAAATTCTAATGTTAGCACATGAGGTTTGCTCTTATTTACAAATTGTAATTATGACGAGGAGAAGCAAATGTATGCATTTAGAGCAAATTTCTTTCTTTTCAGGATTCAGTACAGTTTAGAGGAAAAAAACAACAAACAAAATCCTTAACTGCCTTGTTTGTGGTTTTTGGGGCGCATGTTGCACACTGTGAATGTTGAGAGTTGATGTTACTGTTTCGGCCCTCAGGTTTTATGGGTTAACAAATGCAACCGGATGCCGTTCCACATACTCGTTCTGGAATCAACAGACATTTACAGTGAGGTGAAAGAGTATTTCGCGTTTCGCTATGATACAACTGCAAATTTGGGTCTCAATCCACATGATTTGTGTGTCCTCCACAGGGCCTGGTCGCTGCTAATTATTAAGCAGAGGAGCACGTGGATGGAAAACCAAGTATCAAAGTGAGTCATTTGGTGTAACATGACATCTGATTATTGCATACATTATAATGGCATCAGCCATTAATATTAAGTATGGTTTTCAATGTTTCGAGAGAAGAAAAGTGAATGACCCCGACGTGATTTGAACACGCAACCTTCTGATCTGGAGTCAGACGCGCTACCGTTGCGCCACGAGGCCACTGCTGCCCGTCATCTTAAAAGAGGATCATACAACCAGAGTCATTTTGATAATTTCTTCACAAATGAAATACATACTATTAGCTTTAGCAGCGACATCCCCTTCAAAGACGAACAATTTCCGAAGAACATCAGTCCTTGGTATTTTATTTCGCTTTAAGCTGACGTCAGCACCAAGGACAGCTGCCTTATGATTTTTCTCCTTCCGCACGCTCACGCGCACTCAGCGCGAGACGAATGTAGGCTAATCACAATGAAACGCCGAAAGTTAAGTGCATAAAATTTTTTTATACTGATGTACTCGTTAAGAGTATTTAAAATCGACTCAGGTTGGTATGATTTCTGACTTAATATATGAATGACAAACATGAATTAAAACAGTTTTTTTTCCTTTCATTTTTAAAATGTAAATAAGTCAGTTGAAATTATTTTAACATTGATACAAATAGTGCTGTTAAACCATAGTGGCGATATTTTTCAAACGATATGTCGTGAAAAGCTCTCACTGACAACGGTAATTATCGTTATTTAAAATCTTTAATTACACTCTTACTTCGTGTTTATGTTGATTTGTTTTTTTAACTATTAAGGGTGTAACGATGATCTGGTAGGATATTGAACTTACTGCCACTAGGTGGCGATAAAAGGCTAGATAGAGCCTTTTATTTTTCCGAATAAAAGCAGAAAGAGGCTCTTGATGAAGGTAAAGCAAATCAGCCAATAGCAAAAGGATGAAAAACTCAACTGCATTCTCACAAAAAACCTATGCAACGTTTTAATTTCAGCACAGCAGCGTAGACTCCTCAACCACATTCTGTGAGAACTCTAATTGACATATCACAGGTATTTACATAAAAGCTTTCAGTGTTTTTTTTTATTTATTTATTTGACAAGCAGCAAGATCATGTTTGTCACTCATTTCTCTTTACATGTGAAAGATAACAATAGTCAGTATACCAGTTTTATTACAATATTTTTTTTCCTAAGTTCAGTACATTTAACAAAGAAAGAGAGAAAAAAAAACACACAACTGCAAACGTGAGAAAAGAAAGCATGTTTAATATGTAGCCATCAATATGTCTTTTTCTCCCCCCCCTCCGTCCTCTTTCAACAAATCAGGCTCGTCTGATCTTTCTTTTCCCAACAGCTAGAGAGGCATGTTCTTTTTGACGTTGGACGCACAGGTGCGTGGCACTGGTGATGCTGTAAACAGTTTAAAAACCAGAAAGTGGGAGACGCTCGAACTGGGGTGGCGAGGGTGGGAGGGGCTGGGGGAGGAAAGGGGCCTATCAGAGTGGTGGAGCCGGCTGTCTGGCGTTGACATGATGTCATCAGTCTTTTTTTTTTTTTTTCTTTTTTTTCCCCCGCAGATGGAGGCACAAAGTCCTGCTTTTGATCGTCGCAGACAGCCTGCGTTTCAAAATTCTAAATTAGATGAATGAGTCTGTTTTTGTGGGCTTTTGTTCATAATTTGAAACCTGTCTCATAGGCGAGTCTCTGTTCGGAGATGCTCCCTCCGTCGCCGGCTCCTTCGGCCTACGCGACGTAGCTGTACTCGTCGGCCGACGTCTGGCTCCGCTCGATGTACTGCTTGTCGATGAGCACCTCGATGCACTTCTTGATCATGCTGATACTGGGGTTGAACCTGGCTTTGGACTGATTGATTACCTGACACGTTTAGAAAAAAAAAATGGTTTAATTCAATCAAAAAAAAAAAAAAAAAACACAAAAAAAAACATTGGGTGATTTTTAGACCGTTGTTGTTCTCCCTGTTTCTTGGTCTTCATGTTTCTCTCTCTTCCCCAATATTCTCTAACTAACATCAAAGACCTTCAGTGGACAGCTGGATTTATACTAAGAATGAGATGATTAATCAGATTAATCTCCGCAAACTGATTACTAATTTAATAATCGATTAATTGTTGACTGGTGTATACAAACTAAACCAAAAAAAAAAACAAACAAGTAATTTGCTGAGAGACCAAAATACCCGGAGCAGTAATTGTACAACATATACATTTTGAATTTATGATAAAAACACATTCGTCTGTAAATATGTTTTAGTCAAAACATAACTGAGCCGCTTTTAGCTTCACCTGCTTCAAATTGGCTAAAGAAATGCTAAGCTATTGCATTTTAGGTCAGAAAATCTTTATTTTCTTTCTTATTTTAAAAATAAAGATTTGAATTGGATTATTTATTTATTTGCATATTTCACGCGTAAAAAAGGTTTAAGTGGTTAAATGAAAAATGTGTAGAATTTGCCCCTTTTTTTATTCGATAAATCTCCAGAATAATCGATTACTAAAATAATCATTTGTTGAAGCTCTGATTTATAATGAGATGAAATTACACACCAAAAATTACATCTTCTTGCCATTTTACCTTTGCTCAATAAGATTAATTTACTCTGGAAAGTAGTAACTTGCATTGTATTTTGTTTTATGATGCAGATACACACTAATTCTTGTTGGTCAAACATAAAATGAATCTAAATATTACCTGTCTATATTTAAATGTCTGCTTATTCACATTTTACATTTACTGTTTTACAAAATCTGGTTAAGACAACTCATCAATTACACTTAATTAGGAAAGTATGCTTTTAAAATATTAGAACTAAATTTAATTCGGCTGAAAAATACTTAAATTATTCCAAATGGTAATTAAATGTTGTAACTTGTATTACTCGAATATTGTCAAAGAATCGTTTTGGATGATGATGCTGCACGAAGGATCTCCAGTAGCAGTCAATCTCGCAACGAATCAACGAGCAACGATGTGACTGACTGGAGTCGGACATCATAGCAAGTATTCGAAAGTTTAAAAAAAAAAAAAAAAGGAAGGAAGGAAGGAAGAGAAAAAAAATCTTTCCAGTTGAACAGCATCCAAAACCAGAGAGAAAAGTTTTCCAAACATGCAAAGCCTCAATCAAAAAAAAGCTATAAACCAAGATCGAAATGAAAAGAACAATTCAGAACTAGCGTAACGAAGCTATTGCAGCAAAGAGCGAACAATTCCAGATCGCTTTCATTTGTGGCACATACCGTCCGCAACCTTCATCCCTGCTAATGTTCAGAAATCCCGTCAGTTCAAACTGACATCTTGACCCTCTCCACCCACTCACCTCCTGGATGAGGGCGTTGTGTCGGAGGATCTTCCGTGCCTTCATGATCCTCACTATAGCAGCTTGTAAATACATTTTGCGGTCCTCGTCGACGGCGCTCCTCGTCTGCTCCATCTCCTGAACATTACAGACACGCTGCGGTTCAGTCGGTTATCGCTCGGACCGTTTCTCGGCAGGCTGGCGCCCGTCGGAAGCCTTACCTGTGGCGTGTCTTTCTGCATCGACGTCGTAATCTTGAACTTTGTTCGTTTACTGGTGAAACTCATATTTAGTGAAAACGTCGACTCTGTTTCGATCTCCTCCTGTGCACAGGGGGAAAACGTACATGACTTTCAGCGTCCGAAACCAAAACCGGAGTGTACCTCATCGCCCGTATGGGGTAACAAGGCAACTGTTTGGCGTTAGACCTTCTGCGAGTCGTGGTTTAGCATCTTGGCGTCTATCAGGGACTTGATGGTCTTCTGCAGCTCCTTCTCGTTCATCTGGGTGCCGTCCTGCAGCTCCTTGTACGTTACTGTCTGGCTGTTGTTGAAGGCCAGCAGCACAGCCATCTGGTACGTGCTTATCATGGCAACGTAGGGTTTGGACAAGTAGTTCATCTTTACTTCGCCTGCGAGAAAGGTCAACGAGCATAACGCGAAAGTTCAGAAACTCTCATCGCATTGCTTTTTAAATAGAGTCCAATGACATTTTGCACAAGGTTGTTGTGACACTGTCATGAATGATATTTAAGAATTGTATCAAACACAAAAATGTGCAAACTTCTAAAAGTTTGCAAACTTCTTGCTGACTGGTGAGAAATTTGCACTTAGCTGTCATAGATGCGAAAAAGCTACTTAGCATGCAAAAGGTATGTTAGCAAAGTTACAAGTAGCTTCAACTGCCTTGAGTGCGACTCAATCTTTTGCCTGACAAAAAAAAAAAAAGTCCCACAGGGGAAAAAAAAAAATAATACATCGAATATATAAGATTAAATAATCCAGTCAAGACAAAGTTTAAAACCTGTGATTGACAAAGGCTAGCTTACTTTTTAAAATGAATTTAAGGCCTTAATTTAAAGATGCGCACACACTCTACAACAAGAAAGGATTGAACACTATCGTAATGTCTGTTCCTCGAAGTTTAACCGGAACATGCTCAGTCGCTTGTTACCTGAGCAGAGATAGTGCAGCCAAGTCAACTTCCTCCCACTGAAGTGCTGATTATAGAACAATTCAAACTGCAAAAACAGGACAGAAATGATCAGAAGGCGCTTCTCTCTCGCTACGGGTTACAAATCTCAGCAGCTCCGCCCACCATCTGAACGCTCTTCTCTAGTTCTTGAGGGATGGCGAACGTCGACGAGGGGACGTGCGTGAGAGGCCAAGCGCCAGCCTGCAAAAAAAAAAAAAAAGCGGACAAGTGTCAGACAAACTCGGATTCCGGGCGTCTTGTCAAACCGCCCGTTTCGGCGTCCTCGTAGCGGACCTGTAGTACGTAGATCTGGAAGCTGATCCCCAGGTCCACCACCGTCTCCTGCGTCTTGATAAAATTGTTGAACTTGTTGTTGAGGTCGGCGCTCACGCTCATGTCTGTGTACATTCTGTGAAGTTTGCTGGTGAACTCGTAGCCACAAGCTTGCTGCAAAGTGGACAGAATGACATCATTCTCGTCATGATAAAGTAACCCACATAATTACTTATTACTAGAAATCTGCTGTTTGTTTACCTTTAGTTTGTTGATCATAGCTTCTTCTGAATCCATTGACAATGATAAGCCGTGTATTAACCGCTTTGCTAACATTCTGGCATAAAACTAAAAAAACAAACAAAAAGAAAACAGATGTGATGAGTTCACTCTTTGCATTTATTTAAAGCTTCAAACTGAGTCACTTTTGTGTGTACTGTAACACAAAAAAGGCTCCCTGTACCTTTTGAAAAATGTCTTTGTCATCTATGTACTTGAACACTGTGATGAAACTGGTCAGCTTGTCCTCCACCTCGTTTTCCGTCATCCCCTTTGCAGATTTCTTCAGCAGATTGTCGCAGTATTTTGCCAGCTGGACAGAGATAGCAGCAGGAAGGGGGTGACTCGGTCAAGGCTGTGTGCGTACAACTCGACATGAGAGTTCCCGTGTGTGTGTGTGTGTGTGTGTGTGTGTGTGTGTGTGTACTCACAAGTTCTGGGGCTTTGCAGATGGACTTTGGCTCCCTAAAGTTCACCACAGATGTCAAAGCCTACAAGAGAGAGAGAAACGGCGAGAGAGATTATATTGGTGGAAAGGCAATTATAATTAAGGCAAAAAAAAAAAAATACTACAAGACCATTCTGCAATGAGGCAACAGCTATTTGTGTTTGGTACCTTATCAAGGGCGCTCATGAAGTGTTGATCTCCGTTCAGGACTGTGTTAATGAGCTGAACGAATTTACTGTGAACCTCAAGCACGGATTCCACGAATAGGGTCGGCATCTGAAGGGAGATGGAGCAGAAACACCTCCCGTTAAAAGGCTAAAAGTCAAGGACACAAAACAAACTTTGAAAGTCTGTGAGAGTAACGTGTGGGGCCGTACTGACATTTTCCTGAGAGAGATTACTGGTGCCTCTGATGCCCTCGTTGTGGATGTGGACCTGCAGCTCCTGGATCATGTGAGGCAACCCGTTTGACACGGCCCGCAACAGGGTGTACATGTTGGCCATGTCTGAAGGGAACAAACCGTTTCGCCGGTCGCAGTTAGGTGAGGTCGCAGCATGCGAACGGCATCGTAACAAAAAAAAAAAAGCAAGCACAAAGCGTACTCACCGTCTCTCTTCTCTTGCCGGATGATGTTCTGGCACTCCCCATGTAGGAACTGCAGGTGATCGGCCACCATCCTCTGCTGGCATTCATGAATGACTTTGGCGTAGGAGCTGGGGTGCAGGTACTTCCGACATCGGACTTCTTCGTCTTTCAATCGGCCCAGGACCTACGAGACGAGAGCGACGCAGACACATGCAAAATGTTTGCCATCATGCCACAAAATGTAGGGGAAAGACGGGTTTCTTCTTCCCATAGCAGGAAGTTGATTTAGCACAGAGCTTGTCCAGACAGGAAGACATGTTGGCTTTACTGCACAACGACTGATCGGACAAGAGGACTGAAAAGATTAATCGTATTAATTGCGATTAACAGTATTAATTATGATTAATCATATTAATTTCAATTAATCGTATTAATTTAATTGTTGAAGTAATTGTCAACTAATTTAGTAATCGATTAATCATTGACTGGAGTTTACAGACAAAAAAAAAAAAAGAAAAGGCCAATTGCTGACAGAGCAACATACATATCCAGAGCAGTAATTAAGCCAAAACTGTACAAAACATATACACATTTTGCATTTAAGTCAAATACACCTTTACATGTAAAATATGTTTTCTCCCAAAACGCCTCAAGTGACATCGCTTAAGCGTCGCACAGTTAAAATGGAGGAAAGGAATGCTGTGTTGTTGCAGTTTAGTCAATAAAATGTTTATTTTCTGCGTTGCTCGTCCTTTTAATGCATTTTTAATATCCTATAAAAACGGTGGTTAAATGACAAATCTGTAGAATGTGCAAGCTTTTCCTAGCCGATTAATCGTCAGAGTGATCGCTTACTACTGCCGGCTACTGACCTTGGTAAGAAAAAGGACTGAGAACAGAATTAAAGCCAGAGGTCAACACAGTATCAGATCCGTTATATCACCTTTAGTGGCTTAATGTTTGAGCTAATACTCGAGATTATAAACAGCCTGGTTGAACATTAAGAAACTGTGTGAAGTCAAACTCGACCGATGAGCACCGCCTCGCGTTCTCTCTCCGGCGTCTTACCTTCTCCATATACTGTGAGCAGTTGGATTCCTGGAGGAGGTTGGAGGCTTCCTGTTTGTAATACTCTCCTGTTTTTATCAGAAAAGGCCCTTCAAAGATTTCTTGATAAAACTGCAACACAGGAATTAACAAAAAAACAACAAGTGAGAAACTGTAAATGAAATTCACTTCTGCTGTCAGTAGTTTACGCAAACAGAAATAAAGTAAATCTGTCCAACAATGGAGAATATGTATGATAAAGCGCAGCATGCAGGAACAAAGAGATCTGCACATACATACTACACAAGACCCCACTGCTGAAGAAAAACCATGGAAAAGCTTGTTTGAAGTTTGCAGAAGAGCATTTGGACGAGTGCTATATTATCCGGTCAATAAGTCGCACCTTTTTTCATAATTTGGTCCAGTTTTATTATTTATTCAAGAGCAACTTGTGTTTTCTTTTTTCCCTCCATTTTTGTTCTTTTTTTTTCCATGAACAAAAAATGTGTTTGTGACACTTTTCTTTGACTTTTGCAACTTTCATTTCGGTGCGACTTATTGTCCAGGAAATACAGTAAATGAAATACTAAAAAAAAAAAAAAAAAATAAAATCTCTTCTGGTCAAGGTGGGACCACAACTCAACACCACGTTCGGGGAATAAATTAAGAAAACACAACACAAAAAGGGAAATTTTGAGAGAGGGGGGGTAGAGAAACAGCATGATTTGACTCCATCTTTCTAGACATGATACCAGGAAACTTCAAATAATTAACAAAAGGATGACAAGATAAGGAATCCGGAGATAAAACAAGGGCAAATGTTTTAGCAGAAATGATTATCCCTAAGAACAGGAATGAAAAGCGGAAGCTAAAATCTGGATGATTTTATGGAATCGTTCCAGTTCTGATTTACATTTGCGTTTCTTGGATTGTTACCAACATCTGTCGCCAATTCCGTGTTCATGGCCAAACCGAGCCAGAACATTTTTGGCATGTTCAGTGCTTATTTAGCAGAGTACGCATTTTTAGCTCTGGATTTTGACCCTTGTGTCTTTTAATGGCATCATATACACATAAAGAACAAAACAAAAAAAAAAAAAAGCTTGAATACAGTGCAGACTGGGAGAACAGGTGTTTGCTTGTCGGCTCACCTTTAGCGGAAACTTCTTCTTGTACTGTTCAACATGAACAAAAGAGTTGATGACCCCGTGGATTACCTTCTGGTTGGGGTTCTCACCGCAGCGATCACTGCAAGACAGCACAGGTTGGAGACCTGATCATGACGTGTGCTTCCAGACAGGGGGAAGGAAGTCTTGAAGGAATGATTTGTTGATGCAACATGTGTGAAAGTGTCGCAAACAAGAGCGGACATGTTTTTTTTAAGTGGAGGTTTTGGTTTTTGGCACATCAGTCGCCGAAAGGCACTCAAAACTCACTCCTTTTAATGTAAACCAAAAGCTTTATACTGAATCTAGTCTTATCACATCAGTTGTATGTTATAGAACAAAAAAAAAAAAAAAAATTGCTCACTTCTTTATTTCATTCAACAACATCCGGATGAGGACGGCCTGCAGGGGTTCAATCATCAGCTTCTTCCACATGTCCAGAGCCAGCTGCAATAACAAGGCAGCATTCCGTCACTGTGTGATTGTCTCACAACAGAAACAACAAATCATTTCACGTGATCTCAATCGAACGGGAGACACAAAAATCAGCAAGCTTTGTCTGGAAGAATGGGCGAGTACCTCTCCGATCTCCATCAGCGGCTCGTTCATGTCCACTCCCCCGTAGCCGTACTGCAGGTCTGCTTCTGTTAGCTTGTTCTTCTTGATAAACTGCGTGTTCAGATACCTGGACAGCGCGGGGGGGATAGGCATACAATGATGAAATGAGTCAGCTGATCTCGTCAGTGGCTGCATGTTTTAGTTTGTTTTTATTTCCCCAGTGAAAATCGGAAATAAAAGTCTCGTTTCGGTAGCTGGTTTCCAATGGAGTCAGTATAACGAGGTGTGAAAGGTCAAGGTTAAATTCTGAGCATTAAGTTACCAAGTCGGGGTGCAGTTTTCTAACCGATCATCAATGTCACCGATTCCGATTTTTTTGTTGTTTTTATCTGAAAAGTCGCTAAATACGACGACAAAGTGAAGTTGGCAAAAGTGGAGCGACTGTTGTTAACTGCACTTTTATTGTGATGTTTTGTTGCATGTTTGTAATATCAATTTAAGTTTATGATTAAAAAAAAAAAGAATCTGCATGGCACAGCATTCCTGGCCGCCAGCTGCCAAGCTGATCCCAGTCGGCTGAATATGGCCACTTTAAGTTGCATGAAGTTTTCACAGATGTGCTGTCTGCCTCTGTTATGCTAAATATCAAAAACATTTAGCATGATGCCTCAAAAATAAAAAAAATTAAAAATAGCACACAATTTTTTTTTCCCGCTTAAAATACAAATTGATTTCCACACAGAGAGCCACTTCCTGTGCTTGCTGAGGTAACACTATAAATAACAGTCACTCTCGTGAGGAAACACAAATAAAAATAGACTTGAAGGTTCTTTAAAAAGAAACACCGACTCGAATCGGGACGCTTAATGCGTCTGCTGGCACCTGGCACGGTTGTTGTCAAGGCAATAAAAAACTAAACAACTAATAAATAAAAACCGTAACGGCAGGACTACTGTTGCTTGTGAAAAGAGAGAAGCGACATCCTCTGCGTTTAGGCAGCTGAGATGAAAACCCATCCAGAAATACACCTGAGCAGCAGGAATGCAAACCATAAATATGTGGGGCAGGGAGAAAAAAAAAGAGAAAAGACTAGACTCTGTCGATAAATGATTAAGAACAACAAAGTCATAAGCTGACTCTGTTTATGATATAAGAAAGTGATACTAACAGGAGTGAGGAAGTCAAAACACTCGGGTCTTTTTCCAGTAAATGACCACATCGCGTTTGGTTTGGAGGTTACAGTAACAACAGTCACCTTCAAGAGAGCTTGTTACTTATAGGAAATAGCTCAAAGGCTCACTTTCGATATCAGTAAGGTGGTTAAAATTGCTGGATTTAGAAATGTTGGCAGACTTCTAGGAAATCCCACAGAGTCGGAGTGAAGCGCTAAATCCTCTAGAGCGGGGGTGACCAAAGTGCAGCCTCCGGGGCCATTTTTTGGCCTTGGGAATCATTTTGCGTGGTCCCTGAGTGCAGCTCACAAATTTGCAAAACGAAAAAATAATAATAATAAAACAGAAAAAAATATTGGCTTTGTGGCAAATGCAGCTGCTACAGAAGGATACTTTGTTTTTCCGAGATGCCTTTCAATGAAAAGCAAACTGTTGTCAGGTAGATCATTCATATCTATCTTTTTAGAGCTCAAGGTTGTTTTGCTTTCATTTTTAAATACCACAAACATCCAGCGCTTTTTTTTTTTAAACTGGGAAAACAAACCTGTTCCTTCAATTTAGCCAAATAGAAGCTAAAATGTTTTCTAGCAACAATTAGCATAAAAAGTTAGGAAACTGGAAGCCTTCCTTCTATTTAGGAAAACATCGGAGATCATTTGCTCATTTCTACTTTGTTTCATAAAAATATTACATGCTAAATTATTTCGGAAAAGATTTAAAAAAAAACTTCAAAAATAAAATCCGTTTGATTTTTTAATATAAAATAAATATATAAAAAAATCAAGGTTTTCCCCTTTCAACTTGGTTTCTTTGTACCACAATGCAACAGTTTTGGACACTTTTGGGAGGCCGCCAATACGACCAATCACCATTAAGATGCTAAAAAACAACTCAATGTTGACAAAGGCAACATTTTGTCTTGGCTGTAAAATAACAGAAAGCTGTTTTACGGAGACTTCCCCGCTCTTGATATAAAAGATTAATTACTCTTAAAATTCCCGTAAAACAGCAGCGTCGTACCTGTACAAGCAGTCCATGTAGTCGGCACCTTTGCTGTACTCTTCCCAGTACCTGTGGTACATGACTAAAACCTTTTCCTCCGATTCCAGGACTTTCTAAAAAAAAACACAAATGATTACAGAAGGCGTTAATAGCAGGAGGAAATGAACAGGTCGGCAGCGGAAGGCTCGGCGAGTTCTTACCTTGTACAACTGCCTGACATGGTTCTCGAGGAAAACCTTGGTTTCTGTGTATAGTCTTTCACCCAGAGGCTCAGGGTATGCAACGCACAAGGCATAAATATCGCTGGAGTTTGGAGTTCAGGATGAACACATGGTTAATTGCACAAGTATCAAACACTCTGTGTGACTATTTACGACAATTATGTTATATAGTTTTGTCACCAAGTAAAGCAATGGTCAGTGGAAGACGACCTTGACTGATGCAAACGCATCACCTGATCTAATTTGTCTGATTTAGAACACTTGCTTAAGTTTTTCAAACTTTCAAACTGTGAAAAAAAGAAATTCAGCCAATTACTTTGGTACTTAGCCCCCTTATTAACTTTGAAGTTGCATTATGAAACACCGCAATACAGGATACGAGAATCTATCATTCCATGTGGCTCTTTCCACGTAGTCGAGCATCACAACGGCCTTGATTGTAGTTAGTAGCTTGTTCCATGTCTCGTCAAAATCCACCACCCGCGGCTTTAAAGACATGGTACAGCTTCTCTTTCACCCTGCAAAACAAAAATAAAAAAATAAATAAAAATGATAGCAAAATAAAACTAGATCAAAATGCATTTGGGGTGGTGGGAACAAAAAAAAAAAAGATGCTCCAACCTTGACCTTGCAATTCATCTCTTAATCTGGAGGACCATTATAAATCCTATGACACTGGCAAGACTGGTAAGACTGGCAAGTTGGAATGTTGAAAGAATAAACATAGTGGCAAGGAAAAGACAGCATAATTGCATTAAATGCATGGTAGTAAAAAAACCAAATGCACTTTCAAGACTGAGAATAGGGCTAAAAAAATAAGTAAGTTATTGAAAACTACACAAAACAAAACTAATACTGAAACTAAATCAGTGAAAGAAGATCTAAGTTTGCCTTGAAACCCCTGTTCAAATCGTCATTATCGAAGCTCCGGGTTAACCGAATGCATCTGTACATTCATCACCGTGAAGCACCCAACATTACCACAGCAACAACGCCCCCCAAGAACACAATGAACACTCAGGTGTGTCCCAGAAAACTCGCATTACATCGTGTACCAAAACGGAGGCCCCGTGTTGCTGTAACAGTTCATTTAAAGACAAATATAACACTGCAGCGTCATGACAGCTTTTGGTTCCAGCTACTTATTGTACACAATTGCTCGTCTCGGATAAATACACGTTACTGTCGCTTGATAAACACCCATCTAACCGTTACTATAAACGTAGCTAAGTAAAGACTGCTGGCTAGCGGAATGACAATCCCAAAATAGGCTGGCGAGCTAAAAGGCTAACTAGCCTCTCGCTATCATGCTACTTCTTCTTCCTGCTCGATGCCATCCAATTTCTAGGGTACAGCTAGCTGCTAGCCGGCTAGTAGCTAGCTAACGGTAGCTTGGCTATCACTAGCAAATTGTCATCTTAGCAGTTTCAGCACAGTCACTCTGACAGCTCAGCAAAACATGTCGCTGTAGTCACACTGAACAGCACGCTCAAGTCAAGAAAAGTCGTGAAAGTGCTACCAACCTCTGTACAGTAGTTACTTTTATAAAAGTCAGCTTTCTCCGCTGTCACGGACTTGATTTCGCTTTACAAGTCTTCCCTAGTACCTCCAGGATCAAACCATTTCGACTAGTTGGGAATACGCTGTTGGGGATACAAGTAAATGTATTTAAAATGCCATTTTATGATTTTTAACGTGCGAGTTTGTTTACAACTAATACTTAGACTTAGGAACTGTTTTTCAGTTACTTATACTAATGAGAATTAGACTGACCGAGTCAGTCCCAAATAACAAAAACACCCTTGTTTTTAATGGTATCGCCTAAAACTACGGGAGCCTCTTTGGACGCGTTTCATAAAACTTTTATTTTCAGTACAACAACAACAACAACAACAATAATAATAATAATAATAATAATAATAATGAGTGATTCATAAAATAATAACTACTTTTGCTTTTAATACTCTATTACCAATTATATCAATTATGCTCTAGTATATTCTTATTATAATCATTATTATTGTTGTTGTTTTTCGTTTCACAGTACTAATAGACAACATGTCGTTAAATGTATGCTTCCTGCTCAGGGGCTTTGAATGTGGAACGAACAAAACCAAAACAAGAAAACGGTCAAACAGTTACTTGGCAACAGAATAAAGCACCAATTAAATTGTGCGAAAACAGACTGAAAAAAATAAAACTTCAACTGAGGCCACGCTCCGGCGAAATTAAGCAGTCTTTATCGTGAGTCATGCCATTTACTGTTGTTATTCAAAGTAAGCAATGTTAGGCAATGTTAGTAGATTAGCTCTGTTCTATTAACTTTACAGTGTAACTTTCAGCTTTAGCTTGCTGGTGTTTATAAGGCGTAGCGCCCCAGGCAGAAATGCTAGTTGAAACATCAGTTAGCTTTGTGCTATCCTGACCAAACTTGTGAATTTTCCTGACGTGCATCATATTTTCATAGTTAGGTTTCCCCTGAACGCTCTATGTCTTTCCAAAGCCACTAGAGGGTGACGCTTCAGACATCTTTATCCCCAAATGAGTCTTTCGTTGTAATAACCATACTTCTCTGAAACGTGCAATTTAATAGTGGCAGGTTCCTCTTTCTGATAAATTGCTTTAATGTTAAATGGAAGAAGTGTTCAACTGTAAATTCATCACCAACAAATAACGATAACAATCCAAAAAGTACTTGGCAAATATTTGCCATTGCTTGTGTAAATAAGTAGCAAGCATTTCATTAGTCGTGAGTTATTCGATTGATTGACATCAAACACAAAAGTGAGCACCACATCCTTCAGATTTTTGTAAATATTTATTTTTATGATACAGCAGGGAAAGATATGACACTTTGATACAAGGCATCAAATCAGTCTTACAGCTTATGTGACTGTAAAGCCAAAATAACTCTGCTCACCTGCTCCCCATTCATACCTGGTACCTCATAATGCCAACAAGTCATGTGACTCTAGAGAGGAAAAATGTTTAATTGGGCACAATTTCAACATTTTTCCATTGCCCTTTTTGACTCCAGCACTGTAGACATTAATAGCCATGTGCTGTAGAGTTTTAAGAAGATATCCTGCATAAAGTTGCAGAACCAAAGACGGAACTGTTTAACATTCTGTACCACTGGGTTTCCCTTGCAGGCTTAGTCAGTCACAATGTTCCAAATTAAGTCAGAGGGAAATGATCAGGTTTTCCAGCGAACTATGGAAAACCAGCACAGTAAGCATGTCCGAAAGCATGATCATTAACAGTTATTATATTATGACACGTTGTATATCTGAGCCTTTCCCCATCCTGCTTGTTCCAGCTGGGCTTTTTCAGGCACCTCCTGTCGGTTACATTCTTAACACAATGCCAAACCTGCCGTCCTCTTCCATGGGCTGCGTCCAAATGCCCCAGCCTCCACCTGCCACAGCGTTTCCGCTTTACGAGGAGATGTACAACTGTATGCAGCAGCGTTGGATGTACTCACTGTCAGGTAGTGCCTCTTCTTCATCTGGACTACTGCGAATGATGATCCAAAATCTCTAAGACCCACGCAAGGGACGTTGTGTTAGAGCTGCATCTTGCGACAGCTGTATAATATTTTATAAATCTCAAACTAAATCGCCAAGAGATGAAACCGGCTGCAATAATCTCAGCTGAGAAATACAACTGTCCTGTCTTTAAGCCATTTATTGGTTTTGTTTTGTTGCTGTCAAGGCGTTCCTTCCCAGGTAAAGCAAGACAGTACTCTAACCCTGGCATCTGTTCCTGTAAGCAGAACCAATGAGCAGCCAGCGGCAGAGGACATGGATTCAATGCATGGACCAAACAGTTTTGTTATGGCACAAGGTAACTCCTTCCTCCATTCCTTACTTCTTCCTCCCCTTCTTCCGTCCCTCCTCTCTCGGCAAGGTGATAGAGCCGTTTTTCGTTCACTTATTGATAAACAGATGTTGACAGTTGCCTCTGCAGACGTGAAAATTTTCCCACGTCACCTTCTTAAATGTCACCACACAACATTTCTCTGTTATCAGGATACATAAAAAAAAAACATGAGCTGGAACCAAATGGAAACTGTCACATTCAGATATATATGGGTTTGTTGGCACCTTCCTCCAGTAAAGATGAGTAAAGTGTGAAAAAGTTGAGAAATTCATTTGGATATTCACTGGCATCAATACCGATGCTAATCAGCTACCATTTACAAAAAGGGCAGCAGATAGCATTGTCTTGTAACATTTGATTAAGTTTTGGGTGAAGAGGGAGCGATCTTTCACCGTTTAGCTCTCCAGATTATTCCTGGGTCTGATCTGGTGAAGCGGTTATGTGCTATTACCCAACCAGCATACCTAGGTGGGCCCATATGGGGAAAAGGAGGGCAGACAATATGGGTTCTTCCGTGGTTTCCATGGTGGCCCTACACGGGTTTGGCCATGTAGGGCCACTGCCTACATGGGCCCTACATGGGCAAACCCGTGTGGGGCCACCATGGAAACCACAGACCAACCTATGTGGGACCCATATGGGGCCTACCTAGGTATGCTGGCTGGGTATTATTAGAACATTTTTGGAGGGAATTAGTAATCTGCTGAAATATCCAATTAAACCAGTTCCTAGTTTTTCTGGCAGATGCTACCATGTTTGTTTTATCGTTTTGTATTTCAAAAAGTTCATAATCACACTGCCTCTTTTACAATGTTCATGGTTGTTATTTGGATACCATCCAATGGCTATGGAAATTGGATGATCCTGAGATTCCGCCCTTTGCAGTGACCCATGCCATCCTCATCCTCATTAAAAAGGCAGTGTGACAAGTGACAATAAATAATGTATTAAATGTTGTCGTAACTCAAATCATCCAAGCGTCTTCAGGGAATCATCGAGGATGGCGATGCTGTAAGCAGGAGGGATGTCAGTCTTACAACAAATATAAAGGAGCCTCTGACTGAAGACCGTTGCTGTATCACAGTCTCGTAGCTGTCACGAAATGCTAACAGCTCAATACCCAAGTATTGGATAACACCACCAGTTGTTTGCAAGCGCTGCTTATCCACCTCATTTGCTTTTGCCGCTCCTCTTTAGATCCCCTTTTTTTCTGGCCATACTGTTGGAAAGTTGGGAAGAGAGACGTTGGAGTCGGGAATATGCTCATTGTGATCGATAGCAGAGACCGCTATCGCTATGCTCTTCTTTGTTCTGCTCTGAATCCAAGAGGCAGAACCAAACTTCAGTTAATTTAATAGTTTAGCTACTTTGATTTAAGTCATTTCTAACAAGACATGTGGAAAACCTAAATTCATTATAGTATCCAAGGTCCAAAAGAATCATTATAGTTTAAAAGTTCTGGAAAAAACTGTCACATGCAAAAAAAAAAAAACTTGAGATTTTTTTTGCTGAAGAAAAAGTCTAAAATTTGTGTGTCCAAAACTAAGGCCTTAAAATGTCTTAAATTTTTAAGAATGTCCGCAGATTGGACAGTTGGTTTTAAATCACAGATGAAGAGCTGATTTAACATTTCGTCTAATCCCACCAGGAAGGCTACTACAATTGCTAGTGCTAAGCTAAAAAGTGATTCTTAATAATCACAGCCTGCGCTCAAAGAGCAGGATTATTCATAAGCTCAAGCTGAGGAAACACAAACAGTCCCTGACTCATAGCGCTGTGTCGGGCAGCCTGGGGGGGGTAGGAGGCTGGCGGAGAGGAGAACAAACCATACTGTTGACATCAAGAAGCCAGTGATGTCATAGTGATGTCAGTGCCTCTAATTGTAAACTACATAGATAGTCTCACTGCTGCTTGTGGTGACATTTCAGTGCTGGAGAAGACTTTGAAGAAGACAGTCTCTTCTTGGGAACGTGGGATCGGATACAGCATGGCTGTAACTGGAGATGAGACAGAAGCAGGTATATGTTTTACATTGTAACTAAGATGAAATATTACTTTATGAATTTTTGAATAGATATATGGTTAACTGAAACTGGTTGCATTTGGAATTTGAAAGGGGGGATTGGGGGAGATTGGAGAGCTTTGGAATGGAAAAATGGATTTGTTTTCTTTTAAAACAACTTTGATTTTCCTTGGGAAATGTAGTCTTGCTGAGTTAATCAAATAGCATTCAGATTGCTCGCTTGGAAAAAGTCACACGAAACAGTTCATTGGGATGTAAAGCATGCTCGGATCCAACAAGCTTACTTTGAGGAGCACTTTGGAAAAGCTCTGTGCTCTCTCTGCGTTTCTCTCTCCGCCGTCATCTGTGAAATGCTTCAGCGCTGTGCGCTATCCGTTCGCCCACTCACTTACTCACTCACTTGCATAGCAGCAGTGGCTGACGTCACTGCTTTTCCTGGAACAGACCCCCCAGCAGCAACTTGTAAATGTGAAACAGCAAATAAGATGTACCCTGACGTCAGTCGCAGGACTCAACGCGATTAGATGCGGCTCATTTTTTGCAAGCACCACATTTGACTGAATTAGTCAGCAGACTGTTACGACAGGAGGGGAGAGTTCTGCTGACAGAACGCTAGATAAGCAACATCTTTTCACTTAATTCATTTTCTAGGTTATTGCCTTTGTTATCTTTGATTTTGTTGAAAATGCTTTTCATGCATTTGATTTGCTCGGGGAAGGTTCATTCGCTTAGTCAATCCAAGCTAAATGATTATGTTTCTATTTGTAGCTGGTTGTTCTGGATGAAAGGAGAAATTGGAATCAAACTTTCTGAACCAAAACAGTTTGAAAATTAAAAAAAAAAAGAAAAGAATAGAAAATATTTTCCCATGTGAAGTGTGGAAAATGATTCCAAAAAAAGACTAAAGTTTCCATTTGTTTTCAGGAACCGGGCTTGTTTTGGTGCCACTTGTTGCTATTTCCCTGAATCTTGCAAGGGAAATAGCAACCCTTTTCCCTTTGTGGTGGAATCCACCACAAATCCACCACAGAATTTGTGGTGTATTCTGATTGGTTGAATTTTGTAAGAACGATACATTATATGAGGCCAGTTTAAACTTCACTGTGACTTACATTATCTGCTACTTTTGAATATTATTAATTACAAATGACACAAATTGGCAGGAAGTTTGACATTTCAGGTTTCACAATAGTATCTGTTTTACTTTGTTTTATTAATAATTTCCTCAGTTTAAAAATGGAAAGATGTTTTCCCATCTCACAAATGAGCCATCAGAGGAGACTCAACTGAGCAGTTGAGTTAATTTTCAAAATAAATTGGTTATTGCAAATTTTAATTTATTTTTGCGATTTCAGTTTGCACAACTTTATGAAAATGGAAATATGCCAATTTCTTAAAAAAAAAAAGTAAAAGAAAACAAAAACATTGTGAAGTCTATTTGCACACATTTGCAATGGAAGCGCAGCTGGTGACGACAGACGGCGCTGACATAAAAAGTGGCGCAGTTGATTAGCACATTGTTAGCAAATGCTAACAGTGTGCTAAAGAACTGTTAGCAAACAGTGTTTGCTAACAGATGTTTAGCACACTGTTAGCAAACATCTCTTACTGGAAACACTCATTCTTTTCAGACGTTGGCAAATGGTTGGTATAATTTTAATTGCTGTAAAAAACTGAAGCCATTATTGCTTTGCTTGTTTTTACAGATTTGTCTTTTAGTCTATAACACATTATTTTATGTCCCATTATTTTGAACTCGTTAGTTATCAAGTAACAAATATCCGGTACCCCCTATAGATCAATCGTGTAGTTTTTGACGCACTGTATTTATTTTTGCCTCTTCCCAGGCTCTGTTGCTTCTGGCGACTTTACCAACTGCCAGCTGCGCAACACCACCTCTAAGCTGTTAAAGAGCGAGTCCGGGTTTGGGAGTTACGGCCCTCAGAAGCCTTTGGAGGACTCCTTGCAGAAGAGGGAGCTTCGCCTAATGAAAAATAGGTAGAGAGGGACCAGTCATTCTTTCTTGTTAGGTCATCTATCATTCTGTTAGCACTTTTTTGGGATGTATGTTTGAAGGTAAGAACGACTGTTGTGGCGCTCCAGCTAGGATACCTAAGTGGGCCACATATGGGGAAAAGGAGGGCAAACAATATGGGTCCCACATGGGTTTGTCTGGAGTTTCCATGGTGGCCCCACATGGGTTTGCCCACCCTACATGGCGGTGGCCCTACATGGGCAAACCCATGTGGGGTCACCATGGAAACTGCAGACACACCCATGTCGGACCCATATTTTCTGCCCTCCTTTTCCTCATATGGGGCCCACCTAGGTATGCTGGCTGGGGTGAATGAGGCTTTGTGTCGTTTCAAGCAATCCATCCAACCAAGGTGTTGGATGGATTAGCGTCATCCAACACTTTAGTGTCATCGTAGCAGTCATGATCTAAACATTACAAAGCAGCTTTCAGTATTTATGGCTCCAATACGCTGTTTCTGTTCTGGGGAGCCAAGATGTCCAGGCCTCTAATCGTTGCCGCTGTCTCTTCCAGGGAAGCCGCGCGGGAGTGTCGGCGAAAGAAGAAGGAGTACGTCTCGTGCCTGGAAAACCGCGTGGCCGTGCTGGAGCAGCAAAACAAGACTCTCATACAGGAGCTCAGAACCCTGAAAGACATCTACGGACACAAAGCGGAGTGACGGCGTCGCAGACAGGAGATCGGGCAACTGGGGACTCTGTGGACTTTTTGTCTGTCTCAGTGGCGTGTTTTTGAATGGAGTCTGGAATAACAAACTGACACAAAGCACTCCTCGTCGTTAATTTTCTGTGTTTGCACAATGATGTCAGGATCTCAAGGGTCGTCATTATCCACCACCGGCGGGACAAACAAGCGCGAGTGTTCGGAGGGAAGGTTTGGAAGCGTGCGCCGGTGTTTACTGGACACAAATGGGTGAGGTTGAGTGAGAATAGCAGAAGTCACTGCCTTTATCCGTGTCACCATCTCATTTGATTTGTGTCGCGGTCTGTGTTCCGCACGATTAGCTCAGCACTGTTTTTGCATCATCAGCTCATATTGTGAGAAGAAAAAACTTGAGAATGTATTTCAAGAAAATAAATTTACTATTATTCCACTCTAAAAAAAAAATCCTGATAGAATTATAGTTGCAGGATGTTTCTTATTTTAGCTGAACACCAGACTACGAGGTCCCGAGGTTCATATATGTGATGACATATCTCAAGACAAATATCATTGCTTATTTATTTTTGGGCAGGTTTTTTTTTGCCTCAAAAAAAATGTTAGATGTATATTTTGTTAATAAAATCCCTCATTTGTTTGTGAGTGAGGAAAGGAGGTTCGTATTAATAACACTGTTTAAACCCATTTTGCCTGCCGGATTTTGTGTTATTTATTTTATGTGTTTTTATTCTCTGCAAATATTGTTCGATGGGTTTAGTTTCACCATATTAAAAGATCTTAGACTTTTACACCGATTTTGCCCAAATAGTTATTTCATTTTGATACTGCGCCGATGCGGACGCAATTCATTGCATGCATCCTTCAGTTTTTAGATTTACAGTTGGAAAAGTTGATTTAAATCTCCTTTTAAAGGAGATTTAAGTGAGATTTGAAAATTGAAGGAGTTTTATTCAATGCAGAGGAAGTGGTATGTCATAAATCAATTCAGTAAAATAAAAAAAATACTTTATTAATCCCATATGAATCTTCAGATGTACCAGAGTGGTTCCCAAAAAGTTCCCAAAACATAACCTTTCCCAGTCAGCATACCTAAGTGGGCCCCATATGGGGAAAAGGAGGGCAGACCCATGTGGGACGTGGGTTCTACGTTCTAGGGTCCATGTAGGCGGGCAGGGCAGTCCATGTAGGCCACGGAGGCAGACATATCTGCCCTCCGCTTCCCCATATGGGGCCCTCCTAGGTATGCTGGCTGGGTTTAGGAACAAGCATTAAAAAGAAAGATGATAGCTGGGTAAAATGCTACATGCTGTCATCCTCTTATAATTTGTTTTTTCTTTACTCTAAAGCTGATATGTTTTTACTCAAGGTTATCAAACTTTGAGACTTTTACACTGACTCATACTTCAACAAGTGCATAACAGAGCTTTTACCATCTTCATATTCAACCTTGTGTGACTACTCAGATGTTTTGTCCTTCAATTTTTCTGCCACTGTCAGATGTTTTATCACATTTTCCCAACTGTCAGGCATTTTAAAAAAACAAAACATTCTAGGTTTTTGATAAGCAGTACACAGTGAAAGAGGATGAGTAAGTTTTCCAGAAACCTCACCCAACTGAGAATGGTTATTGGAAGACAACAGAATGGTCCTAACTAGAAAACAAGACACACCGTCTCCCATGAAGGCCATATTAATCTAAATACCTAAGTGTGAGTGAGGGTGGAATTTTGCCACGTAGGAATTGCAATTATGGGAGACACAGATTAGGACTTTGATTCATTTTGTACTGTAGGAGATCTGGGACACAATTCAGAAGACGATCTGCTGTGAAACTGCATTCCTGGGAAAGCTTCAAACTAAACCCAGCCATTGTTTGGTTTGAATGAAACAAACCCACACTGGAAAGTTCACCGATCTGGAGCAAGACATGTGACTGATTTTAGGTTACTTCCAGGATACAATCACACATATTGTGAAACGTGATGGCATTGATAAAATATGTTAAAATGGTTGTTCTAAATAAACCAATTAACACACACAACTGTAAAACATTCAGTCATAAAAAGCATCAATCCAACACAAAATTCACAACCCCCCCCATCAAAAGGTGCAATGTACTTGCATTACCAGTAGGATGTGCCATACCATCGTAATTGAATGCGGCTACAGCGTGATTACCACACTGTGTGCAAAAAATCTATATGAAATGGATTTAACTTTTTTACCAAATATATATATTTATTTCATGGAGTCACCTAATTCAAACTGGATTCATAACTACAACCAATGGAAATAGTGTGTAAGACAAAAACTCAGAATTCACCAATACATTTAATTAAATGAGAGATTTCAGCACTTTCTTGGTATTTATTTCCATAGTCATCAAAAGAAAAACAAATATATATACACACACACACACACATATATATATATATATATATATAGAGAGAGAGAGAGAGATACAAATGAAGAAATACAAGGGTATTAGTTTTTGGGAAAATGGACAAATCAGAGAAACGTTTAGGTTATTGTGTACACAACTGTCAATTTATTTAAATGTGCAAAAATATTAAAGAGACTTTAAATCCAATACTCTCACATATATACCAATGTCGCCACTGTATGCAACATAATATTTTGTGTATAAAAGAACATTTTGGAGAGTAACACTTTTTTTTTGTCATTATTTGTCCAATACACAATCCTACAGAGAGATTAAACAACGTATTCCAATGAAAAATATTGAAGTTGTTACATCCACCCCCTGCAGCACCTGTATAGGTCACTTATTATTAGAATAGTACTAATTACATTTCCTGTAAACATTTTTAAAAAAATGATCAATATGAAAACAAACCGTCTTCAGAAGCACATCTGCACTAATCCAACTGTAAAAACCCAGGGGACTATCACTTTAGTCTATTTATTACTCAGCTGTAACCACCCACTTGAACCGGAAACGTTTCTATCACGGCCACAACGTGGATGTGTTCAAGTACCGACAGAAAGGTTGTAATTTCCTTTCGTTCTTTGACATATAACATCATTATGGGTTGGGAAATATAACAGCAAGGTGGTAAGCAAATAAAATCTATTCCTTGTCTTATCCAGTGTGCTATTTTGTTCACCAATTTTAAAATTTAAGGTAAACCGTAAGAAAGCTACTTATTTTTAGCATAGTTTTAACTATATGCACCATAATTAGGACTAACTGCATTTGGTGTTTTTAAAAGATAAAACTAGTGATTTCATTCACGTACTATTTTATTTTTCAGGTGCTAGCTACATCGAATTTGTTCAGAAGAAAATAAATAACAGCGCTTTAAAGAAATTCCTATTTTATGCGAAGTACCTGAATGCAGCAGGGCAGCGGATGTAGCTGCAACAGCAATCTACTGTACAGTGGCAACAATGTAGCAGTCAACGCTAAAATATATTTCCGAGTTGTTTAGGAATGGCGTTGTGACCTTTATTTATGTCGATGAAGAGTTTCGGGACACGGAAATGCCTCTGTAACGATAGTTGCGCGTTCTGTCAGGAAATACGAGGCGAGGGAGACAAGGGGAAGCCGAAGCTCTTAGGGGCGCTGCCTGTCCCCCGCTTGAAGGTTTGGAGGAGGACGCTGGGCTCCTCTTCTGATTTACCGACCCGAGCTTCGCGATTCTCATCCGTTTTAATGGCTCCGCTCAACCTTCGGGACGCCATTGGAACACCGGAGAAGGGCGTGTAGCTCTAGCGGATACCGGGGGGAGCAGCTCGTAGCGTTACCGCCCCGTTCCACCCCTCCTTCTCCAGCAACACCGACAGCACGGTAAATAAAGCAGTTAGGGCGGCGAAGACTCTCACCGGGGGCCCGCGTACAAAATGGGGAATACAACCTCCTGCTGTGTGTCGTCGAGCCCCAAACACCGGAGGAGCAACCACTCCAGGCTGGAGCCCTACCGACCGGAGCCGGAGCTGAGTCGTGAGGACACGGGCTGCAATCTCCAGCACATCAGCGACAGAGAAAATATAGACGGTAAGACGCAGACTGACAGGTCTGGGGTGACGTTTAATGAGTTTTGAGCGTGTTGCTAAACGAACATTAATTTGCAGAGTATTTAAATACCGTTATAATGGACGTGGAGATTTAACTAGCATCTCCGCAGACTTCCGCTGGAGTATTAGTACGAGAGCTCGCCACAGCTGTGCAAAGTCACACCCACTCATCAAATCAATACGGAGATTTCTGCAGGGTTTCTGTCGGTTTTACTTTTATCTCGAGCTTTTGTCAGCCTCCATCTTGCCTGGAGCAGCTTATTAAGGTGTTAGTGTGAATTACTGCTCCAGTGGGAGTACATGTGATAATAATGAACAGAGAGGTGAGAGACTTCAATATGAAAACAGATTCCCAGAAAACTTTCTGGAGAAAAATGTAACTTTTTTTTTTTTTTTTTTTTTTTTTTTTAACTATCAGATCAAATTAAACCAATTAGAGCTCTCTGAAAGCTGAAACTCTTCTATTTTATGATCCTCAGCTGACACTTGTACTTCATCAGAGCTCTAACATAACATATGTTCTTTTTTTTTTTTTAAAAAAACATCTTGTCAGGATTGCCATCAAAAGTTCTGCACTTTTTAAATTGATACATGTCCTGCCTTAACTTGCAATAATCGATTTATTAAACAGAAAAAAGCTTGCGTTTGTTAGATTTTGACAAAAACAGAAACGGTATTCCACATAGAAGCAAAAAAAATATATATATATTTTTAAAACTTCTAAATGTATTCTAAAATTGAAAAAAATATATATATATATATTTCCCTGTATTGATACATTTAAGGCCAGAATCTGCATCTGCCCTCATATCGGATCATTTATTTATTTTTTAAATTTCTGTTATCATTTTGTCGTCATTTTTGATGACAAAAATGATGATGTAGGCGTTTAGTGTTTTGTGGCTTAAGTAAAGTTTTAAAAGATGTACTTGGATGATGACGTCATTCAACAATCAGCCAATCGATTGTCACTGTGCAGCGTTTTCGTCCTACCTGTTTCATTCCTTGCTCTATTCTGAATAAATTGCTGCCAGAATCATTGCCATATTTTAACGTCTCTGTTTTGAGAAAGCAGAACAAATCTGGTATTTTGACTGAAAAGCATTTCCATAAGGCTATTTTTCTTATTACATGGCTGCTTTTAAAGGCGCTGCTAGGTCGACCTTTCTCTTTGACATAAAAACCGATTCTGTTCAAACTTAACTTGAGAGGATCGAGCTGTTATTTTGGGAGCTTAATAGTAAAATGATCGTGAAATGATTGGCAGTTTTGCATATTTCTGGATGTTTGTGTCTTTGTGTAGCGACAAAAATGATAATAAAAAAACCTATTCTCTACATTTCTTACACCAACAGTGGGGAAAAAAAGTTAATATTCTGAGCCAGTTCTTAGTTTCTTAAGGTTCCCAAGCATAGATAAGAGTTTATTATAAGTATCACATGATTGATATCAATATTGGACTTTTATATATTTTTTTCTCCAAAATAATATTAGATGACGCAATAGTTTTTCATCACTATATCCTATTTGGGATTTGACAGCACTGACTGCCAAATCAGTGCTGAGGATGCTGATTCAGCAAAAAGTGAAAGACTAAGGCTTTGCTGTGGTAGCAGATCAGACGGCTTTATAAATCTCCATCAGACCACCCAGATAGAGGATTTTTTTTTGGGCACCAGAGTATAACCGCAGTGATTAGGTTGGAAATTTGAGGAAGTGGGAGTAAATGAAGAAAAGGAAGTTTTCCCAGCATGCCACCACAGTAAAGGAAATAGCTTACCAGAGTTCTTTTTTTTTTTTAAACAGCAGGAACTGGCTTTAACTCTCCCTGTTGAGTTGGAGCAGAATATTTTTGATCATTTTTTAGCTGATAAATGGACGATAAGCTGCCATTTCTTCACATAAGGAGATAAGAGAGAGAAGCTTTATGCTCTGCGGAACGACGTTTGTCTAAGTTTCCTTTCTCCAGTGCAAGCTCACTTAAGTTAATAATGAGGCGTGGTTGAAGTCCTGAAGTGTGTCGTCGTCAGTGGCTCGGGTAAATAATGGATCAGTCACTGAACCACTTGGTTTGCCGTACATTTTATGGAAGGGGAAAAATAGGATGATAAAGGTTCTAACTATCAAATCCTTTTCTCTCACTTATTTATTTTCCCTCCGCAGGGACGTTAAACAATATCCGGCTTGTAACTCGGGTCGTTCATAACAACAATAATAATTCTGGACAAATGGGTTCGGCTGGTTGTAAAAATAAGAAACCATTAACATTTGCCGTATCCTGTTGAAATAAAAGAAATCTCATCTCTAAAGTAAACCTGTTGCAATAAGCAGTTGATCAATTCATCGTATGATAAATTAAAACGAGCTCGATGATTTCCTTTCCGATGAAGGGCAATTTTGTTTTACAGAGACATCACAATTCATTTTATTTATGGTTTTGCTTGTGTTTGGTTTTTGCTTGTTGTTTTGAGTTTTTTTTTTTTTGGCATATCTTCCAGCTCCAATGTTGAGTGTTCTGTGCAAAATTAAAGTTTATTAGAAAGATGTTATGTTATGCATCTTTCTCCATCCCATTCAATGTCGGTTTTAAAATTAGAGTATTTTGCAATATAAACACTTTTGTCACATCACACGAGTCGCGTGATCAACAACCAAATGTTGCTAACGGCGTGAAAGACAAAGAAGACCACAGGAAGTAGCACTAGCATATCGGCGTGACATGACTTTTAACGATTTGTCACACAAACTTATTCGCATGTGATTTTATTTGTGTTTCTTCTTTAATGGAAACATTGCAGTTGTGAAATTGTGTTTTTTTGCACATTAGTGGGATATCAATAAAAGTTTTGTGCACATTTGTAATAGAACCGCAGCTTGTCTTTGAACAGTTTTCAGTCGAATAACCAGAGCTGATGGACTGCTTGTGCTTCTCATTTTTCCCAATGGTTTCACCGTTCTTGCGTTTTTATCACAGCCTGAACTGAGATAAAGACATGTCTGTTAGCAGTCATATGTCAGGCCTGAGGGCAAGTCTTCTGGTTGTAATTCAGATGCTGAGTAATTGACTGCATAAAAGACCTCTGCTGCTCCTCTGTTGTTTGTGCTGATTTCACAATCCAGATGTAATCTAGTCTGAAACTGTTTGATCTGAAAACTTCTACAGTGCCTGAAAAAAATTGCACTATAAGGTAGATTTAGTTTTAAAAAAAAAGCAACAGACTGGTTTGGAATCATATTATTTTACCTAAAGACAAGTCAAATCAGAACATAAGGCATACAAAAAATTGACTTTTAATTTCTAAACCCTCTAAATCAACTTTAACTCTAATCAAATCAAATACTTTAAAGTGTAATTTTAATGTCAAATTTAAGAGAGCTTGATAAAATGACAGCGATTTCTTTGGGGCTTATTTAAAAGTGACATCTGTAAATAAGAGATGGCTCCAAGTTCAGTCTCATCAGTAGAGAAGTTAGCTATTTCTGGAACACACACACACACACACACACGCACACACATATTGATGAGTCCCACTTGCAGGCTAATTATAATCCGTGCATGGATTATTCATGTGCAGTTAATGAGTCTGGGGAGTTTCCTAACTGTATTCCAGACGAGTTAACCTAGATCTAATATTTACCCAACTGCTGGAGTGACAGTAAGACAAGATATGCACTTTGTGGTAACTGAGATTTAACCAAAAAATGTGTAAAGTTAAACTTTATGCATTGTGGCCTCCTGTTTTGCTAGGCACTCCATAGCACAGCAACACCAACCAGGACTTAAGAAATTATGTTTTCTATATTTACTAAATGTAATGTATAATCAAATAGGGCTAGACGAAATGGCTGAAAAACATATCACAATATAAGTGTTTCATAGAGGTACAGTGAGCTTATATATCAACATGTTACCTAAAACTGATAACTATGGAGCTCATTTAGCTGTGATTGTTTTGTGTGTATATTGTATGTGCACTAACACTGAAATGTCTAGAACATTTTCAAATTCAGCATGTTCCATGACAAAAAAACGTGAAAGTTGCTACTGTCGTTTTAGCCTTCCTTTCATCTAATGAAGTCTTGCTCTCTCTCACTGTCTTGCAGCCTGAACGAACTCCAGACATGTCTTTGTAAAAAAGACACTTTCCTTTAAAATTGCTTTCTATTTCTATTTTAACTCTTTTTTTAGGTTTAAAATGACCAAACTTGCTTTACTTCCTTTATCCTTACTGCTGTCCTCTTACGGTCCTGCTCTCTCTCGCTCTTTTGTAGCCTTAATGTGATCCAGAGGTGTCAATATGTCTTAGTAAACACTTCTGCTTCTTAAGTATATGTTTTTCCTTTGACCTCATTTTTAAATACTTGTCTGAGACAAAAAATGGTTAAAGTTGCCTTTACATAGTAACAACTTCCACACAGTGACTTGGTTGTACTTACTTTTCTCTAGCTGCGTTTCCATTGGCCATATAATTGTCCAATTTGACATTTCCAAAATAAATTTGCCTAATGGAAACATTCCAATTTTGAAAAAACTCTTGTCTTTTGATAAAAAAAAGTTTTGGTCCAAGAACGAGGTGTTGTTATTTTTCTGGCTGTATGGAAATTGGTTTATTTCGCAAAACTGCAATGTAAGCACTTTTTTTTTGCATCACACAACTGAATGTTGCCTCTGGCACAAACAACAAAGAAGACAACTAAGGGGAAGTCGTTGGAGGATCTTCAGGTTCTTTTTTTGACTTATCATGTAAACAAACGTATTCACGTGTGATTTTAATTGCACTGCAATTGCTATATATATATATTTTTTTTTTTTTCACATTGGCAGAATATTGACAAAGTTTTGCACACATTTGTAATGGAAACACAGCTGCAGTTTGGGGAAAAGTATTGGTTTATTGACTTTCTGACCAGTCGGTCACCATTCAGTGCCTGGTCAAGCTGAAAATGATCCGATTCCATTCACCAGTCTATGTCTTGTTTAATTTCTAGCCAAAACAATTAAAGAATCGCAGTCAGGTTGATGATTATTGGTTTTGTACATTAACAGAAATGTACCAAAATCAAGACTTGTCCTTTATATAAATCATCCTCCTGTTCCTGGTTGAGTGTGATGCATCAGAAGGATTTCCAGACAAACACTGAAATGTAGGGCAGAAAATGTGATTATCTGCCATCTGTTGTAGACTTCTTCATTGAAACTATGCATTTAATTAATACTGTGTTGCTGCTCGGATATGTCCCTCAAAAAATAAATTGCCTGAAAGGGACCGTTTTCTTCTTAAAGTGCAAATTAACTGCTACATGTAGTATTAATTAAAGTGCAGTTTCCTGCGACAATCTCTTTCTATCTTGTGCTTGAGATTAATACTGTTACACGCATGTTGCTGTCTGATTAGAGGGAGAGGCTGACATTTATGAAAGCAGCAAAAGCTGTTCTGGTTCTGAAAGGCCAACATTAACATTAATGTGTTTGTCTGCACTGAGCCTCCTCTGGGATTACAAGTGTCTTTAAATTAAAGACCTCCCCATCCTCTTTCCCTTAAAATGATCTGACACTTCATTTGATCATTTATTAGGTTGCACTGGATCAAGAACATCTTTCTCGCGAAATTCCCGAGAGACTAATGGCAGAATTGGAGTTCCGCTTCGATCACATAGCGCGTCCATTTTTTTCCCCCCGTTCCTGAAGTGGTGCTTTTAGCTCCATGTACGCCTGCAGAAAGAGTCGCAGTGGAAATTCATGTAGTGTGTGGGCATAGCTGGAAGTGGGAGGCCTACATTTTTGCAGATTTGCAAAGATATAATGGGAAAGGCTGCAAAAGGGACAGTGGCATCTAAATGGGGCGCAGAACGTATTCAACACGGTGCGTGGTCTTACATAGTTCTGCAGAATAAGACGTTTTGCCAGGCCTCTCGTAAGAGTAAAATTACAGTTCTCACCTTGAAATTATGTATTGCGACTGAAATGGCATCCTAAAAACAGAGTGGTCACACGTTATCAAATTAAGCTCCGCTAACAACGGGTGTTTGATTTTCATTTTTTAACGCCGTCGGAATATTTCTAAGCCTCATAAATGCAGGCTTTTAAACGCCTTAAAGGAGTATGACTACCTTAAGATACCAGTTGGTTTGTTCAGACAACACCACACATCTTTCTGCGGTTAGAGTAGTAAATAAAGCCTTGTTGTTTGGGAAGTGTCATGTCTGATTTAACAGCCAACGGCCTGACGGGGCTCGACGCCAACGACGTCCCTCACAATTTTAACACTCTTGAAACGTGATAGGGATTTTGAACCGAAGAGGAGCTAAGGGAGGATAACTGATTCTGGTCAGGGAAAATGCGTCACGCTTGACCAGCTTTCACAAGTTCAGGGACACCTTATAATGATTACACTTAGATCTGTTATTATGAGCTCCGTTTCGCTGCCCTGCACGGAAATTGAACAGTGTATGATGAAGGCCGGTTGTGGTATCTTTAAAATAAAAATACATTTTCTTGACCGATTGTAATTGAGATGATTTCTGTCTGGATTCTAAATATGTTGGATTATTTATAGTAAATAGTAATAATAATAATAAAAGTGGGAGTGTTAAAGCATGCTTGATGGAAGTCCCTTGAAATTAGGGGTTGGGAGTATAAACTTAAAGTTGTATCGTGCTATTTTGTGGTAGCACCGTGATAGCGACAAAAGTGTTAAAAAGAACTACTTGTTACTACTTTTTCAGGTAACTGTATGGCGGACTGTGTGTCATAGCAACCATACACACAAATGCTGCTCTTGGAAAAACATACCAATTTTTCAATATGCCTTTTTAGGACACCAGTCAAATGAAGTGAGATTTGATTTGTGTCACTACACTGCACACGTTAACGTCATTCAATAATATTTTCAAATGTATTGATGCTCTCATTTGGCCTTCTGTCATTGGAGAAAATAGTAAAGCTGCATCCCCAACAACGTGGAGAGTTTTGCGAATCATACGAATCAAAATTTGTATGAGAAATTTATTATGAAAAATGATAAACAATGCAATAATTTCCTACTTGTATTGAGTTGGGCGAACTTTTCTGGAAAGGAGGTGTGAAGCAATAACTTTGTCCTTGCAAATGTGTTCAGCTACAACCCTGTTCTGTTCTTTAACATTAATCGTTTTACTATTGATTGCCTCGTTGCCTCATTGGTAAAGCACCTTCAAACCATGCCTTTTATTTTACCTTGGCCTGAGAGGGGCAAAGATAAAAGACATCGCCTTTGTGTGTGTTTGTAGTGTGGCTGCGTAAAGTTTTGTGCCAGATTGGGAAGACGAAATCACATCAGTTTCTATCGTTTTAGCCACAAAAGATGAAGAAGTCTGGATGAAAAGTGTAAGCCGAAACGAAAGCTGTAAATATTTGTATTTACAGACTTTATTCTGTATCTATATTATGTGCATCTGTACAATTTTTTCTTTTGAAAATGTAGTTACCATTTTTATATTTAAAATGACCTCAACTCAACTAAGATGTTAGCCAAATTTAGTCACGAAAAATACAGAATTACAATCATACAAACCATAAATATAGCTTTAAACTGCAGTAGCAAGTGTTTATTTTTAGCTGCATTACATTTTATTTTAATTCAAACTTTTGAGCGACACCGAAGCGATTAAGATCCGGACGCAGCAAGATGTGTGCGCTACTTGTGTGGTTCATTTGAAAATGTTTCGACGGCCGATTTGGTGCTGACACCCACTGTTACGTCTTTGTTGGAAAACACAGCAAGAGCCATCTGCTAAAAGCACAATGCAGCGTTCAAACAGGTGTTCGAGGCAGAAAGAGATTAAGCAAGAGAAGAGAAGACGGCAAGCTCAGCTGTGCGCCTTTGCCTTTGATGGGTCCGCCTCTACCATCTGAGTTGTTTCAAGCCGGCGTTGCCTAGCTACGTTGAGCAAGAAGATGTGACGGCTGGGATGGAGGAGAAAGAGGAAGGGCGGGACTGGCTCTGTTTGGTGTAGAATAAGTGGATATCTTCCTCCACATCTTCTCATCACTTTTGAACATCTGCTGTGTTTCTCATCTTACTAGTTTTCAGCATCCAGGCTTTTTTTGAAATTATGAACTAGATTCATAATTAGTTCTTTGTGGCTCTCTCTTAAGCCTGTCGCAATAAGCAGTGAATCAATTAATTGCAGGACAAATGTGCTCAGACACTGAAAGTGGGATTGAAAGCAATCGCGCAAACCTATAAACCTAGAGCGAATGCGATAGCATCCAGACTCACAATGCAGCCGTTCAGCCGTGGGACGCATTAATCGTAGCAATTCCCCAAAGTACCAGTTACATCTCTGATACTTTATTAGTGGGTTTCCTGGCTTGAAAGCATGCTGCTGACAGCTGCACAGTGCCACACTGCACCATTTGGACTCTCCAGCACATACACTCATGCAGGTCAGCCAGAAACCAGCAGTGGCTGTCCTTTCAAGGATGGATATTGGAAACTGAAGTCTCCTTCAGAAGGATCTAAGTTGGCAGGGTGGCGAGAACAACACAACACATCTGGTGTAAATGCTATAAAAGTACTGTTCAGAAGTCCTGAACCAATCTGTTATTCCTCAGAAAGGCAGGTGCAAATGTAAGAACTGAGCTTTACCAAGTTGTTCAGGAATACAAAATTTGAGATTGCGCAATAATTTTCCTAAAATGCCATATATATATGAGTGTGTGTGTGTGTGTGTAACGTTTTGAGCACTTTCGTAATAAAAACACAGCTAATGTTGCTAACCTTGCTAATTGCTTAGCTTATCTGATATGCTAAGAACAGTGTAAAAGTCCAACAAATTAGAGTTGCATAATATGTAGTGTCACAATCGAAATTGGATTATCAGTGTGCGCAATTTAGCCATCACAAATGACTCTTTGGAGGCAGCATTTGATTGACTACTATAATTCTTTTGTTATTCATGTAAATTGTGTGGAATTGGATGTTTTCTTGCCTATTGGATAGACTTTCCCAGTCTGTGATATCTACACTTTTTTTTATGGTTGATATGCTGAAGCTCACAAAGAGTGAGGGCTGCTCACCCTGAAAGGATTTTGTAACTTTGAAAATGCTTAAATGTAGAAGTTCCTCCCCCAAATCCACACACCAACCTGTTCCCTCCGCTCTTTGTTCAGTTTGCCTCCCTCACACTATGTAATCACCACTCCTGGTTCCCTTGTTCCATTTCCTCATCACTTCCTGAAACAGAGGAAGCTGGGCGCTTTCTTCTCCCAGGTTGGAGAAATGGGCTTGAGTTTTTGGAGAGGTTGGAAATAAATAAGGGGGTGGGGGGGCATCACCAGTAGCAGTTGCAGAAAGGGACACACCTTCTGTCTGTGAATGCTGTCATCTTCCAGTGTGTTTGCAATGCTGTCTGGAAGTCAGAGGAAATGTTATAAATCTTGGCTGCAGAGAAGGAAGGGGTGCTCTTGCCGACACTATTGAGGTCACTAACTCTGAAAGCAGCATCCACAACCCACCTTCAGGCCTCTTAATGTCTTCTACACACCCATCTTTATTCAGCACGTAGGGTTTATTCTGCCAACATCACAGCAGCCCGTATCCCTGTGCTCTTTGAGGCTCTTTAAGTGGCTCGTCAGCTCAAAAACACTGAAATTCAAAAGAGTAAGGAGGCAATGGGAGTGGCTTGCGTGTTACCTGCAGTGCACTGATCGTAGGTATGCTCTATAGTTGGCATCACAGAGTGTTTAAAGGTCGAGGTAAATGCAAGACCCCATCTCTTACATTTGCCCCATCTCAAGTATCCCGCTCTGTTCAGGTTTATCAGGGTGTCTGTGCATCCTCTTAAATTCATTTGTCGAAAAACAAGGCCTTAAAATGCCCTTAATTCATGAAGAAAGTGCAAATGACTTTAAATATGTTAGTCACAAGTCTTACATTTTGTTGTGACAGGGCAATTGAATTCTGTATATGTCGTTTTTTTTTTTTACCCATGTGCGCAAGTTTAGGTTGCACGCATACATCTTCATTTTGTTCTGTGACTTGCAGAAGTTGCGGCTACCGGAAAGTAGCTGCTAAAAATATCCTTGCTAGCTAACTTGCTAGCTTTTTTGCGAGGAAGTGTAAATTTTTCGGTAATTGGCTGGACGATATTTGTTTTTGCCACTGGCTTACCCACATGAGGCTAAGTGCAAAGCAACGTTCAAGTTTGGCACTACGGGATTAAGACTACAGAGAGCCATATGTGAGAGTGAGAAGCACAATCTTAAATTTTATTCAAGACGACTTTAAAAGGGTCTTAAAAAGTCTTGCATTGGAATTGCTAAAACCTGTAGGTGCCCTTTTTTTATGGGTGTTTATTATATCCACAGCTTCTTTTCAATCATTTTCTACATCAGCCATTCTGGTGTTTTGATTTCCTACTTTTCTGCTCTCTCCAGTTGCCAGCCTTTGTCACTTATCTGTCTCATGTTCTCTTTCTTTATGATGTGTTGAGGCGTTAGCCCCGTCTCACCCTTCCTATCTCACTGACATCATTAGCTGTAAAACCGTCTAGGGTCAGAATGTAGTTATTGACACCATGGGTGTTCTACGACTTGGAAGTAAGTAGGTCATGTTATATTTTCTAATGATCTTTAGAGGATCTGAACAAATGTCTGCGATATTAACTCACCACACCAAGATGGATTTTTCACTTGCAGTGTAGAGTTTCAATAACCAACTTTGTCTGTTTTTTTCTAAATAAAATGACCCTTTCCACCATGCATGTCCCTGTGGGTTTTAATCAGGGTAAAATGTAGGACACAAAACTTGATACTGTTATATTCAGTGACGGAAACGGAAATTGACCGTTGAACATCAGGGACTGTAGCTTTTTTTTAAAAAAAAAAAAATCTAAACCAGTGGTTCCAGATCTGCTCAGGAGAACTTTATTAATTTCATAAATAACAACTTACTTACAGCCACCTGTAATCCACCTTGTGGTGGTGTGTGTTTGTAATTCTAATGAAAATGATTAAAGGTTGTAAAGCATGTTGTGGATACATTTTCTTGGCAGTGAGCGCCCTCGTGGTTGTCTCATCAGTGTTGCTGTAATTGTCTTTCATTGCAGAATCACTGTACCTGGCTGACTGTTACGAAAAGTAGAGCTGTGAGGTTGAGTAGTTACCTGTGCAGACATTATAATGTTTATCTCAACAGTTGAACTGCAGTTCATAAAATCCCCCTGCGGACGGCTTTGTTTTCGCTCTGCCAGCTCCTGTGTGATCAGCAGACGCTGATCTAACCCAGATCTATAACACTCTGCTGTGTTTGCTGATTGATTTCCAAACCGCTGTTTAAACAGCGCAGCACTGATACAGCACACTGTCAGCTAACAGATTACCTTTTCCTTTAGTTCACTTCATTACAAGGTAGACATTTCATCCCCGGAGCCGATTTCAGACTTGAACTTGAACTCAGCAATGTTTTGTTTGTTCAAGTTTAATACATTTGTCTTCATATAAATTAGCAAAAATATAATCTTCTTAACATAAAAATATGTTAATATCCTTTTTTTGTGGATATTAGCACTATGTTTGTCCATCGCATTACAAGTGGGATTGGGATTTTGGAACTTAACTTTTCCCTTTTTCTAATTCCAGATCTGCCCATGGAATATAATCCTTCGGATCATCCTCGAGCCAGCACCATCTTTCTTAGCAAGTCACAAACAGATGGTAAGTTGTGACCCATACTGGGACTTCTCATTTCTCTGAATCTTGCATCTAACATTTCTCTACTCCTTGAGCTGACTGGGAATTGCATAACTTGTTCATCTACAAATAAGTTTTTAATAAGGTTTTAGGGGAATGCATCCAGAGATTATGGTTTTAGTGGAAAGCTGTTATGCTATCAAGTTAGCCATGTTAACAACATATTTCACCATCTGGGATGGTCTTCCACGAGTTTTAGCCTTTAGAGCATAGGTATTTAACTCCTCGCTGTTGACTGTGGCTTTAACCGGTTCTTCCCCAGTGAACCCTTACCAGGTTGGTCTCCATTTGCAAATCCTGAGGTGGTTTTTGGAACCACCTTGAGGGTGGTACAATCCGGACCTTTTTGGGTATTGCAGCCAAGCGATTTGATTGGCAGCACACTGTGTTCATTGATTGTCACATGGAGTTTGCGACAGAGCGAGCTTCAAAGTAATAATTCCATCATCAAACCTTGAGGTCCAAACCTTTTTATTGATTATGGACGCATACAGCATCAACTTGTCAAGGCATATCTCAACGAACAAATATACCAGAGATTCCGGAAAAATTAGCCAACTGGGGCCAGTTTTTCACAATCAAATGGCATCATTAGAGCGTTGATGGTCGGCCCACCTAGTGAGGATCACACTGTCCATGGAGACCCACCCAACTCAGCTAGAACCATTGTCATGTCTCAATGTGGTGAGACTTGACAATAGTTGCTAAAAGTGTAAAAAGCTCTCGATGCCTTAGATGCATTCCTGTTCTAACACACCTGAATCAAACGGACGAGTTATTACCGGGCCTGTACACAACTTGATGACATGCCATAGAGGTAATTGATCCATTTAACTCTGGTGGGTTGGAGCAAGAATGCATCTGAGCATTTTAGTACTACCGAATAGTGACTGTCGAGAACAATAGTTGAGGACCCTCACTGTATAATGACACTGTTGTTGTCTCAGTCTGTGTAGCTATTTTCAGGTTTTCTTCCGATTCAGACACAGCCTTTTTTATTTGGTGAAAAGTATTCTAATGCTGTTTAATGTCTTTGATCCTGGAGAAAAGCCAGTTGAACTATGCAGGCTGTTGCCTAGAGCACGGCGTATTGATCAGGGATAATGTGCTGGAACTCCTCGCTCCTCTGTTGGCCATGATTACGCTCTTGTGGGAAGATCTGCTGGCCATTGTTCTCAGCGCTTTATAACGTCAGTAGAACGAAAGGCTTACCCGATCTAGACGTATTGAATAATTAAACAACGTTTTCTACAACCTCACCAAAACCGCGGCCTTGACGTTTGCGGACTCACCATTTGTTACTTCGTTGTGTATTTTCTTTTTAACATCTGTCACGACAAAAGCATGAAGCCAACTTGGACTTTTGTTTTTCAGTGTTGCTGCCCAACAAGCGAGGTAAGCATGTCTATGGTGTCTGGTCCCAACAGGGCTGGTAAACAGCACCCTGCTTTTACTGTCTGTTTGGGCTTAACTCTGAAGAGAACGGCTCCTTCCTGGTATCTAAAGCTGTACCGCCTTCTTGTTGTTGTTGTTGTTGTTTTTTGGCTAGTGTTGTCCACGTTATGCGTCATTATGAAGGTAGTTGTTTGTGTTTTAAGCTGAGCTACTTCTGTCATTTCGTGTGTGCATTTCTTCCACTGCACATGTCTGTCCATGAGTACAACTGTCGTGAGAAAACCTCCAAAATCCCCGTTAAGTATTTTGCATGTTTTAATTTTCTTTTATAAAAAACAAAGTTGCTGCTTGTTGCTTAAACCAGTTGTACTCCAGACTTGTCAGTGGAAAATGTGCATTACTGTGAGAGCACCAGTGCATTAGAGGTAAGATACAGAAGAAAACCAGGATAAGAAATGTGAGGTACGTCAGTACTTTGTTTCATGTGTGTAATTCTGCTGCTCCTACTTTCCCTCCCAACTCCTCCTGTTTGCTTTTGCTAGCAGTCATTTTCCTCCTCGTGTGCTAATATATTTAGATCACATTTCTGTCTACAAGTTTACGCTTCTCCACAAGCGTCATGACAACAATAGGCTCTCAAACGATTGTTTAATCTGTTGGTTTAACCAGAAGAAGAAAAGACAACGGTCAATTTAAGCTTGTGTAGCGCATTCCACCAACAAGGCAGTTCAAAGTGCTTTGCATCACTCCATACAATGATCAGTGATGTACAGGCAATAAACATTTCATATTGTCAAATATCATCAAAATAATCAAACAAATGTGCACAAAATATGTTGATCAATGTTCCAGTTACTACTAATCAAATACAACTCTGTACAGATTGGTTTTTAGCCTTGATGTTTCAGCAATTTTCCAGTTTTCTGGTAGTTTGCTCCAGATTCGTGGAATAGGTTAAAATACAGTAGATCATTTACTGTTATGCAGACTAATTCTGACTTGGTCGTCTCTGTAAATGAGAAGCGGCGGTTCAAGAGTTTGTAGAAGCAAATACCTCCTAACACGCTGCACTTCCAGTTGCTGAAATCTTCCTTTTTACAGCAACTTACATTTTTAGCTTCCATCTGATTCTACTCTTTCTTGTTTTACGCACCACAACCTTTAATGTGCCTGGGGTGGAAAACTTATACTTGTAATCTCAAATGGTGACAGACATGTGCTCCAAATCAGCTTGTTTCTCAGCCAATTAAGTGCTGGTTTGTTATTCAAAACGTGGAATTTAAAGTTGTAACCAAGTGTGAATCTTTTGTTCACTTTATGATCTGCTTCGATTTCAATTCAGTTATTGCTCCTCCTGGCCATGTCAGATTAATATTACAGAAAGCCTAATGTTGCCATGAAACACTTTAACCTCCAGTCAAACACTGTAGATAAACAAATTGAGTCGCTGGTGTTAGCTGTGTGTAGAACATGCTGCACACCATCATGTATATATATATATATATATATAAAAATAATAATAATAGAAATATCCATTGAAAATAAAATGGCAACACAAATAACCAGATTTGGTTATTTCTAATCCAAATCAAATCTCACTTGATTTGGATGTTAATACCACCTTTGATATGATGTCTTATTAAAATGCGATTTACTATTGCTTTTTAAAATATTCAATAAAACAACAAGCCCTTCAAATATTGTGGTGAAAATCTGTCCTAGGGAACTTGTGAGTTTTAGAGAGATGCTGCTCCCTGTCTGTTGGGCGAGGTACTGCGCTGAGACTGTTCTCTCTTCTCTCCTTCCAGTTCGAGAAAAGCGGAAGAGCCTTTACATCAACCATGTAAGTGGAATAATGTGCAATTGTTTCGCTGTTTAACTAAAGGAAAGGACCGTTTTGTAATTCAAATGTCTTGTATGCTTCGCAAGTTCACACACATTTCGGAAAACAAGGTAAAGTAACGACCGTTCAGTCTCCCAGATGTCTTGTATTTGTCAAGTTCACAGAACCTACATGCCTGTTATCACACTGTTTAAAATTCTTTTTTTTATTGGGTTTTTGTGTATGTTTTTTTTATGTAGTTTCAATGTACATAAAAAAAAAGTTTACTTTCAGTGTGATGCAGTTCCTCTTTACCTCACCGTATACATTTAATATCTTTGATATGTGTGCACATTTACCTAGGTAAATCTGCAATATAATATTGTAAACATATCAAGAAAAAAATTATTTAAACAACTTGAAATTAAATTGTTCTTCTTTAAAGAGGGACCATACCATAAATCGAAATCATGCATGCATCCATGTAAAGCACTCAAGCTGCAATTCTTTAATGTCTTTATCTCTGTTATAAAGCCATTAAGGGTTCCCAAGTATAGCTTTAAAGATGTTGATCAATCCACATGTATATGTGTTTTGTATGACCATGTGCAAACGTTCCGCAGCATCATCCATGTCCACTGAGGCGAAAGTACAGCTCCTGTTCCACCATATTTCTGGACGACAGCACCGTCAGTCAGCCCAACCTCAAATACACCATCAAATGGTAACTTGCCTCAGTGTTTCAGGATTCCTCCTCACTATGGTTAATTAATTATTTACAGAAATATTCAGAATCTTATCCATTTCTGCTTCTTTAAAGTGGAAATGATCTTTAATCTGCCTTTTTTTTGGTTTGTTTGATTTTTGCAGCGTAGCTCTGGCAATCTACTACCACATAAAAAACAGGTGTGGAAAATATTTTACCTTTTTAAATTCACCACTGAATGTTGCAGTCCTGTAAAAAAAATGCTAGTTAAGGGGCTTATTGAACAGGCAGATTGCTATTCAACTCAGGTTTTACATTCTTTGTTATTTCCATCTTGATGTTTTTCCTTCTCTCTCTCCTTGCAGAGACGTCGACGGACGAATGCTGTTAGACATTTTTGACGAGAAGCTGCATCCTCTCTCGGTACGGCCTCAGCTGCAGACAAATCCAACTGGATCGTTCTCATCTGTTCCCATCTGAGTGCATGTTGCAGTGATTTACTCTCAAAATGTACTCTGACACTGCCAAATGCATTCTCAATTATATTTTCTACTCTAAAAAAAATGAGATGGAAATAGGTTGTTTTATATATTACTTGTCTGATTTTTTTTTCTTGTTTTTTTCTTTCACTGTTTCCAGAAGTCTGAGGTTCCTGCTGATTATGACAAATACGACCCCGAGCAGAAGCAGATCTACCGCTTTGTCCGGACGCTGTTCAGCGCCGCGCAGCTCACTGCCGAGTGTGCTATTGTCACTTTGGTAGGTGCCAAAAATACTTGAGGGTGCAAAAATTACCGCTGACACCAGGAGGGGATGTTGCTGCCTTCCGATACTCTGTTATTTTGACTTCTCCGAAACAAATCAGTCCGCTTGTATATTTGTGAAGCTGCACTTAAAATCAGAAGCAAAAAGTTTAGTTTTGCTACTTATGCTTATGAGCGGTGACCAAATTGAATTTCTGTTTCTGGACTTTCCTCTTACTTTAGGAAGCCTACCTGCCTATTTAGACAAGTGTAGGTCAGACCTGGCAGTTGTCTAAATAGGAAGCCTATTTTGACAACGGATTTGGAAACTCTTTCACATCTGAATGTAAATCCAACACATTGTGGATTTATTTACTTATTTATTTATTTTGAATAGACAAAAGTAAAAAGCAAGCAGGGAAATAAAATTAAAAAAGAAAAAAGCAAAGCAAATGATCCTGCCCAATTGACGTGCAATTTTACGTCATAGCTTCCTTTCGATGCTAGCTTAGCGGCATAGCGAACGTTAGCTTGTACGCAGATGTAAGGTCCAGCTGTTTTTCTTGTATTTCCATTGTCGTTCTCTGCTGTAACCAGTACAGCTGACAACATTCTGAAGGATGTCACTTGAAAACAAACTTTGAAACGAAGTAATAAAAAACAAAAACGAATGAATAAATAAACGTGTCTGAAGGGGAGGGTTAGGGTTTACGAGATTTATACAGCTGGCCGGCTGACCTCGTTTAACCTCCTTTCCTTCTTGACATGTGCTTAATGAATTTGTTTTTAAGAAAGACTGTAATTATTCCACTCAATTTATTCTGCATGGGTATTCATAAAACATTTTTAATGCTGACGCATGGCTTAAAAATACATACGCTCAGCTTTCTCCCTGTAAAACCTGACAGACTACCAGTAATTCACAGAGCAGTCGGTCGATGCTAATAAATGAGTTCAGCTGACGTAAAAAAAAAGCCTTAGGGAAATACAGATAGACGCTGGATTCTGCCTTTGCTTTGTAGATGTTGCTTCACTGGGAAGAAGATTATGAGGATGAAGCTTATCCTGATAAGCTTCATTAAAAGATGGGAAAGGCAGAGAACAAGAGCAGCCAGCAATTCTGTGCAAATCATTATGTACATATAATGTTCCCCTGCAGTGTCTTCCAATAGCACAACAAAACGTGACAAAGTTCAAGTGTTTTCTGCAAATATCAGATTCCATTTTAGCTGATGCGTTCAACTAGTTTATGACTGTTGCTGGGTTTTCTGAAGCAGAGAGTGATAATCCACAACAATCTGAGCAATTCCAGCAGATGTCGGGATAAAACATCATCATGTAACATAAAATCTCCTGCCAGCCGCAGCGTTTAAAACCATTTGTGCTTATTCGTTTGTTTGTTTGTTTGTACTGAGAGTAAGGCAGCATGGGGTCTGGCTCTTGTTTCATTGGTGGGTGTGGGCTTCCTTCAGCGGGCTTCCCAACCTACAGCAAGGCCCGGTTGACACCGCCTGCAGGCGCAAACCCCCAACCGACGGGATTCCGCTGATTAGCCACCTGAGCTATTCAAACATAGCTGCAAAATTATGCTATTCCTTATCACATTTCTAGTTTTTCTAACCATATAGTATCATTGCTTTGGAGGTCTGTGTAACAATAATAGAAAAAAAATGAAGCTCAGGTTCAAATCTGACTCTTTAAAGTGACTGTATTATGCAAAATCAACTTTTTTTTTGATTTTCTTTTGCACCAAGTTCTAATGTCATTCCCTCATCAAAGGCATACCTGGAGTGTTGCTTTGATTCTGTCATGCATATTTTTGTGAAATCCCTTCATCTCCCGTGGCAGCCATTCAGCTGTGCAAAATGCCTGGTTGGACCTAGCTCCGCCTTCCGAGACATAGCTCCTCCTCAGAGCTGCAGCTTCCAATCTTCCAACCTTCTTCCTCCCAGAGAAACCCTGCCCACGACTCTCCCACTCCGCTCCTTCAGACTAGCTGGCAGCATTTAGCAAACAGCACATCTGCTGAGCTCGTTATACGAACTAGTTAGCAGTGAAACCTTTTATTAAAGGATCAATACGGGAATGCTGTTGTGATGACTGTGTGAAGGCAATATTTCCAAAAGAGCAGGAGCTTCTTAAAGAAGCTTACGCCCAATTTCAAGACTTTAAATGATTGAAGTCCATATTTATTTTAAGTCATGTTTGATATGTGTAGCATTTTTTATAACAACTGAACATGGTTACAAAATGCCATCACATGGCTGGAAAATACATAATACTGCCCCTTTGAAGGATCTTTTTTTTTATTTCAGTGTGAGTCAGCATTAATAATATTAAGAAAGATTGGAATATTCCAAACTATATTTTAAAATTGCAAACTATTAATGCGAAAACAAGCTAATAAGAATAATTGATGCTGCATCAGTCAGCTCCTCTGAAAAAGAAAACATGTTATTTCTCCTTTAGCAGATCCAGCCTTTAGCTCCAGGCTGGATCTTCGAGGAAGACTCTAAAACAGCACAGAAGCTGTTAAAAAGATGGCATTTATGAGTACAGGTGACTATTAACTTGTCTGATTTTAAAAATGAGAAACCTGTCTGTTTCAGGTGTATTTGGAAAGGCTCTTAACCTACGCCGAGATTGACATCTGCCCCGCCAATTGGAAGCGCATCGTGCTGGGAGCGATCCTCTTAGCTTCCAAGGTTTGGGACGACCAGGCGGTGTGGAACGTCGACTACTGCCAAATTCTCAAGGACATCACAGTAGAGGACATGTAAGTCTTTGGAAAGACATGGAGAATCATCAGATTTCCCTCTGTGTCTGTCTGAGCTCAGCAGCAGGTCACTTTTTGAACAGAATATCTGTAAAAGCAGAGATCCAACCATAGGTGCACTGTTGATTAAAAACAAATTTAATTAAAGTTTTCAGTTCCGAATCACAAGTTCAACTTTTTCTGTACACGATTTTATCCACACAAACATCTGGAACTGCTTGGAAATATGTTTTATAAGCTGAGTCAGGAGCAAGCAAGCTAATGTTAGCGTATTTACTCTCTTTGTGGTTTTTAAGCTTTATATCATGCTAGGTTGTTGCAACTGGTCAAGAGAGGCAGAAAATAAATTCAATGAACTTCACTAAATGTATTTATATTATACGACCAATGTGTGAAATGCTCTCAAATTGCATTTATTTGACAAACATTGTCAAAAAGCTATTTTTTTCTCTAGTGTTCCTTCTAGTTTATGTTAAGGACAGTTTTTACATTTAAACAACTTTTTTTCTCCCATTTTTGGCTAACAAACGTCTGGTTGGCTACGTCAACATGGAGGTTGATTTCAAGATATTCAGATCATAATTTCCACATCACTCCACGAGACTCAGATCTTTTTAATGTGGTTAAAAAGATTTTCTGAAAAATCATGCATTGCTTTCCTTCCTCTTCAGTTACATTTTGTTGAACGTATCAAAAGTATATACGCTCATCAAAATAAAGGGCTCTGTGGAGAAATTAAATGTAACATCTTGTTGTTTTTATAGACATTAAGTTGATTAAGTTCAGATTAGGCATGAAATCTCATATCCTTTATACCCTGCATGGTTTTTTAACGCTATGGAGTCTTGGCAGGATTATCCTGAGGGTGCAAATGATTCTATACAGACATTCTACCCCTGCATTAACCTCTGACCTCTGCGCATTCTGCTGAGCCGGTGGAGGTCTATTCTCGTCTCGGGGCTGAAGTGACCACCGTCCACCTGTCTGACTCCAGACAATACAGCTGAGCGTTCACCAGGCAGCGACTCAGAATCAGGCCAGTTCTACGCTGCAGAATTCCTTCTCTGTCATGGCTGAATCCCCCCTCTCCACCTGCTCGCCGCTCGGAAGTTATGGAGAACCGTTGAGCGGGGAAATCCAAAAATAAACGAGACAGAAGAAAAAAGAAGCGCCGTTATTAGGCAGAGTTTGGCAACAATGGAGTCTAATTTTAGCTGTGCGCGTCGATCGAGGGTGGAAACGGACGAAAGCTGCTGCCCTCGCAGCGCCGAAGGGGTCGCAAAAAGCTGTCGAGGAGCGAGCACGCGTGACAAAAACAATCTGGAGTTGGGATTAATTCCCCTCCTCACTCACATCCCTCACAGTTTACTTGCTAAGCATTCCTGTTCGATATTTGAAAAAGCTTGATTCGAAGGCATGCGGGTAGTTTGTGCGTATCACCAAAGTTATCGGTTTCCAGGCTTCTGCCGTTCTTTGGAGCTCTTTGTGGACAGAAGTCAACATAATGATTATTTTAATCTGGTTTAACTAGGAACTAGGAACACCTGTTCCTCGCTTGACACTTTTCGTTTCCTTTGTCTTCTAAAGGAACGAGCTGGAGCGCCAGTTCCTGGAGCTGCTGCAGTTCAACATCAACGTACCGTCCAGCGTCTACGCCAAGTATTACTTCGACCTGCGCTCCATGGCCGAGGCCAACAACCTCAGCTTCCCTTTGGAGCCCCTCAGCAGGGACAAGGCCCAGAAACTAGAGGTGAGGAGCAACTGTCTATCCAGGTCGTATGTTTGTCTGGGTTTGTTCTTTTGTTGTGCTGAAATGTCAATTCCCCCCTAAGGGACGAAGAAAGATAGTTTTCTTCTTCTTTTATGAATATGTAAAAATACATTTTTGGTTGGTTATGATTAAGGCTTGAGACTGTCCGATTTTTTTTCACACCAGATTTGAATTTCTATTTTAATCTTTTTTTTTTCTTGCCTTCTTTGCTAAAAAAAAAAAAAAAAAGAAAGAAAGAAAAGGTTGCAAATGACAGAAAATGTTAAAATGTTTTTAAAAAGTGGCTTTTACTTCAGTCACTCCACGATGGAGTTTTAGGGTCCGGCTATGAGGCGTTTGTTAAATTACAAGAACATAATCGTAATAATAGCAGAGTAAAGATGCTATTTTTGTGTGTGTTGAAGTTCTCATAAAACTGCTACTTCATTCTCCCAATTTTGCCATTTTTAAATGTTTTCTGTTACCTTCAACGTCAAAACAACAGCTGCATTCAGCATCCTATGATAACAGTTACAAAGGTTATCATTAGTAATTGTAAAACTCAGCTCCAATACATTCCCAAATCCAACATGATCCATTACAGAAGGAAGTGGAAAATTGGAAAAAGAGACTATAAAGCAAGTTGAAGCAAAATAAAAAACGAGTTAGGGGCATCATTCAACAAGACCTTCCACACCAAAGAGTGTTGCTCGGTACACTTGTGGTTTTATTCACCGTTTGGGGATAAAAGATGTAGGACGATCAAGCCGAAAATCTTCCTATCATCATCCAATTCCTCGACAGATATCAATATGCGAGTATTCTGAGAAGCTGTTCAAGTCCTCACTGTGTTTGCCGTTTCGCCTTGCAGGCCATCGCACGGTTGTGCGACAAGTACAAGGACGTGAGGAAACTGGCCAAGAAGCAGTCGGTGAGTGCGGACAACCTGACGGTGGTGCGGTGGTGTCCGGCCATCATTTCCTAACACCCGGCCACCTGCAGGGGACCAGAGGAGTAAATAGACCTTTGCCATATTGTTGCCTGAAAAGCAGGGAGGCGAGCGGTTCTGCCGACTGCCGGGCGGTGGGTCTGTCTGGAACAAATGCGCCCACACGACACACACACTTCCACTCAGACTGGCACTTTGACATGTGAGATTGCCCCCTTTTCCCTGGTTGTTGTACATAAACGGTCCCACTGGCTGCCTGCGTCAAACTGGGCAGAAAGATGTGGAATGAAGAGCTGCGTTGCAGGAGAAAAGCAGGTTAATGGAGTTAAATTGAGAGACTGGAAAGTTGGAAAGCACTTCAATAGCAAGACACACGAAAAAAAGAAAAAAAAAAGAGTGGCAGAAGAGTTTTAATAGTTTTCTTTGAAGCTCAACTGGTTTGTACATCTGATTAATGGAGGCTGATCACATTTCTTTCATTTGGATCCTCTCCGTTACCGGAGCATCGTTTTACGCCTCATTCAGACACATTTCCTCACAATGTTTGTGATTTCTTTTTTTTTTTTTTTTTGCTGCATTCCCATCAAACACTCAGAAAAAAGATTGTACATTCCACTGCCTGAGTGAGAGCAGAGGTGATGCATTTCAGTAGAGTACATATCATCAAACTAACCTGCCAAGCATTTATTGAAACCATGGTCATTTGGCTAAATTTACCCACCGGTTTTTCAGCAGGAAATGCTAATTCAACCTCCATGTGCAGAAACTCACCAAGCTCTAACCAATAAAGCAATATCCAGTCCATCTCTGTGTTTTGGGTGGAATACGATAACAACCACACACGCTCTGGAGACGATTGCCTTGAAGACGAATGCGAGACGTACTGTAGAGCTTATGTTGTGTCCACTGCCATAGTCCTGACCTGTGGTGCCTGTAATTATAATTAACAGTTTTTCCCTCTCTCTATCAGGACGAGAACAAATTCAATTTTTCTGCTTCACTATTTTGTACGGTTCTTCCATCTTAAAAAGAAACGGCACAATATGGATTTTACATTTCGAAGCCACTTAAAAATATGATTCTTCAGGGGTTTTGTTGGTCTAATAGAGACCAAAATTAATAAAAGATAAAAAAAAAAAAACAACATTCAGCGCTGATTAAAACACTGCTCAGAAAACGAGAGATTGTATAAAAAAAAAAGACTTTCAGACTTTTCTTTGTACAGTGTAAATAAATTGTGAAAATGTGACAGACCTTTAGACTCACTAAAAGGTATATTGTAAAAAAAAAAAAAAAGGAAAAGAGAGGCAGCAGAGTGATGTTAGAAATATTTATATCAGTTTTCATGGAGGAGGGAGGCGGTGAATATTGTGTGTATAATTTTGTGCTCCTGTGACAAATCAAGAAAAGAAAAAAAGTGAAGTATTAAAATGAAAATGGGACACACCACTCAAGATTTAATTTTTATTTTTTGTTGTCTGTCTCGTTAACATTTGCATAATAGAAATCGGTCATCCTCGAATGTGTTACGCTTTGTAAATGGTATGTTGATATCACTAAATGTTCACCAATTTTTTACACATTTTCCAAAAGACCTCTTGAACCACACTGCCAAATGCAATTGGTTTTCATTTATTTTGTACTGAGCCTTGAAACTGGCAAAATATGTAGCGTAAAGGTCAACAACGGTTAAAGCTATACATTACAAAATATTGAGTCATGCAAAGTTGGTATGCTTCCATTTATTTTAATTGCTCCTTAAATTTTCTATGTATTTTCCATTAATTTTCCCGCCTCTGCTTTCAGTTGTTGTTTGCTGGCTAATTCATTTCCTGTTCTCTGTATTATTTAATATACAGTATAATAGTCATTTAATAGTTGCTTGCTGCTCACAACATAAAAATTTGAATTATATGGGTCGTATAGTAATTAACATCAGTACAAGTTTTATCTGGAAACAGTTAGCATTAGCTACGTAGCTAACAGTTGTTTCCTTTGTTTTTCATTCAGTATTCTTGCCCCCTCTTGTTTCGATATCATGTTAATTGACGTAAAGGATGTTATTTGTCTTCTACATTAATTAATACCATAGTTTGCTTCCCTAAATGTCCTGTATACTTCACATTTTAATTTGACATTTCTAAAGCTGGATACCGTTAGCTAAGAAGCTATCACCTTCTCAGCTAGCTACATAGCTAGTTGGATCAGAAATCTTTGGCTTAGCTTTTAAATAAACAATGTCACTGATCTCAACATTTTGGTCACAAATTTACTAAGACATTTTGAAACGGAAAGTTTTGTTTTGACCCAACTATTTTAGTCCGTTTTGTAATACGCTCCTACTTGTTTTTGTCAGTTTCTATTTTCTGGATAGAAGCAGTATTTTTCCACACCTCTCTTCTTCTAGTGGAGAACAAATGGAGACAAAGAAAAACTAGAGCTTGTTTGCCTTACGATCAACTGGACTCGCATTCCTTTGAGATATTACTAATGAAATAACATAGGCTAGAAAAAAAAGTAAAATATTGTGCAGTTTCTGTTACCTTTTTCTAAAAGACAGAGATCTAAAAAGGTTTCATTTTCAACTTGAATGTCATTGTGCTTTCCACGTTGCGTGCATTTCACTGACGGCCTGCACCGCCTTGTTTTCCGTTGCACTGTTAGTCAAACCGCTAAGGAACCAGTCAGCCGTCCACGTCTGACCTCCATGAGCGAGAAGGGAAAGAACCAAACCAAAGTCGAGGAGAAATGAAGGACGATGATTTCCGGTGTGTTGCTCTAACTCGGTCCACTTGCACATTAGTTAATGACGAATCTGCTCTTTGAAAGGGTTTGCATGAGGCTTTGAATGACTTCCAGACGTAAGCGTCTGTAAGAAAGCGATGTTACTAGAGTTGCTCAAACTGTCCGCGAAAGATTGTATGTCGTATTTATTTCATGTGTGTGTGTACGTGTGTTGAGGCCCCGGTGTTTTAAACGCCAAGAACAGAGCGTTGTTGCCGTGTGGCCAAGCTTTGTTGAGTCCTAAGGTGGAAAACGTTCCATTCTGACGGTGAAGGCCAGGGCCGTTGTGGCGCTTCGTTGGTTGGATGAGTGTCGCAGCGCTGAGCTCTACCTCTGCAAAGAGTTAAATTTTTTTCTTTACTGTCATTCCTCTCTATTTCAAATGTTTTTGTAATTGAGATACTCGGTTTCGATCATAATTCCCATGCCAACAGTCCACTACTGTATCTGAACTTTTTCTTCTTTTTTTTTCTTCTCATCAATGGACATTTTCAGTGAGTTGTATTCTGTACTTTTGTTTTGTGTATCCCAGCGAGTCTAATTTTTTGCTTTTAGTCTTGTTCTGAGTTTGCCAAATAGTTTCTTTTGGGGTTTTTTTTCTGTGTTCTCAACTGTGATTTCTATGTCTCCATTCCTCCTCCGAAGCAATGTTTAGGAAGAAAATACAGCAAGAATTAAAAAAAACTCAAGTCTTGCAGTACATCCTGTCTGACTTTATCTGTACTTTTTTTTTTTTTTTTTGCTTAATTTAGGTTTAACACCACCTAAAGACGAAGAGGTACCTGCAAAACAATCATGTTCTGTCAAGTTTCCACTATGAGATCTTGAATATGTTATTATTTCTTTTTCCTGACCTACTTATCAACGTCGTTGTTGTACACAACCCAACTTTATGTAAATAATTTTGAGCGTTTCCTCCTGCCTGAGTGGAGCCTTGATCTGAAGGAACAGATCGGTGGATTGTATTTTAAAATGATGAAATCAGACCAAGACGTAATTAATCTCACATTGTTACATGTCAGATTTAGTTTGAAAGCCCCAGACTGCCACCATGCAAACTGAGTAAAAATGTTAGTCGAGTTGAATTTAAATAAATTGCACTGATCCTGACTCACGACTGCGAGTGGAATAATCCACAGAGCTTCAATAATTAAAACCTGTGAGAAATGTCTCATAACTGTAGCAACATACACACTCAAGAAAAGTGTAGATACCTTCTGGTGAGACATCTCTGCCTTATGAGAGACTCTAAAAACAGAAGTCTGCGCTTCCCTTAGTTGAATATTTCCACTATTTTATTAGTGTATTGTAATATATACAAATATTCAGTGTGGTTGCGTGAGTTTAAATGTCGTTTGCATGCAAAAATACAGATCTCCTATTGTGTAAGTTAGGAGTTAATAGAAAATATGAACTGCAAAAGAGCATAAGGGAGATGTGTGAAAGGTAATTATAGGATTGTCCAACCAATGAGAAATACTTGAATTTTCACCCACTTTGTCTGAATTAGCATTCATATATTTATTCAATAAAGTTATCTCATAAAATAATTTTTACATAAGTTTGTCAGTTTTAGGAAAATTCTAATTCTCCTACCACCGAGTTTCAAATTCTGAGATCTCTATTGTTTCTGATTCTCTTTAGTAAACAGTGCAAATGTGGTCCTAAAATAAGCTTCTGTCTCTCATCTGACTAATGATTAATTACCCTTTTATTTCTTGTGCAACCTACAAGAAGCAGCTGTAATTCTTCTTCCCCCCATTAGCATCACTTGAGGGGAAACAACAATTTAAAACCTGATTTTAGTTCATGAGCGAGATTCCACAGACTCCATACCTGTGTGTTCTGTGACTAATCAATGTTTCAGCAAGTTCCTCAAGGATTATGAAGGAGTCAATGTGAACATGCTTGTCATTGTCCGCAAAAACTCAGGACCAGTCCAATTTGGAGCGAGTAAGCCAAGAGGCTTGTTGTAAGAATGAGCCAACAGCACAAAAATATCTCTGCAATGCCAGGACGGCAACGTGCTTCTGCAAATGTGTTAAGAATAGACTGACAATGGAGCATGCTCCTGTCTTCTGTTTTCTGGCGACAGGCGGTTGGCTGCAAAGGGCGGATGAAGAAGTAAGACGGAGCACTTCATTTGGTCTGTCAAACTGTTTGTTTGTTGGAGTCGGTCAGGAAGGATTTCGACCTTAAGGACAGAGCACACGCTCCAGCTGACCTTTGCCAGGAAAGGTAGAGGTGGAAGATGGATGAGTTTAAAGGTGTATAGTGAAGTGTCACCTGCAGGACTTTTTCAATTTTATTTTGAGAGACTTTTTAAAGCTTTAGGTCCAGTAACCATGGAAGAATCAAGTGTCTCTGTGGTCATCTTTATCTCTGTCAGTCACAACATCACTTTGATGGGTGAGTCGATTTCTCGTCTTTATATCGTTTAAACAATCTGGATGTTTTAGGCTAAAATAAAGTTCCCAAAGGTCGTGTTTCTTCTCATATTATTGTTTGATTTATTTATTTCACAGGAAAGGTGTGGCTCATTGTAATGATCTTCCTCCGGGTACTGATCCTCCTCTTTGCTGGATACCCACTGTACCAGGACGAACAGGAGAGGTTCGTCTGTAACACCATCCAACCCGGTTGTGCAAACGTCTGTTATGATATTTTCTCGCCCGTCTCCCTCTTCCGTTTCTGGCTGGTGCAGCTTGTCACCTTGTGCCTGCCTTACATTATCTTCGTCATCTACGTCATCCACAAAGTGTCCAATGCTCTCGCCGGGGCTCTGAACTCAACTAGTCATGCCAAAGCTTTTCAACTCTTCAAGGTCCACAAGGAGCAGTTCAACAAGATGTGTGTGAACAAGGTGCCAGTGGCGGTTGAGCAGAGAGGGGGGCTGCAGTGCTTCACGGGGGCCTACATCCTCCATCTGCTATTCCGGACACTGTTGGAAGCCGGCTTTGGGGCCGCTCATTATTACTTGTTCGGGTTCTACATCCCCAGGAGATTCCTGTGCCAGCATTCTCCATGCACCACCCAGGTGGACTGCTACATCTCCAGGCCTACTGAGAAAACGGTGATGCTCAACTTCATGCTCTCTGTGGCCACTCTGTCCCTTTTCCTCAATGTTCTGGACTTCATTTGGGCCATCAAGAGATTGCTGAAGCACAACACCAAAAGGAAGATGATGGTTGAGAAAATATTTGAAGAAGAGCGCTGCTTCCTTTCTGCTGGTGTGGCATCCACTTGCAGAGATCCTATCACATCCACTACTCAACAAGATATAGAGGCCCAACTCGAGAAAACGGAAAGTTTCAGGAGGAGGCACGGGAGTGGTGGGAAATTTCATTCAAGTCCAAAGGTGTCCACCCTGGGGCATTGCTCGCACCCCTGCTCTTCAGAGCCTCCGTACTGCAACAGTGGTCACAATGACATCTTGATCTCCCAAGAGGAGGTTCTGGAGAGGAATGGCAGCGAGGTCGCCCTCTGCCCCCAGGAGACCATAGGGACGCCAAGACCCATAAGAGTCAGCAAACGCAACAGACTTAAACCCCCACCTCCACCCAGGCTGGACCTCAAACGACCCTCTGGGGAATCGGTGACACCAGTCAAGGATGTTTCCATGGCGACTTCTGTCTGTACCCAGAGAGTGGGTCAGTTTTCACTGTTTGAACTTGGAAACAGTGTTGAACCTCAAAGCAGTGAAGGTGGTCAAGAGAAAAGATCAGAGTGGGTGTGAGCGTTAGGCACACATTGCTGTAGTTCCCCTTATTACAGCAATGTGTCTACCTCTTTTTTTCCTTTAAACCCAGGCTGCTGTTTAGGTTGAGAACTTGAAATGGAGACATAAACATCAGACACAACACTTCATAATTAGAGATGCACCAATTAGAATGGGCTCCGACATGAACCACTGCAGAAGTACAAAATCACTAAATAACTTTGAGTCTTTCTCACTCCGTAGCACCTATAAAACAATTTCAGTACTTGTATGATCTGGTAATTGTTATGCATGGTGTGTTTACTGATTGGGAAAAAATTGATTGGGTGATCAGGTTAGAAATCGTTTTTTAGTGCAGCTCTAATCATAATCCATCTTGTTGCTTTTTTTATTTTTTGCCCTCTCTTTTAGGGCAACGTGCTCTGTGATGTTATTCAAAATCCTTCTGTCATTGCTAACTTTGATTCAGGAGGTAGGAGGATTTTTGTCGTAAGGTGTCCTTGAGCAAGCGTCGTTCTTGGGGGAATTAAAAAAAAATCCCTAAAAGAATGCAACCCACCTGTTTGTTTCCATACTGATTTTACCCCCAACACTGTCCACAACAAAGACAAGTCTTGACCTGGACTCTATTCACCGTCCAATCTCAAATCCCTTTATATGATACCCAACATAGATAGCCCTGCTTTTGAGCATGGATCAGTGAGGTCAAAGTCCACTGGCCCAGGTCAGATGGTTCAACTAAAAAGAGAGGCAGTGCCATCACCCAGCCCATAGATGGAAAGAGATTCCTCCTGCAAAGTGAAGGACACTACAAAGGCCCCTAAAGCTGACATAGGATCACTAAGTAATTATGCTCCCCCGAAGAGGCCCAGTATTTACGGCGACAGCTTGTCACTCTATTTCAGGGCCTCCAAGGGATCAAGAGGACCACAAACCTCCACACACTTCCCTACTGGAAATAGAGGAGTGTTATCTGTTGCCCCCACAGGATCTCTGCACTCTGCTTCGGCTTTGGCTTTAGTTTCACCTTGACCAAAGCCGAAATTAATGTGACACTCACCTGTTAAGGAGCGGATGATGTGTCACTGTGTTTACACAGCCAGTGAAACCACTTTAAACGATTTACACAAAATGATTGAAATGAATCATTGATATGACTGAGTTGCTATAGAGCTGAGTGCCTTATCTTTGTGTAAAGGGATAGCTCTTGATCTTCTTCTTCTTGTCTTTTTGAAGAGGACAACAAAAAGCTCCCTGACTCATGTCTTGAATTCGTAAAGAGAGCTGCACACTGACTGCCAAATGGCTTTTCTTTGTTACCACAGACAAAACCATGTATGATGAACAGTTTGGTTTTTTTATTCTTTGTGTGTCAAAGTGTCTTTGGTGTATGCTTTCATTGTTCAGCTGGGCTGGCATTTAATCTAAATTTAATTCTCTGATGAAATTCTTAAGTACTAAAATTCTTGTACTAGCAAAAAAAAATCCCAAACCATTTGAGGTTTTAAAAGCCCTTCACATAGATTTTTGTGATGCTGTGCCAGTGTATATGCGACTCTTGATGTACAAGAGCTTGCAAAAATATTCACACGTTAAAATGATAGTTCCCATTTTGACACGTTACAAACACAAGTTTCAGTATTATCTATTTGGATTTTATGTTACACCTTTTTTTAATACTGCCTAATTAGGAAGTGGAAAAAAACAAGGATGCAAAGTTTTCAAATTGTTTTAGACATAAAAAAAAATCTCAAGAGACTTATTAATCAGTCTTAGCTCAATGTACAGTCTCTAACAGCTCCGTAGTGTCTAATGAGCTTTGCAGATTTCAGATTAGTTTTTTCTTCAACACTTCAGATCAGGAAGAGTAGTGCAGTGTTCCAGGTGTGTAATACCATGCGCTGCTATTCCCATTTTTCTTCAGATAATGAACCGAATATTGCTTGAACCTTAGGATATTTTAGATACTCAGGACTTAACCCTGCTTTAAGCTTCAGCAGAACTCTATCATTGACTGCTGTGTTTCTGTTCACTGGCATTCTCTAACAAACCTCTGAGATGACTTCCAATGTAGATGGACTGTTTTCTAATTACATGACTTCTGAAGGCAAATGGTTGCACTACGTTTTACTTTTTACTGTCACGAAGAATACAAAATGCATGCCGACCTTTGATTTATAGAAAATGTTGCAACCTACTACTTTGGGTTGGTTTATTATTCTATGAAATCGTGATAAAATACATTAAAATGAGTGGTGGGAATGTGGATTTTTTTTTTAAGTTCAAGAGTTATAAAAATTCTTCTTCGAGGCAGAAGATTAAATCATTAAGTTTAACCTCAAACATGATAGTTCCCAGATTTTGAATCATTGTTTTTTGTTATATATTTGTGTGAAACAGACAAAGCTTTCATTACATTTATATAGTTCTGTCCCCGGCCCGACGAAGCATACTACTTGTAGATTTTATTTTTAAAACAATTTGCTGCATCTTCAAAACCGGTGTTTTGAAATTCTGCTGCCCCCTGGTGACACAGAATGATAACTGCAGCCTCAAGTTTTACTCCCCCGCCTAAAAAAATCAGCAGGCTGGTACTGTGAGGATGACATTAAGACATGTTTTTCTTTCTTTTAATTCTCTTCTGTAACTCAGGTCAATAAGAGTTTTAAAATAAACTTTTTTCCCCAAGATCTGCCTAACTAAAGCAGTCAGTAAAATGGCTTAAAATGTTGCTGGTATTTGAAAAGTGATGATTAAAAATGATCTTTTTTTCATATTTTTATCCAATAAAATCTTTTGTTGCGTTCTATTGTGTTTTATGAAAGCTTTACTCTTCTTTTAAAGTAAAGTAAAGTTGCTTCAGCTTATATTTTGGGGTTTTTAATTTTGCCTTTTGGTTTTATGATTGTTTTGGTTTTGACATGGAAAGTGAGGAATCATTTTTTGAAATACATGATGAATATCTCTTGATACAGTGACTAAATTTCCAACTGTTGTTGCTGGTGAGACCTTAATTAGTGAGACACAAGGCATATTTGAATGAGTAGCTAGCTCCCTCTGTTATGCTAATGATATTGAAAGCTGTTTTCTGTTTCAACTGCAAATGTATTTTATTTTTAAGTGTTACAACACTGGTTTTAAGTCTTACTCTGCATTTGTTTGGGAGCGAGGGCAGTTATTATTTTTTTAGGTCTTTTTCACCCACGGGTGTTTTCTTGGATCTGCTGCGCACACCTGTGAGAGCAGGTAGGACATTTAACCAAGTGTAGCTGGGGCTTGTGCATTTTCACCCTGTTTTGAAAAAATTCCTAGAAAATTCAGCTTGTGTGCTCAATTTTTGACTTAATTTTCATAAAAGTTGCGTATTGACATTTAGTCGCTGCCTGGAGTATAGGGACAATTTAAGTAAACCATTAAGATTAAAAGAATTAATATGACATGACAGGAGTCCATGTTTGTGTCCTGTACCAGGTTGATGGCTCCCCCGTGTGTCAGGATCTGGCACTACATCCAAATGTAGATTCAATGCAATAGTAAAATCAAAACACTGGGGTGCCAAGAGTCAAATTTAAATCCAAAAAATATAGCAGACAGTTTTTTGTTTTTATATATATATTCAGTTTACTTTTTTTCCTCATTTAGCACACTTTAATCACATTTAAAATGGAAATATAAAACAAACAAAAAAAAAAAAACGGGTCATATATTACCATTCTGACATTTGACAAAATAGGAGCAAATCTAAACATTGCATCTAAATTTAAACATCAAATAAATTAAATCTATCTCTAAATGCTAAATCTACGTCTTTGTCTAAATGTTAAATCTATAAATGCTATCCCCAAATGTTAATTGTAAATATTAAATTGCTATTGAAATGCTTAAATCTAAATGTTAACTTTTGATCTAAATGTTAAATGTCTATCTAAAGGCTCAAATCTAAATCATAAATAGATCTGTATGCTAAATCTAAATGTAAATCTAAACATCAAAAAGCTTTCTGCTGAATCTATTGCATTCAAACTTTACATTTAGCAGCCTATGTATTTACAAAGTGGGATCCATTTGCACTAATAGGTACACAGAATTCACCTGGAGCTTTTCTAGTCATAGTTGTCTGACTTCACACACAGAACAAACACATTCATACACTGATCATGTAATCTCAATGTAAGGCCACTCTATGTCTGCCTAAAACACTAGAATCTGCTTCTCTCTAATATGTAACTTTCAGTGCTATTTGCATCATTAAAGGGACAGTCCACCACTTTTACACATCAAAGTCCTTTTATTAGAGGCTGGGAGGAGAACAGCCTGGTTAGTTGGCTCTAAACACTGAAATAAAAACGTTTAAATGTAGTGTTAAAAAAAAAAACTACACCACTGATCATTCATCACGCCAGATTGTTCTGCTCGATATTCATCCATTACCACCCCTGTGACATCATATCCATCACAGCGCGCGAGCGGGGCTGTTTTGTTGGCTTGGCGGGTCGCTCAGCACGCCCGAACCGGGCCGAAGCTGGGAAAACGGCCGGCGCTTCTGATGAAAGCAGTCAACTCACCCCCGCCTTTATGTCCACGTCAGTCAGTCAGAGGGGAAACTAAAGGGACACTGTGTTCCGCTCCTGCTGGGTCCGGGGTGGACGTGGTGGAGGAGCGGGCTCTTGGGTTGGAGGAGGCAGCAGGAGAGCAGTGTAAACCACCGAGAGCGGGCCACTTATTTAGTCAGCGCTCACTCCCAAAATGATCCCATATTTTATTTAAACAACAAAAAAAAAAACTAAGAAAACCAAACAAAAATACCCCACCATGACCTATACGCAGGATTAATCACTTTATGTTCTGGATGTTCGGTTTTAATCGGTTTTAATCGGTTTCCAGATTAACTCGAATGACTCACGCGACACGTTGCACAGAAACTATACCGTTTCGTCTTGACAGAGCTTTTAAGAAAAACACGGCTATTTTATTCAACATCTTGTGTCTCTAATGCTAAAAAGGGAACCGTAACATATCGATGTAGTAAGAGTTTGAAAAGTCCAGCACTTGAACTAAATGGGTCTCATGTTCTTTGCATACAAAAGTACAGCGAATATTTCACTTCCTACTCATTTTTAATACAAATTTGCAAAAGAAATATGCATAGAAACTACTCGCATAACAACTGTAAACGTTAATATATTTTACTGATATTTACCACAACAGAGTGTTATATGACGGGGTAATGGATGGGCAGTAATAAATGCTTTTCAAACTTATTTATGATCCGAAATTTTTAAAAGGAAATCTACCTGTGTCTAACTTCATCTCAGTAGAGCCTCAGAGGGAAGAAGGAACTCTGGTTGGTACAACACGGTGGTGGCAGCATTATGCTGCAGAACGTTTTGTTTTTGTTGTTGCTTTTGTCTTTTTCCAGACTGGAGAGGGAAGTTGGTCAAAGCGTTGATACAAAACTTTATTTTGCGGTGTAGCTTCATCCTTCAGATGAAAAACAATCCCAACATACAGTCAGAGCGACAAATGATGACTTCAGACCATGGTGTAGTCAAAGTTCAGACTTAAATCCAGTTGGAAATCTGTGGCAAGACTTGAAAGCAGCTGTTCACAGATGTTCTCTACCTAATCTGACTGGGATTGAGTTTTTGTGTGTGTGTAATCAATAATTGGCACAAATGTCATTCTCTGGAAGTACAAAGACAGTAGAAATACACTCTGAAAAATTAGAGTTGCTCCTGCAGTAGAATGTGGTTCTTGAGTGTCAACATGTGGAAGCCGAAAAAAACAAGGTAGGCAGATTGATCCAAAATATGGATAACGAAGAAGGTATCAGAATAGGATCGATACCATAAATTTTTTTGTTTATTTTGGTATTGCAGTTTCTCAACTCTACCTCAAATAAGGTTTTATTTTGATTTCACCTCAAATGATGTTTTTGCACTTTGTTTATTTAGGAAAAACGCACAAAACTATGTTAATCTTTTATTAAAGTCTATATTCTGTTTAAGAATGAAGAATTAAAGTTTGGATTTTCCAGATTTTTCAGTTTGAGATTGTTTTCCTGAATCAACAATATTTTTTTAATTTTATTTATTTATTCATTTTAACCAAGCGTTCCAATAAGTTAATTTGGAACACCTTAACGTCTTTAAGGAAATGTCTTAGGTATTTACAGTTGCATGACTTAGTCATTCAGATTAATTTAACTCCTAATGCAAAAGTTCAGTTCAGTTAAGTGACAAGTTAAGACGCGGCCTTTCTGCACAGAAGGCTGTGCTGTGCTGGTTTCACCACTAGATGGAGATACACATTTATGCCAGAGTTGTTACACTTGGAGTTAAAAGGCAAAGAAAAAAAAACAAGCAACAGGATCCAATTTCTTTAAATCACAACCACAAGTTTTTACAAAAATCCACAAATGATGAGTAAAATTACTCCAACCTGTTAGTTTTCTGTGCAGAACTCTTTTTGCTAGCCTTTTTATGCGCTAGGGAAGAAGTATTTCTTGCCTGATGTCGTTTTTGTAAGGTTTACACGGCTGATTTATGCTGCCAACAGATGCACATCTGTGCTGAACCCAGTGGAGGTCGAATTTACTGTGTGAGTGCAAAGGAACCGAGTCAAACGAATCCTCAAACTACAAAAAAAAAAAACCTCCTCTGACCACCGAGCGGCAAATCAAAGGCAATGCTCTGCAGGGTTACAGTGTATTATCCCATGCCGGCACATTGGGTTAATTGGGACCAAACCAGATACATTTGTAGCAAAAATAAAAAAGAGCCTTGATTAAGGGCCATTAAAGATGTGAGATCATGTGAACAGACCACCTGTGGGGCTTTCTTTGCTATTTCAGCATCATTCATGTCAAGGCCCCTGCACTCACTGACACAGCTTGAGCCGAGAGAGAGAAGATGTTTCAATTGGGACGCTGTAAGGAAAACAACACAAGAAGCAGGGGCTCTGGCAGGTTTCAGCTCCCACAAATACCGCCCCTCTCTGGAAAAAGAAGAAGGGGTTTCAAAAAAATAAAAACGCTCTCAATTGTAAGACGTCCATCAAAGCGTCCAAATGGGGACGTTTAGGGGGAACCTTGGGCTACATCAGACAGACACTTCTAATGCTCACCACCTTTATTCCAGGCTGTTAAAGAAAAGAAAGATCAAAGTTTCTGCAGATGAAAAGGGTCCGTTCCCTGCATTTATACCCCCCACCCCCACCCCACCCTCTGCCACCCACCACCATTCACCCAACTCCCTCCCTCCTTTACTAAATTAAGAAAGCAGGCTTCAGCAAGCATGTGAAGAGGACTTTTAACAATTATGGAGATGCTCCAACTCAACCCCTGCCTCTAATTACCAGCCTCTGATGGTTAGAAAGGGCTTCGCTTTTCTTTGGCTCCCAGGAAGCTGCCACCCTTGACAAGGGGAGACCATCAAATACTCCTGCAAAGCAACGCAGGCTGTAAAGGGTTCCTAAAATTCCCCCCAAAGTTTTCGGGGGAGACCACCAATAGCTTTGGGATTTAAGAAGTATTACGAAGAAGTTGAAGTACTTTTAGGGACCCAAACCAAGAATCAACTTGGTTTGGTGTGGATGTTGTAATGTAGAACGCCATAAAGTTCGACCCCTTAACTGTCACCCTTGAAACTTTCACATACAAGTCAATGGCTCCATGACCACAACCCAGTTAAAAGGCATTCAAAACAAATATATGAATGTTGTAGTTTGCTTCTTTACATTCATTTTTAGGGTAAAAAAACCTTAATGCTTTAATGCTCAAAACTTCAGTAATTCGCTTAAGTACGGTGGGACAAACGGCGCAAACTTGACATTTATCCAATGTTTTATTGTCAAAATAAAAGTCATATTTGCTTTGTCAGAAAAAAACAAGAGGCATCTCTACACTTTGTACACATTTACAATATCTTATAAAGGTTTCCTTTATACACAAATATACACAGTTGTATTTTACATTAGCTTTATATAAATACATTTGAAATTACAAAATGAAGGACCCGTAAAAAAAAAAGAAAAAAATACTTGGGCATGATTAAGGCTTTAATTTACCCCCCCTCCCCACCAGCCCTCCTTTTTCCCCTCTCTCTCTCTCTCTCTCTGTGTGATTGAATTCTGCATTTTTATCTGCCAGAAAGTAGATACAATTGTTGTAAAAAAAAAAAATTGCTTACAGTCAATAAGTAATGCCCTGTTTTCTCAGTCTGTACCTCTACCAGAGCCGGCCCAAGGCGTATGCAAACTAGGACCGCCTCCCCTCCCCTGAAAGAGCACTTGATTATACACAGCTCTCAAACACTTTAATAATTTAACAAATATCTTATTTTAATTAATTTCTGCAACTTCGTCCTTTCTGTGACTTTTCATCCGCATGTCAACTTTTCTTTATAGTTTGGGATCGAAACTTTAAACTTTACCCCAAGTCACTCCAACTCACTCAAGTGCATAATAGTTGTGATAAATGTGATGGAGCCCCCCATCCTTACCCATGAAATGAAATTCTGCCTTGGGCCTCACATAACCTTGGACTGGCCCTGTCTAATACATATAAACAGAAGGGAATTAGCTTGGTGTGAATGGCAGGTACAGCTCAGCAGCAGTTCATTACAATGCAAATTGTTTCAGAACACCATGTGATGGGTTATCTCCTAAACAATTAGCAGTCCTCTATAAGCCGCTTTTACATCCCCCAACCCCTCACCGTGCTACCCCAACATCCCCCCCTTTCCACATTCAGACCTGGGACAGCGGCATCTGCTTGGGGCAGGACACGGAGCTGGCCGTGCCAGACCTCCACGTCAGTCCCGTACTAACGTCGCTGTACATGGAGCCCGCCGTGCCCTTGCTGCCCCAGCAGCAGCGGGTGCAGAAAGTCCTCCAGGAGTCCACGGTCTTCCCGGACCAGATCCACACGCCGGACGTGATGCCCACCAGAAGGCACATGAAGTACTTGAGCATGAACACCGCGTAGTCCGGGCTGCGGCGGTCCCGCTCCAGGAGGCAGTTGGAGCAGTTGTGCGTGATCTCCCAGCTCTGCCGGTTGTGCTGCTCGTAAAAGTAGCAGGCGACGATCACGGTCGCTGGCACCGTGTAGAGCACCGTGAAGATTCCGATCCGGATCATCAGCTTCTCCAGCTTGTCGGTCTTGGTGCCGCCTTGCTTGATGACGCTGCGGATCCGGAACAGCGACACGAATCCGGCCAGGAGGAACATGGTCCCGATGAATAAATAAATCACCAAAGGCGCCAAGACGAAGCCGCGCAGGTTGTCCAAGTTCTGGTTCCCGACGTAGCAAATCCCGGCCACGGAGTCTCCGTCCACGGAGCTGAGCGCCAGCACCGCGATGGACTTCATGCTGGGGATAAGCCAGGCGGCCAGGTGGAAGTACTGGGAGTAGCTGGCGATCGCCTCATTGCCCCACTTCATCCCGGCCGCGAGGAACCAGGTGAGGGACAGGATGACCCACCAGATGGAGCTGGCCATGCCGAAGAAGTAGATGAGCAGGAAAACGACGGTGCAAAGCGCGGGGCCGGTGGTCTGGTAGTGGATGTGCTCCAGTTCGAACTCCCGGTTGCACGCCACCTTCTCGTGCCCCGCGATCAGCCGGACGATGTAACCCACCGACACGAACATATAGCAGGCGGACAAGAAGATGATCGGCCTCTCCGGGTACTTGAAGCGCTCCATGTCGATGAGGAACGTGGCCACCGTTGCGAAAGTCGACACGAAGCACAACACCGACCAGAGTCCGATCCAGAAAGCGGTGAACGCCCGCTCGTCGTGCGTAAAGTAGGGGTTGTGGCACGGCATGGCACAGTTGGTGATCTGGCCGGTTTTGACTCGGTTGTACAGTGGGTGACGGTCGGTGTTCACCGGCACCATGGGCTCCAGACACTTGCAGCCTGGCTCGCACGGAGCATTGGGCGGCTTGTACTTCCCGAGTCTGCCGGGCTTGCTTTTAACTGGGCTAGACCCTTTCCCCGGGTGGTTGGTGGGTTTCGACAGCACGGGGGAGACCGTGGTGGAGTCCGTTCGGTTGTAGTCCATGCACAAGGTGTCCGGGTTCCCCTGCACCGGCAGTAGATCGCACTTCATCCTGTCCGGCCAGGGGAAGCCGTACTGCCTCATGAGCGGCGCGCAGCCGGCCCGGGCTCTCTCGCACACGCTCCGGCACGGCGGAAGGGGCTTTTTGTAGTCCTCCAGACAGATCGGGGTGTACATGCTGCAGAGGAAGAACTTCAGGTCCGGCGAGCACTGGATCTCCACCAGAGGCCAGAACTGGTGCACCTCCAGACCGGCCTCGTCCTGCGTGTCGTGGTTGAACTGATTGGGCATGTAGGTGTAGTTGTAGCCGATCCCCTTGCACAGGGGCACGACTATTTCCTGGCAGGTGATCTCCTTGGCCGCGGTTCCGCTGGATCGGGGAAGGAGAGCGAGGCAGAGGAGCAAGTAGATCCCGAGCAGGTCCATGACTCCGGCGAGTCGCGTCCCCTCCCCTGTGCGGCTCGGATGCGAGCGGATCGGGTCAGATGTCGCGCGCCGAGCCCATCTCGCCTGCCTCGGGATCCTGCATGGAGTTGCACGCGACGTGCAAGCCGTGTTTACTTTGAGCCGAGGAACAGCAGAGGAGGAGGAGGAGGGAGAGAGAGAGGGGTGGGGGGGTAGTCAAAGATGGCTGAGATGAGATTTCAGCTCCACAGCAGCTGCTGTCAGTATCCAGTCAGTCCCCCAAAAAGAAATAAAAGAGAAAAAAAAAAGAAAAAAAAGAGAGAGGGGAGAGAAAAAACACAGCAACCAGGACGCGCGCGGCTGTCCGGGCGACGTAAAACAGAAACGTGGCGGCCTCCTTTTCTTCCCGTCCAGAAACACGATGACTGCATTCAGTCTGCTCCCCCCACCACAACGTCGCGCGGCGCTTCCATACAAATCATGAGCTCCACGACCGAGCGTCGCTCATTTATACGGGAGCCCGGCTGGACACGCCCCCCGGCGCGGCTCGGCGAATCACAGAGCGGCAGAGGCGGAGCTTCCCCCTCCAGTCACTCACTGTTTACATACACAAGCCGTAATGACACACAATTTCTGCTCTGCTGCCATACATCTGCTAAGAAGAATATATTCTCTTTGGTTAAATAAGCATTTTCTAAACATACACATCCTTCACAGCTATTTATTGGCATTTCCTGTTTAGTGATGTGATATATGTGTATATATAGCTATAATTATGAAATGCTTTCTTATTAAAGGGGTAGTATTGTGTAATTTTATAGCATAATTAAGTAACTGTTCAGATGTTATATAAAAATGCTCTATATATAAAAAATGACAAAGAAATTTGAGTTTGCTGCTCCTTTCCTTTTAGTGCATAATCACTTTCTCCATTAAGTCTTTAACTATGCTCTTACCAGCTTTGCACTCAGAAGTAGTTAATATGACAAAACCAGCAGATATTCAGTTCTGTCAGGTGTTTGCTAATTGCTGTTGCCACTAGTCTGAAGGAACTGAGTGGGGGAGATTAAAGGATTTCTCCAGCATGCATTAAAGAATCCAGGCAACACTTGACTTATGTTATTGATGATGGAGTGACATTATAACATGCCGTAAAGTTAAAACCTGTTTACATAATACTGCCGCTTTAATTAACTATGGAAGAGTGCTAAGAGCAGTGCCATTCGATAAGAAGTCTAATAATTTCCTGGCTATTTCTTAGTTGTAAACCTACGACGTAGCTATTGCGTAATTAAAACTCAATTCATATTTATATTTCAGTCAACTTCACTTCACATCTCTGTTCTAAACAGGCTTCCGTACAGAGGACCGTTTCTATGTGAGTGCCGGAGAGAGCGACAGACAGAGAAAGAGAGAGAGAAAGAGAGACAGAGAAAGAGAGAAAGAAAGAGAGAGAGGGAGACCGCCGGTTTGGTAAATTGGCTAATTTGCGCATGATAAGCCTGCCCAGGGTGCTGTCTGTCCCCGCGAAACGCTGTTTTTAAGATTTTAAATGAGGTGCTAATGTTTCGTTTAACGCTTGCATGGAGCTCGGCGGGAGGCGTAATTGCGCGAGGCAAAGACCAAGCGGCAGCGCGCGCGGACACAGCGGCAGAGCCCTGATAACAGCGCGAGCACGCTGGCAGAGCCTGACAAGGATCTCGGCTGTGAAGTGACAGTAATCCCACTGTAGTGAACGCCTCGCCCTCCCCTCCCTGCACTCGGTCCCATCTCTTCATCCAACCAACTTTTGCTTTAAAACAAATACATCCAATGACTTCCTCCAAGAAGCTCCGCGGCTCAACTCGGACTCTTGAACTCTCTTCTGCTATGTCTGAAATAACTGCGTCATAAATCTAGACACAGCTGGTTATGTTCTTTATTCTCTGCATGTGCGCCTTTTTTTTTTTTTTTTGAGTCGTTTCAACAATGGCGGAATGCTTTTACTTGCAGCACAGTGATACTTTTGGCCACTGGACCCCAAACTGGATAAGAAGCCAGAGTTATCTTACCGCCACACAATGAGCAGGATGGTAAGGAAGTTAAAAACAAACAACCTGTGAAGATAACTTTCCCCTTTTTTTCAATCTATTCTTCAATTTTCCACCTATACATTTCAACCTGCCGCCTACTTTCACTGCACATCTGTAAACAAACAAATCTGTACTTTAACCAAGACATATTCTATTTATTTTTTTTATGAATTAATCATAAAATACACAATTTCTCATATATATTCTAATTCAGCTGTATATTATGATTGATATTATTATCTGAAAGCTATCACTATCCGTTCCTATTTATCTTGGTTCTGACTTCTGCTTAAGCCTGAGGGCGTGAGTAAAATATGAGAACTTGTGACCTCTGCACCAAAACAAAAACAACTCTCTCAACATTCTGAAGAATAATAGTAATGGTAGAACTTTTCCTCATTTTGCATATATTGCTGTAATACAATTTTAGTTTATGTTAAGACTTTCCATCCATCTTCCTACACCATTGTCCCTTAGTGGGGTCGGGAGGGTTGCTGGTGTCTATCTCCAGCTATCGTTTCGGGCAAGAGGCGGAGTCACCCTGCACAGGTGGCCAGTCTGTCGCAGGGCAACACAGAGACAAACAACCATGCACACACACACTCACACCTAGGGACAATTTAGAAAGGCCAATTAACCTGACAGTCATGTTTTTGGTCAGATTATTTTTAGTTGTCATCCTTGTAGTCGCAGTTCAAAACATTTCAGACAAAGACATAAAAATAATCCCATCCCTTCATCAGCTATGGACATGGAAGTATATACCAGAGATGAGGATGAGAAAGCAGCATGACATTATCTAAATAATTAAGTTCAACAAGTGCTAATGTCGGGCTGTACAGTGGTGCAGTTGGTAGAGCTGTTGCCTTGCAGCAAGAAGGTTCTGGGTTCAATTCCCGGCCCGGGGTCTTTCTGCATGGAGTTTGCATGTTCTCCCTGCGAATGCGTGGGTTCTTTCCGGGTACTCCGGCTTCCTCCCTGACAGTCAAAACATGACTGTCAGGTTAATTCGTCTCTCCAAATTCTCCCTAGGTGTTTGTGCATGGTTTTTTGTCCTGTTTGTCTTTATGTTGCCCTGCGACAGACTGGCGACCTGTGCAGGGTGACCTTGCCTCTCGCCCGGAACGTTAGCTGGATATAGGCACCAGCACCTCCCGAACCCCACTAAGAGACAAGGGAGTATAGAAAATGGATGGATGGATGTGCTAATGCCTAGAAAAACAATTGACTCTTAGCATCAGAAATAATTATTTCTAATTTATCTCCAAACATTTAGCCTAGAATGTGACTGAATCATTATTTAAATTTACTTAATGGGATAATTTAATTTGATGTTAGAATATAGTTTTCCCCTCGCCAATAAGCTCAACAGATGTGTAAATATTACTCGATCATTCTGTAGTTTTTTGTCATTTTAAAAGAATATTTACAAAATATCGTATGTCCGGTAACATAAGAAAATAAAGGTGAACATGTAACACATATTTTAAACACAATCTACACCAGAGGTTCTCAAACGTTTCATTGCAAGTTCCTCCTTGGTGATTGCTATCACTGTGATAACAGCAGCACTTTTTCTTATTTGATGTACCGTGTCATAAAAACTAAAAATGTGATTATCACAACAAAGAAAAAGCTATTCTTATCCATATAATTTGTTTATATGGTTGAAGGGTGTGGTTTTATAGGAATGCTTTAATTTGTATTTAAAAGTTGGTATTTGCAAAGTAAAAAAAAAATGATAAAAATCCCTCTGAAGTCAGGATTCCATATAATGAAGTTAGAGGGTTCTTCGTAAATCAGCAACAAGCTCCAATATGGCTGACTTACGTTAAAAACATGGTAGTAGTTGCAATAAGCAATTGTGAAATTCTGATGGTTTGTATCTTCACGAAGTCAGTGAATGTAACAATTTCTGTGTCAGAATGTATAAAATACGTTATTAGCTTGTATGCTAGTAGTAGCTAGCCTCGTACCTGAGCATAGACACTAGCTAACCTCTGCTAAATCAAAATATGTAGCTTCATCCAGTAAGTTTTCCAAGTCATGAAGCAACAAGTCATCTCAATACTATATTTGACTGGTGGTAGTCCCACCTTTAACTTGTCAGTCCACAAAATATATTTTCCCAAAATTTTGAGGATCATCAGGATGCTATTTTTTAAAGTAAAATTGGCTTTGTTCCTGGTTCTCTGATGTCTGCTGTTAGTTTTTAAAAATATTATCCACTGCACTTCTCTTAAGAATAGCTTTTGATTGGAACAAATGTCAGTGTTCTGGAAGAATTAATCTTTTGGCTGCTTAAGCTTATTAACCCACAGGTTAGCTTGCAGTTTAAAGTTTACCTAGTATTAACCTTGCTGACACAATAATGTCACACAAAAGGCAGCCCAAGTACCTCTGGTAGTATTTATGGCTCAATTTGAGAACTATAATTCTATGATCTAATAAACTTAATTATGCTAAAAGTTTGATAAAAAGCAGATGGCGTGGTCTTGCATTATGGCGTGGAGATGATAGTTTCCTAGTTAAAGTTTAGTTATCTTTATCATGTGAGGCAGCTTTTTTTGTTTTCCCAGGAGAACACAAATTGATTAAGTGGCTTGCCAGCATGAGATAACAAGGAAGGAGCTCTGTTAATCGGTGTTTGCTTTTGATTAGGAAACAAGAACTGGAGATGCCAGGGCCATGGAGGTATGCGAGTGAGTGTTTGTGCACAGGATGGATATTTTTCCAGATGTGTGTGAAACTCGGGACTCAAATGAAGGGAGTGCGGAGGGTAAGGTGCTGGTCAGAGTGTGGGAGTTAGACTGTTGGGTCTGTTCAATCATTTACTCAGAGGGACTGCACTCATCTCCCGCACTGCTGTGGGAACATCCCTCCCCAAGGTTGAGGTCTTAAAGAATCTGTCTGTGACCAATGAATAAAATCCACCATCATGTCAAGATCCCAAGTTAATGTGTTCAATTTAAAGCCCTTTTACAGAATCAAGTGGCGGCGCTGAAGAAAGGAAGCACACAAGTGCGACCGCTTGCCAAGATCCTGGACTCAACTCAAAGATTGCGGAGACAGAGATATGCTAATGCAACTTTATCTTGTAAAAGAAAGCTTGGAGGAGATTTGGCCAATCTGCTGGACACAATTCCAAGAGCCTCGATGGCATTTAGTGGGCTCACGCTAACCCGGGGCTGCTTGTTAAGTCTTCATTAGCTGTGTTTGCACAGACCTCTCCTCTCCAAAAAGCGGCGGAGGAGGTTCTCTTGGGGCTCCAGCCTCAGCCCCAACCACAGCCCGTCCATATGGGGCTTGTTTGCTCATGGCTGGCCTGGTAATCACTTTCAGGTGGAGCTGGAGGAGACCGAACAAGGCTGAGGGGATTTTGGACAGACAACAGTCCCCTCCCCCGCCTTGAGTCCCAGGCCCCCGCCGTCATCTCCCTTTTACACGGGGGTTACTCCCAAGGTGACAGAGCATACATCATGTAGCCTGTGAATTAGCTCACCTAGGCCCCATTACCTTAACAAACAAAGCCAGCCCTCCCAATCAGCCTACTGCTGGGAGGACAGGGGCCCCCAGTAAATCCTTCCTCACAGCCAACATCCATCTCTGTGGGTGTGGAGCGAGAGGTATGAACTCAGAGGGAAGAAGGTAAAAGTGGAGGGGATTAAAAAGTAACAGAAAAAGAACACAATCTGAGTTTATATGACAGAGATGAATACTTTTACCGCTCTATTTGCAGTGAAAACCGATTCCCAAACTTCTATTTTGTCAGGGAGACTGAATTCAGACATTTATTTGTGAAAGAATGAAATAAAACACGTTAGCTTAAAATTGGAATGAGGGAATATTTAGCAGGATGCTGTGTCTCCTTAGCTGCTGAGCAATGACGAGAAAAGCTCTTTCTATCCCCATAATCCAAAGAGTCATAAGAACACACCAAAGTATACCAAAAACAATCTCAAACGTATGTCAAAAAGTTTTTCTACGGTGTTTGGAGTCGCTGCTAATCAATCTGTTCGGTGTTTGGCGAGAAAGACACAGCATATTTTCAGTCACTTTAAACGGCCTACTTTCAGTAGACCGTTCTCCTATTCATTTTGAAGTATTTTCGTCCCGACTGGTATTGGCGTCTGCCTTTATAGAAACTTGGCGGGGAGATTAGGCCCCTGAACTGCACTAAGTTTTGTGTAAACGACTTGCTCGAGTCAACTTTAAATGCACGAAAATGGCAAGCAATCTCTTGGAAAATCGGTAATTTAAAACTAATGTTTAGTTCTTAAACATCTGTGGAAGCCTGTAAAATCCAATAAGGTAGGTATACTTCTGGCTTAACCAATTAAAAACAAAAATCACATTATCGTCATGAAGGGGTCCTGGCTGACTCTCCTGCAGCCAAGAAGCAGGCTCTTGTTGGCAGGAACTCCCTGTTTCCCTGAGCCAAGTTGCTAGTGTGTGTATGTGTTGCTTTGTGATTGTTTGCTGCTCTTCAGACATCTGATGCGATAGGAATCTGGCCGACCCTGCGCTTGGCCGCCATGTCTCCAGATATCTGACAGTCAGATTTACCTTTAAGGAGACTCCTATACAAAGGAGTCTCCTTACCAAGGTGTCACACAAGATGGGCGAAACCAAGAGATTGCAACTACCGTTAGCAACATAGCAAAAAGAAATAAAAATTTTTTTAGGCAGACTTATTGATTAAACAATAGTCAGTAGGCAACAAGATGTTTATTTGTATATGTACAGGGATGAATAAGGAACCAAATCATGTTTCACTTCATCTCTACCACCCCCACCTCCACCTCAAAGATTCAATAGAAGTCTTTAAATTGTTCTAGTTTCAAAGGTGGAGTGGTTTGCAAATGTTGTCTTGACTTTGTCATATTGTGACACGCAACACAATACATCACCACTGAGTTGTCCAAGATTGTCAAGCAGAAAGAAGACAATACTTGGTTTTTGCAATCTATTACAAATAAAAATCTGAAAGGCATGACGGGAATTTGAATTTGTATACCTTTACTGTAACACACTGACCATAAAGTCCAGTCAACTGGCCTCCAAAGCCTCCTTAGTACCAAATAGCCTACCTGTCTGTAATCCAATCTCAGTATAAACTGACAATATACGAGTCTGGCATTTCTTGCAGAATGATTTGATCCATGTTTTGTGTAAGGTCTGATATGTTTAGTGAATTTGATTAAAAACTTTAATCAAGTTACTTAATTTAAGTCAAAAACTATATATCGACAAAATAAGCAACATTTTCAATTCCAAATTTTTTATTTTGCTGCTAAATTATTGACTAAATAGTCAAACTCAACAACAAAAATATTTATTGTTTTTAATTTGTTCTTAGGTTATTCAACCATCAGATTGGTGCAAAGTTCTAATATACCCATTCAGCTTGCAAGTCCATATATAACTGCCATAAACATGCTTGTAAAACAACAACAATCATTGCATTAAAATTTGTAATGACTTAGAATAAATGAATGCGTTAAAGTGCCATGCGGCTTCAGATCTATCCATATTCCATACAAATGGCCTATACAAAGGAGTCTCCTTACCACGCGCCACACAAAATGGGCGAAACCAGAGATTGCAACTACCATTGCAATCTCTTTCTTTAGCAAGCTCGCAAAAAGAAACAGGAAAACCTTTCTTTAGGTTGGAAAGCTGTCACAATTTGTCTCCTGTCTCGGAAAAAAAAAAGACTCACCAGGATGAAGACTGTCAGCATCTTCTCCACATTTGCCTCTTGCTATTCTGATTTTCTTTAACTCTCCTTCCCCGTCCCCCGTCTACCTCCGTCTCCATGTGTGGCGTGCTGCGAGACAGATGGCTGGGGCAGGGTTGACCGCCAGACAGAAGGAAGCAGGGAGCGAGAGGCAGAAAACGACAAGGTAGTGAAGTGGGAAACCATATCCAGAAGGTGAGAGACGGAAGAAGCGGCGAGGCAGCAGATGTGTAAAACACGAAACGACCTTGCGGAGAACGTGACTCGCTCTTGGCGGGCTCCGATCAAACCTCCCGGTTGCTCTCGGGGAGCACATCAGAAGCCGAGCGATGGCCCCCGCGAGGTACACTGAACACTCCATGCTGCTCATTAGCGGTCTAATTAGGAAGTGTTTATTTATGCAAATGCGCTCTGTATTTACAGTAATAATCTAGACTTCATGTCGGCTTTGCATGAGAAAACCGTCGGTCAGATTTTTATTAGAGAAACAGTTCCTGGCAGGAAGTACACGCTGAAAGGCATCACCAGAATTCTGTGAGTCAGGAATGGGTGTGTGTGTGTTGTTTGCCTTTGTGGGGTGCTGATGGTGTTTGTCTAAATAGCCCCAGTACATTGTAGCATCCTACAATGACTCCACCATGTGTGCCTACAGTCACAGCAAATATCCCGAGGGGACGTAGCGGTACAACTCTCTAAACTGTGCACTAGAAAGTTACTACAGCTGCTTGCATGATGTTAGGCCCCAAGTATTACATCTAGGCTACAGCTTCCAAGAAGGGGGATTGCTTCTTTCAGCCATTTGTCAGAGGTACCAGTGGTTCAGATAAGAACACGTTTGAAACAGATTGTTGAATATCATGTCTTGCAGCAATGTTTGCTGACCAGAACAGTTTTAAAAAGTTGGGGGAAAAGCAAAGAATTTTCAAGGCATGTCTTACCTGTTGATTCATGTTGCTTAAAATTTTTTAGGGACGACTTGGTCAATGATTACCTCGAACCAACGTAGAGCAGCATAGCTCTGAGAAACTAGTTAAACAGCCAGAATGCCAGAAAACAGGAAGTGCTTTTAGACCACAGACTGTGCTAAAGATTTACCATGATGTAATTTATCTCATTAACTTTGAAGTACAAATCTTCTATGCCCCCTACACTTCCATTACCTCAACTGATCAACTGTTGCATACAGAAATTGAAAATGTCACGGTTAATATGCTCCCTCTGTTGCTTGCACAGCCAATCTAACTGTGCAATGTGCAACAAAAGCAATAGATGAAAGCTCTCTCCTGACACTCTCCTCCACCTCTCACCTTATTGCCTCAACTGCAAATGATGATCGGATCAGCTGAAATCACAACCCTGCTGAAATAATCCAAGCAGACCAGGACCTAGACTCCCATTCAGGCAGCTGTGTTTTACGTCCAGTGACTGCATCAGAAAAGTGAGCAACTTGCAATAATGATGCTTACATTTTTCAGCTGATGATGTTGTCTCTCCTACATAGAAGAAGCACATCTTTATCAGCTAGTGTTAAGATTGGGATCTTCAGACAATGCTAATGTACTTCTCTTGAAAGGTGCAGCTGCGTTTCCTTTACAAATGTGCGCGAAACTTTGTCGATATTCTGCTAATGTCGAAAAAACACAATCTGACAATTGTGGTGTTTCCATTTTAAAAAATAACTACAGTTAAAATCACCAGTGAATAAGTTTGATTACGTGATAAGTTATTAAAACCCATCATCCTCCGGCTACTTTCTGTTGTCGTCTTCATCTTTTCCACCATTAGCAACAGTTGTTGGTCCCGTGACTCGTGCGTTTCCATTGCAGTTTAACAAATTGCTCTAATTTTGTTATGGCCGAAAAACCATCTCACCCAACCACGAAAACATGTTTGTGTTTCCATTAAGCACATTTATTTTTGCAATTCAAATTTGTGCAATTTTGAAGTCTATGTAAACGCTACTAATGACAAGTTTTGTAGCCACAATATTGATTGATAACTTCATTTTTGTTCATTTGAAGTAATTTACTTTCCTCCCATCTGTTAACATCCAAGTTTTCCTCAAAGATAACTGATATACAGAACCACAATAAAAGATTTTAATGCACAAATCCAACAATAAAAGGGGGGGGAAAAAAAGCAAGGAAACCGAACGCTGGATTACGCAGAGTACATATTAATATGCCATGAAAGACATTGGCTGTGCCTAAAGCATTACGGGATGAGGCGAGAGGGCAGAAATAGAAGGTCGAGCTTCCCCTGAGCTTCGCCGTATCACGTCTGATTGACAGGCTACACGTTAAGTTCACCTGAGCCCCTGACCTCCCGTTTCACATCTCACTGCGCCTCTCCTCCTCCCTCCCTCCTTTTTCTTCTTCGCCCCCCCCCCCACCCCCACCTACTTTTCCGAGAGCCGGGGTGGAAACCTGAGGAGGGCCTGATCCAGGGTGGAATCGCTTCAGGCTGTGACCTGCTCTAAAGGGGCCGGGGGCCATGGGGGTCGTAAGAGAAACAAAGGCCATTCAGGTAAAGTGCTCTGAGCTGGCCAAAGCTCCCTGCAGATAACACTGTGGCTAATGTACTGGAGTTTGCACAGCTAACGACACCGGAGTCAGTGATCGGGGCGGGGTAAGGTGTGTGTGTGTGTTTTTGTTCTGTGAAAGAAAAGGAAAAACAGACTGACAGGTGGGTAAACACGTCGCACTAAAAGCCCCTCTGAACATTCCAGAAATTTCTATGCTAGTGTTGAAAATATTCCAGGCAAAAAAGCAGTAATCCTCTTTGCTCAGGATAATCTCGGGCAAATTCGGAACTTAAAAACGCCGTAAGAGAGCTTTCCCCACACTTGTTCCCCCTAACAAGCACTTGTGGACTGTGTGAGTTTTTATTTTTTTATTTTTAGACAACCTATTAGCTAATATGATGGTGAGAGATTACTTAAATGAGCCTCTGTTGAGCAGTTATTTTATTTCTGGCACTTTAAAAAAAAAACTCTTCAGTTATACAGAATTCAGTTATTTACACAGGAAACGAAGGGAGGAGTTGGTACGCCACCAATAATCTCCCGGTAAAAAACAGATACCCGCAAGGGAATGTGTAAACAATTGTGTGATTTAAAAAAAGGAAAAGGCAACGCCAATATTAAATAAAACTGCATTTTAAAATTTATTTTTTTTTGCTACAGCCTGCTGACTAAAAATGTTTTACTGGACTCTTCTTAGAACGTGTTTCTCACAGGAAGATCTCTGATGCCGCACCACCTCCTGTCTTTACTTCCTGTGCAAATCATCTTCAGCCTATGCTAATGTCATGACAACCTAAAGGTTAATAAAATAACGCTTGCATAAATCACTATGATGTTTTTCCAGAATTGTTCTTTTGCTAAGTCAGAACTGGTTGTGAGATGTAAAAAGTCCAATTGGCTTCTGGTTCTTTGTGGTCTAATTTCTAGCTGTAGGCATAGCTGCAAGCTAATTTGAGTTAAAAAATAAATCAGTCACCCCAATAAACAAAATATTGATTCAGCCAGTAAACATGTCCAAGTACCATGTGACAATCAATTGTGTCATAACGGATAATGATGTAATAATCATGTCCAAAGCAGCAGCGCCAGTAGAGTAATAAGTGACTATCCCACTGCAGGCCTTAATGCTCCATTCCCATGTTTTTTTGTCTGGTTGTTCACATTTCCAAATTTATGTGACTTTTTTATGGTCTCCCATGTGAACTGCAAACAACCTAAAAGAGTCCCGCGTGTGCAGCAGACGACGCAGTAGCATCACACGTAGAGAGCGCGCTCAGTGTTTGAAAGCAAACATGGACGGTAATATTGGATTTTTAAGTTGCTGTCCAACCGGAACCAGCGCATCAACAACTTACCCCGCGTTATCGTCCACCATAGTTGATTGACACCAAATTTGTTTGGCATGGGGGTCGGGAGTCGGGTGGGGGCTGGTTGACCTTATGTGACCTGTGGAAACATTTATTAAAATCTCTTGAAATCATAGTGGCACAAACGGAAATGTTTGCTCCACAAATGTCAGACACCAATTTTTATTAGATTTGAAGAAGGTGGGGGTTTTGAGGGGCAACTTCACTCTGTTAGCCCTTAGCATCAATCAATCAATCAAGTTTATTTGTATAGAACCCTTCAGCAACAGCCCAGTTCAATGTGCTTTACATCATAAAAACACAAAAATACAAAGTCATAAAAACATGACAGAGTCACCAATTGAGAAACCAGGAACAGACGTCGCATTTTGTCGAGTGCCATCATCAGAACCATTGACACGCATCAAACACGTTAAGTTCCATTTATTGTGGCTCTAAAGCAGCTCTAAGCAGGCGGGATTTTAGCCTCGATCTAAAGGAACTCTTTTAGATCGAGGTGTTTCAGCTGTTTCGCTCAGCATCGTTCTGCTCTCCCCAACGAGGAAACCTTATCCGCAGCCAAACTTGCTCACGTTCTCCTCCCCCCCCCCGCCTCCCTTGTCCATCCTTTCCGTCTCCTTCCTCCTCCTCCTCCTTCTGTTCTTCTGAGCAGGTCTCACTCTTGTGCCCGTCATTCTTCTGCCTTTTGTATCAGTCAGCCTTTTCGCTATTGAACGCTGCTTTCTCCGCCACCCCCACACCGCTCTCCACTCTCCTTCTCCTTCTCCTACATCCTCTCCTGCTCATTCATTCACTCTAGGGCCTAATTATGAGCTACCTTCGAATAAATACATGTATTCTTTTTTCTCTTTCTCTCTCTCTCTCCTGAGAAGAAGTGGGGGGGTTGGGGAGTTGTGTTCCACTTTTTCCTTTCTTTTTTTCTGTTTTCTTTTTTTTTTTTTTGACAGGAGGCTTAAGGAGGTTTTACTCAGCGAGGTCTCTCCGCCGACCGGAGTGGTCACCAGGACGAGAGATTATATCTTTTTTTTTTCTTTTTCCTTTTTCTCGGGTGCAATAATTGTGTCTCATTAATTCTTACTGTAATGCCCGGGTAGCCAAACAGGCCACGTAATTAGGGGGCTGAGCCCTGAATGGGGCGGCTAATCAGGGGACAAAAGCTGCACCTCAGAGGCCATTAGGCCCGGAGGAAGTGCTTCCTTTGTGAGGAGTGGTCGGCAATGCCTTCATCTCCCTCCAGCCGAGACCTTAAGGGAGATCTTCCACTTCTAAGACTTGTGCTGTTCGATTTGTAACGACACCTACCGCTTTTTTTCTTTTCTAACAGACTGCATCTTTCTCCAAATTAATGAGGAATCAAAAGTGAATTTCTGCCTACGGGGTCAAATTTACGTCTCCGGTCCCCCTACCCCGGGCCAAGTCGGACCCGCTACTGGACACTTTTTTTGTGTGCAAACTTCAGCAGAAATGCCTTCTTAATGAGGACATCCCAACCAGCTACTCGCATGGACATCAATTGCATCCCGAGACTCTTCTCCCTCCTCTCAGGCTCCCCTGCTGTCCCTTCCACCGTCTCATCCCTCTCCACCACGACAGCCCCAAACCTTCCTCCAAACTGTCGATTCAGGAGTCTTGCAAGACCTTCCTGCCATCTGGGAAAGCTGGAGGAAGGAAGAGTGAAGAGAATCTACAGTATCTCCCTACCGCATCTCCCAAGTTTTATCTTCCAACGCTGTTTAATCACACCATGAAGCGGCCGGGCAACCCAGACGGCGGATAAATGAACTCGCCTGGTCATTAAAATTAAGCGCTGAATTATCGACATGCAATTAGCCGTTTTTTATTGGAAACTTTATCGGTGGAGACTAAAATAATGTGACCGCTGTGGTTATCAGAACCACCAACAACCAAAAACAAAAAAAAAGGCCATCCCACCCAGCATACCTAGGTGGGCCTCATGTGGGGGAAAAGAAGGGCAGACTTTATGGGTCCCACATGGGTTTATCCGCAGTTTCCATGATGGCCCCACGTTGGATTTGCCCATGTAGGGCCACCGCCTACGTGAATACAAGTGATGTTAAATGGACCTTTAGGCCATGATCACATTGCGCTGAGACATTATTTGCAAAATATAAAATGATTGCTTACAGGAAGTAGAAGTTGGAGGTTGCGCGCCGTCAAAAATCTTCCTCTGTGAAACACATGCTGAGAAAGTGCTTAAAGTAACAGAATGGTGTCTCATGTAAACACAATTTTACTTAATTTTAAACTTTTTTGAGCAAAAATCCTATTGCCATTCCATGTTTCATGAGGGAAGATTACTGCCGATGCGCCACCTCCAACCTTCATTTTACTCTGTGTAAATAATGATCACATTCTACTTTAATACTGAAAACCTGTAGATTGTCTCAAGGTTGATGAAATGTAACTTCCATAAGACATTTTTCACTGTGAAATTTTATGCGGTAAAAGTCTGCTTTAGGTTATAGCTAGACGTTAGTTTCAGCCTTTCGTACCTTCAGGACTTTTAGACCTGGTGCACATAATGATGTCTGATTTTGTTTTTGTTCTGCCTAAAAATGTGATATTTTTCCGACACATCTACAAATGAAAAATTTAGAGAACTCTAAAAACTCCCATTGTTTTTGCAAAAAAATATATCATTTTCAAATAGTTGCTGAGTTGTCTAACTGAAAACACTGTCTTGTTGTTTTACCAGCTCTTGAAGAGGATGCTTATGGTTACCTGTGATGTTCTTCCACCCATCTATTATCTGGATCCTGGCCTGATACCTGGGCCACCTCAACAGATCTGTTCTTCCTTCCCTAAAACATCCTTCATTGAATAATCATCTTCATCACTGCAAAAACACAAAAAAAGTATTTGTGTCTAGTTTCTAGTCCAAATGTCTTTGTACACTTGAGATAAGGCAAAGTTAACTTATAAGTAACTTTTCAGCAAAGATATAGCAGCTTTTTAAAAAAGTAAATAAATCTTTAATATGGTTGAAAAACTACTTCTTCCATGGGCAGATTATTGCACTTATGGAAAAAATGTCGTTATAAGTGAAATTATCTCCCAATGGAACTAGAACTGTTTAATCAGTATGAAGATATTGACTTAAAACAAGATCTTAAGTACATTTTGTGTTATTTCAAGTGTACTAAGATATCTGCACCAGAAGCTAGACCAACGTTACTTGGTAAGATTTTGTATTTTCACAGTCTTATAAGTGTTCTTAGGAAACATATAAAATAACATGTTCAAAAAACATTAATTTAATAATAAAAAAACTAAAAAGGAAGTATAATAAAATTTTGGACCCCTAGAAATCCTAATTCTGATTTCTGTTCCTGTGTGGTACCAGCAGCTAATCTGGATTTATGCTACATGAAGACGCCCAGGGAGTTTTAGCCTGCATGTAAAGTATTCATCACTTTTAACCTTTTAACAGAACCCTTTTTAAAAAAAAAACATCCTAAACCATCCCTTTAAGACAACAACAAATGGAAAAAGGAAAATAAAATAAAATTTAAAAAAAGAGTTCCCCTTTCACATCAACGTCCAGCTGCTGTAACAGTCGCCGTGGTAATTTCATGAATATCTTGAAACACTTACTGCGCCTGTTAGTCCAATACACACTCTGCCGCCTTCTCGCAGCAGCCGAGCAGAAGTCTGACAAGCTGTTTACGCTAAGCCCGAGTAAATCAAATTCAGAGTTTGCCTTCCCTCCCCACTAATCTCATTTTGTTTACCGCTAACGCTAAGTGCATTAGCATCTGCAAAGGCCTGTCTGTATTTTCTCTGCTTGCCCTTACTGTACTGGCTCTAAGCCAAAACATGGACGAATGTTAGAAATTGCTGGGTAACCACCTGTATATTCATGAACGACTCGCTCCCTAATCTGACAACGAGGCAGGGGATCCGGAGCCGGCAGAGCCGCCGAGCTGACAGAAGACGTAGTTTTTGCATAAAAGAGCGAAATATTAAATGCTCTTCAGCTCTGCAGCGTTTGACTCTTCTGCGTTTGGGTGTTTATTTTGGGGAAAGCGAGGCATGACCGAAGCGGGGAGGGGGAAGTATAGAACGGCTTCTCCTCAGGAAGCTAAAAGGTACACAAAAGGATGCAGCGGTTGTTTGGGTTGTATCGTTCCGGAGCAGCGTCGCTTTGCGGGGGGTTCACGTCGGAGGTGAAGGTAATTTGAACTTTTAAGTGAAAAGGGAAAGACAGCAGAGTGAGAGCGTATCGCGTGTCCCCGTCCTTGTGGCCGTTGTCTCTCCAGGCCCTGCGGAGCAAAATGGGCCGGGGTCGGATTTCATTTGTTTCCTGCTTCCTCTTGTTTGTCCGCCGTTCCGGGGTTTGACCGCAGCCTGGGTTCCCATAACCTGTGGCCTCCACACCTTGGCCAATATTAGCTCTGCCTGAATAGCAAAACGCCAGTTCCGTTTACAACGACACCTAAAGAGATGTCAAACCTGCACTGGGTATTTTTCACTCAGTGGTCAAGCTGAAAATGATGAACTTTACAAATAAATTGAAGAGAGACAGGGGATTCTTTTGCTCTATTTGACAGACTTACAAAAATTGTTGGGATGATATATAACAAACGCAAACTAGTGCTTATTTGGGCTGGATAATGTGAACAATTTGTTTCATTATCCCAAAATAAAATCCAGTTTAAGCAACTACCTTCAGAAGTCAACTTATTGGAAATCTGGTCCGACCAGAGATGAACCTGGATGATTTAGATCAAAGTATACATTTGCATGTTTGATTAGTCTAGGTAAAGTCCATATGTAATTCTGATTGAGTCTTTGAGATACTTTTTTTTTCTGGTCTGGGAGTGAAACCTGGTTTCATCAGCAGTCGTTTGCCTTGTCCATGAATATATATTAAAAAAAAAAATCCAGAAAAATACAAAACCTAAAGCATCACATTAGTGCCCTCTGTCTTGTAGGCTCACAACGAGCTACATTCCCTGTAAAGGGAAATCAAAATGTCAGTGCTTAGCTACGGTAAAGATCTTAAACCTGATGAATTGATGTTTTTTCCCCCTCATTAGTTCTGAAATCTCCAAATCTCTTTCAATATTCGGGACAAACCTGAACATTTACAGACACGCACAGACACAGAAACCTACACCTGCAACAGTCAGTGGCACACGTGTGGAAACACGCGTCGAATGGAGAATGAGGGAAACCTCCTGATAGCAGCGTGTGTTACATTTACCTGAACTTTTACCAACTTTAAGCGACTTCGATCTCAAAAATACCTGAGCAGTTTGTGCAAATTTCACTTCCAACCATTAGCCATGTCTGCTCTCCATGTGGGGCCACCATGGAAACTGCAGACATATCCATGTGGGGCCCATATTGTCTGCCCTCCTTTTCCCCATATGGGGCCCACCTAGGTATGCTGGTTTGACCCTGCGTCCATAACCTATCGCAAATGCTTTCAACCCACTGTGAATAGATACATCTCTGTGAGAATAACTCTGCCAATAATAATCCATTAAGAATCTGAGTTTGCATGCAGTACAGGTCAGTTGTGCTGAGTTTGCAGTAAAAAAATGTACTTTTCACTGAAAAGCATGAAAAGGTGCACACCTCCTTAGGATCTTGACTCAAAAATTCTTTGGCCGTTTTATTTTTCAAAAATTTAAAGTAGAAAAGTTTTTATAAGCAGACAGAAATATCAAGTACAGAATCTATGGGAGCCAAAAATCCCCCGTCCTGCTCCAGCGTCTTTTCATTAAGTCGTGGAAAGTGTCTTCATAAGCGGCGCTATGTACACATGTTCATCCATCTCAAAAGGGATGAAAGCTTAGAGGAATTCAGCACTTCATGCCTGAGCTTGATTCTTCTTTTTTCCCCCCTTTCTCCTTCTCTCCTACTTTACGGGGATCAAACGCAGCATGACTGCGGCCGCCTCGCGAGCCACATCCGTCTTGATCCAGAGCTGCCGAGAAGTTCTGGTGATGGGAGACTTTAGCCCTGGGGGCGACACAATCTCTGTATCCCAATGTAATTACGAGGATAAGACAGTCTTCCTCTGTATTGAAGGCCAAGGCTTTTGCTGCCACGGTGCGCGGAGATTTGATTTGATTTAAAAGGCGCTACTTGCTCGGCACCGACCTCGGAGGGCTCCGGGGGGCATTAAAAGCTCCCGTGTCCGTGGACAATAGCTGTTAAATGCATGACTAGTTTTTCCTTTCTCTGAATTCCTGAGGTGCGGAATTTTCTTGAGAGGAACTAGGAGTTCAATCAATTCCATAGACCAGGTTTTTATCCTGCTGTGTATCTTCAGGGGGTCAGAGGTGGGAGACGAGGCGCCCTGCTCCGCCCCGCCCCAGGTTCGGGCTGCTTGTCGCAGAGTCAACGGCGAGGCAGCAGCTGTTGCGTCTACTTGAGGCATTTAACTTCAGCGCGCCAAAATAACGAATGTGTGTAAAAACAAAAACCTAACAAGGAAGGAATGAGAGTCAGCCGAACATGTTCTGGTTCGTTAGCCACGCAGAAAATAAACCACAAATCAATGGTGCTACATGATTTAATTTAAAGGGGCAGTATTATGTGTTTTCTAGCTATAAAGAATCATTTTATAGCACAATCAAGTCACTATGTTACCCCAGAAATTTGGCCTCTGTCTCTTTAAAAAAACTCCTGCTCTGTCTGAAACTCCGCCTTCAGGAATTCATCACTCCATGGCTCCTCTATTAACATTTAAAAATGTTTTTACCGGCATTGCACTGAAAAGTAGTTCCTATAAAGACCTCAGCAGAAACGAAGTTCCATCAGGTGTTTGCTAATTGCTGCTGGCTAGTCTGAAGGAGCTGAGTGGAGGAGTTGCTTGGAAACTGCAGCTCTGAGGCGGAGCTTCGTCCTCGAAGTCGGTGGTATGTCCACCCACCACCCAGCCATTTTGCACAGCTGCTTCTGTGAGCAGCTGTCCCACACAACTCCCCCACTAAGCTCCTTCAGATTAGCCAACGGTAATTAGCAAACACCTGGTGGAACTGCGCATCTCCTGAACTCATTATATGAGCTACTTAGCTACTTCTCAGTGCAACCCTGGTAAAACGTTATTAAAGGGTTAATAGAGGAGTCATGTTGTGATGACTTCCTGAAGGTGGAGTTTCAGAAAGAGCAAGAGTTTCTTAAAGAGACAGAGGCCCAATTTTAAGGTGTCAAATTATGAAGTCAAACTTCTTTTACGTAATATTATATATATATATATATACACACACACACACACAACCTTTCTACAACATCTGAAGGTTTTTTTTGATTGTGCTCTAAAAGGGCAATATGTGTTGGTCATCACCTTAACTCTAACCGTTCAATGTTTGGATAAAAATAAAAACTGGATTTGGATTACCACAGACTGACAATTATTTCAAACTTTTGAACTCAGCTCTACTCTTTAGAATTTAGATATTATTCCACCTCAGGTCCAAAACGAAGATGAATTACACCGATGATAAAATGTAAACTTTCAACTGCCACTGCATGTAATGTAATATTTTGTTGGACTGCCCTTACCTTTGATTTCAACCCGCATTCACTGTTGCATCATTCTGATATCCAACCAGAGTGGCATTCATTTTTCACCAACAGTGTATGGAAACAAGGGAAGACAAACTCAAATTCCACTCCGGCACACGATGGGAGCATCGCTTCGACTTTCTTTCTTCTTATCCTGCCAAGCTCGTCATCCTGGAACAAAATGGTGAATCTGGACTTATCAGACCACATGACCTTCCTCCATTGGCCCAGAACCCAATCTTTGGTAGTTGATCCAAACCCTTGAGTTCCTGTCGCTTTGTGCATGTGGAAGAACTCTTGCTTTCACATTTCTCTCCCAGAGATGAAGGATCACCACCTTCCTTCCAGCTTTTACTAAGGCTTTAGATGACTCTCAACCCAGTTTCAGTAGCATAAGGAATCTCCATAGAGGTCTGCCAATAACTAACTAACTCCATCCATCCATCCATTTTCCTACACCATTGTCCCTTACTGGGGTCAGGAGGGTTGCTGGTGCCCATCTCCAGCTATCGTTTTGAGCGAGAGGCAGGGTACGCTCTGGACAGGTCGCCAGTCTGTCGCAGGGCAACACAGAGACATACAGGACAAACAAACATGCACACACACACTCACACCTAGGGACAATTTGAAGAGGCCAATTAACCTGACAGTGTGAGGAAACCGGAGTACCCGGAGAGAACCCGCGCATGCACAGGGAGAACATGCAAACTCCATGCAGGAAGACCGGAGCCGGGAATCGAACCCAGAACCTTCTTGCTGCAAGGCAACAGCTCTACCAACTGCACCACTGGGCAGCCTGCCAATAACTCAAACATCAGAATTCATCCATCATGAGGCTCTTGCATCCGCATCAGCAGAGAATAACAACTTGTAACTCCGCCACTTCCTGTCTTAACACAAAACTCCATCTACAGAAAACACCCACTAAAAAATACCATAGTTTGTGTTACTTTTACACCAATGTTCTCAGTTAAATACGCAAGAAACGTTGCATTCCTTTACCTTTAGTTGTGTCTGGATGCTTCCAGGAGTCCCTCCTCTTCTCTCTCTCTCGCTTCCTTTTCTCGTTCTCTGCTGTGGACTTTGATGCCGGCGCCGCTGCTTAATTGCTATTGCTGTCGAGCGTCTCCAAGTGTGAAACAACAGAGCGTCACACCTCAAACGCGGCATTTATTCATTATTTTGCATGCGGTTGTCTGTCAGCAGGAAGCCTTATTAGGTGAGCTAATTTACAGGGTGACGAGCAATCCAATTAGATCTAATTGGGGGCTGATAGAAAAGCCTTTAGTGGTAACCTGCGCCGATTCTGGCCACCACAGCATCGCCGCGCTCCTTCCTCCTCCTCCTGGGAATATGGAGACCGCATCACTGTGGCTGGCTTACACAGCCAGCGTCCTGTAACCAGGTTCTGAAGGTCACGTAATGCAACGATACTGATAAATTTAAGGTAGAAAGCTGGCGGAACAGTACATTTAGTGACATGTTAGTTCGCTGTAATCGATCTCTAGTGCACCTGCATGTGTGGACGCAAGTGCGCCCCAAAAGCAGGAAGTGGACTATAGCGCAGGGCATTCTGGGTAAATACAACCGAAACAAACAAATGAGTGAAGCAATAGAGTGGAAAAAGATGACAAAGGAGAAATCCTACAGCCGCTCAAATCTGATGCCACGCCATTTTTCTTAGTATTTTGTAGAGAAGGAATTTGCACCCGTGTTTCCTTTGGAGGTTTTCGTGTTGTTTCCTTCTTGGTGCAGCGCCACCACAGGCGAGGGGCGGGAACAGTTAATTTGACGCAGTGCAGTGTGAAAGAGAACTGCACCAGCTGAAAATGTAACAAATGTTACAATTTTGGCCCCTCAGTCAAACCCAGCCTACCAGACCACCGGGTGTGAAAACAGCATCAAAAGACGACTCGAGTAAAATCATCCGATTCAATATTTAAAAATGCCGTTACTTATCAAACATGTTAATTTATGTCCAAATTCTGGCATTGTGAATTCTAAAATGAAAAAAGTCCAGTGCCAAATGACTCAGCAGTTAGAAAATAACATTAAAATAACAAAAGACTTACTTTTACTTGTCTCATGAATTTTTTTTAGTTTTTTCTTCATATAGTAAAGTTACTCACAGTGGACAGAGCATCCAGATATTTCCATTTAAGAGCTACTGTAGTCTTCATAAAGCATTTTAGAAAAAGTATAAAACAACCTCCTAATATTGTATTCTTCTCCAAAAAGTTACTTTAAGTGAATGCAACTGAGTACAATGTAAGTGGTTACCACACACCTACATTTGAAGCTTGTGCTTCAGCAGAAGCAGGAGCCCAAGGAGAAAAACCGTGACGCATCCCGATGGGTGGAAATCAACGCCTGTCTGCTGCGGATTACGTGAGCTGAGAGGACATAAATCTGGCGTGATTTGTTGCTGTTGGACAGGACGCAGTTATGTGGCAGCTGTTTGTGATTTTTACTGCTGCTGTTCTACCTTCCACATCTTTAAGCTGTTCCTGACGGCTCCGAGGAGGAGACGCAGCCACACGTCCGGGGAACCACCACCTTGTTATGAACTCGCTTTTCACTCGACCACTTTGTCTCTTAACCGTAAAATCCAAACAACGATTAAATCAAGAGCAAAAGTGAGTTTTAGGCGAATAAAAACAACATGCTATGGCTGTTCTCTCATGTTTGTTTTTGGATCTGTTCTTTTGACAAAATGTGAAACAAACAATTATGATCAGTGTTGGGAGACGTGACAGATTTCTCTCCTGCTTTTGATATTCAGGCGATACATCAAAGATCCCCCCACCAGCATGCTGGAGCCAAATGCATATGAGAAACAAGAGCAAATGAACTTGGCTCTCAGGCAGAGGCCCCGCCGCAGCCTGATAATGTTTCCTCTTTGGGGACCATCCAGCGTGTACACGACAAGCCCGGGAGATCAACAGGCTAATGAGTGGAGCTCTTCCCGCATCTGATTGGCCCCGCCCGGCTTTTGGAACGAGATGCAAGCGATCACAGGTTCCTTTTGAAATGCCCTAACGCGTCGTTTTGCTATATGAAATATCTCGTGGTGCAGTTCTCATTTTAACAGGGATACAAGTGTGTATCCTGACAAATATGTTGAGCTTTAACACATGAATGTACAATCTGTGCAGGGGGAAAAAAAGTGCTTCAAAAATCTATTTGTCAAGTTATAATCAATACGTACGGAAAATGAAGAAATTTTGTTCACTTTAATCTCAGGATTCAGACTTTTTTCCTCAGAATCCTGACTTGAACTTTTGTGAGATAAAAGTCAGAATTCTGGATTTGAAGTGAGAATGTTGAGGGAAAAGGTAGAATCCTGACAGATTCTGAGGAAAAAAGTCAGAATTTTGAGTCTAAGTCAAGCTTTTTAGTTTAAAGTCAAAACTCTCAGTACAAAGTAGAAATTCTGAGAAAAAAAATCTAAATTTTGAGTTAAAAGTTAGAATTCCGAGATTAGAATCAGAATTCAAAATCTAAGTCAGAAGTTTTAGATGAAAGTCAAAATTCTGAATAAAAAGTCAGATTTCTGAGAAAAATAAACATTTTTTAATTCAAAGTCAGAATTCTGAGCAAAAAGTCTGAATTCTTTTTTTTTTTTTTTTTTCCATGCTGGATGGTGAGTGTCAACAAAAATCAGACTCCTCGTACTTTAACCTAAACTTGTGGGGAATATTCTCTAATGCGTGTTTTATATTGCATCCACTTCCCAATTATGTGGCTCTCTGTGTTGGACCCCTTCATAAAATCCCAATGAAGTACATAGAATTTTGTGGTTTTAACATTACACAATGTCAGTAATTTTTTGGAATGTACTTGTTAGGCCCAAGCAGCTAAGCGCTGCGAAGGCCTATTGTTTTTCAAAGAAAAATTCTTCTTCTTTGGCCCCCAAAAAGCCAATTCATTCCGTCAAATGAATTGGCTTTTTGGGGGCTTTATCATATTCAAAAACTCACCAAACTTGGCAGACGCGTCAAGTCTGCGTGAAAATTACGTATTTTAAGGTCGACGCAAAATTCGTAAAAGAAATCGCTCAATGGCGCCCCCTTGAAAATTTCAAAAGACCCTCCCCATTGACCTTAGTTTATCATAGAGACATGAAATTTGGTACACTTGTTCAACTCCCCAAGATGTGCAGAAAAATGAATTATTGTCATAGTGCAACTCAAACATGAAGTCGGCTATTTTGGATTGAAGTTACGATTTTGACCCCATTTTGGCCGTTTACAGCCTCCGCATTTGATCGAACTCCTCCTAGGAATTTCAATTGATCGGCTTCAAACTTGGTTAGATTGTTCATAAGGCATGTCCGACTCAAACTTGTCAAAACGGTGAGTTTTCGTGCATGCTGAAGGGGTGTTACCCCGGGTCAAAGTTCACATACTCGCCATGAAACACAAAACTCTTATATCTCCTACACAAAAACGCACAGAAGTACCAAACCTTCAGTGATTGATCATCATTGAGTGCCCTACAATACCCAATGTTCAACTTATGACATTACTTAAGCCACGCCCCCTGAGAACAGGAAGTGTCATGTTTCACTGTGAACGGTCGCTATCTGGCCCCTTTGACCTAATCAACATGAATCTGTATCCATAGACAGAAAACATGCTGGTATGTTGTGGATTCCAACCCCAACCAGCTTCAATACAGCAGGTGGGCGTGGCGAAGTGACCTGTAATGTCGTTGCCATATGGATGGTTCATAGTTCACCCCCCGACAGGAATCCATAACAATCGTTGGTGGGCCTAAATACTAAACAGCGCCCCCTAGAAGAGTAAATCATTACTCTATATTGGACTCCAGAGTTGAACTGGATTTATTGAGATAGCATAGAAAATTATATTTAGATTTTACTTCTGTGGGAGACGACAAAACTGTTTGAAAATGACCTTTTACACTTCATGCGCTGCTTTGACTAAATTATTTCCTTTTTTCCAAAGCAAAGAAACACTAATAAACCAGCTGATAATGCTCTAAATGCTCCTCGGTCCTCTTCAGAATTTCTGTGGATTTCCTGTTTTTTGCTCTGATTTTGTGACATTAATTATTAAAATATTTTGGCATAATTACCAATTGGTTCATCCTTATTTCTCTTAGCGAATATTTCATTTTCAAATGTAGCGTTAATATTACAATTTAGTAAATCTCATTTATTTAAATTAAAATAAAAACAATTCACTCCATATTTATTTTTGATTAAATATCAGACTTTAATATATAAACATGACTCAGTAGCCTTTCTTTTTAATTGCTAAGTTGACTTTATAAGGAGCATTAAATTAAAAGGGCAGCTGACATGGAGAGGAGTATAAACTTTTATTATATTATTTCATGGCTTTAATTTGCTGCAATAATGACTTTGTCACTTTAACTGTCGTATATTTTAGTACGAAAATACTTTCAGGTCTGACAGAAACTGCTTGCTTCAGACCTTTCTTCAGTTAAGCACATTTAATTTATTATTTGATTTAAACAAAAAAATATTTTCTCATGTATTTAACTAACAATCTACATACATTGGATGGAAAGAAACTAAACAACTTTCTGACTTTTCATTGACTTCTCATCAGAAACGATGCTCTCTGCTTCCTACCAAAACATAAAAACAAAAAAACCCAGAAGAAAACAGATTTTAATTTGTAAAAAATTACATTTCAAGGGAAAAAATATTTGCTCTGAATGAAGACGAGTGAACAACAATGGAATATTTTTTTTTAAATGGGGAAAATGTGTTAATGTTTGCATGTTCTCTTTGTGAATTAATGGGTTTTCGGTTGACACATAAATAATCTTGGATTATTTTCTGTTAGATTAAAATGCACAGGACTGAATGGTTCCTGCAGATGTCAGAGTTTAAATTAACTCACTTTCAGCAGGTTTTTCAGAGATTTTTTGGATTTTGATTCACATTTATGTCTTATGATTAAAAAAAGACAAAATACAAACAAATCTCAATATCAAAGTTTAGATGCTGCTACTCATTTCGTCAGAGACGGCATTAAGGGTCCTGCAGGTGCTTCATGCAAACAGATGTCACAATGAGTGATCACAAAGCTGCATTCTTGGATTCTACAGTCATTACCTTTGCAGAAGTCAAAGAGTAAGATTGTATTCTAAACGAAAGTTTTTATTCAATCAGTTTTTGGATTTGTTCAGACAAATAATATTAACAATGAGTCACACCAGCAAGCCGTCGTTTTCTGATTCCGAGAAACAGAAAATACAACAGAGCTTAGACAAAAAGGCACAGAGAATCCAGGGTCTCCTCAAAGAAGTCAGCATGATTACCACTGAGAGACGGACTCTGAAGAGGGAAATTGAGGAGCTCAAGATTAAAGTTATGACCTTAGAACAAGCTGCACTTAAAAAAGACGATCTCATTCAGGAGAAAGACAAGGAATTTAAAAACCTGTGTGACGTAAACACAACCTTAAAGGAAGATAACAAGACGCTGGAGCAGAACATGACCAACCTGGGGCAAAAAAACACTGCCCTGCAAAAGGAAAATAAAGCTCTGAACCAGAAAAACACCGTGCTGGAGCAGAAAAGATCCACCCTGGAGAAAGAAAAGACCACCCTTCATGATGAAAAGACCACGCTTGAGAATGAAAAGACCGCTCTGGCGCAGACAAACGCAGCTCTGGAGAATGAAAAGACTGCTCTGGTACAGAGAAACATAGCCCTGGAGAGAAAAAGCAAAGCTCTGGAAAAGAACTACCTTGGAGAAGGAAAAGACTGCTCTGGCACAAAAAAACGCAGCTCTGGAGAAGGAAAAGGCTACCCTTGAGAATGAAAAGACCATCTTTGAGAGTGAAAAGACCACGCTTGAGAATGAAAAGACCGCTCTGGCACAGAGAAACACGGCCCTGGAGAGAAAAAGCAAAGCTCTGGAAAAGAAAAACAGCACGCTTGAGCAGAAAAGAGCCACCTTGGAGGAGGAAAAGACCTCTCTGGGGCAGAAAAGCACAGCTCTGGAAGAGAAAAACGCAGCTCTGGAACAGAAAAACAATGCCCTGCAAAAGGAAATCAAAGCTCTGAACCAGAAAAACAATGCCCTGCAAAAGGAAGACAAAGCTCTGAACCAGAAAAACACCATGCTGGAGCAGAAAAGATCCACCTTGGAGAAAGAAAAGACTGTTCTGGGACAGAAAAAAAACTTGAGAAAGAAAAGACTGTCTGGGCAGAAAAAGACCAGCCTTGAGAATGAAAAAGAACCTGGAGCGAAAAACTCGACCCTTGAGAATGAAAAGACCACTCTGGCGCAAAAAAACACATCTCTGGAGAAGGAAAAGACCACCCTTGAGAAGGAAAAGACCACCCTTGAGAAAGAAAAGACCACTTTGGCGAAGAAAAACACATCCTGGAACAGAAAATTGCAGCTCTGGAGAAGGAAAAGACCACCCTTGAGAATGAAAAGACCGCCCTTGAGAAGGAAAAGAGCATCCTTGAGGCACCCCTGGGGCAGAAAAACACTGCCTTGGGGCATATAATCACCGACCTGCAGCTTGAACTGGAACAGCTGAACAGAAAGCTGAGGGACAAAGAGGGGCAGCAGAACCAGCAGCCATCTAAAGAGGAAACCCATGAAGAAAGCCAGCCGGTTTCCGACCAGCCACAGGAGCAGCCGCCTGCCTCTGGACTTGTGGCTAAAGGCTTATTAAATATGCTTCTGAAAATGTACCAAGCAGGCACTTTCAGGAGCTATCAGTCTCAGGAACTACCATCTACCAACTGGGCTGATAGAGGGTTCTTCTCAATAAGAAGTGTCATGAGCTTCATGCTTGATTATCGGTGGCAGACAAGCTTGAGAACTGCAGGACTGCGGTGTCAGGGGAGCTTGACACTTGAGGGCTGATGGCGGAAGAACTTAACGCTTGAAAGATGCTGGCCTGGCGATGAGGTCTGATGACCTTCATCGCCAGGCCATCAGACTCTAGGCCATCAGACGCCACAAGGGACAAGGTGTAAGAAAATGGATCGATGGATCATCCCATGTCTTTTGTCAAGCTCACAACCTCAAATGTCAATATTTTATTTGTAATAGAACATAGATGACAAATCAAAAGTTTAATCTTAGTAAATGTAACATTTTAAAGGAAAAATATGTTTTCTTCAAAATTTCAGTGTCTACAAATCCCAAAAAGGTTGGGACATGTAGCAATAAGTGGCTGGAAAAAGGAAATTAAGCATATAACGAACAGCTGGAAGACCAATTAAAACGAATTAGGTCAATTGACAACAGGATTGGGTATAAAAAGATCTTCTCAGAGTTGTCAGTGTCTCTCTGAAGCCAAGATGGTAAGAGGATCACCAATTCCACCATTGTTGCACAGAAAGATAGTGCAGCAATACCTGAGTGGTGTCACCCTGCGTAAAATAGCAAAGACTTTTATGTTATTATCATCAACCATGCATAACATCTTCAAAAGATTCAGAGAATCTGGACCAATCGCTGTGCGTAAGGATCAAGGCCATAAAACTCTACTGGATGCTCGTGATCTCTGGGCCCTTAAACGTCACTGCACCTCAAACAGGAATGCCACTGTCAAGGAAATAGCAGAATGGGCTCAGCCATACTTCCAGAAAGCATTGTCAGTGAACACAGTCCACCGTGCCATCCGCCGTTGCCAGCTGAATCTCTACATTGCAAAGAAGAAGCCATTTCTAAGCAAGCTCCACAAGCTCAGCCGCTTGCACTGGGCCAGGGGTCATTTAAAATGGAGTGTGGCAAAATATAAGACTGTTCAGTGGTCAGATGAATCAGGATTTGAAGTTCTTTATGGAACACTGGGACGCCATGTCAACCGCACCAGAAAGGACAAGGATAACCCAAGTTGTTAATGCTCCGTTCAGAAGCCTGCATCACTGATGGTATGGGGTTGCATGAGTGCTTGTGGCATGGGCAGCTTGCATGTCTGGAAAGGCACCATTAATGCAGAGATCTATGTTCTGGTTCTAGAACAACATATGCTCCCATCTAGACATCATCTCTTTCAGGGAACACCCTGCATTTTTCAACAAGATAATGCTAGACCATATTCTGCAGTGATCAGAACATTCTGACTAGGTAGGAGAAGGATCCGCTTACTGGAATGGCCAGCCTGCAGTCCAGATCTTTCACCTGCAGAGAACATTTGGCGCATCATAAAGAGGAAGGTGCGACAAAGGAGGCCCAAGGTAATTGAACAGGTAGAGGCCTGTATTAGACATGAATGGGAAAGCATTCCTATTTCTAAACTTGAGAAACTGGTCTCCGTTGCTCCAACCGCCGCTTCTGTTTTTGCTGCTGTTATCAAGCTTCCAGAGTTCTGGCAGCATGATCCAGAGCCAGGGCTCCAGCATGTGGAAGCCCAGTTCCATCTCCGTGGGATAACTACAGACGAGACCAAGTACTTCCATGTAGTTGCTGCGTTGGATTCCATTTCCACCCGCCGTCTGATGGGTCTGCTGAGGAACCCACCAACCGCTAACAAATACGGTGCACTCAAGGAGAATCTGCTTCGGCTCTACCAACCGTCAGACACGGAGCAGGCCGATCGCTTGCTCTCTCTGAATGGCTCGGGGGATCGCAAGGCCTCTGAGCTGATGGAGAACATGCTGGCATTACTTGGCTCGGGAGATGTTTCCTTCCTTTTTTACCATCTGTTTCTGCGCCAGCTTCCTTCACCTGTTCGAACCGCGCTGGCCAGCTCCCCTTTAATCCGGACCAAGGATTATCGCTCCCTGGCCGAAGAGGCGGACCGGATTCTGTTGGCTTCCAGGCACTACAGTGTGAATGCACTTCTACCAGCCATGGCTGCGGTGACGGAGCAACGGAAGGACGTTCTCTGCTTCTACCATCGCCGGTTCGGAGTGAAGGCGCAGCGCTGCTTTCCTCCGTGTTCGAGGCACTTCTCCTCATGCACGCTTTGTATGAAGCCCTTAAAGGCAAAAAAGGGGACCAGCAGATAGAGTGGACCCCTGAGAGGGTGCAGACATTTGATGATGCCAAGAAGGCATTGGCTAATGCTGCACTTTTGGCCCATCCATCCCCTGATGCTCCGGTGGCTCTAACAACTGATGCCTCTGATTATGCAGTTGGGGCAGTTTGTGATGGTGCCTACCTGGCAACCCCTTGCTTTTTTAAGCAGGAAACTCCGGGATGCTGAAAAAATATATAGCTTTTGATAGGGAACTGCTTGCCCTTTTTCTAGCAACACGCCATTTCTGCTTCATGTTGGAGGGTAGGGACTTTACTGCTTTTGTTGACCACAAGCCTCTCACTTTTGCTATGGCAAAGGTTTCTGAACCGTGGTCGGCTCAGCAACAACGGCATTTATCTGCCATTTCAGAGTTCACTACTGACATTCAGCATGTAGCTGGCAAGAATAATCTGGTGGCTGACTGTCTGTCCAAAGCAAGGGTTGCTTCTGTGCATTTAGGCGTAGACTACCTCGCCATGGCCACAGACCAACTGACCAACCAGGATATTCTGGCCTTTAAAGCAGCTGAGTCTAGTTTGCATTTAGAGGAGGTCTCCTTTCATGAGTGTGGCGCAACCCTTCTTTGCGATGTCTCGACTGGCAAACCTCAGGTTTTGGTCCCTACTAGTTGGCGTCGGCGGATTTTTGATGCAGTTCATTCCCTTTCACACCCGGGCGTCAAAGCTTCCGTTAAACTGGTAGGTGCAAAGTTTGTGTGGCCGGGACTCCGTAAAGATGTACGGACATGGGCGGCTTCCTGTTTGGATTGCCAGTGTGCCAAGGTGAAACGGCACACTAAGGCTCCACTGGAGCACTTTCCTGTTCCGCAAAGGAAGTTTGAACATGTGCATGTGGACTTAGTGGGGCCGCTTCCACCTTCCAGAGGTTTTACCTACCTCCTGATGATGGTGGACAGAACTACTCGGTGGCCGGAGGCAGTTCCGCTGTCATCAACCACTTCGGTTGATGTGGCTCAGGCATTTATTTCCTCCTGGGTGTCCCGGTTTGGTGTGACATTGGACTTGACCTCTGACATAGGTCCCCATTTCACTTCGGAATTGCGGACTGCAGTGGCAGAGAGCCTTGGGGTTAAACTCCACCGTACTGCTGCCTACCATACACAGGCCAATGGTCTTTGTGAGAAGTTCCACCGCACAATGAAGGCTGCATTGCTGGCCTCTTTGGTGCATAATCATTGGATAGATCGCCTGCCTTGGGTTTTGTTGGCCTGCGTTTGGCCCCAAAAGAGGACCTGCGGTTTTCGTCAGCTGAGTTGGTCCTGGGCCAGCCCTTGAGGGTACCAGGGGAATTTCTGCCAGCGGGTTCGGTTGATTCCCAGGGGAGTAGAACAGCTCTGAATGGGGAATCTAGATCTTTTGCCCCGTTGGTAGCACATCACTGCCTTCCACAGGTGTTTGTGCCCAAGGACCTAATGTCTGCCAATTATGTATTTATTCGCCATGACTCACACCGTTCACCACTTCAGCCTCCTTATGATGGTCCATTCCGTGTTTTGGAGAGGGCACCTAAGGATTTTTTGGTGGAATTGGGGGGTAATCAGGAGAGTATTTCAGTGGACCGTTTGAAGCCAGCTCATGTTTTACCAGGGGACCCGGTTGAGTTGGCTCAGCCACCTTGTCACGGTCGTCCCCCAGTTTCTTTACCCACTCTTCCGGTTCCTTCCCTTACAGCTGGTTTGTCCCCCTCAGGTGGACAATTCAGAAACAGTCGATCTGGAGAGTCTCTTTCAGGTTCAACCCCTGTCCCTGTGAAAAGAAGCCGTGGTGGCCGACTTATTAAGCCCTCTAGCCATTACCGTTAGGTATTTCAATGGTTTTGTTTGTCACTGCTGTTTCGTTTTCCCTTTGTGTTTTCTTTTTTATACTTGTGATGTTGTTTCACATGTTATGTGTCTTTGTGTTTGTGACATTCTGTGTGTTCAGGGGGGCCTGTGTGGCGGATACAGTGTATTTATTTCACACCAGAATGTGTGCTTTTATTGTGAAGGGGAGAAGGTTAGGTAAGAAGACACCAACTGTTATGCTTCATTCTATTTTGGTTTTTGGTTGGAAGACATTGAGAATAAAGCAAGACTCAAGTTACTCTTTCGTCTTTTTCTCCTGACTGTCGGTTGTTCTGTGTATTAGTTGGTTTCGGTGTCTGAGTCTGTGTTGTCCTATTAATCCAGCTGGTCCTGTCCCTGATTGCCTTGTTTAAGTCCACTGTTGTCTTGTCTACGATCTGTCGTGTCGTTGTCGTATATTTTGTCATCTTCGTGTTACCCTGCCATTCTCGTGTGCCTGTCTCATCGTGTTCCTTCATTAATCCATCCTGCTTCCTTCCGCCTCATTCCACGACAACCCCATGACACTGACTTCCACAATATAGATTTTTTCACAAAAATATGTCTTAGCCACGAGACGAGACAAGCAGAGACGGAAATACATGTTGAACTATTAAAAGAAAACTTCCAAAGTAAACTCAGATGACCCAGCTTTTACTAGCATGTGAACGCACCATCTACACACAAATCTAGGAGGCATGAAATGAGTCTCAAAAGTAGTTGTGCACTCGTAACTGGATCTGTACGTAACTGCAGTTTTGTGTGTGTGTGTATCTGGCGACTCGTGCACTTTCTCAACATTTATAGGCACAGGAAAAGATTTATTTTCTTTTCAATGCTTACAAATCATATTTCACAGACACAACTTTCTTCTTCTGAACATAAAGGTCTGTGTAAAATACTTCCTGTTTAATTGAAATCTTTATTGTTATTTGCTGAACCTTTCATTAGGCCCGAGCAACTAAGCGCTGCGAAGGCCTATTGTTTTTCAAAAGAAAATTATTAGGCCCGAGCAGCTAAGCGATGCGAAGGCCTATTGTTTTTCAAAAAAAATTATTAGGCCTGAGCAGCTAAGAGCTGTAAACTTGTTACAATTGACGCTTGTGAATCTCTGCAGTGCCCAATAGCATTATGTTGCAATTTGACTCCACTGCGCCCCCTAAGTTAATCCGTCAGCCATATCTCCTCTCTACATTGGCCGATCTGCACCAGATTTTGGCTGCTTTGTCGGGGAGTGCTCGTGGACGTGTATCGCGCAGCAGACAGGCGGGGGAACTTCGCGAGAGCGTCCGCGGTGTGGGAACCCCGGCGGTGGCCAATAGGCCGGAGCAGCGATTAGCTGTGAGGGCCATTCGAGGCTGCTCGCAGCTTTAATTTTTTATTATTATTATCTTGTCTTTCACTACTTTTGCACTGTGTATGAAAAATGACAACTTTTTCAGCTACGGCAAGCCCTTATGGACTAAATCCGGAGACAGCAGTTCGAGTAGAACTCTTGTCCAGCAAGAAATGTTCACCAAATCTCAGCTTCCGAGTTACTTCTTCCTAAAACCTCATTATGATGTACAGATGTATTGAACTAAAAAAAAAAAAAGTGCTCAGTAACACAGGCTTGTCTTGACTGGCGGGACAGGAATGCAGATTTGAACTGTTTAGCTTCATTAAACCGGCTTCTGGAAACGCCAGCTAGCCCTCGGCCGCGGCTCATCGGAATTCCTGGTGCGTAGGTGCGAGCGGGCCCCTGCGCTCCGACGGACAGACAGGCTGTCAGAATCGTTATCGTCTTGACTTCATCTCGTTAATTTGCTAGATGGGAACGCGGGTATTTGCCCTGTGGAAACTAAACACACTCACGTGGGTTTTTTTTTTTTTTCTCTCAGCATCCATTCCCTCCCTGCTCTCCCACCACCACCACCTTCACATCTGATTCACAGAGCAACCAGCGAGGCAGCCTGGGTGCGCGCATAGCCTGCGGTCATATCACACCCGACAGCCTGGCTGGAGTCAATATGACCACAGGCAGAAAAATAGTGCTTGGAGCTTGGTCCCCCTCAGTCTGAAACCTGGCGTGGACGGTCCGTCCGTATGAGGCGGCCTCCCCGCTCCACACACTCTCCTCCAATCAGCACCCGTGACCCCCTCTCATAACAAGTTAATGGCTCCAATTTGACCTCTTGTTTTTTTTTTCTAGCTGTACATTATTTCCTTTTTTTTTTTTTTTTTTTTGCCTTTATGAAGGTTAATGTTGAAGGTGTAAATGTGGAGGCTTTAACATTTCGATGTCTAGATTTGATTTGATAGGAGCTGTCTCTCTTTTTTCTAACAGTCTTTCTCTGTTTCTCTCTCTCGCTGCTATACGGAAGGTGGAAAGCGTTGGAAAAGAGGTGGAGTTGTTATTTTCTCTGCTGCATACGAGCTTCTGAGTGCACCCGTCATGGTGAATCTCGTGTTTTCGTTCTTCGCTCGGATGAAGAGGCTTTACTTGCAGGGATTTTGGGAACAATAAGAACAGCTGCTGAGGGAAGTCCGCTCGCAGGACATGAACACACATTAAACTTTTTTTTAAACACTTTTTCACCTTTTAGAAACAAAGATTGCTGTGTTTAAAATTTTTTTTTCTTTAATAGACCTACATGTTGCTAATCTACACTAAAAAAAGAAAAGTTAAGTTGTCATGTTAAACAAATGTAATATTAGCTTTCTTGACATTCCGCTAAGGTAAAAAAACCCAAAAAACATATAATTTCGTAGTCGTGTTGTTTACATTAAATATGAAATATAGTTTAAAATTACATGTACATAAATTTGTTCACGTAATGAGACGTTAAAAAGCATGCTATGCTTTAACCTATAAACCACTTCCTGTCTTTTGGCATTTTGGCTAGTACTGACTTCCTGAACTGAAGCATTCTGGGTACAGAATGGACGTGAGGAGAGGAAATGGAACTGCCCACTTCAAAATAAGAGCATAAATATGAACAACTAGCTTCAGTCGAAAAAACGTCAACACAGATGTCAAATTTTATTCAGCTCAAAGTTGACTAGATAGCCAAATAAATTAGCACTTTAGAATCCATTCAGGGGGAAGCTAAATGAGCTAAACATGTACCGAGTTAGCAAAAGAGCTAAAGGAAAAATTAGCTCCAATTTCAGCGCATTAGCAAAAATGTGGCCACCACCGGAAAACATTACTGAAATAAACAGCACCATGAAGACTAAATACAACACAGAGTTAAGTTATAAAACAATACACCCACTTAAAGCATTTTATGGATATTTCCTCTCTGGATTATCTCAAACACGTTAGCCCTATTTGAAGATAACCAAGTCACGTCCTTTGCTAAGGATGAGCAACCTATACTTTGCACTTCTTTGTGTTGGTCCGTCACATGAAAACCCCCATTGAGTTTTTTTAAAATGTCAAAAAATTCAAAATAAATCGGAGGGTATGAATGCTTTTTCAAAACATTGTACCATGTGTTCACTAGAAATGATCACACAGCACTTAAGCATGTGTGAAATAATACTAAGTCGCCGCAAATGTCAAGAAATGTTATTATGTCCACAGCCTGTATGTGATGTTAAATGATTCAGCTGTATGAGCCATTATTTTGAAAGGGTCATCCGTGGGGTCAGTCAGAATCCCATCCTAAATTACAGATCTGCCAGTATTATTATTCATTTGTCAGCTGAATATTTATGACTAAAACACACATTCCAGGCAAAGCTGCACAAACGTTCCCCTCGTTGGGCCCTGCACAGATATCTCAAAGAGAATATGCGAACAGAAACTGCTTTATAGACGTGTACGCGTGGGTGTGTGTGTGCGTGCGTTTGAGAGTTCTGTCAAACGTCTGTTTACCATCTCACGTTCCCAGAGGCACAAACCTCTTGACAGAGGCTACATCTACTTCTCCAGCAGAGCAATGTCTTTAAAACAAGAGCGTTTTGCTGCCTCTGAGTTAAAAGGTGGGAACAATGTCAGTCTCACAATCTTAGAGGACAAATTATTGTCAAAGAAACTTGCCTTTCTGAAGGCGGTGTGTGTGTGTGCGCGTTTCTCGCCTTGTAAGGCCCATTTTTCCAACAAAATACTACATTGTGAGGACCCACCGTTCCTTATGGGGCCCTGACCTTATTAGAGAAAGTTGTTGTTTTTGGGTTAGGGTTAAGGACTAAGGTATGAATTGAGCTTAGGTTAGGTTTAGGGGCGTAATGCTTAGGTTTAGGTTAAAGGTCAATGTTGGGCTGTAGAAAGGAATGAAAAATGAATGGAAGTCAATGTAAAAGTCCCCATATTTAAAGCAAAATTAGCACAATACTGTCAAAAGCAAAAGAGGAAAGAGAACGGCCAATGTGGACAAACTCCAGAGTTCAAGGGAAACAATAGGTGCATCCAACAATTAATAATCAACTCTCACTTTATTTGCATTGCCTCCATTAGTGGTAGGACATGATTAACATTTTTAATCAAGTTAATTGCAGGGTGTTTCTTGCATTTTAATTGAAAACCATAGGCAAAAATAAACATTTTCAATACAAAAAAAACATTTTGCTGCTAAATTATTGAGTCAAATGACCTCAACGGCAAAGACATTTATTATTTTTTAATCTGTTATTTCAGTTATTCAACCATCAGAGTTGAGCAAATTGCTGGTGAAATGCAACACCTTTGAAAGAAAAAAAACTTAAGAAATGTGTACTGTGGATGCTGACTTTGGCATTTGTCTGTCTCATGTTTAGCATCGAGATGCTATTTTAGCCTTGAATAGCTTCACTCAGAGGCCAACTCCTTTTTGCTCAACTTGAACACAACAATAACCTTTTCCGGTGTCCCTTCATTTTGTTTGCTGAAGCAGAAATTAACTCCTAAGAGGGGGAGCTTTGTCGTCCAATGCTGTGTTTTCCGCATATCGCTTGTGCGTGAGATTAACGGGTGTACCAGAAACACAACATACAAAGGTTTTGACCCAGAACGTTTGTCTGTAAAAAACAAACAAAATTACTGTTAAACAGTAATTTTAACAGTACCTGCATTCAAATTTTTAACATGTTACCATCTATATAAACAAGTAATTGAAATGAAGACACCCTATGTAGGTATGAGGGTAGGTTTCAACATTTTATAGGACACTGATGTAACTATGTTAATTTAAGTTGTTATAAAAATGCTGGATATATACCATATGACTAAAAATTAATTTTAATTCCAAATTTAACAGCTCAAAATTGGACCTCTGTCTCTTTAAGAAATGCCTGCTCTTTCTGAAACTCCGCCTTAAGGAAGTGATCACATCAATCCTCCATTAGCAACATTTTTACCAGCACTGTACTGAGAAGTAGCTCGTGTAATTCGTATAATGAGCTCAGCAGATGGACAGTCCCATCAGGTCTTTGCTAATTGCTGCTGGCTAGTCTGAAGGAGCTCAGTGGAGGAGTCGCAGGAGAGGAGAAGCTTGATAGCTTGGAAACTGCAGCTTGGACGTGGATTTCTCAAAAATGCACAACAGAACCAAGGCAACACTCCAGATTTTTTTTTTTTGATGAAGGAATAATTTATTTGAGATTATGCAAATCTCAAAAAAGTTTTTTTGTACACAACACTGCCCCATTTAACAGGAGTAATTATGTAACATTCTGACCTGAACTTCAAGTAATGGCTCTGGCAATAGTGAGATATCTGAACTGACAAATGATGGCAAGGAAGGGATGTAGTGCATAAGAGGCACTGGATATATGTAAAAAGGGGAGGAAGCCATTGAAAAATATTAATAAATAGTGTGTTCTTGTCTTAAATGACAGAGATTCTACACAGTTTTCCAGTTTTGATAAACAGGAAAAAGCCAATAAGACCATAGAAAAATATTAGTATATTCAGAATTTATTTCCTTTCCTACTGTCTCAATGTCTAGTCTGTCATTCCCCCTTTTCTTATGTTTTTCCCTTCTTCCTTCTTTCCTGTTTCTGTTTTTTTTTGTTTTTATTTTTGCTGTAGAAATATCTGCAATAAATTACAAGAAAAATAGGAAAAGCATAAAACCCTGAAATTTTTTTTTTTTCCTGTTTGTTTTCGTCTCAGCAATGCAAATATAGATTTCACCGCCATCCTTAAGTATGCAAATGATCCGTCTGTGTGGACGGATGGCTTATGGCGGCGTTCCAGGTTCCCTCGGTGTAATATCCCAGCTGACGATGCACTCTCCAGTCCTTTTTGTCGCCCTGCCGCGCCGAGCCTCTCAGCAGCCAAGAAAATAATAATAATGAAAAAAAAAAAACAACAGTCAGCAGCAATTGATGCAACAAGCATTTTGTGAAGGAAGAGTGTTGTGGGGTGGAGGGGGTGCAGATTTCTATGGAAACATCCTTCAGGAGTATTTTCATTTTCTGCATCAAATGAGTAAAAAAGAAAAAAAAAACATTGCCGTGATAATTAGCACTGTGTGCGAAGCGTAATGTGTGTGCTGAAGCAGCTTTAAAGGACTTCAAAACAGCCTGCAGGAAAGAAAAAAAAAAACAGTTCAGTGTTTTTCACGACATCTCACCGCCCGCTCTGCTGTCAGTCAGCATTAAGGCCCGTGTTCGCCTCTTGTATTTTTCTTTTGTAATCTAAAGCGCCCCGGTTTTAAAACAACTCTGCTAATTACTTTATTTAATCAGGGGCCGGTTGAGGAATTATTTCTGCAGCCGGGAGCTAAATTTGAACCTGCAACAATAGCTTTAATATCAGTTCATATAAAAAAAAAAAAAAAGCTTCAATATTAAACCCCGGAAGCGGTTACAATGATTCGCCGTTTCATGGGGACCCTTCAAGATCTCGAGGACTTTGATTAGGCTGTGTTTCACCTGAGGGCAATGCAGAAACCGGTCCGATTAGCGCAACTGAGCTGGGGGAGGAGGATTAGAGCGGTTCAGGACAGCATCGGCGACATGACGCACGACAAACTACTTCATCCGTCTTCCTTTTCTTTTTTTTTTTAAAGTGGCCTTTATTTGAAAGTAGCTAGACAGGAAAGTGGGGAAACAAGAGAGGGAGAAGACATGTCACCAGGCCGGGAATCGAACCTGCGACCGCCGGCATGAGGACTAAGACCTCCATATGTGGGTTGTGCTTTGCCCCTGCACCATCACAGCACTCCCTCAGCCGCCTTTCTAACCACACCTGTTCCCTTTCCAAGCGACTTTGAATTGGAGAACCAAAGTGCTGGGCAGCAAATGGTGTTTGAAAGACTTAAAAAACAAAAAAAGAGAGAAAAAAAGAAGACAGGGTTGCAGGGTGAAAGAAACAGAAAGGGTCAGAGAGGAAAAAAAAATATCAAAGCGAAATCGGCAGAATGCGGGACTTTCAGAAACCGCGGCGCAGTTGAACTAAGAGTGCCCGAGTCCCTGTTGAAAAGGAGTCGGGAGACAGTCTGAATGCAAATTAAATCCTCCTCATTCCTGCAAATATTGTCTTAGCCATTAGTGCGGGGCTCGACTAGAAAGGAGTGGTCCCAGTCATTGTCGCTCGGCCAGGAAGAAGTCAGGGGAAGAATTCTATTCAGCGGCCGTCTTGGGGGCTTGGTGCACTTGGGCGCTTGTTTGGTACCATTCAAACGCCACAGACCGTGGCAACAAAGAGAGCTTTCAGCGTATACCTCACTGTAAAAGCATGTGAAAAAAAAAGAAGCAGAAGAAGAAGAAAAGAGGTGGGAACGGGATCAGGGGAGGGAGAGTAAAAAAAAAAAAGGGGGATTGCTGTGGGGCGAGAAGGGAGAGTGGAAAAGTTTAGGTGTTGGATCCTGAGTGGAACTGTGGGCCCGTATGGTGTTTTGTTTTAACCGTGGGGTTTATTTTTCCGCAGCCTGAGGAGTTTGCGCCACTGGGCGAGGAGATGGCAAACACATAAGTTGTGTTTCCATTACAAATGTGCACAAATCTTTTAGTGTTTCCTTTTAATGTCGAAATAGTACAATTTCGCAATCGCGGTGTTTCCATTAAATAAGAAATTAAATTGAAACCACATGCAAATAAGCTTGTTCACCTGGTGAGTCGTTAAAAGTCATGGCAGCGACAGAAGTAAACAGATACATGATATATATTCATAACTCGGCTCTGGCGCGCTCTTCATCCATCTCTCCATGTGTAGAGACGTCGGCGTGTTATTCAGGTGATGGAGCAATTTTGGAGAAATTGTAACCTGAGATTTTACAAAAGAGCAATGGATTCAACATGTTTGAACGACACATAACTTTTTATGAAATGTTCATTGCTGTGAAAACAAGCCGTCATTCTTCCTACCACTTCCTGTTGTCTTTTCGCCAGTAGTAAACATCCGGCCGTTGATAACGTGACTTGTGTGATGAGAAAAGTGTTTCCATTGCAGTTTTGCAAAAATAAATCTATTTCCATATCACTGAAAAACACCTCATCCATTTTTTTAATCTAAAAATCTTTATGAAATTGTCGTGGTCACATTAAGCAAATTTTTTTTTGCAATTGTAATTTTATGGTCAGTGGAAATGCAGCTACAGACCCGTTCATCTGGTCTTGAAAAAGCATTTATTTTAATTTTATGCGATACACCAATGCAAATGATAATTTTTTTTTTTTTTTTACAACAAATACAAATTTGTAAAGTGTGTATCAAACCAATATGAATATCAACTTAGTATTGATATTTTTGGAGGAGTCTCTACTACAAATACAGCCGCTAGCTTTTTATGTCTACAATGTTTGCATATTTGTGCAAATTTGCTCAAGCTAAGGCATTTTGAATGTAGAGCAGTTGTGAACATCAATTTTCAAGTTTTCAAGTCATCAGTCAGATTTGGCTGCACAGCAAACAAAGCTGTTTCATTGGTGCTCTGGAAACAGCAGTTTTCAAAATGGCGGCCCTTCCACCAGTCCACCTTCATACAAGTCAAAGCCCACCTTCTCAGTTTAATTCGGTCAATCACCACAGCCTTCCAGAGTGGGAGGGTGGGAGGGAAAAAACAAAACAAGACTGATTTTCACATAGAAAATGTAAACATTTACAATTATTTATGAATAATAACATATAAGGCGAGTGCAGATGCACAAATTTAAAAATTATTTCGTTCTTCTAAACCCTTCAAGCTTCAACCAATCGAGCTCCAGCTCTTATTGCCTCACTTCCTGTAAAGGAGCTGAGTTTGAGACAGACTTCCTCTTTAGCAGCGATCCAAGATGGCTGCCACAGACAACGCACCGAAACGGTAACAAACATTTCATCAATACGTTTCCATACTCAGGAACTAAAAAGACAAAATGTCAACGAAAAACGTCTTAATGAACCTTTTCGACTTTGTGGAATAAGCTAGCAAAGCTTTAAACTTCTCCCCTTCCTGCTGTAACCTTTAAAATTCCACTTTCCTGAAAGTAAGTGGAATTTTAGTTCCTTCGGAGTCCTGGGGGCTGACGTTTAGACTTTCATTTGTAAAACTACTTTTTTAAAATCCAAAAATATATACAAAATATTTGGCAAAGCACTGCATGTGAGTAATACCAGGAAAACATGAGACTATCTCGAATTACCTCGTGATGTTTATATCTATAAAAGACTCCAGAACCTCCTGCTCACTCCATTGTTGTTGTTTTTTTTTTTTTTATAAAACCGATTGTGACTGCTCACCGGCGTATTGTTTCATAACATGTGAAGTGGATGCGGTTTCGTAGAGGGAAGAGCTACGAAAGACAAGTTACAGGACATAAATGCAGGTCCCATTGTCCACAGGTTCGTGGATCGAGGTGTGTGTGGAAAAGCCCTTAGCATCGCGATTTGTTTTGACTGCTGCGCCTACAGCTGCTGCCCAGCATGTCCAAGGAAGGGCCTGGCCAAAGTAAAACAGCCAAATTCGTCCTCTCCTCCTTTCACTGCTCGTCCTCTTTTGGAGACGAGGCTCCCGGCCAGCCAGGTGTAGAACCAAAACAGATGCTACTTCCAGCCTTACTCGGAGGAGGTAAGGTTTGTTTTTGAACCTCTGTGAAAGATTGAGTTACATAGCGGGGTTGATATATGCTTCAGAATGCTTTTAATGCTAAAATGCAGCTGCATGGGAAGAACTGCAAAAAGCCTGAGACTGAAAAACAAAGGCAACGTGGCTGCAGGTCTTTTCTCTGTCTTGTGTAAGCCTGCAAGAAAAAAGCCATCTGTTTAATTTTTTTTTTTTTTACCCAATGATACATGAAGATTCATACAATTACATTATTTTACAGAGCTATTCGTGTTACGGATTCTAAAAGCATGCAAAAGTACATCTTTTTATGAGAAAAAAAAAACCATCTTATGATTTCCATATTATGACGACACATTAATTAATTGTGTTTTTGATTGAGATATATTGACATAAGCAGAAATACGTGAATATCTGGTGAATTTAGTGGTAGTTAAATATGCTTTTTACGCAGAAAATTATACATTTTTGCTATTTGGACCGTTTTTGAACTGATACTGAAACAGCAAGCTCATATTAGCTGGTTGATTAGTGAAGGTATCTCCTCACATACTGGAGCTATCTATTAATTGCCATTTATGTGCCAACTGCAGCTCATAAATGGCTGTTTTAAAACTTAAAGCTGTAAAAAAAAAGCTACATTCATTTTATTGCTTTATTTTTAAATCTAGAACTATACCTGCCTTCCTCTTTCCTTTATTTGTGTCCTCACTGGCCCTGACAGCAGCTATGTTTCCACTGACTGTATAATTGTGAAATTGGAGTCATGAAAATGAATGTGCTTAATGGAAATATGCGGGATTTGAAAGAAATTCACGTTTTTCAATTAAATGAGATGTTTTTTTTCCAGCTGTGTCAAAATCAGTATATTTCGCAAAACTGCAATGGGAAAAATTTTTTACATCACGTGATCAACAACTGGATGTTACTACTGGTGGAAATGACAAAGAAAACGACAAGAAGTGGAAGGAGCGCTGCGATTTTCAACGACTTACCGCGTGAGCAAATGTTTTCACGTGTGATTTTAACTGTGTTATTTCATAGAAACGCCTCAATTGCAAAATAGCGGGATATCGGAAGTTCTCTGCACATTCGTGATAAAGACTCGGACAGCTATTCCCAGGAATTCACCATCATTCAATCAGTCAGCTCTGCAGAGGCCTTGGTAACGAGACGTTTATTTGATTCAGGTGTGCATAATGTAAAATCGGAGGCACGGTTTAAACATCCAGTTGTGTTTCTCAACACTCTCTCATTTATTCTTTCGAAACTGCCTCCGAATTACCCGTATGCTGCCTCTTTCCCTGCAAAAAAACAAAAAAAAACAAAATGAAAAAAAAACAAAACAAGGAGAAGGCTCTGAATTACCGCATTGGTTGTTTCAGTTTTGATTCAGCCCAAGCGCGGCACGGGATGCCAAGAAGACAACCTGAGACGGAGGAGATGGCAGGTTGGAGATGGTGACAGATGGAACAGAGAGGCTGACTTCTTTATTTTAAGGACAGTATCTTCTGTCTCTTCCTGCCAGCCTGTCGCGTCCTTCTTTCATCGCTGCCTTTGTGTTGTTTACAGAGAGTGGCTCATCTATTCCCTTTTACCTCTGTGAGAGCAAGAGATGCATGTTAAACGCACAAACACTGAATAGTGAAAATGAAAAACACCCAATGTAAATTTCTAGATGCACACCCCAAGTTACGGTCCGTGTTGGTGCTTTGACAGAATTGAAATAAGTGTTGATTCATGACCGATTTACCTTTTTTATTGTTGTGTATCATAAATACGAGCCAAAATTAAAATCTGTCCTTTTATCGTTATGGTTTGGGGAGCGACTGGGTTAATACGATGAGGATTATTATTTAAATAGAAACAAAAAATGGCACTAAATCAGCATTTTTATATCACAGATTAATGACGGCATGCCAGTGTTTAATAAATTCTGACTGTTTTGCTGTAAATGCATGCCCAGATGGTTTCTAATGTAATGTCTTTAATGTGGCATTGCTGACCTTACTATAACAGTTTCCATTACGAATGTGGCGAAACTTTGTCGAAAAAACACAATTTTGCAATTACGGTATTTCCGTTAAATAAGAAATGTGCTAGAAGGCAATTGCATAATAACATTTGTTCACATAAGTCACTAAAAACATGCAGTGCTGTGACCTCACAATCACTTCTTGTGGTTTTTCTCCTTTGTGGCAACATTCAGTTGTTGATCACATGACTTGTGTGATGTGAAAGAGAGAGTTTCCATTGCAGCTTTGCGAAATAAACCAGTTTTGATACGTCAAAAAAAAAAACATCCTAGAGAAAAAACCTTTTTCAAAAAATACAATTGGTGTGTTTTGATTAAGCAAATTTATTTTCCATACGTCAAATTGTGTTGTCATATGGTCAATGGAAACGCAGCTACAGGGAGTCTTTTGTGATATTGGTATATTACGCTCAATAATATTGCAGTGATTAGGATTCAGTTTAAGTAGCTCTACTACTGAGTACGATTAAATGGGTAAACCATCTGTACTAGAACCAACGCTAAAGCTAAATGTAACACACTGACCTTTAGCTATTCCATCTGATCTACAAGCAACACAAAATTTATTAACTATGTAATATGATGACTAAATCATCTAAATGCCTAAAATAAAACGGCATGCTAATCGGTAATAAAATGCTAACCTGAAAAGCTCTATTGACGCTTACTATTCCAACTCCTGACTCACCACCGGGTGGGGCGGTGTGTCTGACTGACATGTTTTTATACCCGAATGCTGGGCTATGATGTAGTTGTAACCAGTTTTATTGCTGCAACCAAGAGGAAACCTCAACTCCCTAAGCACCGCTCGACCGAAGGATCCCAGCAGAGGCAAAAACGACGCAAAACAAAACGACTTTACACGAAAATGCCATAAGTTTGCACGAAAATGTCAAGATGGAACCCCAAATATCATATTTGGCAGTTTACCAGGGAGGAACAGAAAAGCTGATTTGCGAGTTGTTTACACTTTAAGCACCAAAGAGGGAGAAAGAAGCTCGATGCGAGACTCCAGTAAAAGCTTTGTTGACATCTGTGGTTTTCCACTTAAAGTCAAGTCAACCTCTGGCAGTAGACAGGAGTACCTCAAACCCACATCCACTATCCACAGCCACTGTGGCGTTTTGCTTTAAAAACATAGCTGTGGTCTCTCCAAGTGCCAGCTAAAGCTCGGAAATGATCATTTTTCTAAATGTCCCTTTCATACATATGGCAGTGAAGACGATCACACCTGGACAGCTACATTTAATCGGTCTACTCCATCCAGCCTCCGCCCCTCCAGCTACACCAGGATTATATGTCCGACATGTTTAAGGAAGTGGATTTGGCAGCCAGTGTCGGAAACGAAGACAGGCACACACACATGCACACGTACATAATCCTGGTGGTAGTTCTTACTCTAACCTTGCGCAGTAGGGATGGGTTTGGACATTCTGCCAAGTTGAAATTAGTCTGTTTTAGGAGGAAGAGGAAGATGAAGGGGGAAACTGTTGAATTAACTCCGACATAAACAAGGACAATACGGAGTGGCGTGCCTTTTCATTACAAATGTGCGCAAAACTTTGCAAGTATTCCTGAAAATAGCGGATTGTAAATAAGGCGAAGTTTCAGAAACACTGAATGGAAGAAGGGAAACCTTCACAGGTCGAATCAGGACAGATTCAAACAGTAATTGCAGTCAAATGTGACCAAAATAAGGAAAGAAGTGTAGATCCAACAGACTGTGGTTTCAGACTTTTATTTATTTATTTATTTTTATCTCTGAGACGGAGAAGAAATGGCAGGAAGTGGATGCCAGGATGTGCCGAGGGGCTCCTTACACCTGCTTTTATGCTGACGTGCTTCAACATGTCGCCTCCGTCCGCCCTTCTCTCTCCTCCTCCAGCCGGAGGTTAGATTCTCCCGCCGTTGATCCAGACAGGACGCGCTCTGTCTCTCTACCCCGCCAGCTGACTATTTATCAAGTTTTGCACCGGCTATAAATCACCGTAGTAAAAAAGGGAGGCTGGAAGAAGGTGGGCATGTTAAAAGAAGTTGAGAGACTTTGAAAGTGCTGGTTTGTTAACAAGAGGTGTTTTGATTTACGGCGTTTGGTTGCTTCGCCGGACGACTCCGTGCATTGAAATGCAGCGTGGTTCAGACCGAGTCCAAGACCAGGTCAAGTGAATCAAGCATTTTCAATCAAGCATGATCGCCTCCAGGCTGTAGAGAGCGTCTCATAAATTCTGTGGAAATCAAGAGGATGGCAGATTATACTTTTAAAAAGACATTTTCCCATAAGTAAAAACATCTGCCAATGGAACCAGAACATTTTCATCAATATTAATGAATTGTTGGCTTAAAACAAGCTATATCTTGCTGAAGAGTTGATCTCGTCTTATTTCAGGTGTACTAAGATATTTGCACTGGGAACCAGGCCAAACATATTCTGTAAGACTTTGTGTTTTTGCAGTGAAGATACAATTTTTAAATGTAAGCTTCTGTACTGTAATCTCTCCAGTCACAGTGATTATGTCATTGAGATTTTACTAGCAGTGGGACTCAAATAAAATTTTTAATCAAGCCACTCGCAGGGTCTGCAATCGATTTTAACTGAAAACCACATAACAAAATAAGCAACATTCCCAATTCAAAAAACAATTTTTCTGCTAAATAATGGAAAAAAAAATAGGCATCTGACCTCAACAAGAAAGATATTTATTGTTTTTAATTTACAATCCAGGTTATTCAACCATCAGATTGTTATTACACCCATTCAGCTTTCAAGTGTTCCGAAATGGAAAAAATGCTTCTTTAGAAATGCATACTGTTGATTCTGACATTAGCAATGGGGACGTCTGTATCTGTTGCCGTTTGTTTGTTCCTAATGTTTAGCATTGAGATGCTAAAACATGGAAGCTTTGGTGATAAGCTAACTCCTCGTAGCACAACCTGAACACAATAACAGGCAGATTGAATTTTGAAGAAAAATGATCTTCCGGTGGGCCAGGAGAAACACATTTGTCACCCATCTCTGTTATTTGCAGACATCGTCATCACGGACCGTGGGAATGTCACGCCGGACCTCACTCAACTTTAAATGGAGTGTAAACTTTACTCCCATCTGAAAGGTAAGACACTTTTGAGATATTCTTTATTTCAGAAATGGCTTAGCAGAACAGTTATATCCCGTGTCCATTTGTCTGTATATGTTTGATATGGAGACTTTAATTTATTCCTCATGAATAAACTCCAAACATTCAATTGAACTTTGTGTCACAGGCTTCATAGTGCAGAGTAGGACTGTTGTAAACGAATATTTTAGTAATCAAGTAATCTATCGATTATTCTTACGATTAATCGAGTAATCGGATAAAATTTTTTATAAAATAAAACATTGGTAAATCTGGCACAACACCAGTCTTACTATATCAATATCAGTCCAATTTTTCATATTTGAACTTATTTGAAAAAGACGCTTTGAACCAGCAGTTCCAGTAAGAGAAAGGCCGCCGTACTCCAGGCCATGCGCCAGTCATTTTAAAGATGCTTATTGGTCCCCCAAAAACGATGAAAATCCGGGCATTATCATCAATCAATAAAATCCCCACGGGCAGAACTTGAAGGTTGGCCGTTATGCTGCTAACACTTAGCTTTCGTCAACAACTCAGTAGCGGAAGTGAGAGCTCCACCCAGTGCAAGTGATGTCCCGGCCGGAACACGCTGTGCTAAATAATAAACATAAGTTAACCAAGCTTTGAGGCAGGAAAATTGTCCTCGAGGAATTTTAATAATCGAGGTACTTGATTCACTCGAGGAATCGTTTCAGCCCTAGTGCAGAGCGTCGATGCATGTTTGATTGAACTGTTAAGTTACTGGTCTTCTGTAACATTTTGGTGTCTTGATAAACTGGATTTAGGCTGACGATCAGCTTTTTACAATGAACAGAAGAAAACTCCTCGCATTGTGCAATTATATCACATTTTGACCCGAGTTGTTTTTCTAGTAATATGTCATTTGTGATGTCATCTTTGTAAAAGAGGAGATAAATTGAAATAATTCAAATTTTTTCCTCTTTCAGCAAACATAGCCTCTGTCCCACAACGTGTGGTTATAAGATGAAGCTAGGAAGCAATAACCGGCTTCAGCAGTCGTATTTCCTCTTTTTACGTTTTAAATATTTCCTTTCTGGTTTCTTGTGCCTGAGTAGCGCGCCATATAAAATAAAAACTAATTGCATACTCCGAAAGCGAGCTGCGTTTTAATAAGGTGATCTTACTCTATTTTACGGCTGTTATTCTTGGCTGCCGTCTCTTGTTTTTTGATTTATTGCCTAATGGCAATAGATTGTGGTTCTGGTGGAGGTTGCAGCTGTTGGCTGTGGAGGGGTGCGTGTGTGTGTGTCCTGGATCCGCTCACCAACCAATCTAAAATAAGTCTCGCTTGTTTGAACAGAAGCTGCGGCTTCTTCATTTTGTGGGGTTTTACTTCAGCGGAACTCTGGTGGCATTTTTTCCTTTTTTTTCCTCCCTCGTTTTCTAAATATAATCCAGAGCACCATTACCTCATCTCGCTCCGGGTCATTGTTAACAACCGACCAACACAAACGCATACGCTTTCGCTTTTCAGTTTGCACGGAGAAGGAAGTATTTGGAAACTCCTGCTGGACGTTGGTGTCCATTTCGGTTCCTCAAATCCTTCTGCCACAGAGAAAGTGGTGCAGTTCGTCTTCTACAGGCCATCTTTTCCTCGACTCTACTCGGTAACGTGTCACCGGCTCCGTTGACAAACTCATAAACACGGAGGAAGCAACATCCGGGCTGCTGTCTCGGCCGCACACTCCGAGCGTCTGTCATCAGCCGTCTGCATTGTTTCTGAACAATTGGGACTAATTTGCCATCTGGGCAGAGGGAGCCATTGTTGCGGCGGGGTGGGAAGGCATTATGTCGTTATCAATGGCGGCGTCCACTCGGGGAGCCGCCAGTGGACGGAGACAGACGGGGAGACAATGCTCTTTATCTCGGCTCCGCTCTGGTTAACTTCAGCCGCCCGACTGTTTATCTTTATTCCTGCAAACTTGTGCAAATTTACTTTCAGGCACAAGCCTGACATCTTGTCGTTGGTCTTTTTCAAACGCCCATTTACTACATCAGCTTTGATATTTTTACTTATGGAAAATGAAAAAGAAAAAGGTTAGGGTGGAAGGAGAAGTTTTCTCCAATTTTTGGAAAATAAAAAAAAGGATCCAAATATACAAATTCATTTTCTTCTGTGTTGATATTTGTGGAAAATGATGTTTAAAAAACCTGTTTCATCATAATTCTGGAAGATCTGCTGTGTAATTTCTTGGTTTGTCACTTTAAATCCAAATAAAATATATAAAGTTTGTTTCATTAAACCTTTATGTGATCAGATGAAAACCCATTAAGAATGATTGATGACTTTTCGCATGAACGGACTTATTCACGCTTGATTTCACGTGCGTTCATCATTTAACAGAAAAACGCAGCAATTTTGCAATTGCTGCATTTATTTATTTCTCCCACGTTGGCAGAACATTGACGAAATTTTGCGCAAATTTGTGATGGAAACGCGACTACTGCTAACCCAAACCTCTCTCTCTACAGCAGTGGCAGCTCAGCTGACAAGAGCAACAAAAAAAAACTCCCAATTTCCCAGTTGTATTCACTGAACTCCCTCCACACACGCACACACACACCTTCTCTAACCCTCTCCATCTCCCCCTGCTTGTGTGTGTGTGTGCGTGCGAGGATTCCTCCAACCAACCACCTTCGACATCATCCTCACCCCAATCCATTTTGCAGGCAGGCCAGGGGAAGATGAGAAGTGGAGCTCTGTGTCCACAAATCAATAGGCCTCATTCACCTTTGAGTCAGGCTGCATCTTCAACTGTATTCGGCTGTACAGTGTGTGCAGCGGGTAGGGAGGGGGGATGGAAGAAAGAGAGGCTGCTGCTGCTGCTGCTAGTATTGGTGGTGGTGGGCCCAAGGGTCTTCGCCTGCCTGTCTAATGCATTATTGAGGAGAGCATCTCAGCCGTCATTGCAGGTGTAGAGGCTGAAATAGTCTTATTAGCTGCTGCAGAGAGAAGGAAAACACACACATACAGACAAAGCTGACCACAGCCAAAATCCAGCAGCTGAAGGGAGAGAGGCTGGTGTGTGTTTTTTTTTGTAGAGGGAACTTTTGACACAAGCTGGAAATGTGACAACCAGGACAAAACTGTGAAGGCAGAAACATTTTCGGTTTTATCAAAGTGATCAGAAATGAGTCTCTGCTGTGATTTTATGACGTTTTGTTTCACATTTCCTGCTTGTGTGTGGGGGGGGAAAAAAATTGTTTTTTTTCTTAAATTCAACCTTTTTTGGATTCCAGCCCCTTTCTGAACGCAACGGTGGATTTTTCTAACTGTATCTGCTTAATTCGTGATGTGTTGGAGGCTCCATTAGCGATGGTCTCTTTCATTGAATTGAATTTCCAATAAACATCTTACCCCCGAAAGTTGCGCTCCTGGAAATAAAAAAATAAATCCCCTGTAAGGCCCTGGGAGTATACGGACATCCAACAGCATACTTTATAGATCGGCCTACAATATTTGCGTCCAGAAAAAAAAAACACACACACACACAAAGCGAGCTTAATTTGGAGAGCTTTTCCACACTCCAGTGGGTCTGTAAACGGTATGAAAAACTAATGAGCGCCGACGTGTCATTTAAAATGCATGTGCCCGGTAGGAGCATTTGATTCGCTCATCTACAGGCTGCAAACAAGCTTTGTGCTAAACGTCTGACATGTAACTTATTCATGCTGCGCTTTTAAATTTACTTGGATTTCATCAGGCTGCCATGAGAGAAGGCTTTGCTGCAGTGCTTTATTAAAAAAAAAGACAAAAAAACAAACAAGACGGTTTATATATTCATCTGACATCTTCCCCCTATTTAAGCCTCCTGCTACTGTTAATATCCATGGCTTCTTGACCAAACTGACACACACAGTTTGTGAATGTTCCAGTGACTGCATTGCATGAAAATAATCCCATTCTGTGTGCGTGCGTGTGTGTGTGTGTTTGTGCCCTGTCAGTTCAGTTTAATTGGTTTGGGAAGTCTGACAGCACTCAGCAAATGGCATTTCGCAGATCCAACGGCTGACATTCCTTGATAGATGATGAACAAAGCTAAATCTGTCGACGTAGAATGCTGCCTTTTGTCTGAGCTGCGGTTCAGACTTTTTTCGTTAAAACATGCAACTTTGGGCAACATTTAAAGGCCCACGTGTTGCTCTATTATCCTCACCTGTATGGATACAAAGTGTGGCGAGTGATCCAAGTGTTTCATCCTTTGTCCACTTGCAACCCAGGCTCTAGTCAAAGATTATTTAGGACTGAGCAGAGTTGTTTATATAAATCTTGCAGTTTTCCTGTGGTTTAGTTCAGTGTCGGCAAAGAGATTTTTTTTGGGTGGATTCACACCAGTCCAGTTTGGGCCGCTTTAATAGGACTCTGGTATGTTTGCATAGAAAGTCCAGTTTGTTTGGGGAGGTGTGAATGCGCAATCGGACTCTGATTGGAGCTTTTTGTGTCCTTCCTCTGTTCCACCTTTAGAGGACGGGTTATGTTTAGTCAGTGACTGCTCTAAAAAAAGCTGAGTTATGTAGGGCATTCTGAGTAATAAACAAAACAAATGCTTGTGTCTAGCGCTAGCTGGAGAAAAAACATCTAAAATGAGTCCACACTCCACTTTGGTTTACATTCTACGAAGGATGTTACACTTGGAGGTTTTTGTGCCATTTCATTCAATGGTTCTTGGTGCAGCACCACAACAGGCCAGTAGGGGAACAGGTTTTTCAAATGATTTGGATCGCTTGACAGTGCAGTGTGAAAGCGAACCGCACCAGCGGAAAATGTAACAAATGTTGCAATCCAATCAAGTCTGACGGACTATCAGATATGGTTTTTTTTTTAGTTTTTCCATTCGGAACGGTCTGCGCACTTCCTCCATCTCCCATAAACGTGGAATCTTCCACTCAATAAAAAATGTGTTTATTGAACTAATGCAACCAAAAGAAAGCGTTGTTTTACTCGGATCTTAGATTTCAGTGAACAGAAAATAGATCGAATAAATCTACCTAAGATATAATTTTAATCAATTATATGTGATAAAAATTGTAGTTGGGGATTTGAACAACTTAAGGTGTTTTCTAGACATCTGGTTCGTCTGCCGTAAAAGTAGAATTTTCATTATACTAAAACCCCAGAATGGAAATACGACTCTGGCTCTTTCATTTACCCATAAACCCATGCGTTTTACAACGCTGATCTTCGAAAGGTTTTACGGCTTTAGAGACAATTTACCACAAGTGAGAGCAAAAATGGCTCTTCGCATTAAAATGGCTGCTGACCCCTGATTTAGAGGAACCTCTCAGTAGCACTTGGGAACTGTTGTTTTGAGGTTTGTGAATTGGGAAGAGCAGGAGAGAGAAAGAAAACCCTAATGTGGTTTTTGTATGAACGCAGACAAAACTGTTTTACTTAAATACCTGATGGTGTAAGAGAGCACTGTAATTACACCAGCTAGCCTCAGGATGTGCCCGCCAGACGCACCTGTCTCACCATAGTCGAGTCAGATCTGGGAAACCTCTCCCGAGATAATTACACAGCCCTTGTCTGCCTCCCATTTTCAGTCTTAAAGTCTAAAAGCAGATAAACCCTTGTGAATATAAACCCTGACATACTTCCTGGTTTTGCTAGCTTGGTTTCTCCTGCATTTTGAAGTCACAGACGTCACGTCTCCACTGTTTCTACCTCTTTGGCTCTATTCAGCACTTTTAGATGAACTTAAAACTTCATGTTGACATCTTAATCCTTCTTGTCAAATACCCACATAGTCAAACAACCTATGGTATAACTGTAAGTCTGGGAGTTGTGCTAGTTTGATGGAAGCTGTGCAAGCACAATGCTGTGGCGTTTGGTGTTCGCATTAAACAGAACAATGACTGCCCTGACGCTCCACCACTGCTAACACTTCAGATAACATTTCAGATAACATTTCTGTTTGGTTTTATCCGGCTCATGATAAACACATAACAATCAAGCCGTTGGTTATGCAAATATTAGCGGGCTGCAGTGCGCAGGCCGTGCCTAACCTTTCTGACTAGTTTGGCTTCATTGCTGCTTGCATTAGCTTGGCCATCCGAGCCCCAACAGACCTGTCAGATCAGGTTATAGAGCATTCAAAATGAGTAAAGTGCATCTGCAGTAACGGCCATCTTTCAACTATACCAAACAAATTCCTATGAATTGACTCGTTTACCTGTCAGAATTATTTTCACTTGTGATCACACACGTGCACGCACACCAACACACACATACACACTGCTGCTCCACTGAACTGTGTGTTCCTTAACAGCTTCTGAGTGCAAGCTAGGACGCTTCTTCTCAGTGACATAACAGGGCATAAAGAAGCTTTTGTTGATATCCAATGATGCTGAAACTGCCATTCTGGTTCCTTCCATAAATACAAGAGTCCCTGCAAAGCTGAACCTGCACATTTACATTACAGCAACAATCATTATCATGGTATTGTGCACCCAGGGGGAGAATTTCTCCTGCAGCCCCGTAAAGAAACACTCACACAAACACCCAATCAGTCCACAACAGTTTCTAAACCAGTAAAGAAAAGTCAAAGGAAGATCATTAAAATGACAGCAATCACATTCAATCCCATTTTAAATTTAGCTGAATAATGGCCTGGGTAGTGACAGAGATTTTCCATCTTTTGGTCCTAGCTGTAGGCTGAACTACGTTCTTGCAAATTCAATCAAATAACTTTTGAAAATGGCCATCGAGCTGCAGAAATCCACTTAGAATGGCCCAGTCAAAGTCAACTCCTAAATACAACAAAGAATCAATGCTTAGCAATGTTTTGACCCAGTCTTAAGAGCCTGGGTCATTTAGACCCGCAGTCTGTGGCGTCTACACTTTCACAAGTGTTTTTTTTTTTTTGTGTGTGGTTTCTGAAATTGATGGTCTGACGGGACAACCGCCCGCTTCCTTGTTGTCTGACTGACGTTTTCCACACTCCTTTTGAGTAATGCGTTAAACAGCGGGAGGGTTAAAATATATATTTACAGATTTAAATCCAATCTGACTTATCTTGAACTATTTATATAAAAGGAATTGCAAAAATCTCTCGAAATGCAAACAATTCCCTACAAAAATCGTTTAAAAAATATTGTTTCAGGTAGGCAGAATTCAAACGCACTGGATTTTATCTTCACATCTTTGGCCGAAAGGTGACCAGTTTACTTCATGCCATCCACTGGTGTGATTTTTATTCCCTCCATCACATTCCTTTTGCTGTTCTCGGATTTTGTAGGAAACATGCAGACAGGCGGCGGGCCGCGCCTTGAGGCTGAACCTGGGGTGACCCGATAACCGTCTGCATGGTTCAGCAGGGGGAGAGTTTTTCCAGGAAATGGATAGTTGTCCTCTGCCCTGCTGACCCAGGACACTCATTGCAACAGTCCTGTTTACACAACACTGTGCACAGTTACAGCACGGTTTTAAAAGAAAAAAAGTGTAGCAATGTCTGGAAACTACTAAGACTCGGAGGCAATTTATAAAAATTACTTAATGAGGAATGCAGGTCTGTGGATGTCTGTTTAATATTAAAATGACACAGCGGGAAACATGCCAAACAGCCAAACGATGGATTGATCAGCGACATCTCTTTAAAAGTTTTTCTTTGTTCGCTCAGTAAACAGAGGCTATGAGCTGTTAATGATGTCCTCCCGGGTCAGCGCTTCCTTTTTCTAATCAAACATGGCTTAGTGGGAAAAACAATATTTTCAGTGAGCTAGATTATGTTTCTTGAGCAATTAACCTGAAACACAATCCCTTCACCAGAGTAGCTGCTGTTTGTAATCCTTGCATACTACGGGCGTAACAGCGGCTCATATTAAAACGGCACAATGTGTTGTCAGTGCAGTGTAAAAGTATGTCTTGAAGCGCTACTTGATTGCTGTCGGTGTGTGATTTTTCTCCAGTGATGTAAGTTCAAGCTATTACATGCAATCACCAGACACTTGGCGATTACTAACATGAAAACCACAACACCGAATTGTAGAATCAACTCAACGCACTTTGGCATTTAGATATGGTTAAAACTATGTGGGGATTTGACAATTTGAGATATTTTGAACTTATTCTACATTTTTCACTGGTTTAACAAATTTGGACAATAACATTTTAAGAAAAGGTTACCTGGTCTGATCAATCTGCTACATTCATGTTTTGGAGTCAGAATTTTGCATAAGCAACACAAAACCATTAATCAGGGGTGTTCAGCTCCAGTTCCCAAGAGCCAGTGTCCTGTATATTCATACCTGTCACTGCTTTAACACAAATGGTTCACTTGGTTCAAGTTCTACACAGGCCTGGTAATGAACCATTCATTCAATTCAAGTTGGTTTAAGCGGGAAAATGTTTAAAGCACACCAGATCTTGAGAGCTGGAAATAAACAACTCGGCCATTGATGCATGCTTCCTTGTAACAGCAGTTCCGGCTTCTGCTAGTGTTGCAATCTTGTGGAGACAGTTTTCTTGACACACTTTGAGCCTCTCAGTAACACAATTAATGTGCAATTGAACTTTGATGTGGATCAAAAACCTTAAAACTTAGATCTCAGTTTGGTGGAAGTGAGCTGTGGCATATGTGAACACTCCAAATACAGGAAGCGAACAGCAGCACAGGGCATTCAGGGTATATACAGCCAAAACAAATTGCGAGTCTTGCGCAAACAAGAGAAATGGCTTTTCTCTTGTACAAAGACAAAAGAGAAATCCTACAACAGCTAAAATCTTACTTTTGTTTACATTTTGCGAAGAAGGAAGTTGCGCTTAGGGTCTTCACAAGTTTAGGTGCTGTTTCCTTCTGTGGTTCTTGGGGCAGCACCACCACAGGCCAGGAGGTTTCAAAGCATTTGGTGTGAAAGCACCATTAGACTACTCAAAACTGTAATTCTAAACTGAACAAAAGCTGAACCTTTTCTTCTATTTGTGAAATGGGGGCAATTTGAGTGTGCAGCGGCATCATGACTGTTTTAGTATAATTATAGTGTATATGGTTTATTAAACCTGGATTAGAATATTCTACACTTAAAATTTGTCATTGCACTATTTATGAAAGTGGATCAGTAACCCACACAAAATTGCTAAATCTCCTCAATACCTCTGATATTTTCACAAATTCTTTGGCTGGTTAGAAAGAGTTTGAGCCCATGTCTTACAAGTTGTGGTTTAAGAAACTCTTAAGAACTATATAACCAGATTTCTAAAATAACACAGTTTTAGGAAACTGAAGGTACAAGTCTTTCCTACTCTACATGGTGGTCTCTGCTGTGAACACTAAGCAGGCTTGTGTGTAGCTTCCATTCCCAAAAGGGGCCCATTCAATCAATCTGTTTCACACAAATGTAAATAAACCTATGCGATGGTAGCGCAGGATGGCTGGGTAGCATTCACAGTGCGGGTGACTGCAGCCCTTTGGGGAACCAGAGCAAGAAAAAGTAAGCAAGCCGTGACCCGGAGTGATTTGTACCTCCAGAGTAACTTCACCAGGACCCTTGGGGTGCGGCACAATGCAGAGTATATTAGATTTGTTTACACCTCACTTGGCCTCAAAGGCCAACACAACGGGTGGTGGTACAGGGGAGGGTCAACCCGAGGGATCGCGGCTCCATTTGCAGACTGAGGGAAAGCCCACTTCTCTTTTTAGCACACAAGCCCAGGGTCAGCATGCTCTGAGTTTGATTATGTATGCTGCTGATGAGAGGACTAGCTAATAACTGTTGTAGGATCAGAAAGAGATGAATGCAGCTCTCTGGGCAGACGGAACACATGCAGAGGCTGGAGACAGGACTTTGATTCGTGAATCACATTAGTCCCATCAGCGTGGCTTAAATCTTAAATTAGTGTCAGTCTTCCTGGGCGCAATCTTTATGCAAATGGAGAACATCTAAATAGAAATGGAGCTGGCATTTAGGACGATGAACACTGTAATAGTCTGAAGGATCAAGCAGGCTGAGGTTTAAACGGGAAGCTTAAGGGTGCATCACACCAGTCATGTTTAGTTTGCTTTAATCAAACTCTAGTTTGTCTAGAAAATCTGGTTTTCTTGCGGAATTTAACTCTGATGCGGGCCGAAAATCAAGGTTTCGGTTTGGTTGATGCGTACTCTGGCGCAGTTTAAACTCATCTGTGGATGCAAGTGAACCGGAGTCCACTCCAATTGCAGGAAGTGAACTATAGTGCAGAGCATTTTGGGTAAATGCAACCAAAACTAACGTGAGGGTCTAGCACTAGAGGGAGAAACGGTTTGTGTTGTTTTACACCAAAGACAAAAGAGAAATCGTACAGCCAAAGATGGAGGTTACATTTATATCTTCTTCTGAGATTTTTGTCCTTTCCTTATGTGGTTCTAGGTGAGAGACGACGAATAGGTTTTTCAAAGGTTTTGGTTCATTTGACACAGTACAGTGTGAAAGCGAAATGCACCAGTTGAAAATATAACGTTCTCGTCCCCAGTCAGATTGAGTCTGATAGTCCGTTTTCACAGGGACTATTGGGTGTGAAAACACCCCAAGTGTTCTTCACTGGTGGCATGTCCACTGCAATCTTGCATGCTCGTTTGTAAAGTTCATTGGCTTGTACATTCTGAAGGACAAAAGTTCTTAACAAATTCATAAGTTCTTCCCTTTGACTAAGAGTTTTCAAAGCCATGACTGAACTGTCTAGCAATGTCTGTATGGAAAAGTGTTGGGAGCTGGGGCCGTTGTGTTGTTGAAGGGATGTGTGGGGGTGAGTTTGTGTGTGTGAGTGCGCAGGGCCAGGGAAACCGGGACACAGCCTGCCAGCACAAATGCAGCTGCAGGGCTTAAGGAGCCAGAGGCCCGGCTGTATGAATGCATCAAGTGGATGTTAATTGGCAGCCCCCGCTTTCTGCCACTAGTTGAACTCCTCCTCCTGTCCTCCCTCCCTCTTTTTCTTCTTCCCTCTCTCCCTGTTTTTAAGAACAAATGCCACATTCCTGCCATCAGTTATCTACTTTGCTGACAGCCTCAGTGGTCCGTGGAGGACTCCCCCCTGCTGCAAACTGTCCACTCCAGGAGGAGGCCTGTTTACACAGTGTTGATTGGGAGTGCCCCGCGTTGCCCTCCTGACCTCTCCTTCCCCCTCTCTCCCTTACTTTTTCTTCCCCCCTTCTTTCTTTTCTACACTCCTATTTTGCCACAGGCCCCTTCAGATTTGCTCCGCCCTCCTCGGTTGTTCCTGCTCCCGCACAACTTCGGCCACCGCGCAATGTACAGCGGTTCGCCGGAGCGCTGGCTATGGGATAAAAGGGTTGACGCTGCTCTGCGGAAGCCTGGATGGCTGTGATGTAAATCAGTTTTTACCTGCCTTCCTTTAGTGAGCCTAAGGGACGCAGTCATTCTTGACAGAAGTTGGCCCAGATTTGCTGCTGAAATAAGTGACTTTTGCCCCTTGAAGCTCAGCTTCAGAAATCCATGTGAAACAACTTCAGAGCCTGACTGTTTCCATTTTATTGATGTGGAAGCAGGTACTCCTAAACTGGGTCTTGAGATTTGGTCAAGCAAGTTCAGAATTGTAGTATGTCTACAAAAACCCCAGCAATTTTTATGGAAATACGTTTGTTCATGTGTTAAGACAGTAACAAACATGCCGTGCCAAGATCCTCCAACTACTTCTTGTCGTCTATTTCTTTGTGGCTGCCATTTACAGTGGCACCATCCAGTTGTTGATCAGGTGAATCGTGTGATGTGAAAACAGTGTTTTTGTCACAGTTTTACTCAATGAAGCAATTGTGATACACCTCATCCAAGCGACAAAACTTTTTGTCAAAAACTAATAATTGCCACATATCCATCCATCCATTATAATACACTGTTGTCCCTAGTTAGGTCGCGAGGGGCGCTGGTTCCTATCTCCAGCAGTCAACAGGTTAAAGGTGGGATCACCCTGGACAGGTTGCCAGTCCATCGAAGTTCTGTGTTTCCGTTAAGTGAATTTTAAGTGAAAAGTCATATTGCACAATTATATGGTCAATGGAAACGAAACTACTGATAGATTCCAGACGGTTTCTTGGCTCCCCATCTCTCTTTCTGCATGTGTCCCTGTGTCATTTCACATTATTATACATAACTTAACTTCTGAACTTGTTTTCTTTCTTTCTTTCTGTGTGGATTACTTAGGTTATTAACAACACTTTGTGAAAATTTTGTCAGTAGCTCCTTCAGGAATACATTTATTATGAAAAATTGTGATCGCCCAATACTTATTTTTACTCCCTGTCAATCCTAATAATGTACAACAAACTTCACTTGCTTTTGCAAGACGGTGCACATCAAACTAGTCAGATTAAACAACGATCAAGCCAACAGGTAGCATCTAACTGATCGCGAGCATAATCAGCATCGATGTATTTTCTGGTCAAATGATTGTGTACAAGCTTAAACAATGCAGCCAACAAACTGTAATCTGTCTCCAGTGATCCCTACAGTAAGTAAGCTGTTTTTCTTGCTGCTAAAATGAGAAAAGAAAATATATATATGGAGGACGGGGGAAAGAAGAGGGAGAAAATCCCGGAGATATAAATGTAAACTGGCGTGGTTAGTGCTGAAGGGCCCTGAAGGCTGAGGCCCCTGAGATTTCATCTGCGTGAAGGCTTTTCACTGGAGCTTGCCGTCAGAGCGAGAGGAGGCTGCTCGGAGGCTGTAAATATCCTGCAACGGCAAATTTAATCCAGAGGCTATACAGCCCTGACCTGAAGAGAGAAACGGGAATACAAGCCATAGTTGCAAAGAAGCAAAGGCGAATTTAAAAGCTTTGTGGTTGTGTTAACGGCCAACCAACAATCTTTGAATTAATTATTTTTGATATGTCTGGAAGGAAATGTAAATGTGAAGAACGTTTTCTTCCATTGCGGTTTTAGTTTTTTTTTTCCACTTGTTTGGTGATCCTGAACACAGGTGTGCCTGCTGCTTCATCTGGCTTATTAAAGCCAGGTGTGCCCTGATGTTTCCTGGAGGCTGGCAGTTCGTTCTGGAGCTTTGCTTGCACGTGTTCTCGGTTTCATAAGAAAGCAATATGAAATCATTACTGCCTCTGCACATACAATAACTACAAAAGTTTTGAAAACCTTCCATTTTTGAAAGCAAGACATTAATATACATTCCAAGACTACTCACTCACATCAGTTACTCTTATTTAAAAAAAGAAAGGAGGAAAAGTCAGACTATTGGAAAGCCATAGAGCGATGTAAAGGAGTGCCATCCATTACTGGTAATCTGTACACCCTTGTCCCTTCGTGGGGTTGTGAGGGGTCTGGTGCCTATCTCAATTGAGACATTTTGGGCGAAAGGCGGGGTCACCCTGGAAAGGTCGCTTTAGGGAAGCTACGGTGTGAAAAATGTGGACTACTTTTGCTGAATTGGACATATAAGCTTGATGTACAAAATCTCCAAATACCAATGTGTCATGCAAAGTGGAATGCTAATTGTGTTGCGTCTTTTGGCCTCTTAAATGTCAGCTAAATCGATTGGATCCATATCAAGATCACAAATGTCCTCAAAGGGCCATTTGTAGCAGAATGTATTGTTAAAAAAATACATGTTAACAGACTTAAAATAATAAAAAACATTCGATGAGCACTTCTTGAAATAAAACAATGTTGAACATGCTTTCACAATAACAGAATTTGACAGAATACAGATAAAAACTGCTTCAATATGATCGATAAAATGATGTTTTAGCAGCTCACAGTTGTTTTCTTGAAGGTTGCAGTGGTTGCAGATTTGGCCATTGCAGGCAGCTGTAGTCCCTAACCCCTTCACTATAAATAGAAGACATTGATATGCAACATAACTATTGATCTTCATGGGTTGACTAGAGTTGAATTACAAATAGATGTAAAAAAAAAAACAATTTAAAATGTTATGGTTAAGCTCATAGGTATGAAAAAATTTGTTTATAGGTAAAAGGAAGTAGCATGAAACAAAATGGTAATGCCTGGGTAGTGAAATAGGAGCAGAGGAATGCACAAAGTGACCTGGAGCCTTTTGTCTGCCACTTTCTTTTCCCCTCTGACCTCCCAGTCCACATGTCAAGGAAAGGCTTTGAAATCTTCTGGACGAAGAAAATCAGAATTTATGTTGGTGAAACTGAACTCTTGCATTGTAAAGCAAAATCTACAGAGTGCAATAGTCAACGAGTGTAGAAAAATGCAGGGTCAGTTCAGTTCATTTATTACCTTTAAACACTGAAAGCGTACAGTGTCTGCTTACTTCCAGTTTGTAATGGCATAGCTGCAGCTGCTGTTGTCATCATGTCTTTGAGGATGGATAAGATTCATCATTCATTCATATAGATTCATCAGTTCTAATAGTACTAAAAGTCATAATTTAGTACTCTACTGATGGCATCACCCTGGAATAATGTCTGGAATAGAACTGGTTTGCAATGTTACAACCGAGCAGTCAAGAATGTATCAACAGCTGTCGGTTGTTATGTTTTTTTTCTTTTTTCTGTTTCCTGTTGTAGCAAATACTTTATAACGGGTGAGTGAGAGGACACTCCGAATATGGTCGTAAAGTGAATAGAGTATAATGGGGAAACTGCCTGGGAAATAAGAGACACTTTAAGAAGTATTTCAAGGTAGAAGGGGGGAAATAACTGGATAATAGATGAACCATCTGTCTACCTGCTAAGACAATTGGTAATTCAATTCTTGCTCAAGTCATGAGGGAGAAAAGCAAAAATCATCTTGCAGCCGAACGAAGGCCCCGGCAAGCTGTGTTTTCATTTACCTGTCAGGAAAATTTGACATAAAGTTTGGAAGAGTTGCGTTAATAAAAGATGCCGTCAGGAGTAATAAAAAAAAAAGCCTCATGCGTCACAGTCTCAACAAATACAACATATTCGGGGTGTAAACAGATCTCATGTCAGAAGATCTCACAATATTAAGTCATCCGTCTTGCAATCAATCACATTTCAGCAATGTGAAATACTTTGTAAAAGTTCAAAGTACTTTACATCATGAAAACAAGAAAAACCATCAAAAACGCACCATATAATCAACAGCTGAAAAAAAGACATAACATTTAGTCAAGTGCCATCGTTAAAATCAATATACTGACAACATGTAGCTTCGTTTCATAAAGTCATTGTGCTGATGCAATGATGTTTGTTTTTGTTAACCTGTTGCATGAATGTATGAGACTTTTATTTTGAAGTAAGAAAGGAAGTTGATTTAGAGTTTTTCTGCTACATTGATAGGACTAATAATTACTGCCTCTTCGGGTAGCTAGCAACATTTTCTTGTGAAAGCATTAAAGAAGCGTCTGCGGCTTTTGTTTAAGCTCCATTTCCCTCCTGTACTGCCACATCGATAGCCCTCAACTTAAAAGCTGCATCGTACGAGTTTGAATAAGTTTCTCTGTCCTGTGGTGCTAGCATGTGCTTGTTCTAAATGAAAATCAGCGCTTTCTTCTTTGGTTTCCAATTTTGACTTCCAGTGATTCACTTCCTGCTAAAGAGCCCCCTGGTGGTTGAAGAAAAATCCACCGAAAAGCCGCACCGGGCCATAAGCTGCATGGTTCAAAGCGTGGGAAAAAAGTAGCGGCTTATCGTCTGAAAAATACGGTCAATATCTGACAGCGTTTTGGGTTTTCGGGGGGAAAAAAACTGTTAAGAGTGGCAGATAAATGACATGAACTGAGAGAATAACGAGTCTGTGTAAACAGTCAGTTCATGTAAGTCTGCGAAAACAAAAAATGGGGATCATTCTTCTTTTCGCCAAAAATCGTCTCTCCTCTTGTGAACCCAAATCAAGTACGGACTGGTCTTAAGAGCTAGATAAGTTGTTAAATTCCTCTTGATAGAAAAATATTGGCAATAGAGCTGAAATGTGCTCTGTAATGTGAGAAAAATCTTAGACTATCAAAAAAAGTTAGTGGAAAACTTTTAAATCTTAGAGTTTCCTTAAAGTTCAACACAATTTGGGGCCTAGCACAGCTTTAGCCATGCTCAGGCTCTATTCGTTGAGTTTTGATGCAAATGTCAACATTATCACCACCTGCTGGTACAACATACCTGCAGGTGTTGTACCAGCATGTTTTTTTTGGTTTTGTCTTTGTTTTTTTGCATTGTCCATCCTACAAAAATAAATTCGAGAAGTTGTATAGCAGAGGCTTTAAAAATAGAGGCAAAATAATTAACTGTTCATCTGGTTGACTCAAAATTTTAAAAGAATGATCAGAGGGTCATTGGCGTTCTAAAACACTATTTAACAATGGTATCGATGCAATATGTTTTATCCTGGAGGGTACCTAAGGACAAAGAAGGAGGGTACGTTAAGGGGTGTTAATGGGGTGGAGGGTGGAGGATAGAGGGTGGGTGACTTTGGAAGCAGTGACCCAAAACGAGTCCAGAGTCACAGCCTGAATTCCTGAGTGTCTCCAGCCGTTGGTCAGCCTCCTCAGGACAGAAACAGCATGGCCCACGTCCCATTTAGCAAGTCTGTTACAAAACCTGATTTTTATGTGGTGTAAAGTAAACTTGCCCACACTGACTTGAGTGAGCAATCACTCACTCACACATGCTGAAGACGTGTTTAGAGCCTCGCAGATTGAGCTTTGGGCAACTGATTCACAAAGAGCTTTCTAATTTAAGCAGCAATTTACACAATTGGCTTGTCTGTCTTTAAATTTGTCTGAATGGGGTGCGAGTCATTATAATTTACGGTGTTTTGTGGTCATGGAACATAAAGGAGAGAAAAACAATTATTGGAGTAAAGCAGACATTGCTTTCATGTGGTTTTGCCTTTGAAAGTTCCTGTAAACTAGGGAGACGTCTACGCTTACACTGAGCAGAGCAAACAATACTCTGAGTGTTTAGATAAACCTTGGAGGCTCGAAATCTGATCGCGAAAATCCAGTTTCTTGGAAAGTACTTGACCAGCGGAGTTCTGTCACATTTTGTCATTGCATAATTTCAGCGTATTTCATGAGGATGGCGTATGATAGACCGACTTGTGGCGACAGAAAATGCCCTATTTTCCTTTGTCTTTAATTTTGTAAAACGTGTGATGTGCATTTGGATTCATCAACACTTGAGTCAAAAAAAAAATCTTTACAACCAATTTGTGTTCCAGTTACACTCACAGAAATTTAGGTTAACATCTTTGCACATCTATGTTTGTTTTCCTACCTTAATCTTCCGAAAATGGTCAAAGTGCACTCATTTCTGGTGTATCCATGAAAAGAAGTATTGAAACTTGCACACAAAGTCCGATTTAGATCTACGACTAGACCAACAGGGCCGCTGAGATACATTAAGATGCATCCTAAAGAATAATTGTAAAATCGCTTCAGCTGATGGGTCAAAGTCAACTTTCGTTGACTTAATTGTGCAACAAAAATTGCCTCCTGTAATTCATAGAGCGATGTTGTTCTCCCCTTCTGGACACCAGGCCCGACTCAAACTGTTTCGCAGACAGCTCTTTACGGTTTGTTGGGTGATTGGTCAGAAATTTGAGGCCGTTTATCTACAGGTTGTCTGTGCTGTGGATGAAAGTCGTGTTTTTTACGTGCAGTTCCAATGAACATAAAGTTTTTGCCTTGGAGTGAGAAATGTGTGAGGAGTAATATTAGCATAATACTTTATGTGCAATATGAAGGTATATATGGCAGGCAGACAACAGATAAAATGCGATGGGGGGGATTTGAATAATTTTCCTTACAGTAGTGTTATGTATTTTCCAGGGTGTAATTTTACAGCACAATCAAGTAACTGTCACCTTCAGTTGTTACAAAAATCTATATGGATATATCAAATATAACTTTAAAAAATGTACTTCATAATTTAACTCCTGCTCTTTCTGAAACTCCGATTTCAGGAAGTTACCGCAACATGGCTCATCTATTAACCCTTTAACAACGTTTTTACTAGCGTTGCGCTGAGAAGTAGCTTGTATGAGCTCAGCAGTTCCACCAGGTGTTTGCTAACTGCTGCTGGCTAGTCTGAAACCCGCACTGGGCTATAAGCTGCATAGTTCAAAGCGTGGAAAAAAAAGTAGCGGCTTATAGTCCGAGAATACGGTAAATATCTGACCATATCAGATATTTACAGTCTGTAAATATGTGATATTTACAGATAAATGCTGTGAAATGCTCAAACATGAAAAGTTTTGCACAGCTGAATGGTTGCCATGGGACATTAGAGATTTTTTTCAAGCATGCAGGAAAGAATCAAGGCAATACTCAAAGTATGTTTCTGAGGAGGGAATGGCATTACATTATGTCCTATCAGTTTTACATAGCACTACCCCTTTGCTGGATCGAATCAGTTGGAATTGAGGCCATTGTTTCCGTTTGGCAAGGTACACAAATGGAAACAAGAAGGCAGTTGGAGCTTAATGAAAACGATCCTGCTGGAGTCTCTCATCATACCCAACACAATTAGGCTCTACATTCCAAAAAAAGCTAAATCAGATCTGGAAAGGAGCGATGCGTCCTGCGGCAAGGTAGGGCCAAACGTCGCTGTCACGGTGTAAGATGTGAACCCAATAAAAAAAAAAAAAAAAAAAAAAGGTTGGGGCACGACAACAGGGCTTTGTTGTCCTGTTGTCGGGGTGAAGCCTAAAGGTCGGGCAGAGATAAAGACCTGACTGACAGTAAGGACAGAGCCTAGTGTCGGAGCGGGTCACGGGTCAGGCCTGCGCTCAATCCCCCCTGATTTATGGCCCCTCCGACCGCCGGGTCACGGAACTCGGCATTGTTACGGAATATGATCATTTCCATCAGACTATCAATGTGTGTCTATGTGGGAGATATAGACACACATTATATCTGTGTATATATATATATATATATATATGAAGCCTGTCTAAGCAGCTCCAGAGTTTGTGTAATCGTTGGGAGATCAGGACGGCTGTGAGGTTGGAGGCAGAGACTGCTGTGTCTGGAAATAGCAGCGAAGAGGCTCGCTCTGCTGTTTGCCTTCCCAATGTTTTGATTTGACATCCTAATTGCCATATGGAGGAACAAAATACTCTGAGGTTCCCCAAAGTGAAAGCTGATGTTGAACCAGGCAGGCTATGTTTAGCGGCAGTGGCTATCTGCAGAGGGCCTACATTTACTATCGCTCGCTCTTCCTTTCTATGCCTCCGTTTCTGTATGGGCCTTTTCTTCTCCTTCTTCTTCCTCCTCCTCCTGTGTCTCTTCCTGAAGAAAGAAGATATGGAGACAGAAACAGAGGGGAGGAGAGGAGATTGACTGGAGGGGTGCTGGCACCAGAGAAAAGTAGGTAGAAAGAGAGTTAAAGATAGAGAAGGAGAGAGAGGAAAAAAAGGACGAGCAGCAGAGACAAATTGGAAGATCACTGCTTTTTATGCACCCCTCCAGTGAAACTCCCCATCCCGGCTGAGCGCACATGAACACACACGCGCGCACACACGCACTCTTCCCGTCTCCATTCCTCTATCTCACCTCCTCCGCTCCCCCATTGCTTTCTCTCTCTTTCTCTCTATACACCCTCAAGCGGCAGCAGCATGCAGCCCAGGCAGGTAGCTGACAGGCAAAGTGAAGCCTGGCAGACTGGAATAATTACATGTGGCTGTCTGTGTGGAACATGACGCCTCTACTTTCAATTAAGCCTACAGAACACATTCTTATCACCCAGCGGAGGGCCCCCAGGGACCCGCCCACCGGTCCCGCCGGTCTCTTCCGTCCGGCCATAGAGCACCGTGCCTCCGCATCGACGGCGACTTCAATGCGGCCTCCCTCAGATTTTGGGAATGAATAGAATAATAAAAGTTGTGCAGCAGGAAGCATTTCCGTACTCATAGAAAAATAATAATTAAATAATAATGATGAAGAGAGAGTGGGGGGGGGGGGGCAGAGGGGGGGAATCAAAGTAGCAGAGTAGCAACTCAAAAAAAAAAAAAGTTCCCGATAATTAAACTGTAAGGAGACCGTACCCTGTGACGCCGCCACCGAGAAGGAGCTATCAAAGGCTGACATTCCTGTGATGATGATGAGCGCTAACAACAGAAGCTAACTGTTGAGAGGGGGGCGTGCCCCCGCTAATAGTTGGCTAACACACACTCTGCGCAGTTACAACAAAGACTAGCTGGGCCGTCACAGAGCAAATGTTAGGAGATTAATACGAGTTGAATGTAGAGTTTAAATGTAGCCATTGCTGTACATGGATCCTGGTAAACTTTCCTTTAAAGCTACGAAGCATTGCTTACAATAGATTAAGGGTGTTTTCACACCTGATGGCTGTTCGATTGTGGACCAAAATGATAACATTTGCTACATTTTCATCTGCTGCGGTTCACGTTCACACTTTAATGTGTCAAATGAGCCAAATACTTTGAAAAGCTGTTCTCCTCCTAACCTGTGATGGCGCTGCGCCATGAACCATTGACAGAAATGACATGAAAACCTCTGAAGAAGTCACTAAGGACAACTTTCTGCATCACAAAATGTAAATAAAAATGGAGTGGCATCAGATTTTCAAGGTTGTAGGGTTTCTTTTTGTTGTTTATAGAAGACCTCAAGGCATTTCCCCTGCTAGCGCTGGATTCGTGCATTTGTTTTGGTTGCATTTACCCAGAATGCCCTGTGCTGTAGTCCGTGTCCTGCTTTGGTGCGGTTTCTGGTTCGCTTGGCATCTCGTATGCATTCGAACCGCACCAGAGTTCACTTCCAGCGAACCAAGACCTAGTTTGTTTGTTTTTTTTATGTGGACCAGAGTTTGCTTTTTTGAAGTGGAAGGAAAATCATACATTGTTTTCAAAATTACTGTGACGTGCATTTATATTCAGGAAGTCTGAGGCACTGTCCAGACAGCACGGTTTCCATAAATGGTTTTATCCGAAAAGACACGCAAAATGTTAATTGTGGTGACTCAAACCTGGAAGTAATGCTGAACATGTAGTGCGGAACATTTGCGTCTCATGATAAATATAACAAGAAAACAAGAATGCCAAACATCTAAGCGTGAAGAAGTCTTTCGCGTAGAGTGACAACAAAGTTGAGCTTCTGCTCCGCATCATGTTGGATTACAGCATGTAATCCGCCATCGTTATTGTTATGTATGATGAGTTTGGGATTATAAGTCAGGCTAGAAGCTGGGCTCATACATTAGCGTTTTCAGGAAGTAGAAATTTTCACTTTGGGACCTGTAAAAAAAAAAAGAAAAAAGAAAAGACAACACTTTGGTTCCCTAAACTGCAGCTTCCGGATGGACTTTCCTGTTTTAGGAAACATGTCTAATGTGTTTATCGCCATTGTCCTGCTGAATGGCAGTCCTCACCTCAAATCTCAAGTTTTTTTGGGTTTTTTTTTTGCCATCCATTTATTTTCTCATCAACTTCCACCGCCGTGTTTAAATAAAAAAAAAATACATGTTAATCTTTCAAACTCATATTTGTGGAACATTTTGAAAGTTGTGCATTGTTTTCCTCCCTCTCAAAAATTAACGTGCTTCTCTGCGTAAACCTTGCAGTTTTTCACAATAACCATGGGGTTTTCTATGTAATGTGCAAGTGTTGGCTTTCTGCCACACACAGCAGTCTGCATGAATGGCCCCAGAACAACTGTTATTAGTATATGCCGGCAGTTATTATCTACAGGGAACGCTAATTTCAAAGACAATTGTTTCCAATGGACTTAGTAAAAAAAGTCCAGAAAAACTACATCGAAGGCCAAGTACTGAAAATTAACAGAAAAAAGATGTTCAAACTGCCAATTCTTTTTCGAAGTGCTATGGAATGATGTCTGGGCCAAAAGTGACAGCCAGATGTAGGACAAGGGCAGAAATGCGAAGAGGAAAATAAACCAAAAACATTAGCCTGTAAAGAGGCAGCCTTGCCTCTGCTGTGCCACTTGGGACTGATACTGGGTTGTATAGATTGAGCACCAAGGTCAAGGAGGTGTGAATTATTGGTACAGATAATCAGCGGCTTTTACTCGGGCAGCTCTTCACAAGCTCTCTCCCCTGCCGAGTAACCTCAGCAGCCCCTGGCGTACTCCGAGCTCCCATGACGGCAAGGGTACATGTGTGTGTAACACACGTCTCTGCTGTCCTCGTGCAGAAACGTACAAATGGACACATTCGTAAACGCATGGAGGACGCATACCAATGTTCAGTTTGAAGGGCGCGAGGAGTCAAGAATGCCTTATTGTCAGACCAGCTTTGTTTGTGGTATGAAATTCGGCACCGCGTCCCAGATTAATAAATCTAATGAATAAATAGTAATTTGTAATTTATATGTAAATAGTGTATGAATAAATAATTTAAAAAGTGAGGTGAAAATGAAGGTGTAGCTCTCACATTTGAGCCACAAATTTTCATCGTATTTGTATTTCGTTATCGTCAATACCGATACTTCTTATGTGATTTTGATGTATCCAACTTCTGACATTTAGGTGTGTTTTTTTTTTCTTTGAATTATTTTGTTAAAAGCTTAGAAGAAATTATAACTTTGAATACATGAACTTTGGTAGACGGCATGGTTTTTAGCAAAATCAGGTAACTTTGGGTAAAACCACAACCACTAAATGGAAACAAAGGGATTTAAGTACAAGGCCTGGTATGTGTAGAATATTCACCAACAGGCATTTGTGGTGTTCAAAAGGCACTTTGATAAACAGAAGTAATGGAACAAAAACCAATTTGTGCTCCTCGCTTCCCTAAATAAACAAAACTAAACTAAAGCAAAAAATATACTACAACAGAAAAACAAAGTAACATTTTAAAAGGGAATCTTAAACTAAAGTGGTGATTTTTAATACACCGGGTTCAATCTAATGATTTGGCATTGATATTATCTATATTATGGATTTGGACCTCAACTGTCCATCCAATCTGATTGAGCTTGAATAGTTTCCCACAGTAAAGTGGTAGGAAAAAAAACTTTTTGGTGGGTTTTAGTCAGGAGTGTCAGATTAGACTGGATTGAATGCATACAAAACTCCACAATTTAATTTGTTAAAACATTTTTTAAACCAGGTATTCTTTTCAATTTGTGCAGTATTGCAGTTTGGGGTTCAGTGACAAAGTTCAAGAGAAATACGTATTTCTGCAAGGCACCATATGTGTAGAGGACTCGCTTACAGACAAACGTATAATAGAAAAAAGGAAAGTGAAATTTTAACAAAACACGTCTGGTAAAAACACACAGAGACCAATGACACGCATTAGTGGGGTGGATATGTAAAAGCTTGCTGCTGACAGTTCCTGGCGCTGTCTTTGTGGCTGGCGCCAAATGACAGGTCTGTGGAGAAAGGCGCGTTTGATAATACATCCACTACACATCCAGCAGCAGCACCAGCAGCATTCCCTTCAGTCTATTTATATTTCCTTTCGCTTCGCTCTCTGCACTTTACCTCGATTCGAAGCATCCGCCGCTGTTCTACAAGCCCGCACCTGAAATGCACTTTGTTTCCATTTGTGGGCTACAAGTTTCGTTGCCCTTTTTTTTTTGAAGAAGAAGAAGCGCATCGTCAGGTTTTGGCAAACCGAAAAGTGACAAAAGTTTGGCAGACAAAAGTGTGCAATAATTTCCTCTTTTTCTAAGATTTTTTTTTCTCGTTTTAAGCTGTGACCTGTTCGTCTGACGGATAATTAGGAAGCGGCGGGTGAATGGGCGTTTTGCGGCTCGGCGTGGCCAGTGTGTTGCATTCGGGCTTCCTGAGTGGAGAGGACAATGACGAGCTCCACAGTGTGCCTATTAAAGCGGCAGCCTTCAGGCTTGCGGATTAGCCTGAAAAGCCCGCGCTCCCCAGGTACAGGATTTGGTTTACATTAGTCGGCTTTGCCCTTGGCTGCTAACTGCTTACTCCTGTTCAGGTCACTTAGCTTTGGCTCACCATGCAGGGCACCCGCTTTTTGTAAGGTAATTAGGAAAGGTAATTAAGAAAAATTAGGAAGAAACCATATTTGCGGTACTACTTTTGTACCGCAAATATGGTCTCTGTTGTTTTTTTTATTATTATTTTTACCCCCAAGAAGTGCTGGTGGTTGCTCAGAAAGCTACAGTTTTGTGTTGGTGCCTGTGACGAGGGCATGTTGCCAGAGGCTTGTTGGATGATCTCGAATTTTCAACACAATTTGAACTTTGCCTCGTCCTGATGCTGTACGACCGCGTCAAGGATCCACAATGCACCAGATTGACGGGATGAAAAGATAACGTTGAGTAAATGTATTCCGCATTTGGCGCTGCCGGATCGAAACATTGATTAGCAAGCGGGTGCACCGCCGCTTTACATTCTTGTTTCATGCATATTTCATTGCAGCTCTGACAGCGGTCAGCTCTGCTGTCAGGGGACTGTGACAGATGTCCGGTTCTTGAACCAGTGACGGGCGAAGGGAGGTTCTGGTAACCTGTGCCACTCCAGATATAGATTCCCCCATCTGGCCTGGCTACGTCGTTCCTCCTCCCGCCCCCACCTCAAGATGCTTCCAATCTATATTATTAACTGAATAAGTGTTAATATTGCATGTATTGTGCTTCTTTATGAACAGATGAGGTGAATAGCTACTGGAAAAGCTTTGCAACATTAAAGGTGGCTGAACGTAAAGCTAAGAATTCACAGCTGATGTTTCAGTAGCTGTTGATTGTTTCCATCAATTATAGAGTTGCTCAAATTGAAATTACAAAAATAAATTCGCTTACTGTTTTGGTAAAACTCTTATTGCGCTTGGATGAGGTTATTACTCAGTTGTTACTGGTGAAAATGACAAAGACGACGACAGAAAGTGTTTTTTGTCAGACAACGTGAAGCTCACACACAGCATCGCATGATTCACAAAAGGTTGAGAAATGTTTGCGAACATTTGTGGCGGAAACGAAGCTGTAGTCTTTCTTTCAAAATCAGCTTAATTGAGGCTTCCATGGAATATTGATTGTGATTTAGGGATAACATCAAAACTCCAAAAAGGCAGCATCGGATAAGGAAAGACTTGACAGTTGATCAAAACTTTAAAAGGTGTTTTTTTTTTTTTAATCATTCTGGAAAAACATCTTCAAGATTGCTTGGTAATATCTAAATAATAGTGAAGTGACTGTGTCAGAGATGTTGGAGAAATTATATCATTACTCCTTGTGGCTCAGCTGAAACTCTACTCTCTGATATACCCATGAGTTTATTAAGGTGTAAAGCTGGTAAGTGTAACCTGATTGCTTGTGGTGGATTTTATTGCCAGGTGTGAATTGTTGCGGTTTGCCTTGCTTACTTAGCGCTCCTTAAAAGCACTCCCTGTTAAAACCAAACACCTGTGATCATACATTTATTTTTAGATTTTAAGATATAAAAATATCTAGATTTTAATATGGTGGAGATTTGCTCTTATAAATCACACTGAAAGACCTGATTAGTTTTAAAAAACCCTTTTTGTGTTAAGGTGTTAGAAATAATTGCATTTCCCCACAGCAAATTAAAAGACATTCCTCTTAACTTTGATAAAAAATGCATTAAACCCACTAAGAAAGCTGGGATATTATTTTGTTCGAGCATCCACCTGTGTAAGCAGGTGAGACGTCTCCTCCTGCTGTAGGGCAGTCAAACCTAACATGCAGGTTTTACTAAGTAGAGATTTTCTGCTGTTACTCTGCTGTTATTTTGTGCTGATTTTTTTCAACATGGAAACTTGAAGCTTTTGGTGTATATGTTGAAAAGGGGCAAATATATATATAAAAAAAGATAATGGAGCAATCTAATATGTATATGTAAAAAATACTGAAGCATGGTTGTTTTAATGTTTTTTTCTTCTTACATATGTCTCACTTTGTACTCACTCTGTTTCCAATTCCACCTTCAACTTTGCGCTGAAAAAGTTAACTTATTTTTGCCTGAATTAATTTACAAAAACCAACGTATTTGTTTTCTGATTTAGCACTTAGCTAAATTAGGTATATTTGGGCTAAACTCTAACCTCTAGATGGCAGAAAAGTGTTTTCCATAACACGCTTGGTATGTGTAGAATATGCATCAACAGGTATTTGCGATGTTTGTAAGCCACCTTGACTGAATTAGGGACGATGTTCTAAAAGAGGGTATTCAGCAAAAAGAGCGTTGAAGAAAACACAAGCTACATTTGTTTAAGTTGGTTTAAACATCTCTTTATTTCCTTTTTCCATTCTGTTTCCATTAAGAACATTTATTTTTGCAATTCGAATTTGCACAATTATGTGGTCAATGGAATCGTGGCGACTGGAATTTGAGTACATTTGAACGAATTCCAAAATCAGAGTGTTTAAAACAAGAAAACTAAAGACAAAAAAAAATATTGGTTTGGAAAAAACAAACGAGCAGCTGACTGTAGAATATTCAGTTTTAGTGTGCTGTTGAGACTTCTCCACCAAACTGTGTCTTCATCATAAGTTTCTAAGGCTTCTGGCTTAATGAAACTATTCCAGATCAGTTAGACGGCTTCCACCAAATCAGTGCTGCACATCGTGTTCCACCGCTAACTGCTTGAATCGATTAGGTAAAACAAACAGTCCTGCTCTTGAGTTTTACACACCTGGCTTTCTGAGGTGTTTTCATGTGAAAGATCTTTTTCTCAATATATTGTTTTGGGAATGCACAACAGCTTCTTGAGACATTGTTTTGTATTCCCAAACATTTATCATATGATATGATATATTGTCACAGGACGATATATTGTTTTGTGAACGATATGACATATTGTTCACAAGCGCAGTCAAGGTAGGTGAATTGAATCACTACTGAAGCATTTCATCACTTACCAAAAAGATAATCGAGGTTATTGCTAAAAAAAATGTTGACTTGTAAATATTGTTGAGGATGCAGCACATGAGGATGTGATTCATTTTTTTTATTATTGTGCAAAGCACCTTGAGCCGCCTTTCTGCTGAAATGTGCTATACAGATTGGCTGATTGATTTGGTTCCAAATCAAAAGGTTCAAAACTACAGCTCACACTAATTGATACTTTATAAAAATAAATAAATTGTCAATGTTCTAAACCAAAAAAATTATGTTGATAATGTGCCTTAGTTAAGTTTTATTCTGCATGTTTTTAGGCAACATTTGTGAGTTAAAAGTCCCGCTTGTCATATTTGTGACTTAATCTAAGATGGAATAAGTCATTATTATAAGCTTACTTTGAAAAGTGATAAATATAAATATGTTAAAATATTAATAGCGGTTAAACATATTTGCGATTAATTCATTTTTGTTAATCGATTAACTAAGCTAGTTTTAAGGCATAATGAGAAGCAGATACAGAAAGCCCACAACGTTTTAGGTTTCTGTAGTTTCGCCTGACCTAAAGAAATGAGGCACTGATTGGTGATATTTCCCCTGAGGACAGACTTTCCACGGTGGTCTTGACATCGAGGGCAACAAGGGGGTTAAAAAGGCCTAAGAACACAAATAGCCTGACTCACATACTGCTATAGGAGGTCATATAGTCTGCACTCACGACACAAACTGCTTATCACAATGCAAACTGCAAACACCTTGAATTATTTATTAATTTAGAATATGACGGTGCAAAACCTTTCCGCAGTTTTCTTTTTCAGACATGACTCCTGATAGATGGAGCCGGTTTTACTACACAGGGTTGCAGGATGCGTTGTTGTGGTTTTTGGGAGGTGTTTGTGTGTGTGTGTGTGTGTGCAAGGCAGCCTAAACTTATTTGCGACTTCCCTCTCCAAGTGCATCCACCGAGACGGTAATGTGCATCTTCCCCCAAAGCTATAATTTTATCCTTCGCTGAAACGCTGTCATTCAGAGATTGAAGGGTTCACCCGGCTCCGCGAACATCATTTATACAACCTGGCATTTTGGCTGTCTGGTGACATGCATATGTCTGTTTCACTGACAAATGCTAAAGCAGTGATTTAAGAATATCACATATGTAGGACGAGGTGTGGAAAAGTGCCAGGAACGATCACAGTGACCAAATTCTTATTTTTATCCGTACTGGTCTGTAACTTGCTGAACGTACAGTGGCCCTCAACGCGGCACACACCCCTGTTTGGGATGTGAAAAAATGAGGGAAATTACATGAATTGTACAAAATATAAGTAAAACGACAAATTAGTAAGAAAGTCCAATGTGTTTGCCGGAGGCGTGAACGCGCAATCGAACTCTTGACACGGACCAAAAAAGCGAACTCTAATTGAGATCAAGGATTCTAAGTGAATCAAACTGAACTCTGCCGCGGTTCAAATGCATGTGAATGCCAAGTGAACCGGAGGCTGCTCCAAAAGCAGGAAGTGGATGAAAGCACAGAGCATTCTTGGTAAATACGACAGAAACAAACATGCTTATCAAGCACCAGCAAGAGAAATTGTTCCAATTGTTGAGCTGCGTTTGTTTGGCACAAAGAGAAATCCTGCAACCGCTAAAATCTGACACCACTCCATGTTTGGCCATCTTCAGAAGTTTTTGTATCGTTTCCTTCACCGTTTCCTGGTACAGCGCCACCACAGGCGAGAGCGAGAACAGATCTTTCTATTAGTTTGGTTTGCTTGACGCAGTACAGTGTGAAAGTGAACAGTGCCAGGTAAACATGGAGCAAATGGAACAAGTTTGGTCAGAGTGTGCCGGACTATCGGGTGTGGGAAACATTCATACGTGGAAAAGTGAAAAATGACGCTGCACGTTACCCTAAAAACACATTTCTAACAATGAAACATGGGATCATCAGTGTCGTGGAGACGCTTTCCTTCAGCAGCTACAGGGACTAGTTATGGAAGACAGATCAACCTAAATTCAAGGCAATCCTGGAAGAAAACCTTTTAGATGTTTGTCACTGGTAAGAGTCTGCGTCTCGAATCTGTGTGCAAACTTTGAAGAGATATTCTCTGCAGCGAAAAGTGCTTTCAGGAAGTAATAAATCAGGAGGAATCAAATCAAAACCTTTCCATTTTCACTTGTAAACAAAGAAATCGAATAACGTCCTTCTCGCCCCGTAACGAAGCACTTCTTTCTGTCGGCCCGTCACATAAAATCGCAGAATTTTTGTGCCCTGTGACGTGACAGAATGTGGAATTGTTCAAGTGGTACGAAGAATTCAACAAAGCGCCGTAATTGACTCCGTTTTAAACCGAGTATGTTGCGTGTCAGAAAACAATGTGATGCGTCTAACGATCTCCTCAGCATTTTTCAGTTCTAAAGGCAGCTTTAGACACACGGATTCCCTCTGCAGGGTATGTGCTTTTTACACAAGGAAGAGTGCAATTTGTCAGGTGAAGACGGGAGGGGAAAAAAACGAGGTCAGCATATGGGCCCTCTGACTATATGTGTGTGTGTGTGTGCGCCTCAGAGAGAGAGGAGAGTTTTTCTTATCTATATTTTGGGGAACTAGAGTGTCTTTCCAGCGCTTCGCTATTCCCCACTAATCAGGTGCTGCCAACCTGCCAGCCAAGGCGGGACGCGAGGCCTTTCAAAAGCACTCTGCTAATTAACAAGCCCCCAATGCATCCCTTTCGCTTTTACCGCGCTAGCACATCTGCCATAGAAACCCCAGAGAAGAAGAAGAAGAAAAAAACAAATAACCCGACATTCCCTTCAGCCCGAGTGGATCCCCTCGCCTCGTACACATCCGCAGTAGATGTTTGTTGTGCTGTGCGTATGCGTGTCAGTGGAAAAAGGTGCACAGTAGGTTTTTCACTTTTTTTTTTCTGTAAAAGTGTTGATGCCGTTAAGTTGGAGAAGAGCTTGTGTAGACATTGGCAAAGCGTCCTGCATCCATCAAGCAGCTGAAAGGCATGAATAGGGCTCCCCACTGTCTTAATGACTTTTTTACATGCACCCAGAGCAGATTAAAATACGTTTCTGGGGTTGCCTGGGAGTGTTGCAGCAACATAACATCAATAATCTGCAAGAATTATGAGAATTAAAGGAACAGTATTATGTCACTTCCAAGGCACACGGTGACATTTTATAGCACAGTCAAGTAACTGTGTTACCTTCAATTGTTATAAAATTGTCACATATGTCAAATATGACTCAAAAGAAATTTGACTTCTTAATTTAGCGCCGTAAAATTGTCCGTCTGTCTAGTTCAGAAACTCCTGCTCTTTCTGAAACACCACCTTCAGGACGTCATCACAACGTGGCTCCTCCATTAACCCTTTAACGTTTTTACCAGGGTGGCATTGAGAAGTAGCTCGTAAAATGAGCCCAGAGATGCGCAGTTCCCAGTCCCACGTGTTTGCTATTTATTGCTGGCTAGTCTGAAGGAGCCGAGTGGGGAAGTTGCGTGGGATCAATGCTCTTTGTTGTCGAAGCTCAGAAACTTGGAAATTGCGGCTCTGAGGAGGAGCTTTGTCCTCGAACGTGGACCTAAGTCCACTCAGGAGTTTTGCACACTGCTGAATGAATCTGAATATAAAAGAATCAAGGTAGCAGAAATTGTTATGTTTCTTATGAGGGAATAACATTATGATATGACGTAAAGCTCAAAAAGTTGATTTTACATGATGCAACACAGATTTTGTTAGATTTTTCCAGCTTTCACTTACCTTTCACATGTGTTGCTTAAACTGTGAAATTCAGGGTCATATAAAGGACTGATTGGAGAGCAATTCCCTAAAAAAGTCTTCTAAATCCAAATGATACATGCTAATAAATCCAGTGGTGTTAAATTGTGCTTACACAAATAGAAATGATTAACAGACTCGCTATTACTAGCTGGGAGGGCCGGGGGAAAAAAAGCCCATTTAAATACGGACTGTAATTTACGCAGGGCATTAAGAAGTCTCCGACAGCCTCAGGAAAATTTGACAAAGTAGTTAAACTGATTGTGTTTACTTTTGTAAGCGCTGCCAAGCCTTTAAGAGGTGCATACGTTCACAGCAGCACCAGAGTTATGGTTTTTTCCAGACCTGAAATTCCATCACCTCCATCGTTTTCCAGCCGAGAGCCGAGGGAGACCATGTCAGCTCATTTCCTCTTATGTCAGAAAGCCGCAGTGGACTTATTCTACCTATAGTGATAGAGACTACCTCCATTGAAGGCTACTGCTAATTTATTAAGCCTCTGCCGCCCACCAAACATCAGCACTGGTCAAAAATACACATTGGACACATTTGGATACAAATGCTTCACAAAAGACACATTGCAGCTTCACACTGAATATTAATATGTGCTTTGGAAATAGACGGTTATGTAATAAAGCATGTATTTTCTCAATTTGCGCTACCAAACAAATGGCATCTCCCGACGCACGTAGCGACAAGTTCACAAAGAACAGCGCTAAACGTACAGTTACCATTAGATTTTCACTGTTTCCTGAAAGACAGGTTACATTTTAACTACTACTGTCTTTAAGACAAGAAGGAAGGCATGTCATAAACTGCCTTTCCATTGACCATAAAGTTATTCAATTAAATATTCTTCATGGAAAAAAAAAACTGCGTCTACCAATTTTGATGCAACTGAATCCCTGACTCATTGTAGCACCAAAGCTTTTTTCTTTTCTTTTTTTAAAGTAAAAAACTGCAGTGGAAACACTTTTTCCGCATCACACTTGTCACATGATCAAAAACCAGATGATTGACGCATCTGGTTTTTGTTGGCGCAAACCACGACAACAGGAAATAGTTGGCGGCTGGTGTCGCGGCATGTTTTTCAGTGACGTATGTGAACAAACTTCTCCACGTATGATTTTTATTAGGTTTCTTATTTAATGGAAATACTGCAATTGAAAATAAATACAAAATCTTGCATAGTGGCACTTGTAATGGAAACGCAGAGAGTGTCTCGTTTACATTTTTTTTTTCTTCATCTGGGGATGAATCTTTGACTCTGTTACTAATCGAACAAAACAGTGACTAAATGAAGCAGAACGTAGGTCGGGCTGCTGTCGGTTGGAGCCACTCACGATGGGTGAAATCTCACCCATATGCCGTCATATTATACCCTAAACACACTGCTGAATTTTTGGACATTTGATCAACTTTTATGGCAACTGTTGATCAAATTGAGTTTCCCTTTCTATCAGATACTAAAGAAGCTGATGTTGAAACACCATTCATCTGAAGCAGCACGTCTTCCCGCATCACTGAAATGCAAACAGGTATCCAATCGTATTTTCTTTTGCAGTCTTACTTTATGTAGATACCACTTTAATGATTTTAACACAGCCTGCAAAAACACAGTCTGCAAAGCAAAGGCAAGAGCCTTTCAGGTGAATCCTCTGCCTAAGTGTTGTAGACAGACATGAATGTTTTGGGAGGGGGTATGGTTAAGAGGATGTTTATGCCTCTACCTACAGGAAAAAGGCTCTGACAGAAAAATGCCAATCAGGAGGTAAGTGGGAGTTCCAGGCTCCGTTTTTCTGCCTAGAACACCTTCACTTTCCATTTGCCTCACTATGCAAACCAGGTTGTTTGGGGAGGATGAGGAGAAAGGTGGCTAATGAGCTGCCTGCATCGAGTCTGTGGAGGGAAAAAAAAAGGAGGAACCCTCTTCGTAAACCGCTCAAGAGAACTCCTCCTCTGGGCATGCCCACAAACAGCAAAACAACAACAACCACTGTGCAGCCACGGCAACACAAATTGATGTGATTAAGCGGCAGGGATGACAGTTATTGTGAGGCGAGCAGGATGCGGAGCGGGCACAATGGGAATGCATGAGTTTGCAAGCAGATGAAAAGTGTGCGGCAGCAAAATTTGGGACGGGGAGGAGATGCGGTGGAAAGATTTCAGTCGGTAGAGCACATGCGTGAGAATGCTGTCTCTCAAGGCTAATTTATTTCCAGTTTGTTGTATTTAACGCTTCAGTGCTACTGATTGAAGAGCTAAAGAAAAAAAATACATCGCCTTTCATAACTACAGACTGTTACATACGCTGAACTGATAACCTCTCTAAGAATATGGATGCAGCCAATTATAAACGCATTTGCCAGAGAACTCATTTGCACGTTTATGTACAAATATAGCATGTGCACAATCATAAGTTTCAACTCTCTAGGCTCCATCGATTGACTAAAATAATTCAAAACAGATGACTTATTTTTAGACCTAATGCATGAAAGCAATTGGCTGGATTGCTCAAAATGATACATAGAGTGAATGATAAAGGCTGTTCACTCCCTTAAATTTTGCTTTGGGTTTCCTAGTTATTAAAAGCTTTGTAAGAGACGCAACAAACATGAAGAAGAAAGAACTCGCAATAGAAGAAACCAAAACCAATCATTCACTGCATACTATCTACACAGTGACAGATAAAATTGGCTGCGTCGCAATGTGGGTGGCATTGTGGCAAACAGTCCAATCCGACTGTTTGCCAACAAGAAGCCCAAAATTAGCATCTCCTGATTCTAATTTAAAAAGTAGCATCTTTAAAAAGATGCTAATTTAATGTAGCTTCTGAAGATCCTAAACGAAAAATTAGCTAAACCCAATATTGGCATCTAGCATCTTTAGATGTTAGCATCTAAAGATTTTGTTCGATGTTAGATGTTAACGTCTAATGATGGAGATGCTAACATCGCCATGTTTAGGATGCTAATATCCTAAGCATGATGACATCTTTAGGAGATTTTAGCATCTTTAGATGTTGATATGGTCAACCAGATAAAAGAATTATCGTAATGCAATAATAATACATTAAATTTATGTAGCACTTTTTGGGACACTCAAAGAAGCTAAGAATAAATCAGATTGAAGTTTGTGATTGAGTTCAGTGTTTTCTCTCAACTAGAAAATGCCCAGCGCATTCTTGTTTTGGTTGGTGCGAAAACCCGAACTAAAAAAAAAAAAACAGTGTGGGAAGTTCACATGGCATTGTCATTTACCCCTTAACACAGTAATTATTCACACAAGCCTTGCGTGTGCACACAATATTGGGGCTTTCTTGCTTTTGGTGCAGATGGCATCATGAAAAAAAAATAATAGATCCCCTCTCTGTAAACACGGAGAACTGTCACATAAACAGCGGTGACCCTCTCCTCCTCAATCCATCATTTCCTCCTGTTGGGCGCTTATTGTCTCAGAAAGATCAAGGCGTTTGCTCTGAACTGATGTTTTCATGCTGCTGTGCACGCTCATTTTGGGAAACTGTTGAGATGTAAATGGCTCCTATACGTTCCAGTTCTTCACGCCTTTGTTTCGGTGACGTATCTGGGCATAGGGGATCTTAAAAAAGGCCTTTAATGTACAGTAATATACTGTTTCACATTTGTTTCTGTCAGCCATTCACAAGTCCACTAATTGAAGCTCCGACTTCATTTAGAGAGAGAATCGGGATTTGGTGAATAGCCAGCGTTTGGATGACGATACATGATAAGATGGTGGGCTCCATTCGCTGTAAGGCAAGTTGGCTAACCTTTTGGACTGGCTACTGCTAAGATGTAGTGTCTACGGGTGTCTTGTGTATTGCCCTTCAGTAACACAGATGTCCCGTCTTCTGGATGCAGATTTCCTTAGGCTTTCTTCACTGGATGCTGGCATGGCGACAGCAAAGACATTTCCAAACAATTCTGAGGCACTTTAGTGATGCAGCTGTGCCTCAACATCTGTCAAGTCCTGTCATCTGGAGCAGAAACGAGGCCGAGGAGTTTCGTTCATGACCGAGTCACGCTGCTGAAGCAGAGCCCAGTGCAGAACAGCACATATTTGTGCATGTTCACACGCATAGTGAAGCGTGTACTTGTCAGAGTGCAAATTTAAGTATTAAGAGTTGATGTATTAGTGCGAGTACTCAAAGAAAATCAAGGAACTTAAACTATTATCAAGATGACTTTATGAAGGTCAAAGGATATATTTCAACTTCTTTCAGATTTGGAGTTTGTGCCATAAGGAAGGAAGACAGATAGGAATGTTGATGGGTCGAGAGGAACTAAGTTAAGTAGGAAGGAAGCAAATTATGCATGAATGTGAGAATAAAGGTAGGAAGCTAGGAAGGAAGGAAGAAGGCTTAGTAGGAACAGAGGAATCTAGGAAGGGAGGAAGGGAGAAAGCAAAAAAGGAAGGAGCCTATATAGAAAGGAGGCTTTGGAAAGGAAAAACCCTAGGTAGGACGTATGCTAGGAAGGAGGGAAGCTAGGTAGCTCATTTCAATGTTAAATGTTTCAAATGATCAAACAGTTTTGAACATGAGACAAAGGTCAACTGCAAATTCAACAAGCAGTTTGTCTGGGGTGTTTTCCAAAAGAGTCGTGGGTTTTCTCACCAAATGCATTTTCATGTGCATGGTCTGAGTTACTCCTTCTGTAAAAGAACAATGGAATACCCCATTTTTACAACCATCGACCCTGATTTACACGTTTGTGGGTAAAACGGCAGCAGTGCTTAAATATTCCTGTGGAGGTTAACATCATCTCTTGGCATTAGATCTCACGTCAGAATAATTCTTGTCTTCATCAAGAGCGTCCAAACATTACTCCAACATGCTGGAGTTGGTTTATCTACGTCCGTCACCTTTTATTTATACTGATTTGAAAGTTTGAAAAAAAGTTAACTTTTCTTTTAGAATGGGAAAGACCGTCTGGAAGCAAACTTCGTCTACTCTTATCCAGACCTGGATTATCCTTAAATGCTTTTCCATGCTGTTTTAAGCCTGCATAAGCAGCCTGGACCAGTTTGAGTCCCTTTAATTATACCTCTGCCCAAACCCTGAGATGATTTATGAAGTGTGAGCCGGTGTCTTTATAGGGACTAATTGACTGGGTTTATGATCTCACACTGCTTAAATTGACTCTGGAGAGCTGTGGTGACACACACACAACCCCCCCGCCCCACACACACACAGTATGTCTTTCTATCTTCACAAGGACTTTGCATCGATTTCCCTTCATTTTCCAGACATTTCTGCAGCCTAATCCTAAATCAACCAGTACATGCTTTAACTCCAATACTAACCTAAACTCAATTCATACCTTAATAATAAACACACCCACATCACCTGGTATTCTTTCCTTTTGGCCTCATAAGGAGCAGTGGTCCTCACAACATAGTATATTTTGAAAACTGGGACATACAGGGTGAAAAATGCTAAAACACACATAGGGGTGTGCGCGTGTGTGTGTGTGACTTGCTAAATGTTCCTTTTCCTGTATTTTTTTAAAGACAATTATCCCAGACACAGAGGTTAAGAAAATGAGTTTACAAAGCAAAAAAAAAAAGGGACCATAACGTTTCCTGTTAATCAAGCGATTCCTTGTTTCCTTTGAAAATCTGACTGCTTTAGGCTGAGCAGTAAACACAGCAATTTCTACTTGAACTTTTCAACTTTGTGATTGAAAACTGAGAATCTCATCTCAGTTACGCAAAGGTTCTTATTTGACGTGGTTATCTGAGTGACTGAAAATGTTAGATAAAGTAAGTTCAAGGAGTAGAGGATACGACGGAGCATCAGGGCTATTGGAGAGTAAATTTTCTGGCAAAAAAGTCAAATATTTTCTTGGGGAAAAAAACTCAAAACATTTTAGATAAATCTCAGGAATTAATCTAGAAAAAAAACATGGAAACTTCTGAGTTTCAAAAGTTGACTTTTGGAATTTTTCAGTTTGAAATTTTCTTGTTTTTTTTCTCCTCAAACTTCCAAGTGCTTTTTGGCAGCAATGTAACTTTTTTTCCCTCCATCTAAGTGGCCCTATTACGCTATCATAAAAGTAAAACCCGACCAATCAGATCTGCATGTAAACTCCTTGTACATATCCTCTTTACTCCCACCCCCACATACACAAGAATATGTGCATTTTTATTATAAAAATTTTTTTTTTTCTCCCACTGCTTTTGGACAACGATCCGGCATTGTGTTGACTTCTTTTGCGGTCCGTCGAAGTTTCATAAATGATTAAAAACACCGAGCCGCGAGCTGCTCATAAATAAACAGCAGGACTGAACAGCCTTCACACGGACAGGAGAAACTGACATGCTGTCAAATAATACCACTGAGTGGAGGCTAATCCAGCATAAATGCATTTTTATTCAGCAGCAGCCTGATTGGAAATTATGCATATGTGCTACGGGTTAGAAAGAGGGGTGCAAAAGTAAATGAGGGAGTACTCATCGCCAATGGGAGCGTAAAAACAACTCGCTTCCTTCTTTATTTTTATTTTTCCCACCTGTGAACACAGAAGGAATAAAAATGAGTGTTTGCCTGAAACCATGCAGCCGTTTTCAGTGAGTAAAATGTCACCCACACGGTCAGCGGACAGCAAAAACCAGAGCACAACAGCAAAATGCTCCCGGTTCTCTCATTACCTCGAGGCGATGTTATGATTGGAGGCCTTCAGTCGGTCCCTGAGCGAGTTGAGAGATCACGCTATCCACATGTGGACCTTTTTTTTTTTCCCTTCCCAGCCGTTCACCCCCAAATGAGAGCTGAGGTGCCACCGGACCGATCCTCCATCTCAATCTCGCAGCCTAATGAAAAGTCCAAGGCCAACCGCTCCTGCACATGCTGAACTTTTGGCTTCGGGAATCGCATTTCGGCCAATTTGCTCTCTCGCTCGTATTCTGCGCTGCGCTCCTGCCCCCGAAAACCCTTGAGGTCAAGGGCTTGGAAGCGGTTTGCTGCTTCAAACCACATCACTAATGGCTAGAAATAACTGGGATGTTTTCCGTAAGAGTTGCAGGTTTGCTAATTGTATGCATTTTTTCCGTGTGAATGGCCGGAGAGGTACATTTATGGGAAAAAAAAAGAAAATCATCAGGGGTAATTGCTCTTTCCAGTTAAGTTTTCTTTCACCACAAAACGAATAAGATGAACACGTTGAAAATTTACGATGTTTAAATTGGACGATGGGTTAGAGAAGGATGCAAATCACACGGTTAAGATGTCCTCCATAACCGTCTATAGAAAACGATGTTACAGAAGGATAAAACCTTCATACAGTAGCTACATTTCCTTTAATCTTAAAATTGCGCATATTGAAATTACAAAAATAAATTTACTTACTGGAAACTTGGCAATTACAAAAGAAAACTAATTATATTGAAATAGATGTATTTCGCAGAACGACAATGGAAAGACTTTTTTTAGCATCAAGCTAGCCATGTGATCAACAGTCGAACGTTGGTACTGAGGAAAAGCCATGAAGACGACAACAGGACGTAGTCTTCTCCGTGGTTTGTAGTTCATTTGTTTTGGACAAGGTGCAGCTGGCTCCCCTCGCATCGCACCTTCGCATCTTCCGTAAAATCTCTGACGACCAAAATGCTGCACACATAACCACTTCCAAGTATAAGCGGTTTGTCACTCCACCGGAATAAGATGCTAACCTTTCCTCGGACAAAAAAGCGCTAGCACCACGGATACATTTTGAATATATCTCATGTAATTGTTTATGTTTGTTGCTGCCACGATGTTTTAATGACTTGTTATAGGAAGAAGCTTATTCACGTGTGAGCTTAGTTTTATTTCTTAATTAATGGAAACGTTGCGATTGCAAAATTCAGTTTTTTCGGCATGAGCAGAAAACAGCCGGCTGCACATGGAGTTTTTAGTACTATCAATAAAAAAATTATAAAATTTTTTTTTGTTGACTTACGTGTTTTATTGGTAATACGTGTTGAGAAAGCTCTTGCTTAGTCTAGATGTTTCCTTGTGTGTTGCTCAGGTGTATCGAGCAGAAATTTCCATCTTCATCTTCTTTGTGGCTGACCGCTGTAACCTGACATTCTCTTTTTCTCTTTTTGATTCACCGTATCACTTTTACCAGACTTCTGACACAAATTGGGATATTATGACAATGACCACAAGGGGTGAGCGCTGTGCTTAACCACTGGCTGGTTTCCCCCGCTCATCCATACTGCCCCTCCTCCGCTCCTTTGTTTTTTGGGGGTGGAGGGTTTGACCCATTGTGCCACGGCTCCGAACCAGCTGAACACATTTCTAAATGACAACTCGGAGCGTCTCTTTCAAGGGGGAACACAGAGTTGTGGATTTTCCTCACTTATCGTGGCCTTGCTTAGTAGACAAGTGGAGTGCAGGGAAAGAGGTGGGGTCCAGAAAACAACAATGGGGGTTTGTCTGGGTCAAAAATCAGATTGCGAAGGACATTAGCAGTCAGCGGATTGATACCGGGCCATTGATTCCTGGCTCCTGTTTTCCTTTCTCCCAAACACGATCTGCATTGCAAATGCCAGCCCTGTCGCCTCGGCCTTTTCTGGAGTCAAGAAAAGATCGGAGGGGAGGAGGGGCGGATGGAGCGGGAGGGAGAATCAGGAGTTCCCACAACACACAAGTCCCCGCTACACTCTGTAACCTCACACTGCTCTCCAATAAAAAAGAAAAGAAAACCAATGCACCACTCCGCCTTCCTCGAGTCGTAGCCCTTGTCCCAGGATCCCACCACAGCTGCCTTCGCCGTCTCCTAGGACTGCTCCTCGCCATAGAGCAAAGGCACAACAGGCTCATTGTTCAGAGGGGAGGAGGCTTTGGACACTCCGCCGCTGCTAGGTGTATTGTTTCACCTAACAAGCCCCAGAAGATCTAAGAGGGAACCGCTCCAACCAAGTGGGGAAAGTTTAGTCTTCTGGTTTTTTAAAAAGCTGAGTAATGAGGCTGCTCCTTTTTGGCTCCCGTAGAGCTGCTAAAGTCACACTCAGTCACACCCATCGTTTTTTTTCCTTCAAAATGATCACGCAACCATCTGGTTGAATTCGTTCTTAACGACTTACCGTTTTCCAAACAGCAGGAGTCTCACTTCATGGTTTACCTGTGAAGGGCAATTTTTCGCAAAATTCCAAGGCGTATTAGAGTCATTAGGAAAAACAGATAGAGTACATTTCTGCCAAAAAACTGAGAAATGTTGAGAATAATTTCAGAAATGTTGTAGAAAAACAAAGACATTTCTGAGCTTCAAAAGTAAAAAGTTAGTGGGAAAATATCTGAAAGTTTGAGACTGATTTGAGAAATTTCCTAGAAGAAGCAGAAATCTCTGCACCCCAAACGCGGAAAATTTGTAGAAAAAGAACTCAGAACTTTTGAGATTTATCTGAAAATTTTCTAGAAATTTTTTGCAGAGTTCCAAAAGTTGAAGTTTTGTAGAAAAAATAAAAAAAATTCTGAGCTTCAGAAGTTAAAAATTAGTGAGAAAAAAAATCACTGATTTGAGAAATTTTCTAGAAGAAACAGGGAAATCTTTGCACCCCAGTCAAAAAATTCTTAATTTTTAAGTTTTTTGTGGAAATTTACTCCCCTTTTATCTATCTACAAAAGTCCTAAAGCATCACTCTACCACTTTAATCATTGCCAGACTCTTCTAATATTTACCCGACTACATTTCTCTGTTTTGACCAATTTCTGAAAGAACAAAATCATGAGAAAAGCGCCACGTTTTGATCCACTCCGGTTCAGAGAGACGGAGCTGTATAGAGATACTGACAACACGATTTAGACCAAAAGTCTGACAAATTGAAGGCAGAGTAAATAAATTCAGGATGGGCCGACCGTGAACACCGCGAGCGTTCCAGTTAATAACGTTCCACCGCCTCACAGAGACAGTGGAAGTGATATGCAAATGGCTCTTCACACACACCGAGCGTGTCCCCCAATTACAGGCTCTCATGTCGCTACTGGCCACCTCTGCGCAATTAGGCCCCCCCCCCCGTGCACTCCGCCGCCGAGACGTGTTAGCACCGTCCAGAGGCGCGTTAGCAATGCAAATCAAACGAGACGACATTTCCGGGGATATCATTATAAATTAGTGTTGCATGATCGCCACAAATTGCCATTCCCTCTCAAACCTGAATCCCCCAGATGAGTTGGCTTATTCCCCAGGAAATACTGTTTATTTGGGCGAATGTGAGCAGTGAGAGTGGGTAGACCCATGCATGACAAGTATTTGTCTAGCAGGCACACAGGTACATGGGAGTGAAAGAAACTATTAAAATGTTTGGACCAAAAGAAGTGGCTTGTGTGCAATATGATTTGTCACATTTGGCTCTTCTTATGTGTTATCGACCTTTCTTTGCCAACACTCTTTGTCAAATGTCTTACTCCACCTGCAGCTGTGAAATGGAAATCAGCAAATATTGGGAATGCTTAATCTTGGCTTCAGCTAACTGCAGGGGTTTGGTGAAGAGTGGACACCACTCTGTAATCTAGCACTACCTGTGCTACCTTAGCTGTGTTTCCATTACAAATGTGCACAAAACTTTGTCTATGTTCTGATAATGTCGAAAAACACAATTTTGCAATTACAGTGTTTCCATTAACTAAGAAAGGCAATTAAAATCACACAAGTCATGAAAAAAAACATACTCCCACCACTTCCTCTTATCGTCGTCTTTGTGGTTTGCGCCAGTGGCGACGTCCCGCTCTTGACCATGTGACTTGTATGATGTGGAAGAAATATTCTATTCTATCAATGTGATTTTGAAAAAAAAAATTTTTTGTTTAAAAAAAAAAATATTTTAAGAAATTGCGTTTAGCGGAATATCAACAAAGTTTTTGTCATGGAAAAGCAGCTACTATGTGCAGAGCAGAAGTTAAAGAAGGCCATCTGCTGTCCAAAAATGAAAACTGACCAAACAAATGATGCTAGCATATATCACTCCATTAGTCCTTACTTACACTAACTATGGCCTTTTTGCTGTGTTCACATTTCTGTTTAGCTAGTTTCTCTGCCTATTCTTGAAGTGTCTAATGTTTGCCTTCTTAATCCAAAGCTTTGTCTTGGTGAAGACCTAACTCTAACCTTGAGGCTGCCGATCTCAAGGCCACTGCAATGGATATCGAAGCTGTGTTTGCAGCAAACACTGATTTAAATTCATTAACCCTCCCACAAACACTCCCAAAGTTTGTCTCTGGGGCCAGGCGCTGCAACTGAAGGAGAGAGCTGGACAATGAGTCACACAGAACTTCATGGAAATCCCTGTTTTTATAGATAACTGGGGCGCCGGTGCCTAGAGGGAGCAGGTTCACCTTAACGATGTAAGAGGACAGAAACCTGATGTCAGCTTGACTTTTTTTATTTTATTTATTTTTTTTGTGTTTTTGGTTTATACTCATGCTGTTTGGTTCAGGTGTCTGTGTTAAAAGGGATACTGTTTATAAAGAATTGTGTTCTGTCATTAGTTCATGTTTTTTGGCAAACCCCCACCACACATTTTTTACAAAAGTGATGTTATTTTTCTGCCAAAATCTCTTCTGATAAAAAAAAAATGACTTAGGCCATTATTTTAGGAAGGTGAATGCTAACTTTAAGCGTTCCTGCTGACGAGGGTGAAGTACTTTTTTTAAGGTCATGATTGGATTTATTTTCCCTCGCTAAAATATGAAATAAGAAACAGATACTTGCTGTTTATAATTTCAAAATGCGACCAGCATTTTTTATTTATATCTAAAATCAGTTCGCAATCGTGAAAGATAAATACAAAACAGGTAATGCTTAAGTTAACAAGCGTTAAGTTAACAATTAAGTTATCCCTAATTAAGTTGGATATGACTTAATTTGCTCCCTTTACATTCCTGGCCGTTGCCTCAATACAAAATTCTCCTTTTCAATTTCAACCGGCCAATGAGCGAACAGAAAAAGTTGTGAGCGCATTGACTTTCTGCGTTCTTATAGAATCGTTGTCTCTGCTTACTTGTTGCATGTTGTTGTTGACATCCAGAAATTTTGCGCATTCACACAATGCTGGAGGACAGAAAGACTACTCTTTGACAGGCCATCTTATTTAGTTTGGATATTTGAAATGTTTTCCACTTCCAGTGCTAAACATTCATTAAAATTTAAAGTTCACTGATCTTTGAGAATGTGTTCTCGCATTATTATACCACTACCATTATGTTGCTCGAAAGTTTTCGCAAAACGTCAGTATTATCGTTTATCGCGATAACTCCTGGGACAATTTATCGTCCAGTAACTTATTATCGTGAGAGGCCTAACGCTACTTATACTTTTTTTCTTATGAATTAGTTACCTAAGAAAAATGTGATGATTACAGCTGCATATCTGAGCAGAATCCAGGATTTAGTCCTGAGAACCAGAGGGGGGAAAAAGTTCCTTCCCTGAATCCCAGTAAAAGTCAACGATGTTCGCCGCACTAACCACTTTAAGATACAAAACGCAGCAAGAGGAGAACAAAGATGGACTGACATGAAGACGTCAAGAGACAGGCGCTTTTGAATCCGAGGCAGAATGAGCAAGAGGGTGGTGACACGCATGAACGACACGGCTAAGGGAGGAAGAAAAGACGAGATAAAGAGAGACGTAGCGAGCAGTGGCAAGCGTAGCTTCTAAGCCCGGAGTTGCATTATGCCAGCTCACTGGGGCACCGCTGCCAATGAAAACGGCCCCATCTCGCCGTCCTCCTGGAGCCATATCTAGGGGAGCCGGAGAAGAGCCGCTCCTCACACACGCACGCACACACACACACACACACACCCACTTTAAGGCCTGTCACAGTCTTTGACGGCAGGGCGTGAATTTAATCCTCAGACCTGCTAGGATGCAGAGGAGGAGAGCAGCAGGAAAAGTCTTTCCTACTTCAAGGACCTTTTCTGGCTCAAGGATAGCCTGCCAAAAAAGCTTTAGACCTGATGACAAATGTATTTGTGCAGCTGAATCCCCCGCCACCCAATCCCCACCTCTCCCTTCTCACTCCACCCTCCGGTCCACCATGGAAATTCGGGATAAATCAAACCTCTGCAAACACAATTTAAAGTATGTGAAATAGGTTTTTCAACTTGAGACAGAACTGAAGCGGACATCTGCGCGCTTTGCCCTTTTTTCTTTCTCAGTAGATGAACGGTAAATATATTCTATTTCTGATTTCCCCCTATCTCGCCAGAACGGATGGACTTTTTTTTTTTCTTTTCCCCCCGTCGGTAGCGTGTCACCAATCCTCCACTTGAGGCTGTAGTGGAGGTGGCGCCGGTGGCGCTGTGGGAGTTCGTCTAGGTGCGGAGGGATTTTCTTTTTCTTTTTTGATATAAGTTGATTGTTTGAAGAGACACTTCCTGAGATGCCAAAGCGGCAGAGGAAAATGATTTTTACATCCATGCAAAGAGGCTGGTGTAGAGCAACAGCAGGGGGGCCGAAGGCATGCAGAGAGGAAGATTTATGAATATGTTTGTCTCCGACTCTTCCCTCTCCTCTTATTTTCGGGGCCCAGGTTACAGACGTCTGGGAGAGGGAAGGGAAGTTTTCAGAGTTTTTTAAGTGGACACGCCGAATTGGCTGAGATGAAAACTGCCTAATGGTGGAGGAAAGTTGTTTCTCTATCGGATGCGTGTCACACAATCACCGGCCAAAGAAAAATTTGAGGAGTTTTTCTGATGGATCTCATAATTCTAAAGAGTTGAATGAATGTATTTCTGCCTAATGTTGAGAGACCAGCAGCGTTCAGATGTAATGTTCATGCGATATGTAATCTCTGAAACATTCTTTATAAGACTTTGACACCTGGTCATTCTGAGCTTTCAATCACCGGGCCCCTGGGAGTTTTGGGTATCGGCTCTTTGAAGCAGTAGAAAGGAAGGAAGAATGTGAGGTAAAAATCAGAGTTGGGATCTTGGAAAATCAGTACAATGTACAGTGTCTTGCAAATGGTCTTCAACAACACAGTATGAATCAGCATTTATTTAAGAAATCCTACTTTACTTTCAGGAAACAAAGGCAACTTGAAATTCTCCTCATTGTCCTCTTTCTTGTTGATCATCAGAGAATACCTGCACAGAAAGGAAGAAAGAAGGAATACCAAAAATAAATGTAATCAGCAAGTCAAAACTGTTGTCATAAATGGATAAAAATAACCTGTGCTTTCATTTTCCTGAAGAGAACTCCTGCAGTGCTTTAGATAATACCAGAAGTCTCAGACGCAAAGGTGGAATGATCAGAATACCGACAGGAAGAAAGTTTAGAGGCTTTATTTAGTAGAAAGAGGAAAAAAAATTACACATAAGTTAACCCGAGGCAAAATCCTCAGACTTAAAAGCAAAAAAAGTAGAGATGAACTCAGACAAAACAGTTCGAACTTCAGCACACGTATTTGTTCAGAAATCGTTTTATTACACAATATAAAACGATTTTTATAAGCTGACTCTAAAGAACAACACTAACTCTGCAAAGAATGCTGATGGCAGTTTCGTTGTTCACAAAGCTTCATTGTTTACTACTAAACACACACAGTTTTAGTGTTAGCTTAACTCACATTTTGCATGTTTCTTCCAGAGAACGTTGCTGAACTGGTTAGCTAACCAGTTCAATACACAGCTGATCCACAGCTGGTTAGCTAACAAGTTCAACTAACATTTCTCACGCTAATCTTAGCGTGAGAAATGTTAGCGTACAATGTTAGTGTGAGAAATGCTAACATTAGCCGATGAGAAACCAGGATGTGATTGCAGTTTGTTTCGAGGCACAGTGCATATCTACCAAAGTAATAGTACGTCCTTTAAGTCTGGAGTGAAAACATTGTATGGCTTTGCTGGGGGAGTTTCATCAAGTATCAAAGTATTTTTTTTTTTAATAACAACTGGCAAATATAATCACTAAAACAGTATCCAGGCCTTAACATACCCAAGCCAAGGTTCAGTTACACATACACAATGCATGAATAACTGAATAAACAATTTCTCTGGAGCTGTCTAACATCTTTATACCGTTATCTAGGCCAGATATGTTGTCTTACTTCATATTTGTTTACATAACTGTATATTCCCCAGACTGTCATCTCAACAGACATGGTGTTTTGCACAGATAGTTTGAATACTTGAATAATGCAACAAATAACTTACCAACACAGGTAAATATGTCGGTACTTTAAAATTGGAATGCTAAACAGTCTTATCATTTTTCTGTACTTGTGTTTGAATGGCTCCTGCTGATTTAATACACATTGAAAAGTTGTTTTAAGAGCACATTGAAAAGATTATTCTGGGCCTTTTCTCCTCATGACTGCTGACATACACCATTCTTCCATCTTTGAACATTAATTTTTAATGTTAAATCTGCACTATTTATTTGATGAAAAATAGATTTTTATTTTTTTTACATATTTGTTGAACTATGTTGTGAGAGTATAGTATGAGAAGATAACCTCTGAAAAAGATCAAGCTTCTCTGCCTTCTCCCAGTGCTCCCAGTACAAGCTGCAGAAATCCACAGCTCCAGGTCAGAAGCAACCAAGCTGTAGGGTGATTGACAGCACCAAGAACCTTCAGCACCAAGGAGGTTCTTGGTGCTGTCAATCACCCTACAGCTTCTTCCTGAAAGCATAGCCTGTTGGGAATGCTAGGCTAGTTAGCATTAAACAGTTTTCCTGTAACAGTAATTTCTTTCTCTACCATTGGCACATTTAGCAGCGAGTACATTAGGTCAATTGGGAGCGCTAAGACCCTCCTCCTGGCTCTGATTGGTTGTTTCTGGTTGGGAGTGGCACATTTCTTCAGACAGAAACACTAGCTCAGGGTGAAGGTGGAGAAGATTGATCTTTTCAGATTTTCTGTCTTTTATTATAGCGTCTCAACAAGAATGTAAAGAAGGCCTTTTTAATAAAAGTTATATACTTCAGCTTTATGACTGTTGGAATTTACGCATCAGTGTGCAGTAAGGAGAGTCTGATTTTTTTGAACTACTGCATGAAGCAAACCAGGTCAATCAAGACATTTCACTTCCAACTGTAGGCATGCGGAGTATTGCTGAGCTATTGTGGTGCAGTCGGAGGTTTTATGTTCATGGCAGGGGCATGCAGTCTAAAGATGTGCCTGCTACCCCTTCTGTCAATCATTCTAGCAGAAAAACACCAGAGCAAATCTATAATTCAACTACATGGGAGCTCATACAATTCATAAGGGCTGCTGTTTTCTTATGTTTTCCACCTTTCTCTCTTTCCTGACCACCCATTCTACCATCTTCTCAGTATCGCAGCAGGAAGCTGAAGCATCCGCAGACCACAATCCAATTACTATCGACTTACCGAAGTTTGGGGGAAAAATAATTGACAGACGGAAAGAGACTGTGCCAAGCTGTCCTCAAATTTTCCTGTCGTCCTTACATTTTCAGAAACAGTAAACCGTGAGTTTTCCTGAGATATTAGGCAAATGATATATTTGCCTAATATATTTATTTGGTGCTGAAAAGGATGCAAAAGAAAGTAGAACCGATGAACTGCAAGACGGGACTGTAAAAGCCACTTGTTGATTTGGATTTTTTCTTGGAGCATAACTCAAAAAACAATGCAGCATGGGTAGCAGTCTGAAATACCCAGCGGAAATGCTAACTATTGATAAGTGGCCACTTATCTTCCATTGGCGATACCTTGAGTCAGAAGGAGTTAAGGAAGCCTGTCAGGCATTAGCTTTTGTAGCACGACCAAAACTGCTTCTATTAATAATGCATATTAAGAGATATATGGTGTTCAAAATATTTGAACACACAATTTTGCACATGTTTTAAGATTGAGGTCTCTAATATTCATTGATAGTTGTCGTCCCCAAGACCAGCCAAAACCAGGGGTCCGCTATATATGTACAAGAAAATAATAGATCAGTGTTGCTAATCAGAAATGCTCAGGTTGTTTGAGTTGTTTAAAGAGAGCACAGTATTAAGCATAATTTTGATGAAATGTTGCTTGAGGGTGGAGAAGATGGTGGAAGGAGACAAAATTAATCTGTAGCTCTGCAAAAGCAAACATTTCTACAAGTTTGAATATTTATTTTATGACCTGAATTGCAAAGCAGGAAATGTGGTCAAGCAGGAGGCTGTGAAGCCAATGTGTTAAAGAGCATTTAGATAAACACGGGGCTATATTTTGTGAGTATTTACAGCAGCCCAGCTTCTCCAAGCTTTGCTTTACCAATTATAGCGTAAGGAGCTTTTTCCTATTGGTCTTACCAGTTGGATTTCATCGGGGTTCTGCCGGTTAGGTGCGACATGATGCCACGACCACACACTTTGCTTTCTAAACAGTAGGCTCTTCTCTCCCTCGCTCGCCCACTTTCTCCCCTTGTGCTCTTCAGAGCCAGCGAAATGAAGGACTTCCAACTGAATTACAGGAAAATGCCTCCAAGTACTGGCCGCAGGAGTTATTTTTAAAGCCAAAAACCAGTGCTCTAATATCATCTCACTCAACCATAAGAATGAAAACAGCCTCTAGCGAAGGCTAAGAGATGAGCTGAAAGTCTTTGCCCATGTTCCTGGGATGTATGTTTGTTGCATACAAGTCAAATGGGAGCTGTGCTGTATAGGAGCATCTACAAAAATAATTTTGGAAAATGTTCAATATAACCTGATCCATACAAGATGCTAATTAGACATATAGTATGAGGCAAAAATATTCATTCTCTTCAGCTTTTTCATTTTTTCTCAATTTTTAAGTCTTAAGTCTTTTCAAGTCTTTCAATTGGACTTAGATATGAACTTTGAGACATTCTAATACGTGACAACACTTTGCTCTGCTCCATATTCTGGAGATCAAAGAAGGAAATCCTAGCAACCTGTTTAAGATGGGATTTAGTTGACATGTCCTGATATAACTTTGACAAGTATTGTTTCAGGTTTTTAGGTCAATACGTTTTAGATGCTCACACACTTTATTACCTACTATTTTTTTCAAGACATTTAGACAATGAGACAGGAAAGTTTGATGCAGACCCAGCGTAACATCACATGTACCAGATCCCGCCCCCCAGTCTCCATTCTGGAGGGAAAATAAGCTGCTCACTGGAATAGTTCAGTTGTGCTAGCTTGACTATGACAAACTTAACATGTAGATGTGTTGTGGAATTCTGTGCATTTCGACTCGGTTACAAAATGGTGACGCACACCAACATTCTGTCAGATCATCAGTGGAGCAGGTGTTTAAATTAGCTAAGCTACCACCGTCATGTTCAGACAATCACTTATTTATAATCGCAAAATAAACATCAAACCTGAAAACATAATACTGTAACCGCTCTGTTTTTTTGTGTGGAAACTGTTGGCATGTTTTTTGGTATTTGATCCCTATACATTAGTGGAGCTGCTGTCAGTTGCTGTGGCAGCAGGTCTCTGTTCAGGCTTGCCGACAAGGAGAGAGAGAGAAAGAAATATGTGGTGTTTTGAGTTGTGCAACTGTTTTTATGCGTTATTTTTCCCTTTAGAGTGGAACACTGCGAAAAAATTAAATACCTACATTTCCTGGTTTTATTTTGTTAACGGAAAATTGTTCTACTGCTGCAACGCGGCTAAGTTACTTAGCTTAGCACCATCGCTAAGTTAAATGGTGGTTGCTTTGCCGCGCTGCCAAGCTACTGGTAAGAGAATCTTCTTTTTTGCCCTCCGGCGTTCTGTGCATGCATGAAAATTCCAGACATAAATGATAACGTGCAACATGTCTATAGGTCTGTCATTTATGAAGTCATGCTGATCAACAGGTTTCTCAAGTAAAGGTTTGTGTACAGGTACCTTAAAAGCCTGTGGTACATGTTCATCTACTTAGGACAGATTAACCATAGAACGAACCATCAATTCCTTCAAATGCTATCTGAAAAGCTAGACAGGAAAGACAAAAACCAGGCCTTTAGATGTGGCTTCCACTCGTAAAGGAGAAAAGCAGGTGATGGGTGTGATTTGGACAGCATACAGTGGAGCTAACCTGTTGAACTGTACCTTTATGAAGAGCTCTGCGCTCACAACGGCGACGTGGGCAAGTTCCCAAACGTCCACACTCAGACGTTGTTACACCATAGCTTAGCTTAATCCACTGTCACTTACATTACTCACAGGTTTTGATTGACCCAATTTTTCAGATTTTTACATACAACACATACAGAACTGATTTGGGTTCTCCTTTCTTCATGCCTGCACCGTTTTGAAGGAAAACACGCCCAAAAGTTTGACCAAGCCAAAACATGTAGCGGCGTTCCAGCAAACCATGTAATCTCCGAATGCGTTTATCCAAACAAACTCTGCTCCAACGCCGTCACACTGTGGCTTCTGGACGGGTTTTCGCCATCATCCACCTCGATCCCTACAATAACACCATGAGCCTCGGGGCCTATTTTCAGATTTCCCAGATTTCCTGGTAAGGATGCAACACTTAGTGGTTGCGAGCAGCCTCTAACTCAGCTGTGTTTGTTTATGCAGGTAACATCTGCTCAAAATGTGGCTGCTTAATGCTAAGATTAGATGTGGTACACTGCAAATTTGTAGCTTTTATCCATTTAAAGATTTTTTTTTTTTTTGCTTCATTGGTAAAGAAATTATAGAGCATATTTTGTATGAAATAGCTAATGGTTGATTTTTAATATGATGGAAGATTGTTAATAGTTTAGATCGTCTTTTGGCTTCAGTGCTACATGAAGGGTCTGGATCAAACAAGATGTTCAAACATGAGGTGGGTAGATCCAAATCCAAATACCAATAATGTCAATACTAAAGTATCCATCACCGAGGTGATGTCAGTACTTTAGTTTCAGATTTCTTCTTTTATTCCCTCTTAGTTTTCTTTGATTGTTTTATCTTGTGACTTATGAACCGCCTGTGTTGGCCAGTCAAAATGTGTACAACTCTTAAACGCTGTTAAAATTCCAAGCCAGTCAACTGTAGGCTGTATTTTCTTTGGCTTGTTGTCCCATAAGACGGGGAATTATAAACCCAAAGAGGTCAAGAAGTTCCATTTTTGCCTCATCATTTGTCCATATGATGCTATATTCCAACATACATTTGCAACATACAAATGGGACTTACCTCTTTCTTCTTACAATGACAGAATAAAGTTGTATGCCACATTTTGAAGGTTTTTGTATTTAAGGGGCAGTATTATGTGTCTTCCAGGCACATAGAGCCATTTTATAGCACAAACAGGTAACCATGTTACCTTTAGTTGTTGCAAAAATGCCATTTATATAAAATATGACTTAAAAGTAATTTGATTTTGTGATTTAAAGCCCAGGCTGCACAGTGGTGCAGTGGGTAGCACTGTTTCCTTGGATCAAGTCAACAGTGCGTTTGAATCCCTGCCCAGGGGTCTTTGTGCATGGAGTTTGCATGTGCATGCATGGGTTCTCTCCGGGTACTCCGGCTTCCTCCCACAGTCTGAAAACATGACTGTGTGGTTGATTGTCTCTAAATTCTCCTTAGGTGTGAGTGTGTGCATGATTGTTGCCCTGCACACAATCATGCACCAGCTGTCTATGGACTGCTGGAGATGGGCATCAGCACCCCTCACAACCTCACTAGAGATAAGCATGTTGAATATCGGATGGATGGAATTTAACGCCTTTAAGAAACTCTTTTTGAAACTCCACCTTCAGGAAGTCATCCCAACATCGCTCCTCTATTAACCCTTTAAGAACATTTTTACTAGCTTTGCACTGAGAAGTGGCTCGTAGAATGGGGTTCAGTTCCACCAGATGTTTGCCACTTGCTGCTGGCTAGTCTGAAGGAGCTGGTCTGTGAAGCAGAAGCTCAAAGGCTTGGAAACTGCAACTCCAAAGAGGAGCTTTGTCTTCAAAGGCAGAGATAGATCCACCCAGGTGTTTTGCACAGCTGCATGGTTGCCACTGAGATTCAATGATTTCTCAAACATGCGTGTAAGAATAAAAGCAACACTCCTAGTATGTTTCTGATGAGAGGGAATGACATTATGTGACGTAAAACTCAAAAAAGTCAATTTCACATAAAACTGCCCCTTTAAAATTTAAATCACATTGATTCCTTTTGTGTGAAAAAGGAATCTAAACTGTAACTTGTTCTTGTGTGCGTCTATGGCGTGGTTCCAACCTCCAGTGTCAGTTTGACAAAACCGTTACATATGTCTGACAAAATTGTCTCCTTTTTCTCCGGTCTGTCTTGCTCAGTGTAGGATTTCTTTTCTTTTTCTGCCCATTGTATCCCCCCTAAGAAAAAATAGTTGAAAGAGGAGCCTGTTGCTCTGTCAAGCCTCCGTCACCCAGGTGTGCCAACAAAAGCTCCCAACAGATCCCACCCGGTGACCCTCGCGAAAGGTCATGTAAGGACTCCAATCTAAATTCCTTGCTCGACAAAACCCTTGAAAGGCTGTCTGAATGGGGCTGTCCATCCACGCCGCGGCGCCACAAAAAAACAAACAAACAAAAAAAAAAGACTCCAGCCGAGACGTGTGGAATGTCTCAGTCGTTTTCGGACGAGGCGGGAGCTAAAGCGGGTTAAAGTTTGGAGAACGAACCGCCGCCTCAGCCTGCTTTAGGTAGTTAACTGGCTCTGCTAACTGGCTTTGCATGGCGCCGCCATCGAGGCCTCGGCGCCAGGCTGTGAGAGGAAGCCCCAAGCGTAGGTATTATGCTGGGCCGCACTCTGGCATCCGCAGCCTTGTCCCCTCGCAATTATTCCTAGAGCGACAGAGGCGGTACCGGTGGGTATATCAGTGAAACGCAGACACCGGTTCCGTCCATCTTCCTCCTTGTGTCGCCTTTAGCGGGTTTTCACCGAATGCAGAACGGAGGAGCCGGCCAGAAGGTGTTTTTTTTTTTTTTTTGCCTCCTAGGCTTGAGCCCCCCTTTCAGCCCTTTGACAGGCATGGCTGTGAAAATGTGGAAGCTGCAACCTTGGCAACCGCTCGGTTTCGAACCGGGACGAGGAAAACGCCGGTTCTCCCCCCCCACCCCACCACAGTCACATTTAATACATAAAAAAAAAAAAGCAGTAAATGAAACTCTGAGAGATATTAAAAGATAATAACAACGTCCCGCGAGCCATCGTCTTTATGCTGACGGGTAGGAGGGATTTGGAGCTTAAAAGCGAATGTGCCACACAGGACCTGAAGAGATTCACGATGTCCAATCCGGTTGTAAAGATTCATCAAGGTGTACCGAGTTCAAAATTAATTCTCACAGATCTGCGCATAACAGGGTTTGTGTGTCCTGCACTAAACAGTGCTGACAGTGTCTCTCTGTTCCCCCCAGCAGCAGAATTGAGTAACACTGGCATAAGCAGCCTCTCTCTCTCTCTCTCTCTCCTCGTCTTCTTCCCTCACTCTATTGACTCTGTGGATAATCTTGACTCCCCAGAAAAAAGAAAAAAAAAATCCTTAAGCAGCTGGCCGCAAACCTTGTGCTTGAGTGCACATGCATACAATATCTTCCCTCCAGCCCCGGGGCTGTTTTTCACCCCTCTTTCTCTCTCTCTCTCTCTCCCTCCTTCCTCTTCTTCTTTCCCGGTTCTCCAGTGAGTTCCCGAGCCAACTCGTCTGGGGGAAAAGAAAAAGGGGGGGGGAAAAAAAAGGCAGGATTTGTTGGTTGGGTCTGGGAGCGTGTGCCAAAATCAACACTGCTTCCTTCTCCTCAGGGAAATTGGACTGGCGCTGGCTTTTCACTCTGTCCACATGCATGAGGATGCGGGCTTCCTCTGCTAGTGAAACCGTAGACACCGGTGTCCATTTTTGTCAAATATAAATAAAATAATTAACTAGAAAAAATGGAAGCAAGCCACAGGTAAAGTGAGGCAGCAAATTGGACGTAGTGCAAATAGATAGATTTCCTGTGTAAATAGCAGCCAGTGGAGAGCTGCTTTTGATTTGTGACCAGCTGAAACAGTGACTCTGCCGCTGTCAAAAACTGTAACCGTCATGTCGATATGCATGAAAGGCTTTGGTGCAGTATATATACCTTTTTTTTTTTTTTTTTTTTTTTAACCTTATCACATTTTGTCACTTTACAACAACAAAGTTTATCATTACAGCGGGGATGTCATGTGGTGTAGTGCACAGCAGTACAGAGGGAGTAAATTGATTTTCTTTGTGAGTGGATTGTTGCCAATTGTAGCTTTGTTCTTTGTTGCTGCGACACTTGACTGAATTGATCAAATCTAGCCACCTACCTGCATTCCTTCCTACCTTTACCTACCGCTAAAATCTGACACTGCTCCATTTTTGCTTCCATTTCGTCATCGCTCATGTCTTCTCCAGGGTTTTGCTTCATTTACCTCAGTGGTTCTTGTTGCAGCGCCGCGACAGGCGAAAAGTTTGAAGGCGTTTTTCAAAGAGTCTGTTTGACACATTGTCATGTGCAGTCAAATGGCACCAGCTGAATATGTAACAAATGTTGCAATTTTGGCCCCTGCTATCTAACCCAGTCTCCCAGTCTATAGGGTGTGAAAACACCCCAAGAGGAAGCTTGTCCCAAAGTTCGGGCTCGACAACAGAAAAAGACGTCTCCTTGAGTCCAAGGGAACCTCTCAAAGCAACAAGAGTTCTGACTTCAAACTTTTTTCTGGCTACAAACTTGTGTAAAACCTCTGTGAGAGAAGGAGGTCCATTTAATCATTTAAAACTCAAAAATTAAAATCTTGACGGAAATCCTAAAAAGTACAGGCAACTAGTGTAGGAAGGACAATATGTGGGGTAAAAAAATAAAGTACCATCACGCTCCTTCCGATTCACAATCGTGCTCCACTTTGTGTTGCTCTGTCACATTCAGGTGCATTTAATTTCATAAATGTTTGAGGCTTGGAAAAAAAAAAAAAGGCTGAAAGGGCGTGAAAACTTTACAGCTCAGCAAGACAATGAACTGCAGATTGAAGGTGGACGAATTAAAACAGTAAGGCACGGAGCTGGAAGGCGTTCGCTGTCAGTTTCCATTGGATTCGTTTCTAGATATTGTATTGTGAGGAATCAAGAGAGAGGGGGGCAGGCAATCACGGTATCAGTGCAGCCTTTGTCTCTACACTACTGCATATCAAACCCAAATGGACTGCAGCAGATGACACCTTGTTTGAAGAGCGAGATGTTTGATCGAGGACGTGTTTGATGCAGAAGGAATAAAAAGTAACACCTTAGCCGTTCGAGCTCGGCTGCGGCTGTTTGAAGTGCTGGAGCAGGAAAGCCCCAGCATACGTTCTCATCCGCCGAGTTTCTATGTGAGGGGAGGGAGAGAAAAAAGACAAAAAGAAGCGGGAATGTGCTGCCTCAAGTGCAGAATTAAAACAAGTACTTTTAAAATAAAGGATGAAGTGTGGTAAGTTGAGCTTAGAAAGCAGCAAATGTGAAGGGAACAAAAAACTAATATTGTGATTCTGAATAAATGTGATAATGATTTAAATTTATATAGTGCGCTGCATGCAGCCCACCGAACTCCAGACTTTGATTTCTCGTGAATACAACCAGATACTTATTTCAATATTGAGACGACTCAAATGAAGGAGGAAAGAATTGCATCGTTTTGACACCCTTTAATGTCAAAATGAAAACTGATTTCTACAAAAATAATGACGGTTAAATATGAATGTTTAACATAAGTGAAAGCATACGTTTTTGCCCACCTTTAAGGCGACTGACCTAAATCAAGAGAGGTTCAAGTATTGCACAGAAACTGGCAAGAATGTAGCAAGTGGCTAGCAGTTAGCCTCAAGCAGCTAATGTTGGTGCCTGCTGCACTTGGTCGTCTCCAGTTCAGACTCTAAAATAGGTTGATTGGATCTAATCTGGACGATTCTAGACTGAGCAGAGACTCTTTGGAAACAGGTTTATGACTTCCGACGCATTCATTCAACTTATTATTAAAAGGATCATTGTTGACTTTTTAGCATATGAACCACCTTCAGATTGGACAGTGAAAACCAAACCTTAGTCTTAAAACCCATTAGTTCTTCTGTAAATTGGATTTGTAAAGCTCCCTGTTAGCTGGATAGACCAACAAGTAAAGACTAAAAATATTACAATATCAATATGGACTTGTAATGGCATAATATAACCTTTGCTGCATCTTATTTTGTTACCCACAGCAAAGATGACATGAAAAATCATCAGCTATGTAAAACAGCTTTTTTTTATTTTATTACATTTTTTTTAAAGTAAGTAAAAATCACATTTGCTTCAATGTTGTTTTGTTGTATTTGATGTGTTGAAATGGCTGAGGTCTTTTTTGTTTTGCGTTCTTAGTGACAATTTTCTGCTTTTCTGAAATGGAAAACTACATTACCCAGTATTCCTTAAACCAAAAATGAAACCTATTCTTTTCTCAGCAGGGCTGTTTATCCTTTTGCACAATGCAATGTTTTTCTATTGTGGTTCTTTGTTGGTTTTTGTTTTTTTATTAAGCGACAAGTAGACTGGTTTGCCAGTAACTTCCAAGATGGCACATCCATGTTAATGTGTTGTCTGTGGGTGACTGATGGCGGGAATTGTCCCGTTTCACTTTGAGCGCATGTCACGTCTGATTGCCGATGCTCCTGGTTCAGTAGAAGCTTCACAGGGACGCGCCTGTGTGTGCAATCATCAAAATAATGCAAGACAATTGATCTAGTCTTACGATAGTGAGCAAAATGAATCGTAGTACCTGCTAGGACTGGTACAAGAACTTAAAAGAACAAGGTTATTTTAATTCTTAACATAAAACCAGAATAAATGAATTTGGAAAGATAATTAAGGCTCACAGAGCAGAACTCCTCTTCTACTCCCCCGCTCTGCTCCTTCAGACTAGCCAACAGAAATTAGCAAACACTTCTCAATGAAACGCTGGTTAAAAACTTTGCTAAAGGGTTAATAGAGGAGCCATGTTGCGATGACTTCCTGGAGGCGGAGTTTCAGAAACAGCAGGAGTTTTTAAAGTGACAGAGGCCCAGTTCCAAAGTGTTAATTTCAAAGTCAATTTGATATATATAGATATATATAGAGATGTATATACAGCATTTTTACAATTGAAGTTAACAGAGTTACTTGATTATACTATAAAATGACACTATGTGCCTGGAAAACACATAATACTGCCCCTTTAAGCCTTTGCAGCAGCTAATAACAGATTTTCTTTTTCCAAATTACATTTTTTTTCGAGTCAGACTTCTTTTAATGTGTAATGTTTACATCTTTGCCACATCCTAATTCCCCGAGCCGGAGAATGAGACACAGTGGGGAAATGAAATTTAAGACACACCTTGAACAAGAATTAAAACCCATGATGGAAAACCTGGCTTGTTGTCAGGCCTAAAAAAAATCTGATCTTAAAATTTAAGCCACTTTATGACTTTAGCAGAACCTTGAGAGGCTTTTCCATCATTAAAGCACAGCCAGTCTGAGTACCTGACTTTGTCCCACCCTCCAACGCATCCCCACTTTTGCAGCCTTACCCCATTTTAATCTAGTCCAATCTTTCAAAATCAGCAAAAACCATTCTTCTCCCCTGATTGAGGAAGGGAACAGGAGAGGAGGTGGAGGGGAGGGGGATTGAGTTTCGCATGTCAACTAGTGGTTAACCTCAGGGAGAAAAAACTTTCCCCGCCGTTAATCTCGGACGAGCATCTGAGCTTATTATTGAGGAAAAGCTAATTAAAAATCAGTTAACATCTCTGCAAATACCTTTTTTCTGCTTGTAGAAAAAAAAAGAGAGGAGGGTAGAGGGAAGAAAAAAAAAAGACACCTGAATAGGCTCACTGTTCTTAGCTGTAACCGAAAAGACCCCATGACTGCACCTAATCTGCAAATTATATAACTCACAGGGCCATTTCCCTATGTAATACTGCAGGAAACAAAAGGACAGTTATTTCTGGGGGAGCTGTTTTTTCTTTTTTCCAGTGCAGCATTGGCATGGGCTCCTGGAGAACAGCCTCTCTCTCTCTCTCTTCTTCTCTCTCTCTCTCAGCACCATGAAATGAAAATTTACATTCGCTTAGTGGCGATGTGGCGCTCGGTGGAAGATGGCTGTATTTTTAATGAGAGCTGGGAGATTTAATTACCTCTGTTTTAGCAGGCGAGATTTCGGCGGCGCAATGACAAGGGAGACGCGGCGCGGGGAAGAGGTGGCACGTAAAAAAAATAATAAAAAATTTCCTCTGCTCACATCCCAGCGGTCACCGAGCTGAGAGAAAGCTAGCAGGCACCGGGGCTGCAATTAATCCAAATTTATTCCACCACCACCAAGGTTTAACCGCTGATCTGAAGGAGGAGGCCATGGAAGTAGTCAGTCAGCCTCCAAAATGTGAAAGGAAAAATAAATAAATACAGGCTTTCAAAAAAAAGCAAAAAAAAAAAAAAAACACAACTGTATTCCCCAGTTGTTTTGAAGTGTTTTTCAAAATGTGATTACTAATGTTGCGAATTCTCCCCAAAGGCTTTGTTTTTCTAGCTTATGCAAAACTGCTACGAGGGTACATCTGACATCTTCGTGCTTTTTTTCCCGCTTCAGATTTCACGCCATCTCCACACCGGCACTGACGGGATGTCGGATGCAGTTACCGACATGGCGACACTTTAATGAATTCCCAGATAAACGCCTTCCTCTGCGAACCGATTCCTATTTTTAACGCAGATATAGAACGTTGGAAAAGAATTTATGCTACTGAAACCTTTGCCAAAATCGTCTTTTGGCAAGGAAAGAAGGGGAGATTTATTTATTTATTAAAATTTTCTTTTCTTCCCAAAATCACTTTTGTTATTTGAAACGTTGGGAATCAATTTCAACATGCATTAAAAAAAAAACAAATTTAAAGGGGCGCTATTATGTAAAATGAACTTTTCTGAGCTTTATATCATGTTATGAGAGATTTAAGGATTTCTCAAACAAGCATCAAAGAATCAAAGCAACAGTCCAGGTATGATTTTGATGAGGGATTGTCATTATGACAACCATTCAGCTGAGCAGAACACCTGGGTGGACCTAACTGAGCAAACCTTCACCTGAAACTCCCCCACTCAGCTCCTTCAGACTAGCCAGCAGCAATTTGCAAACACCTGGTGGACCAGCAAGTCTGCCGAGTTCACAATATGAGCTGCTTCTCATTTCAGCATTGGTGAAAACGCTAAGAAGTTAAAGGAGTGAATGATGCCGCGATGACTTCCTGAAGGGGGAGTTTCAGGAAGAGCAGAAGTTTCTTAAAGAGACAGCGGCCCAATTTCAAGGCGTTAAATTACAAAATCGTATTTGATACATTTTTACAATAAATGAGCAACATAGTGATTGTGCTATAAAATTGCAGCATGTGCCCCTATAAGTTATTTTTGCCCCCTTAAATTAATCCTTCTTTTACATTGTCTTGTTGCCTTTTGACCCGTGTCTTATCTCCTGTCAGAAACAAAAGTCTTGACTGAATAAAAACACTTTGGTTCTTAAAATATGCCAAAGATGTGTGTTATTTTGAACTTAGCCATGATTTTGTATCTTCTGAAGTTAAGTATCTGCATTGGCTCTTGTCCAGAATACAAATGCACAGCATACAAAGCCAGCTACCGTTACTAAAAAAAAAAAAGTTAAAACCATCTGTCGTCTGTGTTTCAACAAAGCACTAGCTACTGTCAACAACTCCCAGGCAAATACATTGTAGTCTGTAGTTGTAACACAACATAATGTAAAAATCAATGATGGTTAACTATTTGGCAAGACAGTCTGTTTTCACTCAGTTTAAGTGTTTTTCTAAAATCAGACACACACTCACACACACACTGTCACAAAGTTTGTTTCACAGATAGGCAGCATTTTAAGAGAGAAGAAGAGTGATGTTGTGGCATGATGGAGGAAATCCCACTAAAAGATTGGGGGAAATGCTGATCTCCGTCAATGAGTCAAGATCAAGCCAGGAACACATGTTTCTGTTGCTGGAAGCGCCAACAGAAGGTCATATTCAAAATGCTAAACAGTTTCTCTTTGACTGCGTTTTACTCTGACCAGCAGAGGGGAACATGAACCAAATGCGTTTTGAAAGGAGAAACGTTTCTGTTATCTTTGCATTATTCAGTCTATAAATCCTCGTTCTAGATGTTTATTGCTGATGTTTTATTCATGGCATTTCAGTTGCGTGTTAACATTACAGACAAGTTAGTGAGAGAGCAACGCGAGCATATTTATGAACCATTGAAACCTTGATTTTTAGGAAGTGTAAAACATTGTCAACGTTACACTTCATGTTTTCTTTTTGATTTACGTGTCAAAATTTAGCAGATTTTTGCAAATGTTTATGTCACCTAATGATTTCCGTCCCTTTTTGACTTCAAAGCAACAATTACAGTAAAGATATTACTGATTATATGATGCACTGCAAAGTCACAAAATCTTACCAAGAATTTTTGGTTCAGTCTCCAGTGCAAATATCTTAGTTTTGTCTTATTTCAACTGTACTAACTTACAAATAACTTTTCAGCAAGTTATAGGAGTTTTTTAAAATCGATATTATGTACCGTGTCATGGGTTAGGCCTTTGTCTCCTTTGGGATCGGTCTTTCCTTCATAAACGAAGTAATCCCACGTGCCTCCCATCCTGTAAAATACGGAGTCGTCCCATGTTTGGCCGCTAAATGTGCGTACCGTGTTGAACCGATACATAACTGTCCGATAGACACACCCATCATACACACATCAACATTAAGTTTAACAATAATGACCAAAACAAGGTCAGCTAAGTTCTTGTGGCAGGAACTAAACAGGACCCCCAGAACGCTGTGGACCGACGCTGCCGTCACGGTTGCCTGGAGACGGACAGTATGCAGCCGCGGTGAGCTGCTATCAATCCGCGTCACTTTTATCCGATTTCAAGTTGCACCAGAAACTAAGCCAAAAATACTTGGTAAGATTTTGTGTTTTTACATTGTGGACAAATTTCTGCACCTTGGTGTTCCAAACATGACAAAAAAAAAAAAAAACCTAAACACAAATGATGGGCAGTGAAGTGAAACGCTAAAAAAAGAACAACCCCTTTCACATATTTTAGCATATTTTAGTTGGAATGTGAAACGAGAATGATGTCACACCCAAGTTGAGCATAAGTTGCAAATCTCAGACCCCTTAAGCGCTGTTATTGTATTTGTGTTGCGGTCAGTGACCAGTCAAGCTGCTATCGGCAAGAAAATGTCAATGCCAATGACATTTTCTTGTGAAAAACTGTACAGTACTGCGAATGTAACTGATTTAATGGGAACAGTTTATTCTTGCAACTTTTACGATGTTTCATGCATGTGGCGGGAGTATCGCAACTGAACTTGAAAACCAACTTTTCCAAATCGAATTTGGGACTTTATGGGTTGCTGTGTTGGGATTTTCTGACAGGAAATTTCTAACTGAAGCACAAATAAAACATAACTTTAATCACAGGGATTGAACTCTTTGGCGCAACGTTTCGTTCTTACAGTAAAATGTCGAAATCAACACGCCCTTTAAAGCTGGATTCAGTTGTGGCTGAGAAACTGCAGAAAGTACAGAAACGGATACAATTTCCTTTGCACTTTCATTAAATGTTTTTTTTTTTCTAAACTTGGCTACTTTCACAAAGTGTTTTACAATGTGTTTCGTATTCTCTCTTTCTCACAAACTTGCCATTCAGAGTCTTCAGGCCTTGTTCAGTGGAGGGTGGGCAGCGCTAAGGCGGTTGTTACGCTGCAATATATAATAATGTAATGAAATCGGGCTTTAAAGTGTGATTAAACATAATCAAAACAGAATTGTCATAATCGTAATAAAATCCTTGAACATACTTTGAATCAAACGAACCATACGAGTCTGAAAAGGCAAATAAAGGACCAAAGGTTCTGGATTTATTGACCAAAGTTTCAATTTCAATGTATATAGGATCTACAACATGATTATTAGTAATATAATAACCAAGATGAACACAATGAGTTTTGTGATGGTTCATTACATGACATGTTATTACATTATTACATTGCCATTTCTAAAACACCTTTTTTTTTGTAATATTTGGCTGCAAAATGACATCTTACTACACGTGCGGTACAAAGTATTGAAGAATGTGCTCGAGGATTTTATTCCATAAGGCAGTTTTTATGTTTTATTTCATTTCATCTTGACGCTTGATTTTATTACGTCATTACATAATGTGGCATTATAGACAGTTTTTTTGGCCAACTATTGCACTTAAACAAATAATTCTTTGCTCTTTAATCACATGTGAATAAGCTTGTTTACGTGATAAGTCACTAAAACCCATGCCGCTCAACCATCCGACTACTTCCTGTTCTCATCTTCTTCGTGGTTTGCGCCAGTAGCAACATCCAGTTGTTGATCATGTGACCTGTGTCATGCAGAAAAAAAAGTTTTCTTTTGTAATGTTTGCTAAATAAGCCGATTTCGATATGGTCAAAACAGAAACCCCGCCTTAACAGTGCCAAAACATTTTATTGAAAAATTAAATGGTTTTTTTTTTTTCCAAGATTGGTATATTTCCACCAAGCACTTTTCTTTTCAAAATGTCAAATTGGGCAATTATATGGTGATTGGAATGGTTTGGACGGACAAAGTCAGCACCGACGGTGCAGATCTCCACAGTCCAGGGCAAAAAAAGTGCTCTCTGGTCACGCCCAATTATTTTCATTTAGTGGCATGATTTAATCAGAAAAAAAGTGATGGAAGTTAGCAGCAATAATGGAGCTGCCCAGGGATGCTGCCTGTATAGAATTCCTAATACCCAATTATTTTAATCCAAAAGTTCATTATTTATTAATTCAGTGGGTCTGCTGGGTTATAATTTAGCTCCCAGAAAGTGAAACTCAGCAATGTAGCAATTAAGGGGATGTTCAGCGCTGGATACCAAATTCACCTCCAGCTAATGTTTATAATATTCAGAACCCACCATGGGTTCCATTCCGCCGTATCATTATGAAGTCCTCACTGCATGGCAACTTTGAGTCGAACATGAGAATTGTTGGAGGCAATGTGTTCCTTGGGGTTTAGTGGAAATTAAACTTTTAGAAATTGGTTCATGCCAATCAATGCGGCAAGGGAAAGGCGAAGAGGGAGGGGAAGGGAAGAGAGAGATGCGGCAAGAGGAGAAAAATAATGAGGCCAAGAGTGCAGGGAGGATGAACCGCCATGATGATTGGAGTGACAGTGACTGAGAGGAGGAAGGAGGAAGAGAGGAGAGACAATCAGAGGGTGTGTGGGGTGGGGGAGAACCCAAACCAACAGAGTTCATCCTTGGCTCAATGTACCCAGAACTCCTCTGCAGCACTTGTCTCTTTACAAACTGCCAATCCACTCAAAGTCTCTCTCCATTGCTCCGTCTTACCCTCCCTCACACACCAGAAGCAATGCCACCATATTTCCCCCCTTTCTTCTGTTAACACACACACACACACCCCCACACACACGCACGCCTTCCCTTACACACACTATTTGGATTTGGACATACTTGAGTTACCCAACCCCTCCCCACCCACCTCCCTCTCCACCATTTTTCCCCTTCTTTGTCCCCCGCTAGGCATGAATCACACTGAGGCCAGAGACCCAAAAGGCTGCCAGGCCCTTCTGATGACTCCCAGCCTGGCCATAACAAGTGGCTGACAGCTTTATTTACATAAGACCAGCGGGCAGCGTGAACAATCGGCCCCAGACTAAGTTACACATACATACATAAACGGAGCAAAAAAAAAAAAAAAAAAGGCAGAGATATGTCATGGTAACGCTCGGTGTGGGTATGAATAAACGCCACGCTTCCAATAAATGCAGCAGAGGCTTCGACAATGGGGTTTTTTGGCCCTCGGGGTTGAGATCCAAGCGTTTGTTTTTTCTGAGTTTTTCCACATGAGCGCAGAGGATGATGGGACCCCGGGGACAGGGTCGGGGGGAGCGGAGGAGAGGGACTTTAGACTTCTATATCCGCCCCCGTCATACATCTCTCATCAGCAGATAGTGAGCAGGGCGCAGCGAGGTACGCCCCCGCTGATTGATGCTTAGCCGTTACATTAGGGCTAATGTTACCTCTTTGACCTTTCTCCCGGACGTGAGCGATGATGTCTCTGGCAAAAATAAATAAAAAAATAATACATCTTTGTCTGCGTTTCAAAACAAGGGAACTGTGCAAAAACTGTGCTTCCAGATTCCAGACCGGCTAACAATCCGGCATCTGTGTTGCACATCAGGCTTTAGCTTCCGATTGAACTCGAAGTGGCTCGCTTATTACTAGACTTTTCCGTTTTCACGTGAGGACAGCAGATTTTGCAGGTGTATTGTGGCTTATTTACCCCGATGGGTAGCTGGGAGGCGGAAGGTGGGCGGTGGGGATGGTGGGGAGTGAGTGCGATGTCTCTGAGACTGACAGCTGGGGAAGAAAGTTTATGAAATAAACATGGACCTGATGCAATGCTCAGAACCCAGCGCTGCAGTGGCCTTGGAAGCCCCCCGTATCATCTCACCGAGCCTTTCTTTTCCTTTCTTTCATTCTTTCTGTCTCCCTGTAGCAGATACTGACTCACACACACACACACACACCAACATTCCCCAAAGCTGGGGAAACAAACAGGCCTAATGGGGTCAAACAGACTGCAAATCAATTGTAAATCTGTCTCTCCAGAGTTTACTCAAGAGGACGGACTCTGTCAATGAAGTCCATCACTCTGCGTCATACAAGGACAATACGCAATGTCTGGAGCATAATTGTGACGTGGATGGAAAATGCTAGGTTTTCAACATTAGGTGCTTATAAAAATCTAAAAAGCTTGCAGCGCATTCATATTCAACCCTATTTATTCAGTACCTCTCAATAAAGTCTACTGCAACCGACTTCACTAGTCACTAAAAGAATGAAAAGACGTACTGTTAGCCTGGATAAAAACATGTTTCTTCAAATTGCGATCCTTATTTTCTCGGTGGCCTACAGTGAAGGCGTTGTGGATGCAAAGCAGGAGCAAAGAAGGAAGTTCAAACAAACGCTTGCATCAATCATAAGGGGGAATGAAAGATGTATTGGAATAAAAACGGGTGACCTTGAACCACTGCTAAGACGTAGCCACAGTTTTGGGAGTGCAGTATTATGTCAAGTCAAGTTTATTTGCGCAACACATTTCAGCAAAAAGGCAGCTCACAGTGCTTTACATCATAAAAACATTATGCAGGCAATAAACATCACATTTTGTCAAATGCAGTCATCAAAATCATCAAGCAAATGCAATTCAAATATTTTGATCAATGTTCCAGGTACTGCTAATCAAAGGCAACTCTAAACTACTCTTAGCCTTGATTTAATGGAACTCAGTTTTTTAGCGTATTTTCAGTTTTCTGTTTGTTTCTTTAAGGCTGGAAATGTTCTTTAGATGATAGAAGACTGACTTTGTAATTGTCTTCTCTTTAAATTCAAATTTGTTTTTGGTCAGCTGAAGAAATCCATGTATTGATTTGTTCTTAGCGTCTGCTCAATGGGTTATGTGTAGTATATATACCTGCAAGATTATATCCCTGACTCTAAAGTACTTCTTGGCCTTCAAATGAACAGATGGAAATTTGTAAAAGAGACAGATTAGCAGGGATTTTCAACAAAAGATAGTAATCCAGGACATGCTATGTGTGGGCTATGTTATATCTGCTGTAAGAATATTTAACTGTAAGATCTATTTTATTTACCAAGAAACATCACCAGTGCTGTCCTCGCAACAGTATGCCGTATGTCCTTCCATCAGTTACCTTTGGAAATATCAGGAATGCATGCATCACCAGGTTTGGCTGCCTATGGTCAGCCTATGGTCAGCAAAGTCTGACCATAGGCAACCTGTTGCCAGAACTGAGGAGGTGGTCATAGAAAGCTGAAGAAGCTTTGCTAATATGCTTAGTGGCTTCAGATTGGGATCCCCATGAAGATTGTATAAAGACCAAAAATAAGTGCGTGACGGATCTAAAGTTTTGCGTAGACCGGATCAGTAAGATGATTTTCATAAAGCAACTGTTGGTTCCCCAATGACGGGGAAATAATTAATACATAAAACAATTTAAAATCAAGATTACAAAGAGAACAAAAAGCATATGCAGGAAGAAGCCAGAGGGCATGCTAATACAAGGAGGTGTGTGCTCAAGGATAATAATCAGGTTTGAAGCAGAATGGGGGAACAGATTGTTGGAAGAAGGGATAAAGTCAACGAACTGAATATGATCTTGAACAGGTTCAGGTTAGGAGTGAGCTCAGCATGCTTCTCTCCTGCCTGCAGCTAAATATACCTCCCACCCTCTTTGATCCACAGGTTTCCTTTCACACTTCAGATGCTTTATCTTCCGCCTCTGTCATGGATCCAGCCAATGCTTCATTGTTTTCTTCAACCAAATCAGGAAATGCTGGCGCTCCCTTCGTTTCGCCCTTCCGCCTTTTATGCCTCAGCTGAAGAGGCATTTGGAGTTAACCAGAACAAGGCCTGTGTGGACCAGCTATGTGGGATCCTGCTGAATCGCTACTGCCTTAGTCTGATCCAGGAAAAGGTCAAAAGTGTTGTGGAAGTATGTTACTTCCTCAAAGCCAGGAGGAGGGTCTTAGCGCTGTCAATCAACATTGTGTACACACTGCTCAAAGTGCTAATGATGGAGAAACAACTCGCTGTTACGGAACACTGTTTATCTGCCGTCTATATGGGCCATGCTAACTAGCCTTAGCTTTCAAAACATGCTATCAGTAAAAAGCAGAGAAAAAATAGCTGGGAGCATAGGGGATAGGAGAGGCGCACACATGAGAATGATTGGCAGCGCTAAGAGTACGGTAAGAAGGCAGAGAAACTAGATTTTTTTCTTGAGACTATCTGTTTCATACCATGAAACAGATAGTTTCATGGTATGAAACTACCATGAAAGTTAGTCATGGTATGACTAACTTTCATGTCATACCATGAAAGTTATGGTATCTGTTGTGTATCTGTTTCATACCATGAAACAGATACACAACAAAGTGACGGTACAATATGAAACCAAAATATATATATATATTTTTTAAATAAAAGTTATAAACTGCAGCTTTAATGCGTTCTTCATGACCATAGGCCTGTGGCCTTCACATCACGCCGCGAAAGTCCTTGAGAGTCTCTTGCTTGTAAGCAAACAAGTTCCTTTCAAGATTGGTTTTTAAAAATCACGTGTGTTAGAATGGCCTTGTCAAAGTTCACATAAAAATCCAATGGATTCAATGAATCTGTGGCAAGACTTGATGAATTGATGTTCAAAGACAACCTGCAAGCAGTCTGACTGAGGATGAGCTATCTTGCAAAAATCAAAGTTCCTTGATTAGCTTAGCTGACTGAGACACACACTGCAAATGACTTTCTTGCTTCAAAACGTGATTCTACAAAACAGTGGCACAGACTTAAGAACTGTATTTCTCATTTTCAAATTTTAATTTGTAAAAAAAAAGGCAAACTTCAAAATCATAACTTCGTTCTACATAAAAGTTATGCACGACTTTGTTTAGGTCTATTAAGCAACTTCCAATGAAGTACTGAGCACTTTTGTCACATTAAGACGTGAAAGAGTTCAAAAAGTGTTAAACTGAAGACAGCTGTGACGGACTGGGTTCCTGAACTGAAACTCGCTGTCCGGTTTTTCTTCTCTTCTCTAAGATGCACGCTCATTCATCTTTGGACTAAATTGCATCCTGTCAGGAAACAATTTATCTAATTTATTTTGAAAGGGTATATTGTCCTCTGAAGGGACATCATATGCTGCCAAAAATAAAACATTTGCACTATGAACTTACATTAATTTAAAAAAGAGATCCAGACATGCACAAACAAATATTTGTATGTAGAAACTTTCTACATTGTGAAGGGGCATTCTTGTTTTTAAATAATGAAATCCATGTTTAAACTGGCAGGCTTTCCCAGAACAATTAGTCCATTTTTCATTTCGCTGAAGGCGGCAACCTTGTGTACATCTCAACAGATGTAAGTTGTGAAGTTTGTCAAAGAATTATACAAAATCACAGTTTGCTTTTTACAAGGGCCAAGTCATAAGAAATTCATGGAAAATGTTGTTTTATTGACGGTTTTATTGAGAAAGATAAATTCATTCTTTATAAAATATAACTTATGCTAAACATCTAGAAAATTCTACGAGAGCGGAATACTTATTACAACTTATGGGATTTAAGCTAACTGTTAACATTAGCTATCAGTTGTCCTTAGTAGCTAGCCTTAATAGTTAGCACGGTGGACCATTAACAGTTAGTGTTAATTACATTTTATGCTAATTAACATTACTTGTATATTCTGCCATCAGCTACTTAGGGAAATGTTAGGAATGCGTACTTTACAAGATCCTCTCTTGGCGAAGCTAATCTTAGGCAGCTTTGCCTGAGATCAACTTGTTAGCATAACAAGCTAACTGCCTAAATGTTTGGTACCATTCCTGGTCAAAGACTGTAAACTGTTAGCTTAACAGTTAATTGTTAGCTTGGCTAATTGTTCAGGCTAAGAGTTAGATTCAAAACATGAATTTGACTGTAGTAGAAACTGGGAATGTATGTAGGTGTCCCACACCTACTGGATAAAGTCCAGTTCCTTTGTAGCCCATAACAGAATAGATAAAGTAAATAATAAATCCTAACACACAAAAAACTTTAAAAATGGAAGTGCTCATAAAAAATGTTTTTGCAATTGGAACAGTCTGTGCTGACTGATGAAGTTCTGTTAAAAGCCTAATGACGGCTCTACATGTTTTATTGAAATCAACCAATTAATTGATCTGGAGTTTCAATGCTTGTAGATCAACACAACTGGAGTTAAAAAGTAAATCTTTTCCATCACATAAAAAGAACAAAGGGTTTGGTATCGCATGCAAGGTGTTAATTATGCATAAGAACACGTTGATATCGTTAAAAAAAAAGAAAAAAAAAGAAATACGATGGCACAAGAAGCGTGGAGAATGGACCACTTCGGCAACAAATCAATGGGGCAAAGCTCGTTTTAATCACAGCCTTGAGATATTGCCCATAATAAATCACAAACTATTGACTTAACCGGTTAATTTATTAAACCTCTAAATTCTTAAAGAGCGAGTCCACCACCTTCACATTAAGCTCAGGGCTCAGTGCCTCACTTGGGTCCAAAACTCTGACTAATGCTCTGAGCAGCCTGGGCCGTTGCTAGGAATAACAGGCCTCGGTCACCGTGGAGCGTTGGCCTCCGTGAGCCATTATTTCCACAAACGACCGGAAAGGAAAGTCGCTCGCAGCAGTAACAGCTCCCTGGGCAGGAGGCGGTCGTGCAGACTGCAAAAACGACACAGGCCGGCCGTTTGGTCGAGGAGAGGAAGGCAGAACTTAAACACATCGCTTGAGTTTACAGTACATGTGAGTGTATTAGCGAGGGGTTTGAGTAATGACAAAACCATGATGGAAGGTGGCCCTGGCTTGGCCTCGGCTTCACATTTCCCCGAGCAAACAAAGTTCAACCAGTTCAAACATGAAGCTCGACAATTATTAAGAGTTACAACTGTTGTTTTATGGTTTTACGGGAGAGTAATGAGGTCCCTGCTCTTTTTCTCCCGCTAGTAGAGGTTCAAACTGAATGTATTTTAAAAAGTAGAAGCTCGAGGATCACTCAAACTGTTAGGGTAGTTACAATGCAACCTCTTAAGTAAATAACCTTAACAAGCAGCTGATGGAATAAGTGTTTCCCACATGTTAGTTTAATAAATCTGAATGTGTGAAGAAGAAGAAAAAAAGTCAGCCAATCCTAAAACGTATCAAACTTGAGGTCAAAACTTTATTTTGAAGAAGTTCGAACCTCTACTTCCACATAATGTTGCAACCAGATACTAACAGCAAGCAAGAATAGAATAATAACAGATTGGCATTTCAAATAAAATAATTAGATCATGGTCTTTGTGCACTTTCAGATCATAAGGTTCGAAATAGAGAATCAGAGGGGCATGGTTTAAAATTTAAGACATTAACATGAGCAATACGACATTTTCCTCCTTCAGCCGTCTTTCTTCTACCACTTTCTGTCGTCTTCTTAGCAATTAGCAAACACCTGGTGGAACTGCGCAATGAGGTACTTCTCAGAGCAACTTTGGTAAAAATATCGATAAAGGGTGAATAGAGGAGCAGGGTTGTGAGGACTTCCTGGAGGCAGAGTTTCAGAGAGAGCAGAAGTTTCTTAAAGAGACAGAGGTCCAATTTCAAGATCTTAAACTACAAAGTAAAATGTCTTTTAAGTCATATTTGATATGATACAACTGAAGTTAACATAATTACTTGACAGTGGTATATCATGCCACTATATGCCTGGAAAACACATCCCTTTACTGCCCCTTTAAAGAAAAGGCCTCCTTTTGAAGACCCTTTAATGAAGATTGCTTTTTTTGTAATTTACTGCCATTACCATGCATGTGTGTACACGTCTCATGGGAAACAGGGGAAGCATGCTGTCATGTAACACAACCCTATCCAGGGTTTGTTACAGCTTGACTGGCCCCTGGGAAACTCTCCCACTTTCAACCTTTTCACCTCCGCCTCAGCTTGAATGACACAAGGTGACAACGCTCGTCTACTGATCCCACAATCCACAGCCCAAGACTTCTGACTGCGCAACTGTCAGTCAGCATGCTGTAGTGTCACTCCCGATGATATCTCAACGCGAATGACTCAACCCACTGACACCGTTCACACGGGCTCCGCTCTGTGGCTAATTGGTTTGGAAGGGCTCCTTCTTCCAGCTTGTGGTTCCTGACTGAGCGTATGCATACGCCTCCTACATCCCTGTCAGACCTAGATGAAATGAAGAATTTCATATCTCGTGGATACTGTCCTGCGGGCCGTGAGTTATTGAAAATGCAATTTTACTGTACTCCTGTAATAATCCGCTGCAGCGGTTCTCTTTGCACGACATTGCATCAGTGGTATCATGAATTATGAGAGAGACAGATGGACACTTAGCTGGCGCATTCACTTCGTTCATGTCATCTTTCTTTATCCTCATATGGTCCAGACTCAAATAAATGCAAAACAAATTGACATGAGAGGTCAAAATGGATTAGAAATCTTTGGAAAATGCATAACCATCACTTAAGGTATTAGAAGAGAGTAATGAACTTCCACACATATTCTTGTGTATAATTTCCCAAATGACCGAATTTGCTGAAGCTCATCTCTTCAAAGAATATGTAAGCAAGTTTTCAATGAGCATTCCATTCAGGAAGTAGACAAGTTCTGCGTTTCGCTGCAAATTGTGCCTGCAACTCCAATACTAAAGCACTAGAAGTTCTTAAGACACTGGCTAATAGAGATGGGCGTATCGATCCAAAATATTGACAAAAAGTCTGTGTCGGATCGACAATAGTGTGATGTAAAAATCGATACTTTAGTTTCAGATTCCCTCTTGAAATTGTATTTTGTTTCAGTATTCTAGTTTCTCAACTCGACCACAAAAATTTTTTTTTTCTGGATTTGCTTTATTTTTTTTTTCACACACACAAATCATGTTAATATCTTTACAGTATTTTGTAGATACTTTTAAACTTTGTCCAAATCCTGTCTTAGGTTTGAACAAAAACTAATTTAAAAAATCCGCAAAGGGCTGCTAAACAGCAAAAGTTTGACAATATATGAAACTTAAAAAGTATCATTGATATCGGTGATAGTTACTTGGTAAAGCTGATTATCATATAGTAGAATTAGGCATATATCAAGACCAGGCATTCAGAGAGGAGGAAGTAGTTACTCCAATGGCAATGAAAGGATCCACATTACAGTTTGCCAACGTACTTTGGATCAAGGAGATTTTTGGAAGACATTTCCTGAGGTTTAAGGAAACAAGAATGTAAGGGGTGATTTTGTAATAGGCAGGACTGGTACATTTTAGGAAACAGAACATGTGGAAGGATGAAGCAAAAAGGAACAGGAAGTTAAGGCAAACCACAAATTTATTTCCAAAGAACTTGAAGGGAACCAAACTTAAATGTTTCGGAGTGACCCAATTTCAATTTACGAGAAAATGTGTAGGAAGAGCTAAAGAGGTGTGAGAACAAGGTGACCAGCCAACCTGACTCGGTTGCAGCGTGTCTGTCGAGAGAAATATTCAGAGCAAGAACAAAAACGCCAATGATGTTACTTTAGAACTTCATTAAAACTCCGACTCTAATATGGCAGAACGCTTCCAGACGTGGACTGGATAGAGCTCCAGGTGAAATACATTAATAGTGGAGCTCCAGAAATGCGAGATGCTGCACTCGAAAATAAATACTATGGTTACAGGTATAGAATAATAAATTTTCCGCAACACCAATGGAAAATCTGTAAGTGGTTGAGTATTGTTTCCTCTAAACATCTCAAACTTGGGTCCAGCCTGATAAAACTAAACCTAATTTTGAGACACACAGACATGACTGTGACTTGCAGTCCTTCTATGCCACGGGGCAGAGTAGCTCTTTCTGGCGCTGTTCCAATTACACCACTCAGGCGACTCAACTTCTTACTGTAAAATTTGCATATTTCTCTTCCAATGGGCCCAATGATACATGCATTGCAGCGCTTCCGGCAAGCACCAACACAAGGGAATCTCTTAAAAAGGGGGAAAAAACAGAAGCCAAGGAAGCGTAGCAGAAAATTTAGGCCAACTTTACATCAGTGTTTAGAAGATATGTGTGGGACAGCCACATCCTGGTCGTTCTACCGAAAGAAGAGTGAGATCAAAAATTCACTCTATATTGCGTAATGATGCTGATTGATGAGCTTTCATTTCATTTCATTTTTCTGCTCAGTTTTGTTCTTGGAGCAGGGAGCCTATCTCTACAGCCAGTGGCTTAAAGGGGCACTATGTACCTGGAATGTTTATTCCAGGTACATAGTGCCTTTTTTTTTATAAAGAAGCTACATGAATATCATATGACAAAAGAAATTTGACTTTGTAATCTAATGCCTTGAAAATGGGCCTCTGTCTCTTTAAGAAACTCTTATTCTTTCCGCCTTCAGGAAGTTATAACAACATGCTCCTCTATTAGACCTTTAAAGCATTTACCATCGTTGACGAGCTCAGCAGGTGCACAGTTCCACCATGTGTTTGCTAATTGCTTCTGGCTAGTCTGAAGGAGTGGCTAGGTCCACCCAGGCGTTTTGTAGAGCTGAATGGTTGCCAAGGAGGTTAAAGGATTTCTTAAATACCCATGAAAAGAATCTATTTGCAAACTATGTGACTTTAGCCTAATTTGGCATTTTCAGTTGTAAAACTGCAAAATGTCCACTTCCTGGTTAAGCTGTACTTTTTGCTGGTCTGCCACATGAAATCCTCTATAATGTACATTGTAGTTTTTGGTTTATCAAGACAGATTATTGAAAAATCTGCTTTAGGAAACAGCCTGGAGGTCCCACAGTCAGTCGTCTGAAGAGGGCAGTTTAGCTGCACACGGATTCCTGAACGCTCCATAAGGCATCCTACAGACCCAAACATAAGCGATGAGGCTCACGTTGCGCAACCTCAGCGGAAACGTCAGGTCTGAGGTCGGAACAAACATTTCAGCACTTCATCGCTTGTGTAAGGGTTTATTTTCAGCAGTTTGCACGTAAGGTTGTAGAGCACTTTGGAGGATGTTGTGTCTCAGGGTCCTTCTGGACGTCTTCCGCTTACAGAGCAGTGCGATCGTTGAAACGCATTTCAGAAGTGTGTGAGTTTTTATTGGTGCTGTCAATCAGTAAAAAAAAATTACATTATATTTATCCCACTCCAGCGCTGTGATTAATAACAATCACTTTGCTCAACTTTGAAAACTCGAAATTTGAAAACACAAGTTTTCAAAAAATGTTTGAGAAAATCTGTTGTCACACACCAAACATCTGTTTTCTACGGAACCCCAAAGGGGACATGGAGGAAAAGAAAAGGACAAAGAAATCCCGACTTTCTCGAGATCCCGAGAAACTTTGTGGAGATCACGAGATCCTGACTCATTTTCTTGAGAGCCCGCGAAATGAAAAAAAAAAAAAAAGTCGGGATCTCGAGAAAATAAGTCGGGATTTCTTTTTTTTTTTTTTTTCTCCATGTCCCCTTTGGGACTTTGTACTTTTCCGGGTTATTGATAATCAGTAAAGTTTAAAAAGAAGCTCTCCGAGATCTCAAGATGCATTGTAAAGCACCATTTCAAGCATAATTTAGAAAAGTTTTCTACAAACTGGTTGTGCTGCAGTGGAAAGATAAGGTCAACGTAGACAGTCCTTGTTACGCACACTTATTCCAGTGTTTTAGGTACACTGATTTAAAAATGTAAATGTGAGGCAACAAAATGATTCAATATCTTCCAGCTTTAAGTGCAAACCTGACACATGCTTTGTAAAAGACACCGAACAGAGATTCCTTCAACTGTTACCTCGTAACAGGAAGAGATCAGGTGTTTCCCTTACAGAGCTCGGGGTAGAAGTATCAGCAATCTCTTCCATAACCACTCGCTTCTTCTGCTGTCACGTTCTTGACAGAAATAGAGAAGAATAAAAACAGTCCCTCTGATCCAGTTGAGTAACTGATGAGATGTTTTGCATCAGGTTTTCAGTTCCAACGTTCACTAAAAACCCAAGAGTCAGATTACGAGGGGGCGATCGGCCGATTTGCTTTTATTTCCACAGGCACCTGGGTAAGGTGTCAGACATCGTCAGCTGGGAGGTGTGCGGGAAAGGATGGGCGAGTCTGAAACTGTATCTGAGACACACCTGCTCTTAGCAGGTCAGCTGCCTTGTGAAAATCAAACCCCTTTTCAGCGGCGTTGTTCAGAAAATCACACCGTGCCCTTTTGCAAAAACAGGAGACCGGATTTGCTCTTTCGACCTCGCTGCGTTTACCCTCCCTTAAGTTGTACGAAAGTGACTGTTTTCATAAAGAGGGGGGCTTCTTTCAAGACGCGCCCTTCTGTGGGAAGGCTCATGACGCGACACAGACTCAACTTGATCCACTCGGGCGATGTTGCCAAGATCCCACCGCTCAGGAACAATAATCATGCAGCTTCTTTTGTCTTTTCCACTTGGTATGAAAAAAAGACAAGAGTTTCCATTTAGCTCAGAGACACACAAAACAAAATGAAACCACTGGGTCACTTCTTCTACCAAAACGCAGGGTTTATACCAGCCTGGTCTTTACATCCCTGGTGACGCATCTTTTTCTGCGCTGTTTACAATTGTAGTTTGAGCAATGACAGCAGAGGAAGTCTGGGTTCCGCTTCGTATTTCATACGTGACTGGGGTAGATATAAATTGCACGGGATATAACTTAGATAAAGCAAATATCAACTTTCAAACAATTCCAATCATGCGAGAAATTCTCTGTGTACCAGCACAATGCCTCATCAGACGCAGCGTAAAAAAACCCACCTGTGAACGCCGGTGAACCCTCCGATAAACCCGTCAAACCCAAGCTGTCCCGCGGCAATGGGATCGTACTCTGAAACAGGCCCAGACCAGCGCCGTCTCATCGCCCGGCCCAGCCGCGAGCCACACACTGATCATAATGAGTCTCTGTCGGTGGCGTTCAGCAGTATTGAACCACAGCTCACCTGTCAGGGGAACAGCCTAGACAGAAGCCCGTCCCGTATCCCCCTTTAAGCCCTGTCACCGGCTCACACTGATTAAAACTGATGGGATGACATGATTGTGACCGGTATGGATTTCTAACTCTCCCAGCCGCACTGGCCAAATACATGTGTCTTCCTTCCCTGCCCAACCCTTTTGACAAACCCACGTGGGAGCCCTTCGAACCGAGCTGCAGAATACATAATTTAGGAGGCAGCAGGCAATCGATAGCAAAAAAACCCCCAGTACTGACAAGGGGAGGGAGGGAAAGAGAAAAGAGTGAGGAGCTGCAACATCCTTCTGTCCGTCAGCAACAGCAGTGGTCAAATATTAACTTCTAATCCTACTGTGAATTCTTCATCCTGGCATAAATCCTCGCCGAGACGCAGCGATTCACTTCCAGGAGTTCCTGCTGTGTTTAGTATGATGCATTTACATCCTGTTACCTCCGTTTGACTCACAACTCCAACAACTTTGCAGCGCAGTGAACTGGAACGGCATACAAATCAGCTTTATTATCACATGCTTTACATCAATCTTTTCTCATTTTCCCTTTTTTGTGCAGAATGACTTGTTTACCTTCTATGATTGATTTCTCCTTTGCCTCGATTGACTTAGATTTTCTTCCGGTGATTTCTCAGCGTCCCATGAATGAAGTTTAGTTTTGTTCAATAATTAGAGGGCAATTTTTTTTGCTTGTCAAGTTTAAAAGCAAACTGTAAAATCGGAGGCCTAAAAAAAACTGTGAAGGAAGGGAATGACGCAACACCAACCAGGAGGCGAGTTTAGATGTTAGTGGTGGAAAGACTGCTGTTCGTGCAGAGCGCATATAAAAACCTAAATCTAACGTGACACCACAGATTTAAATACGACAAAAGATGCGTTTCTATTAGCCGTAGAATTGCGCAAATTGAAATTGCAAAAATAAATGTGCTTAATAAATTTGCATTTCACTAAACTGCAACGGAAAGGCTTTTCCGCATCGTACGAGCCACGTGATCAACGGAAACGCCAAAGACGACGACAAGAAGTGGAAGCAGTTTGTTTTTTGTTTTTTTGAGCAATGTGGCGCTGGCTGCCATAACTTTTAATAACTTATCACGTGATTGATATTAATTTCATTTCCTATTTAATGGAAACAGCAATTTGAAAATTGTGTCCATCTTCCGTTAGAAGAATATGGTCAAAGATTTACACACATTTGTAAAGGAAATGCAGGACAACTTTGGAGTACTGTAGAAAAAGGTGAAAGACATCCGAGTCAGTAATGCAGAAAAGGTAAAAGCCACTAAAATGCTTCTTAGGAACCTAATTTTGGGGTTCTTCATCTCTGTACCGGGTAGCACTTTGGGATCATTTTGAACCAACCAAACTAGAGAGATTTTGGTAGTGAATAGAAAAAGGGAAAACGCTGTCTCTGCTTTGATTGACAGTCTAAATATGTGACATGACAGGAAGCTTAGGAGGGGAAAGCTTCTGCCCAGGGTTTTCCCACTCGCTTGTTTTTAATTAACTGCGCTGAAACCTGTAACTAGAGCAGCGGCTTAAACAAATTTAATTGCAACATAATAGCTAGTTTAATGCAATTGTGAAGCAATTAAGACGGGTATTTGTTGCCTGGCTGGCATAATAACACGCTCATTGACTTATACTTCCTCCCGTTTCTTGTTAACAGCATTTACTAATAAGGGATTTCTCCCAGACAGCTGAGCGCAGCTGTGCCCCCCCTCTGAACGCAACATATGGATCTCCGGATCCATAAAAAAAATACCAGAACGTGGTCAGACATTCCTCCGGTCCAGCAGAAATATCCAAATTAGAACTAATCATTGCGGCGACTGCTCGACATGTACATATACCCGCGACGTACAGTATGTTACGGTGGAATGTGTCTTCTGCTGATTTGGAGAATTCACTCTGCAGACATTTCCATTCAACATTTTGATTGCGTGGCATAGTGTCCCAGACTCGCAGCGCCATCAGGTGTGTAACTGTCACGGTTGTCAAACGTCTCATTACCCCATGTCAACTCAAACGCGTCTTCGTATTTATGTCTTGCCGGATATGCTGTATGGGAAAAAATGCCGGTACAAGCCATTATTTATTGAGGGGACAATGACAGGCATTGTACCTGAGGATGTTTGAAAGGAGGGGGGGAAAAATAACATTCCTCTGCCTTAATAATGCTGTCTTGTCAAACATTTATGGGACAGAGGGAAAACAAGGGCAGAGGTGTACGCATATTGACATCGTGACTGGGCAAGGCTGTCACAGGATATCGATATGGGAATAACAGAGGATGAGAGGAGGAGGAGGTGGTGGTGGGGGGGGAACGTCAGGTATTGTGTTCGGAGGAAGTGCTTATCACTGAATTGCCCTGAGCTTTTCTGAAAATGAGCAACAACCTTGTGCTTTCACGGTGTTTCCTTACGGTATTTGTGAGTGTGAGTGTCCTAACCCATATCTGTTATCAGGAAGGAGGAAACCTCCATTATGTGGAGGAAGAAAAAGAAACAGCTTGTCATTCAAAGGAGCTGGTAACACTTCGAACAATGGAAGTATTAAATCTGCAACTTTTTTTTTTTTTTTACTGATGTACATATAGACATCAGTAAAATGTTTCTATGTAATGGACGGAAAAGTCCAACCAATCAGGAAGCGGAAGGCTCCACAAATCTGGGACAAACTTCCAGAAAACTGCAAAACTGCTGAAACACTAAATTCCTTCAAATCAAGAATAAGAACATTTGTAGTTGTTTTTGAACCACAATAAGTGGAGCATTGACCGACATATTTGATGCGTATTGATGATTTTGATGATGGCACTCAACTAAATGTAATGTTTGTTACTGGTTTCTCAATTGGTGACTGTATGACATTTACATGACTTTTAAAAAACAGTTTTTATAACGTGAAGCACTTTTAACTGCTTTGTTGATGATAAAATAACATTCCTCTGCCCTAATAATGCTATCTTGTCAAACATTTATGGTTGGTTGATTGATTGAAGGAAGGAAATAAAAGCAGGAATTTCAGTTTGTATTTTTTGAACCATATTTGGCTAAGACAATCACAAAAAAAGCACAATCTATAAAATTCTACACTGATGAAAACTTTATTAATGTTGTTTGTTTCCTTAAAAGAAGTTTCTGTGTGATTTTTAGACTGGAATGAACGATGTTGAAAAAGTCATTTTAATACACTTTCGCCATGGGAACAAATGTCTTCACCTTTACACCTTTACATTTGATATATCAAATGGGTTTTTTGTAAGGTGATTCAGAAAGGTTGACAAAATGCAAAGCCACAACAGAATACTTTAGCTTAACTTTTTTGTTGTGGCTTTTGCATTCTTTTTTGCAAAACATTAGCATTAGCATAAAGTTGCAACTTACCGTAACAGTTTGTTCTTCCCTACTTGATATGAACTTTATAAGGTGAACTGTGCATCAAGGGGGCTTACAGTGGAGCAATTGGGATCCAATTATTGTGGAGGGGGAGGGGCTCATTAATTGACCCCCGCTGATGTGAGCCGGGCAGAGTGGTCAGTAGAGGGGCCGTTAACTAGGCGTCCGTCGTATTCACCACAGAACTGTAGACGGCGACGGCAGCAGCAGCTCTCTGCTGGAGCCGTCGTCTGCAGGCGCTGTGGTGACTGATGGGGTCAGGCCGGTACACGCCTTTCAAAAGGACCGCTCCCCTTCGCCCCCTGTCCCCACCCAACCCAGTCATAACATCTCCAAACAATAAGCGGAGACGGCTTGTGCCTGGTGAGGCTTTTTGAAACACCCGACTCAAACGGAGGGTACAGCGAGTCGGTGGCCAGACAAGCCCAGTACTTTGCTCAAGGTTTTGCTAAGACTCAATTTAGCTAAGACCATTGAGCTTTCGGGTGTATGGGGAATTACAGTGTTGACTATAGTCAAATATTTTAAGTGGATTTAACTTTTATTTTTTTATGTAGTTGTAATAAGTACTTAATTTGAATAAGTTAAGTGCTTTTGAGGTCAATTAAATTGGCTAACTTGAAGTAATGTGAAAAGATATACAGGGTATCCCACAATGCATTATGCCACCAGCAGCAGCAGCAACTAATTAAACCACAAAACTTAGTTTTACGATGTTTATACACAATATGTTTGACACATATTACATATTAGATGTTGTGACAGCTGCTATTGCTCTCTGAACAAAACGCACCGCTACCAACCCGAAACAACCAATCAGGGTCAGGAGGAGGATCTTGGCGCTGTCACTCACCCTCATGTACTCACTGCTAAATGTGCCAATGACAAAGAAACAACTTACCATTAAAAGAAAACCATTTATCCACCATCATTTGTAGCAATGCTAACCAGCGGGCACGCCACACAAGAGGGCGATTCAATAAAATTCAAAAATACTTTGTTGAGCCTCTGGGCTCTGATTGGTTTGTTTTTAGTCAACACTGGGAGGAGGCGGACAATGCAAGATTGTTTCAATTTTCACAGATTGTCTGTCTCGCCCCATACCGTCGCGTTTCAACAAATATGCAACAAAACAATTTATAAAAGTTATACTCTGCAGGTTTAAGGTGAAAAGACTCCAAAGGTTCATCTGTGCTGTCAGTTCTTCAATAATCTGCCTACTTTCAGAGCAGCACAACTTTTATTGCCTTATTTCTGGCATTTGCATTGAAATACATAAAACTACACCATGAGTGTGTTGTATGTTCATGTTCCACATCATTCTGCCTCAGGGCACAGCTTGTGTTTACTTTACTAAAAAAAAAAACTGAGCAAAACATCTCTGCTTCCTATATTTTCTGTTAATGTTTGAGCAGAGAAACAAATAAAAAGCAAGCGCTAACACCTGCTGCAGTCACATTATTTTAGTTCCAGGTTAGAAAAATGTGCCTTCAGGAAGCTTTGGGGTTTGTTTACGTATACGAAAAGAAAAAAGAAAAGCTTTTGGTGTTAAATAACTGCGACATGCTCAAATTTATTAAGTTAACTCAAGTTACTAAAATATCAAAGGTTTAGCAGTTAATTTGATGCAAATATCTTAGCTTGAAATGAGATCAATCTAACTTACAAGCAACTTTTCAGCAAGATTGTTTTAAATAAGAAATTCCTTAATATTGATTTAAAAAAGTACGAGTTCCAACGGCAAAATATTTCACTTGTAGCCCAGGAAAAATGTCTTGTTACAAGTGAAATAATCCACCAGTCTAACTAGTATTTTTCAATCATCATTAAGGAGTGACTGACTTCAAACAAGCTGCTGTATTTTGCCGAAAAGTTACTTGTAGGTTAGTTGTGTCTTATTTCTAATATACTAGGATAGAAACTAGACCAAACGTACTTGGTAAGGCTTTGGGGCCATTACATTGGCATCCCGTGACACTTCACATTCGGTGTAGACTTGTCGCCCCACGTCTGATAACTGAGAGGAGAGGAGCTGCGGTGGGGTCTACGTGCGAGGCGTTTCCGTCACCTGAGCATCACGCTGGACCCAGAAAGAGTCCAGCGACCAGGCGTTTGTCCAGTGAGCTGTCCGGCCGCCCCGCCAAGCAGACAAAGTGAACCAAGTGTTTGTGAAAGGGCGTCAACGGGGGAGGAGGCGACTGGCTGCACCTGGGGCTGAGCACAACTTTTTCATGCTTCCCAACAACCTGTCCTCTTTCTGTCGGCTCCTTTTATTGATCACCGGGGGGGGTATAGCACACTTTGAAAAGGGAAACATTTCCTACCAGCTCGCCTAAAAAAGACAGACCTTCGTTTGTTTCCCCCCCGCCCCGCCGCCTCCTGTGGGCAGAGCGCCGTTTAACAGTCGACTGATGATGTTCCTTCTCCGTGTTTTTTTTTGTGCAGTGCAATATGTTGCCGAACTGGGTAGGTGCCGAGGCATATGTTTGGAGAGATGGAGATCGACCCGTAGAGGTCAGAAGGTTTTTGGACCATCATGAAGTCGTCACATCTAAGGAAAATAGGAAATGTATGCAAAAGACATTAACACTCCAGCAGGATTAACAGTCTGACCCTCCTTGACCTCTGCAGCACACGGGAACCCTTTCCAATGCAGGAGCTCGTACTGTGCTCTCCTGCGTCAAAATTTAACGAGCAACTGCAAAATTCAAACTCTCCTTCGAGTGCCTCGAATGGAACGTTACACCTTAGATTATTGGCAAAATGGACTTCAGTCAAAACTCTACAATTTCCTAGAAAAAAAAAGACGTATTTTCTGCTCAAAACGTCCAACATGTCCGCCTTATTGTCTGACTCATTCAGTCCTGCACTTAAAACTCTCCACAGAGAAAGTGTAGAAATAAAGTCAACGTGACGTTGAGCAGATCAAATACAAATTTTTTGTTACTCACATTTTTTTTTTTTTTTTTTTGTAATAAGCTTTGTCCAGAAAATCATACTAAGTGGTATTCCAATACTGGTTAAAATAAATAAATAAAATTTAAACTAAAAAGAAAATCTATTATTATTAGATAGAATTATCATCTGTGGTGAGTGGGAGAAAAGCAGAATAAAAAAAAAAAAGGTCCATTTGAAGGTTTGCCATCACGTCGCATATAGTCCGATTCTGTGCTGATTGTTAGTTACTTTGGATTCCAACTACTTTCTTTCACAAGGTCATTCACATTATAAAGTGCATTTGGTTTTGGTGCAAAAATAATTTTTTTATTTTGTGCTGTGTACCATATTCACTTAACCTTTCTCAGTATTATAATATAGATTTTTTTTTTCTGAAATATTTTCTGGGAGATTACCTCAGAGCTAAAAAAAAAAAGAAAGAGAGCTACGATTTAAGAGATCAAATCCGAGTCCTGCTTTGATGTAATACTAAAGTGCTCGGCAAAACGGTGGCAAATCAGAACCACATTAAATTTAAGGTCCATAACTTGTCTATGTTGCAATAATTTCAATGTTAAAGGGGTAAAAGTTAGGACAAAAAAGAAAAATAAGCGATTTTCCCATATTCTGAATCTCAAACTAACTTTAGCGTGAACCGCAGAGAGAAGAGAACCCGGGTGCGAGTCTTGTGAAACTCTTCTCCTGCAACCGAAGAGTGTGCTCTTTAAATACGTACGCTAATTCTGGGATGTTGTTCTGGGGTCAACACCAGGATCCCTTTCCTGCTCGTTAACGGAGGCGAAAGTTGACTCAAGTGCGCCTCGGTCCGGTTACCCTGGCATTTCTCGAGAGCCCGATGAGGCAACCACGTTTTGGGGGTCCGGAAAGGGAAAGAGAGAAGAGAAGCAGGAATGCCGGCATAAAGATTCAAATATAGATCTCAAGTGAGTCAGGTCGCTGGTAGCCAAGAAGGGAGAATTTACAACTTCTTTCCACGGGGTAAATCAAGTGAGAATGAATTGGTTGTTTTCTTTGCTATCTTTCATTGCCGTTTTTGCTCCCAGAGACGAATTACCGAGCCCTAACAAATCAGGTCCGTTTTAAATCACAATAATTGCAGCCGAGGTGTTGAGAGGAGGCCCAGATGCGTCTTGCTGAGAGTTCACACACTGCGTCTCGAGTCTGGAAAACTGCAGCAGAACTCAACAATCCAGAGCAGGGGAATAGCCGTCAACTTTTGGAATGTTCTTGCGAAAATAAACAATTCTCGGGCCTCACTCTGCGTCTCCCCCCCCATGGTAGCTCTCGATTTTAACCCCTCGCCGCTCCGCCCTCCGCCGAGCCCTTTATGTGTAAAGCGGTTGTAGCAATTTGGAGAAGTGAGGGTAACTGACTCCATCCTCCAGGATGGAGTCAGTCAATTCTGGCCCTGAGAGTGCCATCTTTCAACTCCTCAGCAAAAACATGTGTTCAAGGTTCGGTAACAGGAACTCGTCCAAGTCAGCCGCAGATCGTATTAATTACAGCTGTCTTTCATCGTGGCGCTAAAAAAAGCTCTTTTTTTTTTCTTTTTTTTCCTTTGGGCTGTTGAGGATTCTGGGACACGAGGCAACTCTTATGGTCCGGATTTCATTCTGTTTGTCTGCACGAACATTTAGGACCAGGCTGCAGGAGTCATTTTCTTGAGCCATTTACCTGAGTAGGTTGCAGTTGGCTACGCTCTGCTCTACTTGGGGAAGCTTTTGGGCCCTTGCCTGGATTTAAGGCTGATTAAATCAGAATGCAAATTCATTTCCTCGTGCAAAAAGCCCATTAAATATAGAAGGGGTGAACAAAAATCTGTTTGGTGCAATTAAGCCTTCAGGAATCCTGGCGACAAAAGAGAGTTTATCTTCACGAGAATGAGCTAAATTAGAAACCTTTCTGTTTCCACGCAGAGATTTCATGCTAACGCTAAGCATGCAGCTTACGCAATATCCTGTTCAGATGTGCTACATATTACAAAACCTCCACCTATGAATCATCCATCATTAGGTGGTGACTAACCCTGTCCATCAGACATTTTGATTCAGCATGTTGCCAAACCCCCCGATAAACCTCTCTTGTAAGCTGAGCGTTGGTATGGATGTTGTGGCCCCCCCGACCTGGCTCCCATTGCTCGGCGGGGCTCTTGGGTTTCTTGGCTCAGCGCTCAGAAACAGCATGGCCACGCAGCTTACAGTATTAGGAGCTGGCTGTCATCAGGGGAATTTGCAGAGGGAGTTTGTTATTAGATCCAGGGTGTGAGGCAAAAGCAGTCAGTCAGTTTGTACTTCTAGACTTCTGACTCCAATGTGGCCGTGGATAAACAGACAATTTTCCAGATATTAATGGTTTTAATAAGTGGTGGTGATATGAAAATCTCACTTTTTTTGCGTCAAAGCTAACTGTGAATTGGGAAGTGCTGTCCAGTTGATGTGAGCCAGTGCGATAAGCCAATAGGCATTTATGTTTGAGCCAGTCTTGTAAGACTCACCAAGATTGTAGGTATGCGACTCTTATTTTGAAATTATTACATAGTTCTTGAATTGATCTGTTCTGTTGACAGATTAGACAAGTTAATACTTGGATAGGCCACAAACTTAATGTTGACGATATGCAAGCTAGAAACCCTTTGAGATGTTGAAATTAAGCAACGCAATTTTATTTGTCCAGAACTTTTCAAGGTTGTTTACATGATCAAAAAGATCATTTGTGGTGATTCAGTTATTACTAATCAAAGACAACTTCAAACAAATTTATTTGCAGCCTTGATTTAAAGGAACTTTGTGTTTCAGAAGTTTTGCAGTTTTATGGAAGTTAGTTCAAGATTTGTGTTGCATAGAAGCTGAATGCTGCTTCTCCATGTTTGGTTCTGATTCTGGGTGTGCAGAGTAGACTTGAACCAGAAGACCTGAGTGGTCTGGAAATTTGATACATCCAACAAATCTTGAATGTATTTTGGTGCTAAGCCATGCAGTGATTTGTAAACTAACAGGAGTATTTTAAAGTCTATTTTCTGAGCTACAAGGAGCCAGTCTAACAATTATAAAACTGGGGAGATGCACTCTATTTTCTTAATTTCTATAAGAAGCAGCAGCGTTCTGGATCAGCTGCAGTTGTCTGATTAACCTTTTAGATAAATCTTTTAACACACTGTTGCATCAACCCATTCAACTAAAGATAAATGCATGAATATGTTTCTCAAAATCTTGTCGGGATTTTAGTCCTTTAATCCTGAAAATGTTCTTCAGTTGATAGAAGTCCAACTTCAGAAGTGTCTTTTGTGTTTTTAAAAGTTCAGGTTAGGGTCAATCACTCCAACCCAATTTTGGGCCTTGTAAGTTGTTTTTAGCTCTGAAAGCTAAGAACAACACAATGTGTCCTTATCTTTGTGGTCCAAATAAAATTGTTTCAGTTTTGAAGCTGGCGCATCCTTGCATCAATTTGTTATATGAATTTTTTGGGGAAGACTGGGTTATATACAATCACCTGGAGGCATCGTTATGTAGAGCTGTGAATCATCTACATAGTAATGGTAAATTATCTTATTACTTATGATAATTTGAGCTAGTGAAAGCATGCAGATATTAAATAAGAGGTGTCCCAATATGGAACCTTGAGGTACACCACATGTGATTTCTCATTAGACTTGCCTACTGACATGAAGAGGTTTGTGTTCTTTACGTAAGACTTGACCGGTACTGGACCAGAGAGTCCAACCCACCTTTTCCAGGCATTTCAAGAATATGTCATGGGTCAACGGTATTGAAAGTTGTGCTGAGGTCCAACAGAACCAATACTGTGGTTCTTCCACAATCCATAATTATGCAGATGTCATTAAACACTTTGAGAAGGGCAGTGCCAGTACTGTGGTGAGCACAGAATCCGGACTGGAGGTTGCTAAGGTGACACTTAACCTTGCAGATGATTGGACTGTTGGAGATGAACCAGTAATTTTGCAATAGTGACTTGTCTTTTTTTAGTAGAGATTTGATTATGGCTCATTTCAATACTTGAGGAAAAATGCTGTAGAGGGTTGAGCTTACTATTTGAATCAGGTCAGACATTGACAAAGCTGTGGGTACGGTACAATGTTGAGACAGCAGAAAGAGGAACTTAATTGATGTACAATGTCTTCTAAACTGTCATTTTACTGGTTGGGCATAATATTCAAACTTTTTGATTTCAATTGAGAATCTCTTCTTGAAAGTTGACATTGACATACCCTCTAAACCCAAGCATATTGAGCTTGACTTATTAGCAAAGAAAAATGGATAAAGTTTCTAAATGTGATGTGATGATTTAACCATGAATTCTACATTGTTGTTTTAAAAAAACAATCTTTGACCTTGATACAACCTCACAAAACAAAGCGCTCCTACTTCTTCTTTCTCGGAACGAGTTAAAGCCTCAACGGACCGAGGTGTCGATTCTTAAACTATTTAAGGGCTTGCTGACCCCATTGCTCAGTAGAACCTCATTAACTTTGTGTCGTCGTATTTTACTTGAAAGCGGCGTCTCGCGTCTTCTGATTAGTCTGTTGATTACCACATCTGAGAAGGAATGACAGCCGCCGGAGCACTCAAGGTCAAGTCGACTTTCCCTGTCACCTCCTTAACGTGGCGTGAAACCAGTAATACATTCTGTTTAATGGAGTGACACAAGGGATCGCAGTGGGCCCGACCGGACGGGTTTGATCGTGACCACTGAGCCAGAAAGCTGGCGCTGAGCAGCAGAAGGCGCACCAGGAGCCCTCTTCTATTTCAATGCCGTGCCCTGACAGTCAGCATTTTACTGACGGAGACCTAATAAGGCACGGCACGCGGTGACCCCAGTCCATGCCTGCTGACAGCCTGCGATGACCCGCCTACCCCTTCCCCTCCCAGCACCCCCCTAACTACTGCAGACCTCTGCCTGCACCGCCCTGCTTGGGTTACCAGCCGGTCCCTTCATCACAGAGGTCCAAACGTCTCTCTACATTGGACCCAACTTTGACTATTATCTTTTTAGCCACAGCTTCTGTCAGATGGACTTAGAGGGAAAGTCTGTCCAATGGAACAGCGGGAACGGCAGTGGTATGCCAGGAATGAGACCAGGCAGGCAGGCTGTGTTTGCCCCTCGACTGGAGTTAATGCGAGGTATAAATTTACGTAGCTGTCGTTTTTCTTTTTACCCCTCAGATTTGTTCACATTAAAAACAGAAGTTGGCTAACAGGAAGTTTTTAATAGAACAATAAAAACTTGTATGGTTAAAGCATGAACACCCGTCGCAATGAATCAGGATAAATTAGCACGATTTATCGTTTGTCTCTTTCTACCAAAAAATGAATGAAAAGAGTCTTCACTCTGTTCTCAAATAATCATTTTTTGAAGAAACATTTTGTTTTCAGAGATTTCATAATTCATTTCATTTCATTTGTTGTTTCTGTTGTTTTTCTTACTTGAATTTTTTAAATATCTTACAATTCTAGGGTTAAATGTTCATTAGAATTTAAAGTTTATTGACCTTTGAGAATGCACTCTTGCATTATTTTGTCATTATATTACTTGAAAATGGTCTCAAGTAATATAACGGTATTACTTATTATCGTTTATCGCAATAACTTTTGGGACAATTTATCGTCCAATAAATTTTATCGTGACATTTACACATGTGATCTCCACAAATGTTTTCAACCAACACTTGTTAAACTTATTCACATTTAAAAAAGCTAGCCTGACTCATCGCTAGCTTGATTTCCATTACAAATGTGCGCACAATCGTCGATATTCTACTAATGTCGAAAAAAATACAAAATTTTGCAAATATGGTGTTTCAATTGAATAAGAATCTCAATTAGAACCACACAGATGAGTTTGTTCAGATGATGGGTTTTAAAAAATGCCATGTCGTCATCCTCCTACCACTTCCTGTCATCTTCTTCGAGGTCTCCGTCAGTAGTAGCACCCAATTATTGATCGTGTGTCTTGTGATTCAAACAAAGTATTTTGCGAAATACACAAATTTTGATACAGCCTAAAATCCACCTCATTCTAGCACAAAAACCTTAGATAGAAAAACTTTTTTTTCCCCCGAAATTGCCATCTTTCTAAGCTAATTAGTTTTTGTGAATGCAATTTGTGGTCAATGGAAAGGCAACACAGTGCTAACAGTGCTAACGAATGCCGTCTGTCCTGATACATTTATCAGTCCCTTTACACAAAACCGAAGAATACTTACTATTCACTATTTTGTACCTTTTTGATTTTGGATGTTAACACGTTTTCAATTGCCGGGGCTAATTGCTCTGGATCAGAAGATCAATATCCAATATCTACTTGCAGCCAGTAATATGTAATTATTTAATATTGATCGGTGGCCAAATCTATCAGATTTGATCAATGTGCCAGTGCATACACGAATCACATCCTGTATAAATGGGAAAAGACTTACGTTTTTGAACTATTTATCACCATAAAAACTTATTCACAAAGGGTTGCAGAACCTGAGAGCGAATGTGGAAGTTATGAAACGCCAAAGAAAGACTAGATTGTTATTAAAGTTAAACTGCTACATCCACGGCCCACCGCAAGGCTGGCTGCAGCATTATCAGATTCCCTACGCCAAAACCTTCAACCTGAATACAGATATACACGAATGTTTATAGTCATACAACACCATTCCTATATGCATGGGAACATTGTTCTGACCTATATTTGTGTATGCATGCAACTTGATTTTGTTCCAAAGAAATATATTTTCAGAATCAGTGGACAAATTGGAGCCTGTTGGTGTGAGGAGTTTGTTTTACCTTTTGTGGTTTTCCTTTTTGTTTTGTTTTTTTGCTGTGTGTGTTATTCCAGCTCCTTTCTCAAGCATCTTTACTCTGAATAACTCATTTCATTCAAATCGTATTTTCCCTTCTTGATGGCAAGAAGTCTTGACTATGCGTTGGGCGATGCCTCCGAAGGCAGAAAAAACAACATTATCGTTACCTGATAGCATCTGTTTGGACAGCAGCAGAAGCAGCTGAACACCGAGTGTAGTTGGTGCATGAAGGAGGTGGATGTAAGAGATTGGGACACATTTCAGACAAGTGCTAACGAATGTAAACATGGTTGTAATAAAGACAAGACAGCATGAGGAAATCTGTCAGGAAGAAGAAAACAAGTTAAAGACTTTAGCTGCGCTTCCAATTACAAATGTCCGCAAAACTTCGTTGAAAAAAGACAATTTCGCAATCGAGGTGTTTCTATTAAGTAATAAACACGTGAATACGCTTGTTCACAAGGTAAGTCATTAAAATACATGCTATGATTTCACTACGAGCACTTCCTGTCATCTTGTTCTTCATTGTTTCTCCTGCCTCTAGCAGCAGGTGGTTGTTGACTGTGACTTTCCAATGCAGCTTTACGAAATACACAAATTTTGAAAAAGATGAAAACCCACGACATCCTGGCACAAACTTTTTTTTAATCAAAATTGCTGTTTCCATTCAGCAAATTTATTCCCATAATTCTATTCATCAATAATTTGTCAATGGAAACGCAGCACGTTAAACATTAATTGCACAGTAAAACAAGTTCAAGGCAGCTTTTGTGCCATTATGGGCCTTGAGAGATGAAATATATAAATAGGGCAAGATTTCTTTACTTTTTAGAAGGGAAAGTACACATTCACATTTTGAGTTGTGTTTATGTTCCTTCAACTACTGGGTAAGGATTAGTCTTCCTTTTTCCGTAAAGTTGTTACACAAAACTAAAAATGTTTCCAGTTACCGCCTATGTTCCACATCTTTGATAGAAAATACCTCTGGTGTCCAAAGTTAGCATAAACCGTTCCCAATCAGTGTTGCAAATAGCAGAACGCCAAATCACATCTTGAGGTTGTCGTCTTATATTCCCAAAATCGCAGGGTGACTGTGACGGGCCGAGCAACTCCCCCCTTGGACCTCTGACCCCAGTTAACCCTTATTAGTCAGGCCCACACACAGCATGTGTGTGAGGCAGTGGTGTAACTCCAGGCCCTGGACGTCCATCTCCCAAAGCAAAAACACCAACAGACACCAATGAGTTTTGGGGAGATGTCATTTTTATTGTATTTTTTTATTTTAATCAGTGCTGCAAAAATATTTTGCGACACTTAATGACTTCATCAGTTCTTAATGAGTTTGCAGCAGAGCTGGTAAACAAGTGAGGTATCGAGTTTCTCTAGACACCTTGAGTGAAACTCGCATGTCGCATCTCATCTGCTGTCGAAATATAAGTTAGGATGTTTATTTATATTTCTCAAGATACATAAACAGAAAGTTGTGTAGATGTAAGCCAAAGTGAAACAGAACTATATTTGAGAACTGGATGGGTGGAGATGTGCAAGAATTGTTAAAAAAATTCTGTACTTCTATTTGGGATTAGTTTTTGTCTTATTTAATTAATTGTAGTGCACAAGATATGTAAAACTGAAAGCACACGATATATATAGAAGCCCATATAAGATCAAGTATTTATTTTTTACATTTAACTTGACAATTAAAGCTCATTAAATAAGAGCTAGAGAAAGTTTTGTCCCATAAAACCACCTTTAAATAACGCCGGAAGTCATTTCTTACCAAAAGTGCTTGTTCTCTTTTTGTTTTTGCCTTAATCATCTTTTGGAAAGAAAAATGTGGTTATTTTTTGCAACGACTTGTGGCAAAAAAATGACATGGACCGTTATTTTTAGGAAGTCGATCATATGGAACGTTTTTGTCAACACATACTGTAATACAAAACTTTTACCAAGACAATTTATTTTTATTTTTTTTCATGAAGCAAAATAAATGAATCCCACTGTAAGGATACATTACTGAAAGTTAGCTGGAAGCTTCATATATTGAATCGCTTGCAGAGCCTCTCGCCTCATACCAGACGTGCTCTAACAGGGATGTCATTTCTCATGGCCTCTTGGAAAACACAACATACAATCCGTGTCGTATGGGAAGACCACCGAGGGAGAGGGAGGCAGCCTTCACCGCTCAGAAAGCTCTCCGTTCAGACAAAAAGGTAATCAAAAACAAACATGGTGCTGTGATGCGACACAGACCGGGCCAGTGTGTACTCGGGACAAGAAGCAGGCACGCATAAACATGACTTATCTTATTTTGAAATGCCCTTCATAGTTGGGTCTTTATCAGTTGCTAACTTACACGGTCTACCTGTTTGCTATGACCTTCAAACGATGATGATCACAGACAAAGTCTTCGCCAGCATGTCCAGAAGTCTTTGATGGGATGTCTGTAACAGACTGTGTTGGCTTGCATGAATGTGTTTATCTATCATGTCTCATTCTATGTTATTCTGGGAAAATGGAGTAGCGTCAGATTTTAATGTTTGTAGGATTTTTCTTTTGTTTTCAGCAAAAGACGACAAGCCATTTCTACCACTAGCGCCAAAATCAGACGTTTGTTTTAGCTGCGTTTACCCAGAATGCCATGCACTGTAGTTCACTTACTGTTCTTGGTGCATTCTCCAATCCACGTGGCCTTCAAACTGCACCAAAGTTCACTTTGACCGATCTGGGACTTGGTTTTTAGGCAGACCAGAGTTCGCTTTTCAGAGTTCATGTCTCCCCAAACAATCCAAACTTTCTAGGCAAACAAACTAGAGTTTGATTAAAGCGGACTAAGCAGGGATGGAGTGATTGCACACTTCTTACTCTGAATTTTCTTTCTCTGCCATTCAGCCAAGGAGAGTTGTTAAGAATTTATCTTTTTTTGGTGGATCCTTGAAAAAAATCTCATGAAATTCTAAATGTCAAACTAGCCTCGGCTCCTTAAACATAACACTGCAGACACAAAAACACACACACCCACACACTGCCAAATGTAGCAATTTATATACCAGCTACCACAGTACTGACGTTGCAGTTTTCTCTCACACTTTGGCTTAGTCAGTTGCTCTTGTCTGGACATAAGACACTTTGCAGAGTCCAAATGTCTAACTCTTGGTGACAATTCGAAGGTAGAAGCGAAGCTGAGAAAACAGCAGTTTTGCCCACCTGTCAGGCACAGCGAATACTTTTCGACTTGACGCTTTGAAGCTGAAGTTGAATGTAGAAAAAAACTGAAGCTACAGGATTTCTTCAACTCGTTTATTTTCGAACTACTTGTTGGATATTTTTCAGACTCAGAAAGACTTGGACGGGGTTTTTTTTTGCTTGATCAACTACAGAAAAATATAAAATTTTTTTTTGTAATCTGTTCCGTTTAATATTATTTGAAATATTGCAAAACAGTCAATTTCTACAAAAACTGTCTAAAGTTATATATTGAGAAAACAAATAATTTGTTGCAGCTTTAAATAGATACTGGCTGTAAACTAGAGGGCGATATTAAATTTTATCGTGATATTTTGTACTATTGTAACAATGCTGAAAATTATGATGAGCTATTCGTTCGGCACAACAGTCATAATGCCACAAATATTGTTCTTGGAAAGCATTAGCATTTGAAACAGGCTTCCTTCCGGACACCACTTACCTACAGAAAAGTGATTTACTTCACTAACAACATTCAATAATTTTTTAGAATTTACTGGTATTTAAAAAAACAAAACATGGTAAAAAAAAAAAAAAATCTCAGAAAATACTCTCAGTTTTGTTTTTATTGATCAATTGAAAACTATTGGAACAAATCTAAGTTCTTATCACGATGCGGAATTTTTCACAGTAAACGATAAACGATACGATAAGTGCCGGTGCCTACTGTAAGCCCGATCCTGCATCTCATTTTGTCAAGCGTATAATTGGAAAGCAGCAATTTGAGCCAATGAGGGTGGACCAGCTGGTTATGCGCAAAAACAAATGTACCAAGAAGATGTCACAGAAAAACATGGAAGACGGCAACAGATTGTTTCTCTGTCTTGTGTCTAAGCCGTGTTTTTCAGCTGGCTAAACGTGACCAATTATAATCACAATACCCTGCAAAAACAAAAGTGCCTGTTTGACATTGCACCCCCCCAAAAAACACACACACAATCATACCCACTAATACAAATATTTGCTCGCCGACTTCATGTTTTATTCATGGAACAGCTGTGTCACTTGGAATCAGCCCGAAGCTTTACAGCCTAAGCAAGAATTATTCAATTAAATTCTGTGAAATGGACGGCCAAAATGTTAGGTCTGTTTGCTTACTTTTTATTACAGCAGCCAACACCTAAGCCGACAACCCTGAATAACTAATCTTCCAATACTCCGTCACCTCTGCTGCCAATCAGCTAATAGACCGAGGTGTGGGGGAGGCTGTTTGCTTTCCTGAACTGAAATATTTATGCCAGCTAGCCTTGTGAGATGCAAAAATGTTGACTGGGGCACCCACTGGTACCAGAAGCAAGGCCAGGGCTCGACTAAGGCTAGACAAGGTGCACGTAAATAAATAATACCTTTAAAGGCTTAGAGTTGGATGAGAAGGAAAAAAATAATAAAAAGAATTGCACTCAAGAGAAATCTTGTCCACCTTTGGTGCAAAGAAACCTCCTACAAGTGTAAACAGCTACAACCTCTCCATATTTCAACATATATATGGTGTAGTGATAAGTGATTGCTGGTTGCAAGGAGCTATGGTGCCTGTAAGGCCAAACCAACGCGCCGGCAGAATGGTTTCCTCAGCGGTGTGGATGGAGCACATGGCCGATTTTGGAGGTTTTCATTTCACGTAGAAGCGAGGGGTTTTTCTTGGAGAAAGACAAATTGTTTTTGCAACATCTTGTGGTGTATCTGTTTGGACTGGACGTCTGGAACATCAGTGACGTATCTTGACTTATGACATGGTTCCATTTTAGCCTGCAGTCCCTTTCTGGTGCGGTAACCACAACGAAAAGATCTGTTTGTCTTCTTCTGTGTCGTCTTGTCCCTCCTCTGTTTCCATCAGACGTCTTTACAAGCTTTACTGGTTACCACTGAGTGAGAACGGTAACCATTTCGAAAGCTCCGGGTCAGTTCGCTCCTTTCACTAATTCCTGCTCCTGTTTCATTACTGTTTTGTTCCTACCTACTTAAACAAACCTTTTAGAACCTAAGCACTCAAAGCTGCCGTATGCAACTTTTATAAAGGATGTGATGTTTACATGTTTGATAAGCGTCGTCGTTTCGTGACAGTATTATTTGAGATAGGTAAAATGAGGAAATATTAAATTGTTTCCACCTATTTCCTGAGCTCCTATTGCAGTGTGGAGAAAATGTGCTGCTCCCGGCCAAAAGCAACCAATCGGAGCCAGGGGGAGGCTCTAGGCGCTGTCAATCATCCTCATGTACTCGTTGCTAAATGTGCTAATGTCAGAGTCATGCTTTTTCTTTTGCATAGTGCAACCTTTTTAAAGACTATTACATGATATTAAACAAACTCATGTTTATTTATATATAGTAATGGGAATGCTTTGTAAATACTTACATAGTTCAGCTGGTTTCCTGGCTTTCTGCACCCATTTTCACATCCCTATGCAATATCTTCAATATCAATCCCCTGTAGCATCTCACTTTATGACATAACTTAGTGACTTATTTTTTTATGTATTTATTTGCATATGTGCAGCACTTGGGTTGTTTCCAACATCTGGTGTTGATTTCATGTCAATAGAAAACAAATTTAAGAAACCAACTTTTAAAAAAAAAAAGGAAAAAGTCGCATTTTGCGTTTTGACTTTGAATCGACGCAGAGCCAATTTGTGAAAAACCATCAAAAAGCAAATCTTTTTCTTTTTTAAAAAAGAGAAGTTCACTGTAAATATGCACTGCCTATTTGTAAAGGATTATTCTCCCTCCATTAAATCTCAACCTAAACTTTCCCTAAGCCAGATAAATTGGCTCTTTGTTGACTCTTTTTTTTTGTCATTAAATTCCCTTCACCCTGAACATCATTTCCACCTAAAAGCAGCGTATATTAGAAAGAGAGAAAGAAAGAAAAAATCAATTACACCTTGCACTCCTGTGTCCACGTTGGGCCTTTTCAGCATTAGAACCTAATTAAATTAAGCTCAAAGGGAATCGGGACTGGAAGCACAACCGGGGCACCAGATGATTAGCGCATCGATTTATTAAAATTGGACAGCCAGCCGGGCAAGACAAAACCCCCTTTCTCCCTTTCCCCCGCCGGGGTCTTGTTTACTGCAGGCCGAGGCGGTTAGAACCGTTCTCCTTCTCCACTCATGTGCCACTGCACGGAGGAGTTAATTAGTTGCGAATGAGCAAGCGTTTCAGAAATATAGCTCGAGTCGGCTATAACAGGCGGTGCTTTGTCCGCTGTGGTGCAGCAGCAGTAATGAACGGCCAACAAATTAAACCGCGGCTCTGCGTGCTTGTCCTTATTCTGGCAACAAAAGGAGAAATGCAACATTTTGTCAAACCTGAAATGGAAGAACATTAAAAAAGAAGAAGAAGAAGCAGCTTAATGATTTGGATTGAAACTGGGCCATGTTGGTGTTAACAAAAGGAAACCTGAAATAAGCATTATGAATTTAGTAAAGCGTTACACCAACACACACAAACGCAAAAATGTTCACACTTTTTATGTTTTTCCTTTGTGTTTTGTAGTGCTACGCCACACTCTGCCTTCATTTTATTTAATAGGTCAATATAAAGTAGTGCATATTTGTGATGGAAAGTGCAACAAATGCGAAGTTTTGACAAATGAGACGTCTGAAAACGACGTGGATTTTTATTCAAGTTCTCTGGCTCTGGATGTATGTTTAGGGTCATAGGTCAAATCTATGGTTAATTTTGCAGATGTGTATGAACATTTAAAAAATGTTCTTTTTTTCCTAATTCACAGTTACGTGCTAAATTTTGTTGCTGTGCAGCACACAGTCCAAATAAAGTTGAAAATAAATACGTAAAGCAAGCAAGGTTATTAGAGTTAACGAAAATTAACAAAATAAGGAAAACTAAAATTGAGAAAACGGTTTCGCTAACTGAAGTAAATAAAGACAATAATTTATGGGGACAAACTATAAACCACCTTGTGTGTTTATAAAACTAACTTAAACATAGATTCAATATCCTTTGTTTTTGTGTTTATGAATTTTTTTGCCTTTCAAACTGATGTGAGACAGAATTCTTGTTAATTTCTTCACACAAGCAGATCGCAAAAATAGCAACAAGCAAAAAGTTGGGCAAAAACTCCAATCAATTGGTTGTTCAAAATGAACTGAATACATTTTTGGACATTGGTATCTTCTGTTGATTAATCATTATCCTATAATACTTTGATCTCTTTGAATTCTATACCTATAAATGAGCCAAAGTGTGGGAAAAAAAACTAATAAAGACTAAACTAAACTAATAACGACTACAAAACTAGCAAACCCACTCTTCAAACTAACTGAATTAGACCAACAAGAAATCACAACAAAGTAAAACTTGACTATAATGAAAAAACCCCAAAACTATTACAGGTTATGAATGCTTTTGTAAGGCACAGTAAGGGTAACACTCGCATAAACCGACCCCGCTGGAATCTCGCAATACAGTAGCGAGTCACGGTGACCTGAGCCAGGGAAACGTGAGCAAAACGGCCGATTCACGGTCCAGCGAGTTCTAATCCTCAGAGCCGGGCCTCCTGAAGGACTATCTCTGCCGTCGGCCATCAGGATATCCTGGCTGGCGCTCGCTCACTTTGTCAGCAACTCTGTCACCCTCAGACAAAAATATGCTCATCGCTACAGAGTGGAACCATGGGCTAAGCTGGAAAAGTAACACTTTGTGCATCTGCTGACAGACTTGCAGCAGAAGTAGGCTACCATCCTCACAAACACAGAGACCAGGAGCTTCTTGACTGCTTATTATCCAATAAATTATGGGACACATATTTTTTTGGGGGGTGGAGGAGATGCTTTCAGGAGCATTGCTTAGATAAATATAAAACTGAGGAAACTAAAGTACTGCATGTTAATATGAATTTGCCAGAGAAATGCTTACAAACAAGCAGTTTGGATTCCTCGTCTTATATTGTTAAATAATTCTATATTTAATTCTATATTTAACTAATGATAGCTTGCATAGTCTTTGTTGGATGTGCTGGAGCTATAATGAATCTTGTGGAAATAATTGTCATCAAGTGTAGTTCGGAATAAAATACTATGAGATACAAATAAACAAAAAACAAACAAAAAAAAATACCACTGCTTTGACAAATAATTTTCATAAACTTTACACTGGAGAGCCTACACAACAATGTATCAAATTATACCTGTCTATTTTAAGTTTCTAAATGTTTTTTTTTTTTTGGTCGGACAAGTGCTCAGGAGTTGCTAGCACTAGCTAGCAAGGTTAGCTAATTGCGTCCACCATTAGCAGGTAAAAAGCTAATTTTATCTTCAGTGAAGAAACTTGTTTCTCTAAGGTGAACCAAAGCCGTTTCTTCCACAAAATGACTTTAAAATGATCACGCAGTGACATTTTAACATCGAGCTATTTGTTATTTGGACGAGGCTCATCGAAGATCGGGTCATTGCTTAGTTCAAAATGGCCGCCTCTGAAATGAATGCAGTCGCTTCCAGTCTCAAAACGAAAAATGGGGGCTATTCCGCTTTTTGACCCAATGTTTAGTTAAAACTACCCAACCTCTCAAAAACCCAGCAACAACAGTATTTTGTGTGTACAATGGCTCATATGTCTTAAAAGAGTTGTAACCGTTAGAAACACGGCCATATCCTCCATGTCAGTGACTGTAACAGCCGACATCTCCTTAATGACCTCCTCTGCTATTTTTTGCACCACTGGAAGCTCTTCAGACTGTGATCCAGTCGCATTAGCTCCCCTCTCCGTTGGGCAAAAAGGACCGAGCGAAAGGCAGTAGTCCTTACGGTAGCTAAAATCCCTCTCTGCATAGCTCCATAATGGGCCATCATTGCGTGTTTTATCGTATAATGAGGCAGTAAGTGGAAAATAGCACGGCGCCAAGCACTATTACCTCAAGATTCCTTAAATGTGCACAATTAATGCACGAGAGTGGATATTTTACATTTTGAGGAGTGAGGGGAAACAGTCATTTGCTAATGCATTAGCCAACGGGGCTTTTCTGGCATTGCTCTTCAAAGATACACACACACACCAGAAAAGAAGAAAAATAAAGGTGGAGAAAACATTTACTTCTCCACAAACTGCAGGTCTCTTTCAACTTGACATTGACTTTGAGGGGTTTTTAAGATGCCGCCTCACGGGGATGATTTATTCTCCTCTAAAGTCATCTAAAGTCAAAAATAAACACAGGTTTGGTGGCTGCCTCTGTCACTGCTAAGTAAACACAGACCTGCCTGCAATTAGAGACCCGCTCTCCTCCATTTGTGTTCGGAGAGCAGGAGCTCCAGCTTGGCACGGCCCATTTCGCATGCGTTTCGATTCGGAATAAACGCAGACGCGTTTGCGCCTGATTTAGACTTCCCAGATCGCACACTTTACAGGTTGTTGACTCATGCCGGCAGAGGGCTTTGTCTCGAGGAAAACACAAACTGGGTGTTGAGCTGGAAAAACAGATGCAATTATATGGTGAGCCTTAAGCTGTGAGAAACTTGGCTGTGATCAGTGTTTCCACTCATTTTAGACTAAAGAAGGAGACCTGACACTCGCCATGCGCCCTCCTCACTGTCTGCGAGTTTAAATGGTGGTGCACCTCGTGAGCATGGCAATCAGCAAAGAAAACAAAACCTGGGCTTTCTCTAATGTCAGCGATGTATAAACCAGATCTGGGCCTCAGCTATGCAGTGTCCAGACAGAGGAAAAACAGGCATAACAGTAGAAATGTAAGCTGTAATAGAAACACAAGGCAGTAAAATGGAAAAAAATAAAACTTTGTGAAAGATCGACGAAAGACCATCTGTAAAAATCTTAGAAACTGTATTGCACATGTAGTCGGCCTTCAATGTTTTACTCTGATAAATAAAACCAATGCAAGTCATTTGCTCTCAGAAGTCATCAAATTAGATCTAAATGTCCTAAATTTGGTTCTAAATTACACACAGTTGCTCCATCTGTGTGTAATTTAAGCTCAGTTTATGTTCAGCTGGTCTGTGGAGGAGTCCGAGGATAATGGTGATCAAACCGCAATCGTGAAGGCCAAGGAGCACAGGACACAGGTCGGGGTTTTGACATTTTGGAAAAGCCTGAAGCAGAGACCATATTGTACTGTACCATACTGTTGTCATGCTATACTGTACGATAGAATATCATAACGTAACATTCCATACCATACTATACTGTACCATACCACACACACTATATTGTACTATGCCATGCCGTACCATACCATAACATTCCATACCATACTGTACCATACCATATCGCACCACAGCACATCATAACATAACCTAAGATACCGTACTGTACCCTACTGGCAAGCATGATAAAGCATGGTTTAGATTAAAACATGTTCATGCAAAACTTTCAGTTCTAATTTAACAAACCTGGTAGAGACATATCCCAAAGGTCGTGCAGGTGGAAAGGTTTAAAAAAACAATTTTTCACCCAAGGGGGCAAAAATACAAATGCATGCTATACTTTTCAGATTTTTCTTTCTAAAAATGTTGCAAAACAGCTGTCATTTTCCTTCTATGGCTAGTTTGTAGATGTAAAATCCCAATAAAATACAAAGGTTTGAAGTGACAAGCGTGACAAATTGTGAAAAGGATGTAGTTTAACATTTTTGCAAGAGACTGCAGTAAAAGTTCTCAAACTACAAGAAATATGCATTATGAGGCAGGCTCAGCCTCTCCTCTTTCAACAGCACCATGGTGATTTATAAAAATAAAAAAAAAGAAGGTTAATCTTTAGTTAGTACACTATGAGGCCACGGGTTCCAGGTGAGACGCCGTCATTATTCATAACCGAGCTGCAGTCTAGACGAAATTGTATTGAGGGAGAGAAAACAATTACGGATGGTTTTCAGACAGCTGGGAGCTGGACTGGAGGAACAGAGGGTGCAACTTAATCTCCTGAAGGAAATAGTCACCCCAAAGGACCTCAAAAGTGGATGGGACGTGAAACAAAAGTACATCGTCTAGAAATAATAATAAAAAAAGCGACCATAAAAATAATATCTCTGTAAAAGAAGCCAACATTCTCATTCTCTACAGAGGTAATGGAAAAGTGTCATTTGGTAAAAATAAATCAATAGAAAACATGTTTAAATTTGCACATTACTTATGGCAGTGACCTAAAATGCAGGAAAGGTGTGAGAAGACGCATCGATCAAAAGATTAAAACTAGAAAAACAAGGATTCCAGGTTTATATGGCCTGAAAGTGTATAAAACCTGAAAACACAGCCAAAAGAAATAAAAGAGGCCAAGCAGAGAAAGTCATCTGTTGATTTTCTGTCATCTCAACTCTCGTTTTCAATTTGAGTTGAACTATGCATATCTTCAAAGTTTTGCTCTTTCCACCCCGGTAACGGAAACGTCCACGGTGAATGACTGACAGTCAAATTTACAAATGTTTTTACAAATGTCTGTGTGGATCCGACTATTCCGATTATTCTTAATGTTCACACAATTTTTAAAAAATGACTTGGGAGCACTTAATGGGTGAAGAATGTGGGTGGTTTGGAAAAGTTTTAAAGCTAAAAAAAAAGCATGGACCATAGCAGCTGAGAAAGTATAGAGTTTGATTAAAATTGCCCCCTTTGTTCAAACGCGAAATGTACGTGAATGTGCATTAATAGACACAGTGAAAACTGCCTTAGCACTACCGCAAATGCTAACAGCTATAGTCTCACTTGTTAACCCTCTTTGGACCCTCATTTGGCTCCAAAGAAAATCAATACCGCCCATGGATTATATGAAGAACTACCAAAGGAAGCGACTCGGAAGCCTCCGAAGTGCAACTTCCTTTTTTGCAAAATGTAAACAAGAATGGAGTGGTGTCAAAAACGGAGATTGTACCGGTTGTTAAAAAAAGACTACAATCCATTTCTCCCACTAGTTCTGGACTCTCGCGATTGTCTTGTATTTACCCAGAATGCCCTGCTCTATAGCTCACTTCCTACTTTCGGAGGGGTCTCTGGTCCCCTTGGTGGTCACAATGGCAGTCTGATGTGGTTTTTTAGGCGGACCAGTTTTCATTCTTTTGGTTTCATCAGAGTTTGATTGCGCATTCACACTGTGCCAATCGTACTGGACTTTCTAGACAAACGAACTAGAGTTTGATTAAAGCAGACTAAGCAGGGATGGATGTCCCCATAGTGTACATAGACTTCTTCATAATTTAACGTTTTTAAGAATCTCAAAACCAAAGTCCTGTTTCTTGTTATTCTACGATTCGCCAAACAGAAATTATATTGGTTTTACTGACAGTCCAAAAAGAGGAAATGTTACGATTCAACATATTGTCATAACGTCATAACCATGCAGTCAAGCAAAAGCTAAATGCAAAATCACTAATCTAGTGTTAATTGTTTTTAAATTGTTACAAAATCAGAGGATCCAGGAGCACAAACTGAATTTCCAACAGGAAACCTCAAACTACCATAATACCCAGTTTACCAAACCATAGCATTTATACAGGCAAAATTTGTTTTTATCATAGCAAACATATGTGACAACAAATATTTCACATTTTGTTGTCAGACTGGATCGACGACTTCATGTCGTATACGTGAACGTTCTGCAGCGCGTGGTGAGAAACACTCTGCCATTTGTTGCAGCTTCCAGCTTCCTGTCCAGCGACCGTCTCTCTGTAGCAACTTGAACAGCAGACAATTCACAAATCATCAAGTCATATTCCACCGTAAGCACCTGTCCCACACCGTTCCTCCAGACTGTGACGGGAGAGGTGAGGGGGCGGGAAAAACCCAAAACAAGAAAAACAGCTAGTATGTGTGTACATGTGTGTTATCTAGTGATTTTTGACGAAAATAAAAGTCAAAAACAGTGTGCTTGGACTAAAAACAAAAACAATGAAATCAGATCATGAATACCCTGGAGATAAAATGGTGAGGTATGCACTTTATGGTCTGAAGTTTGAACCATCCATCCATTTTCTAACACCCTTGTCCCTTAGTGGGTCAGGAGGGTTGCTGGTGTCTATCTCCAGCCAACGTTCCGGGCGAGAGGCGGGGTCACTCTGGACAGGTCGCCGGTCTGTCACAGGGCAACACAGAGACAAACAATCATGCACACACACACTCACACCTTGGGAGAATTTGGACAGACCAATTAACGTGACAGTCATGTTTTTGGACTGTGGGAGGAAGCTGGAGTACCCGGAGAGAACCCACGCATGCACAGGGAGAACATGCGAACTCCATGCAGAAAGTTCCCAGGCTGGGAATCGAACCCAGAATCTTCTTGCTGCAAGGCAACAGCTCTACCAACTGCAGAGCCTTGAAGTTTGAAGCAGTTTTATAAAACCAAACATGAAGAGGCAGCATTTGGCTTCCATGCAACAAAAATTCAGAAAAGTGCAAAACTGTAGAAACACAAAATTAGGGCTTTTCTCGCTTACAGGTTCCTTTTAGAAAACACGAGCGCACTCAGGAACCACCTTCCAGACCTAATTAATTGTTGACTCGCCCTGCGGCTCCATGTGCTTCAAACCTGGCGCCCCAATTTTGGGATGTACAACTCAGGACCGTTTCCCTCACATCGCTCGCTTAGCTTAAGCTCCTCAATTATTCAGGCTGGGATCAATACTCAACACACTCCTACGAGGGGAAATTTTTTTTTATAAAATTAAAACTAGAGCGAGAAGCAAGTTTAAACCAGAATATGGATTATGGATTTGTATCAATATGTCTGTGTGCCCGCTCAACTGAGAAATCTGTGGAAAACAGTGAAATCCAGCTAAGTGGGGAAAGCTTTTTTTTTTTTCCATTTAACTTCTTGTTTCTGCTGGGGTTTATTTTCTATGTCCTCTGCCAATTATGACACAATCCCCCTTTGGTCTGTCAGAAAGTGGCCTCTCATTAGCCCGTCTCCACTTCGGTCCACTGGCTTAATGAACAGCGCCTCCGCCACCAAAGTTTACCTCCAACTTTAACAACAAGGTTATTCCCAGCAGAAGAAGAGAAGAAGCGATCCATCAGCTGTCTCTCTAACAACTAGGAGAGAACACAGGCAGAACTTCCTTTGCTTTGGAATTGATGATTTCTGGTGATTTATTACAGCTTAGCGCCCCCTAGTGTTGTCTGGAAACAACCGGGGGAGAAATGCTCGCCCTCTGCTGTCACATTTTGCTCTTGATGAAATCGGATGCAATCAGGGTTTTCCCGTCTGAAAATGTGCTTTAATTAAAGCATGTTGTTGGAGGTAATGGGTGGATGATTACATCAGCAGCAGCTGAGAGTTGGATGTTGCTGCAAAGACTTCATCTTAACTTTATTTCTGTCTATTTGTGTCTTAATTTAACAAAGGTCGTCATCTTCTTTTTCTTCTTCTTTGTTCACACTGTAGATTTAAGTGTAAATATCAGCTAAATCAGTTTTTTTGGCTTATTAGTACTGTTAATTTGAGCACAATTAACTGCTGGCCACAATATGGTATTTTTTAATAGATTTTACAATTCTAAAATCTATCAAATTTATGATTTTTTTACAATAAATTTCTGTGTTTCTATATTTAATAAATGTAATTTTTGAGTTATGGTAATTTGATGTACTTTGTACGGCGATATAATATTTTTGGATTTTACGATCTGTAACTTTTGGTATTTTGTAATAATAATAATAATTTTTTTTTTTTTTTTTGTACCATAAATTTTATGGATTATGTTTTTTACGGCGCGGCTTTGGGATTCTGGCTTATGTTGCAAAAAGTTTGGACTCCCTGGAAAAGGTGATTTATCTGGGGCAGATGATCACCATCCAGCAGGACAGTAACCCTCGACATACAGTCGGTTAAGACGTCCCAGTCAAAGTCCAAATCTAAATTCTATTGGGAATCTCTGGCACCGTTTAAAACTCTCCATCTAATCTGACTGAGTTTAAGCTACTTTGCAATAGAACGGGCAAAAAACGTCAATCCCCAGAAGTGTAAAGACACTATTACATATCTCTCATACATTAGACAAATGAGAAGTTCAAAACTTTTTTTTTTATCATAACCAAAATTTAAAGAATTTTTGTTTCAACCAATTTGATATGACATAAAAATGTCTTATTTGTGATCTAAATGAGACATTTTTCTCTGTCTTTGCATCACGTGGTGTGTGTATATGTGTGTGTGTGCGGTTCACATTTTTCTTCACCAGTCAGAGAAGTGTCCCTCCCTTTCTGGCAGTGTGCGGCTGAACCGCGGCCCCGCTCTCCAGTGAAGCCAAGGCTAGAATTAGAGATGACCGTGGCGCTCACCATGAGCTCCTCGCTCTGTTTGGATTGGCAGACGAACAGCAGCTTCGCTCCAGTCCTGTTTACAAAGCGTCCCTGTGCATTTTTGTGGGAACTCCGCCTGAGGAGCTCGTGTAAACAAGAGCCCTGAGAGGCCCATCGCCGCCGCCGCCTTCTATCTCCGCTCTTGTCGTCAGTCCAGTGATGTGATGTTCTGGTTCAGAATTAGAGGAGGAACTCTCTTGGAGTTGACATCTCTGTTATTCCCAGAATTCCCCGTTTTTCTTCTTAACGTAAAGCTATTGTATGTTTGTTATTGTTTTACCTGTAAACCGTTACCGTTCGTGGCGTGTTTGTTTACTGTAAATCCAGTGTCGTACTGTAGAAGAGAAGCTACAGGCTCGTTGAGCTTATTCCTGGTGATGTTACTGTAGAATTGATTGTATTTGCAATTTCCAGTAAGATAGCAGTTTTAACGGGTAATAGCACTGGTTAGCATCTTAGCTAATTTTTTTTTTTAGCTGTTTTGAGAGTTAAACTTGTATTTGCATGTTCTTATGAAACTCTGAACGTGTTGCTCACTGCAGCAACTTTAGGTTCACCAACACAAACAGGATCGTTTCTATTATCGGTGTTTTTTTGCTTTTATTATGGCGGCTGAATTTGTTTCTGTTTTTTTGTCACGTCTGGCAGTGAAAAGGCGACGGAAGAAAGAAAACATTCTGAAACGGGATTAACAGTGCTATTGAGAACAGATCAGGTTTAAATAAAAAAAAACAATGCAGGATTAGGAAGAACTCACCAGCCCATATGGAAAATGCAGAATTCAATTAGATTTTTTTTTTGCCTTCATTTTTAGTTCAGAGCAATGGAACAAGCAAAGTTCGGATTGTAGAATCCCATTCAGAGAGCAAAAGTTGATGTTTCAAAATCCATATTAGCCCTGCAAGTGAGCATTTCTTCATAAGTAAGAAGAAGTCTAACTCATCAAACCCATTAAATATTGTAGTAAAAAGGTGGATAACTTGCTAATCCACCTCATCAAAATCCTGAACTGCCCCTTTAAGAGGACTCGTAACAGAGAAGCGACTCGCGGAGCAGTAACTCCTTGACACTGGGTGGAGGATGACATGTATGTGTTTGTCATGAGGTGGTGGCCCACACCAAGTTTGCCAACTGTACCCCGCCTTTTTGTACATTATTTTTGTTCCAGAAGCAGAAACGAAGAAGGACATTTAGCAGGTTTAAGGAAGCTAACTGCCTCGTAGTTTCTACTTCCAGACAAAATACCAAAAGCAAGATCATAAGGAGAATGATTAAAGGAAAAACCCAAAATGAAAAATAATAACAGAGCAACAGTTTAAAATAGAGTATGTTAAAATACATGGCAAGGGAAATCCTATCCCAGAAAGAGGATCAGCTGTAATTTGAAAAAAAAAAGAGAGCTAAATGACATGTAGGGAGTAATTATAGAGATGGAATAGACAGAATGAACTGAAATAATAACGTACCACCTTGGCTCGTCACGAGTGGCTCTGTGGACCAAAGAAAAGGGGCCTTGGGTTTAAAAAAGACAAGTGTTTCTCTGTGGCCTTACGGGAAACAAGGATTTTCTTTTTAGCGCCGTCCCAAGAAAGCACTCATGAACCGGTCCTCCTTTACTAGAGTTTGGCCATTTAAGAATCACTTTCCATAAACAGAAAAAAAAAAAGGGGCCATCTATCTGACGGATATCACATCCAACAGAGGACCGGTTCGAAAAGTTCTTCCAAATCAAATGAAATTTCCAACATTCAGAGCAAACCAAAGCCTACTTTGTTGAGTTCAGGACAGAACACGGCGAGATTTAATAACCCTTCATCTCCATCATCATTAGCCTGTCGAGCACGCCGCTTCAAAGGACAGAGCACTTCATTTGAGTCCGTCCACTGAGTCTGTGTGCAAACGTTATGAGTGTCACATTACCCTCGGCGTGATGGATAGCATCCTCCTCCGACCAGAGCTGCTGCTCAATTATGGTTAGTCGTGATCGATTGCACGTGGACTCCCCGTGAAAGAGACGAACGACGGCGAGCAGTTTGCGCGATCTCGCCGCTGCTAACCTTTTCTATCAACGCCGCAGCTCGTCTGTCACCCCGAGGGAGAAAGTCAACTGGCAAAATAAAGGGATTTAGCGGGCAGCTCGCGAGCTAGTCTAATGAACGCTCGGCCTCTTCGGAGGATGACTTGTACGCCAGCCGTGTTTGCCTTGCTGGATAGTTGTGTCCCACTCACACTTCTCTTTGCCAAAACAGAAAAGAAAGTACACAAAAACAAGGGGATGCTTTACAATTCTATTTCAGTCCATCATTTTCAAATTTAGATTTTTTTGGAAACTTGAGCAATTGTTTTTGTAAATGCTAATCATGGCTCTAAGGGCAATGACAGTTTTGTACTTCAATAAAGCAGTAACATATACATGGTAAAAGTTGAAAATTATGGAACATAGAGAGTACTTACAAGTATTGACAGGGTTCTTCAAGGACATTTTCAGGTGTACTTGCAAGTCATCCTCCGAAGAGAAAACGGTACCTATGGTAACGGTATATCAATTTAACGGTAGGTTATTTGACAATAGTAGAATTTATTAGAAATTGGTAATGACTATTAAGATCACTGTAAGGTTTTTTTTTATATTCTTGTAAATGCAGTAAAATTACCATGTAAGATTGATGTTTACATGTTACGTAAAAAAGTTAGGAACTGCCTACAATGGTGGAAAATGACAGCAAGTGGGATGTTGCTATGTCCACTCAGTGATCAATATCAAGAAAAACATGTTAAGCTCTGCCTTTAATGTGTAGTCAATAGACACGCTGTATGTGCCGCATGAGCAGAGAAGATGGGGAATGGCAGCATTTTTAATTTCCCTTATCATAAACAAGATACACATCGTGTGATTGGTTTAGGTCTTAAAACATAGAAGCTACATCTTGCGCCAGACAGAGTTCACTATAGCAAGAAACAGTTGTTGAGGTTGTTGCTGCTATCTCAGTGCAATGTTACTGCGCTAACGCTACGCAGGCCAACCAGGTGCCACTCCTGAGTCCATCTTACATCATATTTTATTATATAGCCTTCGGAAAACAACACCAGGAAACGGAGAAACAAGTAGACAAGACAACAAAAGTCGCAACAGGAAAACAGGGAAACAAGACCCAATAAAACGGTGAACTGATGTGAACAGAGAGAAACTTGGTCTAAAGACTACAACTTAAACCTGAATCGAAACCAAATACAAACGTATGTTTACGTCACTAAAAGAACTAAACCACGAAGCGTGTTAGTGTCCCACTAAACTTAGGAGCCTCACTTAAAAAAATCCAAAATATCCCTCGAAATAAATTGAATACTTGACCAATGTGTCTAATGTAGTTTGTGTAATTTTTAGACTTCCAACCTTCAGACAGAATGTCAATGAAAGTTGCACCATTCCAAGGTAATGCCATAGGAGCCACAAACTGTAAGTGTTGGACTATGATGTCCACTACTTTCAAGATGACCAAGAATGTCTTCATGCTGTTTATGAACATAGTTGTTTACTAGAACATTTACTCCAGGATAACATCAGGAAACCTTTGAATATTAGACGACTAAAAACAACAATAATCCGATTTTCAGCTAAGGTAGGTAAGGAATGTAAGAGACTGAAGAAAACAACACATCTCCTGGTGGAAAGTTACGTAACTTCATGACACAATAATCCCTCTTTCCCTCCAGCTGATACATTTTCCACAGTATTGTTCCCTTCGTTTTCCAAACCCGGAGCTGCAAATCTGCGCCGGTTCGACGCTAAAAGAAATAAACACAACATTTGTACTCAGCTTTATTGAAACGCAAGCTCCCAGGTGCACGTGGTCCAGGACCCTGATTGGTGCACGCCCGGCGCAGAGCTTATCTCGGATCAACCCAGACCGGGACGTGCTCAATCACACAGAGTGACAGCCAGCAGCCGCTGCACTTCTGCTCTCATCTCTGCGTGCAACGTGTAATACACTCCGGTCTGGCGTTTCACTCCTCCAAATGGAAAGTAACTCAATTTTCCACAGATGGTTTGAGAGCAGAAAGAGAAGGAGAAAAAGAAGCTTAGGGGATGTGTAGTTTTTGGCAAGAAAGGCAGTGATTCACATTTTGAGGAAATGTAGAGGGGTAATTTCCTCCAATAGCTCTGACCGGTCGTATTTTTGTCCTTGAGTTTTTTTTTGTTTTTTTTTTGCTTTTGGTTTTCTTTGGGTCTGATATGTGGAGCTGGGTTAACCTGAGCTCACTTTCCCTACATGTTTCTGTGTGGTTTACACGTTTGTTCAGCTGGCATAAATGTCCTGCTGTAATAACTGGTATTAGCATTATAAAAGAATTGGACTGCAGGGAAATTTTAGCTCTGAAATGACATTTATAAGTCTTCTGAATTAAGGGTTGCTGAATCCAACAACAACAGTGAAAAAAGTGGGGTTTTGCTATCACCTAGTGGCCATTTTGAGCATACATTCAGTTGGTATAGTCATACTTTGAAATGAATTCAGGTATATTCACAATACATTTATAAGCATGGTTTAGTTTGTTCAATCTAAAGCACTCTCTCACACACACTATAATAATAATAGTCGTTACTGTGAATCAACACTCCAACTACAAATCAAAGAAATTCAAAACAAAGTCAAGTAAGATAATTTATGGTTTGAATAAATAAAAAAAGATGAAGACCAAGTCTTTTCAGCTTATATGCCTAACCTTATGTGTTCGTTACAAATAAACCATTTGCACTCTTGATAGATTTAAAACACAAGTAATAGGGTGCGTTCACAACAGCCCTGTTCAGTCTGCTTAAATCAAACTTTGGTTTGTTTGTCTAGGAAGTCCGGTTCTTTTGGTTAAGTGTGAATGCATACTTGGACCATAAAAAGCTAACGCTAATCCGCCTGCAAACCTTCATCTCGGTTCAGCTGAAGTGAACTCTGGCATGGATCGAATGCACATGTGGATTCAAACGGACCAGTGGCCAAAAGTAGAAAGGGAACTACAGTGCACAGCATTCTGGGTAAATAGAACTACAACAAATGCGTGTGTCTAACTCTAGCGGGAGAAACGGCTCATGTTTTTTTTTTTTTTTTTTTACCAAAGACAAAAGAGATCTCCTACAACCGCTAAAATCTGATTCTACTCCATTTTTGTTTACATTTTGTGGAGTTGGAAGTTGCGCTTTGGAGGTTTTTGTGTCGTTTTCTTCAGTGGTTTCTGGTGCAGTGCCACCACAGGTGAGGAGGTGAACAGGTTTTTCAATCAGTTTGGATTGTTTCATAACATTTGTTGAAAATGAAACAAATGGTCCCCAATCGCTAAAAACCAAGCATTCAGTTTTTTTTTTTGGTAGACACGGCTTTACACACCATTTTCACATGCCTCCAGCTCCTGCAGGGAAAAGTGAAGGGAACATGAGAAAACTTGTTGCAGTCCAGCAGCAGCTCTGCTCAGATTGATGGTGTTTGGGGATCAGATGCTCTGCTAGTTTGCCAGAAGGGAGAGGTGCTTCAGGGACAGCGTTTTTATAGAGACAGCAGAACGTCTGGCTCCGTGGTAAGACGAGAAAAGACGGATCTCTTGGTTGGGGACTGAGAGCGTACACCGCTAAGTGATGGATATTTTCCTGGCTTTTCCCTATCTACTGTATAAAACGGGGTCAGCTTTATGAGGTGATTTCTTCTTTAAAAAATGTGTTCGACGTCGATTTTCCCTCGACGCAGTCGGGGTCTTTTAGGGCTGCACTCATTCCTGCACAGAAACAAAATCCAGGATGGCTTATGGCGCCGTGCCTGAGTTTAGCTTCCAGACATGAAGAAATAACTCAGAAACTCAAGATGTAAAACGGTAAATTTATTTAGATTTTTATAAAAATTCCCATCTAAGATGTCTCATCTTTATATTTTCTAAATACCAGAAGAATTTGAGACGGAATATGTCAGAGATTTATTTGTTCATATCTTTACAACCAGAGGGTTTAGAACAGAATGAGTATTTAAACAAAACCCAAATGATGATGTCATGACTTTGGAAACCTCTGATAGGTTCACTGTCACGTTTGAGTTGATAGGAGGCTCGAATGGGAACGTATTTTAATGGGCATTTATCGCATCGTTTATCATTGTGTTACATTTCTTATCGCAAAAACAACTTTGGTTTGTTGTCACGATAAATTTGAATTAAACCCCTCCTCCTCCCGATACTATCGGGAGCCATCACAAGTGTTAACTTTAAAATTGTTCAAATAGAGTAAAAATAAATTTGGTTGAATCCAGTCAATGTGTGCACCTTAGTGATACAAACCATATGTCTTTATACGACTCGTGTCCTAAAGAAGCGTAACACAAATTGGTATGTTTGTCCAAGAGCAGCAATTGTTCTTGTGGGAATATGATTGAGGTCATGGCTGTAAAGTTGTATTGTCACTCTTATCAATATCACAAAATATTGTGGTAAAGCTTTCAGTCCATAAAGCCCTCCGCCCAATTTTGACGATTGCAAAGTCAAAGGAAATCAGCCAAGGTACAAGAAAGAAAAATGTGGTGCTATCCAAATTGTTCACCCCTGGGAACAATTTCTAGATGCTTGAAGGTTCCGCGTTTATCAGCTCTTAACAATTACGCGCAAATGACGGGAAAAGTCCAACCACCGTACTGCTCAGGAAGACGATCGGTTCTGTGTCTCAAACATGACTGAGTTTGACCAAATTAAAGGTGTTTAGCCACATCACTGTCAACACCAGGCATGGGATGTAATATTTCATTGACATGTACTTGGAAGAAAATGTGCAAGGCACCGCCCTGTAAGAAGAAGTGGAAAAAAAATTACAGACGAGGTAAATATTAAGACTGGAAATGAGCAAACTGGGAACTGTTCTTTTAAGGCCATGAGATTTATACCAACAGACGACTTTATCAGGAATGTTGACTCCACAATCATTCACATTTGGTGTTTTTCCATGAGAAAACAGCACAGTCATTAATCACTTGGACAAATGGGACATTAGAAAGACGGAGGCAAATAAATTCCACGAGTGAAGTTTTGTGTTACATTTTTACTTGCTTTAGTAATTTCCAAACACACACAAACGCAGGCGCTCACGCAGACACGACTTGTTGCAAACCTGCCAGCCGATTTTGAAGTTATGTCCCTCCGGGGGCTCTTCCTGCGTTTGCCATTTTGCATGGCTCATCCATTACGACTTTGTTGCCAGAGGCCTGTTGTTAGGGGAGGCCAGGCCTCTGGTCTTGTGAAGCCCCTCGATCCTGTCCCCAGGGAGGGGAGCTGCCATGATGAAGCTGCTGGTCTGTCTGGCCGATCGCCAGATCGCTGCGCGACGACGTTCATGCAAACAGAAAAGCTAGAGGAAACCGACCCAGAGTGTCTCTGCCATAGTTGCACAACATTAATATTTATCATTTAGCCATTCTTCAGGAGTTTTTAATTCTCTCCAAACCCAGCTCTAGAGAGACCTACCGTGGCTTGAGGGGATTAAAAAGCACAGCTTTCATTTTCTCATTGAACTGTTGGGTTCTGTATGCTAATTACACAATGAGTAAATCTCAAGCTGCCAGCGGTTTCTCTGTTTTTTTTTTTCTTGCAGAATCACTACTTCTACCTGAGTGACTCGCCTATACGTCCTTGAATGGCAGGGAGCAATCTTTTACAAACCACAATGTGAAATTCTGAGTCGTCTCCATTATTTAAGAAAATAATTTGACCAGTTAATACGGTGGCAGTCACTGGTTTTTCTTTAGCGAAATAATTTAATTCCAGGAAAAATGTTCAACCCAAAGGTATGCTATAAAGTACTTGGTTTTCCATCATATTACACTTTGAAAAATCCATTAAAAAGTTAGCAAAGCAGAACTATTTTTGACACGTTAAGGTGGAATACGTCAAATAGATGATTGGTACACATCAGAGTGAAATTAGCTACCAGTTATTGTTATTCGGATTGGTTAATATAGTAAATGGCTTTAATGTCAGCTGAAAATGATCTTAGGTTCCCTTTAGGTTTTTGATGGCATAGCAAGGCCAGAGAAGGTATTATTAGTAGTAGTAGTAAAATCACCAACAGTCAGTGGTGAGAACACTTCGCTAAAGTGCTAATACGGAAGCTAGCTTTTCTCCTGCCTGCTGGAGCAGGACGATGGCTGAATTTAGCTCACACTTTCGAAGCTGGGTGTATTCTGGTCTAATAGGTTCTTCACACTGACATGTCAGAGCAAGCAAATGACAAAGCAGCCAGTGTAAGCAGTAGTACCCCATTATCAGCCGCATCAGCGTGATTGCTTGTTTTCAGTCCCATTACGTCTGGTTTATGTGTCACTCAGAGGGGATTAGGGATTTGTGCTACCTACTACACTACATGCTCTGAGCTGGGTTTTTTTTTTTTTTTGGATTAAAAAAATTTCTGGTTTCTTTGTATTTCTGCAAGCTTCTTAATTTTGCTGTTTGAATGGTATTTACCAGTGCGCTTCTATGAATGATGTTCAATAATTGTTGTTTTTAACCAGTGTATGGTGCTCACATAGATCCTTTGTCGATCAGGTGATTTGATTCAAATGGATTTTTGAGGTCACAGAGTAAAATTATTAGTGCTCAAATGTTAGTTTTTATTTAGTTTGAAGTTTTATTTTTCCTGTTTGTTTCACCTCATGTAAAAGCTTAGGTTTTAGTTGCACACTGCTATAGCGCCTCCTACGTACAATATAGTCACAGGATGTACTGTAACATGCTCAACATGTCTAGTTTCATGAGTTATTTAATTGCGCTCTGGATTACTTTGACTGTTCTTTGACAAAATGACATTAACGTGATGGTAACAATAAAATGTGAAAGTAGAAAATACATTTTCTAAGAGAAGGTTTATTGATTCACACCAGCCCTATTTAGTCCACTTTAATTGAGTTCTAGTTTGTTTGCCTAGAAAGTCTGATTTGTTTGGGGAGGTGTAATTTAAAAATAGTTTTTTTTTGCTACATTTTTTGTCTAATGGGGACAATCGGTCTCTGTTTGGTTGAAGTGAACTCTGGTGCGTATGTGAACAGCAGGTGGAGCGGCGACTGCTCCAAAAGCAGGAAGTGGATTCCAATTACAATACAGGGCATTCTCGGACAGCAGAGCCGAAACAAAATGTTTACTGATCCAGGAAAAATCACTTGTGGTCTTTCACCAGAGACAAGAGAAATCCTACAACTGCTACATCCTGATGCTACTTGCATTTTATGAAGAAGGAAGTTTTTTTTTTTTGCGTTTTTATTATATTTTCTTCAGTTGTTTTGGTGCAGGCGATTGGGTGAACAAGTTTTTTTTATTAGATTGGTTTGTTGGCATGGTCACGTGTGAAAGAGAACCATACCAGCTGAAAATGTAACAAACGTTACAATTCTGTTGGCCCAATCAGACTGAGTCTACTGGGCTATTAAACGTGAAAACACTAAAAATCTGTCACATTTATAAACCCTCCTGCCCCCCCGCCGCTCTTTACCTAGCAGGGCATCTCTGACACCGTGTGTGCCTCCATCGTGTCCGTCATTTCCCACCCCACGTCCCGCTAATTACCCATCAGCACCGAGACGGGGGCTGTGTTTACGTGGAGGCAGAACCGCTGTTCCTCCGGCTGCTGGCTCCGACGGCCTGTCACACTCTGGATCCTCACCGACAGGCGGTGGCAGGAGAGCTGGCCTCAGACCAACCGCCTCCATCCTGGTGCCGACACGCCACTCCGCTCCCAACACGCATCTTCTTGAGCTCCCGAGCAATTTGCTGGCTGACACTGTTTGTGTTTTTTTTGTGTGTGTTGCCCCCCTGCTCTAGCCGCTGCTAATGAGCTTCTGAGGTGCTGTCACGGAGACGGCAGAGCTCCTAATGGAAAAGTTAGGAAAGACACAACCTCGAGAGTCGGGCAGAAGTTAGCTTAATTACATGAATAAATACAGCACTTGTAGCCAAATGCGTTTGGTTTTCGAGTCTGTAAGAGATATTGAATCTCTGCATTTCTCCGGTTTCTCGTGTGTGTGTTTGTGAGAGAGATAGGAGTGTGTGTAGCTGCAGCTGACATGTTTCTCTCCTCCCTGCTGAGACGGGGCCAGCTGAGAGAACCAGTGAGAGATCATTAGTGCTAGCATCCCCTGACACGACTGAGGGAACATCCTCACCTCCTCATTGTTCCCTCCTGCAGAGAGTTTTGTTCCACCGGTTTGTCCCGTTTCCACCTTCCCATCATGCTCTCCCCGCCACCTGACAGCCGTCTGGCCGTGTCTCGTTGCAGTTTTTTTATTTCCTCGTGCGATAAGAATTAACCACAGATACCGCTGGATTGTTTTAGTTTAAATTACTGGAAAATAAAGCATGTTTCATTTCTTGAATGAGACGGTAACAGGCAGGGATACAGTATACCGATACACCATTTTCACTTTCGATATGGTGAAAAATTAAAATAACTTTTCATTTTACCAACATATTCCTCTGATTGGAAGTCATATCAATGTTTCCACATCTCACTCTGAAGTTTCTATCAGCATGATATGAAAAGAAATAATAACATACACTTCCACCAGGCTAATTGCCTCTCTGGGTGGGTAAAATGTTGATAATCTGCTCATTAGAGATAACACCGTATCCGTCCATCATGACAAACGGAGAGCGCGTAAAGGCAAAAACAAAGCGACTCGTGACGACGTGGACAGAAATTAATTAGCCGGGTAAAGATCCGGACGCGCCACCGGGACGCAGATCAAGACGTTTCACGGAGACGACTCGTGTTTGTCTGCTTTACATCAAAGCTCTCGCTGCGAGTCGCTCGGTGAAATCAAATCCAGTCCAGACTCGTATTAAACACGGTGACCTCATAAACTGCTGGAGAAGGCTTTAACTGTCCAACAAAAGCAATGAAACTTTCATAAACATTATCAGCAGGCTAATCAGAGCCACTTGAAGAATTGCGTTAAAAAAAGTAAAAGCTCTCGTACACAAGGCCAACAAGCACATCTCTTAACGTGTGTAATAACTCTTCATACTGTCCCATAGGAGAGTGAAAGAGAGAGAGACTTAAACATGGCCAAGGTTGATGCTTCAAGGCTTATTCACTCCTACTCAAGTGGAGTTCAATCATTTATGAGGCTACAGCATGAGATAGCAAAAAGGCAACAACATCCAAAACTAAAGGAGCATTAAAATGGCTTCGGCACATGAATGACTGCAATTAGTTTTATACCATAATATTGGATGGAACTTAAAAAGTTAGCAAGCTCATTGAGTCATAATAGTTGAACAATGGAGATTTCTGCTCAAAGGATTAGAGTTTGTATTGTGTGCATTTGTATATAATGTTATCACTTCAGTAAAGACATACCTGGAGTGTTACCTGGATTCTTTCATGCATGTTTTGAGAAATTCTTTTAATCTCCCATGGCAACCATTCCGTTGAGCAAAATGCCAGCGTAGACCTAGCCCCGCCTTCGAGGACGAAGCTCCTCCTCGGAGCTGCAGTTTCCAAGCAGTCCTTCCCCCGTGAATCCCTCACTCAGCTCCTGCAGACTAGCCAGCAGCAATTAGCAAACACCTGGCGGAACTGAGCTCACGATACGAACTATTTCACAGCGCCACACTGGTAAAAACATGTTTAAAGGGTTAATAGAGAAGCCATGTTGTGATGACTTCCTGAAGGCGGAGTTTCAGAACGAGCAGAAGTTTCTTAAAGAGGCAAAGGTCCAATTCGCCAAAAATTACTTTGGGTAAAAAATGACTTAGGCAATTATGTTAGCCTCTCTTTTTTTTTTTAACAACTGAAGTTAATATAGTTGTTTGATTGCGCTATAAAACGACACAGTGTGTCTGGAAAACACATAATTCTGGCTTTTTAAACAGCTAAATTAAAACTCCAGTCTTTCAGATCATCAAACGTGTTTTAATATTTGCCACAGACAACTGTGCAATAAAAAAACCCCACAGTTTTCATTTTAAGAAAAAGCTATTCAAACCAACCTGCACTCCACGTGAAAATCTAATCACCACCTACTCCTAACCAGCAGTCGTGCCACCCCTGGTGACAACAGCCGCCATCGAGATAATTGGCTCTGAGTTTTTTTTTTCCATTACTGCCGAACAGATTTTGGCCAATTGTTGTAATGGTTGTAATTGGAGGTTTTTCATCCGTGAACGAGCTTTTTTTCACGGTCATCCCACGGCATTTCGACTGCATCCAAGTCAGGACTTTAAATTAAGCAATTCCAAAAATCTTCATTATCAGTTTCTTCAGACAGTTGGGGATGGACTCCCAAGTTTGCTCAATGCCACAAATTAAAGACATGTTTCTTAACCTCTAGAGAACAATATGTGTGTTTATATATAAATTTGTAGTATGATGCTCTACCTCATCAGTCCACTGAATATTTTCTCAAAAATCTTGCAGAGTCTGGCAAATGTGAAACTCCCCTATTGAGGACATTTTTCCGCATCTCTTTCCAGTTGTTGGATCATAAATGCCGACCTTAACCGAGGCGAGCGAAGCCTGCAGGAGTTTAGTTGTTTTGGATTCTTTTGTGACCCTTCATGAGTTTTTCCAGGCCACTCCTGGGAAGGTTCACCACTGCTCCATGGTCTCTGCACTTGTGGAAAATGAACTGTGGTTCCCTGGAATCGCAGAGCTGTTTTATAACCCTTCCCTATGTAATAGATATCAAAATAATTGAGATCGTAACATAAAAGCCGTTTCATGCAGCTTATATCTGGTCTTAAAACGAGGTTGGTAATGTGTGACAAAAAGAAAAAACTTGTTTATGAACACACTTTGTTAATCTATCACTTCTCTTTGATTTTGCTGCATCACATTTTTTGTTTTTGATTACTATATGATAATTGCCGGGAATAATTTGAAAACAGTCACTGTCCTAAAAATTTGTATTTTTTTCCCTCCTGAAAGTAATAAAAAAAAATCTATACAAAGATACACCATTTCTTGTTTGCCAAAAGATGATTTAGGCTAAAAGAAAAATTTTTGGCAAAAAAATATCATTATTATAGTATGAATTGGGCATCATCATAGGGCATTTCAGATCTTCACCACTTAGTGGCGCTGTCAGCAACACAAAGCAAGAGGAAGCAGCAGCAGAACATACATAACATACATTTGTATGTGGCAGTTCTAATTCAAAGAAGCGTGTTTCCTCTCTCTCACAAACCTTCCATTTCTTTACCTTTTCAAATCCAGAAGCTAAAGCGTCAGTCTACAGCGTTCGAAGTGGGATGTATGCCAGTGTTTTGTACAGAATGATTAATGCCCCCGATGCCCCGTTTGTCAGACTGGACCGGTAATTAGCCCTCATGGGTCGCTTTTAGAGCCAGGACGGTGTCGCTCGCATTGGCATGCCAGAGCTCCGGAAGGTTCCGCGTGGATTTAGCTCCTTGTCATTCCGTCGCACTCGCAGGCCTCTGCGGTGAACGTGCCAAACCCGTGTCAACTTTCCACCACGGTTCGTCCAGTCTGGCCTCAGATCTGCTGAACCTCCTGATCCCCTAGTACAAGTAGTAGTAGCAGCGGACACACAAAGCCTTGAACTTACAGCGGGGTAGAAAGGCCCCGTTTACAAAAACGAACTTTTACGCCGAGCCAGATCTGCATTTCAGCTTGATGAAAACGCCATATGGCGTGGACGAATCCTACTTCTACATAATGACCAACTTTTTTTTTTATACAACAAAGGGAAGAAAAATGTCACACCTGTTTGCAGCTTTTATTCCACCATTAACCTACTTTCATGGAGACAAAGATATGAAAAAAAAATTAAATAAAAACACACACAGTAGACAAAAAGACTTAAAAAAAATTGTCTGTCCAGTTGTTGTTAAGCTCATGACATTTGTTTGAATCAGATTGCCGGGGGACATTTACATAGTGCAGGAAATTGCAGGGAAATGTCAGAAAGAATCAGCAGGTTCTGATAGGCCACAGAGAAATGCTGCTTGTTTTTGTACTCTGGCATTTTGGAGGCTTGAAAGTCAAACCGATTTCATTGATCTGCCTTCGCGCTGGATGTTTTCCCCCTTCCGCTTGTGCCTACAGCGGCGATTCCTGTTGTCGTGTCAAACAAACAGGCCGCAGAAGGCTTAGAGGAGGGGGGAGGCCCGCACATTTCAGAAGAGCCCGGGCCAATCAGCATGAACACAGAGCTGAATGTCTTCAAATAAGTAACGCTGGGCTTATTGTAAAGCAATCTCAGAAGGTTCAGTTGAAGTAATACAATTTTCAACCATTAGGGGGCACTAGATTATTAAAAATTAAAAGAAAAAGAAATTGAAATGGATGATGTTTGACTACAGCAGTGGTTCCCAGAGTCGGTCCTGGAGGCCAGGCATCCTGCATGTTTCAGTTCTCTCTCTGGTGGTAGCAACAACTTTTTCAGCTTGTCTGAGACCTTCTAATGAGCCATCATTTGATCCAGGTGTGTTAAACCAGGGAGAGAACTGAAACATGCAGGATGCCGGGCCTCCAGGACCGACTTTGGGAACCACAACATAAACAGAAAAACGCAGAAAATGAAAAGAAAACATGGAAATGCTGTTTCCAATTCCTGATTTCCCGACATCAACATGCCCCCCTCGCATCATTCTTGAACTTTTACGCCATTCAAACAAAAACTCAAACATATTTTATTGGGATTTTAATGTCTCGACTTTTGCGAATCCAAAATTCAAATGGATTGTAGGGCTGGATTTGTTCCATCTTAATCCAGGAAAGGTTTACTGTCAGCACAATTCTACCTGGCCGTTTTTCTTTCTACGTGGGCTTTCTTCCTGCCAGTCGTCTACAAAGAGCAGATTTGTGGAGTGCAGAGCTAACACACTTGCTGTGTCCTTAGATTCTCTCACCTGCGCTGTGGGTTTCTCCGCCTCCTGCAGAGGAGCTTTTAGCATTTTGACGGCTTCCCTAAATAAAGAACTCTTTTCATGGCCTTTTATTTTTGCAGCCTTCAACACAAGATTGCAGGTTTCAAAAAGTTAAATGTAAGACTTTTCACAACCTCTTTAAAGCCTCGTTGGATGAGATTTGAGATTGAAATAGGGTGGAGGGATCTTGCTGAATTACGATCAATAAAAGCATGCGTGTCTCACAATGAGACACAGTCAAGTTTAGTTGTCGTCTCTTTATTGGTCTCTGGTTCAACTGCCGTATGAACAACCCAGAAAAAAAGACATTAAATGCATGAAAGACGAGCTAACCAACAGAAGCGAGTCGGTGGCGAAAGCAAATGTTGTCCAGCCAACTGGAGATAAATTTGCACTTAACTACGATAGTGCAAGCTAACTTATTCTAGCTAGCAAAGCTAGCTGTATTAGCAGCTAGTAGCCTCAACCGCCTCTGATGCAACGAAGACGTCCGCGCACGACTCAAACAAAAGTCGCATGTCCTTAAAACCAAGTTTTTAAGAATATACAAGATTAGTTTTACCACAGCAGAATGCAAGGCCAGTGATAAATGTATTTAAGCCCAACTTAGATATTTTCTAATGAACCGGAACGCTTTTTCCAACTTTGATGACGATTTCAACATCTGTGATAGCGGTTCTGAATGTGGGACGTTGTTTTTCAGGCTAATCCGTCTTCAGACTTCTCCACCTCTGGAGTTTATGCACCAATTAGGGGATTTCTGGTTAGTGTGCAATTTATTTAGAGACGAAAAGGGTTAGGCTACTTTACTTTGTTTCATATAAAATCCAAATAAAATCTACTGGTTTGGGGTTGTATATGTTAAAAAAAAAAAAGTTAATGTGGAACATTTTGAAAGGAACTGCAGATAAAATATAAAAAAAGAAAGAATCGTTGCTGCTCAAAGTCTCAGCTTATAGTTGTGTGTTGTTTTCCTACGGTTCCCCTGAACTATACGACCCTTTTTAGCTCACAAACCAAATTCATATTCACCAGGCCTTCCTACAACACCAGATTGTCTCCTTCACACTTCATTAACGCCTCCCTCTGGAAATATAGAGCTTATAAAATATAGATCTTGGCCAACCCTGGCTATCTGCTAATGCATCCAAATTGTTACTTGGCTGATTTTTTTTTTTTTCTTTCATTTTTTGGATGGGAGAAAACAAGCTGAGTAATCAAACAAAGACAACAACCGAAAATTCGGTCTGGAATCAGATGCAGTTGGCTTAAAAAAAAAAAAAAGGGGGGGGTTATTTAATTTTTCAAACACACAAAACCTTCTATCTGAAGAAGGAAGAGCACAGCGCCATCCTCAGGTAGGATCTGACCCCGGTTACGTGTGACGCATCGCCGTTTAAATGCCATCTGACGTCTCTCTGTTTTACGCCGCGTCGATCACGGCGGGACGGAGGTCTGCGAGTAAGTGTCTTCGCTGGACGTCTCATCATTATTCCTACATTTATTAAATTAGGATGATTTATGGCCGGTTTGTATGGAGCAAAGTGTACTGCCTAAATGACTATTTAAATGAACACAGGAATTTCATTAACTTCTGACCTCCGTGAGCGCAGATTGTCTCGCATCGCTGCGTCCGGACGAAAACAGACGCTGGACTCCTTCGTGACCTCGCCGCTGCCTCTGCCTGCTTTGGTCTTTATGTGGTGGAAATATTGCTTCTTATTGCTGCTTATATTGAGTTTGTCATATTCTTTTTTCTTCTTTTTTTTTTACCTTATTTTAAACAACATGTCCCATCCTCCCAAAGCATACTTCTCATTTACTTGCTTTTCTGCTCTCGCTCTGACTTGCATGCATGACTGACCCTTTTATGGGTTCCAAAATCAGTCATTACGTTCCAATGTACTTGGTTTAAAGTTAAATTTCAAGTGCCTGATTCTTGCGTCTTTTAAAGGCATTTTGGACAGATCTTTTTATAAAACTTTAAGTGGGTATAACATCATGAAATGCCATTATTTCCAAGTTATAAGTTGAATAATCTACTTTTTTTTTTTTAATCAATAATAAGGAATTATTGACTTAAAATAAATTCCTTTGTCTTACTAAAAAAGTAAGTTAGTTGGCCAATTAAAGCTCACCGAAGCCATCTGTCAGATTTGACAAAGCTACAATCAGTTTGGAAAACAGAATTGGCAAAAATCTCAATCTCTAGATGGTTAAAACTTGTGGAGACAATCCCCACAAAACACTATTGAACCGGACACAAAGAAAATGTGAGAATGTGAAATTTCTCTAGGCTGCCCAGTGGCGCAGTTGGTAGAGCTGTTGCCTTGCAGCAAGAAGGTTCTGGGTTCGATTCCCGGCCTGGGGACTTTCTGCATGGAGTTTGCATGTTCTCCCTGTGCATTCATGGGTTCTCTCAGGGTACTCCGGCTTCCTCCCACAACCAAAAACATGACTGTCAGGTGAATTGGCCTCTCCAAATTGTCCCTACGTGTGAGTGTGTGTGTGTGTGTGTGCATGGTTGTTTGTCCTGTCTGTCTCTGTGTTGCCCTGCAACAGACTGGTGACCTGTCCAGTGTGACCCCGCCTCTCGCCCGGCACGTGAGCTGAAGGTAGGCACTAGCAACCCTCCTGACCCACTAAGGGACAAGGGTTTTAGAAAATGGATGGATGAAATTTCTCTGCTCGAGACCAAAAGATTATTGTGTGAAAATGACCGTCAAAAAACTCTTGATGTTTTTAAACCTCAGTCAGTTTAGGTATCAGAAAGCTAGAAATTAGCTTCAAAACACACCATCGATCTATGTTGTGGTTGACGCAGAATCCGGAAGGGAATTCTTTAGAGGTGGAAGGAAATACAGTAAAAGATTCATGTGAGGCAACACGTTCTGGATATGTAGCAGGGCTCTGCGGCAGACTCTCTCCTCAGAAGTCTGCGTGGAAGTGAGTGAGCGGCAGACTCATATAATGAAGAAGAGCGCGTGCTGAGATGCATACATGAATGAGAATCTGCCCCTCGCCGACCGTACATAATCAGCTAGCCATGTTCTCAGATTGTTTTCATCTGAGCCCTGGCTGGATTCAAAGTGTCCCTGTTAAATCCATGGAATTCACCTGGGATGAAAGTGTGTGTGTGTGTGTGTGTGTGTGGGTGTATCTGCGTGTGTCCGCAGCTGTGTGTGTGTGGAAAAAATGCAGGCCACATTACCTGCACAGCTATTTTTCTGGCAGGTAGCGTGAGATTTGGTTAAGCCCGCCTGTGTCTCCTCGCTCGGCTTGCCCCCAGGTCGTGTCGGACGGACGGGTCGAGTGGATATGTAAAGCTGTTCCGCAGATCCGGAGCTTAGAGGGGAAAGGGTCGGTCATGAAGTGGCCCCGTCTCCCACGGCGATACGTCTGCAAGCAGCATTAGCTCACAATATGCATCACCATCGCCGCTGCTTCTTATGGCGTTTTCACACCCGACAGTCCGGTTGACTCGGTTTGATTGGGGAGCAAAATTACGACATTTGTTGCACGTTAAGCTTTTGCGGCTCGCTTCTCGAATCAAACCCTTCGAAAAACCTGTTCACCTCCTCGCCTGTGGTGGCGCTGCACCATGAACTACTGAAGGAAATGACTCAAAAAGTATTTCAGTATTTCCACTGACCACATAATTGTTCAGATGTAATGAAGAAAATAAATTTGCTTAATGGAAACACCAATTGCATAAAATCTTTGGTTTTTCGATAAAACATTTTTTGCTCCAGGATGATGTTGTGGTTTTTCAAAATTAATATATTTTGCAAAACTACAATGGAAACACGTTTTTTGCATCTCACGAGGCATGTGATAAACAACCGGATCTTGCTACTGGCGTAGAAGAAGAAAAAGACGATGCCGTACCATGTTTTTTTAACAAATGTAAAAATGGAGTGGCATCAGTTTCTAGCTTTTGTTGGATTTCTCTTTAACCCCTGATTAAAGACCATGATCCACTTCTCCTTCCAGCACTAGACTTGTATGTTTGTTTTGTTCTTTTACCCAAAATGCCCTGCGCTATAGTCTACTTCCTGGAGTCTCCGGTCCGCTTGCCGTTAAGATATGCATTCAAACTTCACCAGAATTCACTTCAGTTGTATCCAGAGCTTGGATTTTAGACTTCGATGGCACATTCACACCTCCCCAAATGAAGCCGACTTTCTAGACAAACACACCAGAGTTTGATTAAAGCGGACTAAGCAGGGATGGTGTGAATTCACCCTTAATCCAAACCCCAACCGAGGAGCTTCCTGCGCCGAGCGCGCATTATGAATAAAGATTTACTGCCGGCGCACATGCCTCTGCCTCCGCCCGTTTCCACACTTCCTCCTCCGCCCCCCCCACCCGCCGTGCGAGCTGACAGGGCTGTTCATTCCACTCGGGATGATGATGAAGATGTCATAAATTTTATTGGCAGCTGCCAATGTCGATGCGGCATTATGGAATGAACCAGTGTTTCACACAGTATCTTAATCTAATTTTCGAGGCTCCTTGCTTCCTGGGCAGCCAGGATGCTGCAGGGTCGGCCAAAGTCGAGGAAACAAAGTAAATAAAGCAGACAGGATGCCCTTCTGCAGATCAGGGTGGAAAACGCATCCAGCGCGGACCAGATACGAATTGCGAAAGGATATTGGCCACAAATGCTGATAAATACTGGGCTTCCCGAGCCGGTATCTGCTTTGCGCGATGGAGCACATCCTATTATTCCAGTATTAAGCAGTCACCTATCAAGCTGGGAGCGCTGCAGCGGATGTTTAGAGGAAACAGCATGTCATTGTGGAGCGCTTACAAAGGACTCAAACATGGCTTTAACCACGGAATTTTATTGCCCCTGCTGGGACTGCACTGTGCATCAATCCTATGCAAATTGTCTCCCACTCCTCTTTGAAAGCAAACCCCAAAAACACTTCCTGCCTCAAACAAGCACAAGCACACACACGCACACACAAACAGAACTTTATCACCTGCATCCTTTCACATGACATCATTAGTGAAACTCAATTGTCTGACAGGTAAAAAGGCTGACTGCCAGTTTTTTCTCGCTCTCTCTATTTAAGTTCTTTTGCTGCAAAAAAAGACCTGTCCAACTTTTTTTTTTTTACTGCAAAGCTTAAATAAATTAAAACAGGAATGTCTAAGCTGTGCAACATCACCTCTTTGTTTTCTGTTTTTTTTTTTAACATTACTAATTGGCTTTTATTTATAGAAAGCTTTGCGTTCTGCACAATCTAAGGAAGCTGACACGTGGAACTGCTAGTACAGGCATTCAAACGGCATGTTTTAAAAAACAAAAAGAAGTTTTTTCTCATTACAAGGACAAACTTTGATGTATATTATCATTATGCGATGGACCGACAAAGTAGTGCATATTTGTGCTGCAAGAGGTAAACAGCACCAGAATTGAAAGCCTGAAAAGCAAGGCTTGCATTTGTTCTCTGCTATGTTTTCCTGTGGTGAAGTTCTGTAGTGCTGGTCCTCTATGACACACGTTGAGCAGGTCAAAGGTTAAGCCTTGGTCTCTTGTGGTAAAAACACTTTGCCCCTCATGCTCGCTGTCTGTCCTACATTTGTTGCGGCTGTCTGCAACTCGAACTTCATTGAACTTTGGCTTTTTCACGCCGTTTTCCACAAAGGCCAGCTGTGGGATTAAATGCAACGCATTCGTACAATTTTCTCCAAAAAAAGAAGGAAAGAAAAAAAAACACACCCTAATTTCCTAAATTTTTTTTCTCTTTCCAATTATGCATGGTGATTGGCTAAAGTCAAAGGCACGCCGCACTTTTCAGATTTTATTCTGGGGGGGGGAAGCCCCCGAAAACCAAATATTTATCTCATTCTCTTCTCAATTTTAAAACATCCCACTTTTAGTTTTTTCAGAAAACCCATTCTTCTTTCTCTTCCCCAATTTTTTAATAAGTAGCATTCACTTTTCAGATTACCAATAAAATACATTTTAAGTTTGTGGCTGTAAACTGACAACATGTGAAAATTTCAAGGTTTATTATTTTTCTTGGGACTCTTTAAGATGCATATGATTTTGTATGGAACAGTTTAATTATCTTTTACCAATTGAAGGATTTCATTCAAAAGCTCAGAAAAAATAAACAGGTCCAGATGAGCTCATGGAGGAATTTCAATTTGGTACCATGTCCAAAATGAATCCAAGCCCTTGCATCAGATGAGCTCACTAGAGGCTGGTTGTGGGTTTATTGGAAGACTCACATGCAGGGACACACATACAAACACTCCTACAGACCAAGAAGAAAAAAAAAACATGCCCTGGATGTCTCCTCTCTTTTTAATCTTTATTTAGAGGCAGCATTGGAGAGTGACGGAGAGTGAGGGAGACACGAGAGAGGGAACAGTGTGATCCTCGGCCACCCGGGTTGCATGTGCTTTCAGAAGCAAGGGGCTTAATGAAGACGCCATCTTTGGGACATTTACAGCTCATCTCTGCGGCGATGGGAAATTGTCCCTGCGCACCGCAGCTAATTATTGCTCCATGCCTCTGCTTCCCTGAGAGCAGCTCGGGATTCGGTTTTGTTTGCTGAGGGTAAACAGGTATTAATAAGAGACGATGGAGATGCAATTTTCAATTTTTCACTCAATCAACGGATTTTTTATATTTTTTTACACTCTCTAATAAGCAATTTAGATTTTATGAAATCCTATTTTTTTGTATTTCGCTCAGAGTTGTACATTTGGCCTCCAACGATCCACTTTTTTTAAATTTCCGATGCAGATATCGGCGGTTTGGTATCGGCCAATACCGAACCAATACAGAAAAACAATGTTAAATTGACGTGAAATATTTCCATTTTTTAAACAAAGATATATATCTACTGAATTATAAATGTACTTGACAATAGTTTCCTAAGCTTGGTCAAACATGTAAAAACAACTTTAATTTGTTGAGACAAAAAAAAGGTTGACTTCCTAGGTTTAAAAAAAAAAAAAAAAACTACAAGCCTTTCAAACGGTTCAGAAAGTCTTATTAGAAATTTTAAATGTAATGTAAAATCAATAATAATGCCAAATGTTGCTCAGAGCACAACGTATAGATCTACAATAGATCCACCCAATCTAGATATTTTTTCCAATATCGGGACCGATACACATATCGGTATCGGATTGGGGATTGATGCGTCTCTATTGTCGATTACTTAATATGTATCAAAAAAGTTTTTGGAAGCAATAATTACAGCCTAAGCTGTTTTTTTTCCTATTAAGTTATATTATAGTAATAGTTTTCCCTCAAATATGCTTAACACAGCATATCCATTGTGTTACTTTGTCATTATTAGATGCATTTTTGCACAAAAAGAGTTTCATGCTTGAGTTTCAGGAGATGGATTGGAACATTTTTCAAGCAGAGACAGACAATTATCAGCTCTGAAAGCTGAGAACACAGCTGCTACACGCAGCTCTTACCAGCTACCAAATTAAAGAAAAAATCAAGCAGGAGCTAATTAAAAACTTTCTTTACCAGACAGGAAAGTACTTGAATATTTTCAAGAAGTTTGAAAGACGACATGCCAACTTAAATAAGAAAAAAATGCATAAATATCAAGCTAATAATATTGAGGCTTAATCTTGCTCATGTACTGTGTAAATACAATATTTAGGTCTAGACATGAGGAAATATGAGCATTTTGGTAAATTCATGTCTTTGTATTTGTGTGTCGCTTTCAGTGTGTTTCCATTCTGAACAGTGCATGTATACTGGGACTGTTAATGTAGAATTCACAGTATCCTGCTGCGTCATGACTGGGGTTTTTCACTTTCCTTTGTCACCGCTTTCTTTAGTCGCTTTTCCATACATGAAAGGATCAGCTGAGCATTTAGAAATGAAATTTCACCGCTTTATGAGTGCCTTCTAGTTCTTTTAATTTCTGTCAAGATGGCAAGGTGATTAAAGCGTTTAGATGGCATGGAATATTAATGGGTCATTTCTCCGTCAGGTGAATTTTATTTTCTTTGACTGTACAGTATTGCTTGATGCAATATGTGCGGTGTACATGACATGTGGAAATCGCACCGTTGTTTTTCCCACAGTGATCGGGTTACGTGTTCGGCGGCATCGAATACTTTGTGAGATGCTACTGCGGTATTATTTTTCCTCTGGATCGTGTCCGTTCCCATAACCACGGAAACAAGAGCCATGTCAGCAACAGAAGTGAACGCTAAGCAGCTCGCATATTAACTTCCATGTTAATTACCGGGAGATGGCAGTTTACCAAAAACACAGGTACAGATCGTTTCTTGTCGCTACAGCTCATTCCTTACAAGCGTGAAGCTAATTAAAATAAGCAAGAGGCAGTGTTTAGCTCCAGTTAAAATGCGAGTCTTTGGAAAATAAGAGAAACTTCTATCTGAAGAGAGTGGATGAATGACATTGACTGTCATTCATCCAATGAACTGTAATATTAGCTACAGCAGAATACCTGTCTGTCTTCTTTCAAACCTTCAAATCAGACTGACATGAAGGGAATTTTCAAAGGTGCAGGTGTTGACATTTTCATTTAGTCGCTATTATAGCATTACATCTGCCTAGATATTCCTGGTTATATATAATATGTTTCAAAGACAGAAGTTATTTTAGGAGCAGATTTTGTGATTTACTGCCTTTTAAATATTTACCCTTTATCTCTATTGAAATTATCGATCTATCAATTCAATACCAAATAAATACAGAGGATGTATCACTGATACGATACTGATACCACTGCCGATATTGATACTTTTTATTCAATTTTGGCAAATCATTAGGTGTGTTTATTATTATTATTATTGTTTTGGGGGGGGGCTTTTCCTTTGAACTTCCTTTGTTCAGAATTTGGAGACAGTTTATAGGTGTCTATGAAATACTTTAATAACATGACAAACGGTAACAATAATAAAAAAAAAGTGCAAAACAATTTGAGAACAAATCATTACAAATATTTTTGAGTTGAGAATCTACAACACAAAAATAAATGAAATTTAACTACAATATCGATTTTACCAAGCAAGTACTGACACCGACTTGGTACTGATATTGTTGATATTTTGGACCGATCCACCCACCTCTAATCCTGACTGTGGATTGTGATGGGAGCTCGAACCTAAACCACCAGCAAAATCCTGACCTGAAGGGAGTGAATTTGTATTTGCTTATGTAAAAAAACTAAAGATTAGTCTGTAGAAAGTAGTTTTCACTCCAACTATAAAGCACGTTTTTTTGGTATTTTTTTCCTTTTTAGTAAAAATAAAGCCACATTGCGTTGATCGTGATTGGTTTATATAAACAAGAGAAATGGTAAAACATCCAAAGGGCGTGAAGCACTGTATTGTCGTTATTTGGACAATTTCTCACAAGGTCCTTTGCGACATGAGATCACATTAATGCTGCAGACTCTGCTGTCACTTTTCTGAATGGTTTTATCAACTTGACATGGAAATTAATCCGAGCGTTGTGCGCCTCGGCCCGAACCCGACTGAAAACGCACAAAAGCAACGCGTGTGTCCTTTCACTTATTACAAATTCAAAATGAAGGGTTAGCCTTCATTTTGGCTGCAAATGAAATGAATGTTTCATTTGCAGATCTAAATGAAACATTCATAAGAACTTCCTTCTTTCTCTTTTGTTCAAGATGTTTGATTTCCCCCCTTCTTTTTTTTTTTTCTTTCTCCCCTGTACATCTCCCTTGACCTGGTTCCAGTCAGGTTACTTCTGTGTTAACACTCAGCATCGGAGAGGTGGGGAACCCAGCATGTTATATTTGGGTCAGCCCAACACTCTGGCACAGAGGTGTGACATACTCACATTGTGCAAGAAGTGGCGCGCTGCTGCGAGCGCTTCAGCTTGCACTCTGCCACCTTGAATTTCAGTCCGTGTCTGAAGTGCGACTCACACGTATGGAAAATCCCTTCCACAAGCCACCCCCAACCCCCAAAACTCCTGCTGCCACACTCCTCTTCTTCTACTGCCCAGTTAAGGTGTTGACATTACCAACAGAGTCATCTGTTTAAAGGGGGAGAGGGAGCGGGGGGCTCCTGAGTCACAGAGTCTGTTCTTTTTCCAGACATATGACAACAGACCAAGAGATTAGCTTCTGGCATTTTCTCTTGTTCCCTCTAAGATGCTGGAAGCTGATCACTTATATATATATATATACATATATGTGTATATATATACTTATAAGATAAAAGTGAGAGTTGATTGATTCAGACTCAAGAAAAGGCAGTAAGTAGTCCAAGGTAGGAATTTTTGGGGGGTAACTCAAAATGAAGGTGTTTTGCCAACTTTTTATGTTGTATAAAATTCATATGCCAAAATCATTTGAGTTGTATTATTTCAGGATTTTTATGAAAATACACAATATACAAGCATTTTGAAATCACAGTTTCCATAGTGATTTCTTTGCAAACAACATGGATTTAATTTCTAAAAGATGTATTAAACCTACCATACTTAAATTAATACAAGAGATGTGCTTTATTGGTGTATACCCATTTTTTCTAATATATAACATATGAACATAAAAAATTTTAACGGCAACAAAAACCCCAAAAATAATTCCAAAGTCCAAAAAAGTTGAAATTTGAGAGCAAATCAAAAGTAAGGTAGAGTTGAGAAACTACAATTCCAAAAAAAAAAAAGAAAGAAAGAGAGAAAGAAATTTCAAGATGGAGTCTGAAACTCAAGCATTGATCTTATCACGTAGTATTGATCCAATACTGATCTGGTGTCAGTACCGGATCCATTGGCTCTCCTCTTCTACATATTGATTATACAACACCTATTAATGTTGTGTACTTTGCATTAATAAAGGATTTTTTTCTTAGTAGAAAAGGCATCAGAACTGGCTCCAGCCCAGGAGACTACATGCTTGCAAATTTGGCCCTGGACACAAAGCTACAGCGATGGTTACTTAACTGATTTTGCCTCTGCTGCTTTGGAACAACACACACACACGCACACATGCAGTTTCACATATAAAAACAAAACAGCAACTGAAAGCAATTAGGGCAAGGGAAATGACAGGGAGCAGGAGGCTGCAGACTGCTGTTTCCATCAGTGCTAGGAGTTTCTGCAACTATAGCAACAGCAGCAGAATAACACTGAGTCAGTGGAGCGTCCTTCAGAGAACAGCTAACCCACTGCGCACTGTTTATTTACACCAAGATAGATCTGAAACCATGCTGAAAGGAGTGTCTAGTTCCTAAAACATTTAGAGACTTCTTAGGAAACTGGTGAAAAAGCATCGTTGCAAAACTGTAGATAGGCAAAAACCAGCGTTTCATATTCCAAAGCTTAGATGTAATGTAATCTTAAGCTCTCGTATTAAGGGAATACTGCCGAAACCAGATATTTTAACATAATGTCTGAATATCTGGTTCCTTTGTAATTTCATCTGCTGGTTAGTTCGAATGAACAAAATTTGTTTTATATTTTTTTATGCACTGTTTCATGTTGGTTCATCACATAAAATCACTAGTAAAATTATATTTCTGACTCCAATGTGGCCAAATTTAAAACCCTAAACACAGCATTAATACTTTTGCCAGGTGTTTACGCTGATTTATATTATATTTCCTGACTTTTCCTTTGATTTACCGTGTCATATACTAATTTTAACACTTTACCAATTATTAGTGTTTTAGTTTTTTTCTTACTGACTGAATACAGGCATTCTCAAATTTCAATGATGAGTTATTTTACCACCTGATTGCTTTTGAAATAGCTTTATATTAGGGTTGGGTATGGTTCTGGAATTGGGTCTGTCATGCCAAAGTTCACAAACTGTTGAGAGATATGTGCAGTCAGTATGTAGTCTTTGTGTATATGTACTCGATCAGCTATTCAGGACCATTTCTGGAACATTTACTAACCATCTGAACACCAGTGGACCTTATGGGGCCCAACGCCTGCTCCTAATACGTTGGCTCCCCTTGCTTAGGGTTGGTTATGTTTAGAGGAATGATGTGAATTAGATTTTGGTTAAGGTCAGGGTTATTAATAGATTAGTAATGGTCAAGGTAAAGGAAGATGTCTAGGTTAAGCATAAATAGTTACTAACATGGATAGAAGTCAGTGGAAAGTCCTAAAATGAGTAGAAATAGAGGTGTGCGTGCGTGTGTATGGTTTTGCATTTGATACATTGTAGCAATTTTCATACACAGTGATACATTGTGAGGACCTAATGCTGAAGAAAAGTTGTTTTTGGTATGTGATAGCCCTAGCTATCACATACTGGTGATAGCTAGGGCAATTCTTAGGGTTTGGATGTAGAAATGAATGGAAATCAGTGTAAACATAATGTGTGTGTGTGGTGCGTGTGTCTGCACATGTCCCTTGGTAATGAACTCTCCCTCTGAGTAACAGGTCCTGCTCCATCTGAGTAACGGATCCAGTCACCACTTAGCACATCCTGCTTTACCACCACCCCCTCCTGTGTCCGATCTGCTTTTCTCATCCTCTTCCCTTCACTCTCAGCATCTGACTCACAGTACCAGTATCATCTGAGACTTTCGGATGACTACACAAACACCCTCCTCTCTTTATTTTCTTTCCCTCTCTCTCTTACACACACACTGTGCTCAGCCTTGCCCGCTGTTAAGTCCTTGGCTTAGTCAGCCTCAGAGCAGAGTCCAAATCCTGCCGGGAAAGAGACGGCAGGCAAGCCCCGGCAGAATGCTAATGATCTCATTAACCTCTGGACTCAAAGGTCGAGAGGGAAAAGTAGCTCCGTCAGAAAACCATCACGTCACTCTTAACAGTTATTTACTATTTACACTTCGCTTCTACTCCTAATTTTGCAGCACACAAAAAACAAACCTGTGAGGCAGCAATAAAAGCATTAAAGTATGCTCTCTTGGTGTTTTTAATGACATCCAAGCATAATTACACTGATAGTGGGGACTTATTTTGGCACCGAGTATTTATAGTGCAATCTGAGCCAGGCTGCTAACAGATGGGGAGGGTTTGTCCTGACCTGAAAGCTTCTCAACAAATGGGGGCATTAAATGAGAATCAAAAATGATTTACGAACATTAGCGATTTCCATCATTTGTAATAGAAAAAGTACAATTTTGGAGTAACACAGCTGTGTCTAGGCACATCTAATGTGACACTTTAATGATTTTAGATCAAATTAATTCTCTTCAGCTCCTACTATAAATCTGTGAAAATAACATATCAAAAACAGAAAAATATTTTTAAAAAATAGATAAATGTTAAAGAGGTTTAAAAGTTAATGCAATAATAATAATGTTCCATTAAGGTATCATTGTATTTGTAGTAATTTAGATGTAATGTGAGTATGTATATACATGCATATCTAAATCTAAATGTATTTATGTGGACAGCTGATATCTATCATTATTAGTAGTCTGACTTATAGTGTTTTGTTTTCCTTTTTTCATCTTTTGTAATGTTGTAAATGTACCAAAATGAAGTTGATCTAAATCGGAAATTAGTGATTTTCCAACAATACAGAGAAAAATGTCATCAAGCAAATCAAGTGCAATCTTAGAAAAAACAAACATTTTTGAAGAAAATTTATTTTAAAAGTTTATAAGCAGGTAACATTTTGCCTCCATTAGAAAGCTGCCTGGTTTCTAGAAAGTTTTATTAACCTCGAAGCTGTAGACTACTTACAGAGTCGGAGGCTTTGCACCACTTTGCACCTGTGTGGAACAGGTACTAAAAGCAAAACATAAAAAGCAGTTATGATTCTTAGTAGCTTGACAAAACTGTCAATACAATGACAACTAAATGACAAAGTAATGAAAAATTTTTGACCAAAGCTAAATTGGTGAGAGCAGGAAATAGGTCAGTTATGCTAGCTTGACTTTTACAACCTTAAGATGTAGATGTGCTGTGGAATTTGGTGTGTTTCAATTCAGTCAAAAAAGGTGATCTATGCATCAACTCTGACAGATCTTCGGTAGAGCAGGTGTTTAAATTAACTAATCTAATTTAGCAAGTGTTAGATTAGCTGCTAAACTAGCTATACAGTAGTAGCTAATCCATCACAACGATCACTAATCAATAATCCCAAAATAATAATCCAGGCTAAAAATGCAAAACTGGAACGACCTGAATATTCTGTTCTTTGTGTGGGAAATGTTTGTGTCTTCTGAATCCTGACACATTGGTGGCGTTTGTTGTCAGTTGACATGGCAACGAGTCTATCTGTAGCACGTGCGTTAAATTTGCAGCCATAAACAGTAACACTTAACTCATCTACAGGGGCACAAATAAAGTAACTTTGCCCTGACATTCTTCTACTTCTTTCTTTTGCTTTTAGCAGAACCTAACCTCAAAAATCCCGGATGTTACAGTAACAGTTTTTTTTTTTTAATCACATATTTATTTTAAATAAACGAATAACTTGAGTCTTATGGCCATGCAACCTGTATCCCTGTGAACAGATGCGGAGCGTAGATGGATATTGATTCGGATGGCAAGCGGCGCACCCATACAGATTATCCATACGGACATTCTGGCACTCTGATCTCAGCTGGTAGTGTTTCGCCGCCGCAGTACATCCTGTCTCCACTGTCTCAAGACATTTCCTATGGAGAGGGGGTGGGGGCGACAAAGAAAAGAAGGACTTCTGGGGACGGATGGTGCTTCATCCCCCCAGAAGTCTCTCGCGTATTTTAGGTTAGCGAGAGAGGTCACAGATGTCAGCTGGCCGGATGAACATCTGTCTGGTGTCAAACACTTGAATAACCACAGCCTGAGTTACCGAGGAATTGGTAACACAGAGGTCAAAGAGCTCGGGATGCTAAGACGGAGATAAAAAAAAAATATTGTACACACGCAGCAGCACAGCAGGAGGAAGAGGAAGTGGTTGGAAGAAGACAGGGCACGAAGTAAACAACGTTCTGGAGAAGGAAGTCCCTGTAGGAAGGTTTATTTAGAGAAAGGAAGTGAAGCCCAGCTGACTTTGACACCCCAACTCCGAGACACATTTTCCACGTTCCGTATCCGCATGTCAGAAGGCGGCAACGTCCTCCGACAAGGTGAAAAGCCGGTCCGGGGAAACATCTGCTTTCTTTCAGCTCCGCTAACTTCGACCTGATTAGAAAGAATTGAGCCACTTTTTGTTAATAAAAGCCTTCAATTTTAGTCACTCTCAAACGCACATATCAATACGCGAGGCCTTTAACGTGCCGCCACTTTGAAAAGCTCAATTATGTCACGGGGGAGCAAGGGCACGGATAAGTCAGGGTGAGACTGAATACGGCAAGGTGAAAATGTCTATTACAGGAGAGACGCCTCAATGCGGGCTTTATTTCACCTTTCTTCCTTTCCGTCTCGGAGCGTGTCGACCAGCGGAGTTAGATCACTTCTCCCCCCCCCCCCCATTCGCTTTTCATTTAAGGCTCTTTAGAAATGCATCAATGTATAGTTACTGTACCAGGGCTCAGTTGAAAAGAATCTAACGTTTCGTTTCAAAGAAGAAAATGGGAAGTGATGACTCAGCTGCAGATTTTACTTTTTGAATCAAAACACATCAAACCTTCGCTGGAATATCTTGAAAGCGCATCTCTGGCAAACGAATTGAGTGATTTATTGCATTAGCCGTATGAATGCAGTCCGTTCTGTACTGTTAAAGGTAATGTTGTGAAATATAATATGCAGCTAAATAAAAGATATTTTTACAAAACACTTTCCCATATATATTAAACTTAGTCCAATATCTGACCAGAAAAGTAATTTTGAATCTTTTTTTGAAGTTTTGATTGGTTTTAAAGTTGCTAAACACGGTGGTACCACATTATCTAAGTCATAAGTATGAATTGATAATATTAAATTTAGCGGTGTCACAATAAACAAACACAGAGCAGTCAACGATATATTGTAAGATTTACCCAATCTATAATCCCCAATAAAAATAAATCAACATGATTTAATGCACGAGGATTTAATGATTGTTGAGCAAATCAACTAGTGACAGAATGCGTTTTACTTGTATCTTGGCTGCTCTCATTAATAAATTCTCTTTGTCTTGGAATTGAAAAGATTTTATCTGTGACTTGCCACTTTCAACCAAAGCACTTTGGTAAAAGTAGTGTTGGCATATTATGCTAATATTAGACTAATGCTAGCATAATTCAAAGCTGATCTAACTTTGAATTAACTTTTTTTTTTTTTATCTAAGCACTTAAGTAAACTTTTCTCTCTATTTTTTTATTTTTTTGCTCATCAGATTAATTGGTAAATGTATTTTTAGCTAACAATTTCAGTTTAAAATTTTTTTTTATCGCTTTCAGCAATTCAAAATTTTCACTTGGTTTCCAAGTAAACAAAAAAAATGAAAATAATTAGTAAACTGTGAAAACATTTTTTCAAGTGGTAAACTTGTACACCAAACCTTTAAAATCTGGTGTTTTGAATATTCAACAACACGAATAATTCACACTTTGCTTCATTTCGTTAATTCCCTGGCTTGGCAATTGTCTTCCTGTGTAATTTTGCTCGACTAAAATCACGCTTTACAGACCGTCTGGACTTTCTTCTATCTACTTGGATTCCCTCTGGCAGATTTCTGTTCAGTCCATGTTGGCCACATTTCCAATTCAATATTAATATCGAATTTACACAGACAGCCGCCTCATTCGGTTCGGCACTTCTCTCTTCGCAGTGGGGAATAGTTGCTTACATCACAGGCCGTTTCCAGTAAGCGTCACACAGTAGAACTGCAGCATTTCACACATCACAGCCAAATGTTAGCAATTGGGTAAAATTTAGCACCTCAACAGACTCGAGGAAGAAATTGTTCCTCAATGCCCGAGAATCCGGACCATCTGAACGAAGCAAAGCGTAGAACAAGGTGCTGGTTTTCCCAAGCTACTAATTCCCTGAGCACTTACCAAGAAAATCTTTGAAAACAAATGTTTTTTCCTACATTTTCCTCCTGTACCTAATGTATTACTTCTGCTGGATTTCCATAGATTTAAAAAAAAAAAGCCACTATATGTATTCATTTTGAGTGTGTCCATTAAGCGCTCTACATTGGAAAGCACAAGAGTAATGGAGCCGTTTTATGGTGGTTTTCCACTTCTGTCTCACTTCGTCACGACTCTCTTTCCATTAAACTTAAAGTGTGAGTTGAAGACGTTAATGGCTGAAAGGAAATACTACGCAGTGTCAGAGAAAATATGAACTGCTGTTGTTGGAGACACTCTGGTCAAGATTTTGATATACCCAGGATTGTGCACATCCAGATCAAAAGCTGATTTTCTTTAATGTAATGAAAGTTAATTCCTATAAAAAATATGGAGTAAGTCACTCGGGCCTTAGGGTGAACTTTGGGTAACTTTTTCATCTCCTTTCCAATCCTCCTAGTGGCACGATATTTTTTCTCCAACTTCCAATCACTTTCAGTATCTGACCATCGATGTAGACACGTTTAGGCAGGTCATTATTTATATTAGCTTTTTCCAAATCTATGAAGATCAATACACACATCTGACTAACTCAGAGCTGTAATGTACAACTACAAAGTCCTGAAGTTTTTAAGGGTTTTAAATATAGCACAGCTGATTTTGAGATATAAAATAATTTTGTACAATATTTTCATCCCTACTCATTAAATGTACTCAAACTAAATGTTGCTTTTTTTTGTCATTTTAGGGAGAGATTATGCTACTTTAATAAGAGATGCTAATCATGTTTTATGTACCTTGAGTTTAGTCAGTAATCTCATTCCTGGATTACTTCATCAATCAGTTTTTCTCCCCCCCATAAAGGTAGTTTTTCTATTGAATTGCAACAAACTTTTTTCTTCCCATCCCCTGAAGACTGCACTGAGTACGATTTAAAAATGTCCATCTTGTCATGCCACACCCTCTTTGCGCTGCCTCTCCGGCCTCCATCTCTCGGCGATGTGAGATATTGTGTTTCAGGCAGACCATTTCTCATTGTCAGTAATGCCCATCAAATCCCACAAGTAGACGAGGCTAAGAGGTTTGATCGCCTGTAATGCCTTTACCTACGCTAAAGGCTTAAGAGAGGAAATGGCATTCAAAGTTTCCTCAGTTCTGCCTCTCACGTCTGGGACTCTGGGTGAAAAGCTCTCGCTGTTCAGAAGGCCTCAAACAGGTTTCAGCGCTCCTAATCCATCTTGATCTCATTTACACACAAGTGGGCAGTTTGACTAATATTTTCCTTGTCGTTTTGCCACAACAGAAAAGGAAAGAGCTTAAGGAGGTCCAGACTGGGTCTGGTTTAGGGGGTTTATTTTCGGATTGTGGCTGCACTTGTGTTCCAGCTTCTATCTTCGGTCCGATTCGATGGCGAATCTGGAGCGATGCTTTCTTTTCCGTGGTGTAAAAGCGCAGGAATGTGCGGCGGCGACATGTGCAGTCTTTTCCGACGTCCCTGCATCCTTTCCTTAAGCGCGTCCTCAGATGACCTTGTCTGGCTCCTGATGTTTGCATCCAGGGAAGTCATTTCTTTCGAATTCGGTGAATATTTTCAAAAGGCAAGCAGTAGATTACAATACAGCTTTTGCAAATTATAAAAAGACACAAAGAAGCTTTCCTTTGCAGAACGTTTTATGTGGCCTATATCCAATACAACTCGACAGAAAACCAATCTGAAATGTTTTAGGATGAAAAGTTAGAAATGAAATCGACCTGGCTACATTAACTTTGCACATCCTTACACAATTTTTCATTGTTATGTCACTGCTTATAGGTGATACATTTTCCCACTTTGACCTGAAGTCCTTGGAGATCCTCTAGCGATGTTGGGTCTTCTTGGCAACATCCAAATGTGCGCAGATCTTCGTCTACATTCTGCTAATGTGGAAAGAACATGTTTGAGTGACACACAACTTTTGATGAGCTGTGCGACGCTGCGAGAGCTCTGGTGGATCCAGCAGCATATTATCCGAAAAAAACCCCCCAAACCATCCACCTAATACTTCCTGTTGACTTCTGCGTTTTCAGTCGGCTGTTGATCACGTGACTTGCATGACGCAGAAAAACGGTGTTCCAATGCGGCCAAAAAACCACTTCACGCTAGCGCAAAAACATTTTATCGAAAAACGTGGGTTTTTCGATAAAACTAACCTACTCCCGTTTACTGCCACACGGAGGGAAAAAACCAACAACCCACCAACGAATGAGTTAAGGACATGAACAGATTTATGTTGCAGAAGAGAAAAGGGCTGATGTACAACATTCAAAACCTTTTTTTTTTAATGTTGTACATTCGGCGCATTTCCAAATTTGTTTCAAACTGTGCATTGCTACGGTTAGTGGAGACGCAGCCGTCGTTTCCACCGTTGTATTCGTCCAGCTCTCCAGTTTGCCTGATGGCTCCCTGCATTTTATTTCATGACATATCAAATGCATCATGAATATTTTCCATACCCTGAACATGCTGCGAGGCGAGACTGTGGCACCGTGCCGGTTGTGCACAGTCACGTCTCAGTTGGGTTGCTCAGGTTTATAGGTCAAAATAATAGTGGAAAAAATGAAGGGAAGCCTAGAAGCCTAGAAAGCTTCTAGGCTTTCAATGTAAATATAATGATCTTGAATTTTTTTTTCCCAACTGAACATGCTGCTTCTGTGGATTATTAATCAGGGTAAACTATTCCAATCTGCTCATCTCACTGCACGTCCTGCACGCCGAGCTGCCAGCTGCTGTTCAGCGCCTCCACCCTCAACCCACCTCAACACTAGATGGCACTGTTTTACAACAGCAACGGCGCCGGGGCCGAACCTGCTTCCGTCTCACAATTACTGATTTACAACCCTTTCCACTAATCTAATAAATTAGATTGCGCATTATACAGTTTGTAATTACACAACCACAATAAACACAGTTAACAATGCACATCGGCTCGGATTTCCACAGCTGTTAGTGCATTAGATGGGCAGAGATATGAAACAAGATATCAGATCTGGCAATCATTGTGAAGCAAGAAGATGATAGGATCAGTCACTAGTTTTTTTTGTTGTTTTTTTCTCTTCCCTCCTCTTTAATGGTTCATAATGTCATTAAAGCTGACTGCCATTATTTGCAAATACGCTTAGCTGTTCCACAGAGGACGCCTAATGAAAAGTGCAGCCTTATCATACGTGGTAACTGGATATCTCACAGCTTTTCGTGCATCTCCCTGCTTCATCATGCCACTCCTTCGCTGCTTATCGAACCCCCCACTTCAACCCTCACCCCATTTTTATTTTTTTTTCCCCACCTTGTGCTACTGCTGCTCTTTTGTTTGCTGGCGTGTCTGCAACTTTTTCTGTTTATCTGCCTCCTCACATTCCTGGATCTCTTTGTGTCTAGGCCTGTGGGCAGGTTTCTGACAGGGGTTGCTCTCGTTGAGCCCTTCCCGAGGCTTCAAAAGCCAAAGAGAGAGACAGGCTCTGTCACATTATGCGGGCCCTCCTCCGCCCCCCCACCCACCCCGCCCCACTGGCTTTGATTGAGAGTAGTGATCCAAAACTGATGTGGAGAGGAGCCGGCGCTCACCTCTTGTCAACAGCGCGTGTTCTCCACAGGCAGACAGGCGAGCCACAATGACAATGTTGGATACGCTCTGCGTGCTCTGACATCCCCCCCCCATACTCCCATACTTCAAACTTTGACACGCTTAGTATCTCTTTCTGTGTTTTGCGATTGTCTTAAAGGAGCTCTGATTGGTGGGTACAATTGCAGGGATGTTTGCGAAATGTCAGCGGCTCGTAGGTTTATTGTGTCTTTAAAGCGGCGAGGTGTAAAGAAAAGCGTAAAGGGATGGATTAAAGGTTCAGTTTTTACGTTTTGAGTTTTTTTTTACGTTGGCATGTTATGTAGGTGGAAAGGCGCAGAAGTTTTTAGATTCGTCCCAGAAATTTTCAAGAAAAAAATTGCCTATGTAAAAACCAAACGTCTAAAATTTCAGCAAAATTAACTCAATTCAACTTTTCCAGCTCAGAAATTTCCTAGTTTCTTCTGGAAGATTTCTGAGATTTATAAATGTACTTTTTTCTATCTGACAGAGAGCGAGAGAAAAAAAGAATGAGTAGTTTTGAGATTTTTTTTTCCCCCATTGCATAGCACTAAATGAATCATACCTATGTCTCCCGGCGTCACTTTAACAGACTAGTTCTACCGTGGCAGCGCGGCTAAATAAAAGAATAGTCTGACATAAAGGTCCATTGCTTTACAATACAAGCAGACTCGTTGCCATAGCAACTGACAACAATGCAACTTCATGTGTCAGGATTTAGCACCAAAATCTTTCAAACATTACCCCCACATAGAGCAGAACATTCAGTTCGTTACAGTTTTGGTTTTTTAGGCTTAATGTGTATTTTGGGATTATTAATAAGTGATCGCTGTGGTAGATTAGCCACCGCTGCTATTAGCCACGCTAACACCATTAGCTGATTAGCTAATTTAAACACCTGCTCTACTAATGCTCTGTCAGTTTGTGTTTTTTTGTTGCTTTTTTATTTTTAAGCTGAACCAAAACACCTTATTCCACCGCACATCTGCATGATACATTTGTCACAGTCAAGCAAGCGACTGACCGACCTCCCTCTCCCTCGCTATTTATTTTCTTGATTAAAACTTTTTTCTGACCTTGTTATCTAGTCATAGTGTAGAAAGTTCACAGTAAAATTCTGCATCCCTTTTTATTTCATATATCAATCTTACATTCAAGTCTAGCAAGGAAATGGGGGTGGAAACTTGCTCTATAGTTTAAGCGAACATTTGGAGATTATTTAAGAATATCGTAATATATATCGTGTATCGTGAAATACCAAAAATATATTGGGATATTAGATTTTCCTGATATCCCCCAGCTCCATATTATGGTATATTTGGCGTTTTTGTGAAAATTTGACATATTTGATGATTTAAGCTGCTATCAAAAAGCATTTTGAGCTCTGAGAGAAGCCCAAATATGCCGGATTACACCGAGTTGCTTAGAATATACCTACATATCAATTCATTGTATGTCCTGTAATAAAATAATCAGTTCTTCATTTACATTTTGCTTTGCAGCAAAAACGAAATATAATATTTCCTTAGATAATTATGAATACATAAAAGCAATAAGGAGTTAAATGAATGCAGCGTGGCAGATTTTTGCACAGCTTCACCTTGTGATTCAGTTACGTTTAAAACTTCCTCTGATGCGGAGTTGCACAGATTGCAACCACATGCGTTACCTCGACGCGACCTCCTCGTATTTCTACATACGTGATTTGGCGAGTTGTTCCAACAACAACAATCCATCTCCTCGCCCGTCGCCGCCCCTTTAAGACAATACGGTCTCTGTGTTTATCCTGCATATGATCCTTTTATTTCGGCTCCGCCACACATCGTGAACCGAAGGCCACATACGCGTAAACCCGCCATCTGTGTGAAACGTGCGCCGCCTCGGCGATGTTGCGTCAAGCGCATGGCGCGACGGCCGTAAGACGTCGTTGCGACGCGTCGGCCCGTTCGACGGCGGGGGCCTCGCATACAGAATGAAATCTCTGTTGGGAGTCTTTTTTACAGTAACAAAAGAACATATTTTCCATCACGAGATCTCTTCGCAACTTCTCGACCGTCGCGGTTTCGCCATCTGTGGCCTCTGCACGGCTGTACTGCAAGTGCTTTTGTCTGCACTTTTCTTCCCGACTATTCTCCTCGTCCAAACGCAGCATATGTTGAGATCATTAATTTCCAACCCTGCCAAAACCACTTCCCACACACGCATGGCGCTTTCTGTCTCCCGACCTCCAACTTTAATGCACTTTTAGCTTCCCAGCGACGCCAAACGCCGGAGTAATCCCGTTCCTCTCTTTCTGTCTCCCCATTTTTTTTAAGCGAATAAAAATCACCATGTGGCTTTGTTACAGTAGGCGCTCGAGCGGGGAGCCGAGAGACAGACTCCCCGTTCCTTTTACACCGAGAAAAAGGAGTAGTACGCGCAGGTTCATGCACACACACAAAAAAAAAGACGTGGAAAATAAGAAGCGTTGAGGATTTTCTGCAGAGGCTGAACTCTGGCAGAAATCCCTCATACCTTCCTTGTTACACTTAACGTCGCAAACCTGGAGTGTTTCAAAGCAGTGGCGGATATGAAATATTCATGGGCGGTATTACTATTGCAACACGTGGCGGAATGGGGAGCGCAGCGTGCTCTGCTAGCACACTTTTAATTCTGAACACTTGATGATTATTGGTTCAAATAAGACCCGCGCTCCAAGGCTGGAACGGTGCAACCCAGACAGCATATTTAACGAGTATCTTTAAAAAAAAAAAGAGAGAAATCTTACAGGGAGATTGTGGAGAGATAAAAATCAGAAAAGAGAAAGAAATTTGCTGTAGTGACTTTTTTTTATTTTTATTTAAATTGCCGGTACTGAAATGAGCTGAGCTGGAAGCCCTTCTCCTGCCACCCTAGCCCTCCGCTCAAAGCCCTCCACCTTCACAGCCGGCCTGGCACGAAGCATTGAGCAGGCCTGGCATGGCGCGATGTTTATCACACAAAAGGCAACGATCAAAGGGCGCTGGTATCTGACTGCACCACTTTCATCTGGGTTCCCACAGCTGACAGTAGCATCCATGGGGGGGCCCTGTATCCTCCCTACTCCTCCTTTAATGGCCACACTCTCTCCTCCTCCTGCCTCCCTGCTCTCCTTTCCCCACTTATGCATTTATCAGTGCAGATAAGGAGGCTTTATTTGAGATTCCACAGCCAAATAAATTTCTCTCCCCGATCAGTGATGCCTTTTGAAGTTGTCTGAAGAATAGAGGGAGGATTTTATTTTTTGCCGATGTTCCTTAAAACTTTTTTTAATTAATTTTTTTCACCAGCGGTGTGTCTGTCGGTCGTTCCCCGTTGGCCAATACCCTCACCTCTGTCACAGTTGCTTCTTGTCTTCTACGAAATCAGAAACACGCAGGGAGGAACTGCATCTCTCACTAGGGGTGTGACGTTATATCCTGAAGAAACGATACGTCATGTGGGGTTCAAGAAAAGGATGGGATGAGACACTAGCTATATTTTTAGGGAAAACTAGGGGCGTATGCTACAGTTGTTTAGTCCGCCTTTAATCTAGTTCATTTGCCTGAAAGGTCTGGTTCATTTGGGAAGTGTGAATGCGTACTCAATCTCTGATGTGGACCAAAGTAGCAAACTCTGGTGCGGTTCAAACGCATATGTGAACGTCAAGCGGACCGCATACTGCTTCAAACACAGGAACTGTACCATAGCACAGTGCATTCTGGGTAAATTCAACATAAGCAAACTGTGAGCCTAGCTCTAGCAGGAGAAATAGTTTGTGGTTTTTGACCAATGACAAAAAAGGAATCCTCCAACCACTTGAGTCTCACACTCCTCCATTTTTGGTTACGTTTTGTGAAGAAGGAAGATGCACTCACCTCTTTCTCGTCGTTTCCTGCAGTGGTTCTGCAGGCGAGGGGATGAATAGGTTTTTCTAAACGGTTTGGTTTGTTTGAAACGGCGCCGGGTAAAAGTGAACTGCACCAGCTGAAAATGTAACAAATGTTCCAATTTTCGTCTCCTGGATTGTCAGGGTGAATAACCACGACCCCTGGCAACAGACTGATCTATAGTTCGGTAACAGGCCCAACATTAACATTGACATTGAGACAGTCGTTTTATTTTGAAAATATCTGCTCCTGTTGTTCTTGACGCACCTAATGGAGGAAGGGTGCAGGGAAATCAGCAAACAGTGCTTTTTTTAAAAAAAAAAGTAATTAATTTATTCGTGTAATGTTATGAAATGTCTTTTTCCAAGCCAATAATATCCAGAGAGCGACTTGAGCTCGTTTTGACATGCCTGTATTCTTTCTGGAATATTTCTGACTGGTCAACTTGAAAACTAAATCTAAAGCCACCGATGTATAGCCAAGACGTGTCCTGTAATAAGGATATAAGGCATTTTGGGGTTTGTTTTGACACGAATCCACCAGCTTCATGCGTAACATAATCTGTGCGCCTTTGCTGCGTCAACGTCAGGCTCTGTGCGCCCTCATGCGTAACGGTGTCTGCCCTCATTGATGACTCTATGTTGAAACACTGAGGAGTTACAGTCAATTGAAGTTTGTATATATCAGATGTTGTCCAAGTGTGCCATTTGGAGACTCCGACTGGAGACTTGGAATGGCACATTTGGACAACATCTGTACATCCTCATAAATAAACATGTCCAAAATGACCCTTGTTTTTTGTGCTATTTTGATCTTGAAATCCACGAGCGGAATTCTTTATTCTGCAGATTTATTGTACTTTCCAGTCCATACAGTCAAAACTCAATGTCCATTTACAAGAAATAAAAAAAAAATACCTGGGTGAAGCAAAATTTCTCAATTTCTTTTGTCTTACAAACGTAATGGCTACAAACGAGTTACAGTTAAAGTATTTTTGACTGCAAAAATATAAAAAATTAGCTTGTCATCTGCATAAAGAGACCAAGCTTTTGCATGTACTGTAAATTATTCAAGAGCAGCAGCTGATTTAATATGGGTATTGTCATGTGGTGGGTTTTGGTGCGGTGAGAAATTGCAGGCGGGACCAGGACGAGCAGTGATAAAGATGGATTTAATTAAGAAAAACACGATGAGACCAGGGAACACGACGAGATGACAGGGTAACACGATGATGATGACGGGGTAACACAATGACGACAACGACAACAACAGCGACAACGACAACAACGACAACAAGGATCCGACACTAGACAAAGACAACAGGTGGACTTAATACACAGGGAGGGCAATCAGGGAACAGGACACAGCTGGGATAAATCAGGACAACACAGAGACTCAGAGACCGAAAACCTAAACTAAATACATAGAAAAACTCAAATCACCACAGTACCCCCCCCTTAAGGGCGGCTACTAGACGCCCAAAACACAAAGACCACACAAGGGAGGGCGGAGGGGAGCCGGACGGAGGGCCAGAGTCCAAACTAACAAAAAACAACCCAACTGGGTGGGCGGAGGGGCGCTAAGGCGGGCTACAGTCCAAAATAACAAAAAACAACCCAACAGGGTGGGTTGGAGATGGACCCTCTCGGAGGGGGTCCGGAGGGCGTTGCCGGCGCTGGAGGCGGACCCCATGGGGAACGTCAGGCGGGCGTTTCCGGCGCTGAAGGCGGACCCCTCTGGGGAGGTCCGGCGGGCGTTTCCGGCGCTGAAGGCGGACCCCTCTGGGGAGGTCCGGCGGGCGTTGCCGGCGCTGAAGGCGGTCAAGCCTCCAGGGCCCGGCAGGACAAGAGGGGTTCTGGGGCAGACTCGGGCTGAACACTGGGAAACTCTGGAGGGGACTCGGAAGGGGCACTGGGAAACTCTGGAGGGGACTCGGAAGGGGCACTGGGAAACTCTGGAGGGGACTCGGAAGGGGCACTGGGAAACTCTGGAAGGGGGGCTGGCGGCGTCCCAGAGACTCGTCGTCTGGGTGCGGGGACTGGCGGCAGCTCCGGGATCCGCTGCCGAGGTGCGGGGACCGGCCCAGGGGCCGGGACTCGGCGGCTCAGGGCGGCGCCGACGGCGGGGCTTCCGCCCAGGGACCGGGACCTCCGGTGGCTCAGGGCGGTCTTGCCGATGGCGATGGCGGCGGCTCCTCCTCACGGCCAAGTCGTAGTCCGACTCAAGGCCCAGTTCCTCCAGCAGCAGCGGAGAAGGCAGGATCTCCACATCTCTGTAGAGATCCCTTTGCGCCAACTCCAACTGCTGCTGGATCCATCGCTCCTGGCCGAAATACGCCATGCTTCTCACCTTGTTGGTCGGATCCTACTGTCATGTGGTGGGTTTTGGTGCGGTGAGAAATTGCAGGCGGGACCAGGACGAGCAGTGATAAAGATGGATTTAATTAAGAAAAACACGATGAGACCAGGGAACACGACGAGATGACAGGGTAACACGATGATGATGACGGGGTAACACAATGACGACAACGACAACAACAGCGACAACGACAACAACGACAACAAGGATCCGACACTAGACAAAGACAACAGGTGGACTTAAATACACAGGGAGGGCAATCAGGGAACAGGACACAGCTGGGATAAATCAGGACAACACAGAGACTCAGAGACCAAAAACCTAAACTAAATACATAGAAAAACTCAAATCACCACAGGTATGCCTTTTCAGGTGTTTTTGGTGATCTTGGGGGCGAGAGTTAAGGGCTTTTAAACCTTAAATAATGACGTAAAGATACATTTAGCAAAGTAACCATCTTTTTGAATTTACTGATATTTATTTATGCTCTGGTGGAAATAAAATAAAAACAGTCTATAAAACAGTTCAAATAACATTTTAGTCAGATTTTTAACATTCATTGGAATTTATCGTGACAACGATAAATTGAGAAATCGATCACGATAAACGATGCGATAATTGCGTCTCCCTGGTTGCTTGGTTTGAATTTTCAGTCTGAACGTGTGGCTCGGCAGCTCCAGCATGACGTCTAAAAAAATTGTTATTCAGTCTCCATGTCCTTAAGAGTCAGCCAAAGGAGCCAGGATTTAGGAGCGAGATAGCTGGCTTCAGTTAGGCAGGAAACCGGGGCTGGAGACTCGCATGACATGAGGGATATTATTCCCTCGCCGTAATTCTCCATAATAACCACTCCAGCAAATAACTGACGATGAATTAAGCAAACCCCTCTGCGCTACGTCTCACTCCTGTGACTGACATTTCGCTGTGGCACGGTGGAAGGAGGATGAAAAAAAGAGAAAACAACAATGGCAAATGGCTACATCAAACTGCCTCGTCGGCCATGAAAAACGGTTACTTTTAAGCGTACGGCAGCAACCCCTGTGTGACTGTCAGGAAATGCCACGTTTTTATTTTTCGCCGCCATAGTGCGTGTGACTCCGTATACATGTGTGTGTGTGTGTGGGATGTGTGACTCCTGTTGTTGCGATCAATCCCAATTTAACAGACACCGGCTCAAAGTCAACCTTCAGGGAGCCATGAAAGCTGACAGGTGAGAACTCACTGCCTTCTCCCCGACTCACATCAAAGCCGAGGCAAACAGTGGCGGGTTCAGAGGGAGACGAGCACTTTTAGAGGCTACAAAGAGACTCGGCAGAGAGGAGAGAGAGAGAGAGAGAGCGACTCGTCTCGAGACAGGGGATAGCCAAGAGGCTGGAGAGCAAAAGGGCACGGAATACTAAAAAAGGCTCAGTTTGCCCCTCTGCTCAGATTCATAAGAATTCAGACTGAAAGGAACAAAAAAATTCTATATGATGTGTAAAAGTTTTTTTTTTTTTTTTGACTCAAACCTTCAGGTGGATTTTTTTTTCTTTTTTTTCGGCCCCGTTGTGCTTTCATTCCCGAAGCCTAAACGAACTGTTTTGTTCAGTCGTACAAGCCTTGGGAGTAAAGCCAGTACAAAAAGAATCTCAACGTTTCCCATCACAAATAAGGTCAAGGAAATTGCTGAGAAGTAAATTCTCTCCGTTCTAGTTGTCCATGTGTGCGCGCAGATGAGCGTGAAGAGGTCGCGTGGAGTTGTCATGCTTCTCAAGATGATCTCAAGATGTTGGTTCCAGTTATCAATAAGGTTGACGTAAATGGGAATAAAAATGCGTGAAAGATTCATTGAGATAAAAATATTTGGGTATTTTATTTTTGCTATATATATTTTTTTTTTTTTAAAGCTTCTGTAGCTTTGGTTTTTGCATGGCAGCCGTCCTGAATTTTTTATGTCAGGTTTGGTGAGAAATCCCTTACTCATAGGTTTTTACAATTGGAAATGTTACTTCGAATAAAAAAAACTACCCTTCAACCAGCCATGTAGCGCAAATGGATAGGATCTGGTTTACTTGTACAACATGACAAAAAACTGACAAAGTCTTGGTCAGGGCAGGAGGACCGGAGGCTGAGTCCACATGAGATTTAAGAGTTTGTAGAGGTTGTTAAAACCACAACATGTAACTTTTACAAAAAACGTGTTTTTTACATATTTGCTAAAACGGTCGTCCTGTTGTGCCATTAGTGTCGGAGAGATAGTTGGTGAAAAGAAAAGCACCGTTCCCGGTCAAAAACAACCAATCAGAACCAGAAGGAGGGTCTTAGCGATGTCAAATCAACCTGGTGTACGTGGTGCTAAACGTGCTAACAGCAGAAAAACAACTTTCCATTTCAGAAAAACAGTTTAGCCACCATGCTACCTAGCCTTAGCATTCATGGCAGGCTCTGTTGTGGTGAACTAGCTGCAACGTAACAGCGAGAAAGCAGCAAGATGTGAACGGTTCGTACACAGGGGGAATCACCAGCGCAAAGACCCGCCTCCTGGCTCTGAATGGTTCCTGACGAAGCTGTGAATTTATCTAGTTAACAGCAACACTGATAAAGAAAAGGCAGAGGAGCTTGATTTTTTTTTAACAGAATGTCTTATATTAAACTGACACCACATAGTGGTCATTTTAACAAATATGCAAAAACATATTTCTTATACTGCAGCTATAACCATCTGCACAAAAAGACCCAAAAAATATTTCTTAGATTTTTGAGCTTGAGCCTTTTTGGCAACAAACAATCAAACAAAACAAAAAAAGTAAAAATACACAAACACACGCTTTTTAAAGGGTTCCCCGCAAATTGGGGCTCTGGGTTGCTAAATTCCTGACCTGATGATGGAACAGCAAGAAACCTACGTGGCACTTGCATCACTCGTATGAAAACATTTTATGGTTCCAGACGGTGCAGTTCCTTCAGGTAAACCGGTCGCAGGTGTGAAAAGTTGATCCCTGTTTTCTCGCATAAATCAAATGGCAGGCAGACTGGAGTGTGCAAAAACAGTTTTAAAAACTTGCTATAAAAACATTGCTTGGAAATTGTTATGTTGCCATGACACAAACGGCAACAGTGGGATTTCTTGCTGCTTGGCGCTGAAGTCATTTTCAGCACAACACAAGGACACAGTTAGAGGTCCCACTGCCAACAGCTGCTCACTCTTGATCTTTTGTTCTAGGAGAAATGTCAGAAGCTGCTGTCATATTCGCACAAGCTTTGCAAACAAACCTCCGACACTCTTTTGCCAGTTCAACTCTTTTCTTAACCTTGAGCAGATCTCAGGTTTATACGGTGCAGTCTTGCTAAACAGATGAAACAGGTCCTTCTTGAAAATGCCGATAGGAAGTCTCTATCCTACTCGAATAGCTTCACAATTCGAGTGCTGTTCTTATACCAGATAAGGTAATCTTGGAGAGATCTTACAAGGAATTGATTTCTGTCCGTTCGGAGAGACGGGGTGTGCTGAGGACGTAAACTCTACATGCCAATAAACTATGAACAATGCGGGCCGTGGCTCGACGCGGCGGCGGGCCTCAGCCCAATTTAAAACCAAAAATACGACACCACACTCCATTGGGACGTTGATGATGCCGTCCAATGTGTCTACAAGGCATCCTCCGTCTCTGTTGAGCTTCGCCCACTGCTTTCGTTGAGTATCGTAGACTCTGGCAAGCGTCCATGCAGTCCACTCAGGATCACTTATGTTCCCCGGTACAATAAGCGTTGGCACCGGCTGCTCGCAAGTCAGATGCCTTTCCTACATTTTTCTGCATATGTGCCAAATGTCCTTTTGGGGGGCAGGTTTGGTTATGAGCCGCTTCTGTCAGTGACACTGTTTTACGTCTTGCAGAAAAAGTGGATCCCACCACAAACTGCGACATCTACTACAGAGTGGAAATTACACTTTGTAGATATGCTGGATGGCTTGTGTGTTTAGCCGTCATAAAAACCAGGGGTGGAACACCTCACCGTGACAAGAAATTAATTAGACTGTGTGGGAATGATGCAGAAGATTTCACATATGAGCCGGGTCACCAATTGCGCTTCTCTGAACGACATCCTTTTTTCAACAGTTATTTTTTCCCCTCCACCCCCAACTCCTTCCATAAAATCTCTCTGAGCCTCTTTAAAAATCACAGCCCGACTGCACTCACTTTTTATCGCCTACCAGCTGTTGGAAAACGTTCCACTCTGAAGGAGAGGGAAGACGCGGGAGAAGTCCTCAGAGGACCCATTTGTACAGCTCTAGCAGTTTAAGTCGGCCGTCTCTCGGATGTTGGAGCAGGTGTGCATCCTTAGCGGGATTTTCACCTGTAAAAAAGAAAAAAAAACACCACAGTGAGAGCATTTTTAAAAGCAGACATGACTCCCTTTTTTCTTTTTTTTCCCCTTCTTTGGAGGCAGAAATTTCCTTTTCCTGCTGAGCCGTTCCCACCCACAGGTCTTCACGGCGTCTCGTCTCGCGAGCCTGTCGATACCGTGCATGTAACGGAGCGAGAGCGGATCGATACTCTTTGAGGCGTTGGGCAAAAAAAAAAAACACCCCAGAAAAACCTGAGTACCTTCGCAAGAACAAAGACATGAGATTACTCAATCCAACTCTTGCCCTGTCATGCCAACAGAACCCATAGGGATTATAATTGAACCCAAGAACTTCAATTACACCTTTCCACTAAAAGTCATTACAGCAAAGCTCATTAACGGCGCAATCAAAGCTGAAACAAGCAACTGGGCTAGCCAAGTGCCTGCTTACGGCTGATTTGTCTGCATGTTTCTCAGGGATCTTAACTTGTAACACCTTTAAGAAAAAGGATTGCACTCCGGCAGAGGTGTCGGTACGTGACTGCGGTCCGATCTGATTGGCCCGTCTTCACCTCTTTACTTCTCTTGCCCGATCGTTCAGGGCCGGTATCTCTGGAACAGGAAGTAAAGATTACGCGGCCCGCAGAACCATTTAGATCTCTCACAGATCTCTTTAATGCTACTCATCGATCGCTTCCCCCCCGATTTAAAAACAAATGGACAACACTGATGGTCCAAATGGACCCTTTCCCAATTACAGGCTTGGGTGGCTTTCAATCCTCTCACGGAAAAACCCGGGCCTTAACTTCAGATTGCTTGCTCTTTGTGTCTCGCCACACACTCACTTTGTGTTGCTTTGGAAACGAGTTGCACACTTTCTATTTATTCCATCCCTGCCACAATCCAATATAGTTTATTTGTATTCGCGCCACTAACTCCATCTAAAAATAAGGATGATTTACTCCCTGTGTTTAAAAAAGAAAATAACATACGAGACCGTCATGAGAAATATCACATGGAGACGATTCCACTGGGCTTTACAAAAGCTTTCGTGATCCGGTACCTTGTCTAAAGTAACAAATGTGACTTTTCCTTCAAGCGTGGGCCCCCCTGAACACTGGGGCCAACGCCGTGTTCTACTTAATCTTGGATGAGGAGCAGCGACAACAGAATCCAAAGAAGGAGTGAGCTGGGAGCTGAAAGAGAAGAGCTGCTGTCAACAAGCTCTTATGGTGAACAGATGTGGGGGGGGAACTCCCTCACCACTCCTTACCCTGCAGCTAAGCACACACACTCTCACACACCCACGCGCGTATAATGCAATACACACGACAGCAGAGGAGTAGCAAAACAATCATTTGGAGTAAATTCCGGGGATGGCTGAGACGGTTGCGGTCGATTTTTCTTTCTTTTTTTTTTTCCCCCCCCCAAGAAAGGCCAAATTTGGAGGAAGCTAAATAAGATGCTGAAGTGGATGGTGGTAAACAGCTAAAGTGTTTTTTTTTTGCGTGTTTTTTTTTTTGAGAGAGAATACCGCTCTCAGCAAGCCAGAATGAGTTAGGAAAGCAGTCTGGAAGCTTGATTTATCCCCCCTTCCCGTGCGGAACAGAGTGGGCCATTTGACGGAGAAACAGACATAAAGCAGCTGGCTCTCTGGACGGCTCGTATAAAGAGATGCTATCGGTCAATGGGCCATACTTTGGTCACGCAGCCAAACTCCTCTTCTTCTTTTTTTCCCCCTACCCTGAGTAAGCAAGCAGCATTTCTTGTGCATTTTATCTTCATAGGGAGTCAGTCTTACGTAACAGCATTGTTCCGCTCTGATTTAAAGGGCCTCCTAACTACACAGCGTGCGGTCGCTGGGAATGTGCACAGGCACCGTCATGTTTTGCTTTTTTTGTTTACTTGACACTGCGTCTTTCTGGTTATGGAACTGAATCTTCGGTACTTTCACTTCAATTGCTTCCCTCTAGCCTTTCTCTCTCTCTCTTGCTCTCTCTGAACTCTTAACACTTTTAAATTACATGGCACCTTGGTCTGCCTACTCACTTCAAAACTAGAGAAAATGACTGGCTCTCACCTTGAGTGCTTAGTATTGACAGGATAGTTTTATTGGTCAGGTGTGAAAATATTGGCTGCTGTTTCTCAGTTTAGAAGAGATCTCAGGAAAAAGGGTTACAAATAAAACAGTGGAAATACTGTACTTAAATTGTAGATGGGCGTGTGCAATTTGAGTCCAAATCTAACTTTACAAATTAGGAATGTAATAACTATATGTGCTGCTTGATGGACAAGATGTTACCAAAAATTTTGTAGTATTTTTTTTTGGTAAAATTAGAAATATATGGTGGCATTTTATAATACAATTAAGTAACTATTGCCATCAGCTGTTATAAAAATGTTGCATATATCAAATATGATGAATTAAATCTTATTTTACATCATTTAGTACAGTGCAAAAAAATAAAATAAAAAACATAATAAAGTGAACAGAGTATTGAAATCTGCAAAGAAAATCTCAAAGTTAATTAGACATGGTAATGCTTGGTGTGAATGGAAAGAATAGTCTGGATGACCCGATTATTCAGAAATCGCTAGCCAAACATTACTCATGTAATATAGCAGTGGTAACTTTGGTAGTTATGTTAATTCACTGAAGTGACTGGAATATGAAGAATTATCTAGCTGTATAACGTAAAATTTTAGTGTACATTTTATTAAAATACGTGTGATGTATGAACCAGCCCCTTCCTGTTGCCTGGGAAACCCCATCAAGCTGCAGCATGTATGCACAATGGCTCATCATTCAACTTAGTTGTAAGAAATTGCCAATCCCAAATCCACGCTGTCAAACAATTCATGTTTATACACAATGAGGGTTGACATCATTGGTGTGATATATATTTAGGCCCGAGCAGCTAAGCGCTGCGAAGGCCTATTGTAATCGTAGTGTTTATTATTATTATTATTTTCTCATTGATTCTGATCTATTTTGAATTTCATGTCTGAGCTACAAAGTCTCTCTCTTTTTGAAACTCTGCCTTCAGGAAGAGTTTCAGAGGCAGCTGCTACGATTCAATATACACCCTTGACTCCATGACGAATTTCCCACATTCTACGCTATATCTGATCTGTCAAGGATTCTCTTACTTTTTGACGACCACACAAAAACATTTTCTGAGGTCTTCCTCTTTGCACATGTAACCTTGGTACTGTTGGACAGGACAACTTAAACTCTCACAGCAGAGGTGTACCTTACCATTCTTTGTCGGCGTATCAGACACTTATTTTCCCTAATAATGGCCGCCTGACAGAAACCCAAGAACATTGAGGAAGTGACACTTGGCCGTAAAGACTGGGTTATGAATCTTTTTTACAACAAGTCATGATCTCAAAAGGGTTGTTTTACTAGACTTATCATGAAGCGGGTGAAAAATATTGGGGGGTCATTAAAAGTGGTACTTCGTGTGTAGAGAACGCATAATTTATTTGGAATCTTTCTTGACTCAAAACTCAAAAGAAACTGGAGATATTTTAGTTTGGGTTGAGATCTTTATAAGCCAATAAAAAACACTGGGTTGGTTGATTTCTCCCCAGGCGTGTTCTACATAATTTGGAACGGACTGTAACGAAACAAGATGTTTGACACTTATTATGCACGTGTTTACCTGATGATTACACAGGTTTACTTCCTCTATTACAGCCTTGTCATCCAGTCTTGGCACAATTCCACAGACCAAATTAAATTAGTTTCAGTCATTGGTTTGTACAGTGAAACAACCCTGCGGGTCGTCTGCAGACGGCATGAATATTTAGCCAACAGACAATCTGGTGGAAGTTTTCAACCCCGGTGTCATTAGGCTATTAACCTATTTTCTGTACCTGTATTTTTCTTTTCTATTTTCCTCTCTATTCACTTGACAAACAGCCATCATTAATCTGAAAGCCCCTCCGCCGGCCGGGATTAGCTCCAGAGGCTTCCATTATCCCTTGATACCGCCACCTTGATTACTTTCAATTGGCGTGAACACCTCATTTTCTGCCATAATTTAATTCAATATCATCTCATTTAGGAGCTGACAAAACGAGACCCAAGATAATTTGCCCCGTGCGGCAATGCATCAAGATTAAATGTTTGTCTTGCCAAAGCAATGACGACGAGGCGAAAATATGGGGTTCTATTAATTTTTACGTCTGTGCCTGGCGAGGGGATGCGAGCAGGTCTGTGCAGGTCGCATACCGAGCGGCTATCGCGTGGAAGACGTATCCACCGCGGCCCGGAAGGGGAGCGTGGCTCACTTCACCTCAGATGGCCTTTGTGACAAGGTCTCAAAGAACATAAACAAGCTCTCAATCACTTTAAATCTGCTCTATTATCCTACAGACGTGTGTGTGCGTCTTCACGGAAGTGTGCGCAAAGTAAGAAACACTAAGCAGACATGGGAAAATATCTAATCTGCTTTCAGATCAAGTAGTCGGACCCCTAGGGTATAGCGTTTTGAGTTTGATTTGACCTGTTCGTTCCCTCTGTTCTGGGAAAAACACAAGACAATTTTTTTTGGGGGTGGGGGGGGGGAAAGGTTTATTCCAACTCTAGAGCAGATCTCTTGGCCATTAACGCAAAGTGATGGCTGTCTTTTTGGCAGGAGACTCGAAAGGTGACTATCTGTCAGCAGCAGCTCATGTCTTCCACTCTGCTTGTGTCCATCTGAGTGGTTAGAGTCAAAGTCATGTCCCCGGATGTCTATCAGTCACCCAGACGGCACCTACAGACCGTTTTCACAAGCAGACCTGAGCAGATCGTATGGGGACATATAATGGCAGCCATTTACCTGGAAACAATTCACAATTTGCATATTTTTAAACTTCTGTTTGGGCTTCTTTTGTATTTGTCCAACTAGCAGCAAGAATCTCACCTTTAACAGTTGATTGCACCTTGTTATTACCGGGGTCGTCACTTTTGTGATGCTTGGTTTGAACTTCAGGAAGTAGGAGTACAAACCAGTGAATGTGAATGGATATTTTTATAATCTTGTTTATTTTTTATGTAGTTATCCCAGTCACATCATCTTCAGTTGTAAAAACACAAAAAAAACAAGCAGGAGTCACTTAAACCACGTTCACAAGGCCATTCTCTTTCCAGGATGCCTCATCAGCCGTTACCGAGGGGATATAAGGCAGTAGAGTTACTGATTCACTCCTTCACCCTCTCATCCCCCAGACTCGGATTTTCTCAGCTAGTCTTGGGATTCAAAACTCCAAATCCTCTCCCATTCAGATTCCCCGCTCCTTACCCCTCCACCACCACCACATCTTTCCCCACTCGCACATTTGCTTTCTGCTGTGCATGGACTCCCAGAGTGAGCACTATGAAGGATTACCCTCCCCAGATGTAATCCAATCAAACGCAGGAAAAAAAAAAGAAGGGAAAAAGAAAGAATAGCAGAAACTGATTTCTTATCTTTGTAAGATGCTGCATTTCCTCTCATCTCTTGAGAGAATACACAGCCAGCATTATCGGTCATTTGATTACCTTGAGTAAAAATGGATATGGAACAGCAGCGGTTCCAGCCTCCAGAGGCCTGACTTGCACATTGAAATCCAATTGAAGGCTTGTACCTTATGTATTTGTTTTAAGATTTGGGAAATAATTAACTAGGGTAAAAGCCGTTACGGCCGCGCAATGGGATTAGATGGGACATGATGGGGGTTATTTCAGTTCAAGACGATTGAGGTACGAGGGCACCTTTTCCCCGCCACTTTAGTTTTATATGCAATTACAGAAATGCATCCTTATTCCAAAATGTTTTAGTTTCACTGGGCGTCTGGCCATTAGATGCTGCTTTTTTTTTTTTAAATATATTATAGTGTGTGTGTGCTTGCATGTCTGCATTTGCACACTAAATTTGTCGGTGCATCAGCCTGGGGCGCCGCCAGGATAGCAGATGTTGGTCACAGAGGACAGCTGATCCTGTGAACTGGATGCGCTCACAAACATGTGTTTGTCTGGCTTCCATATGGACAAGACGCGTGTAGCAGATACGAGCGTCGCCCTAACCAACCATGGCTTCCTTAGCTGCTTAAGGACGTGGAGATGGACATGGAGATCCATCCTGGGATGGCAGAATGCTGCAGATTCTCAGGTCATGGTGGGTCAGTCTTGCCAAGGGTTTCCAGTTGGATTTTGGCTTTTATAGAACATGAATTTCAAGGATTTCACATGAATTTATGGCTGATATGTTTATTGTGGTCAAGATTTTAAGTATGGAATCTGCAAAAACACCAACAAAAAAGATGGTCAAATTTATTTGTATAGCACATTTCAACGACCAGGCAGTTCAAATGCCATAAAATCAGAGATAAATTATGAAGCAGACAATAAACATTACATTTTGTTATAAACCATCATTAAAAAACTTTTTTTTATTTTTTATTATCAAGCAAATATGTTGTTCCGTAATCCATTTACTACTCATCAAAGGCAACTCCTAACAGGCAAGCTTTTAGCCTAGACATAAAGGAACTCAGTGTTTCAGCAGTTTTGCAGTTTTCTGGAAGCTTGTTCCAGATTTGTGGTGCACAGAAGGTTCTCCATGTGTGATTCTGGGGATGCAGAGCAGACCAGATCCAGAAGACCTGAGAAGTCTGGAAGGTTGATACGAACAACATCTCTTTTATGTATTTTGGTGCTAAACCGTTCAGTGATTCGTAAGATTTTTAAAAAAGTATTTTAAGGGTTATCCTGAGCTACAGGGAGCCAGTAGGGCTTTTAAAACGGCATTGATATGGACGTTGGTAAGCCTGTAACAACAACAAATTTTACTGGACAATAAATTGTCCAAGAACTATTGGGATAAACAACATGTTGTTTGGAAACCATTTTAAAGTAATCTATTAATAATAACATATTCATGCAAATAAACCTTCAAATATCCAAAATATGTGCATATCTGTAAACAGAATTGGCCTTATTGATTGATTTGCGTATTGCTATAGGCTTAGTCATTGGGGTATCGAATCTGGAATTTAAAAAAACAAACAAAAAAAAAGACAGCATTTTTTTCCCCATACTTGTCCTGATGTGGAAAATGCCCCATTTCTTCCACCCTAGATTTTTCAGCTAAAAATAATCACTCTTCTGAAACGAGAGGGGTCGAACTGTTCCCAGTTTCCAACAACGTCAAGCTGGTGATAAACCGATCTTGATTGGATGTGACGCGAAGACGAAAACCTTTCCCCGTGTTTGACCCTGTAACCACATGACGACGTCCCCTGCCTTTACCAACACACTCTTCTTTGTCGCGCGCTTTACGCTGAACTTTCCCGAACCGCGGCCAACATGTTCGCCGAAAGATACTTGTGGCGACAGGTTACGGCGAGGCCTTTCCGCCGCCATTTCCCCCCACATGAGAACGTGATTAACTGCCATCTCCTGTCATTAGCGGCGAGGGCTTTTGGCAAAGCAGACCACTACAAGTGTGTAATTGTCATATTATGCCCGTTGCTTGTTTGAATTGCATATTGGAATCCAGTTCTTGGTCTGAAGTGGCTTCTGGCAGGCCGTTATGTATGCAGCAGCGTTGGCCGAGCCGCTTCTTCTCGTTCCTGCGGTGAAAAGTGACAGCTCTTGCTGCCGTCTCATGTTCAATTTGCCAGTCTGCTAACGCTCCTGTGGAGAAAAGGAATAGTTTTTTTTTCTTTCCCTCTGTAAATGGTCTATAGCTCAAGGGCCCCAACATCTTAGAGTTGACATCCAGTTGTGGCGATACTTTATTGAATAACATTAAAGCCACAGGAATGAATCATTTGCTTCTCCGTATGAGGCGGTAACTGCCAAAAAAAAAAAAAAAAAGCAGCAGCCGTCCGGGGCGGAGGGGGTTCAAAACAAATAAAGCAAAAAGGGACGCCTTTTCCGACCTGCAGAGAACCTGTCTGTTTTGTGGGTTATAGCGCCGATGTGGCACAGATTACGGCGAAAAGTCTCCTGGCTCGAACTGGCAGGAGCCGGTCATTGATCTTCGCTCGGCTCGGCGGCGCTGCGATGCCTCCACAGACAGATGGAGAGAGAGAGGCGGGGGGGGCTCAGAAACGCATATGCAAGGCAGCCTCTTGATGGTACTTCTGAGACGGGCCCCAGTTTTGCTTAGATTGCTTAAGGATGGACTTATTGGGGCAGTTAGCTTCACTTTGTAGCCGAGAGAAGAAAGGGGATGAAGGCGAAGTCGCGTTTTTTAAGGGGGTCATAGAGGGAGGAGGAAAAGTGAGAGAGCCAGAGAAATGAAAACTAAAAGATAAGAAGTCTTTAAGAGAGATATCTCGCTGCGCAGAAATCAGCCAGAGCTATCGGGTTCTAACAAGGATCTTGCAAATGTTATCGTACATCCTTTAATTCATTCCCGTTTCGACCAGAGTGGAAGGATAAAAACCATGAGGAGTTTTTGATTTCTTCTTGAAAAAGTTGTCGTCTTCGGACCAGAGCTTTTGAGAAGCATTTGGGGTTTTTTCGTCACTTACACTGAATTTGCCTGTGGTGATAAAAAAAAAAAAAAGTATTATCTTTGACCAGGACATGTCATTTAAATCCCAGAGTAAACAGATTTGTCTCTTTCATTTCCACATTATTGCCAAAATTAGATCGTCTGTGTCCAAAAGTGAAGCAGAAAAACTAGTCTACACATTTGTTACTTTGAGGCTACAATATTGGAAGTCCAAAATATTCATTAGGAGCCTCATCGGATAGCTCTACCTCACCGACTCATTGTTAAATACAATAGAATTCAAAATCCTTCTCACACAAAAAGACCTCGACCAGTCGTCATATACCAGAGATCTGATTGTGTCCCCTATAGAGCGCTTTGCCCTCACACTGCAGCTTTATTAGTGGTTTTCTAAAGCTTGTAGATGCTCTGTAGTTTTGTAACAGAATCGTGACAAATGTTGTAATTTTGTTACATTGTCAGCCGGTGCAGTTCACTTTCTCACTGCACTGTGTCAAGCAAACCAAACCCTGTGAAGAACCTGCTTCCCTCCTCGCCTGTGGGGGCGCTGCAGCACCAGGAACCTCTGAAGGATACGACACGAAAACGTGAGCTTAACTTCCTTCTAAAAGAAATGTGGACAGAAACAGAGTGGATGTCAGATTTCAGCGGCTATAGGATTTAACTTTTGTCTGTGGTGAGAGACCAGGAGCCATTTCTTCTGCGTGGACGATTACTTGATTGTTTGTTTGTTTTACTGGTGATTTGCAGCAAATCAACCGGCTACACAAAAAAAAAACCTAATTTTGTCAGATGTGGATTGATGCTATGTAGCACAGAAAAATGGAGAGAGTTTTCACTTCCATGCCAGAGGTGTGGACTCCAAAATAAGTTTTGTGCCTCTGGCAAGGCACATAGCCACCAGTGGACGGGAACGTTTGCAGCACCAGAATTTATTTGTTTCCATTTCCCCCCTTGGCGCAGCAACTCTTTTTTTTTTTTATTATTTTATTTTTTGGGAAAAACCAAAAACCAACTGAAAAACATATAAGCGGTAGCATCCGTTATTTCCTGCCTACAACAGCGCGGTGCTCCGTAACGTCTACGTTCTTCTTCTGCATGCACAGGTTCACACAGTAGTTTGATTTTACGTTCAGTAGTAAGAACGAAAAAAAATAAAAGATATGTCAGCAAAAAAATCTGAATTGAGCATGAAAACCTGCTGTGTGAACGTAGCCTCATTAGCTTCTCCATTTGGAAGCATTACATAAATTACAGGGGTGACGGATTGTCTCCGGGGTGGGGGGGGGGTACTCAGGATGAGAGAAGGGATTATGATGAGTTTGAAATGACTCAGACATTTTGTTCAGTATCGCTGCCTCGCTTTTCATTCATAACCTCTTTCACACCTTTTTTCCACTGGAGCAGATTTGTTTGTGTGTGCGGTTTTGAGAAGCGAAGGGAAGGGAAGCCCACCAGCAGCAAAGCCCTATTTTTATTCATTTATTTTTTTTTGCCGTTTGTGGGTTGAATCGGAATATTTCCACACTTACCAATGCGCGCGCAGAGGAAACCAGCTTTCTCATGGCAATAGAAGTGGCAGTGGCCTAGCAGCACGGGTCAGCTGGAGGCAAGCGATGCTGTTGTGTGGGATGGGAAGATGAAGCAATGCAGATCTCCAGGAGGAGGTGGGTGGAGAGGCAAATCTCCTACAGCTGCACTGTTTTGCTGCACCCTTGCAGGCCGGGTTCAAAGGGGGCGAGGGAGGCTTTGGGGGGCCAGTGTGTGGTTTGCAGATCCCTAACATCTGTATGTGCCGCGCATCGGAGGAGGAAAATGGTTACTAATGCAATCAAGGTCTCATTTACATCCTGCAGCGCATCCATGCTGGGCGCAAAAACACGACGCTCCATCACATGCAGCCACGCTCTGCTGCGGCGTTCGAAACGCTCCGAGCACAATGGGACAAATTGTTGCCCTTTGCTCACTCTCACTTACCATTTTCCTTTGTTTCGCTCGAGGTAAATGTTAACTTTCCAAAAATGTATATAATGAGACAAAAAGCATCGTTAGAAAGAAAATTGTGTGGGAGTGAAATGTCCTGAGCTCTTCCTGAAATGACCGCATACGAGTTTCCTCTATATATTCAGTGTGGCACCATTAGATATACTTTTTGCTTTAAATTTTTTTTGTCAAGATTTAAAAGTTTAAAACCATCAAACAAATATCAGCAGCACACGGCCAACTGGAGCAAATATAAAATGCAGTTTACATTGATTCGTAAAAAAACAACAAACTGAAGCTGAAGCTGCAGCTGCGTTTCCATTACAAACATCCAATGCAATGCAATCTCACAATTGAAGGGTTTTCGATTAAAAAAACACATGTGCATAAGTTTTCTCGTGTGATGTCATGAACTAAAACATGGCGTGCCATCGTCCTCCAATGTCGCCTTGCTGTCGTAGGCAATTTTTGAAAATTTGGGATTTTTCTGAAACTCCACATTTCCAAAAGTTGAAAATTCGTAACTTACGAAAACAGGATTTTTTTTGGTAAATTTTGACTGTTCAAACTGGAAAATTTCCACATTCCTGAAACTAATGTCAAAATTTGAGAATTTTTAGGCAGAAATTTACTTTTCTTTTCTATCTACAATGGCCCTAACATGCTGTAGTTTTCCTTGTGTGCATCTTCTCTGGCTGAACGAAAACAAAATAGCTGAACTACTAATATTGGGAAGTCTGCATTGTGGTAGCATGACTAGCTTTAAATCACAGAGATGAATTTGAGTCACTAGTTAACAAGCTGCCCTGGTGTTTAATGTGGTGCCCTGATGGATCGGTTGTTCTGACAGCAGTTGGTGACTGGTCCCTTCCTGTAAGGCCGTCTCCTTCATCCTTTGAGCTCTGTTTTGTATAAACCCCTCTTGCCTGGGTTGCATTATTGCATGCGTGAGTGGGTGTATGACGGTGATGCACGTGTGTTATGGTCACCACCGAGAAGCCATCTTACCTTATTAATCTGCCCACTCATCACTCTGGTAAAGCTCAGCTGCATTCTGGTCTGTGCTATATTTTAATAGTGTTGGTGGATGGAGGACTGTGTGTACATTCCTTGGTAAGCAAAACCTTAGAGTCACAGTGTGTACATTCTTGAATGATACATTATTCTGTTTGGTCTTTTTACATATCTGAGATGGCCTGTGTGCAGAAATTAGCTAAATAAAATATTCAGGAAGGAAAAAAAAAAGAAGCCATTTTGTTGGCAGAAGTGTCTGAAAAAATTAGCATTTTCAAAAAATTTTCGGAACGTCACAAATCAGCAACCCCAACTTAGCCCAGGCAATTACTTAGCAACCAAAGCTTGAGCTCTGGCACGATTGGTCAGCTGGTTATACAGCTGTATGCACTGTGCAGTGGTGACTGGGACTGTGCAGGAGGCCTTACTTCTGCTCTTCGAAGATGTACAGTAATGCCATTGCTCTCTCCCGCCTCCATCATTTCAACCCAGCAGGAGCAACGATTATCACTTTGTTTGTTTTCTTTGCTTGCAAAGAAAGAACAATGTAAAAGCAAACCGCAGCAAAAAAAGGTATGATCTTTGTCCAGACCAAACAAGAAGACAACCTTGTATGTTGTGAGGTGTATGCAGACAGATTGTATACGGTATTATGTGATACTATGGGCTCAGCAGGAAAAGCTTGAAACCAAATTATATAACGCCTTATAAGTCATAAGATGGATTTTACCCAGATAGTAGGTGCAGTTTAACATCAAATCTACTTCCTCGCATTTATACGTTGAACCAGTGGACGAAGACGCAATGAGAGATGATGACGTGAATAGAAAAGTACTCAACGGGTGAATCCCATCTTACTCCAGGTTGCTTACCTCAGGTCGGTCGCCACAATGTACGGAATTGAATGCAGGACTGAAAAGTTCTCAACTGAGTTTAGAAATGGAAAAAAATGTCCTCTCTGTCCTGCTGGTTGAATCGTAAACAGCAAGCGAGTTCGTTCGTGGCGTCGGGATCCAGCATCCGCTCGACGGCCGTGCTAGCATGTCAACGGCGGTCGCTCCTATTGTCCTATCCAGGCTCTATCCAGGACGCAGCGAACATCCTCCAAGTGTTTACAGTCGTGAGAGGTGACGAGAGAAAAACGAGTCATGGGGGGTGTATGTGGGGGGGTTGAGAGAAGATGAGCATTCATGAATAGCAGCAGCAGCCATGTTCCTCCTGCTCCCCTTCATGGCGTTTGGTCAGCCGGCGAGAGCTTCAGGAAACAGATGTGGGCCCGATAAGAGCGAGAGGATGTGATACTGTGGTGTGCCACTTTTTTCTGTGCAAGTGTGTGATTTCCTATTGTTAATCCATTTGTGTGTTCTCACACTCCCAGCTGCTTCCCCCCCACTCGACCTCTGGGACGTTCTGGCCTGGGTCGCTCTCTGCGAGGAGAGGAGGCCACGGCGACTGACGTCTCCGCCCCGTTCAGAGCCGAACACCGCGGGAGTAAATCACGGTTGTTTATCCCATCGCCCCTGGCGATCTGCCAGCGGGGCCTTGCTCGCCGCTGACCTGCACCGTGCCTCGGCGTACCAGGCAGCGCGCCCTCCCAACAGATTCTGAGCGGAGGAAACAGGAGGGATGTGAGTAAGTCTGCTGCAATCTGGCACTTTGGTGTTTGCAGAGATGGAAAAGCGAAGTAAATCACAGCTGTTTATCTGCATCTCCCATACACTGTTGGCGTGAACCTTTGTGTGTGTGTGTATCAGCTCCGACAAACACACGCTTGTTCGACTCGTGATTGTTTGCAAGTGCAAACGTGAAGAAGGAATGAGTCACTGCTGGAGCTATTATGAGAGCTGCAAACAGACAGAATTGTACCGTACACACTGACCTGAACTCTCCTTTTGTTAATAAACCACAGCAATTAGCAGAAACAAAGTCTTATTTATTACAGCAGAACCTGACGCCTCCTGTGAGATGCAAGTGTGAAAGTTCTGGCAGAGAAATTATGCTTCTTGCAGCGCTGCACGAAAAGCAGTCAATCCGCCCGAACTTGTTCTCACAGGATATGAGGAAGTACGGGCGTTTTACGACATACGTTAGACGTTGCGTGACACATTATTTGGATTTTTGCAGCAAGGAGTATAGTGCATTGTTATATCATTAACAAACAAAAATTTAAATTGGTGGGCAGTGTTTTATGTTCAATGACTCCCCTGGAGTCAACGCGCTCTAAGGCCTTGTCCGCACGTATCCGGACATTTGGGAATCCAAAAAAGAGTTTTACGTAACTTTGCCTTTCATTCACACGTCAACTTAATCACTAAAAACTATCAATACTAAAAACTCCAAGCAAAGTGGAGATTTGAGAGTTCTCCTTATATTTGCGTTTGCACATTGGGAACCTGAGATTTAGACGTCCGCTCCTTACAGTTTGTGACAAATAATGCAACAAAGAAAAATGACTGCTTTCGGACAGGTGCTGATTTTTACATTGGTTCGAACTTACATTCTGACACAGCATTTAACTTTTACACCCATCTAACCAAATGAACCTCCTGTTGGCGTGTTTAATTCATAACAGGAAATTTTGTTGTTTTGAAGGATTGTGATTGGCTGACAAAGGTTTTAGAATCGCTCTACTCTGCCCCCTGTTGGTCGGCATGTTAAAAACAACATCCAGTGGCGTAATTCATCGGTTCGCGTGGATGAAGACTTTTTTAAAACTGGGCCTGTGTACAATATTATTTTTTTAAATGATGTGGTGGAGACATTTTCTTTTATAAAGCTCTGGCTCAGTGTTTACAAGGCCTAAGAAATGAAATGCTGAATTTACTTATGTCAACTGGCTCCACTAAACCTACTTTATAAAATGTAGAGCATTACACATTTATTCTTAATGTAATCATTGAAGTAAAGATAAATTGACTTCACTAAATCCAACATTGTAGATTTAAGTTTGTTTAACTTAATGCTGAGAAGTTAAATTGACCAGATACTAATAAAGTTTACTTAGGTCAGTTTAGTTAAATTCTAATTAATTTTAAGTGTTTTTGGATTTTTGTTGATTTATTTTTTTAAATATATTTTCATGTCCCAGTTAAATAACCATCATTAGTGGAACCAGTTGACATAACCGAGTTACATAATTGCAAGGTTTGTATTTTTCATTAGATTAAATAAACAAATGTGACTTAATTTAACTCACTGAACTTTATTTAAAAGTCTGATTTATGAACAGTTGGGAACAAAGTAAGCAAAAAAAAAAAAAAGCCACATTTTGAAAAGGTAAACAAATGACAGAAATAAGACTGGACGAAAAGCATCTGCGAACGTCTTAAATACTAGCAGACTTTCTATCAGCTTCATTAAGCACGACTTCAAGTTCAGACAAAAATCACAATAAAATGCACTGAAGCTTGTCTGCAAAATGTAGCAAACCGTGGAATACGTCGAGGGGTGTGAATATTTGTTGCCTTTAAAGATGCAGAGCGTAAGCCGTGTAGGACATCATTTTTCCTCCCATGCTGTATGATTTCCACCTTTATCAGCCTCATGAAAAAGGTGACCTTTCTATGAAATAAGCACAGGCAATCCCTCACATGAAGTTAATTCCATGTAACATGATCCAGGTGTTAGCTTTGAATACCAATGTTGCTGTCTACTTCTCTCTTTTTTTTTTTTATTTAGCTTTTTAAAGGCCTGCAACTTTACCCTTAGAGCAGGAAAACTTTACCCTTGGTGATGCCGACTCGGTGAGAGATATTCCTGTGTAAAATTCATGAATTCATAACTTTTGAGGGTATATTTCACTACTGATCTATTGGGCCGTGATAAGAATTCAAAGGTGAACAGAGCTGGAGGACATCTTCAAAGCGGTCGAGGACATCACAGGAAAGCCAATGAAGCGCGTTGCCCTCCTCCGACACCCCCGGAATACATTCCCCGTGCCTCTCCTGCCACGCGATACGCTGTCAGGGGTAGAAAGAAAGAAAAAAAAACAATGCCATTGGAGCCTGCTGCCATTAACTTGATTTACATGGGGTTTCAGTCAAAGGCTGACAAAATAAAAATTGGCAGCGTCAGCAAATTTCAGTTAAATTTGTAAAAAGACACAAAGAGACAGGTGAAGAAGAAGGACGGCGATGGCGGCGCTCGCACTGGAGGACGACGTTAATCGAGTGGAAAGTGAACACAGTGGTAGCAAATACAGCTTCATGAAAAAGTATTTTTTGCTCTTTGAATGTTTTCAGGACGTATGTGATCAGATCAGCACAGCTGGTCATATTTTTCAATTGGAAGCGATTGTTGGTGTTCATCACAAACAGCTAATGCTTATTCAAACCACCTTATGCTGCAATTACAGCCGGACATAATTTCAGGTTAATCTATGATTTTTTTTTTTTTTTTAAGGTTTTATTGGCTCTAGTGGCCTTTATTTAACAGTTAATGGACAGGAATGAGGGAAACGAGAGAGGGGGAAAACATGCGGCAAAGGTCGCCAGGCCGGGAATCAAACCTGGGACGGCCGCGTCGAGGACTAAAGCCTCCATATGTGGGTGTGCTAAACCCCTGCGCCACCACAGCACCCCTAATCTATGAACTTTTAACACCTGGAAATTTTTCTGAGTTTCTAATTCCTAATTGCATCTTCTTCTGAACTTTAACTAGGCCATTAAGCGACTAAAAAACAGTTATGCCTTATCCAATGTAGCTCCACATCAGATTTCAGATCAATGTCCCCAAACGAACCAGACTTTTCAGGCAAACAAACTAGAGTTTAATTAAACTGAACGGGGCCGGTGTGCACGCACCCTTGAGTCCATACAAGTGGACTCGGTTTTCTCAACAGATAGCTTCTTTTAAATGTTCCTCAGAGGCCTAAGACCACAAAGTGCGCCAGACTCATTAGATCTTTTTTGTTTTGTTTTGTCATCTGCCACTTTAAAAGAAATGAAAACTTCACCAAAACAGAAAAAAAAGTTGGAAGGAACCCGACTGTTTGGGGGCGATTTGTCAGGCACAACATCTGCCGCTTCCCCTCTTCAGAGGCCCCACTATCAAAGCTACCAGCCTGTAGCATGCATCAGCGGAGGCGGATAACCCCTGGTAGATACAAGGGAACAAGGAGACAATCAAAGGCAGTCGGCTCGACTGGAGGTGACAGTGGTCAGCTTCTGGAGGTGATAAAGGCCTTTGAACCTGGAAGCGGCTTCGGGCCCTCTCTTTGTGTCTCCCCTGCATCCCTTCCCCTCTGCGTCTGGCCGCAGTGGGGTGAACTTTGATTCCGTCCTCTGGGGATGCCGGGCAGCTCTCTTCATCTCAGCTGGAGATAGAGAGCTTAAGAGAGACGCAGAGCAGGAGAAGGGATGTGCAGTCCACATCTATCAGATAGCGGTCCATCACCGGTGGCTGCTGAGCTGCAGGACGGGGGTCAAACATGCTTGACCTCAAACACTTGACCGGGAATGCCGGAAAAAAAAAAAAACCCAGATAAGAGCATCTGTCTGGTTGCTGACGACAGCAACCTGGCAAGCAGAGCCTTGCAGTTAGATTTTTTTTCTTTTCCACACCGTTAAAGTGTGCGGAATACATTTGCTTCCCAATTTGCCCAAGTGCAGCTCAGACCGTCCCTTTGCAAGTCTAACAACGGCCGACTGCGTCGTTCAAGGCCCGTAATCGTCACCCCCATTGAATTTTATGGCTCAGACCTTCTGCACCGCGGCCGAGTAAATATGTTTCGCGAACAGGAAAGTCTCTCCTGCGAGGAGAAACCTCCCCGCGCAGGATCGAGGCCGCAGAGGAGACTCTTCCGCTCGTCGCCCGTTACCGCGGCTCATGTCACGTCTGCCTGGAAAGCATGCCGTCTTACCTCGGCGGTCGATCGACACTGCATTCAGGTCCGACGGTTTCTGACTCTTCCCTCGTTTTGATTGCACCAGTCATCTCTGATTGGAACAAAGTTCCGCATTTTAAAATGTGACGGCGCTGGATCTGTTTACAGGTTTTCCCACAAAGTGAAATGGATCACAGGGCTTTGCTTTTACTGTGGGAGAGGTGAAGGGTCGCTGGGGCGCCAGGGGGCGGGGTGTCGACCAGGTGATCCGGGCCTGCAGGGCAGCCATCAGTCAAGAGGCAGCAGGATGAGTTCCAGAGCTCATCTCGCTCAACCCACCAGATTCACAAATCCCCTCTGTCCACCCCGCTGCATGTGTGCATGCAGGGAAAACACAAACACAGCAGCTGGAAAAGGAGCTTTATAATGAATGCTTGTACAGTTAACATAAAAGCAGAAAATAGAAGGAAATAAAAAAACAAGGGACTCCAGATTAACATCGTCAGCAAATGTGAGCACTCTGCTAAAACAGGGATGTTTCACAACATGATGTAGCTAAAAAATGAAGACTAACAAAGTGATGGTTTTAAATGTAAACATAAGATAACCTGTTTTGAAACACTGGAATGCCACTAAAAGTGTCACTTATATTTCTTACATCTTTTTTCTTGTCTTTATGTTTGAGATCCAAACTAGCATTGACTACACATATTTTATTTTCTCATATCTATGTGAAATATTTTTAAAGTGACATTCCTTAATATATAAATAACACTTTGTTTTTCAATTATGACATGCATTTTATTTTATTCAAGTTACGTCGTATTAGAAGATTTTATTTATTTTTATTTTTTTACAAACATGGTGAAAATATTACTTTGAAACCACAAAATGTAATTTGAAAACTTGTTAAAGCACAAGTAGGATTAGGAGAGCCCAAACTGGAGAATTTGCTAGAAAAATTAAAATATAAGTTTAATTTAATTTTAGAAATCTTCTGGAAAAAAAAACATGCTATTTCAAAAGTCACATTTTCTTTTTACCAGATTTTCCACTTTTTAAACTCAGAAATTTCTGAGATTATCAAAATGTTTGAGACAAATAGTAATTGGTGGAATGGAATCTATTCCATGTATTCCATTGTAGAATGGAATGCATCGTGGTACGCTAGACAGCAGGAGGGTTAACAAGAAAAAAAATCTTAAACATGTGCGCAAACCTACATCCTAATAGTCTCAAAAAGAAAGTGATCAAATGGTTGCAATGACCTTAACCCATTTCAAATGTGAGATGTGAGTGAGCTGAATGTCTGCAGACCTCAATGCAGCAATGTTGAAAATACTCCAGACCAAAGAGGACAAAATCAACAATGAGAACTCGATGACGTCAAACAGAAAACTACTCTCAACTTATTTTTACCGGACGTGGTTTTGAAACCGTTCGATCTCGGGGTCGCTCTTCGTTCTTCCCCGTGACTTCACATTCCCCGCATGTGACGAAGCAGACGCGGTGGAGTTTTTTGCGTGGAGCAAACTTATCGTTTACAAGCACGTCTCCCAACAAACCGAGCTCCGTCTGGTTTCATCTTTAACCCCAGCTCCGGTTTTTTTTTTCTTCTTCTTCTTCTTTTTTCAGAAGCATCAGCCTCGCTGCTCATTTTAAACTCCGCTGAGAGGCATAACCCCGGGATTTTTATGTATCTGCAAAAATGTGCTGAATGTTTCCTTCTGTCCTGCAGCTGAGGGATCCTAAAACACCCAACCTACAAAACCAAAAAAACAAAAAAAATCAAGAAGCTGTAAAATTGATTAATCCGGTCAATGACACTCAATATGTTATTTCTCACATTGTGACCGCTTGGGGCTAATGACTTGCCCTTTATTGGGAATTATGCCCAGTCCTCACCCTCCAACATTACCTGTGTACAATCATAACCTTTATATTTATCAACTTTCTCTCAATCAAGCTAACAGAGGAGGAAAGGGGAAGGGCGGACGCGCCTGATGAGGCAAAGAAGAGTGAACATTAATTATTCAGGGCGCAAATCACAAAAATAAAGATGGCAAACCAAATTGTTTTGAAAAATTCCAGAGGAAAGAGAAATGTTGGCAAGTCTCCCGAAACGCTGTTTGAAAATGCTCTTTGAAGGTAATGAGGCTCGCTCGTGGCACGCAGAGGCAGAAAAGCAGCGCCGCGGCGAAGCGGCAAAGCGGCGGCGCATTCTCGACCGGGGTTTCTTTTTTCCTTCTTTTTTTTTTTTCTGCTTACATATCACTTTTGCGAAGGCACGTGTCGTACATTTCTAATGAAGTTCGGGATCACGCTCTCCCCCAACCCTGTAACTAAGACCACGCGCCGTTCAAAGCGAGGGGATGTGGGCGAAGGAAGGAAGGTGGAGGAGATGAAGAAAAAATAGAGCAAACTTTGCACTCTGGTTTCGTGACTTCCATAACAATATGTCCGCTCGCTGAATTTCCCATCTTTAACGCCGGGATTAAAACCCGATATTAGTCTCTGTCCTATTAAAAAAAGTGCGCTTTGACGCTGCACTGCAACGAGCAATTTTAGAAGCCATTATACAGGCTGTTTTATGGCTAATGAGATATAAGAGAATCTTCTTTCTTGGTAGTTAATAATACATATGAGGTGAGAAATGCGGCTTTTATTGTATCCCCCAAACCCTTCACAATATGATAAAGAATGTGAAAGTTCAGTGGTTATTAGGCAGATTTTTTTTTGGGGGGGGGGTAGTAAAAATGATAAAGGGATGATAAAAAATGTATGCAAAGAAAGGAGGCTGAGACTTCACCAATCATTTATTTATTGTATATAAATGTGTGGTGCTGGTCAATATTAATCGCCTCTTGGGCAGACCTGGAGGATGCAGTAAATCATAAAACTGGGGATGATGTACCAAGGTTTCCTCCAAACGCCTTTTCCCTCAAACTGTAAAACGCTTTCAATGGAGGAAAAAAAAAAAAAAAAGACTAGTGACCAGTTTGAACATGGAATATGTCTGATGCATTTTAACCCAGGAGTGGGGTTTTTTTTTTGCAAATTTCAATAATGTACAGTTGAAGATGGATATTTGCATGTTTAAAATGGCCATCTTTATTTTCTCAGACAATAAATCATGTTATGTTTACTTCTTTTAAGTTTAAGTTAAGTCAATTTATTTATTTTCATGAATAATGTTTTTCCAGGCACATGGTGCCATTTTACAGCATAATAAAGTAACTGTTACCTTCAGTTGTCATAAGAGTGCCGTATATATCAAACATGACTTAAAAAAATTTTACTTTGCAATATAACACATTGAAATTGGGCCTCTGTCTCTTTAACAAAAAACTCCTGCTCTTTCTGAAACTCCGCCTTCGGGAAGCCATCACAACATCTCTCCTCTTTTTTACCAGAGTTTCAGTGAGAGGCAGCTCCTACAACGAACTCAACGGATGTGCAGTTCCAACAGGTCTTGACTAATTGCTTCTGGCTAGTCTGAAGGAGCTGACTGGGGCAGACTTAGAGGAGAGCTGCTCCTAGAGATGGAAGTTCGGAAGCTTGGTCACTGCAGATCCGAAGAGGAACTTTGTCCTCAAAGGCGGAGCCAATCCACCCAGTTGTTTTGCACAGCTGAGTGGTTGCCATGGGAGACTAAAGGATTTCTCAAACATGCGGGAAAGAATCATAGCAACACTCCAGTTATGTTATTGATGAGGGAATAACATTTTAACATGCTATAAAGCTTAAAAAAACTATTTTAAAGTGTAGCTAATCCCCCTATGAAAGCAGAACTTTGACAAGTTGTAAAACGTTCCATCAATGTGAGCGGAGCGAAGACATCAGAGAACCACTTTTGTCAACAACCGTCCTAGACAGCGAAAAGAGAAGAGCCGAGCTGAATGAAGTGGCTGATGGTAATTCGGGGTACAGAAGTGTGGCCGGCACGGATAGCTTCATTCACTTCTTCAGCTGCCATTGCAAACTCTTCGTCATCGTTTACGGCTTCTTCTTCTGTTCGCTGATTGGTCCGGCAGAAAATCGACTGGAGATAATCCAGACGGTGCTGGAAGAAATTTTTTTGAGTGGAATTTCTCAGGAAGGCAATAACCCAGGTAGCGCCAAGCCATAAGATAAACAGGTTTAGGACTTGCATGTACAGACTCTCACAGATGTAGGCTACGTACAAAATGTTTTGTTACAAATTTTTTTTTTCTCCGCAATTTTTTTAGTAGTAAATGGGGAAAATAATTGTAAAAAATCCAATAACTATAATTTTTTTTCATTCAAGGGAAAATCTCAAGGTACGCACAGTGCGTACTGCCTTACAGCTGCAGGCGCTACAACACATCCATAAAACACGGTGCTGCCAACCCCATACTTAACAGTTGGGAGGATGTTCCCAGACATATAGGCATCTATTATGACCAAACCTCTCAATTTTAGTTTCATTAAACCACAGGATATGGCTTTATATATTTATTTGTCTCTAATTGCATTGGCAGACTTGTAATCTTGTTTCTTTTATGTTGCTGTTGGAGTAATGGCTTCTTCCTCTCTGAATGGGCTTGTCGGCACAAGACTCATTACATAACAATGTCCAATCAGTTTCAAGCAACCTTTGCTGCTGTTTTCACATTTATATTCACATTTCACACAAATGCACATTCCCCTCGTCTCCTCCATGAACAATATGACGGTTGGACGCTTCCATGGTGTTCATGGCTTGAATGTAAATGTGTGAACTGATGAACCAGCTGGCAACTTCTGACTTCTGGAATGATTCCTCGAAGTAAACCAGACAAGACAGTCCAGCTCTCTTTCATTAGTCTGGGATTTAGCAAAAAGGAATCACTGGGAACATTTTAGCTGACCTAGAACAGTAAAATGTAGAATCTATGTAATGTCATATTGTAAAAAATATACATAGTAGTATTAATATAGTAGGTAAACATCTGGTTTCAACTGTACATGAACAATGTACATTTTTGAACTTAGTCCAAGGAAATGTCCGGATAGTTTAAAGTTATATAATGTGGTGATCATGGTGGATACCCTCAGAGAAGAATATTAATCCTCACATTAAAGAGCAATTTAAAAAAAAGCAGAAGGGAAGCCTGTCCTTTTACAGTTGTACTTTAAAATGGACTGACTTTGCTTTAGATACCAAATTAGCCAGATGATTACCAAAAGTCAAAAATCAAATCAGAGATATATTTGAACTGGCAGATGGCCGTCTGCCAGAGAAGCTCTGCTGCCTGTAAGTGAGAAGGCAAATTTCCAAAGAGACCATTCCTGCTTATGGAGTTTACAAAGTACCACAGCAGGATCTGGCCTGAATGAGAAATCCCCATTTAGTCTGCTGAAACGGTTTCAAAGGATTTATTACAGAAGAGAACAGCGACTGCTTTTCGACATTCGCTCGCTCCTTCATTTCCTACAACCGATCACGGTCATGGGAGCACTCACTGTCCAAGAGGTGGCGTACACACTGTCTAGGTCACAAATCTGTTCAAAAGCAATCAGAGAAGCGACATGAGACAGGTCACCATGCACATACACACACCCTCACACACCTCAGGCTGAAAGAGGAAACTGTGAAAAGCAACGTACCGTCACATTTTTACCATATTTCTTAACTTCAACTTGGTTTTACAGAGATATTTAAGCTGGCGTTCTCATTTAACCATTCACACACCACAAATATATGTCTCTTTTTCTTCTGTTTTTCCTATGTTGTTATTGCTGGATGTAGCATGACTAGGACATGTAAGTAGGACCTTTCTGGCAACATGATGTAGGTGGAAAGATCTCAAACAGCAAAGCATTGTTCTCCATTTTAAAAGCATTGAAGGATGGATGAGGAACGGTGTATTTGACATTATGTCAACATAAAAAGGGCAACAAACCATTTATAAGGCTTTTAAACACCTGTGAACCACCATAATTCACAAATGTAGGAAACCTGTTGCGGTCGTAAACTGCCTTAACAAAATTACTCCAATAGTTCATAACAACTCATTGAAGAAGTTACAAAAAATAACCTAGAACAAGATTTAATGATCCCCTCACTTGTTTCAGCTAAGGTCAGTGTTCATGATTCAACTCTCAGGAAGACCGGGCAACAAAAGGAAAACCACTGCTGACCAAAGCAAACAAAAATGTACGTGTTACATTGAACAAGAAATACCTTGAGGATCGCCATGACTTTTGGCGATCCTCAAAAGGCGTGGCGAAACTCACTTGAGGATAGCAGAGACCTTTGGAAGGGTTTCATCCTATTGCGTCTCGCATAAATCTAATACGATTTCAGAGGGAAAAAAGTATGACAGTGGTGGTCTGGGGCTGCCTTGCTCCTTCAGGATATGAATGACATGGAATGGGAACCATAAGAGACCTGAAAGGAAATATCTGCCATTCCATGAACTTGGATTATGCAGAGGTATGAGTTACACACCTGTTAGAGGGGGTGAATGCTTTCTCTTTAAACTTACATACATCGATATGACAGTTTTAGGGTGACAGTGTCCTATAAGATGCGAAGAAGAAATACTTTATGCTTTTGTTGAGTTAGAAATGCAAAAGAGGAGAAGGGAAGTTCATAAAAAACCAGCCAGACTATAACTACAATGTCATGTTGTAAATTCCAGTATAAAAGCTATTATCATGAGCTCCTTATTGGCAAGGACAGTGTGTTTTAGTCTTAGGATGAAGAATTGTGCAGTAGCAAGGTCCAGGACAGTGACAATGCAATTTCTTCTTTGCAGCTTTAGTTATGGCTGATTTAGAGTCTTTCAAACTCCTTGGAAGACTCTAAATCAGCCAGCATTACTCTTTGCTGGCTTTGGATATGCCTTCATTAGTATGTTTAGGTAGTTTACAAGAAGGATGTTATGGCCTTAGCCTAAAATGATGAGTCGCTGAAAACAAAAGTTTAAATATTTCTATGCTTGCTCGATCCACACAGAGGTAATGTCCTTAAAATCTTTGGAAAAAAAAGAAGAAACAGATGAGGGGGGACGAAACCAAATCCAGCTGATCTGCAATGCATTAGCTAACACACTAACAGTATGTTACAGCCCATTAGCGGTTAACAATGATAGCTGATTTTCAGATGGCACAGATAGCCATTACTGTAATTCGCTCTAGCCTGCGTCAACTCCCCAATGACAACCGCTGCTTCCGGCTCTGACACCAGATCAATAATGCAAAACCTCCCCTAAACTTCTGCCTCGCGGCTTCATCTAAAAGAGCTTCCTTCTGAACTAATGATGCAGGTTAATTGGCTTGTCATCGTTTAGAACTTAACTCTGGGGGGGGAAGAGGGGGGAATTGTAAGAGCTGCGGTTAAAAAGTGGAGATGCGCCGGTTCTCCCTTGCTGTATTGCCTCTGTAGCTTTATTGATGGCCTTTCTCTGTTTTGGCCGAGCACCAAATTGCTGCGCTTCTTTGTGCTCTCCTGTTTTTTGTAGGGTCAATATCTTTAAGAGGAAACAGTCGACCGAGGAAGAAGCGAGAAAGGCACGGCTGATCAAACACTTCCAGTCTGTAGATACTTCTTTACACTTGAGGCGTCCGTGAATAGAAGAGGAGTATAACACTGGAAACTTTACTCTCCATTTACATTCAGATCCTCCGACGTCCTTAAGTAAGAAACTTATAATATGTCCTTTCATTCAGGGCGAGTTGCCCTGGAGACTTCAAGTGCATTCGGAGAAGCAAGCAAACATGCATTCATCTGGTCAAACATATGGTCCATTATGTACTCTCTGTAGGTACTATTGTCCCTCCTGATTTCCTTCCCACAGAACGCCCCAGGGGTTGAGCCACTTCTATCGATTGCCACCACTTATTAATCTGCCTCTGGGCGGACACTACGGGCCTGCCATTTGTTAGTGGCTCTCCAACTGGATGCCATTAGAGCGTCACCGTCGCACATTATCTTGAATAAGTCATGAGGAGGATGGTTAAGGCCGCAACTTCCTCCCATATTAGGATAAACGACTTTCAGGCAAGGAGAAACACGGCGTGTTTCGTTAATATCCATGTAGAGGGGAAGCGCGAGCGAGCGAGGCGGACAGAGACAGACAGACGCAGAAAGGAAGGCAGATAGATAAGAATTAAGGACAGGGTACAGACCAAATTCTCTGCGGAGGGGAAGGACATTCAAGATCAATTGCTGGGAGAAGATGCAGACTAAGTAGTTTCAGTATAATGAGAAAAGCAGAATTTGGCCATTGGGATTAGTTAAAAACATAGTTAAACTTCTAATTCAGCAGTCCAAATTGTTGTTCTTTTTCAAAATTGCTTTAAGTGGACTGTTTTTTTTGAAGTGGACTCAAATATGACCTCCATTTAACCCTCCTTTAGTCTTAAGAGACAGGGTCATTCGGAACCCACAAGCTTTTTACGCTGCGAGGACCAGTGGGGTCATTCTGGGAACTGACGATCTGACTGGACATCCTGTTTCTACTCTTTCCTTACTGTGGCATCTGCCACGATCCTCCTGAGTGTCGCATGTTTCATGGTGGCAATGAAATTTTATGTTTTATGAAAATATACACATATTTTTTCTATAAGAACATACTGCGGTCATTTACTTAATACCTCATGATTCGACATTTTTGTAAACAAAAACACAACTATATTAGATAAAATGACTAGCTCTTAGAAAAATGTACATTTTCAAAAATGGCTCATTTGAACAGATCTTTTGAACGGATCTTTTGAACAGTTCTTTTGAAGCGATCAGATTCTGAATATTTACTTCCTTTCAAAAAGCCATAAGCCCCATCAATCAATTAGATTTCCGAATTATTTTGCAACTCTGAAACTTGCTAATAGATGGCCATTCTGACTTTGGATATTTTAAAACCAGAGGTGGGTTCTAACTAGTTACTTGAGTAAGTTTTTGGAAACGATGTACTTTTAAGAGTAGTTTTACAGCACACTGCTTTTGAACCAGTGTAATATTTGTAGGTGTTCTCATTGGTTGTGTGTTTTTTTTCTTTTTGTGTGCATTACCAATGCGGGTAGATACTGATCCCCCATAAGCTCCCAGTGGAACTCCACTTGGGACAAAAAAGTCAGCTTAAAAACACTAAATCAGTTTCCTGCTGGAAGCAAGCATAGTTAAGGAAGCGGCTGCCCGAACCAGTTGCACATTTCTCTACAAAGTTTAGTTCGGTGATGGACAGCTCATTACTGTACTTGGCCACTTTCTCTTGTAAGTGCTTGGAAGCAGATCCTTAAAAACAGGCCTGCATAAATAAACCAGAGTAGCTGCTAAAATCGGAGAGGTGGAGTGCCGGCAGCAAATACTTCTCACACGCCTCCATATATTCAACCGTAGATCATGAGTTAGGTAGCAAATATTCAGAAACCGAAGGCCTCAGCGCCACAGAGAGGCAATTCCCACCGATTCATAAATAATCTCTCCAGACAATAAGCTGATCAATTAAGAAGCGCATCGAGCAACGTTTATGTTGCAAATACGCCCCTACAGACTTCATTACGACACATCGCTGGCGAGGTGAAGACAGCTCCGCTCTAATTCAGACCCTGTAGATTTGTCTGACTTATCCCATTTATACGCCCTGCTAGTATGTCCTCCATATTGAGTCTTCGTGAGATATACACAAATTCTTTTTTTTTTTTTGTAGGAAAAACACCCGGAGCTTGTAAGCCAAACAGCCAAAGCCGTCTTTGTGATTTCCAGATGTGTCTGCGCGCAGCAGGAATGCAAAGTTAAGAGGACTGGACTGAGCTATCACACTTGTAAGCAGATATTTAATGATCGCAGCATCTGCTGCTCGGGAGACAAGCCGGCTTTCCCCCCGCCCCGCAGGTCCAGGAACTTGTCTGCGCTCATCCATAGTTGGGGAGGGTCAAACCTCAGCTCAGCTGGAGATTGCAATGTGAAAACATCACTGTGGCATTTCCAGCTGAGGTCTGCCTCAAAGGAAGGTGTAGTTAACGTAGAGTCATCGTGGAATGCCCTCATCGGCTTTCCGCAGACATTAGAGAGAGTTTTCTTGTAAAATCTTCCCTCGTATTTCCCGTTTCTTTTTATTTATTTTTTTTATGAAGAAGGCCATAACGCCGAGGGAAAGCCTCGGTGAAACGAGTCATTTTCAACAAGAGTTGCTGTTTACAAGTGAAAGCCTTGCTTTTAAGAAAATTGGGAGCATGTGTGTGGCTCTCAGCAGTGTTTGACCATGACCGGATCATTAGTGGAGATTGGTTTGACTTTCTGCTGAACTCCAGTTAATTAAACAAACATTTTACTGAAAAAAAGAAAACATCTAGGACGAAGGCTGTAAATTTGCTCAACATGGAAGAAGTGATCTTACGGGGTCTTGCACAAGGATTTGCATTACATGTGATGTGACAAAGCACAAAAAATGTGTTTTGTTGGGCTTTTATATGAAGGAGTGATGAAAAAAAATTAAAATAGATGATTTGCTGAGGCGACATCAAAGTTATTATTTTTGGACCTAAAAAGTAATAATATAGAGCTTCAAGTATTACAACTAGGAACTAGTGATGACGCCGGAAATCTGGGTGTGGTGATGGACCTGAACCTTCAAAATCACATAAGGACTGTTGCAAAAACAGCCTTCTCTCACCTGAAGAACATTTCCAGGATTAAATAAAGATCTAGAGAAACTCATCCATGCATTTATCTTTAGTCACATTGATTACTGCAATTGTGTCTTCAGAGGGAGCTGCACAGTGGCGCAGTTGGTAGAGCTGTTGCCTTGCAGCAAGAAGGTTCTGGGTTCGATTCCCGGCCCGGGGTCTTTCTGCATGGAGTTTGCATGTTCTCCCTGTGCATACGTGGGTTCTCTCTGGGTACTCCGGCTTCCTCCCACAGTCCAAAAACATGACTGTCAGGTTAATTGGCCTCTCTAAATTCTCCCTAGGTGTGAGTGTGTGTGTGCATGGTTGTTTGTCTCTGTGTTGGCCGACAGACTGGCGACCTGTCCAGAGTGACCCCGCCTCTCGCCCGAAACGATAGCTGGAGATAGGCACCAGCAACTCTCCCAACCCCACTAAGGGACAAGGGTGTCGGAAGATGGATGGATGGATGGATGTCTCCAAAGGTCTGTCTAAAAAAGAAAAAAATCAGACAGCTGCCGTTGATCCAGAACACTGCTGCTTGTGTTCTCACTAAAACTAGGAAGAAAAACTACATCACTGCTACACTGGCGAGCATAGACTTTGATACTGTTGTCAGTTTATAAATCACTGAAAGGCTTCGCACCAAATAGATTGAAGATCTGCTGCTGTCGTATCAACTCGCAGATCACTCAGGTCTTCTGGAACCGGAACCAAGCGTGAAGAAGCAGCAGTCAGCATCTACGCACCATAAATCTGGAACAAACTTCCAGAAAACTGCAAAAACAGCAGGAACACTGAGTTCCTTTAAATGAAAACTAAAAACCCATCTGTTGTAGAGTCGCCGTTGGCATTTGACAAGATCTAATGTTTATTGCCCAGTTTCATTATTGATGAGCGTATGATGTTTTTATGATGGAAAGCACTTTGAACCGTAGTCCTGCTGAAATGTTTGTTCAGCGAAACCACTTGTTTGAGTTTTTTTATTCGAGTTGTGTCGGGACATTCTTGAAGGTATCATCCTACATTCATAGGGAAAACGCAGCTGAAATTTTTGATTTGTTTACCTGAATGTCTGGTGGTTTCATTCGTTCTGCTGTTTGCCTCCCCCGGTGTGTCTCCTCAGCAGCGTGAGGCACCTGCTCCAGGTGGCGCTTAAAAGCGCCTGGCTAATTTGCAAAATAAAGTGTCCACCCACCTGTTGAGGGACGACAAAGACTCCCACGCGTTGTAGATCACAAGACGTTGCCAACGCGCGGCACAGAAGAGTCTTTACGCTCTGCGTTCAGGCCCGCTCCTTTAGTCAATCGGGAGACTGAAGGCCAGATCTGATCACTCTTTTCCTTTTAACACAACAAAGTGAGAGATGCTTATTAGAGTTACTCAGCCATACATAATGCACAAACAAGGACATTGGAGATGTTTGTAATGGTGCTTCAGTGCCAGGGTCAGCATCAGCCTCGAATCAATCAGAAGAGTCTGTAGTGAGGAAGTGCTATAGGAAAGGCCCACATCATCATTTATCCTATCATCTGATTGTGTGTGTGTGGGGCTGTGGGTGTTTGTGTGTGTGTGAGGGTAACGGGGGTAAGGGAGTGTTTGTAAACAAATTGGAAGGCAATTTGCATTTGTTTGCTTTTCTGGTTGATTTAAAGCACTCGCGCATTCTGCAATCACTCACACACAATGGATAATGTTTGGTGGCATGACGGGGCCGGTCAAGCCTCCAATGAATGTTCCCCCCCACCCCCGGCAGGTCTGATTTTCCCCTGGTTGTCTCGCGGCGTGTGCGCGCAAATCAATCAAGCCCCTTGTTCTAATCACTCCCACTTATATCAGCCAGCAAATAAATGACACCACTGAGAAAGGGAGATCAATAGGAGATAAGGTGAAAGTCTCCTCGCTTCCTGCCGGTCTGGCAATAAGTCCAGGTGGAGGCCCCGGTCAAAGGGATGGGGAGTCCAGTCTGGCTGCATCTCAGAGTGATTTTATTACCAAATTTTGCTGAATATCAATCAATAAGACAAAATGAGTAACATTTTTGAGGCATTTTCAAATCTTCCCACTTTGTTTTAAAAATTAAATCATAGCAAATTTTTTTATTTTTTACTTTGAAACTGTTTCTTTTTTCTATTTCCACTCTTAGTGTGTAAAAAAAAAATCATATGCATTAAAATCTTTGAAACGGCTCTTTAGCACAGGTAGAAAATTACAAAGCAGAGAAACAGTTTCATGTTGCTAGCAGCTAACAGCTAGCCACTATCTGTGTTCTTACAGTTCTTCAGCATTTGTATGTTGTCTGTCTTGCTGTCACAATTTGCTTTCTTCAACCAGGAACTAAAAGTACTGCAACTCCAAAGGTTTGAAAGTGGTGGAGGCCAATTCAGCGCTTTTGTTACCAAATGTTGTCAGCTAGCTCAGTGCTAAGTCGTTATTGGTCGACTGTCAACAAAACTGAGCGACTCAAGAACTACATCTTTCCTTACTTTAGACCGAGCCTCAAAAATGTATACACACAACACGGCATCAAGCCAAATGAGTGGCATGTTAGTGTAAATCTGGACTAGAATCTTCTTTTGACTGAAGCTAACGGCTAACCTCAAATAACAGACTTTTCCTGAGTTAAACACCTTTACTCTAGAAAGCAGTTTATGCTAACTCCTATGAACTCCTATTACTTTTATGGAATTAGGCAGTTATTATTGACATCGTAGATGGAGGTTGGAGGCGGAGCAGCATCTATCATCTTCCTATTTCCCAGCCAGCATACCTAGGTGGGCCCCATATGGAGGAAAGGAGGGCAGACAGTATGGGTACCACATGGGTTTGTCTACGATTTCCATGGTGGCCCCACCCAGGTTTGCCCATTTAGGGCCACCGCCTACATGGGCCCAACATGGCGGTGGCCCTACATGGACAAACCCATGTTGGACCCAATTTGTCTGTCCTCCTTTTCCCCATATAGGGGCCCACCGAGGTATGCTGCCTGGATTTAGAACAGAATATGTACATTTTTTCCAGCCATACTGCCTGTCATAAAATTTTAAAAATAAGAATATTATAGCAGTATTGTGAGTGTTATTTTCTTGAGACTGTTCCATTCTCAGTACTTGTTTCACACAGGGAGACCATTGGTAACTTGCCAGAACCAACCTCCAGTTACTATGTAAGTAGTTTCGAATCATAAAATAGGATTAACCTGAACCACTACGGTGATTTTTTTTGCCAGAAGACTCAACTACTGCCAGCTACTTTCTCTCAACCTTTAACCAAACCTGACTTCAAGAATCTCAAACTGTCCCTTTAAATCACACGCCTTCATATCCAGGGTCCATAACAACAGCTGATGCTTACTCTATCCAAATCACATGTTCACTGCAACTTTGGTTGTTTAGACAGACTTTACTTTGATGAGGAATTATCACAAGATCTCAAACCACGGGATCTTGTTTACATCCCCAATTCTGCACATAAACCTGAACTCCATTCTATTTTTTTTTCACACTTCTACATCAATTTCTTACTTCAGTCAAGAAGATTCCCAACATGTTCAAACACGGATGCCTCAGACACAAACACTTATAATAACTCTATTATAACTCTTTATGTTTTAATGATCTGACAATCCTATAAAAACAATAATTCTTTAAACCATTACTTTGTACCAGCTCGATGTCTTTAAGTCTATCAACAAAGACATGATTTCCTAGGACATTTGACTGCGCAGTTAATAATAGATATCACTTGAAATGAGTCAGTTTAATTTCTTTGGACTGAAGTCATAAATAAAGGCTCTTATGTGGCTTTGAAAAGTTAATACATGTATTAAGATGTTCTGTTTTCAATCTGAATGTAACTGGGCCTCATCGCTGTGGATGCCAGATCTAGTCTGACTGATGACGCAGGATGTTTTTATGCTCCCAGCCACATTCACACACAAACACACCAACACACACTCTCATTTTCAGATCCATTATGAGTGGGAGGGGACGGGCACAGGGAGGCCGGTCAGAACTGAAGATAGAATTCAACTAGAAGCTGCAAAATACTTAAGACTGCTGCAGTAGTTCATCTTCCAGCAGGACAGCGGCCTAAAGCACACAGCCTGAGCTACGTTGGAGCGGTTTCAATGAAGCCATGTTAATGTTATAGAGTGGCCTAGTCAACGTTCAATCCGAGATCCAATTGAGAATCTGTGGCATTATAAAAAAAAAAACAACTAAAAACTGGATGTCCGGAGACCAGAGATGGGTTTATGGCTCTTTGATTGGAGCCGGATCTCAAGGATTTGTTCCTTTTAAAGAGACATTCAGTCGACCGGATTGTTGGGGTGGAGTGGTGGCGGAGACGCCACAAATATTGAGGCTATAAGATCTCAGTGTAGCTGTCTGGGTTTCAACTCCTGACCTCAAGGCTTTTCCTGAATGTCTTTCTGATTTCTCTCTCTTTTTTTATGATTTTATTTAATATCTGATTACTGTAGATAAAGGCAATGATCACCACTAAATCTTAAAAAAAAAAGACCCTAAATCAATTTTAGATTATCTTTTCTAAAATGGGAAGTATTATGCAAAATAAAAAATTTTGAGCTTTACATCATGTTCTAATGTTATTCCCTCATAAAAAAACATACTTTGAGTGTTGCCTCGATTCTTTCATGCATGTTTGAGAAATCCTTTAATGTCCTGTTGCAACCAGTCAGCAGTGCTAAACGCCTGGGTGGACCTAGTCCAATCCGATTAGCCGTCAGGTTAATTGGACTCTCTAAATTCTCCCTAGGTGTGTGTGTGTGTGTGTGTGCATGGTGGTTTGTCCTGTTTGCCCTGCGACAGACTGGCGACCTGTCCAGAGTGACCCCGCCTCTCGCCCAGAACGTTAGCTGGAGATAGGTTCCAGCAGCTCCCGACCCCACTAAGCAGAAGGGTGTAAGAAAATTGATGGATGGATGAATGTTCTTGAAGCCTCGCAGATTTTACGGAGGCGAAACGGCGAGCCACAAAAGTTCTCCACTAAATTTCGATGTGCTTTATTGGGAACTCCCGATTCCCCCCAAAAACAGCCTCCGCTCACACGTCACAACAGCATCGAGTCGACACGAAAGCGACGCCGATCGGCTCGTCAATCCGAAATTTTTTGAGCTCTCAAGTCGAGGGCCCGGCCACCTGTCAGACGCAGCCGCCCCGTTACACCAAACCATGCAGCGCTCCTCGTTGCCCTCTCCAGAAACCCCTGAGAGTGGTGAGTAAGTCATGTTGTGAGTCAGATGAAGGCCAGGTCTGTTCCAAGAGCAGAGGCCTGGGTTTGGTTTAAAGCACTGGTGGAAAGCCATAAAAGGCCGGGAGAAAACTGAGAGCAAAGAGGAACTCTCTCCCCTCCTATTCATGATTCATGAATGACTAATCTTTAATGTAAGCCTCCTCGAACACAATTTATTTTATTATTCACTCACACAGTATGCAGCCGCTGGGCTCTTGCACCACACCCATGATACAGATCTATAAAGGAAGAAGGGGGCCATTAAGCTCTTGCAGCACATTTTTCTATTTTATTTTATTTTATTTTTTAAATACACTCCAGCCAAAGAACTGTCTTCAAATTCTGCCTTTGTCCCCCGCCCCCCCCTTCCTCTAGCCTCCCTTCTTGGTCTAAAGAGATTATCGAATTAAAGTCATAAATTCATCACCATTTCACTATTATTCAATGCAGTTCAGTGGGTAATCTGCACAATCCAGTGGGACTAACCGTATCAATCATGAAGCCACACAGTTCAATGGAGGCTAGATCAATGCGACGCTGCAAGCAGATCCAATCAAGAGATAATCACGGTTAGCGCTAAGCTTGTGTGTTTTAGCAACAGACAATCAGTGAGAGGGGATGCAGGATGCCTCATTTTTTGATCCTTGCAGTCCTGCAAGAACATAAGCTGCCTCGCACGGTGGAGCTATCTTAGCATGATCAGACTTTGTTTCCTGTGATGCTTCCTGTTGCGTCTTTAAAGTCAGCCTTTTTTTTTTCGTTTCTCATTAACATTTGGAGGAAATGCTACGGCTCTCAGCCCTCGCTCACCGGCATTACATTACAAATGTGCGCAAATCTTCGTCTGCCATGTCAAACAAATACAACTTAGCAGTTGTGGTGTTTCCATTAAATAAGAAAGTCAATTAAAATCACATATGGATAAGCTTGCTAAGGGCAGTAATGGATGTGAACAGTTCGGTGAGATGAATTAATAATTCAGCCATGGTGCTAATGCTCATCTAGCAGCCATCAGAGGAAATGTTTGCATCTTATTCAGCTGTTGGAGCGTCAAGCCCCTTACAGTTGAGAGCGGCTACATATGCGCCGGTTTGTGGAAATGGTAGTTGGCAATTTTCACAGAATCGATTCTTCATGTTCGAATGATGCACAACTTTTTCTGAGCCGCGATGCAGTGAGAGGTCTGGTGGAGCCAGGCGGACTTTTCCTAAAACAACAAAAACAAACTGTCATCCCTCTACAACTTCCTGTTGACTTCTTTGTCATTTTCGCCAGTAGTAATGTGATGCAAAAAAGCGATTCCATTGCAGTTTTCTGGAATACATCTATTTTCATACGGCCAAAAAACCGCCTCATCTTCGTGCAAAACCTTTTTTTTTTTTATCAAAAAACTTTTTACAATATCGGCATGTTTCTGTTGAACTAATTCATTTTCGTAATTTTTAACTGACAACTTTATAAGTAATGGAAACACAATTACTGTCTCACCTTCCAGCTGCATCCGGATGTTGATTTGCAGCAGATGTCTGACTCTACAGTAGAAACTCTTTTCCCTGGGCTTGAATATTCCATCCTCAATATTTAACGGCGAGTTTCATACGCTGCAGTATCATATTCGCTCTACCCCTCCCCTCCATGTTACTGTCTTCCTTTGTTTCTTTGATTTAAATTGGACAGCCACTGGTATATTCTCGGCTCCTTCCAAAGTTTGGCAAAAAGCTACTAAAAAGAGTTTTAGAAACACTATTCATCTTTTTAGTCCACTAAAGGCAGGCTGCTTTTGACAGGACTTTTACAGATAAGACTCTGGCCTTCCTTATCTATATATCTGTGAAGATATTTCCCTCTTATTTCTCTGTCTCTTAAGGATGAATGTTTAAAGCAATGTTTTTTTGAGACAGTTTGGGAAATTCCATGCTTTTCAAGTGGTGTTTTTTTTTTTTTATCTTGGTTAAATAGCCCAACCCTTCCTCAGGGTTTTTACTCTATTCAGAATTATGCAGTGATAATAATAATAATAATAATGCAAAAAGACATATATAAATGTAATTATTGCAAATAAAAAGAGTTTTTTTTGCCGGTTTTTTCATAAGTTTGTACTTCAAAGACTAAGCATAGTGCATAATAGGCATCTCTCAAACTCATTAATTATTATTGACTGCCTAACTTTTCATAGGTGGGTTTTAAGCTGTGAGTTTGAGGTTCTCAGTGTTTCGGCTGTCTTGCAGTTTTGTGGAAGTTTGTTCCTGATATGTGCTGCGTAGAGGCTGAATGCTTCCCTCCTTACGCTAACACAGATCCCGAGTGACGCTAAGTTCAGGTGTGTGGAAATCAATAAAGTGCTGATGGCTAACAGCACAACACATGCCAGTAACCTAATGAATTTGGCCATTTTAAATATTATAAAGCCAATAATCTAATAACTTGTCAATGTTATTAGATTAATGAAGTGTTTAAGCAAATTATGTAACAGCATTTGACCAATTGTATAAAAAGGTGCTACTGGCTAAGATAGCTTTTATTCATAGCTAGTGGAACATTGATCACCATTTTCAATGTGTATTTGCTTGATGATTTTAATGGTGGCCTTTGACAAAATGTAAAACGTATTGCTTGCTTCCTAACTGATGACTGTTGTTTTTACGATGGAAAGCACTTTGAACTTTGAACTTTGAAATGTGCTACATTTCAGCATCAGCTGTTTTGGCACTAGGATTGTGATTTTATTTTTATTTTTTATACTTTTTGGGCCTCTTAAAATTCATCTGTTTCACAAAACAGATGAATGGAAACACTTCACACAAGACACGTGATCGACGGATGTTGCCACTGGGGCAAATCACAAAGAAATCAAGGACAGGAAGTAGTTGCAGGATGATGACAAAGCATTTTTAATAACTTCTAAGGTGAGCATGCTGGTTCATGTGTGATTTTTACGTCCGTTTCTTATCTAATGGAAATGCTGCATTTGGAAAATGTTGTTTTTTCGACGTTAGTGGAATGTTTGGCTCACATTTGTAGTGGTGAGCAGATATAGTGAAGGACTGAGTGTATTACATCTGACACGCCATGAATCCTGGGGGTTGACGTCCATCTACTGTACTGATTTCGTTACATCTGTGCGCCCTCACTGTTGAACCTCTCAGTTGTTATTTCTAAGATATGGAGGCAGATTGGGAGGTCGAAGGTGATGCTACAGTGCTGGAATTGGAGAGGTGTAATTGATGCCTGTGTGACTTTCCATGTGAGCTCTGGCACAACAGGAACCGCACCTCGCCCGTTTCCTCGACAACCACTCAGATACCGCATCGTCCTCCGCATTTTATTTGTCGTGAAACGAGAAACGGTAATGAATTACCTTCTAACAAGTATTTCTAAGTGAGTTTCAATCTGCCAGCAGTGCTTCCTGGGCTTGTGAAGAAAAGAACTAGTTCTGACATATTCACTGTATTCCACACACAGGCAAAGCATGAATAGCCCGAAGCTTGAAGTTTAATTAAAATGTATTGAGGGAATTACAAAAACAAAGGAAAGACAGGTCAGAGCAAAGCAAACACCGAAATACAGAAAAATGAACCAATTTAATCAGCATACCAGACTGTTAACAAGCAGGAGTGAAAAAGACACAAAAAATGACCTTTAAAATGTGTAAGATGGATTTCTCCCCTCCCCCCTCCACACACTTTTAATCACACAGTGTTTACACTCAGATATTTCTTGGTGTTCTTTAGAGGTTGTACTGTCAGTATAGTCATTTTTCATGTCTATTTTTGCCACAGTGAAGATTATTTTTGGTAACTAACTAGCTCAATCAGATGCAGTTTCTGGCTCCTTGCAAAAATATTCATTTCCATCACTTGTCTGCATGTGAACCAAGTTACATCCCAATCAAGCCATTCTTTTGCAATTGAGGAAACGTGGGGCTGTTCACATTTATTGGCACTCCAGTGAAGATGAGTGAAAAACAGTTCATCTTACATTCTTGTTTTACATGACGGGAAGACAGAGTCATTTCTAGCTATTTAAATATGTTTAGCCGTTGCTTTAACTGTAGATATAAGCAAGTAAAGCAACAGAGGACACCCGGGATCAAAGGTCCTTAGGAACCACAATCGCCTGCAAATAAGTAGATTGTTTTGTTGTTGGTATTGTTTATTGCTGCTTATTATAATAGTTCAAATACTAAATGATTAATCCTCGCAGTGGAAAGAGTCTTAGCACTTCCACCAATATGGTTACCTAATTAACAGCGGTGTGTGTGACTGACTCGGCACGTGGGGCGCGACGAACGATGGCGAAAGGTGAAAGTTTCCCGCAACAGTGGCAGAAGTTGAAAAATTGTCATCTTTCTTGTGTTGTGTTGCTGTCTACGTACGCGAAAAGCTCAAAGTTTCATGCGCACGAGTTGCGACGGTCGCCTTATCGTGCAACTTCCATTGGGAACCAATGGAGAGGGACGTTTCTGAAGTCATGCTTAAAACAAAATGACTTCCTTTTTAAACTTTACTGAATGCAAAAGCCTGGTAAACTGAGAATCTTTGGACATGTTTGGTTTGAGACAATAAGACATTTTCTGAGACATTTTTTGAAATCATGGATACAGTGGCGGTTTTATATGGACAGTTGCACAGGGAGGCATAAGAAAAGAGGTTGGGAGACTACATTACCTGCTTTGTGCTGCAAAAAAAAACAACCGCATGCATGTTTATACTTCAATCTTGCGCGGCGATTAATCAATTAATCACGATTAATCGATTAATTGATAAGTAATCAGATCACAGATTACAAATCACAGATCTGTGATTGATCTATAATCAGATCAATCACAGAGTGTGAATGATCTGATTACATGTTTTTAATTGATTGTCAGCACTAATATAAATTCAGCTACTCTTTAAAGGCTTCTGGAGTTTTCAAAGAGCACGATGAAGACCAAAAGGTCAAAATGAAGTTAAAGTGTTAAACTATATCCCAAGCTTTGAATGTTGAGATAACCCACAAAATCCTCATAAGACATTGAGGTTTGTGGCTTTAACCTCATAAAAGGCAAAATAAATAAATAAATCAAGAAGTATGAATTTTACTCTGCATAAAAGTTACATCAGTTGTTTCAATTGCAGCCACTTCCTGCCTGCGGTTACATAACACGCTTCTTGTCCACTTACTCGCTGCTTTGAGAAATGGCCGAGTGTGGGAAGCGACAGCCAAAACACAGGGATCTGTCCGCGCAGCCCCAGCAATATCCAACAGCATTCACTGCTCACTTTCAGATTCCAGACGCACAGAGCCAGAGTCGAAAACAGAGAGGAGGGGAAAAGCAATTTGCGAGAGCCACGGCTGCCTAATGTCGAATGCAAAGTGTTACATGTTAACAGAGAAAATAGAAAATAAATTAATTCCACTGAGTAATTCTTTATTCAGTTTTAACTCTGGGAGTTTCTTTGATCTGGTTAATTTTGATCTTGTAGCTGTTTAATCATGAAATGAGCCCAGTTTTTTTTTCTTTTCTTTTTTTTTTTCCTGCGGTACAAACATGTTCTTTTTTTTTTTTTGTCCTTAATCTATCAGAGGAGAAAATTCAAGCTATTGTTCAGCACACCTAAATGTTAATTATGTTTACTCTGCTTGTGTTTAGGATGACTAATACATGCTGGATCAAAAAAGAAAAAAGCATTTTGTGAACTCTTAGTGTAATGGATATCAGTGCCTAAATTCCTCCGCATGCTCCCTTACCCAGGAGGATAGTTTGTCACTTTGGTTTAAAGTTCTTCCCATGAAGCGAGGCTGCAAAAGGTCAAGCCCCGTATTTCTGACATCGTTATTTCCTCGTGTGTTTCTGAACAACGCTGGCGGAGCGTCCGGGTCAGGTTCTGTGTTCGGGGTGGGTCGGCAGAGGATGCCCGCCTCTGTTTCCCATGTCCCCTTCCCTGTCTCACCTCCCTCTCCCCAGCCAGGGAAAACACTGGAAAACGGCACGTTCCCATCAGCTACGCTCGGTGACACGGCGACCCCAGGAAAAGCGTGAGTAAATACCAGAGGCATGTCCACAAGACCATGGAGGGAGGTTGTGGGGGGAGTCAGGGGGAAGAGTCATAGTAAGTTGAAATCCTTCAAAATCTTGCAGGCTGTTCTGCCTCGGACGTAGAAGCAGACCCTATTACCAGCCACCTGTGTTTCATTTAGGTTAAATCCTTCATTAGGTTTTAAAAGCTCATTTATTTTCATTTTCTAATCCCCGCCGTATTGCTTTTCTCGCGCTACACAGCTGTCAGATGCAATTTAATCCTTAAGAGCGTGGCCCTGGTTCAAGACCTGCAGGTGATGCACTTTTTTCTTTTTTTTTGCACATTGCTTCAAGTTTTCTATTAACTTATTCCTTTTTTTTTTAACTTAAATAGTTCATGAGATTAAAATTTTCACCCAGAAGTCAATAAAAAAACATTTTATGCTGGTGTTAGTCATATACAGTATTATGAAAAGGTGTTTCCCCACAATACATTTCTCTGATTCTTTTTGTTCTTTTGTCACATTTCAGATCGTATACCTCATTTTAAAATGAGACAGATAATATTGGCTAATTGAAGAAGCTTTTTACAAATTGGATAAAGTGATAAAAGCTTTCTCTAAGAACAGATTCTCAGAGAGGCAGGGGACAAATGGATTTGGAGGAGTAATCGTTTAAAGCAATGGGACTTTTACTTCTGTGGTCGGTAAGACGCATATGTTTCACATTAGACCATGGTCTAATGTGAGAAAAACAACTTTCTTACACTAACATCTTAATCCATCTCAAAGATTGGACTCCCCCAAATTTTTTTGTCTCTATATCCAGAGGTGAGGTTGCTGGTGTTCTTTAGATCACTAGTCCACTGTAATATGCAGACACAGAATTAAGACCACAGACCAGCTGTGGGGGCTGCCCAGTGCTGCAGTTGGTAGAGCTGTTGCCTTGCAGCAAGAAGGTTCTGGGTTCGATTCCCGGCTTTGGTCTTTCTGCATGGAGTTTGCATGTTCTCCCTGTGCATGCGTGGGTTCTCTCCGGGTACTCCGGCTTCCTCCCACAGTCTAAAAACATGACTATCAGGTCATTGGCCTCTCTAAATTCTCCCTAGGTGTGAGTGTGTGTGCATGGTTGTTTGTCCTGTGGGTCTCTGTGTTGCCCTGCGACAGACTGGTGACGTGGTGTAACCCGCCTTTCGCCCAGAACTTCGGCTGGAGATAGGAACCAGCAACCCTCCTGACCCCACGAGGGGACAAGGGTGTTAGAAAATGGATGTATGTGTGTCTGTGACGACATGACACAGCAATCATAACCTTACAGACACAAATACTGCTCTTTATGACACCAGTCAAATAAAGGAAATTGATTTTTTCCAAAACTGGCGCATTTCCATTAAGCAAATTTATACCAGAAGTTCTACTTTTGTCTCACTAGCCGGCATAACACTTTGTACCAGAAGTGAATCATCACAATGTTTTGTGAGATGCGTTATATTTGGTCAGTAGTGGTTTTGGGCTTGGTATTCTCCCATAAATGTTTTTTTCTTACTGTTGAGTCATGAACACTGAATTGAAGTTTTGCAGTGCTTCACATGTTGTCCTGGATTCCTTTGTAACCTCACGGATGAGTTGTTAGCGCTGGAGTCATTTTGATATAGCCGGCCACTCCTGGGAAGGTTCACCATGTTTTCCTCGTTTGTGGATAATGTTTCTCACTGTGGGTTCCGTTGAGATCCACAGACCTCAGGAATGCTTTAGTTGCCCAAATGCATGCGAGTGACTTTAGTTCTCGTCTGTTCTTATGTTCGTTTGGATCAGGGTACCATTTGGTGTGTAGTTTCTTTTTTATTGTTTAGGTAGTCTTTTTGAATGTAGTGGAAAAAAAATCTATTTATCTTCCTCCATTTGTTCGGTCTGAGTGTGACGCCATTGTGTGTCGTCCATCCAATTCAGCAGAGCAATGTGTTTTCTTTACATGTGTTATGCTGAACGATGGCTGAGATGACGACAAAGCTTTACTTGACTTGACTTTCTGAGATATGTCAGCTTACTTCACGTTGTTACTTCAAGTTATTTTTAGTTATTTGTTTTTAATGTGCAGATTGGATTCATTCATACATTCAGTTAATCCATGATTGAGGAGGAATGATTCATATTTTATAAAAGACAGATTGGACAGCATTTTTCCATGAATTCGTAAACTCATTGCAAATCCCAGAGGGGCCGTGACATTTCCTCATCTGTAGCTGAGTAGCGTTGCACAAATTGGAATTATGAAAATAATTACACTTAATGTAAACACACCATTTTCAAACAATAATGTTTTTTTCGCTGAAAAGTTTTTGGGCTAGGACAAAGTTTTTTTTTCAGCTGTATCAAAATCAGTGCAATGGAGAAAAAAATGTTCACATTACACGAGTCACATTATCAACAACCGGATGCTACCACTGGCAGAAATGACAAAGAAGACGACAGGAAGTGTTAGGAGGATAGTGGCACGACACGTTTTTATGACTTCTCCCATGATCTAACTTAACGTCTGATTTTTTTTATTTTTAATTATGACTTGAACTTTATTGATTTCCCAATAAAAAGATATACCACAGTTCCACACTTAAAAAAAAGCCTAATTTAACACATTCTAAACAATGGATTAACTTGTGATTTTAATTGGGAAACCCACAATTGCGATAAAAAATTCCCCCCCCCCCCCTACTTTAGCTGAATATCAAAGTTTTGCATGTATTTGTAATGGAAATACAGCTACTATGTCCCACAATGTGACATTCCTCCTCATTGGTGATGATGAGACACAATCACAAAGCCATTTAAGTTTGGTTTTTTTTTCCTGTTTCAGTTATATGTAAAGTCCCCTAACCACAAAACAATAATGCCTGTTCTGCATTTTCTCTTTTTTTTCCTCTTTATTTTCCCCTCAAATGACCGAAAAGACGTGATGGCGGGATTCAAAGAGCAACAAAAATGACATCCAGATGTTCCCAATTACTGAGTCCCGGCCCTTTATCTTGCTTGCGTTACCACAGTGCGGCGGCGGTTGTCCCAGAACAAAAACATCCAGTAATGTAGGATTGTCTGTCGGCAGTAAATTTAAACAGGATATAAATAGTCCCATTCATTGACTGCGGTCTGCCAATTGGAGGAGGTTTAACAAAAATGAAGGGTAAATAATGCCACTAGCAGTTCTCAGTTGTGTGTTAAAAACCTTAATTGTTGTAATACATGATTTCTTTCTGTAAGAAGTCAGCGCTGAACAGAGCATTCTACGAGTATACTTTGAAAATGCATTCAGATTACTACGTTCTGCTGTTTTCCAGCCAGTTCAGTACACTTGGTCTCTCAGATGTTTTTTTGGGTTTTTTTCCATGGTGCAGCATTTCTTTTCACATCAGACTCATGCATAAAACATCTTGGTGTGAAAATGTGTGCATTCAGGGTTCCGGAGCTATTGAGCTTGACGTCAGGAGCCGCTACTGCTGCACCTTTCCAGTCATCCAGCGGTTGCTGAAGATGCATCAACATTGGTATTGTTTTCATAGTTTAAAGAGCAAAGCAGGCAGAGTTATTCTTAACAGAAACATGACTGGGAGCCTTCACTTCACAATGCTGCCTTTTAATATACGTAAAAGTAAAAGGTTTTGTTTACTTTTGCGTTAGCTCAAGTAACTACAGACAACATCGCCACAACCAAACCTAAGCCTTGCACTTTTTATATTTTGGTTTGTAAAACTGATTTTTGTGCCGTATTTTCCCTGCACTCTGTTTGGAGAATTAAGAATTTAATGAAAAAAAATATAAATTCAGATCTTAGGAACGGGGTGCATTAATCCTAGCTGAACTAGCATTTTGGCATTACTTAAGTTTTTGCGCTACTGTGTGACATAGCAGCACTGTGTAGCATCTTATGTGACTAGTCAAGAAAGTTACTCTACATTAGTTTGAAAATTGGTGACACGTCGCTTCCTGTTGAAAATGTAATGTTCCCTTCCACTGCTGGCTCAGAAGGAGGAATTGCTTCAAAGTTAATATATGAATGGTAATTGGCTAACTCTCCTTAGATTATCTCAAAGTATTGACTTTATTCTGATTATTATGATTTTGTTTCTCATATTGTCATGACTATTCTTGTAATATTATGACTTTAAGCTTGTATTATTATGGTTTTCTACTCAAAATATTAACTTCATTCTCATATTAGTATAACTTTATTCTCGTATTATTTTGACTTTATTCTCACATGATTTATTCTTGTAACATTATGACTTTATTCTCAAAATATGAATTTATTTTGAGTTCTCATATAATGAGAACTTCATTCTCATCACATGAGAATGAAGTTATATCATTCTCATATAACTTTATTCTCATAATTTTGACTTTATTCTTGTCATTTTATTTTTCATGTTTCACATTTTTCATATGTTCATGTGTATGAACATATGTTCATACATAAGGCCAAGCTGTGCAGCCACAGCTTGGTAAGGCCATGAAAGAAATCCAAACAAAAAGTTTGCACATTTCTATTATTGTTAAAAACCCTGCAGCTGGTAATACACAGCTGTACAGGTTTGCTGAAGGTACGAGGCGATGCTTCAAAGTGCACACGTTTTGGAACAACACGCTTTTTATTAGAAACATTGGCTGCAAACCCCGTGCAAAGGCATGTTGTGGATGAAAACAGACTTCCTCTGGACCGGCAAACAGGACAGCATGTTCTCATGGAAATGAAAAAAAAAAAGAAAAAGGAGACTGGTATTGAGTCAAACCACTCAGAAAACCATAGGGGGATGTCCCCACTTACACTCCTCCACAGGATCACACCCAGAAGGAATGAAGGAGTGTTGTGTGTGTGTGTGGGTGGGGGTGCATGTGCATGTGTTTGTACAGCGGGACAGAGGGATATGATGTGTGATCGTCTGCATATGCAGCTCCCTCATCTGCAGAATTCCTCCAGACTTCTCACAGCTCGGCCATGTTTTGCCCAAACTTGTCAATGTTCAGACGATCCCCCGTCATCCCTGAGCCGTTCGCCAAAAGAATTCTCCTTAAAAGCTTCCCGCTAATGCAGCGAACAATTAAGTTATCAAATGGACACGAGCATTATGTAAAAGACGGGTTATATGGCCAACAATTTGAACACTGTCTGCTTCCTGCTAGCGCAGATGAAATGTCAGGGGCGCAATATTTCAAGGCTATTAACTTGAGTGCTTTTTTATTCAGACTCATTACTTTTTAAACGGCATAGGAAGTCACGGAAATGTAATATTAATTTTTACATGGCTTTCATTTTCGTTCCTATAGAGCCGTTTAAGATTCAGGGGAGGTGGGGTTTTGTGCGGACGTGTTTTTCTATATCCGCACTCACTTTCAGGTAAAGAATCAGAGTTGTCAGGTGTTTGCCGAGTGTGAAGTTATTATGTTTTCCGCATTGAATTACGCGACCTGAGAAACAATATTTGTGTGTGTGTGAGTTTGAGAGATGGGTATAGCAGGCTGAAAAGCACACGGTCTCGCCTTCAATTTCTACTGTTTGTGTGGGGAAGTATGTCAATTTCTGCCTAAGGATGACCCATTTTGACTTCAAAGCTTTACTTTCTGAGGTATTCGTAGTTTAACAGAGCGCACACCGCAGTGGGGGGAACGAGAAAGAAAGATGGACTAGAAAAAAAAAATTGTGAAGGGAGATATGTCATAAAATCTTTATTTTGGAATTTAAAAAAAACAGATATGACTAATTTTAATCCACCGCGGCGCCCTAATTTAGGCCCTAATGAGAATTTTTCAAATGTTGGAGGCCTTATCATGAAAAATGGCTGGAGATCATTAATAGTTTATGGGTTGAGTTAATGATAGAGATGATTTCTAATTGAGCTCCACAGAGACGTCCTATTCGGTGGTCCTTCTCGCTGCTGGCAGGGATTTCTTTCATTATTATAGATTTTTCATTCCGACTTTGCATCTTTACACGGCTCTCTTTGGGTGTTGATATTTTACCCCAGAACAGTTCAGTCTGTCTGTTTTCTACACTCACTTTGTCCGATTCAGAATTGTGCCGGGTTGTAGCAGAATCCAGCTCTCGCTATATAGATGTGCTTCATATCAGGTGCACATGATGTGACAGTTGTTGTTTAGCATTTAACCCTTTGAGTCCTGAGTTTCAATTCTCCGCCTGGATATTTGTGCTTATTTTAATTGTATGAAGTTCTTTAAATTCCCTGAGTAAATATATTTGCCCATTTACCCATAACACCTGGAACCTTCAATGTCTAGCAAGTAATTTTTGCAATATATTGTCTATTAAAAGAGTGGCCCCTCAGATTAATTTCACTCCTAGATATTGGCTGGAAATTTCAGAAACCGTTGGAATTTTTTCAGCTAGCGCTGACCGTGGCATAATTACGGTACAGCAAATCCGGTTGAATCGTCACTGCTACACTGAACCTAGATGGGCTAAAGGGGCAGTATTATTTGTTTTCCAGGCACGTCACTAAAACAAGTGGCAGAAAATTCTTTCAAAGCTGCAAAAGACTCTCCAAACTGACGGACTACCACATATAATATGCAACAAGACCAACAATGGGATGCTTTCAACTAAAGTATCCATGTACTTCTTAATGTCCGGGTTAAATTTTGTAACTAAATCTAATTAGGAACTTGAGACAAATCGAAAACATTACTTTTCTACCAAAAGTGATGATGCTTAAGCAATTTTGCCAAAGACGAATTCCCAAAACTGTTTCAAAATGTGGAAAGATGGTTGAGGCAAACCTCAGAAGACTTGCAGCTGTAATTAGAGTGAACTAAGTATTGACTAAAAGCACATGCATGCTACACATTTCCGGTTTTTTTTTTTAAACGTTTGAGTAATGTTTCATTTTGAAGAGCACGGTTGCGGTTGACTCGCAAGCCGTCCAGGGTGTGCCCTGTTCCCCGGTGACGGACAGATGTGTTTTTTTGGTTGCAATGTGAAATGTTTCCGGGGTATAAATACTTTTGCAAGATGCTCTTAATAGACAAAACTGCAAATAACATACACCGCGATACATTTGAATGTGCTGCGGAAAAATGGTGAAATAAAATAAGATCCGCCTCCATTCAAAATGTTATTACTTTTCGTTGCTCCGGAGACCTCAACATCAATATGCGTTTCTTTGCTTCTTCTGGATACGACCTTGTGTTGCTCATCAGCTGACTGCTAGCTTGTTTAATCAGCACCTGTTGCTGAGGCTGTATTTACCCTCTGCACACAGAGCGCAGCGCTGACGCTTATAAATAGGCATTACTGTGTCGACACGTCATCCGCCCGTTGCTATGTAGTTGCTAGTGAGGCCGGTACAGTAAACACTGGGGTTGGCGTGGCGGTGCTCTGACAAAACAGAGGGGAAACAGGAAGGGATTCCCTTTTGAGTCCAGTGACGGCCGCAGGAGAACGTGAATTACCGTCAACCTTTTCTCTGGCAACCACCAAGGGGCTTTCCCTGCGTTGCTCGCCAACTCGTCACTGGCAACCCCCCCGCCGTAACACCCCACACCTCACCCAGAACATGTGGTAGCTCTAATTACTTAGCCGCAAAGGGCCCAGCGCAGGAAAACCACAGAATGGGGTTACATGGCTATATTACTTCTGAGCGCAGCGAGACTGAGGTGCTTTGAAAGATCTTGTTTATGATTTGTGATTTCTGATTTACAAACCACCAAGATCTCCCCCGCCACCACCACCTCCCCGCCACCTCATGCTTCTTAAAGAGGTGAAATATGAAGAGCTATATATATATACAGCTCCCCAGTCGGCCTCCAGCTCTCGGGCTGAGGGCAGATTTCCAACATGGCAGATGGTGACTGGGAGGCAGTCGGTGCAGAGGAAGCGCTTTAGCTCAAACTGAAGAGAGGAACAGAAAGAGAGGGAGAGGCACGTGTGGATGTGTGAGGAGGCGGACGGGCTGCGCTTGGTGGACGGGGACGTGTAGAAATGAAATAAAAACACCCCGCTAACAGGCTCACACACCCAGGGCTGCTCGTTGCTGTGGTTGCTCGATATGATTTGGAACGATAAGGGCGGAACGATAAGGGCGGAACGAGGCGCTCGCATCGGATCGCGTGATGTCGACATTGAGTTGTCCCAATGCTTATTATTGGGACAATAAAGAGTTACAGAAGACACAGCAGTGTCATGTACGTACGCTGACATTTTTCTAACACACTTGTTCGTGCGCTTTGCACATTTATTTCTCGTCTCGCGGTTTTCTCTCCTGTACGTAAAGCAGCCCACTTTGACTTTGGGTTGTATCGTCACTGTACGCACACATTGAGTTCAGAGAAAACTCACAATTTAGAACTGACTCAGCTTACTAAGAGCAACGAGAAGAGCTTCTTTGCATCATTCCCTTTTCCTTCTTTTTTTTACAAATTCAAAACATCCTAATTTGTGACCATATTCCCATTTTAGAATGGCCCTGTCAAAGTTATCCAACTGACCACACTTTAAATTTTTAGTTCCTGGATTCTCTCCATCGAGATGGATGTAGGGTGTAATAGATTTCTTTAAGCCAGCTTACAGGCAGTGTGAGGTGAGGGAGGGGCAGCAGTGAACTCTGGTCTTTTAGGATGATGATAAATAAATTATAAACAATGTATAATAGAATTGTTTTTCTTTTTTTTTACTCTTACCAACTTTGATCTTGATAAGGCTTCATATTTTAAGATAATTAGTTTTTACATGAGACCAAACGACACAGAAGTTAACATTCAACACACATAACTTAATGTTTCGATTAAAGTGCAAAGTCTGCTCTCCTTTCTCCAGACTTAAAATGTCACCCAGAAAACACTCAAAAGTTATAGAAATCATCATTCTTTATTTTGTTGTTTGTTTTTTTACACTTCGTTCAACTTTGCAGCTCAAGCACATCTGTGAGGATGCATATCTGAGCGGCGATTCCCCCAGCGAGGAAAAACGTTTTCACCTGAACCTCCCTCAGATCAGCTCCAACATACGAGGGAATTCCTCTCAGAAATATTTACTATTTTTTGTTCTGGTGAGGAAGTGAGGCAGAGGAAGCGAGACATGGGGGTGAGCTGTGGGAGTGGAGGAAGCTGAAATTGAATCACCATAGTAACTTCAATAACATTTCTCTCCTCCTCCCCTACCCCTCTTGGCGTGCACGCACACACACACATGCAAGCACTGTAGCACATACAGACGAGAGGAAATGAGTTTGAAAACGGAGATGGAGCATGAACTGCCATTTGTTTTTGACGCCTGCCAAGCAACAGAGACATCATTGACTTGATAAGGACTTACTGACAGTTTTACTTCTCTGCATCATCTTACAGCGCGGGCTCTGCTAAGATGCTAATGGCTCACCCTTCCCAGCCGCTCACAATAATAAAAAATAAGAGCGGTACCAATGCACTCGTGTGTGCACTCTGACTCCAGACTCCAGGAGCTGTTCTGGAAGAAACGTGCACACCACTATTGGCTTGCTTTCACTCCTACGGCTTTCGCCTCAAGAAGCGTTCTGGGAATGCGGGGATGATGTCAGAAGCTCTGAGTTAAATTTGACGGGAGTGCGGCTGCAGCATGGAGTCCTGCTGTGTGAGACTCCGGCTGTGGAGTAGAAAATAGTTTCGGATCTGCAGACTGAAGCGCTCGCAGTTGTGGGGTTGTGCTGTTTGGGGAGAAGAAAGTAGAAGTTGGATTAGTGGATTGAACTGGGCTGCAAAGTGATTCAGTCAAACTTTCAGCTTTTCCAAACACAAAGTACAACAAAGCCTCACGACAAAGGAAAAAGAATAAGACTTCGTATTCATTTTTAATACTTTTTTTCTGTTTATTAAAATAAAAAATAGAAGCTGCACATTGGTGCTAACTGGCTAGGCTCTGGATATTAGCTGCTGTGGTAGCGCACTGTGCATATTCAGGTATATTTGGTGTTTGAACTGTTAAAACAGGAAGTTAGATCTTTTTTTTTTTTTTAAAGAAAGTCCCAAGTATTTTCGTATTTCAACTGTCCGTACTGGGGGTCCGATGTATTAAATATGGAATTTCTTGTGTGCTTCTAAGGCTAATTTATTAGGATGCTAGTTAGATTCCCCTAACAGAACTGATGTTTTCTGGGAAATGTGAAGAGGACGACTTCCTCTTCGCAGCCTCCCTGCTGTCCGACCGTGACATTTTCCGCATTTATCCTGAGCATCGCACGAAGATCAATAAAAGTAGAGTTCTAGGCTCAGTTTTAAAAGTAGTCTCCCTCATTGGGAGCTGATTCCACAAGATACTGGAAACTTTGCAAATACAAAGTTTGTACATATATTCTCTACATATAGTCAACAAAACTATAAGTTCTTAAGATAAGAACTTATAAGAACTTAAACTATAAGTTCTATAAGATAAAAATTATGGAAACATTTTTTGACAGCTTGTCAGGGGGATACGTTCCTCTTTTGGATGTCTTAGAAACATCGCGCCAGCATCTCACAACTTGTACAGTGCAGTTCTATATTCACTTTGGACTGACACTGCAGCTTGTACGCAGTGTCAGGATTAACACAATCCTTTCATTGTGCAAGTCGTAAGTCGAATGACAGCAGCTGAATTTATTTGTCTTTACGGCTGTATAAATAAGAGAGGAGATATTTCAGACAACTGGATGTGACACTGACTGTTGCGTTTTCAGTTTTTACAAAGATAACATGCGGTCCAGGGTTTCTGCAGGTCTCACCAAATTAAATTTCAGACTGTTTAAGATCATTTTTAAGATCTTACCAAAGACATTTAAGACCTTTCCTCAGAAATGTACAGTCATCATCCATCAAACTGATAAATTTGCCCTCATCCATGAGATAAGCAAAAGGTTGAACTAGCTAGAAAATAGTTAGCTAGCAAACAAAGGCTAGCTCACTAAATAGCTAGTTAGCTAACTGTGTAGTTAGGTAGCTATTTAGCTAGAGAGAGAAGAGAGAGAACAGGCAGCAGCGTGTTAGATAGCTGGCTAACACGCCTTTGTTAGCTAGCTAACTATTTTCGACGGTTTGTTAGTGACCTACTGGTAGCCACGACCACAAATATATGACGTTTATTTATTATTTAATTATACTGTCTATGGCCTTGAGTCATAAACAGACTCAAACTTTGACCTGACAGAAAGGTCTCAGGAGAAGAAAAATATATAAATAGGACTATTTAATTGTGTATATACTGTCATTAACATATAAAAGACCAACTTCAATTTTTTGTACGAATTTCCGACATGTTAAGGCCTCTTAAGGCCAGCCTGTGGCACGACTGCAGCTTCTCAGAGAGAACAGGCAGCAGCGAGGCGCTACACGGCCAGGTTTGCTCACAATAATGGTCAGCCCCAGCGACCCCTGTCTTTTATTCCTCCAGCTAGCCGCCGGACACCTTGGTGTGAAGCTACCTGACACCATATGTTTTCCCGCCCGGTAATGACCGCTCCAAGCTCTCATTTTATGGCAGCTAAGCCTCTGGAGGCTCAGCGATGAGGGGGGGGGGATACATGCTTTCTCCTCAATTAGAGCTGCAGGAGAATCCTTGCCGCCTGCCTTTTTGTTTTGTTGTTGTTTTTTTACATTATTAACATCTCTCCAATACTGTATACTTTTGTGATGGTGGTATAAACAAACAAATGCTTGTCGAACGCCCTTTTGAAGACGCGAGCGAGTAGGAGGAGGAGACGAAGCGGCAGCGTGAGGACGTGGCGAGAAAAGCGAGATAAAGACGAGGCGGCGAGGGGAAGGAGACTAAAGGCATGTGGAGTTCAGCATCACTTTGCTCGGCCGCGCCGTGATTAAAGCAGAGTCCCCGGAGAGAGAGGCGGCTCGAGGCCTGCCCAGTCACTTCTCCCGCTGCCTTGATCTCCCCGCGTGTCGCCCACGGAAATGCACCACCAGACCTTCAGGAAGGGGCTTCTTTTTTTTTTGTATTGCGCCGGGTCTCCCGTCGGCTGCGGAGAATCTGCAAAGCAAGCACAGATCGTCACGGCACCAGCTTCTCAATTTAGACTGACTAGGTCTGTCTTGTTCCTGAAGTTTCTTTCTTCTTTTCTATTTGTTTTTTTTTTATATATATATATATTATAATGAAGACACTACTCGTTTCGAAAAAAGCTCCGCGTCGCACACAAATTTGTCAAGTTCCAACATTAGGTAAAAAGAGAGAATTTCTATCAAGAAATTCTCCTCAAAGTTTTTTTTTACATGGTTTAAAAAGAGATGAGGCAGGGCGCTGAAAATAAGCCTATAAACCTTCATTAATCCCCTCGGGGGGCTCTGTTCTCATTTGATTGAAGTGGCGGTTCTTTCAGAAAAATTGATAATCCCAACCTCGCACACTGGGAGGCAGGAACGAAGAGATGGGGAGAAGAAAATGTTACTCTCGTTCTTAATTAAATTCCCCCATTCAGTGGCAGTGGGTTGGTCGGTTCTGCGTGGGCACGGTCCCGCCCTTGACCTTTTTTTCTTTTTTTTCCCCCCCCCCATCTTCTTCTTCTGGTCAAGTGACCTTCCCTTCCCTGCCGGTGCCGCATCAGACAAGGAAGGGAAGCGCCTGAGGGGAGTTGGGGGAAGAAAGGCCGTGACATTACACACATTGGTTCGGACGCCGCGGCCCAGATAATTACGCCGATGCTCACTTAGCATGCGTCGCAGGCGAGCCCATCGTTTATCAGTCGCCTGACCTCTAACAAAAGATCTTTTCCTCTGATCTTTCTAATTATTCTGTTTTTCTTTCCTCTTCTCGGTCGTCTCTGTCTTTCCCAGCCCCCTCAACGCACCCATTAGCGACGCGAAGGGAGCAGATTTGTGTGTGTGGATAAACTAAAGACAAGCCGGGGCGGTAAACATCACAGCTGGCTGGCTGGGAGGGAGGGAGGACTTCCGAAATGAATCGCTGATGCTTTTGTGCGAGATTTAAATTAATTCGAGTGCGCCCAAAGGTGTTTTGTATTATTCCTTTCTATTTAAGATCCACTCAACTCAATTCTCATGCCTGTGGCACTTTGGATGGTTGATGGGATGCCGGGGAAAGTGGAGGGGAGGGACAAAATATTTCAACATAACATGACTGGAAAACATAATTTGAACAAATTTAATTTCTGAAATGAAGGCAGGGCACTGAGATCCAAACTTCAAATGAATCCAAAGATTAAGGAAACGTTTGCGAGATAGCAAACGGTTAGAAAACATCATTAAACTATCCCACATACTGAGACTTGCTGTTAGTAACTCGCACACATTGTCTGCGTACAGTTTGGATTTTGTAGTCAAGCGTACTGATGACCCACATTCCTCATGACAGATTCCTTAATTTCCCACAATCCGAATTGATGCTAGCGAGCTTTACGAGCTAACGCTAACCCTAGTGGACTTCCACATTGTGAAGAAGTGCGCCAGAGTTTACAAATGGTAGAATGACTCTGCAGGTGTGTATGTCCTGCTCGTAAAACAAAACAGAGCGCAATACGAGAAAAAGATCAGATTTCATGAAGACTTTTATTTGTCCCATCAGACCATCAGTTCCCGAAACCGCACAAAATAAACTTGTAAAAGCGCTCCCAGGGTAAGTGTCCAGTAATACAGTGTCCCACTGTATTAATACAGTGTAATACTGTATTACTGTATTACACACTGTAATACTGGATTACTGTATTACAGCAATACAGTAATCCCGCTGTATTACTCTTTTGTAATACAGTGGGGGGGGTTCAACTTATTGATAAGCTGGAAAGACATCAACACAAAAGAAAAAGATATTAATTCATGAGGTTTTCCCTCATCTCTTCTTTATAAGTCCACCATCAAGTATAAATTTTGACTTCGGAATTTTGACAAAAACCTGTTTAATTTGATCTATGAGACAACTTGGGGTTGCAGCATTGGTTCATGCCACTTTCCACTGCATTAAACTGAAGACGATCAAATACAGTTCAGACTCATTCAACATTTTCAAAATTGCCAATTAACTTGTCGCCATTAGGACCCCAGCGGCTAAAAGTTAGATAGTAATTGTCTTTTTTTGTAATCTTAGGAGCCAAACAAACTATTTAAACCTGAAGGGAGCCTCTTCAATGCGTACGTTATGTGATGACCTCAGCCAGTCTAGCCAGCAGTCTTCATCCACTCTGTCAACAGAGCAGGGCAAGTCTAGAAATACTTGCTTTCTTACTTCAAAAGTAAGAATCTGAAACATTTATAAAACAGTGTGTCCATTTAAAGCACAGGTTTCCACATCTGGGGCTGAAAATAACAGATTACCCTTATGATATCAGACAAAGTCCTGAGCTGATGTCTTTCGACTAAAATGTAAGAAATATTGTTGTGCTTTAATATTGAGATATTTTGGAATCGGATTCGTGGTGGAAGTTTTATGGTGAGCTAAAATTAAGAATGTGTTCAGTATTTTCCTAAGTAAAATCTTCCCAACTATCTTTGGTCTAGATAGTTCCTATGTACACTTGGATGAAAACAAAACTAACTTTCAAGATATCTGCTCTAGATTGTCGACCGAAAATACTTTTGGTGTTTTTGCAGCACGTAAAACTGTTACATAACCAAACTCACCTCAAGCATCCATGTTCATCTGCTGATCATTGCAGCCAGCCAGCTGCTGGCTTAATATATACAGATTAATGATCAAGAAATGAATGCTACAATTAAATCTCCCATTCAGTTCACTGTTAGCATGCCATTGCTCCTGCTAGTCAAAAGTACACTTCCAAATTCGAAGTTAACATTAAGGGGAATTGAGTTATTACACGTAGAAATATTCAATAACTAGTGCATTATGAGGCTACAGAGGGGGGTGATTTATTTCTCTGGTGAGTTCAAGCAACACTGGAAACTGGAGCGTCTAGAGACATCCAACAAATGTGAGGAAGGTACAAATGTGGCCAAATGTAAATGTCACTATGACATTACTATATAGAATTTAATGGATACATAGTTATAAGGTATTTGATATTTACTTGTGGTGTTTGAGATCATTATGGAGGAAAAAAGAAAGTCCCTCTGCCTCTCTCTTTCCCATACAGTACACAGACATGTTGGGTGAGAGTTTCGCTGTTTGTAATATAGTACGTGCCACAAAACCGCTGCAGATATTTCTGGGTCACCGATCTGCAGGGAGCAGCTTGCACTGTTCAGACCTGTCAGGTCGTTATGTAACACATCGCCCCGTTTCACCCCGTGCACTGCTCCTGTCCGCTGGGTGTTTTTCCACTCAGCCTATGGATTTCGTGGTGAAACCGGCAGGATTCGGAAGCCGAAAAAATTCTTTTGCCCAGCTTCTCGTGTTAAAACGCACACGGACAGGCGAGCTAAAGCAAAGGAGCACGACTCCCTTCGTCTCTTTACCGACTGCGAGTCATCAGTTTCTGCTTTGGAGGCTTAGAGCAGCAGTTGTCCTGAATAATTCAAGTTCAAAAGAAAACACACAAAAAATTGATGCTCTTATCTACCGTATACAATTGCATCCATGAGGTTTAAGAATCAATTAGCCCACACTGGTTTTGCTTCTGTAATCCACATGGGTAAACACTAAAAGTCAGCTCCCACGCTGTCAACTGTTGGATTCAGATGTGCAGTTTCTTGTGTTGAATTCCAGAAAAAGGCCATGGCTCATGGGAAACCAGGTGTTTTTTTTTTCTGTTTTTTTCTTGTTTTGTTTGGCATTGCCGTGACCGTGAACAATTACGCAGCAGCACGGGGAAAGGGATTTAACTTTGTACAGAAGTGAGGCGAAGCTGTTTTGGAACATCTATTCCGTCGTCTGAAAGCGAAAATTCCACATAGCTGCATTTCTCATCTGTTCTCTGCATGTTTAGTGTTTTACATGCTGCAATGCTCCTGTACATTTTTAAAAGGGGTTGAAAAAAACTCAAGTTTAAATGTTCAGTCTTATTGTTTTGGTGTTTGTGGGTTTTTTTGGGGGGGTTTTATGAACATGCTGCAAGCAGGCAGCCTTTAACTGAACAAGATGCTTGTAACCAGCTAGTTGCCACATACGGCTGGTTTTTGGAAAGGATATAGCAAGTTAACATTAAGCTTCTGGAATGGCCCCAACAACAGCCTGTGGCATCCAGGTCAGAAATATCCAAAGTATTTAAGTAAGGATATTTTTCAGTAAATTAGAATAACCCTTTGTGCAGACTCGATTGTCAAATTAAAAGTGTCTTTTGAAAATAACGACCTGTAAGCAAATAAAAAATAGCTTTTTTTTAAATTGTTTTTGTGTAATAAAAAATACAAGGTCATGTTTTTATTTTCTGTACGCAGAAAATCTACATAAATACCAGAAACAGAAGCTTGAAAACGTCAGTCTATGTGTAATTAATCTACGTAATGTGTTTCACTTAGCCAATTGAGTTTCTAAAGTGACCTTTATAAAAATATTAAAATGTATTGACTTGCACCTGTATAAGACAGTTGCACTTTTTCTCTTGTCTCCCCTCACCCTACAGGGTTCCACAGTTATTAATACAAGTTGGAAGTATCAGGCTTTTAAGTTTAAGTTGTTTGAACAATCACATCTACAGAGTCCGTTACGGTCATGTGGGTTGCTGGTCCTACTCTGTATTTGTTCCAGTGTGTTGATCATTGTGACTTAATGACAGAAACACCTTGTGTATCGCTCCAATGCCAGATGTTTTGGTCACTTCTCAAGGTGTGAATGACTCTAAAACTAACTGGTCAGATGAATCAAGGCTGTGCTGAAAGAGTTAGAAAGTTGTAATCCCTTCTAATGATTGATTTGACTGAAGATCTGCCACAGACTTTTTTTGGGTGAAGGGTGAAACAACTTCGGGAAATAACAGGAGAGGTCCAGTTGTGTCCAACGTAAAGGAGGGAAGAAATACATCAAGTAAAAGGCAAAAATGAACGCGACATTCATGGTTTGAGCTGAACCCTGACCGAAACTGTACAAGTTGAGACACTACATTGTGATTCACAGAGAACGCTTACACTTTCACCAGAGTTTCTGGGTCAAACGTCATTTTAGAGAGGTAAGACAAGAAACTCTAGTTGGCCCAAGCCCACCCTCATTTGTCTGTCTATTGGCTGCTGATCGGTTTCTACAGGTTGTAGAATGCTGCAAGAGTTTTTGTAGACTAACAGTTTAGAGTTTGTCAAAAACAAAGATGGATAGAAAGGCTTTCATATCCCTAATGGAAAGGTTACCTCACCATGGGAGTTTCCCATAACACTCAAGGTACAACACTTTGACACAAAATGCATTTGAGCTTATAGCCCCTGGGAAGCCATTAAATGCACATTCTGGCGGTTGGATATTAAAAAAGTGAAAAATTGCTCCATTGAAGAGACGCCAGAGAGAGAAAGAGAGACTCCCTCAAGATTACCATATCCATCTGTATCCCTGCGTAAAGCGCCACAGGACCCTCTGGCAACGTGTTAATTGATAAGAAAAGATGAACGTGAGGGTGGGGAGAGTCGTTTCAATCAACAGTAGACGCAGCCCAATGGGGGGGACGTTCTCCAAATATCACGAAAAGTCACACAAAGCCGCCATCCATCATAGCTAGAAAAGGCCTCGTTTTGGGTTGAAAGGTCAAAGTGCTGAGTTATGTTAGAAGGTCTTTCTGCTCCCGGGGGACAAATTTGTCAAGACGACAGAGGTAAGTCATTCCCGCTTGTCGGGGAGAACTCCAAGTACCGGCATCCAGTCTGCGGCAACTATACAACGTCAAAAAAATAAATAAATAAATAAAAGGGTGAGCGCAAATAGCCCCTGGGTAACCCCTCAATCCTTCATCCTGAGTGATAGGTCTCTCCTCACCATCAAGTCTTTTAATCCACGCTCACTGTTCTGCCTCGCTTATGTGTCAGGGTGACAAAGTTGTGCCACAGCACTTTCTGGGTTCTTCACAGCTTCTTGGTCAATATTTCTCATCGTATTACAGGGGAGACAAATATCCTCTGGAACAATGACCTTGCTGTGGAGATTAGCTCACAGTCAGACGGTACATCCCAGACTTTAAACAAAAGTGCAAAACACTACATTCCTCTAAAGGTTGCTGTAATTTTCAGTATGATAGACATACACTGGCTCTCAAGTGTACACACCCATCTTAAAATTGCAAGTTTTTGAGACATAAAACATGACATCATGGCAATCATTTCCAAGCCTTTCCCACCACTACAGAGTCACAAATGATGTGCAAGTCAGCTGAAAACTCCCCCAAAAACATCTGTTAGGGGAAAAAATGTGTCAACCTAGTTGCGTAAGTGTGCACACCCTAACCTAATACTTTAACTTAACTAAGCATCCAATCTCATTTGGTTTAACTCTTTCACCATCCCAAGTCTTGAATCCCATGACACATCCCCCAGTCCATTATAAGCCTGGCGGGCCACCAAGCTTTACTTGTGCCCCCACCAGGCTAAGCACTGCTTATTTTTTAAAGTCTTTTTAAAGTGTTTGCATTTTTTTAAGGCTTTATAGTTTGTGTTCAGGTATTAATCGGGCAATCTTTCAATAACACATAATTAACAAGTGATATTTTCAAATTTTCCATAAAACTTTAAAACATGTTTTAGCTCAAAAATACGACGGGCCACTGGATGAATGACTGCCAAGGCACCCAAACACTGGGCTTAGCAAGTTTTCTGGAGGAAATCTTGTCTTGACTCAATGATATTTGCCAAATCTGACAATAGTCCTCTAACTCCATCAGATTGTATGGATGTCTCCCGACCACAGCCTTCTTCAGCTGGACCCACATCTTTTTTAATGGTTCTAAACTTTGACTATGTTATCCACAAAACTTAACAAAAGTCTTTTATTTTACTTATTTATGTGGATGTTGCTTAGACTTGCTTTTACGCTGGACCTGAAGGTTTTTGGTTAAAACTGACTCAGTATTCGGACTGTTCATAGTTTTTTTTAAGCCATAGGTGATTTAAGCAGCAATTTATAACAGCTGAAGGTAACATAGTTACCCGATTCCAGGCACAAATTGGCATTATGTGCCCGGAAAACACAATACTGCACCAGCTGCAGACCATCATGCTACCGTGTTCTGTGTTCATGATGATTTTTTTTGTTCAGAGTTGTTTCTGTGACAAATTTACAGTTTGGACTTGTGGCCGGAAAAGTCTAGTTAATTTCTTTGTGACGTTGTGGGTTGGCGTTTGACAGAATCACGGTTGATGTTTGGCATGAACTAAAGAAGACTGAGTGCTAAAGTTGGACCAAACTTTGGTTCAGCAATGAAATCATTGAGGTTGTCCACACTTTTAGAGGGGCCATGTTTTTGCCCCTCTAATTGAGGCGACATTAAAGGTGAAAAAAGTTCCCAAGTGATTCATAGTGGCTTCATCGAGGGAATCCACTATACTATTAAAAAACATGCCGTGTGTTAACACGCGCTGGTGTGTTCGGGACGATTTTAAAATTAACGATCCTTAAAATTTTAATTCCAAAACGTGATCCTAATCTCCCAACGTGGCGCTATCTCTGCAGCCCCGATAGCAGCGGCGCCACCGCCGCCGAGGCAGCGTTGCAGAACCTCGCACGCAAACTACCCAGGAAATATGAACCCAGAAAGGAGGTTTTAATGAAGCTCTGACGCCCTAATGAAGGCTTTTCACAGCTCCCCATTTTTTTTTCTCTCTCCTTTTTTTTTTTATGAGGGAATCTCTGGAGAAGCGCCTCTGAATTCAGATGTGCGATGATACTGTAACTCCATCAGAAAGAGCTTCCTTTTAAGGATTCCTCCTCGTGTCAAAAGCCTCCTCCTCCGCATGCAGAGCGATCCGTCTAAAGGGGGTGGTGGTGGTTATAGGGCAGGTTGTGCCTAATCAGCATTTCAAAGCCGCTCCTCTGTCAATTATCTGAAGCTGTGCTCCCTCCACAAGTTTCACTCGACTGCAGACATCCAGGGTCAACGTGTGTGTAACGTCTCCGGATGACATCATCCCCCCCCCCCCACCTCAGTAGGAGTCGGGTACAAGGTAGACGAAAACAAAACAAAGAGGGTTTGATTTCAGTATCTGCGGTTTACACTTTTTCTCCTTATTTTTTTACATGAAACCCAGCCCACATTCCCTGTTTACCATTAAAACAACAACAACAAAAAATCACGTATTTGGTCGAATGATCACCCAGAGAGGCATCCATGTGAAAAATACAATTTAGGATTCAATCACACACTCTGAAGCTATGTTTTCTATATTTTCCATTAGCTCCAGATGTCATACCAATACCATATGTAAAACTGCTTTGCATTTGTTATGCACACGGAGCGCACAGTGCGTATGCTCCGCCGGCAGACTGGAGCATAATTCACTATTCACCCCATTGACTACTGAATATGAAACATGCGTTCCATATCAAGCCACTTCTTGTCGCCGCGCCAGCGGAGTGGAGCCGCAGCCGCCGCCGAGTTTTCTCTGGACTTGTAAAGCGACACACTTTATGGTTTTAAACAGAGATATTAAGGCAGTAGATCTCATACATTACAGTCAGGGGAGTGCTGGAACCGCACCGTGATTTCTATGCTTTGCTAGGTTTCTTTTCCCTCGCTGTTTTCTACGGATTCCGTGTCTTCCTATAGAGCCACAAAGTAGCGACTGCGGTGTTTGGACGGCCTTCAAAAGTGTTTTTTTTTTTTTTTGCTCATTAAAAGTAAAGATGTGAGGAAAGCCAGACGGGGTATAGCGGCGCAGAACAAGAAGAAGAAGAAGAAAAATTCTCCCGGTCTGATTCTGGTGAAGGTAGTTGTGACATATGTTGAAAGACTAATAGGCATCATGACTTCGTGCTGCGAAGGCTCAGGTTTATTCATGCCAACATTTGAGGTAGTGAGCTGCACTGCAAAAAGCAAATTTACTCTTAAGTATAATAATGTCACTGATCTGTTCTATCGGCATTTCACAACTTTTGAGTGTTTGCAACGTTTCGTCAAACCCGTTAAGCTTTGAGTTTACCTACATTTTTTTCTGCAGCAATCCGATGAGTGTGATGTTCGTTTGAATTTCAATCTTAAATTGCATTAAATTAAATTGCAAATATTTTTGGTCTAATTTCTACTGCAAATCTCTTGAAATAGAACAAAACTAATTTCCAAGTATCTTTCCAGCAAAACATAGGAGCTTGTTTTAGCTCAGTCATTGTTTATAAAATATATTCATAATTCAGATTTTGTTGAAATTATTTCTTTATGAAACTTGTTTTGTGAACATTTCTGTCCTTCCACAGTTTACTGTTTTTTTCTAGTAAACTCACAGTTGTTGTTTTTATCAGCAGCTGTACAGACGTCATCGTTATCTCCTGTTTTATCGTGAATGGAAAGTTGTTCTGTGAAGCCAGGATCCCTGGACGACCTTTGCTCTTTAAAGGTCACAGAACATCCAGACTGTATTGTTGCTAGGGCCAACCGCAGCAGGATGTCAAAGCAGGAATGCGAAAGATTCGCCATAATCAAGGCTGACCTCCATCAATCTGTCACTTATCTGTGATTGGGTCATGGTGGCATCAGGCTTAGCGTTGGGCATCCTTTTCCTGTGCGGTTCCTAACATTTTCAGATGCGATTTGTGCGTTCTTGGCATGAGGCGGCTCTGAAGGAGTGTCCTAATCTGATATCCAAACCACCCGAACTGCACAGTCCACCATTATCTCTACGACGAGTCCCTCCAGATGTCTGGGCCGGTTTAAAAATGAGCTCTTAGCTTCCAAACCTCCTAGTGCTTATAAGATAAATACTGCTTATAACCTTTCAATAGAAGCTCAGATTAAATATCCTCTTAACTTCCCAGACGCTATTGAGACAATTCAAGTAAACTGGTAGCAAGTTGTACTGGCTGGTAGTTTCCATCCATCCATCCATTTTCTATACACATTTGTCCGTAATGGGGTCAGGGGGGTTGCTGGTGTCCATCTCCAGCTAACGTTCTGGGTGAGAGGCAGGGTCACCCTGGACAGGTCGCCAGTCTGTCGCAGGGCAACACAGAGACACACAGGACAAACAACCATGCACACACACACTCACACCTAGGGACAATTTAGAGAGGCCAATTAATCTGACAGTCATGTTTTTGGACTGTGGGAGGAAGCCGGAGTACCCAGAGAGAACCCACCATGCACAGGGAGAACATGCAAACTCCATGCAGAAAGACCGGGGCCGGGAATCGAACCCACAACCTTTTCGCTGCAAGGCAACAGCTCTACCAACTGCAGCACTGTGCAGCTCCTGGCTGCTCGTTTGTAGCAAATAATTTTTAGAGAGAAAAAAAAAATGTTGATTATAGATGAGAAAAAGTTTATAGAAAGTCTATGTAGGTTCTGGTCTTTTCTTGTAAGAACACATGAATATCCTTGCATTCTGGGAAAAGCTCATTATCATCATAACTATGTTCCTTCCTGGCTTTATGTTATTGCAAAGCCGTTTTTTGTTTTTTTCCCCCACCTCTGTCCTTCCATTACTCTCAGTTGGCAAATGTAATTTATAGTCCCGCATTTCTCCTCCTCACACACGAAAACAGTTCGAGTTGAACTTTTTCTACAGGTGATGAAATGTAAATGTGTCCTGGCAAAAAAAAAGAAAAAAAATTCTCTCTCTCCTGTTGCCATGAAAAGAAATCTAAAATCTCAATGACACATGGGACCATTTATTTAGCATAAATCCTGCTTAGCCTCCAAACGTGCATCCAAACTTCGGCGCCCCGACACCAACCAAGTGATATATGGAATGCAAACTGTATTTACCATCTAAATTGCTTCTCGACAATGCCAAGATGATGACAAGGATTAATCGGCCCAAGAGTTAAATCTCGTCCCCACCCTCCTTCTCCTCCCACAGTTCCCCCGTTTCAATATGGTGGCATATCTCGGGTCACATGATTCCAACTTAAAGGGGGCATTTGTATTCGCGGGGAGCATCTCCTCTCGTCTGCTTTATGATATTACCGCTGGGAGACTGCTAGTGGCGTCCTCGTCTCCATGTGTGGGGCCCCGATTCAACTATCATCCATTTCCACCCCTCCACCCCCTGTTCCCCTCACCCCTCACTATCTTTTTTATCATTACACAGTCTAATAAATGTGCTGTGCGCCCTGTGACAGTGCATCATACATCAGACAAAGTGACCCGGGTCAGCGCCTCGCCAACCAGCCACCAAGGTTACACTCTCTCGCGCGCACGCTTTTGAGCAGGCCGATAGAGAGAAGAAGAAGAAGAATATTTCTCATCTTTTGTCAGCTGGAAATATTCTCTGACAAAGTAATAACCTCTTCCACATCCCTTTTGAATGTCTAACAATGTGCCTTCTAAAGGGAGCGACAAAGGTGTGCGAGCCACAGGGGTTTCTCTGCGGTTATTTTGATCCCGCGGGTCACCATTGACCGGCGCACTTCAATGGGAGCGGCGGGGTTGTTCCTCCGACTGCGGCGGCTTTATGCCGAGTTACGAGGCGATTCTTCAGGCGCCCACATCAAACACCAAATACCGTGATATCACAGTGTTACGGAACTTGAAAGCGTGTGTGTGTGTAGAAAAATGTCAGTGCCACCTCTCTGATGCCGAGGAAAGGTATGAAGAAATGTCATACCAGAGTCCAGCCGGAACAATTTTTGGTTTTGCCAAAGTTGGCAGGAAAGGCACACAGGCAATACACACAGTTGGTCATTTCAGTGTGAGATTATATTTTCTTTTTCTTTCTTTTTTTTGCAACACTTGCGATCCTGGGGTCGGCAGTGAATGTCCGCCCGGTTGGCAATTGCTCAACCGAGGCGAGAAAATCAGCGGTGGGCTCAGAAAGTCAACGCGGTGATTTTAGCCAGATTGGAACAAGGCTTCCAAATCAGAGTGATTAACTATGCCACACATCGCTGTTATCTCTTTCTTTTTAAGAAAGAAAAAAAAAAGAATGGTACGGTTTCTTGACGCAGCCTAGGACAGACCAGTCAACCCATTGCAAGGTTTCCCCCAGAAAACTTGCTAAGCTCGGTGATAAAGGCGCTACACTGCAAAAACACAAAATCCTACCAAGTATTTTGGGTCTAGTTTCTAATGCAAATCATCTCTACATCTGAAATGAGATAAAAAAGTAGCTTACAAGTAACTTTTCAGGAAGGTGTTTTCAGAAAATAATTTCTTAATATTCATGAAAATGTACTTGCCCCACTGGCAGATTATTTCACTAGTAACTTGGAGAAAATGTTTTGTTATAAGATTAATAATCTGCAAATGGATTATTGCCAACATTAAGGAATTATTGATTTAAAACAAGCTTGTGGCACATCTTGCTAAAAAATGACTTGTAAGCTATTTTTGTCTTCAAGTGTATTAGAAACTAGACTAAAAATACTTGGTAAGATTTCATTGTTTTTGCGATGTGTAGGGCTTCCATTCATAATATAAAAATGTTTAAAGTTGGCAGGGAGATTGAAAATATCACTTGGTAATTATGAGATATTGGATGACATTATTAACAACACCTAAACACCAACTATAAAGTCTTCAAAAAATACAATTAAATAAAATGTTTTTGATTAAAGTGTTCAAAAGTTTTTGATGCTTTATTCGTGCCTAGTAATTTTTTCCGCTGAGGTTGTTGGCATGTAAACCAGTAAAGACAGGAAGTAGGTACACTTCCTGTCTTTCCACACCTGGCCTTGGACTCCCTTTGTGTTCACAGACTGACCCATACAATGTTGCCATTGTGCTTCCAACCGTTTCACCAAAGAGACTCTTTAACCCGTCTTTGCTGTCACTTTTACTTTACTGGTGTGTAAGAAAGCCTATAATAAACAAACAATCCTAAGCCTGGCGAGGGTGCAATTAAAGCCTGGTGGCCTGCCAGGCTTATAATACCCTTGGGAAAACTCTATTGGCAGCACAGATGTTGGACTGCTCCATGTGTCCTTGTACTCTTGAGGAGACTTCTGATAATGGAGTGTCCCATCTTATTGTGTTAAAAGGTAGGAGTCTATAATCCCAGGGGAAAACGTAATGAGTGAGCCAGTAATAGACGAACGAGTGGAAACAACTTCAGCAGATCAAAGAAAAGATGTATTTACCGAAGCCCACCAACAGCCAATACATCAGAGGCTCCCACAACTGTCCTCTGTGTTCTCCCGGTGCAGCGCAGAGAGGCACAAAGCCCTCATAAATGTCCAAACCTGGGTTTAGCAGTGAGCTTGTTAACTTTTATTGATGTGTATAAGATCACATCCAGTAAATTACATTAAACCAAACTGGTGTGGGACTAAACAGAGCCTGACAAAAGAGAGAAATGGCAAGAAGCCACCGTTTATGGGAGCCGCGCAAGTCAAGGTCGAGCATTTTAAAGTGACAGGCGGAGGGGTACGAATATCAAGATGGAAAAAAATAAATAACGAAAGAAACATACAGGCTTAAGAGTAATCCAGCACTCGCAAACTCAACGGAAAGTTCGAAATCCCTTTTCCTGCTCGCAAAATTATGTTAAAAGGCACATATTTGCATATTTTGTAAATATTCGCAGAGACAGATGTTAAGCTTTGGGAATTTTCTCCTTGGACTGTCTTACTTACATCTCGACTTTGAGGAAATAAAAACTGGTTGGCACAGATTACCCAGAGTGCTGAGGATGTCTGTAAGAGTTAATAGCTGTCCAACTGATGAGTGCCAGAACTTAAAGTACAGGAAGAATCTTACACCAGCAGAGTAGCCTGAATATTACTCAAGTGCTATCCTGCAATATTACACCGACATTTTTTGTAAATTTTTATACAAGAACTTCTGTTACTTCTTCAAAGTTTGTGCTGCTGGGGCTTCAGGTTATTGATAAGCAAACATTGGGTCAGTATTGTGACCCCAGCTTCCTATAGGTTTGAAAAGGCACTGCAATATTGAGCCAAGCGACAAATAAGAGTTCAGACTTTACATGCAAAATAAAAAACAGAACTTTAAGTCGGCAAAATTATGCTTTGTCATAATGGCAATACCACATTTAATTCAATAAAAATAGACATTCTTGGAATAGGTTTCAGTTCAGATCAGTTCTTTATTGTCCTGCATGGGGACAATAAAGAACCCAACAGGGTCCCAAACCTGAACCCTGTTGGGTTAAATAAACCCACCAGGGTGAATTAAGAAAACTATTTTTTTTTTTCCAACTGCAGTTTTTACATTGAAAGCTGTTGCAAGGCAGTGGCAGCAAACTCTGCTGGTGAACCAGAACTAACTGTGAGAATAAAATCTTCTCCCTGAATAATAAAGCGCTGAGAAGGTGAGTCAATCGTGAATGTTTTCCTAGTGTCTACGTTACAATTTCATGAAACAAACACACTTGTAGATAATTTTAGTCATATTTCACCTGACATCAATCTTTCACCACCACCTCTTTCTTCATCTTCTTCTTCTTTTTTTGGAAGCGGTTGTGAGAGATTGTTGCAATCCTCCCCTCTTCCCCGTTGTATATCACCAGCCTGCGTTAGTATTTAAAAGCGTTCCCATGTGCGACTGAAAAAAAAAAAGCAAAGATCCGTAATAAATTCCACCCTGTCAAGTCCTGATTTACAGGTCAGGCTCGAGTACAGGTGGGTGACGTTGTGTGTGTGAGCGCAGGTGCTGGCGGGGAGAGTGTGTGAAAACGCCTGTGGTCATTTTTCATCTCTCAGATTAGGTTGTGTTTGTTGGAGCGTGCTCGCGGAGGCCTGCGGGAGTGTGAGAATGTTTCTTGCTTGCCCTTGCCGAGCCAATATCGCTTTCATTAGTCATTACCTTTTAATCTTTGATTACTATGCAGAGATTGTTTTATTTTTTTATTTTTTTCACTGAATCCTCCAGGGTGAGCTATTATGTTCCTCCTGTGTTTTCTCCAAGCACAGAGGTATCTAGCCAATAATTGTTAATAACTTAATTAGGGAGATAAGGGTGGGCGGGGGGGTGTCAGTAACCGAACAGGCAACGATTAATATAAAACCACAGAGGATTTCTTTTTGTTTCCTCTTCCTGGTTTGGATTTGGCTTTAAACCATGTCTCTGCTGCATGAACACACATAAACACATCCACAAATTCCTACTTGTTAATATAAACTCCGTTCTCTATCTGTGTCTCTAACTGTACCTCCGCCTGGTTTTTTTTTTAAATTTCTGTCTTTCTGTTTTTCTTTTTCACTTTTGTCTCTGGCCATTAACATTCAGCTGAAATTTCATGAAGGGAGGATACATGAATTATAGCAACCGTAGATTCATCATGTTCGTTTTCCTCTCTCTTTCTCTTCCTTCATGAATTATGGAGAGCCTCCCATGGCGCATTTAGTCGAGCCACTAGTAAATTAAATGCATTGCGCTGCCGTGCCACACAGGAGCAAACGGGCCCGACAGGGATGTATTGGATTGCGCTGCTGTGGCCCAAACATTTATCCCCAAACGCCCCGCTATCGTCTTTCCAGGCCCCACAACCTTCCTGAAATGCTACATCATGCTAGTTTTGTTTCCATGCGAATATATGAGATGTGGTTATGACCCTTTAAAAGCGGGCTTAAATGCAGAATCCTTAAACGGCCTATTAAAGCAGTGATTGATGATGTTGCGTCACAGAAGTGTTGGCTAATTCAAGCCGCAGAACAGCAGCTAAGCGCAAACTGCAACGTGTTTGACCAGGAGGCAAAGCAGATGCTACGACGGACTTTTAATTGCTACTTTTCAGATATTGAGGTTCCATCCGCCGCGGCTTATGGAGCACAGGCTGCACCGCTCTATATTTCTCTCCTGAGGCAGGCATGAATGGGGGTGGCGGCCCCCTTCTTGGCCCCCCTGATTTATGGTGTTATGGTAGTAAAATGGCAGACTAGGATAACATGGGTGGTAATAAATGACTTTAAGACAGGGACTAGCAGCTGTTAATGCTACAGCTATTAGACTGAAAAATGAAGGGCACCGGTGATTCCGTCAGATTTATGCATTTTCGCCGCACCGTGCATTAGTGCTTGTCATCCTAAAGTGGCAATCCATATGTGAGTATTAATCGTCGGCCGCAGCCAAAATATTGGGGAGCCGATCTATAAGCGAGCTGCACCTGCAGCTTGTCACGCCTTAGAGGCGGCAAAGGGCCAACAAGCAGTCGGGTATGGGCAGCATTTCTGCGTTTTATGTCTTTTTAGCTTTATTCTGTATTACTTAATATAACAGCTGGGTATTCTTAAGCCACTACCAAAGATTCAATAAGATACAAGAGTAGCAAACAACTGAATTCAGCCGAATGCTCAATGTTTGAATCCAGTGCAGTTCAACACATGAGGCTAAGATAAACCGAAAAAAATGGTAATTTGATCAAATTGTCAGATTGATTAAGATGCAACTTTTGCCATTTTGACATTCAGTGACACACTAATATGCAAAAGCATCCATCCATCCATTTTCTAACACCCTTGTCCCTTACTGGGGTCGGGAGGGTTGCTGGTGTCTATCTCCAGCTATCGTTTCGGGCGAGAGGCGGGGTCACCCTGGACAGGTTCCCAGTCTGTCGCAGGGCAACACAGAGACAGACAACCATGCACACACACTCACACCTAGGGACAATTTAGAAAGGCCAATTAACCTGACAGTCATGTTTTTGTACTGTGGGAGGAAGCCGGAGTACCCAGAGAGAACCCACGCATGCACAGGGAGAACATGCAAACTCCATGCAGAAAGACCCGGGGCTTGGAATCAAACCCAGAACCTTCTTGCTGCAAGGCAACAGCTCTACCAACTGCACCACTGGGCAGCCACATGCAAATGAAAATAAAAAAATTTGCTGACCTCAACAAATATTGGAAAACAGCAATGAAAAGAAGATACATGAGTAGTTGAAAGTAACTGCAGAGCACGTAAACAATAAAGGGACGGCATTATGTGTTTCCACCTCATTGTTTTCTGTTCATTTCCTGAGAATGAGCAGAAAAAGTAAATCAAAGGGTCGTCTGTTGTTAATCAAGTCCGCATGACGCTGACTAGTAAAACAAATGTTGTTCTCAGCAAATTCCCCCCAAGCTTGCAAAGCTTGGTAACGTCAAAGCTCACGCCACCGCAACATCGATTGAAGTAAAGTAAAACCGACCAAAGTAATTACAGGCTTGATATACATGATTTGTTGCTTTATTTACAAGAAGTTTGCGTTCTGGCAGAAAACTGAGTATGACTCAAGTCTTTGAATGCATCGATTGTCTGAGGCGGTGCGCGTGCACGCCTCAATCAGTAATAACTGTCACCACGTCAAGGTTACATTTCTCAGATCTCCAGGAGCTAATCCAGTACCAAGAAGAACCAGTTTCTCTCTATCATTGATTCTCTCTACAGCGAACTGACTTGCTTAATTAAAACAGCGGAGCAAAGTTTGGCAAAGCGAAAGGAGGCCATTTGCATTCTTCACTCACAATCTTAAGTTTCCAGACTCTGACTGGATCACCGGTCATGTGAAACACAAGGTGCTCATTCATACGCCTAAAAGCTTTTCATGTTTCGTGTCATGGTACAACCACCATACTATGTGGTGGTGATGGATGGATGGATGGATGGATGGATGGATGGATGGATGGATGGATGGATGGATGGATGGATGGATGGATGCCCGCCCGCCCACGAGACAACACAGTGGTAAAACTAAAAGCAGAAGACATTTAGAGTTTGTTTTACAAGCCCAGGACAATTAATAGCTTCATTGAGCATGGCCATAACAAACACCATCCAGTCACCTCCCTCTTTCCTCATTTCCACATGACTGAGCCACAATTCTTATTCATTGTTGCAGGGGACACGGAGGACCAACAGCAAACTTCCGGGGCGCTTTGATCATGATGGTTTTATCTCAATGCCAATCGGTTTCCATACGCTGTATTTCTCGCCAGGCATCCTTGCAGGAAGGTTGTATAACTCGAAAATGACATCGCCCCTATTAAGTCGGTCTCGTAATTGAGTTGTGACATGTTAACCGCAGTGAAGCCTGGCCATAACAGACAGTTTCCCCGTCTTGTGAAAAGACAACATGTTTATCTGAGATCATCTCCATTCGGATGTGAGCCGCCACAGAAGGACGAGGGATGCTTTGATGCCTCTAAAACAAAGTCTGCACAGAAATCCTTAATGATGAAGGAAAACAGCATTTTCTTTCAAAGTCTTTTCACAGGCCCGATATGGCAGAGACGGGACAATCTTAATGCATTGATTAAAGGCTGTCAGCGTTGGTGAAGTAGACTGGATAACATTTGTGGAAACGGTCTTTGAGAGAGATGACTATAAAAGCTGATGTGGCCTTTCATCTCGGCACCGCTGGAGGAGAAAAAAAAAGAAAAAAGACGCTCCCTTCCAGCTTGATGAGCACTTTTTAAGTGGACGCAATTCTTTATGACCTATATATATATATATATATATATATATATATACATATATATATATTGTTTTACTCTGTCAGTTGTGGACAAAGCACAACCATTCTTGTCCAATATCAAAAGAAGAAGGGATTTTTTTCCCATAAAAGCACATGTGACTCTTCAACTTGATGGGCGAGAGGGGAGGAAATGTGTCTCTTCTGAGTTGTGTTTTTGATACATTTGAATATTTATGGGAGTTACAGCATGCGGGGTAATTACGTTACAGACGGGGAGAATGGATGCGAGCCATTGCATACATTTTCGTGTACAAATTGGCCATTGTAGTGGAGATATAAAAACCCTCCTTGAGATAATGGCCTCCAAATTAGCTTGGTAAGCAAAGTAAGGGATTTACAGTGAGCCGGGGAGAACCATCTCCGATGCCGTCTTTTCCTTTTTTTGTTTTTTTTCTACGCCGTTTCCCCCTTTTTTTTATTTGCAGGAAACGTGCGACCCAGTGGTGGGTTCTCCTTGAGTAGCAGCCATTGTGTAATTCCACAGGATGATATTGCTTTTCGCGTGGATCACTGCTGATGATGCTCGCATGCGAAGGGGGGAATCATTGCGAGCAAACTCCCCTCCTAATGCGCCCATTACTTTATAATGATGCCAAGTGTTCAATTTCACAGTGGCGGCATGAATTTGTAATTACCACATATAGATTTCCCAGTGTCTTTTGATTGCGGGAGAAACATACTGTACCCACCAGCGCCTCGGGTCCAATAACCAGATGTGGAATAGTCCCCAGCTTGCCAGCAGCGTTCCCTCCCAAATGAGCTGCAGTCGGCTCCGATGGGAAGCGTTTTCCAGTTAGCTATCTTGCGCGATCGATACTCCACCTCCTCCCATAACGCTCGTGGAAAGCCAAACTTCTAATGAAGGACTTTTGTTGCCGTGCTCCGCGAGCGCCGTAATGCATGTGGTCAATATGAGAGCGGATCTGCGGGAGAAGAGCAGGGGGGGAGGAAGCAAAGAGTCAAAGGAAGAGAGGACGGCGTTGTTCAGTAATAAGCACTAAGTCTCCTGGAGTGACCCAGATTTGGTTTACCTCAAACTGTCTAACTACCTTATCTCAGACTTTCAGCTTGATAAGGTGCTCCAGTTTTTTTGTTGTTGTTGTTGTTAATCCTGGTTGAGGGATGGAGAGCATTATCCCAGGCCACAGTTTTGTCAAACTCAGATTCAATTCTTGAAAAGGTTAATGGCTAGGCCTGCAAAAAAAGAATAAAGAAGGGCGAAAAAAATAATAAAAAATGGTTTAGGATGAGGCTTTCCTGATCACAAATGGGCTAATATCTGAGGTACAGGTCTGGATGTTTCCCTGATGACCTTTTGTCAGAAAAGAGCTGATTAAACAGAAGGCAAAGTCGATGCAATTGGCAGAGCATGCAATTCTCAAAAACATGAAGGCCAACTCCATCAATCTCATTTCTGCTGAACTTCCCCCATCAACAGTATGTCCGAAGCTGAAATTATGCAGGACAGCTAAATTGTTCAAGTTATTTGAATTAACATGGCCAATTATTAGTACTGATGCCTTGCAGCGAGAAGGTCATGGGTTCGAATCCTGGGTCTGGAGGCTTACATGTTCTCCCTGTGCATAATGTGGGTTCTCTCCAGGTACTCCTACCGATGCCCAAAAACGGGACTATTGCCAATTTTTTTAAAAAGCTCACGTTTTTTTCACTAAAAATATTTTTAGGTTAGAACTAGGTGGTTTTCACGAAGCTACGTTGGAACCACTTTTTTTCGCATTCGATTATTTGTTGGACAATGAGCAGCTGGATCCACCAGAGATCTCACAGCATCCATCTGTGAATCATGATGAGAAGAATCACATCACAGACACAAGTGACTAAAATGAGATTTCCGCGTCGTCTGCCCAGACACAGAAGCTCCGTCCTTCAGGAGCCTTTGCACCTCTGTATTGAAAAGAGTTAGATCAGGTGGCTGGTGCATCTGATCGGGATGTCTACTAGGTAACTCCTTAGGTAGGATTGCCACGTATGTCCCAGTAGAAGGAGAAGCTGAAGAGCGGACCCGGAAGAAGCCAACCTGGGATCACTAGACATACGTTACAAATAAGACTGGCTTCAACCTAGAGAGCCTAATCAGGTTTCTCAAAATAAAATGACTTTTAATTGGAGAAGAGAATCTTGGAGGGAAATGTATTTATTTTATATCCTACTACTCAAAATAGTCATTTGTTAAGAGCTTAATTTATCATCTTTGGGGTGTTTTGGGTCAGTAATACTTATAATGTTTAGCCTGATATATTACTATATCGATGCAATAGAAAAAGTCATAATAAAAGCCAGGAGGGGAGCCTCACAGTTACTTACCTGCATCTGTAGCCCAAAGTCAGATAAATGGAAGGAAGAACTCACAGTGTCATCAACTAATAGAGATTAACTCAGCACACCTTGGAGAGTGTCCTTTTCCGGAGAATAAATGAGGAATTAACAGCTCCTTCAGACAAGGTTCCCCATCATGGTAAATGTTAAGCTGAGTTTAATGCTGCCAGGTTTGATACATTTTGCAGGTCTTAGCGCATTAAAAAGAGATTTAAACCGGCTTTTGCTGATCAACCCGCAGGAAGTCTTTGTTCTCAAGCCCATGATTTATTCAGAGGCATCGCATTCGGACCGCTGCTATTTTCCCCTCCGTGCTATAACCCTCATGTTCTTCGGCGGCGTTCATTTGTGTTGAGATACAATCTGGCACGGGCAGTGAGAACTCTGTCAGAAAGTGTGGCGGTTAAAGGGAATGAATAAGAAAGTGTGAAGGTGAGGCATCTATCTGTTGACCTCAAAGGGCAAGAGACGGCCGGCGGAGTTATTAGCGCCATTCTGAAACCATTGTTCACTTCTTGCAATTGGAAAAAGTATTAAAGAATCCATGCTCAGTGATTTGTAAAGGACATTCTGTGTCGAAATCTAGCTTGCTGCCGGATGTATACAGATGGGTGACAAATGAAGGGAAGGACGGAGCGCTTGACCTCTGCAGTGACGGGAACTGGCTCACATATGCTTCAGGCGACTTTCATTGGCAAAGTTTGGATTCTCTCGTCCTCTCTATTGGAAAGGTCACTGCAAATCAATGCAAAGTTGTTCTGAGTCATCACCTTTCATCCTGTGACTAAACCTTTCCATTCTGACGACGCGTTGTCATTTTCCAGGATGAGAAAGTGGGGGTCACTGAGTGCTGGTCACTGAGTGCTGGTAATAATGTCGTAAGATCCTTACAGTCAAGATCCTACTAGTAGAAGATTTGTAATAGATGTAAATCAATAGCTATACTTATAAAGGTAAAATAATATACAGATAAGGTAGGCATGGGTTAGTATGAAATTCTCATAACCTTTTGTAAAAATGTGATGTTAATCTAGTATTTATTTTTTTAAATGTATGCAAAAACTTTAAATGCTTAAAACAGAAAATAAAATTAGCCAATACAGTACACCCCAATTCTAATCAATTATAGCATATTATTGACTAAACTTAATTTGATACATTTAAATACATACTGCTAAATTTACAATTTGTTTATTACCAAAATGTAAATATACTTTAAAAGCAAAATATGGCACATTTTTTGTTGTTTTGCTGTATATAGAGAAACGGCGGGGAGGTAACAAACTGATATTAACAGGGTTATTCTCTGAATTCGGTGCATTTTGTCACTGATAATTTCTGACAAATCGACTTGTTTTTAATGACTTATCAAGTGAACAAACTATTTAAGTGTGATTTTACTTGCATTTCTTAATGAAACCAATTCAATTGCGAAATTGAATTGGTTTTTTTTGGCACTAGTGGAATATTGGCAAGGTTTTGCACCCGTTTATAAGGGCCACCACCTACATGGCCCTTATGGCCACCATGGAAACCACAGACAAACCCATGTGGGCCCCATATTGTATGCCTTCCTTTTCCCCATATGGGGCCCACCTAGGTATGCTGGCTGGGTGTCATTCTCTAATCAGACAAATGAAGTCATCCCAGCACTTTAAACTTTAAACCTTAAGAAGAGTATGATGGACAATGCTGGGATTTTAAATTTAAACTTTTTAAAGCTTTGAATACCTTGATACATGAAAATGGCATAATCCTAAATGAATGTGTTCTCGTGTCAAGCAGTACCTCAAGAGCTTGAGTTAAAATACATGTGCAATTGTCAGACAAAATAATTACAGATGAGGTGAAGAGAAGGGCTGTTCAAATGGCCATTACGGCAGTCTGCACTGCATTTTGAACCCTTTAAACACTTCTCTGTGAGACATACAGTCTACATCACTCTCCTGTCGGACTTCAACGCCTCTCAGATGATATAAGGTGGTTCCTTTTTTCGGGCCCCGTCTGTTATTACTCTTTGCTTGGCCGCCTGCCACCGGTTCATGTAAACTGCACTTGTCCTTGCTAATGTACTTAGCTTTTTTTTTCCCGTGGCGTACAAACAAAAGTGACAAATATCCTCAAGTCCAAAAGGGGCCTATTATCTGCTGCCTTTCATGCGGCGTGGCATCCATCTTTTTACCACAACATTATGTGTTCTCTCATGAAGCATATTTGAGTGAGGAATGATGAATGGCTTTCAATACAGAATAGATGTGCTGAAATGCGGCAAGGACAAACATTGAGGCCGCTCGCTGGTAAATCTGAATCTTTAATCTTGGCCTGTGTTCATGCGGCATTATAATCCATCACGTGTCTCCCAGGAGTCATTGATTATGAAAACTAGATTATTGGTATCGGAACAACAATGTCCACGATTTTGCACCTAAACATAGCCGTTCGGTGAAAGAAAAATGCATTGTTAGAAACAGTGTGAAGGTCTGCATAACTCAGCAGTGAAAGTGTTGAACGCGCAAAGGGAAATCTGTTATGGCCGCAACAAAACACGTCGACAAGAAAAGCGTTTTCCACATGGCTCTCACATTTCCCTCAGTGAGCAAACAGAATAAGTCACACAGATATTGAATGACTAATTGTATTTTACCTCTCTCTTTTACAGACTCAATAGAGAGCTAAATACCATGTCCTTATAGGTCACATTGCTATATTTGGAAATGCACATTGCTTTTACAGGCCAAGTCAAGCATGCGAGAACACCGTCTTTCCCTTCGATCACCTCTGTTTTCCCGTTTCCTCCTGAGTGATACCGTGTCTTCCGCTTCCCTGCACAGGTTAACGGAGAGTTGAGACCGAGTTCAATCAATGCCCCGAATTACCAGACGAAGGACGATGGAGCGGCCCATTACTAAGTCTGACCCACTTAAGATCTGGCCATAACAGTCAAACAAGGTGGGGTTCTTGCCAGCCTTTGAAAGCCATGTTTTCAAACCGAAACAAGTTTTTCTCATTACTGATCTGTCTGACTAGGGAAAGGTCGAATGTCTGCAGCCTCAGCCACGGAAAAAACTGGATCAGAAATACTGCTGGGATTATCGAAACACACATAAAAACTTCTCCATTCCTTAAAGTCGGTGTCAACTTCTGCTGGTCTGTTGTGGTTTTATGTGTAATTAAGAGGTTGTGCTTTGATGAGTGGAGGAAGGAACCACTTGGATTATGTCACAAACGCTGTGAGTCATGATTTGTACTTGTTGAGTGTCGTAGGGAAGAAAACTGAAGCAATAGGAATAGAAAGAACATCTTCAGAACAACAATGTTGCTCAGAATTGTTAAGCTGGGTTCTATCCCACCATCCAATGGGGAAGAGGCAGACTACTCCTTGGACAGAGTTTACCTCTAAAAAACACACAACTATCCTCCTGTACTTTCAAACCCAAAACAATTTGGGTTTTTGGGGAAACTATTGGAAGGGTGTCGATGTGCCCCTGGGACAGGCACTTGACCCCAAATTACCTACTGATTTGTGTGTTAGTGTATAAATGTGTGCAAGTGTAAATGGCAGAATGTGGCTCTAGTATAAAAGCACTTTGAATGACCAGTATGACTGGAAAAATCACTTTATAAGTTAATTCCATTTACCACTGGAATTGTGAGAGGAAAATAAGAGTGTACTTTGACTAATCAAACATGTCGTCATTTGGTTGGTACCGCCTGCTGCATTACAGAGAGATTGGGATGGAGCCAATCAAAAACAAAAACACAGCAGTCTTGGGCTTATACGCTGTATGAATTGTACTTTAACTAATCCACCCAGTTATCTGAGGGGAAAACATTAGCGGCACAAAGCAGCGATGGAGTTGCTTCACATTGCTCAACTCTAAGCCATGGATATCAGTCCTGTTTCAACATCACTAACAACTACACCAATTACCAAAGCTGAAGGAACAAGCTCCAGCCGAGGTGTGAAACAACAATTGAGTTGCTAGGCAACATGACAACCATCTTGTCACCAATGTAATCTATTTAAACAGCATTTGCTGCAGCCAATTAGTTTTTTCCACAAAAGTAACACAAGCTGCATTTAAAACCAAAGTACCTGGAACTTCTTGGATTGTTTTTAGCTAAAACATTGTGCCTGCCTAATTAATATCTCTACAAAGTCCCCGAATTCAATGAGGACAAGTGTTAGCCACACGGCTCAAAAAGTCTAAAAAAAGAAAACTAAATTCTAAAATTTGTTGCAGAGATTAGTCATAAAACAAATACCAAGTAGTTGAAACTGTACACCTTTTAACCCAAAGACACTGCACCCCCATAATCCCGTTGTTTTAAATACTAATTAGCCATGGGAGCCTCTCACTTGCTAAACACACACATCCAACTTCACCCTCTGCCAATAATATCATTTTGACAAATGCGGCGAGATGAGAGGCAGTGAAGTGATGTAACCGGGTCAAGTAAAGATGAGTCTGCTTGCGTCACTTGCTTGACAAGTCGGTATGCGCTTAGGCTGTGACAGACACTTACAAGTGGGGAGGCTGCCAAATTGATAATCACTGACACATATGAGCTCAAGAAGATTTTTCGTCGAGTGAGAAGATTCATTTAAGGTGGCATGAGGTCCGTTTTTAAACTTCGTGGCTTCTGTGAATCCCTGACGAGTTGGAAGCTATTCACATGTTTAATTGGCTGTTTGTGCAGCAGCCTTCCAGCAGAGCTGGAAAGGAGGCTCAGAGTCCAGTTGGAATTTATCTTCATGAATTTCTATTTTATTATGAGAAAAGAAACGGTGAGAAAGAGGTGACACTGCAATCCCCTGCTAATGAGTTTTATAGACTGGCTGAGCCGCTCTTGTAGAACTGGACTAAGGTCAGTGTAAATCTGGTTGGGCAAGAGCCACACAACACAAGCAAAGCAACAGGACTTTCTTTCTAAATCAGTGATGCACAATCTGCTAGCTTGCACTAACAGGGTTAATTATGTTCTTTTCTGTTGGCACATACAGCAAAAACCTGATATTCACCCTAAACTGCTTACGTTTGGGACTTGTTCTAAGAAACCAGCCCATGTAAGTCATTCAGAAGGCTTGCTCATTCGCGTGCTAATCTTATGGGTTAATATTTGTTCCTCTGATTTGCAATAACCCCAATGTCCACCTTGTTTAATAGCTCCAATGAATAATGCAAAATGCTTCTATGATGTTTAGAAATGCATATCTTTGCAGATGAAACTCCTGGCCAATCTTGGCCGACTTAATGTGATGCCACTATTGTCTCTGGGGGAAATGGGAGAAAGCCTCAGCGATGTTGTGTAAATACTGGAGATACACCACTCAGAGATCGAGGCCACTTTCAGAATCCAGTTTTGTAGAATTCTAACTAACCTTTTTAGCTACTAGCATTGTGCTGTGCTAGCATAATATTCTCTTGCAACTTTTATCAGAAGTTTTATTTTTTATCAGCACAACTTCTGATAAAAAATATATATGCGTTACAACAACAAAATATGTGTTTTTGTTTCTTAAATGAGGTTGCTAGTCAGGTGGAAGCTAACGGTCAGAAGCGCATGCGTGTTTGACAACATGATAAAATCACAGCCCCATCTAGTGGCATCGCATGATAGCTACAGCTGATTCAAGGTATCTTGGTGGAACAGTCTAAATGTTGAACTTTTCCCCAATGAATATCCGAAAATACTTCCAGTTTACAGACAGTTGTCTTGTGTAAATTTAGCCTTTTCGCGCAGTTAGCACAGCTAGGATTACCAAAACAGGAGCCCTATGTTTATTCACTTTACAGAGTCTTTCTTCTCTGTATTTTCTCTTGTGTTTAGCCACCTCACTGACACTGAACTGGATTTAGAAAAAAATCATCTCCAGTCGAAGTAGCATGGAACGTAGCATAACTCTTTAGCTTTCTGTTTTTTACCCGGCTAGTCACAGGTTAGGCTAGTAAGGAGCTCAAAAATTTAGCATCTACATTAATGTAACATTTTTATGTGTCCAGTCCATGTCTATTTTTATTCTCTTGCAAAGGAAATCTCACTTGTCAATCAAGCTGAGTGGCTCATGCTCCGTCTATTTTGTTTGGGTTCTCTAAGTGCCCCTCAATCATCCGTCTCCTCTCAGCCAAACATTTTATCACAGCCCCTCTAAGTTTTACTCCAAGTAAACCAGTGTTCTTGCTGAAATAACCCTGAAATGTAAGCAGCAGCGGGTCAAGGCATTCAATGTTTTCAAAAGTTGCTGGGCATTTTAACAATTCTCATTTCACTTAAACACAAGAGAGAGAGTGAAAGGAGTTCTGAACTCAGGCTGGTGTCAGATTTCTCCTTTATGGAATCCCTACATAAAAAAACTAAAAATTACAGCTGAATTTAGTAATAGTTTCTTTATGCAGTATGATACTAGATATATTGGTATCAATACCAGTATTGCAGATACCGATACTTTTGATTTCAGAATGATATATCGTCAAACGTCTGACCATTTTTTTAGGTATTTTTGTAGTTTTTCTTTTTAATTATTTCTTTTAAAACCTTGGATGGCATGTAAATAAAGTTTATAGGGGTCTACAAAATTATTTTAATAACATATTTACATGATATACAGAGATGATGACAAATCACAGAATTGTTCAGTGTAAAGTCGTCCATAGAGTACACTGGACCAAAAGTAAACTAGATCAGATCTTTCAGGCTGTGTTAGGTGTGGTTTGGGCCCCTCTCTCTCAGCCAGGTGTTTTGGACCCGTCCTTCTCTATTCCAGTTTTAAAAATCTGTTTTTGACTCTCTTTCTGTAATCACCTCACCCACAGTACAGCCTTCTCCACTCACTGCTTTACTTCAGGTCCTCCTCAAATGTCACCCCATCATGCTGACCTTGTGACCTTCTTCACACTCGACGTATTATACTGATGCATTGGAAGAATCCTCTCCCACCCTCACATTTTCACTGGAGAGAAGATGCCCTTTGTTCGTGAAACTGGAAAAAATTAGGCATACTCTCAAAGGTTCTGAAATCACATTTTCAAAGAATCTGGTTGCTGTTTTTGGACCGTGTTATGTCTCTGACACTAAATGTGACCCCAACATACAGAGTCTTATAATAATTTCAGTAGCACAGAATACATTAAGTCCTTTAGGTGCCCCATTTCAAAATTTGAAAAGGGAATCTGAAACTAAAGTATCGACCTGATACTGATAACGACTTGGTATCAATATTATCAATATTTTGGATTGGTCCTCTCACCTATTTTTGACAGTTTCTTTGGGATCTCATTAAAAAGACCTTAAATCTTCAGACTGAAGTTCTGTATGCCTCAATACTGGCAGTGGGAGGAATTACAGATTATTGTCTCATATTTCGGAACAGTTATCAGCACAAAATTAAGAGATTTTGCAGAGTGTAATGGCAAAAAAAAAGTTGTTTTACAGAGTCATGAATACGTTTTTACAAGAACATAATTTGCTAATTAGTTATTGAAAGCTTTTGTTTTGTTTTCTCTTTTGGAAAAATAATTTTTTTTGGAGCTTAATTTTTAAAAGCTTAGCTCCTTTGATTTCTGTCGTTTCAGTTCATTTTCAGTTTACTCACTGCAGCGGTTCACTAATTAAGAATGTGAAATTTTTGTGCAAATGCAAAAACTGGCATCACTTTATCAAGCCACGGAGCTCTGGCACATCAGCGGCAATATCAGCGGCACCGCGGGCTCCGATAACCCCCGCTGACCCCCGCCTCCAGCCTTCACCCTCCAGCCTCCAGCCTCACCTCCGCCCCGGCTCCAAAATCTCAGTTTGAGGCGTGTGTTTTCATCAGCTCGCCACATGTTTACATCACTCTCTGCGTCTCACGGGCGGTGAGAGTTGTGGAGAGTTTGGCTCCGGCTCAAACACCCTCAACCACCTCCTCCTTCAACACCACGTCCCCCCACCCCACCCCACCCCACTCCGCCCCATCCCATCCCTCCCTCTCAACGAACACATTCCACTCTGGGCTCGTCGTCGAAAGGGATACCCATCAGCCCCCGGAGCGAAAATTCCAGCGCGTTTTCTGGGAAAGCAGAGGTTGTGCTTTTGTGAGGCCGGACGGCCAGAATAATAATGCAAAAAAAAAAAGAGCAACAGCTTATTGAGGGGCGCTCGACGTCTTTCGTGTTAACGAAAGATGGGTTGACGGAGGAGACGGAGATGTGTGGCGCAGCGGGGGGGGGCGTTTCAGAGGTGTGCGTTGCATCAGCCGCGTGTTCGGCATCGCCTGTTGAATATTCATCGACGGGACACCATCAGTTTGGATCGAAAACAGGAAAGTCCTTCCCTAAATAACACACAGAGGTGGTTTCTGCCCGAAACGTTTCTTTGGGGCGGGGGGGTCTTCTCTGAGAGTGAGAACATTCCTCACAGCTCAATCAAGAAATGACAAACAGAGGCGATTCTGACTCCAACATTCCTCGCTGTGATATCTAAGGAGCGCAAATTCTTTCCTTTTTTTTTTTCATCCTTCCCCCACTTTTAATAGACAGACGGCTCGGTACATTCACACTACATTCCTCCCGGCTCAATCGAGCGAGCATGAGAAGATGTCAGAGAAGGCCGCCTGAGGCAGCTCTGGGATGGTTCACTCTTATCTGCCCAGACAGAGCCTTCTGGCTCTGACCTGGCAACCGTCAGTCTCCTCCCAACGCCGAGCTCCCGGCCTCTAATGAAGAAAGTGCACATCGGTCGGAGGAGCACTCACATCGCTGCCACCGCACATTAGGCCGGCTTTCAGCACGGCAACAGGAAGCAAGCGCTCGGATTTACGCCCATAAAGCCACAAACTGTTTTTTTGTTTTTCTGCCCTTCTGACATAAATGATAACAGTATTTTAATGTTCTTCATTGCAAAGATACAAAATCTTAGTATATATATATATATATATATATATTATATATTGTCTAGTTTCTTGTGCAAATGTGTTGAAATAAGAGTTACAAGTGACTCCATAAGTTCTTAAAGGGGCAGTGTTATGTATTTTCCAGCCACAAAGAAGAATTTTACAGCACAATCAAGTCTCTATGTTACAAAAATGCTATAAATATGGCTTAAAAAAATTTGACTTTGTATTTTAACGCCTTGAAATTGGGTCTCTGTCTCTTTAAAAACTCCTGCTGTTTTTTTTTTTTTATTCCACCTTCGGGAAGTCATCACAGCATCGCTCCTCTATTAACTCTTTAACAATGTTTCCACCAGAGTTGCACTGAGAAGTAGTTCGCATAACGAGCTCAGCAGACGCGCAGCTCCACCTGCTGTTTGCTAATTGCTGCTGGCTGGTCTTGAGGAGCAGAGCAGTGGCGTCTCTGAGGCGACGGGTCGGACGTTTGGAAACTGCAATCCCGAGGAAGCGGCACTTCCGTTCTGCCAGGCGTTTTCCACAGCGGAATGGTTGCCACGGGAGATTTAGGTATTTCTCAAACATGCATGAAAGGATCAAGGCAACACTGCATGTATGTTTTTGACATCACATCATAATGTGATGTAAATCTCCAAAAGCCAATTTTACATGACACTGCCCCTTCGATATTGATTAAAAAAAAGTCGTAGTTCAAATGGAAGATTATTTCACTTGTTATAAGTGAAACAATCTGCAAGTGGAACTCATAGTTTTCAATCAATATTAAGAAATTACTGACTTATATTTTTTTAAAAAGCTCCTATTTCTTGCAGAAATGTTAGTTGAAAGTCAGTTTTGTCTTATTTAAAGTGTAACAAGACATTTTTTTATTAGTAAGCAGACCAAAAGACCTTTGTAAGAGTGTGTGTCTTTGCAGCGTTTTTAGGAGTGTGTTTTTTGTTTTGCTAAGTTGGACACAATGAGTATCTCCCTACACACACTGAACGGGAGTCAGGTCAGTCTGCTCTGTCTTTCAGTGCATTTTTACGAACACATTGTAATTTAGAATGGAATCACTCATTAAATTTAAAGGGATGTGGGAGGGTTTGGACACCGTCCCAGCAGCGGAGCGGCTCACTCATGCACTAGCATTCCAGTTGAGGAAGGTCTAACACATTTGTTTTATTAACCTAAAACAAAATGTTTGAATGTGGGAGAGAACGCAGGGAGAACGGCCGGATCGCGGCACAGATCCGAACACAGCCTGTTTCCTGTTATTACACATGCATGCATTCCACTTTTCATCCATCGCTTTGATTGAATTGCACTTTGTACAAAGTCAACCTCAGGAAGGTTTGAGCTAAACACTTTTCTTGTTGTTGTTTTTTTTTTATTGTTCTTCACTTGAGAAAATTATGTCATCCTGAGAAAACGAAAGCTGTTATCATGTGGCAGGATAATTTTCTCGTTATCTCTGGATGACAACGTTTGTTTCCTCGTGATAACCAGATATTTGCCCGGGGAGGAGAAATGCTTTGCTTCTGAAAATGGTTTGAAAATCAGCACTTGTTGACAGAGCTTTTTTTTTTTTTTTTTAGAAACTTGCTGGTTTAGATTTTCCTCAATATACCTCAGCTTTTTTTTTTTTTTTTTTAGTATTTGATTAAAAGAAGCATTTTGGATGCTGGCCAACAAAGTTAATTGATAAAAATCTACCTTTTAGACATATGAATAGAGACCAGTACCATTGTCTACACACACACACACACAAAATGTCTAAAGCTTTTTTTTTAATGTTGTTGCATTTCTAGCTAAGTTTTGTTTCAGTTGAACAGAAACAAAACTGAAGTTACTATTTTGGGACATAAAGAGGAACAATCCGCAGTCGGCACACAGCTTCAGTTATGACAGCTAAAGACAAGCGATTAGAGATTAACTCTGACCTGAACCTTCAGATTCACATTAAGACAGTTACAAAGTCGGTCTTCTATTACCTGAAGAACATTCCCAGAATTAAAGGACGAAAGTCCCAACAAGATCTAGAGAAACCCAACTGTGCGTTTATCTTTATCTGTTGCACTGATTATTGCAACAGTAGCTGCGTTACTGTTGACCACCAAGTTGTGTGATTAGACATTTTGAAAATAAATTAGCTTCCTGGAAGCACAGCGATTTAAACAAAACTAACTTTTTTGATACAAAGTTTTGATTTAACATTAGTGGAATATCGACAAACGTTTTTACACATTTGTAATGGAAACGCGGCTACTGTCTTCACAGGTATGCCTAAAAAAACCTATAACGCTGCTGCTCACGTTCTCACTACAACCAATAAGTCAGAACATCAGCCAGTTCTACAGTCCCTACACTGGCTCCCTGCAGCTCAGAGAATAAACTTTAAAATATAAATCATGACTGAGCCCCACAACACATTAAAGACTGGATTCAACTCCCAGACCTCTCAGGTCTTCTGGTTCTGGTTCTGCTCTGCATCCCCAGAATCAGAACCAAACATGGAGAAGCATCATTCAGCTTCTACGCACCACAAATCTGGAACAAACTTCCAGAAAACTGCAAAACAGCTGAAACACTGAGTTCCCTTAAACCAGTCGCATGTTTAGAGCTGCTTTTGATCAGTAGGAAGAGGAACATTAACATTTTTGATGATTTTGATGATGACATTTGACAAAATGTAATGTTTGTTGCTTATTTCATTATCGGTGACTGTGTGATGTTTTCTCCCCCCGCCGCCCCGTGTTCCTCTGAACACTTTTGGTCGCGCGTGTCGCGGCGCATCACCTCCGCCGCTTCATATTAAAAGGAAGGAGGCGATGAAATCGTTTCCTGTTATCGCCTCGCTCTTCGGTTCCTCGGCAACCCGGGCTGAGCGACGTCGGAGTGGAGCGCCTCTTTGATTCCCCCTGAACCGTGTTTTCTAATGAACCCCCCGAAAAGCACGTTGTGAGATGAAAACCTTAGATTAACTCTGGACTCATAATGAAAGCGAGCCAGACGCTCATATCGATCGTCGTAATGAAACGTTTTGTCCGTCATGGAGGCTTCAGACGAATCAATCCATCTCGAAGCGCCCCTCCCCACCCTCCGTTCATCTTGAATATCTGATGGCGTTCAGGGGCATGGGGGGGGTTTCACGGTCATATTTACACCGGGTGCCTCGTTTTGTCTGAACGTCAAAGTGATGAAGAGCCGACAAACTGCAATACGTCCGCATATGCATGCTGTTCATGATCGGGGTCTTTGCTCAATGTCAAGAATCTGCACTTCCAAAGAAAAGTATTACACGGCCAATCCATATGCAGTGTATCAATACTCCTCTATCTGGACTCAGTGAAAACATTGTATGGGATCGATGCGCTTTCAGCCTGGAGGCCTGAGATGTTCTATTAACGGTTTCACACAGCCGTTTAAATCAGTGGAGAGGGAGTCGATTCTGAGTCATTCGGAGTATCAGCGATGCTTGGTTTTCATGATGGGGATGTAAGTATGAATAAAACATCAACACCTTTTTTAGATTTGTATTTTATTTTATTTTATTTAAGTGTTTTGCAAGAAACGGCATTACAAGAAGTAAAAAAACACAAAATCGCAACGTATTAGTAAGATCAGTGGAGAATTTTGAAAAAAAAAAAAGGTGTCAGTTTCGGCGTGGTGAAGATTTGGCGGTAACAGAAATGTCTGGTCCTATTTTAGGAAAACCTAAGCAGCAAACGTTCTCTTTAGAGTTTCACCACCCAGTCACAGCTGCTGACCTTTATGGCTTTTTTAGCAATATATCCCATGTGTATTGATTTTATCAGGTGTGTGCAGTTAACGTTTGATTTTGGTTATTTCTTTATGTTTGAAAATTTTGTCCGAATGGTAAAGTATTGCGAAAAGAACATCCATCCATCCATCAATTTGTCCCTTGCTGGGGTCGGGAGGTGCCTCCCCAGCTAACGTTCTGGGCGAGAGGCGGGGTCACCCTGGACAGGTCACGAGTCTCTCACAGGTCAACACAGAGACAGACAGGACAAACAACCATGCAAACGCACACCTAGGGACAATTTAGAGAGGCCAATTAACCTGACAGTCATGTTTTTGGACTGTGGGAGGAAGCCGGAGTACCCGGAGAGAACCCACCATGCACAGGGAGAACATGCAAACTCCATGCAGAAAGACCGGGGCCGGGAATCGAACCCAGAACCTTCTTGTTGCAAGGCAGCAGCTCTACCAGCTGCGCCACTGTGCAGGCCCTGCAGAAAGTCAATCGCTTTCTTTCTGATTTCCAGGGAGAGAGACAAAGGCAGAACTGAAAGACAGTTTTGTAAAAAAAAACAAAACAAATTGTCTTCAAAGGAGCAACAAAAAGAACAACCGAACCTAAAAAGTCAATGACTATTTCCTCCCCTTTGAGATTACTTCAATACGTTTCCCTTCCCTCTATGAACATATTTGGCTTGTAACTTTACAACGAGCGCCTGATCATAACCATAAAAACATCAATAACCTTTGGGCGTCTCGAGTTGATGCTAAACCGTCGATATGAAATCCTGGAGAACAAGGACAGGGAGGTAGAACGGTGAAGAGGAGCAGGAAGCGGGGGAGGAAGGGACGTGATCCGACCTGCGCCGGGCCGACCGTCGGAACAGGAAGCGTTCTGAGCAAAGAATAACCAGAGAGTCTAAACAATGAGCCGCCTCCACCCAGCCACCATCAGAAAAAAAAAAGAAAAAATCACTGTTTCTTGTGACTTCAGCTCCTGTTTGTTCCTCCATCATTCCTAGTGAGCGGTAATTGCGCAGGAAAACATCCTGTTTTGAGTCGCCTAACTCAATAGAGTTGCCGCAGCGATAAACAATAAGAATAACTCCTAAGCCGTGTAATGGCAAGGAATGAAAAGGAAATGGGTTGTGACAGAAACAAAAAAATAATCGTACTTTAGTTATTCGTTTTACACCCCGTGCCCCCGGAGCACGGTATCGTATTCTCATCCCTTAAAAAAAAAAAAAAAAAAAAAAAAAAGAGGTCAAGCTGACGTGTTGTCTTGTTTATGCTGCTGTAAAGATGACAGCTCCCAAAGGACGTTATAAATGAACTTATAAGATTCCGATGCGGGTGGGAGTGGGGTGTGATTTATGTCTGGAACTTGCTGAGACGGTGGCCTGGGTCAGGGAGAAAACCCTGGCCAAGGTTGACTTTGAGCCCAGATTAAAGTCTGACTGACGCCTGAGAGCCAGGAGTTATTATGGAAGACGGTACGTTTTTACAGCGTTTCCCCAAACAGACGTATAAAACTATTTGGGGTCCGGGGGAGAAAAAGAGGCGAACTAAGGCATCAGAAGGAGGCCAAGCTGTCGTGACAACAGGTAGTGAGGTAAACCTGCAGGTGAGTCAGCATAGAACCCTACGAAGGCTTACGACGGAAACTGGGGCCGCTGGAGATGAGAACGTTTGAGCCGTAAAACTGAAAGTTTCTAAAAAAAAAAAAAAAAAAAAAACTGGAAATTTTTGAATTTAGAGAGTGCAAAAGGTTAGCTAGAAAAAAAACATTTTCAAGGAAAAACAAAAAGTGGAAATTTCTGACTCTCTCACTCAAACATTCTCAACTTTCTGGAAAATTTCGGTATTTTCCAGAAATTTTCTGAGATTAATCTGAAAATTTAACTTTTTTTCTGTCAAATTTGCTACTTTTTAAAATCCTTTGTTTTGAGCTCTTAGCTTTACTATTTATTTCACATTATATTTAAAATTCAAAGCTGCACTTCCTGGATTGTTTGAAGGAAAGTTTGTTGCAGTTTATTTTTTACGTTTGACCAAGACATGACTATTACTGTCGGCCTCAGTTTCTTTATTAATTATTTTTTTACATTGGGTATTATACTCCTAATTACTGCTAATTGATTTAATTTTTACATGTTTTTCCATATCTGGGGAAGTGTATTGAAGTGTGTTGTACCTCTGGAGAGTAATCTAATGCATTTGTTATCCAGTACTTTTATGTCTATGTTTAAAATGCAATTCAGCATCGTTTTTCTGTATCAGATTGGTATCGGCCGATACCAACCCTCAGATATCGGTATCGGTATCGGTAGTGAAAAAAGTGGCTGTTTGTCTGGGGATTTGGCTCAGCAGATTCTCTCACTGTAAAGGGAGAATAAGAATAAGAAGTGGAGCAAAGCAAAGTGATGTGGAGAATGGTAAAGAGCTGGGAGAAGACAGGAGGACGAATGTAAAGCTGCTCCCAGGGGGAGGATGAGGTAGTAGGGTTATCCACATGCTGGGTCTGCAACCTGAAAGCTACGTGAGCGCAGCTGGTGAGCTGTTAGCAAACCGCGGTGGGAGAATGATCAACTCCATGGAGGTAGAAAAAAAGAAATGGTGTCAAATGTAAAGGATGTGTGAGTTATTTTAAAGTTTTACAGCTTCGAAAGAAAGGTTTCTATGTCTTTTTCTGGTTGCACACACGTAATTGGTCGGATTGTGTTTTAAAGAATCCAGCGCCTGTCGATCTCTGGGCTGTGGGCCATTTGGTGTAATCTTCCTCCGTTATTGACACACCTTCACTTGTCTCTTGCCTCCCCAGGAATCATGCTACTGCTTAAAGATGAACTTATGGGAGGTTTGTTGTAGATTTCCGATCTCTGAATTCTGTTTGGGAACCATAGTAAAAAAAAAACCCCAAAAAGAACAAGGTGCAAGATTTACTTTGGATTTTTTTCAAACTTTACAGCTTGTGTGGTCTTAAAGCTGCAGTTGGTAACTTTAAAAAACAAATAATTTTATTTATTTGTTAAAATTATCATTGCATCTTGAGAATATAAGAGATAATCTGTGCAACAAAATCCCTCTCTCAGTACTAACTGCAGAAATACACCACTCAGTCAGACTGGGAGCTTTGTATTTGTGCGCAACACTAGCACTGGGAGAATGTAGAAAGACGTTTATCCTGTCATTGGTGCCACCAATGACTAGTTAGCACCAATCTCTGGTTAGCAGAGACATTTATAACAGTCTCTGCCGATTGACGGCGCTAAGACCCACCTCCTGGTTCTGATTGGTTGTTTCTAGTTAGCACTGAGAAAAGGCAGAGAAAGTGATTTTTTTTCAGATTGTCACATGCCATACTGTCCCAACATAGTGACAGTTTGAACAAATAGCCGACAAATAGCTTGCTTTCTTAGAAGTAATGCTAAGTTTAGTTTCCTTTTAGCTAGTTGACCAAGTAGCAATGCAACAGGTGCTTTACTTTGTCTTGTATCTCATAAAATAAGGACTACAGAACTATAACTAATGATATGAAGGACTTTTTAAAACATTATAGTTCCACGATACCAGTTTTCACTTTTAGCAAATAACCGCAGCTTCGTAGAAAAGTAAACGGTCCCAGCTACCTTGCAACTAGCATGCTAGCAAGCTACACAGAGCCGTTCCACGTGGAATTTGCATAGTTACCCGAGAACGCCTTTTTCTTTTTTGCTTCTTTTTTTTCTTTTCTCGAGGAATAGCTGTGCTGAAAAGGGTAATCAGCTTTGTGTCGAACAAAAAGCAGGTGTGTGTGAAGTTTGCAGCGTGGGGAAGGAGCTTAAAGGGAAGAAGTGGGTGCATGCTGTGGCAGCCAAAGACAGGAGGGAAGGAAGGCTACACTTTTGTTTTCTTTCCCTCCTTTTAAAGAAAAAAGAGGGAAAGAAGGCTGATGACAAATCCCAGAAATAGATTTCGGGCTCAAAGTAACAGAATCCAAGCTGTTCCCTCTTTGCCATACGGCATCTGTCTTCAAACGTCTGGGATGACACAGCAAGCATCCTGTTTATTGACTACCAGCAGGAAACGCTTTCAGAGCTAACAATGTGTGCTAGTTACAAGTCTCCTTGCTGCTGTTGCTGTATCCCCCTTTTTTTCTTTTTTTTTGTAACCTCATCCCTCTCCCAAAAAAAAAAAAGAAAGAAAAGAGAGAGTGGGATGCAGGGGGTGAGGGGGGGGATGCGAAGTCCCAGGAAAAGCTGCGCATCAATATTCATTCATGCAGAACATGCGCTGTCAAGTAGAAATAGAGACGGCGATGAGTGCTGCATTTATTTGTCGTTTACCTCCTGGTATGCTAATATAATGAGGTCTGCACACCAAATAACCAAAGTCTGCGTGAACGCTGATCCTCTCTGGTGTTTCCAAATGCGTCTGGCAAACCGAGAACACAAACAGCGCCTTCGGGGGGGGGGGTTTGGATCCACCTCCCCCCTCCAGAGAATACTTAGCAGTAACACAGGGCTGTGTTTCCCTTTGAGGCTGTAAGGAGAAAATGATATTATTCTATCAGCATAAGGTTATTGCATTATGTGTTCCTTACATACTTTAATAAGCCATAAATCTTAAGGCGAAGCGCTGGGGGTTGGGGGTTTGAGGGGGGTGGAGAAGCTGCACAAAAGGTAGGGCACATCATTGTTTTATTGATGACAAGCTGTGAAATGGTCTGACTGTCACGCTGGCTGTTAGACGGCGGATGAGCGGCTCAGACCAGGGAGCGTGCCGGAACTATTAAAAAGGTCAGAAAAGGCAGAGGGGATTGGAGAATTAAAAAAGCTATATGAATAATTTCTTTTTTAGTCAACTTTTTGGAGCTTTACTTTCTGTTATAATGTTATTCCTTCATCATAAACATACCTGGAGTGTTGCCTTGATTCTTTCATGCATGTTTGAGAAATCCTTTCCGTGGCAACTACTGAACTGTTCAAAATGCCTTCATGGACAAAGCCCCGCCTTCATGGACAAAGCCCCTGCTTTGATGGCGTTCTCCCCTCCTTCATGGACAAAGCCCCGCCTTCATGGACAAAGCCCCTGCCTTCATGGACAAAGCCCCGTCCTTCATGGACAAAGCCCCTGCCTTCATGGACAAAGCCCCGTCCTTCATGGACTAAGCCCCTCCTTGGAGCTGCAGTTCTCAAGCTTTCAAGTTGCCGTCTAACAGAGTGTGCCTCCCCCAATCAGCTCCTTCAGACTAGCCAACAGCAATTAGCAAACACCTACCAAACATGAGCTATGTCTCTGTGAGATGCTGATAAAAACATTGCTAACGGGTTAATAGAGGTGCAATGTTGCGATGACTTCCTGAAGGTGGAGTTTCTGGAAGAACAGGGGTGTCTGAAAGAGAGAGAACTTCAATTACAAAATAACATTTCTTTTAAGTCATATGTGATATGTATAGCATTATTAGAACAACTGAAAGTAACATAGTTACTTGGTTATTTGCTATAAAATGGCATTAAGTGCCTGGAAAATAACTTTTTCTAGCCAACCTTTACCTCACGCTGATCATCCAGTTGCCATGACATTCCTGCACTTCGTGTTGTTTATCATGGCATGAATCCACTTCAATGAATTTGCATTTTAATAAACTAAATATGCTAACATCATGATTTCCATGTAAGTTAATAGGTTTATAACAGCTCAGCTGTTCACTCTAGACAAGTATTGAAGTGTAATTTACCAAAAAAAAACAAAGATCAGTTCCAAATATCCAACATCCTTCATCTCTTCAGGTTTCCTTTTCGGTGATACAGTTATGGAACTCATGCATCAGACCGTTGATTTGGAAACTTTGATCAGCTTCTCCTGCTGGAGCAGCAAGGAAGGAATGAGGGAGCAGCATGAAAATAGAAAATGGGGAAAACCGTTAACATTTTCCGCGGTCGGGGAAAACCTGCGGCGTTCTCCTCAGCCTACAGTAGATCATTATGATGATTTCTGCGCCGGCTGCCAGGACAGAAGCTGATACATGACCCCTTGTAAAATTTTAAGATGTGTATAAAACAACGCGGATGTATGGTTTGACTGCACACTGGCACGAGTTAGCACCGCTGCGTCTCCTATCGCTCTTGCAGTGTAAACAGCTTTTCCTAACATGATGAGAGGCGGCCCTCCGAGGGCCACGCCAGGTCTGCGTCTTCTCAAGCGTAGTGAAGCCTCCGGGCTGCAGAGGTACAACAGCGTTACACCCACCATCATTCATACAAGGCTGGTTGTGGTTTAAGAGGATATGTGCCTGGCAAAAGTATTCAAACACCCTAAAGCTTGGTGGGTTTTTTTTTTCCACATTTAGTCACATTAAAATTGTCACCAATGCCGTTACAACATAATATGAGACAGATAATCTGTGCAAAAATAAAGCTAATCCGCCTCCACCCTGAGCTACTGTTGTCATCTGGAGAAACACACCCACACGCCCAGTCAGAAACAACCAATCAGAGACTGGAGGCGGGGCTTAGTGCTGGTAATCGTCCTTATGTACAAGTTTATTAATGTGCTGATGGTGGAAAAACAGCTCACCATTATAGAAAACCCCGTTCATCATCATCATCAAAGTCACTTCATGACTATGTGGCCCTCACATCTACATCTACTGTCTGCAAAAATGTGACATCGTGAAACACATGCCAAACAAAAATCTTGTTATGAGTCAGAAAAAGAACCAAAGTGTCCAGTTCATGCAGCATATCCCGTTTTTTTTTACCCTTATTTTCACTGAATGACAGAAAGAAAAAGCAAAAGGAGACAAAATTGCTGGTCACCAAATGTCACGGTAGCATTTCGAACACGTGTCAGTGCTCCTGTGTCTGTTCAGTTAAAAGCCCAGAAATCACTCTGCGCGTATGTGAGTGACATTGTTTACGTTTCACTTATCTCCGGCAGATGTTAGCTGAGTGAAATTGAATTCCTGGCAATGAGGGGAGGAGGGATCATGGCTCGCATCCTCTTTTATGTCTGGGGACAGGATTTCTCCTGGACAGCCTTGATCCCCCTGATTGTCCGCACGGCGAGGTGACTGACGACAGAGGTCGGGGGGGTCAAACGGGCTCTTCCTGACTCCGCTTGGACCAAGGAGCCGGTCCAGCAGAGTCTGCTGCCACAACGACGCAAAACCAGAAGCGAATCCTACCAGGCGGTAGCAGCTTGATTCTCGACTGAGTTACATTGGCTCAGTCAACACACTGGGCGCGTAGTTTCTTTTTTTTTCTTTTTTCTCCCCACATTATCAGGCTGGACTTGTAAATCTCCCTGAAAGATAAATCCCACAGTGATAAAATGCAGTCAGTCATCTTTATTGGATTTCTCACACCAGTGTGAAAACGGCGAGATGAAATCGCCGCTCGCAAATAAAAACACGGCCGAGAATCCCCCACCCCAAACCCCATCCACCACCACCACCTCCTAACTCCCCGAGTGAAAGGCTTTGCTCGGATGCTGAATGGCGGACATTTATCTCATGGACTTGGAGCTGCTGCTCTCTCCCGCAGAAATTGTTGTTTAGATGATGCAGCATCGCTTTACTGTAAAACCAATAGAGAGAGTACGAAGGGAGAAAAAAAAAAAGGAAAAAAAAAATCAGGAGAGCAATTTGATGTCATTTGCTGGAGAGGCTGGTCTCATGTGTAGGCGCTCTGTTTCCTCTTTACCCCAAGCTGTTTCTCAACCCCAGCATAACAACTCTGAGCAAACATGACTATCAGCTGATATTGAAACAGTTCTCCACAAGCATGAGCAGATGACACTCATTACCAGCGCAGGTCAGGAAGACGTGGACGACAACAACAACAACAACAGCAACACCTCTCTGGCTTCGTTATACTTATTTGAAATCATTTGCTTCCCTCACCGAAAGCTGGACTCACAGAAAATAACCACAATAGAAATGGGGAAGTGTGGACAACGAAAGTATTAAGAAATAAAGCCACTTGTAATTGTCACGCTTGTTTTTGCCTGAATGTTACATAATCTTTCTAAGAAAGCAAAATAAGTTCAGTATGGTCAGATACGGCAGTGGAAGCTCAGTGCTATTTATGGCCTCGGGACTGATTTATTTTATGGCCTCCAACTGTCATTTCAGTAATAATACCAATTTGCTCATTAAGCTTTATATTTTTAATTAAGGTAAATTTATTTTTCATATAATTTTCTTACAACGAAAAATGCCAAAAATGACAGTGTTTGTTCTTTAAATTTTTTGAAGTACAACCACATTTTGTTTTTTTAATTCAATTTTCGATGGAAAATTAAATTTTCGATTGACATCAATCATTGAAGAGCTTTACATCATAAAAACACAAAAGTACAAAGTCAGAAGACACCACACAGTCAACAATTGAGAAAACCAGTAAACATTACATTTTGCAAACTGCTGTCATTACACATCAAAATGTTGGTCAGTGTTTCATTTGTTGTGGTTCAAAACCACCTCTATATAGGCGAGTTTGTAGTCTAGAGCCGAAGGAAATCAGTTTTTCAGCTGCTTTGCCGTTTTCTGGAAGAATTACTGAAACCCTGTGAGAGTTTTGAGATAGAGTGAAAAGGAGATGCCTGTTTTTAAATAAGTCAATCATGCAAAATCATTTTGAACTTTAGTGCAGAAATTGGTGGAAGGATCCAAAACTATTGATAATATCAATACCAGGTGAGAATCGCTTTGATGCTGGCATGACACAATTACTAATTTAGCTTCAGGTTCCATTGTAAAATTTTATTGTGTTTTTGTGTTGCGGTTTCTCAACTCTACATCAAAAAATATTTTGATTTTCTCTCAAATGATATTTTTTTCCACTTTATCTACTACGAAAAAACACACTATTGTTTTTGTTGTTTCTGTGTTATCTCGTCGATTTGGCATTTAAGTATTTTGCAGACACCTACGCGGCAGAACAACAACTTTTTACTAAGCAATATTAGTCTAGTTTCTAGTGTAAATATCTTTGTACATTTGAAATAAGTACTCTCTCTATTGGTTTTACAGTAAGGCGATGCTGCATCATCTAAACAACAAGCGATACTCGCTGATACTATTTATTTGGTATCGGTCCGATACTGATGCAGCATTGCACACCTCTGGCGCCAAGTATTGTTTCCTGATTTTTGTCTATCGTTTCTTGATCAAAAAGAACACAACAAAATAGCGTGTAGTTGTGAAGTGCATGGAAAATAATCATGATTGTCAAACATGCGCCGTGCATTTTTATTCAGCTCCTTTAGTCAACACCTAGAAGAACTTTTGTCCCATAAACTACAAATCATTTTGGATATGACTACCAGTTTTGCACATCTAGCGACCGAAATATTCACCCATTCTTTGTCTATGCAGGACTTATGTTGACATTATTTATAAGGTGTTGCCATAATTTCTCAATTGGACTTGGGTCTGGATCTTGGTCAGGAATCGTTTCCATTCAAAGAGCCAGTTTTGCTCCTTTGCTTTTACTGCAAAATAAGACTCATCTAGAGCCGCAACAATTTTCTAAATCTATCCTACATTTTACAATGAAAGCTAACAAAATTAAACTGAAAATGTATTTCTGTTTTCAGATTTTAGAACGAAATAAAGCCTCTTTTGCTAAAGAAACAAAACGTAGAATCTGATGAGTCATTTCCATGAAATGAAAAATTAAGAAAGATTGGTAACAGAGCTGTAGATATTAAAAGCTTATTTTTTTCACAAGAACTTACAGAAAAAAAACTCCTAAGCTTCTGCATTTCTTGTTGAGTTTCACAGTGGAGGGGCCAAAGAGCCACACATGGCTCTGAAGCCGCAGGTTGCAGACTCCTGGTATATCCTATGGAAATACATGCAAGTGTGACAAAAAAAAAGCAAGACATATTCATACTTTTTCAAGGCACTGTGAATAAATATCAGCAAAAGAAAATAAAATATTTAAAACCAGTACATATGCCTGTGTTCTCTTGTATTGTTGTACCTTCAACTTATATTAAAAACCAATAGGTGGGTCAGCCAGATCAGCAAGGTGATGCTAATTGAGAATTCATAGACTGCGTGTGTTCACTAAGAAGCATGACTGTAAAGTTTAATAGTATGTTCTCCCTCCCTGCTACCCTTGATATTTCCCATGGGGGAGACTAAAGTATGCAAATGGTCCCAGAGAAGGATGTTGCAGTTTGCAATCTTGTCACGTAATGTCATATTGAACAAGTTGATGGCACAGGCTTGAATATTGATTGTTGCTTTGCCATGCATATGTTCCTGCAGACACCTCAGTATAAATGTACCATTTGGTTTTTCTATCTGTCATATTCTGCTTTGTAAAGCAGTGGGTTTAATCCAAGTGTTCCTTAGATGCCATCCCAGAAGATGGTGATGATGATGATGATGATGATGATAGGATTACGTGAAAAAAAAGTAATTGTTTCTTTCCCAGTGAGGTATTTACAATTTTTCTTTTCTGTTTCATGAATACTACAGGTGAGGTGAATATCTGTGTTTGAAGACAAGAGAAAGCATAAACCCAAGGGACATTATTTATATACAGTTTCTTTATCTTTTGTCATGGTCTCTTTTAACCAGCTCTGTCTTATGACTGACGCACAACGAGCCCTACTTGTCACCAAACATGAAAAGAGTCCAGTGTTCTCCAGATTTATTGGCACTATTCAGGCCTTAACAATGGAGCAACTGGTTGGATTTGCCAATGAAAGTTGCTTTATTTCAACTTGATGCTATATTTAAATACAGCATTGTGATCTACAGAGAAAAGCTAAACCTAAAGGTATAGATGTGTAAAAAGTCTTATAACAAATCCCTATTTTGTTGCCACAAAAATATGAATATGGATACAATATGGTTATATGATGAACTTGGCTCCTCGCGTGGTTCATCATACAGTAGTAATATGTAAAGTCAACCTGACTTCTGGAGATAATCAGATGTGTTCAATAAGAAGTTTGCCTGTCTTATGATCAAAGTGCGTTGGGGGTTTTCAATTCTTTGCTACATTTTTACCCGAGGGATAACAAAGGTCTTGGATTACAACTTTCAAAGTTAAGAAAAGACAGTCTGACCATCTTAGAAAGTTAAGCTTCCATTGCAAAACACTTCAGTTTGAGAAAACTGACTTCATCTGCAAGGTTTCACATTTTTACAATCCTATTATTTCAGAAGGTTTTGTGGATACCTTGAAGCTTCATTGATGTTACGCTAATTAGCATGTACCTACATGTTTGTGCACATAGCTACACTGTTAAACCTTAAGTGCTTTTACATAGACCCTAGTTGTGGTGGAGATCTTCTGTGGAGCTTTAGCTGGATGCTTCAGGTTATTGGTACATCAAGGTTCTCTGAAGATGTAGTTTTCTTGCAGAAGTCAAAATCCAGGATTTTCCAGAAGCTGTCTCACATTGGGCGTGGTGCGTTTGTTGTGATGTGCAGTGTCTGGTGTCCTCCAAACTTGTTTAATAGCCAAAAAGGCCAAAGAACTTTCTTCCACCTGGCCACGGAGTCTCCCTGATGCCTTTTGACAAACTCTAGTCAAGCCTTGATATGAGTTTTCTTCAACAGTGGCTTTTTTATTCGCCAAGGACGTCTACTGTTGCAAAATTCTTGTCGCCCCCTCCTGTCCTCTATTGCCCCCGGATCCCAGCTCCTTCGCAACACTAATTCTCCTCTAATGTGAATTCAGGCTGTGTGGCTGTGTATTATCTCTCCCCTATGAATACAGCCACACAGTATTTATCTGCCCTTCAACAATACGGATGATCCGTCGCTGAATGGAGCAGCAACAGTTGGCGACGCTCCCAACTTCCATGGGCCGGTTAATAAATAAAATCCTTTTACAGTAATAATTCATCCAACATATCTCGTCGCTGTATCGCGGCGCGCATAAGCGTCATGCGCCCGAAATCGCGGCGCGCATGAAGGTGCCCTTCAAGTTTGCCTGAATAAAACGCAAATTCTGTACATTGAAATGGGGGTGAGGGTACCACCAGAACTAAACCCGTTACCTTCTCAATTTGGTCCCCCGTAGCATGAAGTTGACCCCTTTATCTGTAGAGCAGATTGAATTGAAGAGAGTTTGTGTGGGGCTGGGCTTATCATTCATGGCTGCTTTTAAGAGATGGGGAGGGAAGGGGTGCAGGGGGGACCTTTGGTTTTAAATACACAGATAATAGGAGCAAGGGGGACACATTAATAAGAGAAGTGTGTGGAGGAAGAAAGGGTGGTGCCATCGGTCAAAAAAGACATTAGGGATTTAGATCAATCCTGTTATATAGGAAAGCGAACGCACAATATGGCTGATCTCCATATTCATATGTGTAACTCGGTGCTGTGTCATTAATAATTTCCCCAAGATGGTCCATAAACTCAATGGTGGAGCAATGGAAATCCAATATGAGTGAGCGGATCGTGTAGGGCCTTAAAAAACGTGGGGGCTTTTGATTAGGGTACATGGATGGGGAAGTGGATAAGGAGGAGATATAAAAGTAGCCCCACATCTGCATCCCCACAGGAGAGCTTTTGGAGAGGAAGATGAATATGGATTCCCATTAGAAAGTGAATAGTTCATATCCAGGTGATTTGTTACGAGGTATCAGCGGCCCCCGAATCTCCTCTGCTTTCCGGCACTCCTCCGGCGAAGTCATTTGCGGAAAACGAGATTCCTTCCAGACACCCCAGATTAAAATGCGGCGGAATGAAGTGGCAGGTGGCAATCACTTTCCACCCGACCCCGAAAGCTGCCGTCAATTTCTACCCCACACTTCAAGCTCTTACTTCACCAAAGTAAAAGGAAAAAAAAAAACACCTCAAAAAGGATCTGAGCGGAGAGAGATTTCAGGAACATCGGTCACAACCCGATGCTAACGAGGTCTGATGAAGAGATAGGGGAGGTGATGAAAACGCGTGCGGGTGCCCGGAGCGAACGTCAACAATGAGGTTCTATAACGAGACTCCGTAAATAATAACTCCACACACACACATACTCACATATACACAAACACGCCGCTTGAACAAACTTGTGACAAATGCTCAGCGGCATGCCCCGACACGGCTCGGTTTAGGGTAACGACGCTCACCTGGAGGAAGCAGCACGGGTTGCGTTTTGGGTTGGGGAGGAAGGAGAGCCGCATTGACCTGGTTTCTCAAAATAGGGCTATTAAAAAAAGTGACACAAGTGCAGAATTTGCCAGGTCGACTTTATCAAACTTCTTCTCCACCCGTCTTTTTTCACAGGTCGTTGGGACCCCTGGTGACGATCACCGTCGTAATAGCAGTTTGAAAAGTTAAAAAGAAAACGTATCATTTAAGTTTGAGTATGTTATGTTATGTTACTGGGGGAGAAAAAAATCCCATCTTAATGTATAAGAGGCTTTTACTAGACCCGCGACAAACTATTTTCTAAATATAGAACTACATGTTTTACTATGAAAACCAATATCTGTGTCTACCGCCATCTCCGCCTTACCATTGGTTCCAGCGAATGTCTTGGTGTCTTTATATAACTCTGGAAGCTATCTGTGCACTGCTACAGACTGGCGACATGTCCAGGGTGTAACTCGCATCTCACCCGAAACGTTCGCTGAAGATAGGCACCAGCACCCCTCTGGACCTCACCAAAGACAAGGGTGTACAGAAAATGGATGGATGGAAGCTATCTACTGCATCAACTTCCTCCCATGACCAGAGCTTACCAGTGAATGGCGGGGTCAAGTTTGGCATGTTTGGACAAGGACAAGATATTTCAAGGTCGAAAGTGAATCGGGGCGAGAGAAAAGCTGCCATTCATTGTCCGTTGGCCCTTCCACCAACGGATAATGGGACGGAGACGGAGCGCACGAACAAACAGCGCTGATGCTGATGCTGACCTCAGCCATCGTCCGATATTCTCCACTCCTTTCACATCCGTATCACTTCATACCACTTCTGTTTTCACACCAAATCGATAGCAGCACCATAGAATGGCTGACATGAAATTAGCTGGGAAAGTAATGACAAAAAATATCAATATGTGTAGATAATGTGGCTGCAAATGCCTTTATTGCCATGGCTGCCATGGAAAGCCATTATCATTTTACTGCTGGATTCCCTAACCAATTGTAATTGCAATATTATGGCCTCTTGCAGTTGTGATATTTTTACTGAGGCAGCTTCTATATTTCCTATGAGTGGAGTGAGTAATCATGTGATTTCCCCGGTGCACCCTGTGCATGGAGACAAGTACCTGCTTAAAACATGCTTACATACAAATTATGCTAACTAGAGCAGAAAAGCCTCCGTTCCCCACCAGCCTATTCAAATTTTGCCACTTTATAGCCTTGAAGTATGGATTTTATTCTGATTTTATATGAAAGACAAACACGAGACAGTGTAAGGAAGTGGATTCAAACCAACACATAAAAACAGTGGCACACAAATGAAGAATAGTCGTCACCGTCGAACCATCGTTCCCGTCCTGTGTCGGCTTCAGCTCTCGTCTCAGTTTTGGTTATGACCGGTTGCTACCAGTGATTTAGCATTAGCTTCCGTTCACTGTGCTGCCTGCTCGTTTGGCCTGTTTGAGCTGAACCTCCGTCATTAAAATCATCATTCATCTTGTACCCGCAGCTTCATGACAGTGTTAGGTTATGTACATCTCTCAAGCTGTGATTTTATTGACCAGAGAATTGCGCAGTTTGACATTGCGAAAATAAATTTGCTAAATTTTTTTTTAAAAATCGTAATTTTTCTAAAATAAGCTTTGGTGCTAGGATGAGTTTTTTTTTTTTTTGTCCATTTAATTTCACAAAGCTGAAATAGAAACACTTTTTTGCATCGCATGAGTCACATGATCAACAACCGGATGTTACCACTGGCACAAACCACAAAGAAGACGACAGCAGGAAGTAGCTGGAGGAAGATGGCACGGCATGCTCTTTATTAACTTACCCCATGAACAAACTTATTCATGTTTGACTTTAATATTGTTTCGTATTTAATAGAAACACTGACATTGCCAAATTGTGTTTTTTACATTAGGACTAAACAGACTCAGATTTGCCCTCATTTGTAATGGAAATGCAGCCACAGAGCACTGAGAGATGAAAGCACACACCTAGCCGGACATGGCACCAATAACCAACCTAACCGTCCAAGTCAACAGTGTTTACTGCTTTTTAGACGAGAGTAACAAGAAAAAAAGACTTTATGACTAACTACATGTTCCTTTATGTTAGTCAAAAACATTCAAATTCAATAAAATACATTGAGCTTTATGGTTGGAACATTAAAATAAAGTGCATCAGTTAAAAAGGCGGGAATACTTTCTGCAGAGCAGTGGGTTTATCCCATCAGCCGGCCGACTGTTTCCCTCCTGCCGCGTTTTGCGTGCAATCAATAAGGCGGACGTTCCTCCGCGTTTGTCGGCCATGTGCACAGAGAGCGGCGCGTGTGTTTACTGTGGAGATAATTCCTGGCTGGCATCTGAAATATGCAGGTGTTATGTGCAAAGCTTGCGCCCCGCCCTTCTGCACCGCTGCTCCAGCTGGAACGGGAACCTCCAAGAGAGAACGGAACGCTGAACGTAAACACAAGGTTATATAAGCCGGCGCAGTTCGGATAAAGGGGGTGGAGCAGGAGGAGGGGGGTGGGGGTGTGTTTGGAGGGTAGCACAACACACTGGATGTAGGCGCTTGGGAGAGACGTAAAACACCGGCCTGCTTGTCAAACACCTGGCAAGTTGCAACACGGCGCATTTGCACTTTATCGTGTTCACACGGTGGGGGGTGGGTGGGGGAGGAGGAGAATGGGGGACGGTTGCTATAGGATACTACATGGACACTGTTGCACAGCGTCCTGTCTTGATGGAAGAGCAGCTCTGACAGATGCGCATCGCCATTTCATTACAGCGCTTACATTAAACGCAGCCGTGTGTGATTGAGCTTTGAAGGCGGCCGGCTGGAGAGCCTCTCCACTGCAGGTGGATCTTATACTAATGGCCACAAGGCTTTTTTTTCCCCTCTCCTCCTTCTTCTTTTTTTTTCCTTTCCCACCCAGTTGTTGCTGTGCCAATTAAAAGCAGCTCATCAGAGGCTGATGGTGGGGCCGTTGTTAGTCTAATTAGCAGCCAGAGGCCATGTTGGAGTGTCAGCGCTCTGCCTGCTGGCGGAAAGCTTTCATACGAGCAAGTAATCACAAGTCCAGGTCGCTAATCCTCTGAAGAATCCTCTATTACTTAACGACCATTTTTAAAATTTTTTTATATTTTAACCCCCCCCCCCCATCTGAGTGTTATTTCAGCGTCTTTGTAGACAAAATGCATTTGTAATTCAAAGCTGTGGTTAAATAGTCGCTTACATTCAAGGAAGGTGTTTGGATAATGCGCTGAGGTTTAATCCTGACTACAAAGGCGGGACTTTTTTTTTTTTTTTTTTTTTTTTGCTTAAATGTTTTTTAAATTTTTCTGCTGAAGAAGAAACTTGGCATACCTCGAGGTCTTAGCTTAAAGCCACACAAACCTTTGTTTCTGACTCGCGTTGTAGAATCCAATTGTCTTTTAATCCGATAACCCCAGATTGTGTTCATTCTGTGATTTTACTCATTACTTTAGAATTACTGTGCTTGATGAATCCCAGCACAGGCTCCACTTCTAGCTGCATCCAGCTCAAGACGTGGCTAACCTGACAACGCTGCGGCCAGTGTTGCCAGATTGGGCCAAAAAAAAAGCACAAAAAAACAAAACAGCCTTGGGCGGGTTGTTAAAACCCACCACAACAGTTGGTGGGATTTTAGAAAATGTTCAGAAGAAAATTCATTGAAAGCAAAACTTTGACTAAATCACTGTGTTATTCACCTATGTTTTTAGTTAATTTATTTTGAAACTCTCTATACAGTCTGTTGAGCGTGACATCATCTGTGGTTAGTCACCGGTTAATCAAATCTGACTATGTAGTTAGATTGTAAAACAGAAATGCCATGGCAATATCATAATTTAAAATGACATTGTGGCAAAAAAAACAAAAAACTCAAGTCTCATTGTGTTTAACATTCTGTGAAGTCCAAATAGGTTCTGTTTCTGGTCAGAATATAATAAAGGACGACCAAAATCGTCGTGAAGTGTCACAAGTCTGAGTCCCATCTGGTGCTATAAACATGAATTTCATTAGAGGTTGAGATTTGGGCCTGGATTTATAGAGTTGGGCGGATTTCACGTTGTTTTTGGTCTGGAAACTGCGGCTGTAGCTACTGGGGTTAAAATTCAGATAGTAAACATAATGAAAGTTGTGGAAATTCCAATTTACTTTACAAAACTTTACTTCAGGTTGAGTTGTGCGAGCTGAATGTGTTCTAACAACAGACTGTTCAGCCGGAAGCGGCTGAGGTTCATGCTTTATACCAAGTGCTAATGCAAAAGTTTCGATCTCACCACAGCTTTGAAACCAGAACCCTGCGCTGTCTTGTAACCACCACATGTTCTTTGGCTTTGTGTCCAGCTTGCGTTGTGCTGCATGCGGTGTCGTTCTGCTTTGTCCTTAAGAATGTTACTAAACTCATTTATTTTCTCAGCTAAACTTGACAAAGTAGGCTGCCCAGTGGCGCAGCTGGTAGAGCTGTTGCCTTGCAACAAGAAGGTTCTGGGTTCGATTCCGGGCCCCGGTCTTTCTGCATGGAGTTTGCATGTTCTCCCTGTGCATGCGTGGGTTCTCTCCGGGTACTCCAGCTTCCTCTCACAATCCAAAAACATGACTGTCAGGTTAATTGGCTTCTCTAAATTGTCCCTAGGTGTGAGTGTGTGTGTGCTTGTTTGTTTGTCCTGTCTGTCTCTGTGTTGCCCTGCGACAGACTGGCAACCTGTCCAGGGTGACCCCGCCTCTCGCCCGAAATGACAGCTGGAGATAGGCACCAGCAACCCTCCCGACCCCAGTAAGGGAAAAGGGTGTTAGAAAATGGATGGATGGATGGAACTTGACAAAGTTCACTGCTCCAACAGGAAGTAGTACTCATTCATTCATTCTGGATGAAACTTAAGTTCACCCATAATCAATATGTAAGGCGTGATGTCGTTTGCGAATTAGCATATGGATTATGTCATCTCATATCATATATAAACTGCGTTTTTCAATAATGATTGAATTCCCAGAGCAGCTGCTCCTATTCACATGTTTTATTCCTGTATTTTATTGCTTTCATCATCAGAAACTTAACGCGTTTTGAGTGAATAGTGGGCTGCTATCTATGCTTTAGTCCCTAAAGTATAGAACTAAAGTGAATAGTGCATGTGTACTGGGATGAAGGGTGTGAACTTTACAACAACCTACAGAATCAGGACAGAGTAAGATGTTGCTGTTCTTTTTTCTCTCATTGTTAAAGCTGAAGCAGGTAATTTATTATAAAAACAATGTGTTTTTTTTTGAGGCATTATTTGGTATAACTTGAGTCTTTTACTACATTATGTTAACTGAGTGATGATGGCTGGGAAGTGGCACTGCTCTCTCAGTTTGAACCTTTATGTTGGTGTTTGCATTCTCTACTTCCTGCTTTTCTGTAATAGTCCAGAACAAACCAAAGCAATTCTGCAAAAGAGTTTCAACATGGATTCCAAAAATATTGCGTGCTCATGTCTACCTTTTAAAATCACGCAACATGACGGTATTTTAGCCTGTGCAAACAGTGAAACTACACCCAAAGTCGTAATTTTTGTAAAACATTAGCTCGATTTAAAAAATGTTGAATAAGTTGAACTGGGTGACCTTTTCTCAAAGGGAATCTGTATAGCTGAATGAAATAGTTCAGCAGACAAACCCCTGTTAAGTTGACATCTTCAAGATCACCCAAAAACACAGAAATGTTATGTTGGTAGCCTGGCAACAACTGAGCTGTAGGCACATTCAGCACTGACTCTGTCTCAGCTTCTATTTTACTTTTATCACTCTGGCTCTGAGAGGTAGAGCTATTTTTCTAAATTGGTCGTTATGTCTGAGAGTCCGGAATAAAAAGACATGGGTTTTTTCCTCATTATCTGAAGCTGGATCCTACTAAACCCAGTTTGTTTTATGTCATTTATCATTTCCAAAATGATTTCTAGTTTGCGAAATAGTGAGAGAAAGTATATCTCAGAGATTTACAATATTTTCGCTAGTATGGAACTACATTGTGAGACAATTCCCCCTCCATGTTATTAGGTGCTAATAACATCTTCTATGGGCTAATTGTTAATAATGAATTTGACTCTTCTTGTCTTTTGTAGACACGTATAAACTTTGTTTGAATTCCTTCTATGGCCTTAACAATTTAACTATAAAACATATAAAATTGATGCTAACAGATGCTTTTCATTCAGTTTCTCGGCTCTAAGTATATAAAACTGATCGAAAAATAGCGCAAAACATTTGCAGCTGTAGCTGCGATGAAAGTTGGCTTCACAAAGTATTGAGTCTTTCCATTGACTATAAATGCAATTTAGGCTTTTCATATTTTTATTTTAAAAAAAAAAGGGAATAGAAAACGATGTGGCACTTTATAGTTTCGCACAACTTTATTTTTTTCCCATATAAAACACTAACACAATATAATAAAGTTTGACGATTCCATGATTACCGTGATTAATCATACTGTACTTTTGACATACCACCATCGGAGCTATATAGCTGTAGCGCCAGAGTTATAAATAGGACTAAGGCATGCACCTTACGCCCTTCGCCCTTTCCCCTTCCCCTGTACCCCCCTGGACAGCAGGCCCCCATCAAACAGTGTCATCTGGCTTCACAGCAATGACAGGGCGCCATTTGGCCCATAGATGTTTAAGCAATCCCCGGGCACCAGCTGGCAGTCAAACACACTTCACATTTCCCTCCAAAGCGTGCCTCCTGTTTTCCACTCAGACTCCCAGGAGTGGAGGGGGACGGAGGTGGCAGCAATTGAGGGCGGAGGGGTTTGTGGGGGGTGGGGGGGTGCTCTCACAGGCAAACACTAAAGGTTACCATCCCTATTTCACATCAAATATAAAGGACACCAGTAATTACCTCACGCGGCCGACAGGTTCCGACACAGGCGCCGGGTATCTCTTCTATCTGACCTTGCGATAGTCTGGAGTGAAAAGCGAGGACACGAAGCTCGAAAAATAAAACTTGAAAATGACACTCCCTAATTGCATTGCTCTCAAACTGCTGTGTAGCCTAATTGCGTTTCTGGATGCGTCCAGTTCACCCCCCCACCATCTTGATTCTTGGCCTGGATCTGTTCCCCCCACAGCCGCTGTGCAAACTCGCCCCATACCACCCACTTTCCTTCCCCTTCAATGTCAGGAGCCGTAATCAAAGTTAAAGACCTGACAATCTTGACTGGCTTCAATTCATTTTCAAAAGGTTAGCTGGGTGAGGACATGAAAAACACATAAAAGCTTTGTAAGGGAGAGAGGGAAAAAAAAGAAAGAAAGAAGAGACAAGAGGAGCCTGCGATTAGCGACCCTCTGTTACTCGGCGTTGTGTGTGGCTGAGGGCGGGAACGGCTCCGAGGGCGTGAGAGGGTGAGAGGATTTCTGCTGCTTTGTGGGCGAACAGGCGGAGCTGGCAGAGCTACTGCAGCGTCAACCGAGAGAATTTGATCCGCCGGCTTTGGAAGTGCCGGTCGTGTTGTCAAAATTCCCGGATTAGGCGGCCGCTGAGGTGGGGAATGTTAACTGCGCCGGACGGGGATCATTGCGTGCACTGAGGCTGCTCTGTCGCTGGCCGATAGAGTGGGATGACATGATGCCTGGGCCTCTTTGCTTCCTCCCATCCCCCACATATCACACCTACGTCCAGAAAGTCCCAAATAACTGTGCTAAAATCTGCCAGGGCTGTTAATTAATTCTCACAATAGGTTGGCTGGCTTTGGGCGAGCGTAGCGCATGCTGTGGCTGCATGTCGGCGCTGGCCCGCAGTTAAGAGCTGGACTCCAGAAATAAGCCTTGCCTGACAGCTTCATATGGAAACAGAGCCTTGCAAAAGTGCCTATAACCCTTTAACTTTTTTGATATTTTGTCTATAATTCTGTGTATTTCATTGGGATTTTATGTGATATACAGAAGATATGTATAAATTTGTAGTCAGAAAAATTTGGACACCCTTAGATGAAAACCAAGTGCTAGCCTGGCCATTGCCTTCGCTTATGCAATTCCGCTTGATTCTCATCTCTCTTTAGTCCGGGATTTCTTCCATTGAGCTACATTTCTGTGCTTGAATTTCAACCGGGCAAATAGGTGAACAGGAGGCGGACTTGTGAAGGATGACATTGGGTTTCTGCACTGTTTTGGAATTGTACTCAGCCTTTACACTGTGCAGTTTGGCCATGTCGGCAGAGTGAACAAAGATATTTAGTCCATGTTGGCCACATGACATAAACACTGAGCAAATAAAATCAGAGCAAGAGGAATGTTGAAGACATTTTATCATTGGCAAAATATTGTGGCCATCATGCGACGAGGAATCCACTTGGACTAAGATTTCTGAGCCACCGGTCAGAAATACAACATTTATTTCAGCTGGGAAAGTTGCAACCAAGAATTTTGCATCCATTTTGGCTTACAGGTAGAAAATGTAGCAAAGGTGGTTTATATAAATTATATATGTTCATCTCCCAGTATTTCTTGTATTTCTTTGAACCAACGGCACAGATAGTGGTAAAACAGTTTATTCTTGTGCTTTAAATCCCTAAATAAAGAGAAATGCTAAGTAGTTAGCCAGAACAAACACCAGCAGGTCCCGCAGTTTTCCAACATACAACATGAACAAACACTGCAACAAGGTTCATTAGTGTTAATGGGTTTGCTTCATGACACTTGAAACAAACCCATTAGCACATTTAGCAGCATTGCTCCATAGCGCCAAGACTCTCCTCCTGGATCTGATTGGTTGTTTTTGACCAGGACGGCCGTAGTAGCAATAGTTTCTTTCACAGGTTACCTGTGTCATATTATACTATCACAACATGGTGACAGCTTTAGCAAATATGGTAAAACCATACTTTTGTAAAAGTTATGTACTGCCACTTTAAATCCCAATTTACCACACTGAACTTTAAGGTTGCAAAGCAACACAACGAAGAGCGCTGGAGGGACGTGAATGCCGTCTGAATGCGGGTTTTTTCTGGATCCTGTTTACAGCTGAAGCTTTGAATACTGTCAGTATAGCAAACACCGGCGCCAAGAATAGTCACAATGCAAATAATGTGAGAGTGGCATGCATGCATGAGGAGAAAAGCACGTGCGGTGGATGGAAGCCCTCGGAGGGAGAGTTGGAGGGGGTTTCAACTGAGGTCGATCAATTAGGAGCTTGCTCAGGTACCCCACGAGCTGTCAGGCCTTATTTAGCTTGTTGTTGCTGCTGCTGTTGTTTATTGAGCCCAAGCTATTAGGATTTGTTGGGGAGAGGGGAAAGAGGTGTTGCTGAGACCCCCCACCCATCCCACAATCTCTTGTTTTCCTCCCTTGGGAAGGCAGCCATGTCTCCAGTCATTACAGGTTGTGTATTTGAGGTGGATGCACCGTGTCTATATTCAGTCATTTCAAAGCCGCACCTCCCTCTTCGTCTCCTGCCCGCTCAGCCTTGGCCGAGAGGCACTGGCTCGTGTCATCGCTCTCGGGGGCATAACTACTCCCCCCGGCCCTGTTTGTCTCTCTGTTTACCTGTCTGCTTTAGTCTGCCGGCGAGTCTGTCTGTCTTCTCGTGTCACCTTGCTGCTGCGGTGTGGCGGGCCACGGTCCGACACCGGTCCGCCAATCACAGACAGCATGGGTCTCGCGTTCTTTTATTACAAATGCCAGCCTGGCTGCGCTCGGAGCTCTCATTAGCAGCAGCAGGGTTACAATGGTTTGCCAAAACTTTGCTCTTGAATGAGCGTGGATGTTAGCAGGAGCGCTGTGTAGCCACAGGTGAGAAAAGGAGAAATTTTCGGATTGCACTCAAAGTAGCTCCACTTATGCTTTACGTCAGCGTTATTATTATTATTCTTTTTTTTTTTTTTGGTTTTTAGAGTCTTGACGTTTTTCCAAATAACATTGCGGTGCAACCACATACTGTGTGATGCACAAAGTAGGACATAGATGTAAAGCAGAGAATGCCTTTCACCACTTTTCGCAAATAGAAATGTAAAATTTGCTTTTGTATTCAGGGTCAATGCTTTGTAGAACTTGCGGTGAAGTTATAGTAAAACTTAGATTTATGAGGCCGGCCCAACCCGACCCTGCTTCCGTGGCACGCTTTAAAAAAAGCCTGCAATAGATAGAGTGCAGAAAAAAACTAAGTGATAATGCACAATATAAAGTTGTGGTTCTCAACTTATTCTAGTCTAAGAGGAGGAGAAGCCAGTTTACCTTACTGAGGAGAGACAGGAAGTTAATTGGACTAGTGGTGGAGAAAATGGTTATTATAGTAATTGATTATTCTAACGATAATTCTAATGATTAATCGATTAATCGGATAAAAACAATGGGGAAACTGGGTAGAATTTTTATATAGGCCTTTTTATGCAATATTAGAATGACATTAAAAGATAGATATGAACAAATATTTGTATTCCTTTTCTAAATAAGAAAACTTTTATTGCCTAAAATCTATAACATAGCATTCCTTCAGTGTCCTCTTGATCATTTGTTGCAAAGGATACATCTGCCGCTACGAAACATACCTCTGACATCAGCATGTGAGTTCAGCCATTTCTGCCTGACTTAGCATCAATATAATTTAGAACTGATCTATTGATTAACTTTTGGAATAACTGATTACTAGTTAGATAGTAAAAATACAGAATTTGAACCAAGTGAAGCTAAAACTTTGGCACGTGAGGAGTGCTGAGTTGAAAACATTTACAGATGAAGCTTTTTATTTTATCTTAAATACAGAATGTATAAATATTTTGTGCAGTTTTGACTAAATTATTACTCTGAGTACGTTGTTCATTCAGCAAATGGCCTTTTTTTTCGACTCTGTATCTTCCAGTTTACAATTAATCGGTTATTTTAATTAGTTTTTTTTTTATTTTAATAATCAGATCATCGCGATTAATCGATTAATAATTAATTTGATTAATCGGAGTGAATCTGATTAATTGTCATCACCCCTAAATTAGACTGCAATTAATTAATGTACATGGAGTGTATTGGATTTTATTTTGAGGATAAATACAAAATGAGCATAAAATAAAGTTTGTGTCTGAACCACGAGTATGAATACCTTTCTGCAACACTATCTATCTATCTTTTCTTTTGCAGACCCAGACCTAACTAAACAGCAGATCAAACTCCTAGAAAAGGGTTTCTGAAAAAAAGAAGAAGAAAAAGTGCAAAGCTGTTTGTCCCAAGGCAGTCCTAAACTTAAGTCTTCTGTGTGTAGGTCCTGTGATTCTTCCCCCGTCGCCCTTCCATTCGTCTTCTGGGGATGCGGTAAACACTTCAGAGCTATGTTTGCCGTCTGCATTTGATGTTGCTACGGCCGGCGCATCCCAATGCTGAAGGACACCTTGCGCATATCTCAGAGATGCGAGGAGCTTTGATGCTCCGGGAGTGACAGCAGGTTGATAATGGCAGCTCCAACGTGGCTATGGAGTATGCTGCAGCATTCCTTTGGGACGTTTAAAACTTATTGGCATATAAAACCATAAACTACATACAAGTAATTACACCCATTTGAACTTTTCTACATTTTTTTATGTTACAAAGACACACTTAAATATGTAATACTGGAATTTTGAGATAGAACAACTCAAACTATCCCCTTATAGTGAAGTAGGAAGGAAATGTATACAAGATTTTCAGCTTTTTTTCAATGTCTGAAAAGCACAGAATACAATAGTAATGGCAGTGGTAAACTGTGGAGATGTCCAAAAGACTCGCAGCTGTAACTATAGCAACAAGTGCTTCTTCAAAGTAGAGGTGTGTGATATTGCATATTTTGGCTTCGATCTGATACCAAGTATTATTGGATCAGTATCATCACTACCGAAACTGATACCGATACTTTTCTATTATTCAAGTTTGTTCAATCACCAAACGTCTGGCCGTTAGGTGTTTTTTCTTTCCTTTGAATTATTTTGTTAAAACATACAAGAGAATTTGGACAAAGTTAATAGGTGTTGAGAAAATATTTTAAACACATATGAACATGATAAACAGAAGCATTTTTCCTCGAAAATGTTCCTAAATAAATTAAGTGCAAAAACAGATGATCATTTGTTAGCAAATCAAAACAACATTATCCAAATAAATGAATAAATTGGGGTTGTAAAATTAGAAAACGTAAAACGTACATGAAGTCTTGCATTTCCAAGACTAAATGCTTTCAGCGTGTTATCTATTCTCTACAGGTTTTTCTGGGTTTTTTTTATTTTTTATTTTTATGTTCAACTCTGCAAAAGGACTGGAATCGCTAAGCATGAGAAGCTCAGTGCTTCCTGTAAAAGGAACTTATGAGCTCATGATTACAACATGGTGAATGTAAGACAGCTCTTAAACTGTGGGCCATCTGAACATTTTCACCCTTCAAGCCGGTGAACAGTACTTCCCTTCAACATGTTAAACATAACCTAATGTGAAGTTGCCGTTTATGGCTTAATCTGTCAACTAAATGGTTTATATGCAAAGTGGCCAAAGCACACACCTGTAATTAGACCTGAATCTAACCAGACCACATGAAACAGAATGTTTGTTTTTTTTAGTTCTCTGAATTCACTGCTGTTTACTGAGCCTGATCAACGTCACATGATAGATTTGTGACCCATAACCATAAAAATGTGACCCATAGCTGTAAACAATTTCCTTATCTTCCCAGATCTTCTCCCTCTGCTTCTCTGACCAAGAGAGGAGGTGTCTGCATCGTGATCAACATCATCAGCACCAACAGAACCACCAGCTAAAAAGCCACATGGAGCAGCTCAATAGCATATCATCAGTTAGCTAAGCTAACGTTACTGTAAATTTGGGGGATGGGCAAGAAAGAATGTGTCCTGTGGGAAAGCATAGCTTCTCTTCATTGTTTTGACATTATGTTGGCAGAGTGTTATCTGATTCAGAACAAGGTACGTACAGTTCTTGCACGGTCATGAATGGGCTGATGAGAATGGTGTGTTGAAAATTATTCACACCCTTCAAAATAACGAACTAAAAGAATATTCCACTGGTATTTAAACAGTTTGAGCTCCAAAGGCTTTGAATCTGGAGGTCGTCCTTCCATCAACTTTAATCTGTAGCTTCAGCTACAGACTGTCTTTCTCATTCAAGTCAAGTCTCTGGCCTCCCACTTCAAAACGTCTATATTGGTTTCAATCTTGTTGGCAAATATAAAAGATTACTTTAAGCCTATGGTGTGGTTTCATTGTCAAAATTAAGACACCCAGCGGTGACTATTTCCTTGTAGCAGGAGGCTACATCCTTTCCACAGCTAGCTACTGATATGATTAATGATAGACTAGCACCGCTAACTGAGCAACCGGGGCTAGCAAATGAGAAGGAGACGACTTGCGTTAGCTTTGATAAGGCAAGTGACTAGCATCGCTGGGCTGGTCACCAACTGGATTGCCTCCTTCCTCTGCTGTCCATTAGCACGGACAGGCTAGCTTTAGTATCGGCTAGCCTGTGAACTAGCATAGCTGGTCCCTCATGATTCACACTCTCTTCATTAAAGAAAACTTTATCGAGAAAATTGGTTGACATACAATATGTGTAAGCAACATACATAAGATATGTTACTTTGACAGAGCTTAATCTACATGACACCATACAGTATCGTATGAAGCTGAAGTTAGCTTCCAATTAAAGCTTCTGATTCAGCAGGTGGCTAACGACATAAACTTGCTGTTTTTGGTAATAATTTTGAACCTAATTATACATATTTACCTCATAAAAAGTTGGATAAATGGCCGTTGGCATACCGTTGCCAAGGTATGTACCATGATGAAAATGATGTGACCAAACAGCTTGATTATTGTCCCATCGTCTTGTTGTAGACTTGTGCGTGCGCCATGTCTGATCCTTGGGTGGTAGTTTTACTCAAGCCCTTGTAAAGTTGTGACACATATGACTCACTTGCACATGTGAGCAATTGTTTGAACATGAATTCTTCAGCTGTTTGGAAATGTCTTAAAAAACTTTCCCACCTTGTGTAAATTTACAGTTATCCTTCTGTAACCATTACATCAGTGGTTTCCTTCCTCCAGCTCCGCGGCCTTTCCCTTTGTTCAGAGTATTGGTCAATCTTACACGTTTTGTCAAACAAGAATGACCATCACTTAAAATTGACATTTTAAAAGACTTTCTAGGACTTTCAGGATCTCTTTTTGAGTCTTCAGAGGTCTGTGCTTTGAACCATTTGGTTTTTAATTTTCCAGCCATTTTGAGTGCTTTGAATGGATATCACTCAAATTTGCTAAAAGATAATTATATTTTTTATTTTGTTATATTTTGACATTGAATTGACATTTCGGTTTATTAAATTAATCTATAAAAGCTTCACAAAAAAAAAAGAAATCACATCTCTTCCTAAGGAAAAAAATGTGCCAAAAAAAAGCCATCAAAAAATAAAGTTTGATTTCATTTTTATCTTACCACTAAATCAATGCAATCCATAATGTTAAGCTGTCATTTTTTACATTTAGCTATCAATTTTAGATTTTTATGTTTGTTTCATAGTGTGTGTGTGTGTGTCATTTTGTGTATTACTGGAAGCAAAAAATTTTTATTAGGACCTTGACTGTGATTTATGAAAAAAAAAAATGTAGCATCAACATTTTGCTGCCAATTTATCCATCTCAGGATCTGCTAATAATAATACTAGTCAAATAATCAATTAACAGTAGTTAGTTGAAGTTATTTTAGTAGTTTCTGGCTTTATCATTCAACAAAATTGGAACAATGTAAACATACTGGCACTTATATGGTTAATATTCCCAACATGTTATTTTATTTTTAGAAATAGTTTTGCTTTTTAAACCGGGCATAAATAAGCCAATATATATGTTTTTTTTTTTTTTTGGGGAAGCAGATTTTTTCTTTTTTTTTTTTTGTCCTTTAAATCCCTCCCAAAAAATAACATTCATGCCATCGACGTACGGGTCAAACAGGTGACAAGACATGCAAATATCCAAGGCACAATGTTTACCACTAGATATCATCTACACATAATAGCCAGCCACTCCTCCTTATCATCCCAAGTTAGCGATGAACATGCGGCTTCTAGCAGAAACCAAGTAAGGAAAGGAAGTTGTACTCGAAGCACACACACATACGCACGCACCCCCACACACATTTGGAGGAATGTGAGCTTCAGCAGATTATCCAAGGACAAATCAATGTGTGTATTGCAGGAGCCAGGGACAGAATTTCTGTCATACTTCTTATCGTGTCACGGGTAAAAAACACCGGCAGATTTATTTGCCGTCTCTTGTCTTTCAAGAATATTTAGTGCTCCTAGGTTCAGAGAGAAACATGTCGGCGGTCGCACTGCATTCGTGTCTGTTTGACAAGCAATTAAGGCCATTAGTATGTACAGTCGGTCCTCTGTATATTTGTTTATGTCAGCCCCGGTCCCTGGAGCCCGCTGTGGTGTGATGGTATAATTCACCGCGCTCGCCTCCTTCCCGGAAGCTGCCGCTCGGAACAACGCGTTTCATTGGAAAGCAGTCATGAGATATGAATGAGTCACTTTCAGCCGGGCAAAGGTATCTGCTGAGCGGAAGGAGGGAGCAAGACAGAGAGCGGGGGGGATGGAAGCGGGGCGGAGGGCTCTCTCCAGCGATGATGATGATGATGATTATCATCTGATTGCTGCAGCAACCAGATGATGTTGATGTACAAACAATGACCTTAATGCTTATTTATTGAATCTGCCTGAACCAGCAGAGATGAATCCAGAACTGGATTTGATTGTACCCTTTTTTTTTTCTTTTTTGCTTGTTTGCTTTTTGGGCCAATTGGCTTTGGTATCATTGGATTCGATTTGAACCTGGTCAGGATAAATCAAAGTGTTCACTCAAGTGTTCACCCTCAGATAACATCCATTATGTAAGCTTGGGGGGGGAAAAAAAGAGGGCTGTGTCGTTAATGGCCATGCGAAAGAGAACTCACAATGGAACCCAACAAAAGCAAAAGGCATAAAAGGTTACGAAGGGAAACAAGGCGATTCGGGATAGGATTTCCTTTTGATGGGGAAAGAAAACACGTGTGGTTTGGCGGTGTGGTGGTGTGGCGGTGGGGGGGACACAGGGAGGCAAACCCAGGGGAGGAACTTGTGAAAGGAAATGCCGATGACACACACATCAAATAAATGACATAGCCGTCCAAAGTTCACCGGCGTACACCAGTGAGTGAGGTCATGGTGGGCAGGATTTGTTGCTCTAGCAACAACAGGCTGTTAGCTCGCCCACTATCTGTGTCCTAATGTACAGACAGGCGCTGAGTCAACAAAGCCGGTGTTTGGAGTCAACCTTTAAAAGTCACGACCTTAGCGAAAGGTGCAGCGGAGCTGATGTGTTTCCTATACAGCACGGACAACTAAAGTTCACACTCCGCATTAGCCGCTGCTGATCAGCTTTCCTGACAAAACCACAATTATGATAAAGCAGCACCTCACAGTGAGGATAAGGATTCTGCAAAGTTCATTCTTTATTGTGCCATAAACTTTGGCTGCATGACACTTATCACGTTTGTGGGAGGGAGCGTCGATGAGGGAATGGGGGTTGGGAGGACTTGGGCAAGGAAGCAGAATCCCAATTTGATGACCAGAGACTTACTCATCCTGCAGTGCTGCTGATGCTCAAAAGTTTTCTTTCAGAAGTGTTTCACCTCAGCGCAAATGTCACATGGCTGATCTCGTGAAGGCAGAAGCCACTCGCTTTTCTGTCTTTCGGTTGGCTTAGTTGGCGAGAGCTACAAGAAAAAAGGGCCGGTGCCTTTGACTGAAACTGATCTGTGACCCAAATCTGCTGCCATAAGCGGTAGATCAGAGATGGGATTTGGTATGCTAAGCAGGGAGAGGAGCCACTTTGTTCACAGTCGGGTGAGGACACAGATCCCGGCGAGTAAGGGGGAATGCCTCTCCGGTCAGTGACTTGCAGACATGAACTCAGAAAGCACAGAGAGCGGGGGTGACGGAGGGCGCATGGGGAAAACATAGAAAACAGAAGCAACCCATTGCTTGTTAAAATTCTCCCTGATTTTTCACATTTTGTGACACTGGAGTCTGAATGAACTTCACTAAATGGAATGAAAGAATGGAAGCACGGCTAGTGTTGTACTGGGAAGTGGCCATACTGTTAGCTCTGCAATTTATGTGATGTCATTTTGATCTGGAAGAAGATCTTAAAGAGGTTCAAGTTAAACAAATGGAGCTTGTGTTTTCTTTAAAACCACTTACCCTTTTTGGCATCTTTTAAACCACTGTCCTTAATTCACCTTTAACCAACATTCAGCCAATGTGGATTATGGATGCCACACATGCCTATTGATGCATATTCTACACATACCAAATAGTGTACTGGAAGCACTTTTCTGTCATCTAGTCGTGTTTCTAAAGAATGCCAGCTCTAAGCTTCATTATAAGGATGATGCATTTAGGATGAAGTCCAGTGCTTAATTGTGTTGATGTTGGATGATGGTCGGTTTTGCTCACCATATAAGCTCTTTCCACATGTTTGTTCCCTCCTCTACTTGCCTTGTGGCACACTTTCAATCAAATTTCTCCAAGACCAATTTGGCACTTTAGTCGGATGACCATGCCAAACTTGTCATTGACCATCGTTCAACGCATTGGACAATTGACCACATCGTCCAATGCGTCGGACGACGCCAGGGATACTCCTTTATGAATGCTGCATTAAATTTTGTCCCAACTTTATGTCCAACCTGTGTAGTGTGGTGTGCCTTGATCTCTAAAGTGGGCTGTAATTATGATATGTTACAGATAGAAGGGACATATTTACCTATGAAGTTAATGGAAGAGCCAGTCATATTGGTGCTTTGCATAAAATCCCAATAGAATTTGTTAAAGTTTGAGTTTTTGCCACATGATCATAAGGTCAGAGAGTTTAAATCTTTTTTTTTAATGGGCTATGTTTTCCTGAAGATTCAGTGCAAAAGAACATGCCTGGTGTTGTTTTCAGGGAATGTGAGGAGAGAGTGAAAAAAGTTCACCCAATCACAGCTGGGATTGGAATTACAACTGGGTAGTACCTTTAAGCAAACAGTTGTTAAGTGTTAATGGATCTGCTGGTGCAAATAGTGGCTATAGAAGAGGAAGAAAACGACTGAGTCTTATTACCGGGGGGATCCAGGACCGTTTTATTTTCTAGTTAAAAAAAACGACTGTTTTTTAATTAGGACTTTTATTCATTGCTACCTGGTTTTAAACAAAATGAGTAAAACAGAAACTTTTTTTTTTTGCTCGTACATGTGCCCGGGTTGCCTTGCCCTTCAAGCTGTAAAATATACATTTTTACATATCAAACCCTAAGGGCATGTTGTTGCTCACATGGACAATTTCATATCCGCGTGTCGGCACATTATGGAAAAGTGCTTCCAGCAGCGCGATGCGAACATATTTTTCTGTGAAGCTCAGAAGACATAATTGAATCCATGCCAACTGAGACAACAATCGCGCTCCTGTGACAGCGAGGGCCAACAGATTACAGCCGGTTTTCTGTCCGACCAGCTCTGAAACTGTGACTCAGACAGCGTCGCTTCCATTCATGCATGAGGAATCCATCTGCGTGCTCTCCACAACTTGGGTGATAGGCGATGATGCAAAAAAAAAAAGAAAAGAAAAAAAAAAGTCTGAGAATACCACATTCAGTGCACCGCATTCACAGTCAGGGTAACCTGATCGTACCAACCTCTCCCCAAATCCCCCGTTCTCTGTATTTTACTCATTCTCTCCTTGTTCTTTCCTCTCCCACACCCGAAAGTGGACAATGAATGCATCCCGACTCCCTCATCAACGGGTTGGACCTGTGTTTATACCCTGGCCTCAATAAATGCCACCACACAAACAGCCAACAGAGCGCTGGTTCCCACAGACGTTGGCAAAAAAAAAAAATCAAATGCTCCACATTCCTCCACCCTCTATAATAGTGGTAGCCCTTAGTGCAGAGCTGGCATGAGTGGAGGGAAACACAATTTGCGGCCCCTGAATGCACCACCCCGTGTGAAACAATGACCATTGAACTGTCCCACTGATTTTCCAGAGCCTTTTTAAAGATCTACTCCCGAAATCTCTCCCCTGCGTGACGGCAGCATCCAAACAAAGCACCACTTGAAATCTCCGGCCGGCCAAACGTCCATTAGTGGATGTGAATGAGGCTCGGTTTGCAGGGGTTCTGTGGGGGGGGCGGTCAGGATGGGGATGTGTGTGTGGCTTGTTTTTCGATAAATGTTGCTGGAGACTATTTGTTTCACTTGAGCTCAGAGGCTCCCGAGGGCACGGCGAGAGTGTCTCGGAATCACTGAAACTGTAGCTATTCATTTGAGTGATAACCTCAAGGCTGTGTGACAGCCTCCGCGGTCGCAGATAATTGTCTGTTGTCAAAACACGACCAGCATACACAGGGCCCCTCCGCTCGCATGCTCAGGGTTTTAGCCTACGGCACTTTCCGAAAAGCTCTTGGAGGGGTGCTCATTTTTAAGTGACAGTTCAAAACGAAAACAAAAGCGATATTGGTTTAAATGGTTATTGTTTTGTTTGCATTGACGAATGAAAGATGATCTACGTCACAAATAACTTGTTTTGTACTCAAACTAACATTTAGTTTATAATACGTCTTTGATATACTGATATGTTTTTCTTGTAAAATTTGTGTCTCGTACGCCAACTACGTTAGCCTGCGTACGGATCGGAAAAAAGTTCCTACATGATTGAAAAAAAATGCTATAATCAAATCAAATTCTGATATTGTTTTGTAAACTGAGGTTACCTAATTAAAGAATGTAATTCTGAGTATCTTTGTGTGCTCTATTCTTTTTAACAGAGACATATTACAGTGATTTTTAAAAACTGTTCTTGCAAGCTAGCATGCTAACCGTTAGCCTGCTATCGGTTAGCATGTTAGCTCATTTTGGACACAAAATCGAAAACCAGAATATCATCTTGGAAATTTTATATTCAGCGCCCCAACTACCTTGCTGGCTGCTAGCTTGCTTTTTAGTACTAATCGTGCTAAAACTGAACTTGGCTAACTTCAGAAAAACAGGTGTGTAATACACACCCATCTTCTTTTTAGATACTTTATTTCTAATAATACCTAAGGCTTAACACAAACACAAATAAAATTTTTCATGCTAACATTTATTAGCAACATTCTTTTTTTTTTTTTTATCTTTAGAAGCTACCTAATTTTAGAAATAATAGCTTATATTATACCAGTACTTTGTAATATTTTAATTAAACTCAGATGTGAACTGAACTCAAATGAGCTAAGAAGCCAGTTACTATCCAATATCTATATTCATTGTTCTTTAAATTTGTGAGACAAATGATACATTCAATGAATGTCATTTATTACAATGTTTCTACTGTAACCTGACTTGTTGCTTGTTTGTAGCCAGGTATGGTAACATTGTGTTTTATATACATTTTGCTCTTTTCTGTCTTCATTTCTTTTGATAGGATTAGTGGTGCTTTTTGGAGAACTTTGCAAAAGCCTTGGAGACAATCTGAGCTGTACATTGTTTTGTTTTTTTCAGGCGTATAAACAATTCTTTTCTATGCCCGGCAGCCTAGTCAAAGCAAACAACAAATAAAAATGCTTATCTCCAATGTTCATTGGGAAGAAGTGGGGATACAACTTCAGCAGTTCACCAGACCATCTCAGGGTAACACATAAATATAAATAATGCACAACCATGTATGTAATCACTGGTACCTAACAGGTTATTTAGAGGGAGCCCAATTACGGACATATTTTTGAACTGTGGTAGGAAGCTGAAAGAACAGGCAAAACTTGTGCAGACAGACCTCTGCAAGGCGACAGCACTACTATATACTGCAAACGCGTCCAATAAACCTTTTGCATTTTATTAAAAAACTACAAGCTTCCTTTTCTATCATCAAACAAAAAAAGAAAGCAAAACACTGAGATAAGCCTTATTACATCTTGTCAGAACTATGCACGTCTTTACAAAATGTGTGTTTTTAATTACGTTGGGATTATTAATGCAAATTAGCCACTTAGCAAACCTCAGCAAATTTCAAAGGTCAGTGGGGGATTTACATGGAATTAAAATGAACCGTCCCCTTTTGAAAGGAAGAAAAACAAACACCAGCTGAGAGGGAAATATTCGGAAGCTCCGACGGGGCCTAACTGGCTCATCCGAGATGAATCCGTTTCGACCGCGTTTTGAGTACAAGTGTGATCGGTAAAGAGCCTCCATCACGTTGGATGGAGGTGGACAATATTGATTTCTTTGCCCCAGTATATCAGCAAAACTGATATATTGGCCGGCTCTGAATGCGAGCGCACAAACCAATTCGCAGCCTTCCATCACCAAGCATCACAAGAGCATCCTGACTGATTGCCGTGGCCCATGCATGTCCGCTCGACCGAAACGCACACATAAACACACTCTCGGCAGCCGCGCTCTTCACCCTCAAGGTCAAGATGTGCTGGGGAGTGCAGCCCGCGCGCCAACGGCCTGATGGCTCTGACGCCGCGACCCCTTGTGCACACATGTTGATCTGTCCCCCAGACGCTGGGCTGACAGGCCAGTTTTGCAACTAACACCATCAATGCATTTCAATGAGAGGATCTCGCAATGATGGCTTGTGAGGACGGCGAGAAGGCGGATGATGAGGGGCGAGGCGTCTTCGGGCCGGACAAAGTCTCAGCCGCGCGCCGTTTGTAATCCAAAACCGGCCCAATGATTATCTCCCGCCCCGCATCCTGCCCCACAAGCGCTGACTCAATTCTGATTTATGATTCGAATGAACATTGATTTTCCAGGATGGCCCACCCTCTTCTCCCGCTCTTTCCTTCCATTTCTCCTTTTAACAAAGGAGTGAATGATGCATGTGTATTGATTTTCAATCAATTATTTTTATTCGCATTTTATTTAAGCTTGGACAAATTTTCAGTGGCCCTGGCGGAGAGCAATGCATCTCTATCAATATCCCTGTACCTCATTACTAACTGGCCTTCTGGTAGTAAGCAGGCAAATAATTAATTCATTTCAGAGGGCAGCCATGTTTGCTTCGAACATTGTGGCCACGCAAAAGCCTTCACCTTCACACTGAAGTGAACTGGATGTGAACAAAACCTGTTTCTTTTCTGTGACCATCCCTGTTGTTTTAATGGAGGTATCTTTGATTAATTTAATAAAATTAATCAAAGATACCTCATGTTCTCAGTTGCATTATGGGAAATAAAGGATTGGGTAACTTTCGGGGTTTGACTCTGCACTACATGCTAAGTAAGATTTTTCTTTACATTATTCGTCTCAAATGTTACGTTAACTTAGCGCTCCTAGTTCTATAACCCAGCCAGCAAACCTAGGTGGGCCCCATATGGGGCAAAGGAGGCAGGACAATATGGGTCCCACATGGGTTTGTCCGCAGTTTCCATGGTGGCCAGGGCCACCATGTGGGACCCATATTGTCTTGCCCTCCTTAACCCCATATAGGGTTAAGGAGGGCAAGACAATATGGGTCAACATAGGGTTAAGGAGTGCTTCTTTCCTTTTAAGTGATGGATTCTGTTGTATGTTTTTTTGTTTTTTACATATTTCGGTGTTTTTGATGTATCTTATCGTTCTTCTTTTGTTCTATTGTAAAGCATTTTGTCTGAGCCCGCTTGGATGGCGGTACGCACATGAATTTCCCATCGCCACGCCTTGGAAAGCTAACGCCACGAATTTAATCAGGAAGGCGGTTCGACAAACTATTAAGTTTAGCATTTCACAGCTTTGCTGCATTTCATGTTTTTCCACCTCAAACAGATTTGTTTGTTTTGCAGTCGAAATAAAATGTGGGCAAAAAAAGAAAAAAAAAAGTTGGGAATGGATTTATCATTACAAAATCCTTGTCTTTTAAAGGGAATTTGACTCTTTTATCGCCATGGTGCCTGCTTTAGTTTAAGCCAGACATTGCACATACCTATTGAAATATTATCATTTTAAATAATTAATTAGTCCACATCATTTTTCCAAACATTAATGTATCTAAAACAAGTAAGCATCCTCATCTAAAGCCCGTGTTAAAAACACACACACAAAAAAAAGTGTTTCCTTGCTAGCCAGAACCCCCCCCACCCCCCCTCCCCTTTTTTTTTTAGAGCAAGTCACTGATTGGTTTGACAGAGATGCATTCAAATGGGTCATCCTGTAATTGTTCTTTCCTGTGGCTACTGGCTGAGCTGGAATTACATAACGATGATGAAGCTGGGGGACCTGGCCTTCCAAGTTAAAAGCTGCCATGCGGGGCTGGGCGCATTCTCTCTAGCTGCTTCTTCTGAGAGGTCTTCTCAAGGAAGTGATTACTGTGGAGCTGCCCGCTAATGCTCCGCCGGGACCGGGCCAGTCGGTCTGTTATTCATCAAAACCCCATACTGTGTAAGCCCTGGCAGCTCTGGAAAAGGACGGACAATGTGTGGGCATGTTGTTGTGTGATGACATTTCAGCGTAGCGACAGAAGACATTTGAACCGCTCTTCTATGTCTGTGTGGACATTTCACACCCACTGGGTCCAGGATGGACATAATGGACTGGGGGTGGGGAGGAAGGGCTCCATCTGTAACATAAAAAAAAAAAAAAAAAAAAAAAACTAGTGCAAGAATTTCTTTCCAGGGCCACTGGGCTTCAAAAGACATCCCATTGCCATATGATCAAATCAGATGCTAAGGGTGACCAATATGACCTTGCAGCCAGGAGCAGCACAAAGGCCGCTCAGTTGTCTGCTCAGGCGGGCAACAGCAAAACACACTGCCACTCAGGAAGACAATGAAGCGCCTGTGTCGAAGCGTTGTTTATCTCATGAGCGAACGGCGTGCCAGGCTGCGGAGCGGCTCTGCGCCTATGAAATAGCTGCCGGAAGAGAGATGCCGCCGTGGCACACACACATGCACACCCCCAAACACGCGCACGCACACACACACGAGTGTTTTCTGCAGAGAAGAAATGATAAGAATGAGACAGGGTGACGTAAGGACCAAAGAGAAAAGTGTGTTCGGAATGCTACAGGAATGAAACGTCACGCGCGGGAGACTGCGGCGCCGTGGTCGCTGAACAGCGAAGGAATTCTGGGTGTTGCAAACAAACTATGATGTAAAAATGTTCCCAGCTTTGCTTTGATGAACATCAGAGATGTGAGTCATGTTCAAACAGTCTTTGTGTGTTTACTTGTTTTATTCAGTCCTTTATTGCCTTTACATTGAGAGTTGGCGGTTTGAATACCCCAGCTATAAGCACCGTACTTGTACTTCTTGTCTTTTTTTTTTTCATCTTTGTTGAATCACATTGTCATGTTATGTCAGCCCGGATCTATTTAAAACCGAAAAGCTAAATACAATAACTCTTTTGAGGAGTGAAAAATGATAACAGAGAATTTTCCGCCACAAGGTCTATTATCATGTTCACATCCTCAAATAATGAAAAACATCACTGAATATTCTTGGAATTGGTGATAAATATGTAAAATAGACCAACATCTATACAGCAGAGCTGAGTGACGCAACTGGGTAACGTTAGCAATGAACTTTCTTACATTTAACTGACATTAAGTATCCGACTGGTCTAGGCTTGAAGCTACTGCGCCGGACGAATGATACATCCAAAACTTTGGGAAAAACGTTTAGTAACATTTATGGGAAAAGTGAAAATCTTCCTTTTTGTTTCCAGAATGGTACAAAGGTTTAAGCTTTACATACACAAAGTTTTAGCACCGTCAGATCTCACTGCACCTTGAAGGCTTTTTCCCATCTGTTTAAAGTGCAATGCTGCCTCTAAGGCCACTAAATGTGACTAATTCAGCTGTTAGCAACATCTTATTAAGGTAAAGCTGCTACAGTCTCATCATTGTCCAAAAAAATGTGGGAAATTAATTGCAAACATTATAGAGTAAAGCAATCCACTGCGTGCCGATGTATAAAGTAGTGAGTATCGAAACATTGTAAGCCGGTAGGGAGGAAGTTGATTTGACCAGAGGAAGTTAGATGTAAGGAAATCCATTTGTGCATGGACTCAGGTAAGGTCATGAAAGTTTAGTGTTGTGATACTTTCTAACTGGCTACTCACATGAAAGTCTTTAAAGGTATTTTTTAAACTAGTTTTCAGTTTACTGTAAGCCTGGCGGCCCACCAGGCTTACCTTCTTCTCCCCCCACCAGGCTAAGAGTTGTTTGTTTACTGTAGATTGGGTTTTTAAACACCGGTAATAATGACAATAAAGATAAGTTAAGCTAGGTTTATAGACAACGCATTTTACCAATTGCGCGGGCCTCGCACGCTATTATTTCTAAATTAACGATGACTGCTTGTACACCACAGAATATTTGTAACTTTTGACATTTTAATACAAAAACACAGTGGACTGCCCAGGTGCCCAGAAAACAGGTTTTCTGGAGGAAACCCTGCCTGTGTTTGCTAACTGTTAATGGAAGCTAAAACAGTTACATTAAGAGCAATAAGTACCCAAATATGCTACTGTATGTAGTTGTGGGAACACTACAAGTCAGAGCATGTCATATTTTCATTTAAAATCTTTGAATTTTGCATGCTTTGAGAATCTCATAAAATAAAAAAAACAACTGCACATTTGACTGTTGTGAGTAAACATAAAGTTGTATAAATGCAACTCTGTACAATTCCTAAAAACTCTAACATGTAGTGCAAGAAAAAGCCAGAGAACTAGTTTTTATGAATTTGTCGAAACTATACAACTGCAGCGTGGACTCCTTATTTTTGTCTATAATAATCTAGGGAATAACTCCAAGTTAATTTATACAGATTCCCCCCTCGTGTATCATAACATCTAAACCGGGGTAAAACAAACTCCTTAACTTTCAGGAACTGCTCTTGAATATTAATTCTTCATTTTTGCTCTTTTAAATGCAAATTAGGTTATTAAATGAAGTTTTTTTTTTTTTCAACCAATATAGTCAAACTTCTGCTATTAGGGACAGTGCACATTTTGATATTTTCAGTGTTGCGGGTGAGAAAAAAAAGGAGAAGTTTGTTTTAAAGGTGATGAAGTCAGTCAGAGAAAGAGAACAAATGTTTCCTCTTAGCTCATGTGTGTGTTCTGATAACATAATAATAGCCTGTCAATTCTTAGTCACCGAGTCTTTTCTGAGGTCGGTGTCAACACATTATCCTCACCACAGCTACAGCTCGAGCTCAGCCCTTCTGAGCAGCGCTGTTGCAACTGTTACTCGTGTCAAAGTTGCACTTATGTTTTCCACATCGGGCTATTTCGGCTCACATACGCTGTCTGTGGCGAAACTCGCAGCCGACAGTCAAGACTACGGGGAAAGAGAGCTCATCACTCGCTTATATACACGCCAAAAATAACCGACCAATCAGCCACGAGGAAGTGACAATCAAGTCAGCCAATCAAGGTGGCCGGAGAACCAAACTGAGCTTCAGAAGCGCGCCGATTGGCCAGCTGTGATGTCATTCGCCGTCGCGTACGTCGCTCGAAGCTGATTGGACGTGCGCGGCAGCCACCAGGAGGGGAGGAGGCTGGGGTCCAGGTTTGAATAGGGGAAGTTTGCAGAGCGCAGTTGTCCGGCAGCCAGTCTAGTGTGCTGTTTGCAAATATCCTGATCTGAGCGCTGCGAAGGGAGAGGGGAGAAGGAAGTGGAGCACTGACGGACGGACGGACTGCTGCTACAAACAAACCTTCGTTTGCATCGCAGAGGGGATCGTTCTTTATTCCTTTCACAGACTGTACATTTTTATTTAAAACGCCGGTGTTCAGATTGTATATTTTGAATATTTTTTTCCCACCCCCTCCAGACAATTAAGTTCGGGGAAGAAAAATGGATGTTTTACCGATGTGTAGTATTTTTCAAGAACTTCAAATAGTTCACGACACGGGCTATTTCTCAGCCTTACCATCTCTCGAGGAATACTGGCAGCAGGTGAATATAACTTTTTTTTTTTTTTTTTTTTAAATCTTCTCTCAGCTGGTTGAGCTAAGCGGAACTGAGCAGATTTCACGCGCCTGTCAGATCAAACGCCGCGCCGCCGACTTGAGTCGCGCATTAGAAGTTTTGTGTAAAATCCGCCCGTAGCGGTGGTAAACACAAGGTACCCGCTGCTTGTTTTATTCTCAGTTTCGCTATGAAGTTGTGTTGGCACGCTGCCGCAGCGGCTCACTCTTGACAGTGACAGCTTCGCACAGTTTCGTCGTTGTTTTGGCCGCGCTGCGTTCAGAATGAATGGAGGAGAGCTGATCTCATTCGGCAATAGGAGCAAGTTTTATTTTTTAACAGCGTTGTAAAATATAAACAGCTTTACTGCTCTTTCTCTTCTTTTTTTTTTTATTTGTAATTTTTTTTTTTTATCCTGGGAGAGCTACCGTTGTAGCTCGTGTTGTTTCCCTTTAAGAGAAACAACAGCGGATGATGCAGGAGGAAGTGCAGTTTGAACTCGTTCACGAGATGACAGATAATCCGACGAAACCCCCACGCGCTGCGTTTTGACAGTGCTTTCCTGCTCGTGGCGCTCACCTGCATTCACCCGGAGATTTTTGAATGGACTCCTCAACGTGACGCGGTGAACTGTCAATTCCTTCGCGCATGAGTAGAGGAAGCAGAGCAGCACGGCTTAGAGGATGTTTAGTGAAGGCTTGCAGGGGCGCTTCCAGAAAGTTTTCGATTTGTCCGGCTGGGAGAGGATGGTTGGGGGTGGGGGGAACGTTCTGTTATGGGTTAACTTAAGGTGGCAAAAACAAAACCAAAAGCAGAAAAATAATGTCAGGAGTTTTATTATGCTGTCATCCCTGAAAGCCTTGACTGAATATACCACTTTATGCCAAATATGTTACACAGAAGCATAGAATTATCTATCACTGATGTTTACACTTTATATCAGTAACTTTTGAGGTGCTTATTTGATATATATATATATATATATATTTGTGTAGACTTAAAAAACAGAATCATTAGTTGAAGGTTGGTGTCAATTTGAGATTTAAAACTGCATTGCCTCGGTATGGGTGACAGGTGGCGCTCTTTTGGTTTACACACCTCGTCTATCATACTTATTTGTTGTTGTTTTTTTAATTTTGTTTAAAATCATTTACATTGGTTTGTAAATTATTTAAAAGTGGCTTTTTTGCAATCAGCTGACGGGCAGTGCACAACAACATGTGTGGAAGGGGCATTGCTATGTTACTCTTGTCGTGCACACAAGCAGGAAAAAGTTGATTTTAAGGTCTTACCATGGAAAATTTAGAATTTTAGAAAACCAAGAAATTCCACAATTTCTGGTCTTTAAATACAAGAACCAACAATTTTGCTTTTCATTCATTTTTAATAGTTGATGTATAAAATGACCGGTAATCTCATTTTGTAACCCTCATGCAATTGTCAAAGAGCCTACATGTGTTTCTTTCTTTTCCTTTTATTCGTTTATGAGTTATAGTCCTTGGAGAAAAGTAGTTGGAGGGATTAAAAAAAAAATCCTGTCAAAATTGGAATTGGCAGGTCAGCCCAGGTGAAGCCTGATTGGTGCTCCTCCACATGCAAATGAACCAGTGAATGAATAAAACATACATAAGCTCTAAATTTAAATCCATTTTCATGAAGAAAAAAAAATATATATGCAAGCTGTGTGACTGTGAGGAAGCAGTGAGATGACCGTGAGATTTAAAGTGGGTGCACCTGGAGCCAGATAGGGGGGGGGATCCTTTATTCCAGCACCGTCTAACGAACACCTCTGACTTTAATGGCCTCTTCTTATACGTCTTGAGTAAACTGGGAGCTGCGGTGTGTGTTTTACTGGACTTGCTGAGGGGAGGATGTGATTGCATGTCAACAGAGGAAAAGCAACTTGAATGGCCCTTTGAGGCCTCAGGGGGAAGTTGAGCGTCTTCCTTTTAAGGACTCTAAAGTTTGCTCAGTGAGTCATCGGCGCTGAAATGACGGTGCACGTTTTGCAGCTGGAGACTTCCACCGGCTCCCTCCGGCGAAGGGTCACGTTGGGCTGGAGCCGAAGACGTGGAGCGGGTGTGAAAGTCTGATGTTTTCCCAATGAATCATTCAGGTCCGCAGAGATAAGATTTAAACACCTCTGCCACGAGAGCAGAGTGTCCCGTCGCTTAATTCAATTGTTGAGACCCAAACAAAACAAATCCATGACTTTTTTTTTTTTTCTGCTTAAATTCTTGAAGCTGATCCCTAAAAGTGCAGGAGTAGCTGTGATTTCCTGGTTGGTGCTTCCTGCTGTAAGCAAACATTACGCTGCCAAAAAGCGTGTTGGGGATGTGCACATGCATGATTTAAGAGGATTTCCCTCACAGAGGTGTTTTGTTGCTTCTCTTCAGGAAAAGCTGTTGCAATAATTTTGCTTCTTACCCCCCGCCCCCTTTTGAATTTTGGCAGACTTGCTTGGAGTTGGAGCGCTACCTGCAGAGCGAGCCGTACGTCTCCACGTCCGAGCTGAAGTTCGGCGGCCAAGAGGACCTCTGGAGCAAGCTGATCCTGGCCTGCGGGGACAAGGCCAAAGCCGACCCGAACCTGGCCCTGGCGCCGGCCCACGACGAGGACAATCAGGACGGCCAGATCTTGGACAGCAATAGCGTCAACTCTGACGCCAGCAGCGAGGCTTCGGACAGTTTCGAGGAGCTCTCCCCCACGCACAGCTTTACCTCCAACCCGTTGGGGTCGGCCTTGGTGGGCTCCGGACCTTTTAGCCCCTCCGTCATCAGCACACCGCCGTCCTCGCCGGAGGCCGCCGTGGGCACGGCCGCTGCCGTCAATGGCTGGGTGGCGACGCACGCCGGGCTGAACCTCCCAGTCAAAATCAGGACCGGCGGCGGTGTTGGAGTAGGAGGCGCGGCTGTGGCGAAGGCCGCGGAAAAGACTGGACTCCTCTGCGGGGACGCGTCCCCGGATGCCCGGAGGCGGGTACACAGGTGTCACTTCAATGGCTGTCGCAAGGTTTACACGAAGAGCTCGCATCTGAAGGCACACCAGCGCACTCACACAGGTGAGTTTCAGTGGGAGGGGAGGGGTGAGGTCATGTGATCTGTGTGCAAACAGAGCAGGAGGGGCTGCTCCATTCAAGGAAAACCAGTTTGTCTCCAGGCATTCGAGCCATGCTTTCTTGTGGCTTAAAATGACGGATTTTTGCAGGAGAGTTTGAAAATGTTGCAAAGCTTTATTTTTGCCATAACTTAGTCCATGGATGACATTGCTGCACATTACCTTCCCACAAACAGAAGGTAATGCTGAGGTAGTTGGTATGTAAAGTCCACATAACATTTTTAAATACCTTCTTAAAGTAACATCCTTAATACAAAGTAATTGTATTAATTTGACCCCTGAGGAAGGGTCAAAGTGCAAAAAAACAAGAACTCCATATTGGTCATGAACTCCGACAGAGCATATGAAAATGATTTTTGGAAAAAAAATAAATAAATAAATAGGCTAACGTTACCTGTTAGCATCGCACGCTTTCGTCTCGCAGGTTAGGCCTTTGAGAGACGTTGATAAACAGGAAGCTAAGTTAGAAAGGGGGCTGAAGGGACTGGTCCAAACTCAACCGAGTTGCAGTGATTGGTCAGAAAAGAAGCAAACGATTGTGGAAAAGTCGAGATGAAATTCGCGAGTCCGCACAAAATTTGTGAATGACGAGTGACTGTTGATCGACGGTTGCGATCGCAGCTTCTCGCAGGGTCAGTCTGTGGGTTGAAAAACTAGGGAAAAAAAAATAAAAAATCACCACCAGTGACTCATGGAAGTGCTGCTAATTCAGTCGTCCACCTTAATGGCATTGTCCAGCCATTGTGTAATGTAATTAAAGGCCCACGTTGCGCCATGTCCTCAGCTGGAGCGCTGCGAGCATTAGCTCTGCATGGCTGGATACCTAAACTGTGACCTAATCTATGTGGAATGTGACTGACGGAGCCAGTGAGCGAACGAATGGGTGGGAGAGAGAGAGGGGGGGGGGGTGGTTGCACATGGGAGATGAAAGGACTTCCAAACAGATTGGGTTTCGCCATGGGAAAGAGCTGAGTGGGCGGGGAGCGAAGGGGGCCACTGGGTTCTGAGTGGTCATTTAAATGTCCTTTATTTTTATTTAGTAGCGTGAAATTGCTTGTGTTGTTTCAGTTTACGCGTTTATTTCTGTCCCCACTCGCCCTCCCTCTCGCTCGTCTCCTCCCACGATGTACAAGTCTGCATTCTCGGCATGCTGCAGGTCGCATCAGAATCCGAACCAGAGGCAACAGGCTCTGTAGGAATTTCAGTCTCCTACAGTCTTTCTTTTTTTTTTTTTTGAGTTGCGTCATCGCCTGGCTGGTTTGAATGCAATTTAAATAGCAACGGCAAGAATGTAAGCGTCCCTTTTTTGTTTAACGTCGCCGTGCGTCTGCTCCGCAGGTGAGAAGCCGTACAGGTGTTCGTGGGAGGGCTGCGAGTGGCGCTTTGCACGGAGCGACGAGCTGACCAGACACTTCAGGAAGCACACAGGGGCCAAGCCATTCAAATGCAATCACTGTGACAGGTAAGCTGCTTGTCCTCGCTCTCGCGATAAGGCTGCTGTACTCGCTCCGTTGTCAGATTATTTCACTCATAGCCTGGGAAAATGTCATGTTATAAGTGAAACGACATCCCAGTGAGGCCAATACTTTTTTCCCATTAACATTAAGGAATTGCAAAAAGAGCGCCTATGTCTTGCTGGGAAAGTTACTTGTAAGTTAGGCTTGTCTTATTTCAGGTGTACCAATATATTCACATTTGTAAGGTTTGTGTTCTGGCAGTTCTCACAATAAAACCACAAAGTATTTGGTTATGTTTTATGTGACGGACAAACAAAAGTGAGTTATTGTGATGTGAAAATATTGTCTTTCCACATAAATATCTCTAAAGTTTTGCATTTGTATTCATCGCCTCTGCTCTAATTACCTCCATGCTTCATGAATGTTTCGTGAAGACCTCAGAGTTTCCTTTTAGAGATCCAGAAGCAGCCAGGAGTTCACACCACTAATGCTGCATAGAACCAGAACAAGGTGCTCTGGTCAGATCAGAGCAAAGTGAAAAGATTTTGGCCCACATGAACACCGCTATGAGTGGTCGAAAAGTAACTGCACATTACAGTGTTGTGCTGAGGCCTAGTCAAAGTCTACTCCAGACACAAATGAGAATGTGTGAAAACAGCTGCGCAGCTTTCTGTGAACTCGGTGAAACATGGTGGTGGTGGCGTCATGCTGTGGGAATATGAAACACTGAACCAGAGCGAATTGACAAAGACTGTCCTACAATGTAGATCTAGATTGTATGAAATTGATAAACAGAATTTCATACAATCTAGATCTGCAAAAAACGATTAATCTCGATTAATCGGTTATTCAAACAATCAGCAATTGATTTAGTAATTAAGTGGAGCAGACAGACTCAAAAAATATGACGAAAGAACAACACAGTCGGAGCATTTTAACAGTTTTAGCTCCAAATTTTGAAGTTAAAACTGTAAAATTTTATAGAAAAAAAACCCCCACTATCGCTTCTTGCTTCTGATTTTTGATTGGTTCATTTGAAAATGAATCAACAGATCAGCCTTTCAATGCACTGATGTCAAGTCCAGCAGAAAGGGTTGAGCTTGTCATGTTTTTATTTTATTTATTTTTTATTTTTGGGCTGCAGACGCTTCCTTTGCTACAAATGATCAAGTGTACACTAAAGGAATGCTAAGAAAATGTTTTGTTTACTTCCTTATTTAAAAACAGAATTGAATGATATATTTGCATCTTTTCATGTGACTTCAATTAAAAATGGACAGAAAGTGCCATTTCTTTTCAACTGATTAATCGTCAGCATGATCGATTAATCGTCAGCTGCAGCCTTACACTTGGCCTTTCTAAATCGTTTCCTTGATTACCAACTGACCTCCTTTTCTCTCTCACTGTCCTCAGATGTTTCTCCAGGTCCGACCACCTGGCCCTCCACATGAAGAGGCACGTCTAACGCAGGGCCAGCGTCCCCCAGGCAACGCAGCAAAGGGGAAATCCCTCTTAAATTTTCTCTCTCGGTTTTTTTTCTTTTTTTTTTTTTTGTTTGTTTGTTTGTTTGGTGGAGAGAGGGGGAAAAAAAAATAAAATCCAAACGCACGCCATCTCCCAACTGGCCTCTTGGTGGAACTGTCCCAGAGAGCAGAGTGGTGAGGGCAACGGGGGCAGGAGGAGGAGGGCGAGGCGTGTCCCAGCCAAAGCATGCCGTTTTGCACCTACCGAAATAACCCAGTGCCTCCGGGACCTCACTTTGTTTGTTCTGTTTTTTTTTTTTTTTTTTTGAGACGGGCACTCTGATGGGTTTTCTGTTGCAACAAGACGACGAAATCGCGGACGACGCGACGAGTGGGAAGGAAATGTTTTCCATCGACGACTTTAAGAAAAGATGGAGGACGGTGGGAGGGGGAAGGAAACAAAAAATGCTTACAAAAAAAAAAAAGCAAACAAAAAAAAGGCGAGTGAATGAATTGTACGGATGGTGCATGATGTTTTGGGGACAGCAGATACACTGGTACTTTACAAACCTGTCTGAGGTTAGCATGTCTGCACTGTGAATGTCTGAGACTGGCTGACCGGCCTGGGATGAGAAGTACAGAGGAGGCGGATTGGGATCGGTGCGGGGCTGGTACCAATGTTGCTGTGGACTGAATGAGTTTCTGTGACGGAAAGGGGGGGAAGAGATGCCTGCCGCTTCCCCAGGAGGCAGCGTGAGGATGAGGCCAGGTCACGCCTGCCTCATCCGTCTGGCTCCCAGACTCTGAAGGCGAGGGGACGGGAAGTGGGGTGAGGGGGTTTGGATCGGTTCATCTGAAGCACGTCAGGCTTTTGGGTCTTTTGAGAATATCGACACGAAACCTTTCTGGTCCGGGCCTCCACTCCGTCTTCCCTGAATGACAGAAGCCTTGTTTTGGTGGTTCTTCTTTTTTACTTTTTTTTTTTTTTGGTGCAGCTACTAAATGTGCAATGTGTTATGTAGCCTGGTTTCTTAATTTTTCTACAAGCTACAAAACCCATTTGTAGTACCGACTGTATGAGCTGTGTGCTTAGAAAGGTAATAACACAACTATACTATTAACTTCAGTATCATAGACAGGTGTTGCATGGTTCTAGGGATTGTTTCCATTTCCGGTTTCCCACTGTAATCAGGACTGCAAATAGTTTCAAGAGAAGTGCAGCTAAAAACGCAAATGGTTAGATGTTACAATGTTGTACATAAAGGCTTCGACAATTCCTACTTTTTTTTTTGTATTAGTGGAGATGCATCGATCTGGCTTGACCGGCCCATGCTGATTTTTTAAATTTTATTTTTATATATTTTCTAAATCAAACACAAATGAAGGAATAACTTGTCCCCCCTCTGTGCATCTAGGTCTAAGTCTCCAAGATTTACCAGATTCTTTTAAATAAACTTTTTTTTAAGCATTATTAAACAAAAATGAAAAAGCTCAAGTACCTCCTGCTAGTTGGAAAAATAGCGTGGACTTTTTATGGCGATGCATTTAACGCAAGAAAAAAAAAAGCATTTTTTTTCTCATTATATTGCCATGCAGATCAGGGGGTGAAAAAATCGGCTGATTCCAACATCCGGCTGGTGGATCGGTTCATCTCCACTTTCACCCTTTTTTTTTTTTGTTTGTTTGTTTTTTCTTTTACATGGTGGTTTTCCATCTGCCTGGAGATTTCACTGCTGCTCATATCCATCTGATGCCTCAAAGACTAATTTCTGCATTCTTCTTCTTTTGTTTATGTATGCATGTGTGCGTACACTCTTTCTTTCTATCTAATAATGCACTGTTGACCTTAATGGTGCCTTATGCAAGTGACCCCACGCCCCATCCGGGGGACGTCACGTTTGTCGACTGGGTGATTTATTATTTAAAACTTTTTTTAAAAAGCTTTTTTTTTTTTTTTTACAAGCTCTATCAAGGCTCAATTACAAAACTGTTGCAATAGTTACATTTTCCCCCCATGACTAATTGAGCTGTTGCATTTGTGCATCTTTCACACAGAGTATCTGTTATCAGTTGATTTGCCTTCTTTTTTTTGTGTGTGTGTTAGTTTTTTTTTTTTGCTTTTTTAATGAGACGGAGCAGCGGATTAGCTGTTGCTCATCACACGTTAAGTTAAGTTGTAAATAGGGCGATGCTGTAATCTGGGAGCACTTAAATTAGTTTATTAAAGGCGTTAACTACTGTGTAGTATGCACTCCATCTCGCACAGCACAAAGGTACAAAGCGACTAAGATGTTGAAATAAAAAAAAAAATAAAAAAACCGACAGTGATGCTCCATCCCTGAGATTCCGGCGGCATGACGGCGCCAGACACTTGCAACAAAAATGCAACTTTCTTTTCCGAAGCAACCGTCGGTTTTCCGAAAAACAGGCTTTCTGAAACTTTAGCTTTAGCGTAGCTTGAACTCGGTTACCTCCCCTCTCCTCTGCCGGTTCTCCCATCACATCCAAGTGGGACTGAAGGAAGAAAAAAAGGAAAAAGCTAAAGATTTATTGTAATTAACAGGCTGCAGTCGGACAGGCCTCGCCTTGTACTGCCTCTCGGTAATGAATTGCTAAAGGCTTTGTTGGCATGGAATCTGTCACAGACTGCTGACTGTGTAGGTTGGTTATTGACCTGTCTGGAGCGCGTTGTTTCAGCCAAAGCTGCAACAGTAATACAGAGGGGAAATGAAAGGGGAGGCATCAGGAAATTAGGCAAAAAGAAAAACATTATAAAGGCTTGACACTGGGGCGAAAAGATGAGGAGAGGGTGAAAAATGGTGGTGATTTGACTTGAGTTGATCAGGATGAGGCGATCTGTCCGCTGCCACCCGGGGCCGCCGACCTCCGATGTCGCAGCGACCGCCGGACGTATGGATTTCGGATCGGTCGCAGGAGACGGGGGGGGGGGGGGGTTGAAACTGCTTGCTGCGGTAGATTTGGGGGGAAAGTTGCTGCAAAGAGCCGCAGCATCTGCAGAGATCCTTCCAGCGATAATTGAGCCTTGATTTAGCCTCGTTTATTATTATTAGTTTTTATTTTGCTTGCATTTATTTCCACATCATCATCATCATCTCTCTTTCATCCCACTCGCCCAGCTGTTCTGTCTCATACAGAAAACACACTATCTCTTGCTCTCTATCACACACACACACACATGCGCACGCACACACACAGCTCTTTTGTTCTCAACTGAATCTTTGTATAAGAGAGAAAAAAAAAAAAAAGAAAATGACTTTTGTAAAATTGTTATGTTTATGCTTTATGAAATTTTTATTTGAAATTGTTTTGCAAAATTGTTATATTTCTGTATGAATGTATTTTTTATTGGAATAATAAGAAATTCTTATCTGACTCTTCTTGACTGGCTTCCTTTGTGTCATCAGCTGATTCTGCTCACCGGGGTTTTTATTACTCTGAGTGCTTGTTGTGCTCGGTTGGAGGGGCGGGGGAGGTAATGGCCGCCGTGCATGATGCTCTGCAGTACTCAGGCTAAATTAGATGCCGGGATATATAACGTCTTGCAAAAAAAACCCCAAAGTGTTTCATATCCTGTTCAAACTTTTGCATATTTTGAAATCTTGATGAGTTTTATCGGAATTTTACGCAATAGACCGGCACCAAGTTTATATTTCAATCGGAATGAAACTGATAAACTGGTTTCAAAACAGTGTTGTTTTTGTTTTTTTAAATCATGAATAATCTGAAAAGTGTGGCATGCTTTTGTGCTCAACAATTCCAGCTGTGCGCATCCACAGTCTGATGCTTTCTCCTAAAACAGCTACATCTAAATCAAATCTGAAGGTTTTTAAAGCCTTCGCACAGATTCTCAAACATTTAGACTTTGACTGGGCCATCATACTCTGTGGTTTTGCAGCCTCTAACAGGTCTTTCTCTTCCTTGTATGTGCCTCTGTGATGGAAGGGTCTTTACCACTGTGGTGTGTTCAGGGTGCTGTGCCGTGCATGTTTTCCAGCCCACATCAACTTTTTTGTATCGTTTTTAGGTCGCCTCTAAAACGAACTCCTCGTTCAACTTGTTTGTGGCCCTGTTGCAAACTAAACATGGACTATTTTGTCTCTTTCTTATTTTTTCACGAAAGCCGGACTTGTGTGATGGCAGGACTTGCAACATCCTGTACCAAATGAAGTGCGGATCTGTGCAGCAGCGTTAGAGCCACGACAGTTTTACGTGGACCCCCCTTTTGCAGTTTAAGCAGCGCTCTCTGAGACGTTCAAAGCTCACGATGTCGTTGCAAACTTTTCCACAAATTCGTAACTGACTTTCCTTCTGTGTTCTTTCGTTCAACAGAACCAGCTTTGTTAAATGACAGCTGTACTCCAACTTGATAAGTGACTTCTGAGGAAAGCTGTTAGCATTTGATTTGGTGGTATCGGACTAAAAAGGGGGCGGAATAAATATGCAAGCCAGTGTTACATTTTTCAAAGCTTTCTCTCATAAACAGATATTTTTGTTTCCGGAGAATTGTGATCATTTTTGGAAGGAGACGAAATCCGATAAAATGTATGTTTTAGGCGGGACAACCGGCCAGTCAGAGTCCATGCAAAGTTGTTTGACTTAAAAGTAAATCTGTGTCCATTCCATCTTAGGGTAAAAAATTTCAGCTGAAGTTTACTCTAAAGACGCCAGAAACTGGAAAACATGACTTTATGGCTTCATGTTTTAGTCGCTGCAGTAAAACTGAGTGGACTAAAACTCAAAGGAGTAAAAGATCTGACTAAAAATCGATTTTAAAAATGTCAACATGGACGCATGACTCGCATTTTACACATACATGCGTAAAAAAAATGTTTTTCCACTAGTTTGTTGGTCTACAACCTAAAATTCTTCATATAAATACATTTAATTTGTGTTCGTAAATGTGGCAAAATGAGAAGCGGTTCAAGGGCTGCTAACAATTTAGCAAGCGAGTGGAAAATCATATTTAATTTCCCTGATTGACTGAACTTCTCTTAAACAGACAAAAAAAAAAAACAATATTCCTCAGTGCAATATTCTGCTGGAGCAGATTTAAAAAAAAAAGAAAGAAAATAAAAAAAGGGGGAAAAAAGTCTGACTGCTCATTTCTTCAAGTAATCTAGAGCTAATCAAAGCAGCATAAATAATTTATCTCCATCTCTCAGCGCCCATGGCATTTTAATTCAAGAGCAGCCTTTATACATTTGTTAGTTAATTACTCTACTTGATATGGATAATGGCATAAAAACAGCAGTTGATAAACCAAAGAGGGAACTTCAAGACACAAACCATCATCAGGATAAGGAAAAAAAATCTTCTCTCCTGCTTGCCGTTGACCTCGAATGGGCAGGCGGCGTATTAGCCGCTCCTGATTTCCAGTAATAGCCCTGTGGTTTTCTAAACGAAGCTTTTCCCTCCAGTTGGTAATTAAGCCTCACGGCTTGAGTGTTCAAGAGTTGTTGTTTTTGCCCAGAACACCGCAGCAGCTCCTTGATCTTCTCAAACGGTTGCCTCGCTTAATTTGTCAATATCGCGTCTAATGCATGAGCTGAAGAGAAGCCGCTCGTAAAAAGAAACGAAAAGAGACAAAAATAAAACCCTGTTGGGTTTCAAACTCTTTATCCAGAGCTGGATATGTTTAAATGAATTGACCTTTTGTCCTTTATCAGGGCCGGTCCAAGGCTGTGTGGGGCCTTGAGCTACAATAGATTTTTGGGGCCCCACTTCCTGTTTTGTCCACCGCCTGCCGACTACAGCACCAAAGATCTTTGTAGAGTCACAAAGGAGCCGCCAAACTGAATAAGAAGAATAATTATGCTTCCAATTAGTGTGACTCTAACTATCGCTCAAACTATCAAACTAAAAATCAATTAATGCATTTCACATTACTGTTAAAATGATAAAAAAAATATATTTGCCATTCTGAAATTAAGTCCAAAAAAATCCAAATTTTCAATAAACAAAGGTGAAATGCAGCAAAAGTCTGAATTAGCCCTTCAGTTTTTCAGAAGAATCTACAGAGACGTGAACCTTAGTGTTGTATTAAACCAAATGACCAACATTTTTCTGTTTTGGTTTTACAGTGGAAGTCTATGAGAATAAATAGTACAAGGATAATTCAACATTTGTCGTTTTTAATAAAAACCCGTCTACATGTGTAAGACGATTTACAGTAGAAACTGATTTCTCAGAGAATTTACAAACAAAGTTTATTTGGGTTTATATGAACAGAAGAGTTTCAGAATATCACAGAAAGTTAGAGTTAAAGAATTATAGATATTTTTCCAGTAGTGGTGCGGGTAATGTGATGAATATTTTTGGGGATAAACTGTGAAAAAAAAGAAAAATATGGAATGTATTCTTCTGCAATAAACAACTTGTTTCTTAATGTAGCAAAGTATGCAACAGGAAACGCTGAAATATCACTTAAGCACTAACTTTAGTGGCAACATTAGCATGTTCAGCTGCTAGCGATTAGCTAGCGACTCCGTCAACATTTTCAAAGTGCCTACAAAATGTTCATATTTTGTTTGTCTCTCTGTTGATGCTTCATTTTCCCCCTCGGGTACCAAAAAATGTTTCCTATTCTCAAAGGGAATCTGGAAACATCTCATTTGTTAGCTGGTTCAACGACGTCTTTGTTAGCCGACTGAAAAGCTACTTCCTTTTATGCTTCAAAATAAGAGCGTCAAACGTAGACACTGGCTCAAGCCGCTCACCTTCACATCCATGGATCCTAATCAATGTCCTCACACTCTTGAGTTCCTCCACTGTTTTTCTGGACACTTTTCACAACTTTACTTCTGCGACCTTTGTGCTGTTTCAACCATTCAGTTTTTACCATATTCCGATCATTCGTGACATTCTGACTGTGTCTCGTCGTATTGACGTCTTCTACCCTCCCAACTTTCTGTCCAAACCGTAAACCCATCCTTTCTTCCTCCGACGTTAATTCAACGCCTCTTTCCAGCCCTCTGTAGATTTGTGAGGAATGTTCTGCATGAACATTCCAATAATCTCTGGCTGGGATTTTGGCACGTTCTAAAAGTTTTCATTCCTCTTCCACATTTTCTTTTTTATTATTTGTGTTTTCCAGGCTTTTGGTTCATTCTGCTTCTTCTGCCTGTTTCTTACATTTCTGCAAGTACTCCTCGGTTGACTTCGAGCGCTTCTGCAGTTTCGTTTGCCTGACGTTTGCAAGGCTACCCACCGAGCCACAGTCGCCCCCCAGAAATCTATTTGGGGGTCCGCGTGGATGACTTTTGAGGCTGATACCTCAAGCCGTCTCTGCTCACCATAGAACAGCCTCCTCTCTGAAGATAAAGTTTCTCATAAATCTGGTGCTGAGATTGCATTCCTCCTTTGATGTAGCCAGTCCTCCCATTCAGCAACAGCGTTCCCACATTGATATTATAACACGGACTCAACCCCAAATGATCGCTGGGAACAATCCATCATTTCTAGATATCACTCGTCTCATCTGAAGACGAGGTGGGGTAGGGGGCGCTGTTTGTAGCTTTTTTAAGCATTCACTCTTACAACTAAGAGTCATTATTTTTCCAAGCCCAAATTGCATGTTTAAAAACCCCAAAGCCTGAGCCACGGGGGGATGCATCTCTGCAGAGAAACAGCCCGAACTTCATACTTGAAAGAACTGTGCAAGATTCATTAGGGTGGGCTGGGCCATATGTTTCAAAAGCTGCGTCCTCCCCAGGGTTATTAAGCGTTTCTCTAACCCCTGCTCTCAGCTTGGTGAGACGCCTCCCCTTCCAACAAGATGTTTGGTTATATTTGTTCCCTAATTTAATCTTTAAAATCTAAATTTAACTTTTAGTGCACAACCAGCCAGGGGTTTGAAGTATTTGTAAAACAAACAAAGGTAAATTGAAGTTGGTAGTTTTGTGTCTGGATGTTCTACAAAAAAAAAAAAAAAAAAGATATAAAGATGCTTTTTAAAAAATCTCCCTTTTATCTCAATGACAGAAAATATAAGCACTGAAATCTAAATTTTCCCGTTTAATTTGTGAGTATAAACTTTAACAATGGCTCGTTATTCTCGTTCACGTTCTTGATGAAAACCTCTAATGAATTTAGAAAGTTTGGGTTTTGGTTTTAGTGAGTGTTAGACAGAAATATGAAGAAAATACCCACAATGCATGACACATCAGCAAAAAAGTTCAGTTTTGTCAGGCATGTAAGCTGGATGGAAACCCATAAATCAGTGAAAGCACAATAACTAAGTGCCACCAGGTCGACCTGACGCGGAAAGGTTTAAATGCTTCGAAATAAACTCAAGAGCCGTATCTCGTTCCAACAAGGAACTTTCACGTTGTAGCAAGATATAACATCTGTTAAAATTACAAAACTTTATTGTCTTATTTGAACAAATTTAATTTTTCAAGCTCCAGGAGTTAAAACGCTTCCATACGCTGACGACAACACTCTTTAGTGTGGAAGATGTCTCTGCAGGAAGAAGACTCAAAGCGGGTAATTTCACTATAAGTGAGATTGAAAAAACAAAAAAATTTAGAAGAAGCAAAAGAGCCGAAGGAAACGATATAAAAGAGGAACAAACTATTCAACAGACATGTCAGCTCTGCTGACTTTACTTGTTCTATATCTTTTTTTTTTATCAAACATACTGTATCTGGCACAGGACATCAGTTTGTGTTTTGTTGGACTGAAACTGAACATGACACATGACAGGAAGGGTTTAGTATTTTTGTCCTTCTGAGATCCCATCCTTACGTTTGCAACTGAACACGGTGGATTTAGGAATGTTTTAGAGACTCTCCCAATTACAGTAAGGCTCATTTTCTAGGTAATACACACAAAGACTGATATGTACCATTAGCATCGCTAACGCTGCTGATCGCTAACATGAGGTCTAGTCCGCACGTATGCAGGTGTCTGGGAAAAAACAAATACATTTTTAGGATTTTTGCTCTTTCATCCACACTAAAACTCATTTACAAATATTCTGACCAAAGTGGAGATTTCAGAAAACTATGTATTTGTGGTTGTGTGGGAAAACTGAATATATCCACATTCTTACTTACTTACATTATTCCCAGTCGACACTGTCTTGAGTTTTAATAACTTAATATTCTAATTCGCTATTTAAAAGTAACATTTTGTTAACGGGTTAACAGAAGAGCCATGTTGTGATGACTTACTGAAGGTGACGTTTCAGAAAGAGCAGGAATTTTTAAAGAGACAGAGACCCTATTCCAGGCGTTAAATCACAAAGTAAATTTGTGTAAGATTTTTATAACAACTGAAGTTAACATAATGGCCATTTTATAGGACAAAATGGCCATTTCCAGGCCATTTTGTCCTATAAAATGGCCTGGAAAACACATAACACTGCCCTGATGTCGTCACTTCTCGGAACTCGGTAACCGACAATAAAATATCAGAAATCTTCCAAATAATTTTAAGTGCATCTTTACTTAAGTTAGTAGGCGACACGTTTTCTTGGCGGCAAATCTGCTCTTTTGATTTCTACCTTTTCCAGCTTTCAAAATTGTGAAACTATAAAATAGCAACTGCATGTGAACATAAAAAACGGTAAAACAATAAAATATCTCAAGTATTTGGCAGCACATCGACTCTCCACAGCAGGTTCCGCAGTGCAGTCTAAGGACCTGCTAATTCTGCTAGCAGGACGTGTTTGTCAGAACAATTCCAAACACGCTGTCGGGTCGGCCCCCGTTGTATCGCCGATCCCCAATGCACGTGACTGTATCTCCAACGACATAATTGCAACGGGATTACTATTTTATCGTCCCCTTTCAAGCGGAAGGCCTTCCAATTGTGGATTGTAAAATAAATCATTATCCAAAATTGCTGTGAAATAACAGACGTGCTTGCAGGAGTGAGAGATTTCCCTGCCCGAGTCCCACACACACACACAAGCAAAGAAAATGGACTATGATGGAGGCACAGAGTGAGTTAAATGAGGGGAAATAATAAGGAAAGAGGAGGTTATCAGGCTCTGAGCCTGCTTCATTCAGCCAGCCAGACTGCAAGTCATCACATATGCAGACTTTACTCCAGAGTCAGGGCTTTCTCTCCCTCTCCCTCTGTTAATGGACTCTATTAGGATTTGGCTGGTCGCGGAACCGGGCCTGAAATCCGAGGTCGGCGACCCCTCCTTCATGTTTTTGGCACCCAAGGAGCTGGTTGGCAAAAAAAAAAAAAAAAACACTTTGCCATTATCATGATCATCGCCTGCCGTGTTGATGTCGCTTCGCTTACGTCGTCCTTCCCATTCCAGGTATTTACTGTTGCGTCTGGAGGAACGGTGCTTTTGTTCCATCGCCAGTCGAATATTAATCCTCCCTCTCTCTCTGTGGATCTGCCCACCCCCTCCCCGCCGCCGCCTTAAATAATGCATATTTCCTTAACTGAACCACCAAAGTAAATTAGATTCCTCACCTAATTAGCATGTTGGAATTGAAAGAGCTAAGAACAACAAAGCTAAATTTGTTTGTTTTTCATGGCTTCTGCTTTGTCCTGTATTCGAGGCTCACAAACAGTGAGATATTTAGATGTTTTAGGATTTCAACACAGGTTAGATTTTATTTGACTTTTTTTTAAAATTTCAGAATATTAAATATATGAAAGAAGAAGCTTCCCACATTTAAAGAAGCAAGTGCATTTTGAATTGTGTCCACTGTTGGTTTCAATGGCGGCAATCAACAGGAACTGTGGCATCGATTGTCGTTTTTAAAATTGAATTTAGCACAATCTTGTAACTGTAGTTGAGTTTCAATTGACCATATAATTGTGCAATTTTACATTTTGAAAGTAAATTTGCTTAATGGAAACACCCCAATTTTGAAAAAACTTGTCTTTCAATGAAACGTATTGTTGCTCGGATGAGATGAGGTTTTTTTTTGGCCGGATCAAAATTAGTTTATTTGGCAAAACTGCAATGGAAACACTTTTTTCACAACACAGAAGTCACATGATCAACAACCAGATGTTCCCACTTGCACAAACCATGAAGAAGACGACGACAGGTAATGAAGGTAATGTAGCGGCATGTTTTGGGTTTTTTTCGCGCCACATGTGACGCCTTGAAATCGGCCCCTGTCCCTTTAAGAAACTCCTAAGCTTTGACGTTCTCCCTTCAGTACGGGTTCACAACAATGCTCCTCCATAATGTGGTTTGAACCATTCTTTGGACTGGGAAGTAACTTATTTAATGAGCTCAGCAGAAGCGTAGTTCCACCAGGTGTTTGCTAATTGCTGCTGGCTAGTCTGAAGGAGCTGAGGGAGGGAGGACTCTGTAAGATGTTACTAAAAACTTAGTTTTTCTTCTCTCTTGCCAGGAGCGCAACATTACAAAATACTTTTTGGGTAAACTTCTGTAAAAACATTTAGAATAAACCCCGACTAGAGATTGTTGTGTTGAATCTTTTACCTTTTGAACATTTTGCTCCTTTAAAGTCACAGAAGTACTGAACAAATATTAGCCAGCCTCTGCAGTCTTAACCGACATGCAGATTTTACAAAGGCAATTTTGCACCTTTTCAAAAAGAGTTTTCTTCTTGTTAGACTCTTTACTTTACCTTCTACTTCTTTTTTAAAAAAAATAGTTTTTCACCTTTCTTTCATGAAAATAGGTCTGCAGGTTCTGCTTTAAAATTGTTCTGAATTGCAATTAGTGAAACTACTTCACATGTAACAAACAGAGTAAAAACACTTAATTGTCCACTGGCATCATCCTTCATTGCAGTGTTGGATTTGTCCAGATTTACCCTGAGCTACATTTGATCGACTCTAATTTGCGTTTCAACATGAGAATTACAAGTGCAAACCATTTGCACTTGTAAAATTTTCACTCCAGGATGTACAGTAGCCGTATTCTGTGTGAAACAACCGCACACAGAATACAGCCGTCGTCATTTCTGATTGTGGATGACGCGTGGTTTTCCCTCCTGAGCACGCCGGCTGCTCAACCTCTTCACTACGACGCAGCCTCGTGTTACTGACTTGTCGTGACCGGAGTTTATTACCAGTTATCGTACATGCTTCTTGCCCTCAGCACTTTCGCTGCGAGGGCTCGCCGCAGCCAAAACGCGGAACAATACTGAGCGGAACACTCCGGGGGCTTCAGGGTTTCCCAGAACCATTTAAGTCGCAAGAATCACAATCTGTCAGCATTTTAGCCTGTAATTTGCCTTCTGCCTGCAGACTTTGGCAACACGTTGCTGCAGCTTGGATATGACAGGGGCCTGTCAGGGACAGTAAGTGGTCTGCATTATGTTTTTAATGCATTCTCGTATCGGCAGAGTTTCTCTGTCCCGTTACTGTCACAACTGGAAACATACCGGGCAAAACAAGAGCGAGGAAGCCCAATTTAAACGAGTCAGAGAATCGTTTTGGAAACACATTCCTGCTGGCAAGATTGTCACTTAACCAGAACCGATGAAAGCAGCCTTGCCCCTCCATCCATCCATTTTCTATACTCCCTTTTTCCCTTAGTGGGGTCGGGAGGTGCTGGTGTCTATCCCCAACTAATGTTCCGGGTGAGAGGCAGGTTACACGCTGGACAGGCCGCCAGTCTGTCGCTGGGCAACACAGAGACAAACAACCATGCACACACACACTCACACCTAGGGAGAATTTAGAGACAATTAACCTGACAGTCATGTTTTTGGACAGTGGGAGGAAGCCGGAGTACCCGGAGAGAACCCATGAATGCACAGGGAGAACATGCAAACTCCATGCAGAAAGACCAGGGCCGGGAATCGAACCCAGGACCGTCTTGCTGCACGGCAACAGCTCTACCAGCTGCGCCACTGAGCAGCCCAAAGCAGCCTTGTATTCTGGGAAAATAGATTTAAATGTGATATGTTGAAACGTCCTATAAGTTCGCAACAGTGTGGCGCAGTTGTTAGCTTGGAGTGAATGAATTAGCAAGCGCCTGGTGGAAGTGCGCATCTGCTGAACTACTTCTGAGTGCAAAAAAAAAAAACTTTATTAAAGGGTTAATAGAGGAGCCATGTTGTGACGACTTCCTGAAGGTGGAGCTTCAGAAAGAGCAAGAGTTTCTTATGGAGACCAATTTCTTCAGGGCGCAAGTCCAATTTCTTCTCAGTCATATTTGACAAATGGCAATTTTATAACAACTGAAAGTCACACAGTTATTTGATTGTGCTATAAATGCCTCTTTATAGTCAAAATGAAACTAAAGCGATTCTTGCACAGCCAAAACACTTACTCCAAATCAGATAGAAACCCAAGTAGAACATTGTGACAATGTAAAAAAAGAAATAATTGAACAATCATCACACATATGCACAGTGTTTGAGTGCAGGACACACAAGTGTGACTCCTATAATTGAGAGATGAAGAGCCTGAGCAGGCGACGATTCTCTGGACTCGATGTCCAGTCCTCAGAAGACGCATCTCCGGGACGCGAGGTAAATGAGTCCATTCGAATACAAATCCGGGTTGAACCGGGTCACAGTCATAATTGTGTCTGTAATTGGATTCGGTCTCTGAGTGTCTGGCTTGTGTCAGACCAGCAGACAGCAGTAGCTGTGCTCAACGGGGGATTGACTGGAACACAGCGTTAGCTGCTGGAGCTGGAGGGCGTTAGCGGGGTCCAGTGGTCAAGAAGAAGCGAGGATAGGCGAGTCCGCGCGGACGTACGACGCTTCCCTGACGGAAGGACGTCTTTGTCTCTGTCCTTTCCTGCTCTCATTAAGACATTCCTGGCAGGTCACGTTGATCCAAGGAGCGTAGATGCAACGCTTTGCCGGTTTATGTACGCTAATGATTCCAGTTGTTATGACGTGGCATTGGCCGTCACCCGTTGCTACGCTCGCTCGTGTCAGGTTCCTCCACCAGAACAACTGCTTTGTCACTTCCTCTCGAGCGGCCTGCTCACGGCGCGCTGGCTTCAAGCCGCGACGCCGATCCGCAATCTGAAGAGCGGGGGATTTCATTTACAGCAGCTAAACGAGATGTCAAACCCTCGTAAAAGCCGGTGTGATTTTCAATTTCTGCCGCCATTGTGTATCGCAGGCAGTCAGGAGAGACACTTATTAGCTGAAGCCAATGTCTGAGATGCTTTAAAAAAAAGGTCTTCTCATGTACAGGTTAACAGAGTGCATTTGCATTAATCACCATGACAACTGCCTCCTGACTGAGTGTTACACCTGAGAAAAAGAAAAGAAGAAAGAAAGAAGGAAAGAAGGCAGCAGAGAGATTCTAATAGCATCGTGACAATGTGTATTTTAATTTCACACTTTGAAAGTGCTTCTGCTTTCAACTCGCGCGTCGCACGCTTTCTGCTTTCCTCACGCTGTGATCGCTGTGCAAGAAAGGATGAGGTTGAATCGCTTTAAGAATTCATAAACACTCCGCTTTAGCTGTTCCGGAAATGGAGAAAATCGGCTCTCTTGAAGTTTTTGGTCCATCTTTGCTGTTGCTGTTTCGCGTCTTTAGCATCGTAACAAAGCAATGATTTTTTTATTTATTTACATCTTTTTCTTTTACTCAAATTATTCTGCAGCGACAAGTACAGTAAAGGCTTGTCACAATAAGCAATTAATCAGTTAATCACATGATAAATTCATAGTTCTTTAAATTTGTTGAGATAAACTTAGTCCAGTTTACTTATGGTTTTGGTTATGTGTTTTTGTTTTTGTTTTTTTAATTTATGGCTTATTGATTGTTTTTGGTCGTGTTTTATTTTGGATATTATAAATATCTTTTAGCTCCAATTTTAAGTATACAAACTTGCGATGTTACATCATTATGAATGTATTACTTGAAAATGGACTCAAAACGATAATATTATCATTTATCGCTATAATTTCTGGCCTCAAAAAGACAATATTATCGTTTATCGCAATGATTTCTGGGACAATTTATCGTCCAGCAAAATCTGTTACGGTGACAGACCTAGACCTTGATGACACCATCAGTTGTTAAGCACTGCTCATCCACCCCATTTGCTTTTGCTACTTCTCTTTATGACTGATCCTCACCCATTTGAACTTCCTCCTTCTCTATCTGCTCAGGTTTTAGCTGTGCCTCTTAAGTAATAATCAGCTGCTCTTGGTTAAAAGAGAAACAAAAAAAAGCCTTATTGCCATGGTTACACATCACAGCAAATGTCCAAAAGTGGAAAAAAAAGTGGAAAAAATCATTAGAGCTGCAGAGCATTTAAAACCAGAGGAAATAATCCCCTCAACCCCGAAAAAAACAGCAATGCCCCAAACCCGACAAAGCTGAGTGCACCAGAAGCCCAAAAATCACGGCGAAGTCTGTGGCGAGGATTATAGCCACTTTGTCTGGAAAGCTTGCTCAGGAGAAGGAGGGAAAAGAAGACGGATTGAGAGTTGCGCTTAAATGTTTCAGCACCGAGGACAGCACACAGCTCTCTACGTGCCTCTACTGACAAAAGCACCTCTGAAAGACTGCAACATCCAGGTGCTCTCTCCCTCCAGGACAGGGTCCTGTTCCGACGTGGCAACAGGTTGCGGCTCCATACACTGTTTAATAAAATATGCAGCTATTACACAATGCTACCTCACAGTCAAAAAGGTCCATTTAAATTGAGAAAAAAAGTTTGTAGAAATATGGGACCATCTTGCAAAAGCAAAGAAATAGATTTTAAGGAAAGGTCTGTTTCTAAGGTTTAAGTATTTTACCAGTAGTTAGCAGTAACTTGAAATGTTATTTTAAATTTGGAAGAATAAAGGAGCATCAAAAGCTCCAACGAGTTAAAGATTGAAATGAGAGATTACGTGTCATACATGTAGCGACAGTGTAATACAAAAACAGAATAAGGGCGGCCATTTTTCACAAGTCATTGGGGGTTTGACAAGACAAAGCAGATAAACAAACAAACAGAAACCATGGTGTTTAAGACTCTTATTTTGAAGTAAGAACAAAGGTGTTGTTTCTTGTTGGCGGGCTGACAACTGTGAATGACAAAATATGAATGATGTGTAAGCACTTTGAAGATACGATGGCTGGCTAACGTAGAGGCTAACAATGCTAACGTTGTCGTTTACAATGAGCCGCTGGGTGTTAGCTGGGTGTTATGGACCGCAGCTGTTCAGGAAACTGCAGAAATCCACAAATGCTTGAGATCCAAACACTTAGAACTGTATATGTTAATAGTTCATACACCAAATGTACCTTAATGTGCACAGTGGAACCCGTTAGCACTATCGCAGAAGCTAATATCTACACACTTTCTTATCTCTACTCTGAGTTGATGCAGCCAATCAGCATCAAGGAAAATAAATGGTGTTCCTGGATTGGCTGCTTATGTAGCATTGCGCCTGTAAGTATTTATCAAACATTTACTTTGTGAAACTACTGTTTCTGCTGTTGTTTTGTTAATGTATATTATTCCAACAATACACAGGTAACGACAGCATCCTGAAACAGTCTATTCATCACTGTACAAAAAAGCTGTACAAGAATTACTTTTTTTTTTCTTTAAATCACTAAGCCCTCACTTTTTTTTATCACAAATATGTAAATGTGGCCTCTGCTAGTCAATCATTAGCTTTTACACTTTGATATTTACATTTCACTTCATTGTACCCAATTAAAACCCAAGGCTACAAGTGAACCAGAACAATCAAGTACAGTATTAATCCTTTTCTCTCCACCTACATCTCAGGAATTAATTCTTTTGCTACGCACACCAACGTTATTTGCACTAGACCTTAATTAATTTTTGGTCACACTAATTAATTCTCAACTTAAAAAAAAACAAAACATACAGAAATTACTGCAGTCAGTCAAAGAACGAGGCATGAAACAGTGTATAAAGAGTGTGTGCGGTGGCCCTGCTCAGAATTTATCAAGAAATATATACTGCAGTTTTAAATCTCCCAATTCATGCTGCTGCTCCTGCTGTAATCTTAGACAGTCTTTGCTTTTTTTTTTTTTTTTTTTTTACCAAAGATTATGTCTCCACAATAACACTGGGGGGAAAAAAACAACAAAAAAACTCCGACACTGTGATCAGGCAGAAAGGGCAGGCACTTTCTTTTTCCAGCTGACATATTATCTAGCATATTTCAAAGACTAATTGCCGCTCCCCGTGGGAAAAAAAAAAGACATCTGTCCTCCAATTATTGAAGCGGTTGTTTTGTTTTGCCAGTTAATTCTTCAGGTTCAAGGGGGTCGTGTTGTAATATACAAAAAAAAAAAAAAAAAAACACTTCCTGACCGTGAACGACCTCCCATGCGTGTCCATTTGCAACACTTCGGAGCCATCGGCGGCGTCGCGGAATGCTACAAGGTTCCGTAACCCCGGAGCGGCAGGGAAGCATGAACCCTCCAACCGCAGTCAGTTCAGAAGAAAAGCTGATGCAGGGAACAGACATGAATCAGCGGTTATGTGGAATCCTCGCTTCTCCTATTTTGGGGATTTTGATGCAGTTTTTTTTCCTTTTTCCTTCGTGGAAAACAGGAAGCATAAAAACAGCCTAAATAGGCTATTTTTATAGACGGAGAAAATTCCTTTTGAATCCGCAAAGGGTGCATGTTGAAATTGACCAAATCTTATGTGAACGCGGGATTCGACAGTGCAGGGTCATGGGGTCGGGGGCGGGGGGGAGAGCGCATGAGAAGGAGGAAGTCTTCAGAGAAATCCCATTAAAGATTTGGGATGTTTAATGGGATTTCACATGTTTAAAAAATAACCTGAGCTCTACAATCTCTTTTTCCAAGAGGGACCCGACAAGATAGCAACACCACTTTCAACTATTAGCATTTAGTTTGAACCTGAGAAATAGATTTGTTTAGCTTAAAATGAAGAAAAAAGCTAATAAAAAACATAACTATAAAAAGCAATCGGGGTTAAAACTTTCTTCTTCACAAATCTTTCAGCAGTGCTCTTAGTTCACCGAGAGTCAATTTAGACTCTTGTTTAAAGTCATTTCTAGTTGATTGGGCAGCATGTGAAATGTCACAAGGTTTTGTTTGTGTATTTTGTATATGTATCACGATATAAGCACTTCATATAAGTTGATGTTGATAATTATTGATTTTTCTTGTTTGTTTTAAATACTAAATACTTCCAAACTGGTGATGCGACCTTTCCTCTTTTGTCCACAAGTTCCTCTTGAGTGGTTGCTCTCATCTTTTCTGTTCACTCCACCCCAAGCAGCTAAAACTTCAAACTGCTCTCACATGCAATGTCTGCAGACAATTGAGGTTTAATAGTTAAGCGTACTGATTGCCTCCATTTCTCACTGTAAATTCCTCCATTTCCCTCAATCCAAAGCAAGTTTGATGTCTTCTCACCCTATGTATTCAGATAACAGCTCAGTGCCAAGCGGTGTCCTGTGCAGGTACGAGGCCGTACATGCACAGGCCTCGTAATGTCCAAGTACACGAAAGTAAATTATTACTTTTGGGTTGACACATCAGGCTCAAGTATGTGCGAAATTCCAAGGAGCGAAGGATATTGGGACAACATGAAACTGCTATTGCGCGTGTTACCCAACATGTTGCTAGCTTACCAAAGAGGAAGCAACCCTTACAAAAAAAATCCCATAAAATTCACATGTGATCACATGTGATTCCCATTTTCCACATGTGATTCTGAAAAAAATCACATGAAAATCACGTTTTCACATGTGATTCTAATTTCCCACATGTGGGTCACATATTCACACATGTAAAAAGTGGTGTGAACCACATGTGATCACATGTGAAAATCACATGTGATTTCATGGAATTTTTTTTGTAAGGGAAGTTAATTAGCTTCCAACCTTTCTTGACTCAGTCATGACAGCATTTGCTCTGCCTACATCGCCCAGAATGCCATGTGATTCTGGATCAGAGTTCAGAGAAGCTACCAAAACTTTAATGAATATATTTTCTATCGATATCGATTTTTTATCGCAATCAGTGTCGTTATAGCTTAGAGTTTTTTAGGTCGGCTAAGAAGTTCAAGTCCTCTACAGAGTTGTTTTATTTTTCAAACAGTGGCTTCCTTTCCATTTTTCAGATTTATGTTTGAAAATCAGAATGTTGCAAACTGTGCATGAGTTTAATTTTGTGCACTTTGTGTAAAATCCCAATGAAATATATTGTCACTGTCATAAAATAATAACCTGTCACTTTTTTCTAAAAGTGACTTGCAAAAAATTATAAAAAATAAAATATTTCTAGTTCTGTTTTGTCAAGAGATGTTTCAGGCAAAAATAATAATAATAATAATAAAAAGGCATAATAATGGCATAACGGCATTTTAGTAAGGTGACAATATTAAAATCTGTGGTTGTAATGTGATAAAATGCAGGAAACTATAATGGGTATAAATAATTTGGGGAAAAAAATGCTGCATGCAATGAGACAGCTGGATTAATCCGGCACAGGAGAAGTTTCAAAAAGGCAGTAAGATAGAAAGATAGCAGATTTGTGTGCCTGCGGCAGTAGGAGCGAGCGTCTGCCCCGCATCACATCCAATAACTGCAGCAGTCGGGCAACAGGTTACTTTGCATTTTAATTATCAGAAGGTCAGGCCAGGTTTCATCCGCCAGCCTTGTGCTTCATGTGATTAAACATGCACCCGGGCGCACAATTTATAGAGCACTGAAGACGCATTGACCCCATCACCGCTTTTACATTCTCCCAGCAACCTCTGTTGATGGAAGCATTGGCAGTAATTTATGATGCATAGATGCGAGGCTGCGGGGTGGGAAAAAGCAGAAACAAATAGTCCAAAAATTCCTCCTCAGATCCTTCAAGGTTCTGCTTCTTTTTTTAAGGTTTTTTTTTTGTAGTATTTAGCATTTTTAACAGCTGCTTGCTAAAGTTAATGGGAATTGTTAAAGAGAACATTTCCCACAGTAAACCTGAGGTTGTAACTTGCTAATGTTTTTGCTTCTGTCACCCAACACCATTTACTGCTGCTCTCATAATTTATCCCCACTGAGATATTTGGAAGGGCTGCAGGCAGTCGTACATGTGAAAGGCTGCATAGCTAGTACGTTTTGGAAAACTAGAAATTTGTTATGGGTGCTAGCAAACTCTCAAAAGCTACCCTGGACAACAACAATAAAAAAAAATGGTCTCTCCTTTATTACCAATTTATTTCCCATGGAAGGCTGCTCTGATTCACACCACTGTCCCATAAAAGCTCATAGATGCCATTCACTTTGCGCCGGTGCAGTACTTTGGCCCCACTCCATAAGATCCAGTTCTCAGTCTTTAGCCCTTTTTTTCCTCCATTTGCATACTGTAACACAGCCGGGGAGGGAGGGCTAACTTTCTCACGTGGGCCAAAGACTGTGACATAATTGTTTGGCGCATTATTAACACTCGCTGACTGTGAATGAGGCTTCCCATGGCAGGCTAAAGAATATACTCCAGCAGAATGGGGAGGCTCTTTGTCATCTGTGAAAATGGGAGGAGCTGCTATCAAAATGATACGTTCCCACACGCCCTGTAGGAAACGGGTCTCCACCTTTATTATGTCAGCCAGGAGAAAAATGGAGAGGAAGACAACGTGTTGTAGCCTTGGAGCAACCTCTGCTTGCTAGCTCAGTGCTAACTGATTTGCTGATGTTTAATATCTGACCTTGCTTGGTAAAGAAAGTTTCAGCTACGATCACAAGACTTAAAGCTCTGATTATATGCTGGTTCTATGTCTGAGGCTTTTATTTTGAAGAGAGAAAGGCTACTGCAGACTTCTTGTTAAGCTAGCAATAGCCAAGAACACTTTCCTACAAAAACATTGAAGAAGTTCCCAGAACTTTTAAGGTGTTTATCTAGCAGCATTTTGGGCACTCGGCAGAAAAAATAAATGGGGACAGAAAAACAGACAAACTACAAATGATTTGTAAGCACTGCGAGAATGCCATGGCTAACTGTTAGCTGCTAACAGATGCGGAAGGAACAATGTTGCATTTTCTTCCTTTTGTAGTGTAGTCTCCATATAGTAAGACTTGGATATTTCTGAGTTTTTGACTTGAAATTCTGAAATCTTGAGATAAATGTCAGAAAACTTTTGAAAAAAACAAAACAAAAAAACAAGGAAATTTCTAAGTTCTTTGGGGGAAATTTACTGTAATACAGATACAAAAAAAAACAAGGTTAGGACAATTTGTATGCAGTAGTAAAGTAAAAGCAAGTAAGACTTTATTTATATAGCACTTTTTACTATAAAAATCACAAAGTGCTTCAGAAAACAAAATAAATACACTACAAATTTCAGAAAAAGCAAAGATAAAAAGTTAAGTTTTATCTTATGACTAGCTAACCATTAGCCCCTAATATGCTGGTGTTGACATCGACTTCAGAAATATTTGTAGATGCTAAATGAATGGCCTATATTTACATTTTGTTAAACGTTCTGCACTGCATTTGATCGCTTGCTCAGTTTAATCTTGATTTCAAAATCTAATATATAAATATTAATCAAAGGTTTTTGGCACTTGGACCAGTTTGGAATGGGGCAAACATGCAAATGAATGGACTAGTCCACTGATGCCTAACCCTCTCTAACCCTCAGGCCAGTTGGCTGAGGGATCTGGGTCAAGCACACCAAAAGCACTAAAAGGACCAGACCAAAATAGGTTCCCTCACAGTGTAATCACCAATCATTTTGATTGCTGATCAAATTATTTTTTATACCATTTGATCCACAGATCATATTGTTCCATGGTTCAAATATTGGGGATGCATGGCCTGGACAAAATTCAATTATTACTTATCCAAAGACAATGACTAAATCTCCTCTAGCGTACTTCTCACCATCAAGATGCTACAATGGCATTTTTCAAAATCATCCTCAAGTTACAGTCTAAACCACTAACCTCTAGCGCCTGAGTGTGTTTGAATAGAGAAGGAAGCTGAAATAACACTAAATGTTAAAACACTCTCTGCCCTTGCGCTGATGTCACTCGTGACCTGGGAGAGAGTCTAGAAATTATCTTGTGTTTATCAGGATTCTTCTTTCCAGTGGAGAGGTGATTTAAATGATAGAGGTGGTTTGTAGTAACGAAGGTTAAGACTATAATAATTCGACAGATATTGTTTTGAGTCTCAGTCAGCCTCAGGTTACTTCCTCTGACCGGATAAAGAGGAATGTTAATATCAAGTCTGCCATAGAGGTTGGGAGGAATACTTTCAAGTTCTTAAGAGTTCTTTGTCTTTGCTGTTCCATCGGGTTGTAAGTGTCCATTAAGTAAAACACAACTGAATATGTCTAAGTATAATTGCACATAATTTAAGTGGCTCCTTGTGGGAATCTACCAACAAGCATAATGAATGTCCAACATTTGTCATTATGTGCTTCTGGTTTCAGAGATCAGACTTCACAACTGAACCTCCAAACCTGTTTCTTTTGTTAGCATCTCGAATGGGATGGGTTTTTCATATTAGTAAGGATCATTTTAATTAATGAAAACACAATACTGTGAAGTGGAAGGAAAGGTGTGAATGGTGCAGTGCTAATATTCTGCATACTTTGCTATAATACTGATAATAAAAATCCAGTGTAACCATTTGTCTTGTATTCTGTTATGTTATTGAAGAAAAGTACAGAATAAAAATAAATTTTATTGTCCCACATTTTGAAAATTCAGGTCAGACAAGGCATGTAGGTTCACAAAAAGTAAAAAGAGTATAAAAAATATATAACAAAACCAAAGGATATTAAAACATAAAGTAAGAACAAGATTATAACGTAAAAATTCTGTACAGTTATCAAAAATGGCATAATACGATCCATACATGTACTTAAACTATAATGATGTGTTACAATGGGCTAGTCAAAGCCCAAACCTGAATCTAATGAGAATCTGTGGCAAGGTGTGAAAAATGGAATTCATGATGGCCGTCCATCCAATTATGTGTCCAATTGGCCATTTGTCTGTTAACGTGTTCTCACTGTAAAGTAAGAGCCCGTTAATGTGGTCTTGCTTTACAGGAAGATGTCGGTTCCCATCATGCTATAAAGACAAGTACACAAACAGACACACAGGAAAACTCTTCATTTATTCCTAACTTGTTTGCTTGCCGTTAGTTTTCAAGTCATGGATGCAACAGACAACTAAAAACAACGGCCCGGTTTATATCTTAATTGCTTCGCCACTGTTGCATGCACAAATCATAACTCTGCCAAGACGCCCCGCTTAATGGATCCCAACAAATGAAATGCACATTTTGAAAATTGAGCAGGCATGCTTCCAGAATCATTGATCAAGACAACTTTTGATACAGCACTTGTCTCTGGCAACTTTTCATTCCCGGCTTCTTTTGCACGACAGACTTCATACAAGACACGTCATTTTCAAACCCTGCCCCCCCGTCCCCTGCGCACTCCCTCCGCCTTTTTCCTCCAGCATTGTTTGCTTTTGTTGGTACATATCCTGTTGTTTTGTTTTGAGGGTGTAAAGGTCTATGGGAGACTGACACAGCCGTATCAACCCCGCTTAGCATAAAGCTTGAGGCTGGCCCCCCCCCGTCTGCGGCCTAATGAAAAGTAGAAGATAGGCTATGCTTGTCATGCTTGGCTTGCCCTGTGATCGGCAGACTGTGGACAGTTACTCCACTTGCATGCCAATTAATCTGCGCCACTGAATTTCCCACCGTTACTGGTTTAGTCAAAGCTTACTAAGGGGGAAAAAAAGAAGTCTCCTAAACTGCGCTTCGTTTAGTGGCAAAAAACAGCTTTCACCTGGAGATTTCACCGTTAAAAACAGATTGATTCTGCTGTGCGCTCGCCTCAAATGTGGACATTAAGAGCATAATGGTTTTATTTAGCCACAGATAAAGTAAGGCAGCAGCCTCGGTTGTGTAGGATTGCAGCTTTCCACAGACTCTAAGATGCCTCTAAGGGGCATATTTTCCACCTTTTGATTTGGCGCATTGGTTAAAGGGTGCTTTAAGTCGTATTAGCATGCTGTGCAGTCCAGCGCCGAACATTATTATTCCCTTTTATTTATGTGTCAAAGCGGTGGGAGGAACGTGGATCACAGCTCCGGCTCAAACGCTCCTGGCTCCGTCTCAACAGACATCCTGAGTGTCTTTAAATGGCCAGTCATCACCATTGGAGGGCGGATAAAGATGGATTTCAGATGAAGATTCATCGGGCAAGAACAGACCTGAGCTTGCTGTTTCCTGGCCCCCCCATCGCTCATCGTCAGCCACAAAAACAATCAAAAAGAAAGAAAAATGTCAGAAAAAAAAAGTTCTTGTGTAGCTATTTTACAAACCGACAGACCTGAAAAATAAAAAGGTAAAAAAAAAGAGGCCTCATTCATCATGAATAATAGACACGTTGGCTAAGCTCACAAGGCGAGTGAGGGAATCCAGGTTACAATTTATGGGATAAATATTTCATCGCTAACATCTGTCTGTGTATTCAGTGCCAGCGTGCTTTTTTGAAGTTGCTACAAATGAACGTCAGAACGGGAAGCGAGCGAACAAGCCATCGGGGGAATGGAACAAAAGACGTATCGGCGCTGGGAGGAGATTTGCTCATCAGGAAGAAGGGGGTAGTTGTGGGGGGGCAAGAAAAAAAACTGCTGAACAGCAAACATTTTCCTCTGCGCCGCGCTCGAATCTATTCGTACAGTGTGGCGGACTCCTTGTAGGTATTAGAAAGTTGTAGAGAGGAAGAATGGGGCAGAAAAAAACGTGTGTCTGTTCTCCTACGTGGGCCTTTCTTCTCCGGCTCTGTGGGGGCTTTGCATGGCTTGGACTGAACTTACATTCTTCCACAGCTTATCCCAGAACTCTTTCAATTAGCCACTAATAGGCAACCAAACAAAGCGCTCTCAAATGTAAGGAAAAAAGCACTCTGGCTATGAGAGGATTCTTGTTTTTTTTTTTTTTTTGCTTCCTTTCAATTATTTTAGATTCCCTTTTTATGTCAAGCCTTTGAATGGAAATGGACTATTAATTGCCCATACTGTTTCCTATTTCCTGTTTGTGTCTTTTGTGGGGGAGTTGGATTTGATGACTCCCCAAGGACATTCCCACCCACCCCCCTCTTTCGCTGACCAAAGCCTCCACACACACACGCACACCCCCACGCGCACACAAGGGATAACACGGCTCACCCAAACACGCTCAATTGGAGAACAGCAGCAGTTTGATAGCCACTTACAGCCACAGAGCAAAATGTCAACCGCCTTGGCCGTTGAACCCCATGCTGAACTGATCTGTATGAATTTCAATAACAGTAGTATGAGTTTTGCAGATGTCTTAGGATGTGTTTGTATGCAGATGATGTTTTTCTGTTTTGTCATTAATACCACTCTCCCTTTTTGCGATTTTAACGACTAAAATCGCACTACCTGTCCTGTGGTCGATGTCATCTGAATTTATGCCAACCACAGCTTAGCACAAGGTGCAAATTATTTTGTTGATCAGACGTCTTATTCAGGTGTCAGAGTGACAAGCCCCGCCTACTTAGGAGCGGCTATACATGCGGCATTTTGAGGAAATTATAGTCACCGCAGTAGAACCTGCTTCGCATAAAACTATTGTCTGCAGGAGCAAGACATTTGTTAATAATGGTAACTCTAAGTGTCAAGTCGGACATAATGTCAGCAACTTAAGGTTATCCCAGTAAAACTATCACAAAAAAACCATTGACTCAGATACACAATCAGTAAGCGAAGTGGAATACAATGACAATGCTAATGTGGACCATGTGCCAGTGATGGGCTTTGATATTATTTAAGGCTGTAGAGTTTTTAAGCATAAACGGTGTTTGTTCTCAGACGTATCGGACTGGGACTCGGTTTTGGCAGACACCTAAAATGTTTTAGATTTGTAACTGGGACAAAAAAAGCTGCTTTCCAGACAGCCCTTAGTCTTTATGTTTAAAAGACATTTGTCATTTATATGGTTCTTTCGTTAATGCTTGAAAAAAGAACAAAAAAGTAACAAAAAACTACAAATGAGCATCAACTTCCCCCTTTTTTGCTACTTGACAGCCTCCTCTGGAACTGTAAAATCAAAAGGAAAAGGGAAAGACAGAAGCAAACACAAAGTGCCTATAGCAAGGCACCACACTGAGCAGAGACTGAAGCTGCTGCCGCATCTGAACACATCCATACAAAATGAGAAACTGATGGGGCTGTTTTTCAGCTTCAGAGAATATGGCACGGGTTCAAAAAACCCACACTTTTACAACTGTGGCCGTCGCCCCCTCCCCCTCCCCGCTCAACCCGCCACCAGAACTTCCTCCCAATCATCCACCGCCAAAGAGAAAAGGGCACAGGAGCCAAGCAGGCTGCTGAGAACGACTTATTCATGCAGGAGGCATAACAAGGTGTGAAAATACGTGTTATATCTGGTGGTTGTTGTCTGCGAGTCATGAGAAATTGATGTGGGCTTCCAGGGGTTAATTTTTTAGCAATCTGGCTAACACGGGATGCTTAATGCCTCTCGAGAGTCTGCCTTTCTGAAGTGTCTCTCGACTTTTTGAGTACTCTTCAAAGCCTTTAGCAGGTGGAAGACTCCGGCTGAAGATTCATCCAAGTAAACTACCAGTGAGCTCTTCCTGTGTCCAAAATTATCGCCAACATTTACCACTTTCTGCCATCTGCCTTTAATCATACAGCTACATATAGCTATAGCTATATGTGGGTATTTTTCCCCATATCTTCTTGATTGGTGACTACACCACTTAGAATCTCTTTTTTTTTTCACTCGCAATCAAATCCCCAGGCACTTCAGACTGCATAAAAACAAGCTCAGTGAAGGTCGTCGTTGAAAAGCACTAAAACCCACTCCAAGTTCAGAAGCAATAAAACATTTCTTCTTCATCTGCATCCTCTTGAGAAAGCTTTTCTCTTTCAAGAAGTGTCGTGGTGGCCACAAGGACAACTACAAACAGCCCCTGATTTTAATGGTGTTGGTTACACGGGTATTTCAAAGGGCACGAGAACGGCTCTAGGAAGGAAATAACCTCAGGAGATAGTAACATGTTGCGGATGGAGTCAATAACTCGCTAATCTGAGGTGAGGATAAAAGAGGTGGTGGTGTGAAAATACATGTAAAATCGCATGGGCGTGCCAAGAACGGAGTCGTGCGAGGTGAATATAAAAAGACAGCAAGCTTTGGAGATATGAGCTGAGCACATTACAAACAGAAAAAAAACCCACCTCTCTGTAACTGGTACAGTTATACATAAAAAAATAAAAATAAAAAAAATGCTGCTGAGGATTTTATTTAACCCAAAAGGTTGTTTATGCTAGGATGGTAGCTTGGTTGCTCTGACCAAACGCAGGGTTAAAAATTGTGACCTACTTGGGTTACGGAGGGTATTAAACAGAAGGAGACCCATCGCTATTCACAGACCGCCATTTTGAATAAGAGAACAATCAGACAGGACTTCATAGAACCGCTTCCACAGGATGAAATAAGAAGTGGTGAGACTGTAAAATTATGCTCTGTAAGGTTAATAAAGTTATTTGGAGTGGACTGTGTTAATGACCTTAGCACATGCTCAAGTGAGTAAGTTTCTTCACTTAGGATAGCATATTAGCGCTAGCAAGAGCGGGCGCTAGCAAGAGCGGGCGCTAGCAAGAGCGGGCGCTAGCAAGAGCGGGCGCTAGCTTCGTTCACCCTACAAATTTTGACTGACAAATTGGTTAGAAAGTGAAAATAGATGGAAAGACAAACTGACCTGCCTAATTTTTATCTAAATGCTCCATTAGACGCATCTTTCAAGAGAAGCAAAACGGAGTTCTCAGAATGAATTCACAAACTGAAGAGGATGACGATAAGTTACAAACAAGAGCTGATGATTGCTTATGCTGCATTTCTTTCTTCTCAAAGGTTATTTCTATTTCATTTAGCATCATAAACAAAGCTAAAATAATAAATCACTTTTTTTTTTTTTTGCCAAACTCACCACCACCTGTATTTACGTTAGCAGGGAAGGGCTACAGTATGTGAACGCTAGTAGAAAAGCGGACAGAGGGTCCCATTTTGGGTCTATCTGACAGGCAGAGTGGAGAAACACGAGCGACATATTGGGAGCAACTGCCAATAAAAGACTGCTCTTTACAGATAAGCCTTAAAAAATCCCAGTCCACAATCACCATCGCCTGAGAGGCAGCACGTCTCGAAATAACGGGGAAATATCAAGCGGAAGTATCCACACGTTAGCTGCAAATTTAAATGCATTTTCAACAAGCACTGACCATCCGGAGGCTCAAATTTTCTTATCTTTCTCCTTTGCAAACTCGAGCCCTGACAGCTTGAGTGAAGAGCATCTGGAAATGTTATCAATTGCCTCCAACAATTAGCATTTAGATTTAGGTCTGGACTTTGACTAGGCAGTCCTAACATATAAATATGTCTTAAATGAAATGATTGTGGCTCTGATTGGTCAATTTTTACTTTTTTCAGGGTAGATGTGTATTTAGCTCCAGTAATGTTTTCTAAGGAAACATAACCCCACAGCATGATGGTGTCACCACCATGTTTCATGGTGGGTCTGGTGTGTTTGAGGTTGTGTGTGAGTGTTTACTGCATATTGGTAAAAGTAGTCATCTTTTTCACAAATGTGTGTCACGCATTTTGGATTTATGACAAAATCTCAAACTGTACAGAGTTTATGGCTTTGAAATGACACAATGGCGGAACGTTGGATAATTCTGATACTTTCAGTCGATTTCACTTTGGAGAAGCTGATTTGTTTTTAGGTCAGCAGCTAGCGATTGCGGGATTGCCAAATCTGGCTCAATGAAACACATTGTGAAAATCAGTGATGTAGCATTCACTTCAGTGGTTGGAGTTGAGCATCATGTTACATTTTGCAATACGTGTTTCAATTGGAGCGACATTCCAGCCGACCAACACGGTGTCGGGAACTAGTGAACAACCGACTGCTGACTGAAGTTGAAAAGAGTTGTGAAGTGACACACTGACATGTTTTGAATTGTTCTAAGGGGACAAAAATGTTCTGGTTTTGTAACAGCAGGGAGGCAAAGAAAAAGAAATCTGGATTTTTAGCAATTAAAACCCTACACAGCAAAAACACAAAATCTTACCAAGTATCTTTGGTCTTAGTTTCTAATGCAAATATCTCACTGCACTTTAAACAAGACCAAACTAACTTACAACTAACATTTCAACAAGCTATTGAAGCTTGTTTTAAGTCGATAATTCCTTAAAATGGATTAAAAAGTGCTGGCTCAGCTGGCAGATTATTTCACTTGTATTCACTTTTCCAATATTGTAATAAATTTTAAAAAATATCATTTGAACATGGGTGTCTAAACCTTTTATTGTACGTTTACTGTAGGCAGAAAACAGTAGGTTTCTCTAGTCCTACACATTTATACGCATCATATACCCCACATATCCCTTTTTGTCACATTTTTCAACAAAATTCCTTGAGTTTATGCTTTTAAACACTTTTTTTTTTGACTGATTCTACTTTTTACTCACCAAATTCAGCTAATGTAGTTGAATTTGTTTAACCCAGGAAAAAAAACAAAAAACCTCCAGAGTTGTTTTCCAGATTTGTTTTCCAGACATCCTACATCCCCACGTTTGCTTTTGTTACTTTGTGCTGAGCGCTCTGGTGGGCCGGACCGCTGCAGAACTGCAGAATGCGCCTTTAACTCATGTATCAGGTTAATCCGGAATCGCTTTACACCAAAGTCTCTTTTTTTTTGAAAGAGCGCTGAAACCGGCTTTGCTGTTTAGCCACGGCTGTGGGTTACGCCCCCGCCTGTCCCCCCTGCCCTCGCTTTCCTTTCTGTATGTCCTGGGAAGCAGGGTGAGTAATTACATCATTGTAGCTCTGGCTTTCAGGCCTCCCTGATTGGTTTTGTGGGAACCTTGCTGCTGGAAGGAAGGAACTGCAGGTGTGTTTATAATCAGGACAATAGAAAGAGCAAAGGAAATGTGTGAATGTGCGCTGTTATTCTTTTGGAGCAGATGGAGGAGTGTTTGCATGTGATTTTTTTTCTTTTCTCAGTCTATTATATCCCCTAAAGTACATCCTTTGGTTCCCACAAACACTTGATGAACGCAAACAGCCGACACAGCTCAGATAGTTTGAATGAAATCAGAGCGATCTGAAGTCTTTGTCCTGCCTGAGTGCCGATAAAGCTTAATGTGTGACTTTAGCTCCCGACCAGGTTGTTTACGGTGCGTACGTTACTCTGCTTCCTAAAACACGGGCGATCTCAAAGGTCTACTTTATTGACTGCAGGATCCCGACTGGCTCACAGCTAGCGTAGCGCCGCGGCGCGTGGAGAGTGACACAGTTTCTTGCCATTGTTCACTCGTTCCCTGTGTGTGTGGCGCTCGTCGAGCTGGAGTCCCCGCGCGCCTCGGCGAGGACCCGCTGCAAAAAAGAGCGGGCTAGTTTTATTTATAGAGGTGTGTGTGCGAGTATGTGCAGCAGAAAGGAAAGGGGAAAAAAGAAAAGGATAAGCAAAGCACACCTGTCACTTTGTACAGATGTGCTTTGCTTATCTGACGCAGGAATCAGCAGGGAGAAGCTGAAAATAGTAACGCTCTGTAATTTTTTTAATTCAAATGTCTTCTGCAGCGGCGGTGTAAAAGGTAAATGTGTGGCGCTTTGCAGAGCTATTTATAGTTCTGGGGCTTTATCATATTTTGTCACAATCACAGTATGCAGTGGGCCGACACAATGCAGCTGTAAAGTGGAAGGCAAAACAAGTTTTTAGTGTTATTTACGGATGGTTTAGTAATTAAAGTGATTTAAAAAGCCGCGTTTCAGCAGTTGAAAAGCTTCCCAACAACGACCAAACACTTTAATGTGTTTCACGCCGGTTTTTGTGCTCAGACTGGTCCATTCAAAGTGTTCAGTGACATCCACATAAATGCAGTCTGTGAAAGAAGCACAGTGCTGGTTCTGTTGGACCATTCATCACTGCTGACCAGGACATATTACGGAAACGACTGGAGGTCCAACCAAGGGACTCCTCATGCTCAATATCCACTAGGTCAAGAAATGAGATTAATAAAATAAAATAATTATTTTATTACGAAATAAACATTGACGTTTAATAGAAACGTCGATGTTTTGGGGATGAGTTTTTTTTTGTTTTTTTTAACCTTTGTCAAAATGTGTTTATCTCGCAGAAACACTTTTTCCATTGCACATGATCAAAAATCAGATGTTACTACTGGTGGAAAAGACAGGCTAGATGACAGGAAGTGGTAGGAGAATGACGGCCCACCATGCTTTTCTATGACTTATTGCATGAACAAACTCATCCGTGTGTGATTTTAATTGTTTTTCTTATTTAATGGAAACCCTGCAATTGCAATGTTGTGTTTATTTTTGGCACAGATTTTTCTTGAAACACACCTGGTCTCAGTTTTCAGAGCCGCACCTCAAACAACCTGCAGTACAATTTGGACTGAGAAAAGAAGAAGAAAAAAAAATCTGGAAAACTATGTTCCGTTTGCTTTTCACTTCACAATCCGGCACCATTTGCTGATCCATACACATAAAAAAAAAAAGAGGCGGGAATGCTTGGCCAGACTCTGTATCTCTACAGTGTTGGGTGTAAGAAAGGAGGGCCCATTTACGCAGCCAAAGACACAATTTTAAAACTCGCCGGCATCGCAAATCGATTCTGACAGGTACTTACACGAGGTTTACTTTCCGGTGCTTACACCGAGCTGCAGAGCGTCCGACTAAAATCTTTTCAATTTGCTCACACTCTCGCCGTTCACTTGAGGTCAGAGCGCCTCAGCGGGGAGAAACCCGGGCTGCGAGGCTTCCATCTCCCAGCTCTGACTCCTTTGCACTTCAAAGTCTCACGCCGCACCTTGAGATCACCAACTCTGCATCTCAGATGCAGAATAAAGGAGATACATTATGCTTTGAAGAAATTGATCCCGCAAGGATGGCAAGCTGGATGTCAGCCAAGGTGGTTATGATACGGTTACGGTTCTGTCAGGCAGGTTTTGAATAATTTCTCTTTCTTTTTTTGTCTACCTCAGCCTTTTGTGAAAACGGTACTATTAGATGTGCTATTATGAGTCAATAATCTTCATCCCCAGTGTCGCTGCTGTGCTTGAAGTGTCAACCGGGAGGGAGATGTCGTCTGCAATCAAAGCGCGTGGATGCAACTGAGATTTGACCCAATTTGTTTTCAAGTTAAAGACTTGGTATGTCAGAAAGTCTTCACTCCTCCACCAGGTAGAATTAGCTTAAAAAAAAAAAAGGACTGCATCGCATCTCGATTTGCAAAAAAGCTGCCTGTGCTCTGCTGCCCTTGCTATGCATACAACTGCTCATAAGAGATTACAGCAGGCCGGAGCATATAGCAAAGTCAGTAATCAATGTGAATGCGAAACATGCTCATTGCTCAGTGGACCGAATGAAAAGAAAAAAAAAATCCTTACTCCTGACACGACATTATTTCTACGAGTCTATTAGAAAATAACTGCATTTGCAAAGACGGGGGAGGAATACATTATGAGCAGTTAGGTTGAAATGACAACACACATTATGAGGCGATTAGTTTACACAGGCAGCTAATGGATCCAATCACAGCACATTAATAAACAAGACACTTAGCTTTGTATCCACCTGAAGAGCCTCATCAATCTTTAACTGCGATAGCCACAGCCGGGCCAGGCGGCGCGGGCCCAATATTTCGACTGCCGGGTGGGGAGGGGGACCGATGTCAATCGCTCTGGTCTCGTGTCTAGCCCCCGCCGCTGCCACTAGTTATGCAGGAGAGAGAACAAACCCTCATGGAGTGAAAGAGCAATCGGTATGATTATTCTCTGTGCCCCGCTGCACAAAATGACCATCATATATCTGCAGGAGTTGATAGGATTGGCGATCAATGGCCATGAATCAATGGTTTTAAAGTCAGGTGCTCTGAAAGTGGACCGGTAGCATGTTTGACAGTTTGGCCACCGAAGGGTCATATTAACTCAAATGGAAGCTAATGTCAAAGTTGCAGAATTACGACTCAGAGGATATTTCCAGATCAGCCACTTTGTTGGGTACACTTACTAACACAGCTCGGTAGAACCAGGTTGGACCGCTCCCGCCCGCCCCCCACATTTGCCCTCAGAGCTGCTGTAATTCTTTATGACAAGGATTTAGCAGGGTGTTAAAATGGCTCCTCTGAGACTTTGATCCATATTTACACTTATGGTCGACACACGTGACTCTTTCATTCCTCAACATCTCAGACGGGTTCTGTTGGATCTTATGACTGTGGAGCCCACTGGACTACAGCATCCCGTTGTCACGTGCAACCAACCAGGTTGAGGCAATTTGAGGTTTTCAACATTGGTGCGAATATGGATATAGCCAACAAAAATACTCATAAAATAATGTTTGGTTTGTGACAACCGCCCCAAATTGTACTTCAAAATATTTCTCCACACCTTAATGCCAACAACCACCAGTTTGAAGCACTTTGCTGAGACGATGCAAATTGTACTCTGAGTTTATCATTCTTATCAGAGGCGGTACCCAGCGTGGTGGTCTGCTTCTGCATCCTGTCCAGTTGTGTTGTGTGTTCAGAGATGGTATTGTGCATGCTGTGGTTGTAATAAATGGATATTTGACCCACTTTCTGTCACTTTCAACTGGTTCGCCTGTTCTACTCTGGCATCAATAAAGGATTCTCATCCACAGAACTGACACTCACTGGATGTTTTCTCTATTTTCAATTATTCTCTGTAAGGCTGAGAGAAAGTTGTGTGTGAAAAGATAAGTAAGTCAGCACTTTTTGAAACCAACATACCCCCCCAAAAAATTTAAAAAAAATTAAGTGATTCACACCAGCCCTGTTTGGTCTGCTTTAAATTAACTCTAGTTTGTTTGACTATAAAGTCTGGTTTGTTTCGGGAGATGTGAATGTGCTCTCGAACTCTGATGCAGACCAAAGAAGCAGACTGTTGTCAGCCTAAAAATCTAGGTTTAGGTTTTTACCAGAGACCACTTCAAAATCAATGAAGGAGACTACAGCCCAGAGCATTCTGGGTAAACACTTGCAAAACAATTGGATGAGTTTAGCACTAGCGGTGTAAATGACTTGTGACAGAAGAGAAATCCTGCACAGCTAAAATTTGGCTACTCCATTTTTATTTATATTTCGTGAAGAAATAAGTTGCACTCACTTTCTTCTTCAGAAGTACTTGTGACATTCCCTTCAGTGGCTCTTGGTGCAGCGCCCCCACAGGTAAGGGGAGGGAGGAACAGGTTTTTCAATTGGTCTGAATCACTTGGCACAATAGAAAGTAAACAGCTCCATCTGGAAATGTCACAAATGTTACAATTTTGCTCCCCAAGCAGAGTCTACCAAACTTCAGACTTGAAAACGTCCTGAAAGGCCTTTTCTTCCACATTCTGATGCTCAACTGGAAAATCATCACATCAAGGTATCTGAATACATTGAGTTCCTGTGACGTGGTTGGTTGATTAAGTATTTGTGCTAGCAAACAATTAATTGGAGAAGTATAAAAATAGCCAGTGGCGGTATTATCAATTTACCAACTGTCTCTACTGAGGTTGTTTCTTTATAATATGAACTTCAGTGTTGTTCGGCGTTTGTGAAGGGGAGCAGGCAGCCAACAAGCAGCTCTACAGTCCTTTATAAAACCTAATAACCAACAATACAGAGCAGTAAAAGGAAGAAAGGCCGTAAACAAAATGAAATGTTACAATCAGGGAAAATAAAAATGTATCAGGCGTGCAATGCATATTCCTAAACAGTCAGTGTATTTAAATCGATTTTTACAAAGCAAACAGGAAATATGGCTTCAAAACCACAATCACCAGTCCACCGACATGCTTCAGAGGGAAAGAAAAGAAACTCTGGACGGATCAGTCTGTTAATCAGACTATTAATCACCTCAAAAATGCATGTTTATCATTTGTCTGCAACGCGTTCGTTCTGATGGATTACGTGCATTACGGCCGTGCTTCCAATCTGATTTGTATTCCTCGCCGCACTGATTACAAAAATTACACTGCTGATGCGAAGGTTTTCTTCATGCAAGACTGATGGCGATGTTGAACAAAAGGGAGCAACCCGATGAATGTGTTTGACAGCGAAGACAAAACAAATCCAGGATCGGTAGATGAATGCAAAGCATAAAAGTGAGAACGATTAGAACAGTTGCAGGGATGAGTGACAGACGGGAGCTGAACGGCAGCATTAGCATAGAGGTGGGGAGCAGCGAGGGGTGAGGTTTTAGCAGAGTTTTTTGGCTTTTACTCCGGTATCTTTCGTGACTCGGGGGCGTATTCCCCGTGGTCTGCAGACAACCTCAGGCTGTTCTCTCAACTTCACCAAGTCTGTCTCTGTCTCTATCAGCCTGGGATCATGGCTGCTCTGGGTTTGTGTGTATGTGAGAGTATTTGTGTGTGCCCACGCTGTCTCTTGCTTCAATAAAACCAGGCAGAGCAGACTGGGACTGGGGGTGGGGGGTGGGATTGACAAACAACACTAGCTCACAGGCACACAATAATAATTCGGCACTGGCACAACGTGCATGCAGTGGCACCCGTTCACACCACTGCATGCTGCACCACTGTTGTGTGGGCAGCTACTTTTGCACACGTACACTAGCATACAAACACAGACACCCACGCTTCATTTGGTGTATGCTCGCATGTGTGAGCGTTAGGTAGGGAATAACGCGTTTTGGCTCCCCTGGGTGCCAGGTGCCGACAGGACATTGTCTGCTGGAGGCAGTTATCTGAGGACAAGCAGTACAAGGAGGAGGAGGCAGAGAAACAGGAAGGGTTTTCACCAGAGTATTGCCGGAGAGCTGCTGCAATATGCAAAGGCAAAATCTGTGCATGCTGTGAAGTATTCACTGTAACATGGAAATCTAGCAGCTCTGATGAGACTGAGGGGAGTGAGTCTACCTCTGTAGAGCCCAAAGACGAAAAAGAGTAAAGCATTTCAGTAAACCCAGTAGGTAAAGCAAACTAATTCCAAGCCAGTGAAATCACACTTGCACAAATCATCCACTGGCAAATGCCAGAAAGGACATTCTGGTTAGTCCCAAAAGGACTTGATTTAGGAAAACTAGAAAGTCATAAGACCATCTGGCTTTGCTCCTGGTTATGATGTGTCAATGTGTCAAAATAAGCCAGAGAGAGGATGACTCAGCAGGGACTTTGTGAGGTCTTCTTGGATAGGAGCCTTTACCATATCATACTGCACCATACTGTACCATTTTCCATACCATATCATACCATACGGTACCGTACCATACTGTACCATTTGCCATGCCATATCATACTATACTGTACCATTTACCATACCATACATCGTACCATACCATGCAGTGCCTACATAGCACTCCATACAAAACCATACCATCCCATACTATACAACACTACGCCATGCCATGCCATACCGTATACCATATACCCTACCATAAAGTACCACTTTATTTCTAAAGCACTTAGAATACATCATAGCAGCTGACTAAAGTGCTGTACAAAAATATAAAACCAAAGAATAACAACAAAACATCAAGACAATGACGTGAAAGTAGAACTCAAAACTTTTCAGATACAAGGAAAGAGTAAAACAACACAGATGCTAGCTAATTCTAGGATAAAAGCCAAAGAGAAAAGAACTGTCTTATGATTTCGACACCACTTCCAATGAAAGAAGACCCTGTAATAGTCCTCTGTAATCTATCAGAAGGCGGCAATTTTAGAATTTCTTAAGGCACTTTTTGGACGGTACATCCATGTCATTTGATTCCTTTTGGACCTTTCAGAAGTTTCTGTCCCAGAAAACATCTGGAGCTTGAGTTCATGTCTTTTTCGTCTTTCTGCCTTAAGAAAAACAAAGTCTCTTTGAATGAAATGAAGCCTTACTTATGTGTATATAATCTCTCCAATTTAGTCTTTTTCTTTCTTTATACAACTAACAAATTTGCAGCCTATTGTGCCACAAATTCATTAATTATTTTGATAGAAAGGGAAGGTAATGGCATCTTCTGCACACATCTTTCTCATGCATTGTGTGAGCATAAAAATCTGTCAACTTACCTGCTTTCAGTTAAAAAAAATAAAAAAACAGCTTCTGGTTGTAAGCTCTTCGCAAGATATCCCTGTAACTGTTTACATCATTTTTTGAGCCATTTGAGACTCAGTGAATGGGGGGGCCCGTTCAATATATAGCTGTGCCGCATGGGATTAGAAAGATATAGAGCACAGTGGACGCCTGTACGCTCTTCCCAGCATCTTCCTTGTTTATGTCCAGGAAGCGTTAGGGATGAGGAAGCAGCCAGTGGGGAATCCCTCATGGTCATGTAATCTGTGCTGAGACACAGCACATGAAGGGAAGGCTTATCTCTGGAGGACTCACTGTGAAACAGCAAAGGGGTGGGATGAGTCGTGGGGGATCTGCTGAATGGAAACAGTGTTTATCATTTAATTCATTTCCATCCACAACAATGGGTGAGTACCGGTGTTTTATTTCCAAATTTCTGGTCGAGCTCATGTGTATTTTTTTTAAAGTTTTATTGGCTCAAGAAGCCTTTAATTGACAATGATTAGATAGAAAAGTGGGTAAGGAGAGAGGGGGAAGACATGCGGTAAATGTTTGTGCTTGTTTTTGAACATGAAGTTGCTTTTTTGGGCTTGACTTTCTAGATACATAATCTAGATAGATAATCTCCCAGCTCCCCACAATACAACAAGACACTAGTGGTAGGCCGTTTGCAGTGGTGTGCTTTGATATCTTGGATTTCCATCTCCCCACATAAAATAAGCAAAGATACTTAACAAGGTCCAAAATCTGTCTGACATCCTGGTGGTTTTAGTCAGGCTCTGCTTGTCCATCTCTTCCCAGATGATACGTACCCCGGTGTCTTTGTTAATGTCAGGGTAACATTTGCAGTGCGTGACGTCGAGCTTTGTGTTTGCGCTCCAGTATACTGCGAGATAATCGAGACTAATTTGGACCGTGCAACAAATGCAAAAACAAAGACGATGCCCACTCCCATCCAAACTTGTACCTGTGTCTACTCAAAGGCCAAATGGCAAGCCCTTACCATTAGGTCTCAAAGTAAAATCCAAAGCATCTGGAGGGACAGTCTTCTACTGCAGTGTTTCCCAAACCTGGTCCTCAAGGCACACTGTTTTAACGGTTTTCCTGATTTAATGTGCCTGATTCAACTGATTGCAGTTCAACAAACACCTGTTAATCAGTCATCGATTGAAATCAGCTGGGCTGAAGCAAGGTAGTATCTAGAACATACAGGCCAGTGAGCCTTGAGGACCAGGGTTGGGAAACACTGTTCTACTGGCTGCAACAAGATGCACCTACAGGACTGGTAGGTGTAGCAGAAGTTTGGTCCGCAGCTAAGATCCAAACAGGAGCTCTTTACAAGATGCCGGCCAGACCTACCACTTTACCTGATGCAACAGTAACCAATGGTCAGTTAAAGCAGTGAAACTAAAACATCTAGGAACATAAAGATACTTCATTGACTATGCGATGGAAACCTAAAGAAGTGATGCTTTGCAATTTTGCAAAGTTGTGCATAATTTTTCAAAGAATAGCAGAATACTGCATGCTACCACACATTGTTCCCCAACCAAACAGCCTTAATAGTAAGCAAGGTTTTTTCATGACATTAGTTGAGGGGACTGTGCGTGTGTGTATGTGTGGGTGGGTGGAGTGGGGTTTACTCCACTGTTTTTGTAGTCAGCGCAGATTACAGTACTTGCCTGAACTTGTGAAGGCCCTTATTAAATTTCAGCTCATCTCCCCAAGGACATGTCACCAACCCTGTGTAACCCCAACATCACATCGCCTCAGCCCAAGCAGGATGACACATCCTCACTCCCATACCAGCTTGTTTTACTATTTAATTTCCCTGCTTTTGTACTGTGAGCACAAATCCGAGCTCTGGGGCAGATCCTCTTCTCCTCCCAGCCTCCCGCCACCACCCCTTCGACACACACACACAAATAACAATGAGCCATGCCACTATCTGTGTTTTAACTGGCTCTGCCGGAGGAACGCTCTGGATCGCAGCCAAAACAATTCATTCACACAGAGTTCCTCACACGCCCATGTTATTTTACTCCTTTATTTTGGAAGCTCAATGGCGAGGCCTCATTCATCACTGCTGGAATGGCACCCAGTGTTTTCCTTCTCCTTCCTAAAGAGGGAAGATGGTTTGCAATCATTTCGCCTCCCGAGTTTATCTAATGTAAATAACTGGCATTTGTTGTGAGGATTACAGCAGTCCCTGCTGAATCTAAGTAAAGCTCCAGTGGTTCGGGATGCTATTGTAAACACCGAGGTCGGCTTCCATGTTTTCATTCCCGTCTTTCACTGCGTAGCTTTCTACCTGCCCTTCCTGGCCAACCCAAAAACACACACTTTCAAATCTCCGTATCTCAAACAGCAGAAGCTAATATTACTCATCTGTGTGTTTCCATATGATCCCGCTGATGAACCGCAGACTGTCTGGTCTTCATCTCTGCAGACAGAGCAGAGAGCGAGGAGCGTCTGTATCTCAACACACTCATGCAAAAATTACCCTGCTATCAGATTCACGGCCTGGACCGCCAAGACATCCGGCAGCCAGCATCAGACATCCTGGGTACTTTATGATTTTGCTGATAAGACAATGCATAAGTTCGACTTTGTGGCCTTGTTCCCTTAAGACACTCTCTGCATGTCTGTTAAACTTTACTTTCTATGACAGTTTACATAAGGTTGATCTCTCGTAAGTCCTTGTCAAGTCTTGGTCTTGCAGGATAGTTTATTCCTCAGGAATGTTGTTACACTAACGTGAGGAACAGCATCAATGGAAAGGGTGAATATGCACCTTAATGTGTGCATCCTGGCTGTCAATTCTATGAAGTTCTTTAGTAGAAGCAGGAGTTTGTGGAAGAAATGTTCATAGGTCAGCTATTTGCAGTCAGCTACCTCGCAGCAGTGTTGTAGTACTTGAGACCGGTCTTGGTTTTGAGACCATTTTTTTATGGTCTCGGGATTTTATTTTAAGACTAGTCAAGACCGCAACTGTGGAAATATCACTAAGCTTACAGCATCCTGTCCAGTTTATTTGTTAACATGTTTGTTTTCATTGGATGCAAACCACATGGATTAAAACCCAAGCAGTAATGTTACTCCCCCTGTTTTCCTCTCCTCCTTTCACTCGCTCTCGGTTCTCCAAGACATCCGCAGTGGTTTTCTCTGAGCGGCAGAAGATGTCTGTCTAATCGTCAGTAATAGAAATCCGCCGCATAAATCACAAAAAATCCAATGGCGACAGCTAACTCAGCGGCGCTTCGCTTTCATAGACGGTGTGGACGACGTCTAACTTTTCCCGTCACTTAGAAAAGAAGTTCAAAGAAAGGCTAGCTCCGTTGACGTGATGTTAGCAAAGCTAGCTGCACAGAGACACATAAGCATTTGTGATGAAAGAAAGTTGTCACTCACTGCGCTGGATTATTATGCGGTGGTGTAATTCATGCCATTTTCTCCTTCACTGTACACTAGAATCACATAGGAGTTAGGAGTCTTTTCTCTGCTAAAGGCCACGACTTACCCGGAATGCGTTTTGGCATCCGATCCGACGGAAAATTGGATTGGAAAATGTACACAACAATTAGAACATGTGAAAGTTCATGAGGCCTTGCAGATCATTACCGATTCCCTGCAACTGCGTCTCTGGCTGTCTGATAGAGTTGGAGTTTATTTTGGTTGGAATCTGACAGGAATGTCATGAGTGAAACAGGAAGTGAGACACAGAGGGAATGTAAAACACATCATCTTTGGATGGGGGAAATACAAACTAAAATCTTTCATTCACAAAAAAAGCCGCATACTTACCCATAATAGCTCAGAAGAACAGACAAAAATCAGAGTGAAACAGGAATCCTGTATGAGCTTGTTCAAGCAGCTCTGAGTTCATGCTGGCGGTTTCTACTCTCGCGCACATACTCTCGAGTCAGGTGGTGCATAGAGGGACCGCTGAGTCGGAAAAACAGAAGATTCCCCAGGGATCAAAGTACGTCAGGAAAAAAAATTGGATTGGAGTGTGAAGACTTGCGGCGCGTCTTGGCCTTTAATCTGAGAGTTTTAAAGATGCGCTGTTCTAAATCTACATTTAAAATCTTCACTGGCAACTAAAAACAGCAATCATCTTCTATTATGCACTATATATTACGACATAATGAGCGAGTAAATAAGCAAATATTACATTTCCTGGCTTTTATTTTAGCCATCTTAACATCAACAAGAGGTCAGAGGTGAGTTGCACTTATTTCAATCTGAAAATCCCCTGATGTCATTTAATAAACCATTTCGTTGCAGAGATGTTGGATACAACTTTATAATAAAATGCCTTTGCATATACCTTTGAAAGGCTAACCATAGTCAAGGTGAGTTTAATTGTGTAGCACTGTTCGTGCAAAGGGTAATTCAAAGTCCTCCAGTTTCTTTAACTGCTTAGCAATTTACCTTTTTAATATCAAGCAGAGGTCCGAGCTTTAGAAACTCTCTGAAGCTCAACCAATGCAATCTAGTCACAGCAACTACTAGAATCCCAACAAGGCTTCTGTTGGGAAATGATCAGTGGTATGGCCCCTTTTTTGTCAAACCCTCTTTGCCGAGGCTCCAAACATATAGAGTCGGGCTGAAAACGCAACGTGAGAAGACTCAAGCACTGATTGGCCAGGAAGAGGAGTCACTGGTTGCCTTATGATTGTCCAACTCACAACAGCAACTGAGCATGTTTGGAGTCCTCAAGGACTAAGCATAGAGGGGGAACAATTATGTTGTAGAGTTGCTTTTCTTTTGAAAAGACTTGGGTGGCGTGTCCAACAGGACAATGATCCTAAACAGGGCATGCCTTAACTGGAGGCTCCAGATCCTAAGCAACGTGAAGACTCTTTTAGGAGCGATTGTTCTTTGATTGTCCACAAGCATGAGCATGTTTAGTCCAAGACAAGCAGGGAACCTTTTAAGCTTTTGAAAAGACTTGGCTGTCACGAATGATCCAAACAGGGCGCAGAGACGAGAACTTGCTTTTTGCAATTGAGTCAACAAGCCAACCTGTTCAAGCAACGTGCTAATCCCCTCCACTCTGTCAGAACAACAGACGAAAAGGGTGCAGCTGAGGTTCTGCTAAAACGCGGGCTGGGGGAGAGACGTGAATACTTTTGCAAGGCAGCCATTTCTTTGCGCATTCCCATCTGATCCTCTTTGCTTTCAAAAAGTTATAAGGGAGATATGAATCAGCAGATTGCAGCAAGCGACACCAAAAGTCATATCTCACAAAAGTCATCGCAAAAATAAGTTTGCGAGGAGAGTTCCTCTGTTTACCAGCAGCATATGAAGTCGGAGCAAGTAGCTGGGAGCAAACAGGATATTGAAGCCTGCATACCAGACATCATACCTTCGTTTCAGTGCAGTGCTAATTTAATCTCTGTTACTATGGAGGTGGAACCGGAGGGCAAATCCACACATGGCCATTTCAAAGTTACGGCTTCAGCACTGAATAGGAGATATTGTGCAAGTGCAGATCTCCTGGTTTCCCCATTTAGCAAAGCTCACTTCATGCGGGCATTACAGACTTTGAGTTTTGCCACGACATTTTGTAGCACTATTGTGATAATGATAAAAATGATGCTTAAAACCCATCCAATAATTCGTTTTTTAAGCGGCTGCATGACACAGGATGATGCTCTTAGAAAACATTTCTATCTGAAATAAGCTTCTTCAGGATGCCTCATACCTAAAGATTTATATCACCAAAATGCATATAGAAACTTTGCTTGATCACATTTTAGAATGTACTGATATTTACTGATGCTTTTTGTGAAAACAAAGTGGAGAAAATACTGAAAATCACATTTTAGTTTGTGTTATTTTTTTTTACATTAACTGGAAATTCCATCCATCCATCCATTTTCTATATTCTCTTTTTCCCTTAGTGGGGTCGGGAGGTGCTGGTGTCTATCCCCAGCTATCGTTTCAGGCGAGAGGTGGGGTCACGCTGGACAGGTCGCCAGTCTGTCACAGGGCAACACAGAAACACACAGGACAAACAACCATGCACACACACACTCACACCTAGGGAAAATTTAGAGAGGCCAATTAACCTGACAGTCATGTTTTTGGACTGTGGGAGGAAGCTGGAGTACCCGGAGAGAACCCACCATGCACAGGGAGAACATGCAAACTCCATGCAGGAAGACCGGGGCCGGGAATTGAACCCAGAACCTTCTTGCTGCAAGGCAACAGCTCTACCAACTGCGCCACTGTGCAGCTACTAACTGGAATTTATAAAACAAAAATCTTATCATGACTAGAAATTGATCATGATAAATGATAAAACGATACGATAATTGCCCACTCCTACCATCATCATACATGGAATATCGATGCAATCAGTGTAAAACACACGCCGCTTGCTTTGATCTCCAGGACTCTTACATTTTTCTGATCAGAGTTTTTTGTCTGAAAAGGTTCTGCTCTGCAGGTAAAAAAAAAAAAAAAGAAGCAAAATGAACTTAAGACTCCCAACGATGACTGGGTTTTAATGAGAGAATGGAGATTCAAGGGACTGCAGCTATAAGCGATGTAAGTGATGTAAGCTGAACCCATATCAAACGGGGTCTCAGGTAACGGGAGCGAGTGTAGCTCACCGCGGGAGGATGAGAAACTCATTATTCTGCGACTGACGCAGACAGCGAGAGAGAAAGGAGCGAAAAAAATAAGGAAGAGCAGACAAAACAAGATTTTTTTTTTTTTCTAATGATCAAAATTCCAGTCACAAAATATTAGGGCTTATGCCGATTCTGTAAGTTGGAGCAGACGGGGCCCGGCTACGTCTCCCAGCTGCCGCGCATGTTGCATCATGAAAACACGCTGCAGCCTCCGAGGGAAGTGTCAAAACAGCAGGGGGGCTCAACGGCGGCATCAAACCGTCGCACCCCGCTGCTCTGTACACTCTGCAGCGCTGATGTTCTCCACAACGTAAGCCGTATACGTCGAGCAGAGTTTCTATCGGGAGGCGGGAGTTGGGGGGGCTGGGGCCCCCTTGCAAACGTTGGAGCCCGTACAGGTGATCATGAATGATAATTCTGCAGACGAACACATAAATTAGCTGCTCCTGTGATCCTCGGCGTGGATCAGCAAGCGGGCGAGCGAGCGACCGCCCGGCTCGGCTCGACTCGACTCGGAGCAGGAATGCAAATGGCGTTTTCTGCATTAATCCGCGACCTGGTGATTGAATTGCAAATGCACTAAAGTAACTGTTTTTAAATTCATTTAAAGGCTTTGAATAGTAATACCGCGTCGGTTAACACACAGGGAATGAAAAAAAGAGAGAGAGAGAGAGAAGAAGAAGTGGATTTTAAATTCTCTCGGTGCTTAAACTTGCTGACGGTGGCCGCCAACTTTCGGGGGGGATTTCAGACGCAAGATGCCGTTTCTGTTCCGACGTGCCTTTGCGGCTAACATTTACAGAATTATCATATAATTGCTGCGCCTTGGCTACTTCGACGTCTTTTGAAGAATGAGCCGTGAAGGTTCATGATAACCCATCATTATGGTCGATATGGTCGACTTTGGAAGCTGTGGGCATTTAGCTGAAGGAAGGGTCACTGTGTGGGAGAGAAGATAATGAGGTGTAATTTTCCCATGTTTACCGCTTGGTAGTAAAGTGACAACTGAAAATGGCAGGTTCTTTTTTTTTTACCTCCCGTTTAAGCGGAAATACCACGCTTATGCAGCGTGACATTTTATCCGTCGTTTTATTGCCGGCAACACGATCCGCAAAGTTGTAAATGATGGTATTTGAGTCATAATTTGGACATAATTCATTGAAGTGCATTATTGTAGAAAACGGGCCACGGCAGTAGGCCGATGGTGAAGATGGCAGACAGGTAGAAGCTGCCTGGCCTGAAAAGGCAGTCGTCCAGAAACGACGACTGGGGATTCTGTAATCGGTGACTCTGAATTGTTTCTGCGTGTGTCGGATTCTGGTGAAGTTTGAGACCATTGGTTCCCAGTTTCAAAACTGATCATTTCTGGTCTCGAAAAACACAGAATCCATGAGACTAAACAACAACAAAAAAATGTTTGCGGATATGCATAAAGTTTTTGTTAATGAGAGATGGTTTTCAGGCCCCGTCTGTCTGGATGAGACTTCTTGAACAGTGTCTTCATGCCGCTGTTACTTACATTTCTGACTTGTGTAGTTGTCCAGTAACAGTTGTCATGTGAACTAATTCCCCCAATTGAGCTTTAGCTCTCTGCAGCTTCTTGGCTGCTTCTCCGACCGATCCTCTTTAGACTACGGCTGTTGCAATAATCAATAAATCAAATAATCTCATGGTAAATTAAAAGAGAATTCAGTCATTTCCATTTGGATGATTTATTGTTTTCCTCTTTCCTCTCTTTTTCTACCAAGAGCCGGATGAAAGAAGTCGTCACTCGTCCCAACTTGCCATTTATTCTCTGAACAACAATTTTTTTCATAATTCATTTTATTGCTTTTTTTTTTTTCGGTCAAATTGTTTATTTATTTTCAATATTTAAAATGTCTTCCAGTTCCGGTGTTAAATGTTCATTAGAATTTCAAGGTTATCGACCTTTGATGAGGTGTTCCTGCATTATTAAGCCAGAGCCGTTATGTTAGTCAAAAATGGACTCAGAAAAAAACAATATTGTCGCAATAACTTCTGCTGCAATTTATCGTCTAGTAAAATATGTTACGGTCGCAGGCCTACTGTGGACCAATCAGTTCTGGGTAGTCATGTTTGACGTGTTGCGGTCGATGGAGTGCTGAACTACATTGCCCGTTACATTTCTGCTTTGCTCCTCCATAATGCCGTTTGTTCGCTAACATTCTCGAGTCTCAGTTGGTTGTACAGGATTTTCTTTAGATGTAAGAAGCAGAAGACCATTGCAGCAATTAAACGACGGCCCGAGTCTTGCGTTGCGTCTATATATGTACCAGACGATCTGTGCCCCCACAGCAGCTATTTAAGGAAACCTGTCTACATGTTACATAACAGACGAGACGGGAACAAGAGCTCCACTTAGATCTTACACCTCCTATAGCGGCTGCTTGTGACTCCACACTAACAGATGGAGGCGCTTACGTGTGCGAGTTCAGATATAGAGTGTCTTGTACGGTTCTTTGATCATTTTAAGGTCTTACTTGACTCTTAGCAGCTGTATCGACACAGCGCATAAAGTCCCGTCATTTGTTCCGTATTTACTGATATTTGCCACTGATCCCTAAGACTCCTTTGCTGGGTCGAGGGAACAAGAGTTCACGCTTTGTCATCTTTTAAGGTGCAGTTATATTTTTAAAGTCTCTCGACGATATCAGCATGAATATAAACCGATCGTTAAATCCAATCAGGTTTCAGCGATGAAGAGAGGGAAACTTTAGTGTAAATCAGCATTCCCTTCCCTTTGGGAAATGTGACTTTATTATATGCGAGTCGGGCGACTGTCTCTCCCCGGACATCACTCATCCTCGCCGTCGAAATTATAACAAGCAAGCGAAGTGATGAAGTGAGCGAGGCAAGGAGCAGCAGCCTGTGCAGGTACTTCTCTTTTAACGGACACTAAAAACTCTCTCGTGTCTCCGCAGGTGATTTGATTCCATACCTGGAAACTTTTATGACCTTTTTCTCTAACTAGGCAATATCCCGATAATGGTTTCTCTCTTTAGTTTTCAGCCAGCAACATAAACTTACCCTCCTCCCCCTCGGTTTTTTTCCCCCCTTCCTTCCCTCTCCCAACGCCTAACCTGGTTTGATTTATCACAGCTTTACAATGCATCTGTTGCACACTTAAACCGGATAATATCGCAAATAATCCCGGTGACAGCGGCTGAGTACAATAGACCATCTCTAATGAGTTTCACATCGTGAAAGTTGTCCTGTCAGGATTCCCCGAAGGGACGGTCCGGGGGTGAAAAGGAATGAAAGATTTAAAAAGTGGAACACAAAAGGAGGAAGAGGAGCTCATTAGAAGTCGCAGAGGAGTTTGAACATGACAAGACAAAGGGACCCTGCCGACCCGCGGCGCACACCTGAATTCTGAATGACATTAAAGTTTCAGTCCTGTCTGCCATTTTTACTTTTTTTTTTTTTTTTAGCAAAGAGTTTTAACTCATCACCTCTAACTATAAATGATTGATGTTTTTTAAAGAAGTAGGCACTAAATTCCAGAGTTTTAGCCAATGGACACGCAGAAACACAAAGCTTCTCAGACTACTGCAAATCAAGATGTGAAGGTGCATCTGCGGTGCTTCGCTTAATCAAAAGATCATGTTTTTAAAAGGGGAAACTGATGAAGAGATGCTGCAAATTTTGGTGCTGCAATACCGAGTCGATACAATACAATACAGTACCGTCGATATTGATACCGATACTTTCTATTTAAATGCGATGCATTGTCAAACTTTGGACTATTTTGTTCAAACCTCCTTTATATGAACAAAATTGACAGATATTGACAAAATACTTAAATATCATATTAACATGATTAGCATGCATTTTTTTCCTAAATAATTAAAGTGCAAAAAAAAAAAAAAGTCATTTGACGGCAAATCTGAAAAACTGCAATACGAAAATATGTTTTTTGTATTGCATGGGGATCCATCAAAACACATTTCAGGATCCGTGTACAAAATTATTGTATTACAGTAAAATGTGGCGCCGACGGGTAACGGACTGGACATCACGTAGCAAACCGTTTCGATGATCGTGGAAACTCACGCAAATTTAACAGATCACAAAAATAATCACGAAACCCTGCAGGGACTGCATTTCGCACCCGTTCTGCATTTTAGCAGAAAAGAAATGCAAAACGTACAGGACCAAATCACATCTTTTTTAAGTTTGTGTCAATTTTTCTTTTTCTTTTTGCTGCACAATATGTCCTGTCCAAGCAGTGTAACAAAAGGAATTGTTGTCCAGGTCCAAAGGAGAAGCCCAACAGATTTATTTTTAAGAAGAAAAACAAAAGTTGGCAAAAAGCTAAAAGGGAAAGAGAATATATAAGAAAGCGCTCTAATTTTGAGTTTGTAAGAAAGAACATATGCATGTAAACTTCATGCAGAGACTTCAGGATTCAAACCCAGGAGCACAGCCGGATCTTCATTTCCATTCCAATCAGGCCATAAAACATCGGGTATGAAATGGAGTAGGCCTTTAATGTTCCATCCTCTGTCAACCATGTCTGAGGTTCCGAGGAGCCCAGAGCAGGACGCGGAAAGTACACCGAGTATATGCCGGCACTCCTCGTAATTGTCTCCGGTTGTCTCAGACAAACTATTTGTCATGTTCATTTTCTTTCTTTGGCGACCTCAGCGGTTGGCAGGACACTGACGTCAACGCTGAGCGAAGACAATCAGACAGACGGTATAAATAATCTTGGCTCTCTTACAAATGACAAATAAACAGTCTGTAAAAACCAACCTGAAGACACACAAAAAAAAATCCTCCAACACCACATTGGTTTGTGTATATGTGATCGGAGCATTAAAATAATTCACAGGCCTCGGTATAATGTTAATTGTCACTTAACAACATTTGCCGGTCCTATTTTAAAAGCATATTAAAGTTTACGCTTGTTTAGTTTTACGGCACTTTCTGCGAGCGTCGTGTTTATCCACCATCTGGGATTTTGTCGATCTATTCATTCTGATATATGTCTGTTAAATTAATCTACTAAGGGAACGCAGAAGAACACCAAACTATCCCATTTGCATTCACAGCTTCTTTTTTGTTTCTAATTAATTAGGATTTGATCTTATGTGACTACATCAAGTATGAAGTGTAGTTATTTTTCACCCAGACGTTTGGGCTCAGGGAACCAGTGGCACCAATCCACTGGTTAATTCTAAGAGGAATCTTTTTTTTTTTCTGCCATAACATGCTAAAACAGATGAAATGGGGGGGAAAAAAAGAGGGGGAAAGAACTTCAAGCTGTGCAAAAACCCGAGAGTAGTTGCAGCACGTCTTGTTGGATAGATGTCCCCTTGCATGCACATGGGATTACAGGCTCGCATCAAACCTCGCCTTGAGCTATAACCTTTGTTCTCTGATATCAAACCCATGCGGTTGTGCTGTATGGGATCAAAATCTGGGAGTAACATTGATATTCAGACAAAATAGCAGCAGTGGCCTTTGAAATAATCTTTTTCCATGCAAGACCATCCATTTTCATTCCAGATGCACTACATTAGGACACACTATATCACAGAGGGAAACAGAGGGGGAATTCAATCGATGTTCCCTTTGAAATCCACCCCAGTAAAAAAAAAAAAAAATCTACTTTCCCTCAACTTGCTAGGCATTATGGTGATCTCTGGTTTATGTGGAAATGCGTGCGTGTGCATGGGGATGACATAAGTGCGGTTTGTGTGTGCGTTGTAGTGAATCGTAACAGATTCCTCCCCGGGAGGGACGTGAGGATGAACCGATGGGAGAGCCGACGTGGGGGGATGGAGGAGCGGAGACGCTCACTGAAACTCTATTCAAATGGCTCGGCTGGTTGTACTTTACAAAAAGAAAAAGAACTCATCTCATTTTTAGTAAAGCACAACTCACCTAGTGTAAATCTGAGGTGAATTTAAAATCCTAATTGCTAGCAGAAATGAAATAAAGATTTCATAACCACAAACTCCGTTGTAGAGCTAACGTTACAAACGCTCAGGTCACGAAGCCATCGGGGTGTCGCAAATCAATAATTCCCGAAATCTTTTTCAGTAAGATCTTTGAACTAAAGTTTGAATATGTTTCCGATGCACTTGTCACTGTGTTTCTAGCCGAAATGTTGAGTTATTTTTGTGCTGCACATAATTTGTCTGTCACCATTCTATTTTCTTCCAAACACTTAAATTACCCAAAGCACTTGAAGCGGTGGAGTTTTCTTGGTTTTGTCCATTAGCCCAACAACATTTTTAACTCTCCGGCAGTCTTAAGAGACAGTGTATGCTGTGTGTGGTCTAGCGGGGTCACACTGACCCAACGTGCACTTTTATCAGGTTTGTGTGTATGTGTGGTTGCAGGAATTGACAGTCTGATGGGACAACCCCTTAACCCCCCGCCGCTTCCTCGCTGTCTGACCGTGACATCTACTGCACTCCTCCTGAGCTTCGCGCTAAGGCTGCGGGAGGGTTAATAGAGTTTGCTATTCTTAATAGCAACAAAGTCACAACTTAAGAATTATTTCTTGTTGGACCTGAAAACAAAGACTTTCCAACAGATACCTATTCAAGGCATCAAGCTCTCAACTGAGCATTTGAGGTATTCAAACAGTGCAAATTAGTCACGTCCTGTGAGTCACTGTTCCATACTTCAACTGAGCACCCAAAACACTGCCTCATAAATAAATTAAAAGTGGTGAAGATTGCTTTGTTGCCCCCTATCATGACTGTTTTTCAACCGTCTCTCTCAGGACCTCTAGGATCAAAGGCCCAAGAATATCATGGCAAAATTACAGAATTTGCTTGATTCCGAAGCATTCCTGGTCATGGTGAAACTCTTCTTATCAAGGAGAGCATCCGCTTGCAGGTGGCTGGAGGTGGCGGTCCAACGGGAAGGAAAGAGCCGAGAGAGAGACGGTGACAAAGGAGGGAAACAAAGGAGGGAAACAGATGAGGAAAAGAGAAGAGTAAGAGTAAGACATAGAGCAGAGAGGAAGGGGAGGGGAAGAGAGGAAGCGGCAAAGCGTTCTGCAAAGCTGTCGCCTGGACATATTGTACTTTGATAGGTTGGCTTTCATTTTTACTGTCGTTTTTCTTTGCTGTGGAGGAGCAGTATTAAAGTCTTCAATCTGTGCCTGGTATTACAGGACTCGCGGCAGATTGTGATAAACAGCCGCTGCGCCTTCCGGGGCACTTCCTCTCCGAACATCTGTCGGAGTATCACACAGTGACAAAAGCAGTGTAATTATAATCCGCCGCCTTACACCTAGCGACCACACAGGACCTCGCAGGGGTTCTTTAAAGTAGGCGCCACTTTGGCAGGCGAACAGTCAGTGTTGAGTGAGGCGTGAGGGGGTGCAGGGTCTGGGGGGAGTTGTGTTTTTGTTTTGGAGTGTGCAAAATTATAAGTGACTGCTGGTCAGGTTTTTCATGTCGAGCTGTAAAGTTACAGCGCCGTCTTTTACGTTCAGGTGACCTGAATCATGTTAACACACATGCAGGATCTGTTACACAGTTGGGCACACTGACAGTGCAACATCAGTGCATGTGCAAGACAGTCATTATTTCAGGTAAGAAACCTCCCTTACCTGAAATAAGGTAAGTCAAGGCTTCACGATAGCAGCTATCATCAACAATCCCTCAATAAACAGATTAAAAATTAAGTAATTTACAGCCACGTGAGCCGCATTCTTCGTGTTTCCGGTGTTTCTCTCCGTCTTTCAAAATCTTTTCCTTTGAAAGGGAACTCAGTTTTTCTGACTTCCACTGGGTACATGTTGTAAAACTTGAGCACCTGTCCTTAAACCTCTGAACAATCCCACATAAAGCAGTAACCCAGTTTCATCACAATTGGCACACCTATGCACAGTTTGTTCCTGGCTGTCTGGGACTTATGACACATAGTGCCAAGTTGCAACATCTTCTATCTGCAACATTTCCAGCGACGCCCACGTAGGGCAACGCCTCCACTCGAGTCCTCACCAATTAACTGTTTGTATTGGTAACATTCAGCCGTCTGCAAAGTCTACGAAGGTCTGTTTCCTGCTCCGCCGATTTATTTACAGGTTACTCTAATGATCTGTTCGGTATGTTGAAGCAGACAATTTCTAATTTAGGAGGTATTCCAGTTGCGGTTTGAACTCGATGTGTACTTTGAGAGCACAGTGGTTGGCACGCTCCCAGGCTAGGATAGAATGGAACATTCTTGACAAGGAGCCAAGTACACTTTTGCAATAGTTGATGACACTATATTTTCTCAATGAAGGCACTTTTGTACTCTGCAGGATCGTCCTGGAGCAAACAACCTCGCAACGCAAAAATGTATGACTCAATGCAAATATATTTGCAGAAGACGTGACCAGCTCCATGCTTCGGATGTTCTGGAAATTTTTTTCTATTTTTTCCATGGTTACAAAATGTTGCCAGTCTACCATTTGGAGGGAGTTCAGCCCTCAAATAGGATGGAAGAATGCATCATTCTGGAGACGCTGCAGCACAACTTATTGACAAAATTTATACTAAACACAAAAGTAGATTAAATTACACATCATTTATCAAATGGGCTTTTGTTGTTTTTATTTAGGCTACATTTCAATGAGACCAAAGGGCTAAAAATATCCATCTTTTAATATTCATTTTTGATAAAAAAAAAAAAAAAAAGACATATATGGAAGTTTAGTGTTTTGAATATATGAGCTGCCTCTTCCATCAGGTTGGAGCTCCTGGCGGCAGTCGGCATGCTGAGGTGAGTTAATCTTCATCAGGGCAGACAGAGAATCTGTTTAGCGTAGCATAATAAGACGAAGTAATCCTATTATTGGGTCGTTGCTGCAACTTTTGACCAGCACTTACATTAGCTCTTAAACAGAGATGCACACGTGGCTGGACGGCTTGGAGTAGTTACATAAATCTATAAACAGTATTTTCTAAAACAGTGATGTTACGCTGTATTTTGACAAGGTTGTAGGTGTTCACATTTTATGATTTTGTTTGATTTTTGTAAATGTACTTGATTCTTGTAAAATATGTAAGTGCAACACAAATAACATGTATTTTTATTATTATTATTGTCAAGGAAAAGCCAGTGAAATCACAATCTAACAAATAATTAGAGTTTGTTTATATCTAAAATCTGCTGAGCTCAGCTTCCACCTACATTTCATTTCACACCCACTTCAGTTTATCTCTCCCTCTGTTTATCTGTCTTGCAGGTTGCAGTAAAATCCCTCCCTCGTTAAGCTCATGCTGAACACACCTGCAGTCACAACACAATAGCACAACAGTAACCTTGCCCAATCCTTTAAAAACTATGAGTCAGCTCCCATGATGCAACGGTAAGGCGTGTGCGCGATCTCCAACGAAACAAGTATCCAAGTGGGCGCGGACACCCAGTTTGTGGTCCAGCACCACTCCCCGCAGAGCCACCGCGCCGGGTTCAGAGGTCAGCGTGTGAATATGCAGAGCGTCATCTGCAGACAAACACACCCTACCCTGTGCCGCAGTCATCAAGGCAAACACCGCGGCGGTTGTTCGTCTCGCAGCCACGTCTCATGATGGGTCGCAGTTTCGTAAACGCTGATGGAGCCCAGGAGCGGGTGACTCACCCGGCCAGCGGTTATTGCCGTGCTCCACGTCATTGTTTGAAACGGGAACGTCCGTGATTAATTCAGTCGCGCACTCGGCTACTACTTGAAAACACGGCGTGTCGAGGGATTGCAGTCAAAGTCGCTGGCCCGGTGGCTGCAGGCCAACGACGGGAGATAGATATAGAAATGTAGATAGAGAGAAAGAGAGACGAAGAGGAGGTGGAGGGGTGAAGAGAATAAAAAGAATGGAAAAAAAAGAAAAAAACTCAGAGGTAAAAGGAAGATGTATAAGACCCCCACAGTGAATGAGACTGCCTACTTATCAGCTGTGAGCGTGATGTGCAAACAGAGGCCTTTCAGGGCTGCCAGGCACACAATAGCTTTGTTTGCTATGCAATAGAAACCAGTTGTTCGCTGCTGAGTCAATATTTACTGCCTAATGGAATGTGTGCTCTGCTACTAGCCCTGTTCAGAAACATCAGATTGGAGGAAGGACTTCTTACCTCCCCTCTCTTGTCTTTATCACCTCTCCCCTCCCAACTGCCCACCTCCGTTGCCATCACCTTATCTCCCTCTTCGTCCTTCCCTTCCCTTCGTTATCTAACCCTCCCATCAGCTCATTCTGCGCTCCCTTCCGTCCCCTTGTGGATCCGGGATTCTCTCCATCACTCCTCCTCGCCCTTACACTGACAAAAAAAAACAAAAAACAATCTGTTGCAATTTCACCAGTACAGTTTCTGTAGCCGCTTTCAGTAGGGCAGAGTTGAACCCTGTTTCTAAGAAGGAAATTCAGCAAAAAGGCTGCTGGTTCAACTCCAACAACTATTTCAAATGTGCCTATGCGGCCAAAGTAGTTATTTAGTTTGTTTTATGTTTCCTCTCTCTTGTTTCGATGAATAAAAATGTAATGTTGGTCATCAAAAAGAAAAGAAGGAAAAGAAAAGGAATTAACTTTTACCCATAACATATCAACGTTTCTACTCTCTGTTAGTGAGCAAAGTGAATAATGTTCTAATATTTTCTGCCTTTTCTTCCTGTGGTATAATCGTCTCAGAAGAAAAACGCTCCAGCATTGCATTTCTGCACATTTTTCATTTGAATACCAAATAAGCCTGGTTGCAAAATATCTTTTTTGTGGCATACGAACAATTATCAGATTAAACTGCCACAAGTTTTATTGTGTTATTAATACGTCCGTGCATTCATCCATCTATTTGACGTCTATACCTCCTTACTTTGCAGAGGCTTGTGCCTACAGTAAAAACAAATGTTCCTATGAATCAACTTTTTTTTTTTAAAAAAAAAGCTAATTTTATTGGGTTTTTCTCAAACTATAATTCTGATTTGGATAATAATAAAATCAGAATTATAGCTTGAGTAATTTTTTTTAAGTTGGTTCAAAGAAATGTTTTTATTTCTGTTTCTAAATAAGAAAAATATGTAATTTCAACAAGCTAATTTTGCGCTGTGCGCGGTCCTTCAGGGTTGAACCGACCCCGCGTGCGCTTTTATGAGGTTATTTTGTGTGTGGTTCCAGGAACTGACGGTTTGATGGGACAATTCCCCACCCCTTGCTTCCACTCTGTCCGACTGTGACGTCTCCTGAGCAGCGAGACACATTAAAGATGTGACAAAATCCCCTTCGTTTCCTTGTGTCTGAAACCTGTGTAAACAACAGAATTTTGAATTCTAATTGAAATTTAAATAATTGAAATGGACTGTGATATTTTATGCTCTCCACAATTCCTTCTTTATAGCGTATCATTCTTTCTTCCCATCTCAAGACAGTCACATATCTCTCCCGCATCAGCTGCCCCATCTCACCAAGAGGCTGGGAAGCAATGGCGAAAACAGAGATCACTTATCAGGTAATGTAACAAAGGAAATTCCGACCCTTGATTTTTTTATTACTGGGGAAGCGAAAAAGTGATAAAAGGAACAGGGAAAGAAAGAGGAGCTGGCAACGCTCCGATTCGGTCCGTGGCTCTATAACGGAGAGCGTGAGATAGCTCGGCAGTGAGATCACCAGGCTAACAGAATGATCCCTTTGTCCCAGAGCTTGTTGGGAGGCTGCGAATGTGATACATGTGGTATTTACACCGCGGCTTGTGATAAACTGCTGCTTAATCACAGCCTGTCCTCCCCAAAGGTGCCTCTGCCTGAAAGCCTCCATGGCTGACTCTTCGGCCTGTTTTCACTCGGCACCCTCTCAAACCAACACCTTCACTCAGGTGTGGAAGGACGGATGAGGTGGGCGCACATGTCCAAACCTTTTAATACCCTCCCAACACCCTTCGATCAGCCAACCCGACCATCCGTTCCCTTAAGTATCAGCTCCTCAGAGCCCAGAGGATTACTGAGGCAGGGACAGTTTGTCGGAGTGACGGTATGACGGAAATGGGGGTAGGAAGGGAGGAGAGGGTTTCCATAGTGACACCAGGGCAATGAAAAGATTGAACCAGTGGAGTGTGCAGTGGGTGCCAGTGTGCGTGTGTGTGTATGTGTGCACGCGGGTCCAGCTCCAGAGCTAGACACAGTGGAACCATTCATGATCTACTATCTGGCCCCCTGTGGCCTTCACTCTTAAATCTGAGCTGGTGCAAAGAGCTTGCAACCCTGGACTGGTCTTTAAAATTTAAATCCTCTGCCCCGCATGGTGAAGAACAGAGAAGGACATTTTTACAGTGAAGTGCAAAAAGGGTATTCACACCCCTTAAACTTTTTCGCATTTCGTCGGAATGTGACGACAAACTTGCAATTATTTCACTTTTGTTGGGACATCATGATGTGGTGCCTGATCGCAAGAAGGAAAATGACATATCAATTCTTTGTCTACTGCTCACCTAGTTGGGGCATCTACAAGCCCCAAACTACCTAGTTGGTAGCTAGGTGAGTTACCTAGCTACCGAGGTAGCTACCAAGGTAGCTAGGTAACTTGCTAGGTAGTAACTAGGTAGCTCATCAACTAGTTACCTAGTAGGTAGCTCACCAACTAGTTGGGGATAGCTAGCTTAGAAACCGACACACGTCGGTTTTTTTTTTTGGTTCTAGTGGCCTTTACTTGAAAGTACTAAAACAGGAAGGTAGGTGAAGAGAGAGAGGGAAGTCATGCGACAAAGGTCACCAGGCTGGGAATCGAACCCGCAAAAGCCGCGTCGAGGACCGAGGCCTCCTTATGTGGGTTTGTGTTTTCTCCTACACCAAAGCAGACCTAACAGTGTACAAAAGCATAAATACCAAAGTTCTTTTGGGACATGCTAGGCTACATGACGGTGGGGTTTTCTCTCCAGATTTACTAATGATCCCTTCATCATAATGCAACATTTGATTGCATAGGAATATTGTAATAAGTACTTATTTAGCATATGAATTTTAATATTCTCATTTTGTAAAAAGTGCTCACTGCAAATCCACAAAGACCCCAAGAGCCACCAGTCCTTACGATTGACGACTGCAAACCATTGCCATCTTCTTTCCTCGTTAAAAAAGTTTACAATAAAATGACAAGCTTGGTTTGCATCTTTGTCTGTTCATGCAGTACAAATTCTTGACTATTTATGTGGCAAAAAATTTTGAAAAAGCATATATCCTTTTTTCTAAACACTTTAATGTACTGCTCTGTTGCTCTACCACAACATAATGTAAAATCAAGAGTATCAAGAGCATCCCTACACACTCAGCTCCTTCAGACGAGCCAGCAGCAGCTAGCAGAAACCTGGCGGAGCCCCGCATCTGCTGACCTCATTATACAAGCTATTTATCAATGCAGCGCTGGTAAAAACTTTGTAAAAGGTTTAGCAGAGGAACAATGTTGCGATAACTTCCCGAAAAGTTTCAGAAAACGCGTGCGTCTTTAAAGAGACAGAGGCCCAGTTCCAAGGCATCAAATTACAAAGTCAAATTTCTTTTGATATATACAGGATGGCACAAAAATACTGAATACTTTCCCTGTGAAATGCATTCAGGTGTGTGATCCAGCATGAAGACACGTGGAAAGTTTCAAAGGGTATGAATATTTTTTGCAGGGCACCATGTTATTCCAGTACTATTTGATGTATTCTGCCCCCCCCCGACCCCCCAACTGCATTTTTATTCATTGACTTTTAGAAAAGCGATGAGGTCGTATTTAATTCTCCTGTCATGAAGAAGACAAATTGATGGCTCTGAGTTGTGTTTGTTAATGGCTTCACGCTGTCCGAAGCACAAACAATTAGCAGGGGACATATTCATTGTCTCCAATTATCCTTTCTGCTCGCAGATTAAACGTTTTCATAAGTCTGGCGGCTAAACGAGCCAAATCCTCATAACACAGAGGCATGGCATCTGTCTGTATTTTCCTTTTCTTTTTCTTTTTTCTTTTAAACACCAGTCTCTTCGCCGCCATCGCCATCAGCTTTTTGCGCCACGCTGTGAGCGATAGCAATCTTTATTATTTAACTAGGGCAGTTAGGGGCTCATCTAATCGCCTTTTAGTGCCGTTTTCCACTGAACTTGACCTTTCGCTCGGTTCCCTCACTGCGGCCGTGTGTGGTCAGAGTGCATTTAGCGGCAATTTGTCAATGAAATGACTTAAAACGTGCGCAGTTTGAGTAAAGATCCCCTCCCCTCTGCCTGCCCTGAGCACACAGTGCAAGGGGCGGGGGGGTCGTTTTCAAAGGGGTCTTGATTGTGTGGAGTCGAGGATCGTGGAAAAACCGCCGTCTCTGATCGGATTGGCACTTAATGAAGACGGCAATGTGGGTTGCGTCGAATTAGAGCTGAAATCCCAAATCTGGTGTAATACCTTGAAGAGCAATTTAAAGATAAGACAATTTCTCATTTTGCAAATGAAGTTATTAATTATGGCTTTCTGGTAAGAATCTTAACAAGGTCCTTGGTATGCATGCGAAACGTGGGACTGCAAAATAAAATTGACATCATTAAGTTATCATGTGGTAGATTACATCTATTTGCTCTCAAAAGGTCCCAGAGAGTTGAGCCGATGATTAAGGAGCGAAATGAAAATGCGAGATTGAATCGGTGACAGCAGATATTGCAGCAGCCACTCTGCAGGCTTTACCAGGTGCAGCGTTTCCCCAAACCCTGGTCCTCAAGGCTCACTGGCCTGCATGCTTTAGATATGTCCTTGTTTCAGCCCAGCTGATCTGATCCATGACTGATTAACTGACTGGACTGCAATCAGTTGAATCGGGCACATTGAATCAGAGGAACCTCTAAAACATGTAGGACCGTGTGCCTTGAGGACCAGGGTTTGGAAACACTGAGCTAAAGGGTCTCCAGGTGGATGGAAGAGTTAAAAATATGGTTTGTATTCGGGATGAAATAAGTTTTAAAAATGAAACGGAATTTTTTTTTAGTTGCTAAAGGAGTCCGTTTTGAGAATACAGAGATTTTTTTTTTTTGAGGAGTGCCACAGGTGCTCAGAACATATGTACACTTAATGATATAGACAGTTTGCTTGAACTATTCACAAAATATCTTTCATTCAGCCCCACAATGAATCTTGGGATGTAATGGACGGTAATAGAAGTCCAGACAAAAGAAGGATGCATTTTATAATAAAAACTAATAACATCTATTGAGTAGACAAAAACCTCACTGAGACCTACAATCTCTTCTTCACGAGGAACCTTGCAAGACAGGACCACTGTTTAGTACTGTCATCATTCATGCAGTGACATATATTTATTTGTGTATGGAGAGCTTTTTCATCCTACATTAAACAAATGAGTAAATCAACGCAGTCATTCAGAAATAATACGGTTGAAATCACGTATTTGCAGTTGCCAAATAAAAGAATTACATGCTTTTGTTTTCGGCTCACAAAAGGGATGTTTGACATAAAAGCTGTTTTTGAAAATATTTTTGTCTTTTGTTATTTCTATTTTAAGAAAGTAAGGAGGAAAAATAGCTGGAAATTGGATTTAGTTTGTAAGAGTTTAAGACACGAGAAAACCCTTGAAAGGCTCTGAATAAGTTTGATGTTTTTTCATGCAGATTTAGTTTATATAAAAAAAAATCTAGAAGTTTATAGCGATTGGAAGCACATGTACATTTTATCAATGGCAAGGTCTGCCACAAAGGTAGACACCTGGCCGTTACCACCGAGGGAAAACGTTTCTTCTACCTTAGACATTAAAGGGTCGTCCTAAGGGAGTCTAGGCGATCTAGGTTTTTATTTACATCGTTTCTTTAAAACAGGCTTGTCAAAACGTTCTATATAATCAACTGAAAAGCTTTTGCTACCATTAAAGGGATCTTATAATACATCTGGAAAGATGTACAAATCCGGTTGGTACATCTTCCCTGATGCACCAACCTTTCCAGAGGAAAGAAACTGATAGTCAGCTTCCACTAATATTTCTATGGTTTTGGTGATGAGCTCCAAGTCCTTCTTCATTCTACAACTTTAGTAAACTTTCCAGTAAGAGGAAACCTCTGGTAAAATTAAAAGGCAGACCAAAAGTCTGCCACAAACACGAATGACTGAGCATCACCAGCAAGCTGGCGCTCATTGGAAAATGTTTGCGTCCTCAAGTCCAAGTACAGAAAGGTTTTTTTGTTAGTTTGTCCTCTGGGGAGCACGGATAATTACACAAACTCTATTGCACCCTGGTAAGGTGGATCTTGACTACTTTTGTGTCTCGACAAAAGGCTGACTTTACCATGCATGGAGCCGTGCAGGTACCGTGGCGAAAACCTTCAACCTGACGCAGCAAAGCAAAGCAAAGCATTGTTTAAAACGACCTAAAATGCAGAGCTCCTTTGTCGGCACTTATTTTACAATGAAACAAAGACGAATGTCTCCCTCGCCGGTAGTGGCTTTGTCAATACGTTTTCAAATTTGGCCTGATGCAAGGCAACACAGCGGCATTTGAAAAAAGAAAAGGAAAAATAAAAAAAAACAATGCTTCAGCTCCACTGCCTCATAGCGGGTTAAATGGAGCGGAGGGCAACGAGCAATTCTCCAACAATCCCTCTCCTCTGTGCTGCCGCAGGTTGTACTCCCCCCCCACCCCCCGCTCATCTAAACCTATCGCTTCCTGGTGTTCCGGCTTAAAGATTTACCCTGTGGGGTCCCGACAGGCTGGAATAAAACACAAGTGGATGCGGCAAGTTGCCATGGAAACTTAATAAACCAGCAGTTGTAGTGAGCGACGGAGTCGACTGGAGTACCCAGCGAAGCGTGTGCCTGAAGGAAATAAATTGAATGCCGTGGAGGGGAAGGGGACAGACGGGGGATAAAAAAAGAGCCAAGAGGGACTGCGTGTTATTGTGAAATAACCTTTTAAGCCGGAATTAAATATTTTGTCAGGAGTGTTCGTCTCTGAGGTGCCCGCCGGCCTCTCTCCGCCTCCGACTCTGATGTGCCTCGGGAGGTCTCGAGGTTAAACGGCTGTCTGTCTCGTCGCGAGGTCGCTCCTGGTTGACCGGGCCGCCTTCTGCCGGGTGGGGACGCACGGACATCTCGTTTCTCCTTCTTCATAAACCTCACCCGCAGCCGTGATTGCTTTTTGACCAACAGGCTGTTGCGGCACACTTGTCTCCGGGGTACAATTGATGTACCTTTGGCTGTCAAAGACTCAAACACGCCATCTGATTGCCCAGGATCACTTATGCCGCCTTCATTAACCGCCGATCTATCATTAATTATCGGCTCCTGGCATTTATGTGGCGGTGGGGAGATTGATAGCGGGTGGGTTGGGTGAGGGGTTGCTGATTGAGCCAATCTATAATGAGTCACAACAAAGATCCCTCTTAACTTTTTATTTATAAGCTGAGCCCTGTATGCCACTCGCCAGAGGTGTTATTCATTTGTCTAGCTAACCCGATAATAGGAGTCTTCAGAGCAGCTGGAAAACAGCTTTATCTTCATTCTGCAGGTCTCTCAGGGTCCTTCTCCATATGTTTCTGGACAGCGCGATGATCATCTCTCTTTAACTCCACAGGCTTCTGTTTTTCTCTCTCTCTCTCCTTTTAAAGAAACAAATTAATTCCCCTTTGAGGGCTTAAGGCTGCAACTAACCAATGCGTGCTTATCTGAATGTGTGTCTAACCCGAAGTTGAACTTTAGGTTTTAAATACAGCAGGTTAGCTACGCGGTCTGGAAATGCCTGGAATTTGATTGAGATATTTCCAAGATCTGGATAAGTATGGAAACATGGTTTTATTCACCCATCTGTTATTCCATCAGGCACTTCTGATACACTTACAAATCACAATTTGATTGTCCGTCCCTCCATCCATCCATCTATCCATCCATCCATGTCACTGCCTATCCTTCATCCATCCAGCCATCAAATCTACCTGTCATAAACTTCAGGTGAACTTTTGTATTTATACTAAATCATCTGACGCTTGGCAATTTCACAAGGAAAATATTTACTCTAAAATAAGCAAAGAGTTATGGCGAGGTTTATCCCAACCTCCTTGGATTACTATGGTTACAGACAGGCCCACTGGGATTTAGTAGACTTACTAAACCTAGCCATACTGTACTAACCTTGTAGTACCGTAGAAGTAAGCTTAGGAACCCTAGGGATAATAAAATCTTGGCTTCCTGGAGTTTAGTAACCCTAATAATATTGTAGGGTTGACCATAGGGTTAGGGTTTAGGGCTATAGGTAATGAAATAGTAATGAAAGCTCTTTCATTACCCTCTGGTAAGCGCCCTCTCATGTGCTATCTGGTTGTCTGGTTTTCGCATTACATGACGAAGATACTGTCGAAACAAAGAATGAAACATTTGAACCCAGTGTTAAGGACAATTTCTTAGACATACTTACAGTGACAGTGCCTCCCATAAAACTGCGCCTTCTTCTGGTCAATAAATCATCAGAAATCCTTGGCCTACATGTGCCAAGAAAAGGCAGTGTAACGTCTTGCTTTTCTCTTTATGCCGTTCCCATCTCCCCCTGGACCTGACACTATTTACAGCTTTTAAGATGCTCAAGCCACCAAAATATAGCGTTGTTTTATCTTTAGACAAGTCGATAAGACAGCATATTGGTTTTCTGCTAAAAGCTACGGATTCTGCTGCCTGTATTGACTCATCAGTCGGGGCGGTTCAGACTACAGCCCAGGGAGGCACATCCACACACACATGCAGCCACAGCCACACACAGTCTTCAGCTTGCTCACAGCATTACATTTTCTGTGACTCACCTGGCAGAGAGAAAGATATTAAAACTACGAACAGGGATCAGACCTTGGATAACACAGTGTAACAAGAAAGGGTCGCGAGCAAGACGGAGAGAAGTGAGATGCGGGATCAGAGAAAGAGAGAGAGTGAGAGCAAGGCGGGGGAAGCGGAGCAAGCCGAGCAATGAACAGCCCTCTGGTGCGCTTTATCCTGCATTGTCACACCCCGTTATCCCTGCTGTCTTCTTGATATTTAGTGACAAAGCCAAGATTAAGGCTGCCTACCTATCGCTGCTCTCCTCGTTCAACCCCGTCGAGCACAAGCAGCCACAGTCAGGAACTTTCTGCTGAGAGCTTGATGAAAGCAAGCACATGAGTTGGGATCTGCAGGGTTTCTGGGCTGAGACAGTGGGGTCACCCTCAAGGCCATAGACAGCCTCGTTACCCCGGCGATTTTTTTTTCCCCCCGCCCGGGTCACAGTGGAAATGGGAGCTTGGCGGGTTTCGTTAAAACCTCAGAGCAGGGCTGTGTCTGGTTGTTTGGATGGTTCCGACGATTCTGGGAAGCGCTGAAGACGGAGTGCGTCATTGGAGGTGGTTGACAGAAAATGACCTCTGGGTATTTTGGCCCTCAGAGGTTATTACAGTCACCTAGGGTTCACAATTACTGGCCTCCACTGGATCTCAGTTGGGCAGTCTACTATGAATGAGAACGATATGAACAGAGACGTCCGAATTCTCAGGAAATCACAGAACACTGCCAGATGGAAGGCTGTAACAAGATTTATGACATGAGATCTCGCAATATTAAAACGCCACAACTCGTTATCAAATTCTTTCTTGGAAAGCAATATTCAGTTGCTGTCAGGACGTGACTTTGTCTGGTGAAGTAAACCATTATTGCGTGCCCAGGATATGAAGTTGAGTGCTATAAGCTCGACTTCCTGCTGTATCTGTGCTGAGGCTCTTATCTTGAAGTGGGAAGGAAGAAGTTATTGAGCTGCTCTGTCTTAAAGCAAAGTCAACTAAAAGCGCCAAAGCTGTGTTTCAATTACAAATGGACAAACTTTGCTTATACTTTGCTAATAAAAAAAACCCAACAGCTTACTTTGCAATTGCGGAGTTTCCATCAAGTAACAAATGCAGCTAAAAATCACATGTGAATAAGTTTGTTCACTTTATAAGTCATTAATCAAAAACGTGCCACACAATCATCCTCCCATCACTTCTCGTCATCTCCGTCGTCTTTTCTGCTAGTGGTAACATCCAGTTGTTGATCACGTGACTTGTGTAATGCCAAAAAAGTGTTGTCATTGGAGTTAGGCAAAATACGTTATTTTGTAAATGACCAAAAAAAAACAACTAGTCGTAGTGGGAAAACTTTTCATTGAAAAATGTGTTTGGAAATTGCCATGTTTCCATTAAGCAAATTGATCTTCCTAATTTCAATTTGTGCAATTTTACGGTAAATGGGAACGAAGCTTATGTCACCTTCAGTTCTCATGGAAATATTAAACAAACTTTGCAAAATTTGACTTTGCATCACAGTCTTATGCGACACCTTGAAATCAGCCTCTGCCTCTTTAAGAACCTCCAACCTTTTCCATTCCATCACCTTCAGCACGTCGTCACATTGATAATAGTTTCCCTTGCCGTCCATCGATGCTGTTTGCGCTTATTCTTAGGAGCATTGCAGTTCTTTGATAATAGCTGCTGCCGCTAGTCTGGTGGAGCACCTCCGGTGGAGGGCTACTCTGGCTGGAGCTCGGGTTTGGGTAAATACGCGGCACATTGCAGGAACAGGCATTAATGGTTGCCATGAGAGATTCAAGCATTTCTCAAACATTCGTGAATGAATGAAAGCAACCCTCCAGGCATGTTTCTGACGAGGGAATAGCATTATATCATGGCACAAAGCACAAAAAAGTCAATTTTGCCTCTATCCCCTCTTTAAATATTTACATGAGTCAAGTGGAGCCTTTGACACACATTGATTAATGTTTCTTCAATGTGGTGAACTGAACAGTTTGCTAGGTTTCAAAAATACTTTACCTTGAATTTCTTGAATAGAACAAGCTTGTAAAGGACTCCTGAGTGACATGTCTTAAAACATTTATCGCCACTTTTATTCTTTTTTCAATCGGAGGGGTGTAATTTTTGATGCCAATGTAAATTCCCGTTAACTACTTGGCAGGATATCCAAATACAATCTGTTTCAAAAGCATGGAAGAAACCTCTGCCACCTCATTGGTGCAGTGGCATATTGGACTCTTGGTAGAAGACACAAATGATTTATAAGCAGTAGGCAAAAAAAAGTTGCCTAACCATTAGCCACGAATGCTAGCATCTCCACAGAGTTTACTATTGGTGGCAAAACTAAAGGTCGATTTTATAGATCCTTTAGATTAGAACCAGCACCCTTTCCTAGTTAGAATCTGACTTATACTGACCAAATCTGAGCTGGCTATTTCTGTGAACAAAAATACTTTAAATGCAAAAAGGGAAAAGGGCTCCAGCTAAAGTTCCTCTCGTCTGGAACGTTAGCTGGAGATTGGATGGATGGATCCGCAGTTTTATCCTTTTCCCCAAAATCTTTTTTTTATTATTTTCCCTGTCTTGTCCATCTCCAAATGTTTCATTTAAAGTAAAACCCAAAGCAATTTATTATAAATTCATGACAATTAGAAAAAAATTAATAAAAAATCAACTATGGCAATTCAAACCTTCTGGCAATGCGAAAGTATAACCATGTTGGTGTGCACACAAGGGCGCTACCGTAGCAACCCGAAAGCCCCCAAATATCCCTTAAACCCCATTCTTATCCTTGTGGACCCAATAGTCATTGTCTGAATGACACCGGTACACTTCTAGTCAGACAAGATAATGCTTCTATAACATTCTCTGGAAAACTGTTTGCTTCTCGTGAATTATTTAAAAGAAAATATTTGCTGTAAAGCACAATCCGGCAGCAACACACGCACTCACACGAAAGACGGAGATGGGTCTCCAAAGACTTGATTCCATGTCAGTGCGAAGGCATAACACTCCTGCAGTGCTCACTGTGGAGTGCTCCTGTTAACCCAGGCAAGAAAGCTATTGAGCTTCCACCACAAGCACACACAACAGCAGAATTAGGATTCACAGAGCGTGGCTTTACAGGTACTCTTCCAAATGATTCCACGGAGCCCTTCAGGCAACTGTCAGCTGAAACCCTCGCAGGAGACAAACAGCTAATATGCTTTTGGTGTTTTACAGCACTGGAGCAGATGGATAAGATATGGATTACGCTGACAGTAAGTCAATAAGACCCAATACCTGGGTTTGCACCGGATTAGTCAATTGTTTCTTGGCTCCTTTTAATAATTTTGCTTTGTGATCCCTCACGAATGTGTTTTCCTGCAGAGCTGCAAACCAGACTATGAAATGGTGCTCGGATGTGATTGCCTGTCAAGGCACAGTAAACAGAGGATGCTCTTTCGAAAGCCGAAGCCCCTTCTACCATACAAATCTTCTTTATTGCCAACCCCCTGCCACATGCTCGACGTCCTCTTTGCTGTCAGCTGATATACGCGCCCACGTCGAGCTCGCCGGGCCGGCGTTGGCTACAACTAACCAAAGGCTCCGGCTGAACCGGAGTTCGGCAATTAAACGGCATCCGATCAAATTTGCGTGACAAGCAGACGCCTTTCATCGCAGCAGGGGATCCGGGTGGGCCCCCCTCGCAGCCCACCTGCCCGGAGCGCCGTCTCCGATGTGGTCTGGAATAGCTAATTAGGTGGCGCTGCTTGCAGGCATCCAGCGCGGGACACTCGACGCCCATCCCGGGACGTTCAAAAATTCCATTTGATCTCGTCATCAAGCCTCGCCGTGTTCTCGGGTTTATTTTGTTCGTGTCAGCGTTCTTGTGTTTGATCCCTCGTCAGCGCCGACAGAGGAGAGAAGGGCGCCGTTTCGGTGTGTTTAACCGAGTTTCGGTCGAGTTTGCAGGCACCTGCTGTGCGCTTCACTCCTCACGCTGTACAACTGCCGTCCCAAAGAGGGAGGGAAGAGGAGGAATGGAAAGAGGAGAATGAGGGACTGAGACAACAAAACATCTTTTTTTTTTTTGGTAAGTGGTGGACTCGTCGCTGCTCATCTGCGTTTAAGCGGCTTGTCATGTCGTTGGAGAATATTCAGGAGGTGACGGGCTGCACCTCCATCGCTCAGAGCTGCAGGAAGCGCACTTCAAAGAGCATGTCTGCGCTGCGAGGCTCTCTGGGTACACTTTCTGTTAAAAGCAATCCATTTTTAGCTGTTATTCCGGGTTTAGTTAAGACAAAAAAAAAGAGAGAGAGAGAGAAAACATAATAAAGGAGGGGGGGGGGTTTCTTTTACCACCCTTTTGATAAATATTTAAATACTGAAACAAAGGCAGTGGGTAACAGTCGCCTCTTGTTCACCTGCAAACATGTAAAACGCCTCTTTGTCTCCATATCTCGGGAGGTGAGGTGGCGAGGACGCTCACGGCTGGGGAGGGGGTATAATACCAAAACAAATACACTGCCTTGAAAAAGTATTCATTCCCCTTGAACTTTGTCGCATGAACTCACAGTAGAATAACAAACTTCAGCACATGTTTGGATTGTGTGTAAGTACAACACAAAGTTCTCCACAATCGAGAAGTGAAAGGAAAGTGCTGCATTGCTTTTAAAGGATTCTATTAAAAGTATACAAAATTGTGGCGTGCACTTGTAAGGTACCTTTAAATAAAATCCTGTGCAGTGAAGAATCTTCACAGATTGGAGCTGCAGGGAACGTCAAGGCTGTGCAGAACAAAAGTTTCGCAAAAATACAAATACTGTAAGAATGTCTACAACCGCCTCTCATGTTATGCAGAAACGCGCATAGCGGAAAACCATCTTAGCACTACTGCAGAAGCTAATAGTTATTTTCACTTTTGGCGGTGCTGCCAATCGCCGGCACGGAAAAGAAACGGCGCTCCTGCATTGGACTACTAGCATTGCACCTCCATTGTCTTTCGAATATTTCAGATGTGCAGCACGAAAAGAAATGACGAAACGGCTGGTTTTCAACAAATAATTAGGAGTTAGGCTCCGCAGAAATACACGCTAATAGGTCAATCCGTGAATATGAAGTGAAAACTCTACTGTACCATTATCGACTATGTATTGGGCTATCACATAAAGTTCCAACAAAATACCTTGAAGTATAATGTAAGAAAAAGACATTCATGCGGCATGAATAGTTTAACAAAGCACTACAATACACAAGGGGTACCGCAGTCAACACAAATGGGAATTATTAGTTATTCGTTCTGCATTCGGCGAGCATGTCTGCGCCCTGCAGTTGGTTAATATACGGCGCTTTCCATAAGTCAGGCAGGGCGCCTCACCCTTGAAGCTCGAGAGAACCCCATGAACCCACCACTCTGTTTAGCTTTCCTCTTCCGACTTTCCCCTCAACTTACCCGCAACTTTCCATTTTCATACCAAACAGACGGAGGGGGGAGAAAAAAAAAAAAGCATTTTATCAAGAGAATACAAATGAGTCGGTAATGACGAGGGATCTGCTCATAGTCAGCAAGCTGAAGCGTCTCCCCACCCGTCCGCTCTCTTTAATGTCTACCCGCGTTGGCAAAAAGCATATGTCGGACCTCAAAACTGGGGGTGGTGGTGGTGGGGGATCATCAGTCGTGACATGCCATTAGTGCTCAAAAGGCCAATTAGAAAAACCTACGAGGCACTCAAGAGTCACTAAACGGCAGACTTCGATTGGAGTTTGACCTCGGCGCGATTTGCGTGCACAGCTAAGCATCAAATAATAGATAGAGGATCTTTAACATAATTACGCCTTAATGGACGGCGAAGCCACGCTGTCAAAAAATTGATATGCAGGGCGGTGGCAGCGTTTAAGCAGACATGGCAGGACGCATTTATTTCCACGTCAAAGAAAGACCAAGAGAGGGGAGGACAGATGGAGGAGCGAATGCTCTAGGATGTGAGCGGTTTCCCTCTTTGAAAGACCATCGCTCATAAAGCAATTGTGCACCGAGTGCTATCTTAGACTAATTGCTGTGAAAATACTCCCCCCCCACCTTCCCCTCACCCCCAACCCTTTTTATATTTAATCATATCCTTGATATTCTGTTGACAAAGCCGGATGAAGATCATTTCTGCCACCGTCGCCTCTACCGGTCATATTAGCTCCAGTGTTGACCGAATCCTGCAAGGTGACCCCCAGTAACCGTGGTCAGCTCCAGTCGGCTGCATTTAGCAAAGACTTTTTTTTTTTGTGAAGCCAGCCCCCATTAAGTCAGGGATAATTGTGTGTGTGTTCTCCATGGTGAATATTTGATCTGCTGTTTGCCCTTTGCCGGCCACACGGTGCAGAATAATGGCTCTCTTTGAACGGCACCAGGCAAAAACCGGCGCCTCCTTCGGCCTCAGTGAGAGGCCAACCCAATTACTCTATCAATTATTAATTCATCATAAAGGTCGTCCCTACGCTCCATTATCCGCAGCGGTCTGGGCATGCCAAAGTCATGAGTGTCAGCGGGGCCTTCAGGTCACAAGCCACCCAGACAGAGAACTCCACAGACACTTCAGAGGTCTCCTCTGGCTGTCGGAAACACTGACGATTCCGAAGTGTATATAATTCATGCAGATTCTGCAATTTTAATAGAAGGAAATGGGGCAATTCAGGATATTAATCTATAGCAATTAGCATATGGTTAGCAATTATTTTAAAAAGTCATCATGCCCCAGCAAGAAAAGCTTTAACTGAAAGCTTTACGATAGCTTGCTAGCAGGTACAGACAGTACAGATACGTTTATTGGTCAATAAGATCATCACTAACGCTGTAAAATATGATGTGTGTTCTACATGTTTAATGTTTTATGTACAACCCATAGAGCTTCTAAAGCTAAAAATGCCTTTTACAAGTATTTCTATCCCATTTTGTCACGATCCAGCCATTCACATGAACTGATTTTATTAATATTTTATTCATAGACCAACAAAAATGAGAGGTTGTACTTATTTGTAGCAGAATAGCTCAAGGCACCGGGATGGGCAGCTTCAGCAAGCCGTAATTTTAAAGCTTTGCCACAAATTCTAGAATTAATCTAGGCCCGGGCTTTGACTGGGTCATTCTCACACATAAATATGCTTTGATCTAAATCATTCCAGAGTCGAGCTCGCTGTATGTTTACGGTCTTGCTGGGAGGCCTCTCAGCCCCCAGTCCCGCGTCTTCTGCAGCCTCTTTTGGCTATTTGTGCCTTTAACCAGGTCCATCCATCTTCCCATCAACTCTGACTCCAGCGCTGCCTTCCACATAATTGCTCAGCATAACTTCCTGGCACGGAGCATAATTTGTGCTTTCATCAATTACTAAATCATTCAAAAAGATTTTCAGTGAAAAAGAAGGAGGTCACCGTTTAAGGCGGAAATGCAATTTGAAACTTTTAGGCAGAGACATTTGTTTGGATCTGTATCGTTTAGAGAAGCTGTGAAATAATTACAAAGTGGGGCTGAAGGAATGCTTAAACGTAGGTCAGGTCACAAATGAATACACAAGTTGTATTAGAAATATTAGGAAAAGGCTCCTGATCATCGGGTGACTCAGGGATTCCTCAAACCTATATGAAAGAGTCAAAGCAACACTCCAGGGAATAACGCTATAACAAAGTAAAGCTAAAAAAAAGTCATTTTCACATCATACTTCCCCTTTAATAACATGTAAATACATGAGACTATAACCAAGTGGCAAATTTTAATCTGGGATCCCATTGGCAGGTTGACCAATTATTTTGTTTCATGTTGGTGTTGGTTTTTGAGACCTTCTATTTTACTTCAGGTTTTGTCCCAAAGGTTTTGTTGAAGTGATTCACTGATGGATTTGTTGGGTGAAACTGTCCAAAAATATTTCCAATCGTCGTTACTAATAGCTTAATAAGTTAGGCAACCACGTTTTCGCATCGTCTCAAGTTGGTTGGAATAGCTTCTCGTCCTGAATACATAACATTTCCTCAGCTCTAATGTTGGTCTGTCATACGCATGGTGGCGAATGCCTTTTCTAAGCGTTACAGAGTAGCTGACGTGTTTCATTAAACTGCAGCAATATGTCGCCCACCCGGCTCACAGGCCTCCAGCCCTGCCAGGGAAAAACACATGGAAGACGAATCCAGCCGCTTCATGACCGGTGGCAGGTTTTGTTGTCCTGAACGGCTTACGTGTCGGCACCGGCGGAGCGGCGGCCGGTGTTAGATGTGTTGTCTGCTCTGACCTTTAGTTAATGGTGCTGGTTCTCCTTTCGGAAAGGTCACGTTTTACATTTCGACCAATCACCGCTCATTGCATTACCCGTCTGCCCGCCGGTGACAAAACGAAACGGGCCCCCATGGAAGATCAGAATCCGGCGCGTCGCACCGGGAGGGAGGGGCCGCTCCGCACATAATGATGTGTTCGACATGTGACAAGGCGCCGGTGATGATCGGTTTCACGCTGGACTTGATAGTGTGGCGCGACATGACCTTTCACGATGCTGAAATGTATATGGGTTATCCTGCGACATCAATATTTATGGTAATAACATATAAGTGTGTTATTATCCTCTTCGCCACCTGTATTTACATGGTCTGCCAGCTCCATGAGAAATCCTCAGCAGGGTTTGTTTTTCTTTTTTCCTTCCCCATTTTCAACGTTAAGATGAAATTTTAATTGCAAAGTAAAAAAAAAAAAAAAAAAAAAGTGGCCTACTTTGGTAAATTGTAAATTGTCAAGGCTGTCTTAATTAAACTGCATTATTAGTCATATTAGCATTAATTGCATAATTGAATGCGATTATCGGTAATTATTCACATAAATTAATTTTGGGCCACTGATCACTAAAAAAATAATAAAAAAAATAAAAAAAGGAAGAGGAGTCTGTGGTGAATTTGATCTGCTTCTAACTTGTGTTTCCACCTAATTTGTGTGTTTGTGCCATTTATTTTTCACAGTCCTGTTGTGCCAAAGTATTTGGATGAACTCAGAAATTTTCTTGCCTTCAATGTTTACAGACGACTTCGTGTCGTGGCTTTGTGGCTGAAATCGTTCGTGATTTGAACAAACTTGACCGTATTGCTGTTGTAGCCTTAAAGACCGTGTTGCAAAACACGGTGTCAGGCGTTGTCTAGTCATAAAACAACAGACGATGTACATTAGTGAGAACTAGACACGCTGATATGTTTTTTAGATAATTTCCCCCTCCTAGTGCAAAACAATAGGGGTATTTAGATTTTGGTGTGTCAATGTTAGAGAAGGAAAAATGAAACAGCAGACGTTTTATCTGAGACGGGTGAGATAGTGAAGCACACAGAAAGCCAGAATAACGCATAACTTTGTATTGTCCTATTTTCGGCCGGGACTTTAACATATTAATTTTGATTAATTAATTAATAAAATGAATTTTAAAGCACTAAAAAATGTAATTCAATTAATCATTTTGGGGGTTGTTTTTTTTTTTTTTTTTTTTTTCGTACAAAAGTTCCAAGCCAGAACCTTTGTATGCATGTGTTTCTGGTACGCCTATAAAACCGGCACACAGAAAACAGCCACAAACAGCGAGGGACAGCAAAGCTCACTTTGGGTTCATTTTTGCTTCAGGAAATGACCTAAAGGGACCCTGGACCAGACTATTGTTGTGTGTAAGTTGTGCTAAAGGAAGATAGCCTGTCACTGAAGCTATTCATTCCTAAAATAGCATCTCAATGCTAAACATGTTGCATCAGCAGAGGCGTCCCCAAAGCTAACGTTGGTCCACATTTCTAAAGAAGAGTCTTGTTCAAAGATGAATGATTGGGTTTGGTTCCTGAAACACTTGGTATTACAGCACTTTGTATAACCAAGATAAGAGATTCAAAACAATAAATATCTGCTTTTGAGTTCATATGTCTCTTAATTCAATAATGTAGCAGCAAAAAGGATTTATGAAATGAACATTTTTCTCGATGGTTTTCGATTTAAATGCGATGAATCTGATGAATCGATTGTAGACGATGTAAGTAGCTCGATGAATCGTTTAATTGAGTGCGACCGCTAATTCTGTTCCATAAAAGAAAAATGCAAAATGTGAAGCGAAAGAAAATCAAAATCCTCACAAATTCAATCTGAAAAGAGCAGCGTGCATTTCTATTCAGGCAACCTGTAAAGCAAACTCAACATCAATTTTAATTTTTTCCTGCAGATTTACAGTTGAATTGAAGTGTGGACTTTGACTAGGCCAACCCAACTTATGAACAATGTCTATCTGTCTAGCGTCGCTGACTTGCTGGAAGGTGAACATCAATTTCTTCTTGGAAATTTGCATGACTATAAGTCGTATTGGCAACCGGTTCTCCCGCCTGAGATGCGGATCTCTGCTTTTCCACCAGAGTGACGCTTTGTTTGCAAATATCAAACCTCTGAGGCCTTCGCAGAAAAGCTGCATTTAGACAGATTAAATTACACAGCGGTCGACTCTATTTAACTAATCGGGTGATCTTCTGAAGGCAGGCGGTAGCATTGGATTTTAATCAGGAGTATCAGAGTAAAGGGGTGCGCTTGCTGCGGAGAAACGCACACGATTACATCTGTGAGCTGCCTTAATCATGCGCATGTCGGTGCGAGTGTGCAGTAGAAAGTGCTGACTGGAAGAACTGTGGGTTTCCACAGGAGCTTACAAAGCCATGAAAGCAGGCGAGCGCACTCCATTGCCTGTGCAGGAATATAAACCAACACACACACACACACACGTCCTGAGTCAACTCCACATTCACATGTTCATACCGACTGAGGCCTGTCACAGCAGATAGAGTCACTTACATTTTGGCTACAAGTACCTGCCTGGAACATGAGAAAACATCCAGCCCGATGTCTGAGTTAGTTATTTTTTGGGAAAGCTAAAGCATGTGGGCTAACATTGTGTGTGAACATTGATGTCACGTAAATCAGGGTGTTTAGTAACGGCCTCAGGGGTCTAGGTACGAAGGAGACCCATGATAACTCTGAATGAGGAACAGAGATCCACTGCTCCTTCCTTACATCCATCCATCGTCTACACACAGCTATCAAAGTCTGGAGGGCTGGACCATATCTCCAGTGGTCATTGGTGAGAGTCACTGTACAGCCGGGACACCAGCGTCGCCGGTCCAGCATTTGATTTAGAGAGGCCAAGATGGAGTACCCGGAAAGAACTCACAAACTCCATGCAGAAAAAACCTCCTTTTGGGATGCAAACCCGGCCCAGCACAGTGGTCAATGGTAACTCTGTGGGAGCTGCAGCACCTGTCAGCATAACAATTGCAAGTCTTGTATTCCATTAGCCCCACCTTTATTGAGGAGTGTTGAGAAGGGAGTCATTGCTAAAAATAAAAATAAGGTTTGCAATAAGCTACACGGGAATACAGCAAGAATGTGGATGTACAGAACAAAACGTTTTGACCTTTTCGAGAACTACAGGCCCTCTCATGCTCAGGTGTACTTCACTAAAGGAAGTGAAGTACACCTAAGTCTACTCAAGGTGGACTCAAAGCAGACGTCCATCGGACACGTCTTCCCATCGACCTATTTGTATGTGCTGATAATGTTGAGAGGTCAGAGGTCACAGCCAGGCTGCACTAACAGGTGTGTGAGGGCTGCCCTGTTGGAGAGGAAACGTGTCAGGTGCCCAACAAGCTCATCAACTTGATAGTGTCCATTCAGACTGTGTGAAATGAAGGAATTCAGGCGATCAGTACACTTGACTATGACATCTCAATTGCCGTAGAGTATAAGAGTATGTCAGAGCTTAAGCACTACAGATAGCCGTACCATTTCACTGTACCATCAAGTTGTAGGACTACTTTTCTTTAGCTGGGACGGGGAATCTGGTCAGAGAGGATGAGAAGAGTGAGTTACTCACTGAGTAATTCTGCATGGGAATCTGGTAGAGGCATGAGATGAAGCATCGCCTTACAACACAGAATTACCTTACAACACAACAGCAACCCCACTTGCACATCTAGACCATAACCACAGTGAAACATGAGAGTAGCAACATCATGCTACTCCCATGCACAGAGCTAAACTCTTTTGGAAAGAAAATTTGATCTATCTGTTTTTCCAGAAATGCAAGCCGGTTCAATGCATACCCCAAGAGACTTGCAGTTGATTGAAGATTTTTTGCAAGGCACTGTACATGTGGAAGGTGGGTTGAGAGCAGAACTTTACATAAAAAGCCCAGAGAATCAAGGGATGTTGCTGCACCACTACCATCTTTAAGAATCTAATTCCTCCAAGAAAGAAATATGCCTGCCTCTGTCTGTCTGTGTCTGTCGGTGTGTGTGTGTGTATATGTTTGTTCCTGTTCTCATTAGGATCCACACTGCAGGGCGCTGCTTCAATGTTGTTTCCTGTATAGCCCATTACTGCTACCTGCCCCGGGGTTGGAAGTTGAAGCCCGAGACAAACAACGAGCCGTGTGCAGTAAAATGCACCCGAGAGATTAGTGTGGCGAGGAAATCGCGCTGTGTAAAGAGGGGTGAACTTAAGGTTGAGTCAACCTGAGGCCACAATAAGCTGGCGTGGAGATTCCAAGCAAAGCGATTTTTTTAAAAAATATATAAATATATATATTGAGCAGGGCAGGTGACAACAGGCAGGCAGTGAGATGTGTAATTCAATTCAGAAAATAGAGAAATACGTTATTAAAATATCATAGGAGAGAAAAAAAAAAAGCAACCTTGCAAAAGGCTCACATGAGGCGCATAGATGTGATTACAAGCTCAAGGAGCAGCGTTTCTAGTTTGACCAAAACTGAATAACTTTCAAGATATATAGAGCTTAAAGTAGATGGTTGTTTTCTGTGTGAATCTATTTCAAATGTAGTGATTTGATGTCAATACAGCCAAACTGACTTTCATTCTCACTGTTTCTCGCTACACAACTATCACAGGTTTTGTAAAGACTGTGTGGTTATGTTAACACAACGGTGTCGCAAACAAAAGCCTGCAGAGGCTTCACAGACTGCAGACCAACTGAAACCAAATGAGCACATCCTTCTTGCTAGTTTGTTTGCCACTTTGAAGGAACATCCACAACACTAGGTGGCGGTAATGGATGATGTTCTCTGAATTTGGATCGGCCCGTTTCTGTCAACCTCACTCATAAAGAAAATAGGGATGCTTTCACACCTGATACTGCGGTAGACTCGGTTTGATTGGGGACCAAAAGAGCAACGTCAGCTACACTTTCAGCTGGCCCGCTCGCTTTCTCACTGCACCGTAACAAATCATCCAAACCCTTTGGAAAGCCATTTCTCCTGCTAGCTCTGCTAGACTAGACCAGACCCACTAGATTCTCATGGGTTTTTTGGTTGTATTTACCCAGAATGCCTTGTGCTGTAGTCCACTCCCTGCTTTTGGGGTCCGCTTGGCGTTTACATATGGATTCAAGCAGCAGCAGAGTTCACTTCAGCCGAACCATTCATTGTACGTTTTTGACATGCATGAAATAAGGATTATTTGTTTCCTATTTACCCTGAATGCTTCTTTGCTCCAAACTCATCAGATCATCTATAAAGCTTTCTCGGTTAGATGGAGCGACCCACAGCAGAAAGCTAATTCAGAGGCTAGTGCTAGCCACTTTAAGCCACTAAATAATTCATTTTTGGGAAATTTAATGCTGAGGCCAGAACATGAATCCTAAAAAGATAACCCCATGAAGGACGAGGCATTACAGCAAAACACCCTGTATCTGAATAGGAGATCCTCTACTAAACATTAGTTGTATTTATAGCAGTGGGCAGATCAATAGAGAGTGATATTTGCTCATGTTTCCCCACTTCACTCCCCCAAGTGCTTTGTTGTGTTATTCCGGGTGGAAGAGACCATGTGAAGACGCACAGAGTCTTTATATTATCTGCCAAAGTGTTGCAATAAAACAAAAACTTACAAATGTGTGTCAGTTCAAAGCAATAGCACAATTTGTGATGAAATACTCCAGTTAAAGGGATGCAGAGGAATAAGTTAGCTCTTCTCTTTAAATTCCATTTTCTTTCAAGACGGCAGCTTTTTTTTGCTTGTTTTTTTTCCCCTGCTTCCTCAAAAATGGCTTCGTAGTGAACATGACTAATAGCTGAAACCATAAGACGTTCAAAACGTAGCGCGTAGCTTTATACCCCGACCTCGGTTTGACTTTCTCCATAACTTTATCTCCGACTGTTCTCCGTGGTTTTCGCTTTTTGCTGTTTGTTCAGCAATGTTCTCCGACAAACTTCGGAGGTCTTTAAGGACAGGAAACTGTAATGCTGCACCCTGAATACACCGTTCCTGCAGAGGAAAATGCTGGCGGCAACGGTTACGAATGCGTCTTCGTGACGGATCAGACTCCAAACAGCCGGCAGGCCTTTCATATTTATTTTGTAAATAATTTTGAATGCTATGAATCATTTCCCCCAAATCCTAATAAAACCCATTAAAGCTTGCGGTTGTGCCATGGCAAAATGTGGATATTATTTCAAGGCAGTGTTGACATATTATGGGGGAGGAAAAAAATCCCCTCAGAACTGTTTTAATCATCACTGTAATAAAAAAAGGAAACTGCTTTAAAGCCAATGATTTTGTTGTGTGATTTAAAAAAGAAAAAAAACAACAACAACAAAAAAACGTAGACGTTGCTAACAACCGTATTCCTTTAATTTCCCCCCAAATAGTATGATGATTTATGAAGGGTTTTTTTTTTAATGTGACTTATTACTTTGGGTAATTGAGAAAAATAACATCCCCCATTTTAATACGCAAATTACCAACTCTGACTCTTAATACTGGCTTCTTTAAAAAAATAGGTAAAAAGTCTTCAAACCTTAAAATGAATACATGTTCTACTGCAGCAGTAAAATCTCACAGCAAAATCCGTCCATTAGTTTGAGCATATTGAAGTAGAGTAGAAAACCTCAAACATTTACAGGTGCCCTTCACCACGCCTGGAGAATAAAAGGAAAACGAAGCCGTATTTTATTTATACGTAACGTTTCGGAGGCCGAAGGAACATTCTGGTTTACAACATGTGCTCCCTGTTTATTACAGCCATATGTAGCGTCAACATCTGACTCGACAACATTTTTGGGTGATTTGCTCCAGATATAGAGAAACTCGGCTAATTCGCCTTTTTTTTTTTTTTTTTTTGACATTTTAAAAGTTCACTCAAAAGTCACATGGCAATTGGATGGAAACTTATCTACTGAGTTTATGTCAACATAAAGTTGAAAAGTCTCAACTTTATGTTGACATAAACTCACAATTTTTGAGCATGACATTAATGCTATTACTTATATATATATATATATTATATATATATATATATTATATACATATCATATATATATATATATATATATATATATGTATGTATGTACATACATATATATATATATGTATACTGTATATATATTTTTTTTTTCAACCAAACTTTATGTGGAGGGGCAATGAACACAGATTATCTGCACATTCGCTCTGATTTTCGTTCAGTTCCTAATTTTAGCCAATTCTAAATGCATCCAGAACGCAACTTGCAGCATTTAAAAAACTGTTTGCATTATATTTCTGCGAAATGGCACCTTTTATAAATTAATCTCAGTTTGAGTAACACACTGTCACAAGTTTAAGGGAACTGACTTAAAACTGATGATCATGTTAATTCGGACATTTTGGGTTTGGTTACTTTAAATAGTCCAAAGGGAACCGACGTAGCTCGTCAGTGCACTCAAGACAGGAAGTGGAAGTGACACTAGAGAAACAAAAATGGATGTAAACTGTGCAGCACAAAAAGGGGAACTAAGACAAAACTAAGTCTGAAAGTGAAACCAGAGGAAGGTCTCCTGATTATAAAGACTTGGTTAATTATATTCCCATAATCGCTCCTGGCTCCGAGCAACAGAGACATACCAATCAATTAGCTATGTGTCAGAATGAGCTGAATGTGAAAGAAAAAAAACACATCAAAACTAAGAATTCCCAACATTTTCTGTCCTTAAACACATCAAAGAACAGCATTTACCGAGTGTGGAGGTGAGGCCCAACAAATTTACTTTCACAAGCTGAGCCTTACACCATGACGCTCCACTTGATGTAAATACCTGGAACTTTACTAGAGATTGCTTTGGGTTAATTTAAAAAAAGAAAAGAGAAGAGAAAGGGAGAAAAGAGAAAGGAAATAAGAGTAGAGGGGATATTTAAATAAAAAGCATAGATGGAACTGAAGTCAACACCTTATTAGTCTGCTTCTACACCTACAGAAGAAGAGAAAAAGAGAGAAACCGCAGCAACAAACATCCACGATTCAAAACTTCTACCTCCTTTGTTCCCTATATTGGTATGAAGCACTAAAAGCCCGATCGGTGCATCTCTGTCTACAAATTGTCACTTGTTATTGCGGTTACATTTGTTTTTTCATCTCAGTGTCAAATATTCCAGCAGGTGGAGACTCTGAAGCACGCTTCAAGTGTTTACCAGAGACAGTACCAGCTTTGACACAAACGATGTCAAGACAGCAATAACGGATCCATCTGTTAGGAGCAGATGCACCAAACTGCTGCGGGGTTAATACACCTGGGATGTCGGAGTCAGATGGCTCAACTGCAGGCGTGTTTCCCCGGTTTTAAACCGTCTTTTATGGATCCAAATAGACGGAATAGATGCAGACGCAACTCTCGTGACCTATGGCGGCGTCAGGAGTTTCAAATCAAAGAGAAGATCCTGGCGCCTCTGCGGCAAACCCCTTCTGACTCGACACCGTCCCAAGGAAGCAGGCTGGCGCTTTTCCTAGGAGTGTACGCGAAGCCCCTCGTCCATCTGTCTCTCTCTCTCTCTCTTTCTCGTGACTCAACTCCGTCCTCCGCCGCGCCAGCCGGTGTTGGTGGGGACGGCTCGCGCTGATACTGTCAGTCACCGTGTTTTCCAATTACCATAGCGCCGCGCACCAACATGATTGCCTGATTGGCAGCGTTATTTCCGTGGCAATTATTATGATTCTGATTATGTCAATCATTTCGCTCTCTGCTCCATGTGGCATCAAATAGCAGTAGCTTCGACTTACCAGCACCTTCCCTACCCTCGCCACCCCCCACCTCCCCTCAACTCACGTGTCTGATGGCTGTTTGAGGTATAGTCTCTGTTTTCTACAGTAGAAAACTTTTTAAAAATTCATGTTCTGCTTGCCGCGAGCGCTATTACCTTTGAGCGCGGTAGCTCATTCCAAATTACTAACGGTCTGTATATGGTCCCCATAATGATCATTTTCACTCTGTGTCAGTAATAATTGCGAGGTTAGTTCTATTTTAGTGCAAGCTCAGGGCTTCTGGTTTTATCTCGCTCCTTCTTGTATTATTCATGTCATCCTTGTGTCTTTGACTTTTTCCACAGCACCCCTCCACTCAAAACGGCAATTACTACTATTACCTCTTCCGCAACGCGTGGGGGCTTGGGGGGAGCCATTTTCTTTATTATCCTCGTCATCTGCAGCCACGACTATCATCATCTATTTACTACCTGATTCAATTAGTGAGCCATCAGATGAAAGGTCACAGCTGTAATCAGTCCTTTGAGAACATGTTTTTTCACGCATCGAGCCTTCCACTGGGTTCTGGCTTTACATCTAAGGACAAGTAATGACCTTTCTTTCGCATTCTGTGACCGGAGTTCGGACACTTGTTCGGCCGCACTAATGCTGTACCCACTCCATCATAGAACGCGTCTGGCAGACCGGACTTAAAGAATAAGGCAGACTTTTTCGAAAATATTCAAACCCGTCATATTTTTTTCCTACTTAAGCTGTGAATCTCTGCAGCTCCTCCAGAGTTCCCAAAGGGGAAAAAAAAAGTATCAGTGTCTCGTGAAAGAACTGCCTCGCCGATTGAATTCCATGATTTGTTTAGTCTCATCTAAGCATAAATGACAACGTTTATATTGCTGTGCAAGCAGTATATTATATAAGACCATAAATAAAAGAGCAGTATGAATTTTAAATGTTTTAGGCAGGTGTGGACACTCTAGACTAATGTGTTCTACCAAACGGACCAGCTGGATTCATATTCAAATTAAATTAAAATCTACTACTAATTAGGTGACAGGCAGTTTGTTGCACTGAATATTACCTGGAGGTACTGGAGTTAAGGAGTCTGAATATAAATAACTCTGCTTCAAGTTTATGTGCCCGCTTGTGTTGATTTATTCCAAATAAACAGTGAAGACTGTATATGTACATCATGGGGTATGAATTCTTTCGCGAGCCACTGCAATCCATACAGAATCAGCAGAAAATGTGGAGATTGACACATTATGCATGAAGTCCTCAGATAATGCCTTATTTATTAAGAACCAGCTTCCTGATTTAATTTTCCCCATCAAATTTTTTTGCAAATGGATGGAACTGACTCAGGCCTAATGTGCAAAATGTGCAATTTTCCTGCTCGCGTCAGCTCTCCACCTGCAGAAGTGAATTATGTGCAAATTTAAAATTTACCTGTGCACAGTTATGCATATATTTTTTTCATTACACGTACTGCATCTGCGATTTGGCGCCACATTTAAATATTGCACGTTCTGCTGCTTGCTGGCTCACACGCAAGCAGGCAAGCAATCCCTTCAACTTTTGAGTTATGTACTGAACATTCATGTCCTTGTTTGACTGCGTTTTATTACGAAAAGGTAACCGGGGACGTTCCGATCTTTTTCATGTAGCAGCATCCCCGGCTGACCCTTTGCTGCGAGGTCACTACGCTCCGTGCAAAAATGTAGCCAAATTTGGTTCAGACCTTTGTGTTCTCTAGAGGATCAATCTGACTGCTTTTCCACTGACCTTTCATCTGCAGCCAGCAATGAACTGAATGTTCTCATTTTCCCCCAAACTCACAAAGAGGTTACCATAAAGTTTAGCTCGGATGGTTATTCCTAAAATTAATCTGCTGGGCTTACATTTCATCAAGCAATACAAGCGGACCAAAGTTTCCACTCGTTCTGTTTACAGTGCCTTGCCAAGCAATCATAACCCCTTTTGAGCCTTTTGGCATTTAATCAAATGTATTTTATGTGGAGGATCAACATAAACCAACAGAGGACAAACATGTTTTTAAGATTTTTTACAACTTAAATTCCGAAAAGTGGGAATTAGTGTTCTGCCTACTGCACTGTGATCCTGAACAAAATTCAAGACAAGCAATACCTTCAGACGTCATTTAATTGGCAAATGGGGGTAGATCTTTTTATCTGCTGTCTTACAATTTTTCTGCACATTTCCGCATTTTCAAGTACTTTCTCGTTCGATTCTCATCTCCCTTCAGTGCTTAGCCCGAGTCTCTCTCTCATTGAAATGGATTCCTCCGGCTACATTTCGTCAAGTAACACCAGCGGACCGAAGTTTCCACTCCTTCTGAATTTTATCCGGACAAATCAGCGAAGAGAAGGAAAAATTCGAGAACAATGACATTGATTTTCGGCACTGTTTTAGAATTGTAGTCCGCCTGTAGTTTTAGCAACGTCACAGAGGAAGTGAACGCAGTCGTTCACTCTATGTTGGCCACACTTCCAAATATTGACTTGGCCCGTCTCTCTTCACAGCGCAGGCAAGTTCCAGTAAGCTTCATAGTGTCAAACTATCACGTTACATATGTCATGGAAACTTGTCAGTGATTGGGTAAAATGTTAAACTTTAGCAGAGTCCAGACTCCAGCAAGCAATCGTTTCTCTATAGTCCAGGGTCAAGAGTTAAACCCTTTGTACGAAGCAAAGCATAGAACAAGGTGCTGTTTATTACCAGGCTAATTCCAAGGTGTTCCCGTGGTTAAGTGAAAATTCGGTCTACTCGACATGTTCTGGATCTCTCGGGTCTTTGTTCAAATGGGATGTTCCTGATCGAATTGTGTTTCCATGTAGAGGTGCAGTAGCTCTGGTGCTAAACCTTTGACCCTGATCCTGATCTCCAACCCTCACTAAAGGTCAGAGACCAGATCTGAACACATACTGTAACTTTTTCTACTGTATGCTAGTAGGCTAGAGCTAATCTGCCAAATGCCCATATTTGAAGTTGAATAAAACTGACACCTCCGCCACGACTGACCTATATCTGAATGTCAGCTGACAGACGTCTGGCTCTAACACACGTCCATAATCACCTCTAAACATCAACAGCCTCTGCTGTTGACTAAACTCTCTGCAGTATGCCTGCCAGATCAAAGAAGGAAAAGGCAGCCTTCAGTGCATGCATGTGTGTGTGTGTGTGAGTCCATTTCAGCAGCTGCTCTGTCAGCATACTCCCAGTCTATGGGGGTTTCGGGCTGGTTGCGTGCGTGCGTGCGTGTGTGTAGGGCTGGGCGGTGTGTGAGTGGGGAGAGATGTCCGTACAGCATGCCTAAAGAACTCATCTACAACCTCAGGCGCTGGGCTTGGTGTGTGGGATGATGTGCTGCAGACTCAGCCTCTCAGCTCACTGAAACCCGAACACACAAACACCTCCTCGCCACTGACCCGCCTGTACACACATTAACATGCCCGCCGTCTGCATTCATCCAGCAAACACCCCCTGATCCCCCGACGACGGGCATTTTTCATAGGGATATGGGGGCCAGAAGCTTGTTATGAGAAACTCCAATTTGATTTGTTATGAATGCAAAGCACAAAGCTAAGAGCTCTCGGAGTATTTAGCGTCTGGCTATAAGCTTAATAAGTTTGTGTATGCTGCGTTAGTGTGTGTGTATGTGCCCGTGCGAGATGCAAATGTGTGTTTGTTTTACACTTGGAGAGATGGAAGAGCTCTCTTATGGTGTAATGCACTCATGTGATGGCTAGTGGCTGGAGGCGCATCCTCTAATTCGCTCTCGGAGGCTAATTCCATGCTAACAAGTGAGCGATGCCACATGCTTGTCCTTGCCCACAGCCTGGTAGGCCAGCCTCAAAGCAAACCAATTAGCCAGCCTCACTCTGAGTCTGTCAGCCCCCGCAACCCCCAGAAAAAGTCACTCTAAACTTTTTTCCCCCCTCAGAGGCTCTTGAATGGAAGAGGTCTGTGAGGAGTGTGAATGCGCGTCGCATTAATAAGCCTGCATTGCTGACATGAAAGACGCCTAGCGAGTGACATGAAGCAGACAAGGCTAAGCTGCGTCGCCCATTAGCCAAAGCAGCCATTTAGTGATGAAACTGTCCAACAAATTGAATCGCTACATATTTAAACAGGAGAATAATACTTATTTTTTCAGCTTCCAAAAACATACATCAGTGTATTTTAAAGGGATTTCATGTGACAAACCAAAAAGAAAAAAAAAGAAAAAGTAGACTAATACTGTGCATTGGAAGTAAAAACTCTGTTATTTTGTATCAGTGCAAATTCTAATATTGTGGTTCACATTTTTGGAACCCCACTAGAATAGTAGCCTGTGTCACCACAAAAATGTCTGGCTTCCTTCAGAAAACCCCCAAAAAACTCCAATATATGAAGACCTACCTGCAAAACGAACTTCCGAAGAGAAACGCCCAACGTGTCGCCCCGCTTATTCATCCACTTGGAGTAGCTGCAGGAGAAAATGAAGATTAACTCACCTGCGATGCACGCCTGTATGCTCTCCAAATGCCGTACTCTCAATCATCAAAACACTCACCCGGAGCTCTGTTCCCAGTTGACGTCTCCACCCCGGGGTCTCTCACTAAACTCCCTGCCATTCCTCTAACCTACAATAAAAAGAAGAAACTCAAACATTCAATCAACCTCCAGTTCCCTCCAGAGCTACACTATTCTGCTTCTCCCTCCCAGGTTCCACTGCCAACCTGAAGCACTGGAGCCCTAAGCCTCTATGATTTGAACTTTTATTCTGAACTTTGGTTCCCCGTGTTTCAGTCACAATTCATCTCAGTCGTGATGGTTCGAGGCTGCGAGACACTTTAAGATTCATGCAGAGGTTCACCTTCCGGCAAGACGATGATCCCAAAAACAGCCAGGGCTACAAACAAGTAACTTAGATCAAATGATGATGTTGTGATAGAATGGCCTTGTCAAAGTCCAGATTCCAGTGGAGAATCCATAATGAGGGTTGAACTGATGTTTTCCAGCCAATATAAGTGCAAACATGCAAAACTTCTCTAGTCTCGAGTTGAGCAAAACTATAAAGCTATCCCCCAAAATATTTGGTTCTACCAAGTACTGACTCAAGGGGGGTTGAGTAAATGGGGATATGAATACTTTGCAAGGCACTGTAAATGAACATATCACCACTATGACGGGTCCTTCGAGAAAACTATTCTGCCCTCAACCAGTTTGAGTTTGGAGAGATCGGCGAACACAAAGGTGTCAGGATTTGCTAAGTGGACTGACTTGACGCTGTGCACGACTGCTGCAGTTCCACTGTGGGAGCAGCTAATTGGATGGTAATTAACAGAGCGAAGGCCGATAAATACCTTTGTGCTCAGGCTTGCCAAGGACACGGAGGTGATGGGACGTTGTGTCAGTGAACCGGAGCGAGAGACGAGGCGACCGGACGGACGCCTTTCTTTTTTTTTCTAAGCTGCCATCCGCTTCCTCCAGTTCCTCTGAAAGATGCTCTTCTCCCTTATCACACCTCCCGCCCATTCTCTCCTGCCCCAGCCTCCTTCGTTTCCATGGAAACACAGGATAAAAAGAGTTACTTCCCGATCAAATCAAAGGTTTTCCAAGTGCCAAAAATATTACCGGCTGAGCTGTGTTCTTCGAGTTCAGGATGACGCTCCATTTTCTTCTTGCAGGTAATGCCCGCGTGCTCCGCGTCTCTGTCATGCAATAATAGACGCGGCCTATTCATACACCAAGGCAAAACTGTTAGTCATTCTGTCTCTGAGGGACCAATGAATGGCTTGAGTGCTGACAGTATTTCTTTCTCGCTGTCTTCTCTTTCTTCCAAGGCCTTCTAAATGTCCCGCAGAACTGCCTAACCAATCTGTCAGCTGCCATGTTGAAGGTCCAGAGGAGAATTGTATGCATAATTGAGCGTCTAGGATAGAAGAAGAACAAACCCTGAAAATCATTTATGTGATTTTTTTTTGCCACAGGACGCTGCAGTCTGATGCGGTTGCTCCGTCTCCAGATATACTCCAGCTTTACCTGACGGTAAACGGTGCTGTCTCTGCTGTCATCCCTTTGATCCCGATCACCCTTCGAAGCTTTGCAGAGAGTAGCTGGCTCCCGCAGCCTGAACAAATATTGACGTTGAGGACTTGTGCGTGTGCCGGTGGCGTTTGCTAGAGTGCAAAACCGATAGAGGTAATAGACGTAGGTATGTCAACCTTTTTTAGGTGCACAAATTGGGAGTTGCAATGTTAAATAGTTGCATAATAATTTCAGGTCCAGCTGAAAACTGCCATCAAACTACTACCTGTGGGAATCAACAATACCCTCTAGATTCATTTTAGTTGCTAAACCTTTAGAAACTCCAATCCATGGATTGGAACAGTACTACTGCCAATTCAAGTGGCAGTAGAAGAAGCAGTAGTACTGCCACAATCCAAGTGGCAGTACTACTGCTTGTAGTACTACCACAATCCAGTAAAAGGGCAGTACTATGTGAATTTAACAGAGCTCTATATGTTAGTTATTCCCTCATCAAAAACATACCGTTCTGAAACCCATCCAGGGTACCTGAACACTTGCTCTTAACAAACTTCCTCCCTGGAGCTGCAGAGTCCAGCCGAGCGTCGCCCGCTCCACTCAGCTCCTCCAGACTAGCGGCAGCAGCAGTTAGTCAACACCTAGTGGGCTTATTGTACACCCTACTTTTCACGTGAATGCTCCTAAGATCAATGTTAGAAGCTTAATGGAGGAAAGTTGTTACGTTGCCGTGCTGAAGAGGAGTGTCAGAAAGAGTTGGGAGCTTCATAAGACAGAGGCCAATTTTAATTGTGAAGTCCTTTTAAGTCATGTTTGATATATACTGTATTTTTATAAAACCTGAAGGTAACACTTGATTGTGATATAAAATGGCCCTATACACCTGGAAGGATACATCATACCAACCATTAAAGCTTTTCACATCTGCCTGACATGGGAGGGATATGTCTGTTTTCAGTTCTGTGGATAGAGATGCTAACATGGAAGATCAAGCTTAAGTTATTAGATCACAATGAAGGTAAGTAACTTATTTTATGAAGTTACTTGAAATTCATTTCAGAGTACATTTTCTCTTGACCTTTACACAAGTTTTATTGACGAGCAGCGCATTGCAGCACAATAATCCGTTGTTAACTTGAAATAAAATTATATGCGCCGACAAACTTTGAGCTACGCTGTAGATAAATCCCGAGAATAACCACAGGAAAGCACGATGGCGGCGACTTTCGGCCAGCCTCGGAGTAAAATCCGCCATCGCTTGTCCAGCTGCTCAGAGCCCATGAGTGACAGGAGACCTGCAGTGACGCAGCGGTGGCGTGTAAAGCTTTTATCTGCAGCCTACTGGGCATGTTCCTCCTTCACACATGGCCGAGTCCTGAAGGGTGATGAAAGTGTGAGGTACCTGACAGGGTGGACGGTTGCGCACGTCCGCAAGTGCGGCCAACACAAAGCGTGCACGCGCTCGTATGAAAACAAGTAACTCGGAGCGTGGACGTCTGTCTTTCCTGCTGGCCTCTGAGGGACATGTCTCATCAGAGTCAGCCCTCCTTTCCTTCCTTAACTTCCTCACACTGCCCTGATGGAACTTCTCATTCCTAGGAGCTTCCGTTTTATGTATGCGAGATTGTAACCCACCTCCAAGTGAGGAACTACAGCAGTGTGCAATATTTACAGTAAGGGCGCCTTTAACTGCTGCAGGACATATGCATTTTTTTAATGCACACACTCTTTATGCATATTAACAGGGCCGTATATCTTGCATTGTCCTTTTTTTGTGACTTTATTGTGCAGCAGTCTCTCAAGGGAAAAGCAAAAAAAAGAATTCTTTTTTTTTCAGATTGTGTCTGTGCCGCCTCGTACAGTACAGCGGCGCAGAGCTTACCACCCGACAGAGGATGATTTATGAGGTACACAGCCACCAAATTACACTTAATGAATTGTATTGCTCCTCACTGAATTTAACACCCCTTTTCATTCTGCTGCCTTTGTTAAACACGGGTTAACTGCCACAGGAATCACAATCGATGCCCAAATGGTTAATGAGTAAACGGTGAGAAACAGAGAATATGAAGGATTGATCTGCTTTGGGGCTATAAAGGGAATTTATGGCAGGCGCCACCAAGAGGAGCCTTAAGTTAAGATAAACCCCGTGATCCTGGCAGCTGTTTTCCGGGAAGGCCTGGAGTCCGTCTCGCTGTATCCAGATGTTCAGTTTGTGGCATGTGCATTTAATGGTAAAAAGACTTAAAATGCATCTTTTGCCCTAATAATATGATCTTTACACTGGAAGAAAAGGAAACGCTAATTGGAGTATATTAATTCAGTGGAAAATCTCCGGTTTAAAATTTTTAAAAAAAAATTTTTTTTTAAACAAAATCGTTATTGGCAACTTACCTTGTGAATCCTAAAAATTATTATTTTATGCTTCGCTGTCATGGGTTTATCAGCATCCCAAAGGACCTTTTATCTTTAATCCAGATCTTCTTGGATTAATGTTTCTTGGTGTAAGAATAACAGGAGGCATTTGATGTGAAAGACCTAGAGAAAGGTCTTTCACATCAAAATGGTAAACGCTGGAGGACGTAATGATTCAAATAACACAGACGTGAGTTGGTGTTCATAAATCTGAAACGGATACTGGAAAATACCCACAGGCCAAGACCTACTCATATCTACAGCCAGAGTGGGAAAGTAGGCTGGACAAGATCCCAATTGGATTTTGTTCACCTTCGCTTCAAAACGACCAGAAGACAAGATGGTGTTATCCATTGTCAATGTTAGGTCTACTTGTGTAAAAAATGTCTTACAGCGGTTTATTTCACGTTAGTTGTACTTTAAGTTATAATATCTCAAAGCCAATTGGTTATTAGGAAGGTCCATCAATAAAACCCTTTTTCTGGCTATCAGTATGATCAGTATGAAAATTTGTGTTATTTAAGCTTTTCTCCTGTATAATCTGTTTTGTGTGAATTTTCTTTGCTGCCATTGAGCATCTTAACCTGAGATATATAAGAAGTTCAGTCGACATATTATAAGACAGGTGTTGAGAAGAAGTTATTTGGTCAGATGAGACTAAGAGTTTTTCCTCATTCTAGAGAGGTTTGGAATGAAGAGGATGAACATTTGCACAAAGATTTGAAGTTCTGGGGACAATTTGAAATATTTTAAAGTTTTCAAAAAGCACTGTATGTTTTTTTTTTGTTTGTTTTTTTTACAGAAACCTGAAAGTGGGATATTATTTGGTCAAATCAACACAAAAATGGCTCGACAGACTCAAAGTTCACCTATTAGTATTTTTATTATTACAATTATTATATTTGCTGTCCTATTGTAAAGAGGGCTGCACAAAGCAGCATTGTCTGCGGATTATTTCACCTCAATGTCAGATAAAGTCACTTAAAAACTTTTGAAACATCTTTTAGCAGGTATGCTAACAAATATGTCTGCGTTTTGTACACAGCACACAGCCTTCGCTGATGAGGGGAAACGCATTTACCTGAATTCAGCCGCGCCGGAGGTCAGCGTTCCGTAAATATCCTGCTGCTCTGGTTACATGTCACGGCATTTAATTGGGTCGACAAACGGCCCACCTGGGACTCGTGGGAAACGGAAGGGGAGGAAGGGAGGGGGAAGAGCTCAAAAACAGGAACGAGGCCTCCTTTTTCGTCTGCGTCGTTATTTTTCCCCAAGTCTTTACGACTCAATTTAGCGAGCGGGAAATAAAACAAGCGGGGCGTTGGCGCTCCGGGGGCCTGAGATGAGTTAGCGGGGCTCCCCGAGCTGTCAGGGAGCTTGGCTGAGCGGCATGGGGGCGGGGGGTTGCACATCAGAAGGTAAGGCAAAGGGTTGAGGAGGGGAGAGGGGCTCAGGCAGAGCCGTCCTAATCAAGCAAGTTTATTCAGATCAATGTCAAGTCTTTAGCTTCGCCTCAAATCCCAGCAACTTGAGCTGTTAGCTTGTTTTTTCATTCTTCTTCTTCTTCTTCTTCTCCCTGGCTCTCACTCCGGCTCCTTTCAGCACGCTCTGATAGCGCCGTGTGCTAATAGCCCCGTCTGCCTCCCCTTCTTTCACTTTTTCTCTCGGTTTTATTCCCCCCACTGTTATTTTAGACCAAGTGGGAGCGTTCGCGCCGGCAGAGGAAGGAGTGAGGCCTGTAATTAAAATTCTGTTCAGCATGACAACGCCGTTTCATGCCTCATTTTTCCGTGCGCGCGGGACGAATGCGGGATGAGCTCGGCGCTCCCGGAGCCCTGGCATGGGCGCGCGCAGGTACGGCGGACGGAAGGGGAGGGGGAGCTGAGGCACTGCGCGCGCGCACACACGCACACCCCGCCAGCCTATCAGCAGCAGCTGGTGGCGTGTGTTCGGGCTGCGGTGTTTTTCGTGTATGTTTTAGGGGAGGGGAGAAGAAACTGCTGTGAACTTGTTACTGGCGCAGCACAGCTCTGCTTGCTTGCTTGCATGTGCTGACTCTGTGATGTGTTTACTCATTGAAAGGAAGATGTCGAGGGGGGGTAGAGGCTACGGGGCTGTTGGGGGGGGGTTGCAACAGAGAGCCTCCAGGGATTCCATCCATGGGGCTTGTCAGCTTCTGTCACTCAGTCATCAACCGGCAATATCCCATGCTTCCCTGCTCTGTTGCCCTCTCTATCTCTCCGACTGCAAAACAAAGACAGTGGCAGGGGCCACAGCTGCTGCATCCAAAGGGACCATCACTCTCCCAGTCTTTAACCTCTGCTCCCTCCTCTTCCTCCTCATCGTCTCCTTCTTCTCCTTCATCAAAGCCTTTCTGGCTATTTTGTTTCGGCAGCTCTGCAGAGAGTTATTGCTCATGACAACGATCACGGTCGTTTATTTTCTCTCTGCAGCTCGGGCCCCTGCATGCACGCCCAGCTAGTGTTACCCTATGATATTCAAGCACTCTCTTATTAAATATGCATGAACCCTGGAGATGAAAATTAATTTTGGGAATGTCGTCGCCCCCCACGCCCACCCCACTTACCCACCCACCCCCGATTTTCTCTCCCTCCGCTCTCCCGTCCTTTGAATGCTCAAAAAATATGCCTTCGTCTGCCTTTGAGTCGAACCGTGAATTCATTATTTCATTCGCCGGTGATGGTGTAACACAACACCATGTGCTGGGTGTTGTAGTTGTACAGTTGGATGTTGCGATACCGATTCCCTGCTCAAGCAGGAGGCGACGACAGGGAAAAAAAAAAAAAACAACAGGGCCCAGTTGAAAAACAAACACGAGAAAGAAGCGGGGAGTTTCACGGAATCTCCCAAGTTCGGGGAAAGTTTGCCCTGAGCTCTTATCCCTCATGAATATTTAGGGGCGGTAAAAAATGGGAAAATATTACTTTGAATTATGCATGGAAGAAAACGATGGAAATCTGCAGTAGGACACTGCAGCTTTTTTTCCCCTCCCCGTCGTCTGCTTTTTTTTGCAGCTAGGCGATCATCTGGGGCGAAGCCGGTCCTCCTCGCTTGACCCCAGCGACCTCCAGAGTGTGGGCGCGCTTTGGGCCGATACCAGACGAGCTGCTCCATAAATGGCAGTATTCCTCTGTAAGGAGAGCGAGAGCTTCAAACAACGCTGCAGACGCTGACAAGCACTCGCGTTGAGTCGGGGCTGTGTAGGAGGTGACGCCGACTCTGGGATGAAGGATGAAACGAGAACGTCTTTAAGGAACTGCTAGGAGTGGAGGAGCGGAGCTCTGGAAAGCTTTTGAGTTACAGACGTACTGCTGGAGTCAGACTGTCTCAACATTGTCATTGTAAAAAACAAAAAAACTTAGTTGTTCCTGTATTCTTCTGTATTCATAGGCAGAAGATGGTTGACATGTGAACATTTTAAGGTCTTCTCAAACTCCATCGCTTTGTTGGAAACGTCAGAAATACGTTTTCACAATGCTGTGAGGTAGCGATCTACTTCATTAGTGTCAACTAGTTAATGCATGGAATCTCTGAATGGAATGGCTTTTTGAAAACAAGGCAAGTTCTATAACTTGTCTTGTTATAAGAAATAAGACAAGTTATAGAACCCCTACAGATCATCGAAACAATGATCTGTAAATCATTGTTTTGATTTACAGATGATTTTAGTGGGTACTTAGCCTGGTCATTATCTCCCAATGCAATTCCACTTGACTCGAATCTACCTTCAGTGCTCCGTTTGGGATTTCTCCCATTGAGCTGGATTTCTTCAGTAGAATTTGAATATATATACTTTCTGTAACCGTAATTGCCCTTTTTGGACCTTGAATCTGAACTTGAAGCAGGCCAATCAGTGAACCAAAGGAGCAGTTGTGAACGATGACGTTTTTCTGTGCTATTTTGGAATCGTAACCTTCCTGTAGCTTTAGCAATTAAAACAGAGGAAGAGAAAGAAGCCGTTCAGTCCGTGTTGCATTGAATTGTCATCAACAGTCACTCAGCAATTGTCTACGCAGCGGGGAACGGTTATTTACAGCACAGACAATTTCCGGTAAGCTTCATAGCGTCAAACTGTCGCATTACATACGTCATATACAAATGTTAGCAACGGGCTAAAATTTAAAACTTAGCAACTTTTGTTTAATTTTAATTGTATGTGTTCCTTTTGGCCAGATCTACCCTGAAAAAGAGATTTTATCTCATGAGACTCTCATAAAGGTAGAAGAAGACATGAGAACTGTCCATGTGACAGAATTTTGGGTATAATTTCTGTGGAACATTAAGTCAAATAATTCGCAGGATTTCCTGGTATCTTTTTATGTAGCGTGTCTAAAATATTTACACAAAAAAAGCAGTTTCTGAAGCTGAAAGCATAGGCACAATGTTACGTCACATACTATTGGCTGCTGTTTCCTAAGTAGGCAGTCCAAGAGTACAATACAGCTAATACACATTAATAGATATTAAGGTATGTTTGGCACTTGAACTATTAAAATAGGCATTTTTAGAGACAGTCTCAAGTATTCATGGATTTCAGCTATTGGCTGTGGTCTCTGGCAAATATCAAGGGTCTTCTTCAGACTGTACACCAGACTACTCTCATCACTCCCTAGTGACAGAGTGACGCATATTTGCAAGTACTGTAAGAATGCTAGTAGAGGCAAACGGTTAGCTGCTGAGAAACTCCATCTGCTACCTAACTTCCTGTCAGTGATGAAGGCCTTTTACACTTTTGAATGGCTGAAATTGTATTTAATCATCCCATGTTCAAATATTAAACATGCTGATCAAAATTCTTAATCCCGTCTAACTAGGACGGTTTTACTGTCAAATCCTAACGTTTCCCTTGTCGGCATTTAAAAAAATATATATTTGCTCACGATTTACCTTTTAAGCAAGAGACTCGTCAAAATCTAAATGCTAAATTGCCTCAGGGTGTTAAAATTACCGCTCTACAGATACAACTGTTGAATAATGTAACTGTAAGGTGGGTGTCAAACACACTGGGTACTGGTGTAATTGGCACATACTCTAACGCACTGAACTGCCGCCGATTTAAGACTGCCTTGATAAAACTGTTTTTATTTACATTGGTGTACTTAAAATCAGGACTTAGTTAAAATTTCCAAGCGACCTGTCCAAAATGCACCAAACCTCTTGAAAAGATAGATAGCACACAACAAAGTACCAATGGAGTGGTACTTTGTTTTACCACTCCATTGTACTTTCTGGTAAGCTTCATAGCTTACCGGACAGCTATGAAGTTAAACTCATAGAAGCTCACTCCGAACCCATGACTAACCGTTGATTTAAAACTGTCCCCAGATACAGACATATCTCTAGAAGTGATTATCAAGATTCCAACTGGATTTACTCTGATTTTCTTCTGCGGCATCCTCACAGCGGCTCTGCTGGACTGCAGAAATCTAGATTTTAGCTCAAAGATGGCCAAGATGGTGCATAACTGAGTTCTCTTTGCTTTTTTGGTTAATTAAAGCTGATCAGAAATTATTATTAGTTTTAACATCCAATTTGAAACATTGGGTAATTATATTTATATGCAACGGATTTTAAAAAATTTTTCCCCCGTAATGAAATCACAAAGCATTTTTCTCCCCAGATCTAAACCTTGAAGAAGGAGCTCAACATTTACCGACACCTTAAAGCCTTAGGCCAATAAAGACATTTTTTGCCAACAAAGAAAAAAAAAGTGAATTTCCAAAAAAAAAGAAAAAGAAATTTTGAGATCTCAGATATTTTCTAGAAAAAAAGCATGGAAATTTCTGAGCTTGTAAATTTGTAGCAGTTATGCAAAATAGTTTTTTTTTTCTTTTTTTTCCATCAGATAGCCACCTGCAAGCGACTGAACAGCAGACAGTCATCTACTTCTCTCAAAGTTATTTTCTTTCTGGCAAATCTTTGCAATTTTCATCCCCAAAGGAATGGGGATGAACCCTATTTAGGGTTCCCCAAAGAAACCCTAAATAGGTTCCCCTAGCACATTTCTGAAATTTTGACTTTTAATTGGGTTCCCAACTCATGTGTCACAGAAAGAGGGCAGCGATAGAAAAGCCACCAAGAGTTTCATGAACCTGAAACCATGTGGGTTGTTGACCCTGGACAGACCTCTGGCTGCTCACGAAGGCCAAAAGCAGAACACCCACATAAGGTGTGAGTCAGAGCTGTAAAGTTAGACAATGGGTGTTAATCATTGGCAAGCCTTCCACACATACAAGGAGCTTGTGAGCCACAGTTTTTGAGAACATATTAATATTCTTAGAGGTTCTGTTGAATGCCCAGAGTTTCTTTCAGTTTGCCCTTTGTTTCCCAGGAGTCAGACTTCCTTGTGTTTTAAATTGAGCTTCGTCAGCAGTAACGTCCAGAAACTTTGGCTGTTTTTCTACACGTTTCATGGTAATATGAAGGCATTCTGTGAAACATGAGTTTAAAAAAAAAAAAAAAGACTCATCAATTTATCAACACTCGCTTAAGAGATTGCAAGACACACTCAAAGTGTTTTAAAGATGACGGACGATGCAGGATCTTGGCACAAAGGCAGAAAAATATGATTATGCACCAGACAGGAGCCACCCACTGAACTTAAGATACGGTTTGAATAGCTTTAACTTTAAAATGGAAATAGGACGTCAGCACTGCAGCGTGATGGGGCCTTTCTCCTTGATTCCAAATGTAAGGGGAATTTTTTTTTTTTTTTTTTTTACTTTTAGTGGAATATTTTCAAACAAAACTAGCACTGTGCATTATTGTATTTCTGTGACTTTGTGTGACACCAGAAGGTTTGTGTCGCCTGGAAGAGCTGCCTGTTCAGCAGAGGGGGAAGCTTTCAGCTGCCCCTCTCCAGCCCCCTGTGGCCTTTATTCAGTCACCCCAAATCCATCTGCATAACTGCATCTTTCATGAGCGCTGGTCAATGCCCGATCCATACTGTATGGCACTGCGTATGTGTATGCGTTCCGAAAGAGTGTGTGAAAGCCCGCATTTTATTTCTCCTCTCTTTTTTTTTTTTTTGGGCTCTGCTGCACCTCACCATGTTTTTTTTCTTTTACGTGAGATGCTGCACAACCGAGCACCAATCCGGCGTTTGTCCTTTGTTTTGGATTACGGTGTTTTGAGTCCGTCGTAGACTAATTGCTCAGGTCAGCGGATGAATGGTCTCAGCTTCGATTTGCTACAAATTAGCACTCTCACCTGTATCTCTTCATCACGTTCATGGTTTCTACTAGTGGCACCTTGTTTAAGCCCAGTCAATATTAGCAAAGAGGAATGCGGGTGCCAGTGGCTGGAAGACGACCCCTGTAGTTCTTATCAGGTAAAGTGGTTTTTGATTAGTGTTAATGGCTCGGACTAAATAGCCTTCAGCTTTTCCACTGGCTACACTTGTTATTATGTGTGCGTGTTGCTGCTCTGCTCAAGGGCATGCCAGCGATTCATCAAGCTGAAAAAGCTGTATGTGCTTTGCAGGGATGAGCGGGGTGGGTGGGAAGGTGGAGGGGTTGGGGGGTGATCTCGCCAGTGCCAATCGAGCTTTCACATTTCGCCGTTCCCCGACCAAAATCTTCCATGGTTTTATCGACTAACGTCAAATACTGTGTCCACTGTATAGTGGAAGAAAAATGATTCATGGTTTTTCCATTTTTCTAATAAATGTAACACTGCACTGCAGCTCTGGACGTATTTTTTAAAAGTCCTGCTAGAAGGTCAACCTCAACCACAGCACTGTAAAGACACCATTCTCAAGACAAGTCAAAAACATAGAAAATTAAGAGGTGTTCTTCTGGCAGATTCTTCACAACCATATTCCCAACCAGTGTCATGTGTTCCTTGGTTTTCAAGACCGCATCTCTTCAGTGATGTTCTCTTGAAAGCCTCTTTTTATTTTCTCTAGAGGCATCAGAGTAAAGAAAGCATGCAGTACAAATGCCAAAAATTTGAAAACTATTTGTCCTTCCGATTTTATAGTAAGATTCAAAAGGTCTGAAGCGCCGCAATGGGCTGGACACATGGTGAGCGACGAATGACAGCGATAAGCATAAGTTCCGTTGTCTCACCTGTGGTGAAACCCGACACATGCGATGCGACAGCAACAGCTGTGGCAGCAACAAACGTTGATAGTTTTTACAACTTTCTTATCGGTTCGCCAGCCTGCATGTGCATATCTATGTGTACTGGCTTCAACGCACCGCAAACGACAAACAACAGTGACGGGCAAAAGTTTCCACCGCTTGGGGTGAACCCCGATACTCGGGATACGATAGTGATGACAGTGGCCAAAGTTGTACGTCTAAACGCGCCTTCGCTTGGCTGGAGGATGGGAAGCAATTGTCACCTCATTCTCCATGTTTCAAGATTCAAAGGGTGTGAATCGCAGCAATGGGCTCGACACATGGGGAACAACAAACAACAGGTAAACAATCAAACCCAACACAAGGGACACGATAGTGTCAGCTTTCAACTTTCTAAGTGTCGTGTCACAGGCCTGCATGTGCACGTCTACATGTACTGGCTTTGACACACGGCTCAAGTTTACGCCACCTGGAGTGAAACCCAAGCCATGGGATGTAATAGCAATGCCAGCTATTTAGCATTTTTCAACTTTCTTGTGTTGCGTCACTAGCCCCCCGTATGTACATCTATGTCTCCGTCTACATGTATGAATTTCGCTTGTCGCTTGGCTAGCAGAGAGCAAGCAATTGTCGCCTTATGGCCCAAGTTCCAAACCAAATTTAGGAAGAGGAATCAACGTTGCCTCGTGTTTGTCAAGCCCTCAACACTGCTCCTTCGACTTCAACTAAACCCCACACTCAGCATCTTCTTCCCTTTCCCTCATTCAAGAAAGCTGTATGGTCTCCCCACAGGCTCGATGACAGGGGATTCTTAGTGTCAGCAAGCTCACAGACATTAACAAAGAGGCTTTTCTTGCTCTGCATACATCCAACCATCATCTAGTTGTGGCCCAGAAAGACAGACTGCAGCACCCGCTCTCCAAAACGCTCGGCATCTGGTGCAACAGACAGCCTTGCATGTTAATGCCGAGTTAATATTATTCTTATGAACTGCGAGTGACTTCGCATGTTAGTGAGCGCTCTGTCAAATTAATGTCACTTCCATTAATGCCGCCGTCTATTTCGTGTCATGGGCACGCTCGCGCCAGGCACCACAGTGGATACACACACACACACGCATAGTTGCACAAGCTCAGTCAGAGATTTACACCCCTGCATTTAACAGTGGACAGACACAGTATTACACACGCACTTGCGCGCACGCCGTTCCTCTACAGATGCAACAGAGGAGAGGAAAATGAATGTCCCGACTCATTTATCACATAGCCTCAAAAGTACAGATGAATCCTGTGATGAAAATCTGTCCTGAGAAATGTCAGGAAGATATTAACTCCAATACATCAAAGTGGAGCTGCAGTCTCTAAGCGGACTGCCAGCCCCTACCGCCCGCCTTTGGTTAAAGAGGGGGAAGCGCACCAGCGCCAATGTAATTTTTGCCAACTCTGACCATTTGTCACACAGAAACGAGTAAATAAAGACGCAAGTCACTTCCATCCCAAGATTAACATCCGAAATGGTGCAGAGCGAATTTCATTAGTGCGCAAATGCCATTCTTTAGATCTGTCCGATCTCAGCGAAGTGTCAGAGAGCGAAGAGAAAGAAAGGAAGACGAAGGAGGGGGAATTGCCTTTTCATGTAGATTCCACTAATCGCTTCCCTAACAAAATATGGCACACTTGTACTAATAAGTAAGTTAAGGCTCAGTGGACAGAGAGAGTGAAACAGCACAGAGGCTAATGGAATTGAGAGCTTTCCATGCCTCCATGGGTGTCTTAATTGTCGAAAGGAGATTCTCAGATGAGCATTTCGGCGAACTGTTCGGGCCGCTGGATTTCGGGAGGGCCTTAAATTGGGAGAGCGGACTCACTGGGGTTGTTTTAAGTCTAAGCCTCTCCCATGTGTGCGGGCGGCTGGATCAAATCCCTCAATCCCAAGTCTGCAAACAGGTCCTGTAATTAACGCTTGTTTGTGCGCGTCTTTCGATGCGGCCGGCGGGGGACTGCAGTCGGCTCGTATCAAAAATCCATAACTTCTGCCGTTCTGTGCTTTCTCATCCTGCGGTATGTGCATCATGCGCTTGTTTATTCTCACATAGTTTCGCCCTAGCGTTAATTTTCAAAAAATATTCAAGTAATCTGAGCTTGTCAGTCTGGATTTATTGGCTCTCATTGCTATCGTTAACAGGGCTACCTTTATGGTGATGTATGTTAGCACTGCTGGCTCCTAACTAGTTATTACAGCTCTAGGAATCTCAACCAGCACAGTTCATTAGGAGGGAAATTAGAGTGCAGCGGAGTCCATGAGAGATACAGAATGTGCTTTTAATCTAAAAAGGTCAATGTGCACAAGCCATTTTAGAGATTCACTGCGAGCTTGTAATTGGGGGGCCTGGTCCGAAGGCAGCGAGGAATTAAATGAAGACAAAGTTACCGAGCGTGGGGTTGGCCTTTGATGAGAATCAGGAGGTGAGGATGCTTCATTTGCAACCTTTAATCAGTCCGGCGAGATCCGATTCATGTGTGATTGGAGAAGAAGAGAAAGTGTGTGGGGGTGGGTGTTGGGGGGATAGGGGGGTGGAATGAAATGGTAATTAGTATTGATTACCTATGTGCATATGACCCCGTGCTCTCCCCTTGCATTCCTAAATCAACCCAAATTATTGAATTTTCTAATTTCATGCTCAGGGAGAGGGAGCCAGCAACACAAAACTGCCTACACAATGAACCAAGTAGTCATGGAGGAGGCGCGGTGGTGGGGTCTCAAGAAATTCAAGTGAAGAGAGACCGGTCTCCTTTCCAGCGTCGAGCCGTGTGAGTGAACCTGCATTAACCATACAGGGTCTAAGTCGGGGATAATAATTATTCTTGGACAGTCTGTAGGGAGCAAAGGTGATTCGGGTAGCTTTTTCTTCAAATTACATTTCACGTCACTCCACTGTCGCTAAGCGATGGCCTCAGCACAGCCATATATGTATGCAATTACTCCCAGTTAGCACAGGCAAAAAGGAAGAAAAAAAAAAAGTCAATTTCAGCAGTTAAAAAAAAAGGGAGCCCAATTACATGTATACACAATTAATACACCCATGGGAAATTGAAATTTTCTTTCAAATGATCAGATTAATTCCTAATTATGGCAACACACACACACAAACCCAGTTAATCTACTTTAGTAATAAGCCACCATACAGTGGAATTGGAAGAAAAGGTGAACAGCAGCAGTGATGGAGGGAATCCGTGTCACAGTGGACCCGGTGAACCGGGGGATTGCTGCGGACCCGACGGCGCTCTGCCGCCATCTAGTGGATCATCTGGTTCATAACTAGCTTGGTTAATCACTTGCCATCACGATGGTCAGGACGGAGGGAGGGAGAGGGTGACCTTCTGTTTCGGGTGAAAATTTCCAAGCTTAGCACCAAAATGGCTGATTGATTATGCAAGACAAAATTAAGCCGATGTTGTTCGTGTAATGATCCAAAATGGCCTGGAGCATCTGTCCTCACTGACGGATTGTGAGACAGCCGAAATCTGGGAAGAGAGAGAGAGCCAAAGCAACCGCCCCTCCCACCACCACCACCTCTTCTCAGTAGGAAAACAACTAAAACACTCCCAGAACAGTAACTACACACAGAGCAGCACTCTGCTTTCTCCTGTTAGTTGTAGCTGTTTGGTGTCTTTTCATCTTGTTTTCGTTGTAACCGTTTCCAGATCTGTTTCCTGCTTCACTGATCATTTAAAACGTTGTTTTGCATATTTTTGGACATCTCTACAGTTTGTAGAGTCAATGATTTTCTTGCTGTCTCAGCTCTTTTTGTTGTCGTCTGAAATCTTTTTTAGTCGTCATCGACTGTTATAGTACTCATTTGCTTCCTGCTCATGTTGTATTGTGTTTCAGTTTGATTGAAGCTGCTTTTAGTTTTCCCTTCCCCAGTATCATCCTTTATTTTGCTCTCTTCATTTGTTTTCTACTTTTAACACTGTATTTTATTTTTTTTGTGTGTTCATAATTTTATGGTTGTGGTAGCCATGTTAAATCTCTCTCTTATTTTATTTTTGGAACAAACTGGTTCGTAGTTCTCAACCAAATCCCAGTTCGCTCTGCATCTTTCTAACCGCTTTACGAATATTTACGACCATTTTAATACGAAACTGTTTTTTTTTTGTGTGTGTAAATGTAACGAGATATTTGACTTATTTCACAACAAATTAAAATAGCAAATATGCAAAACGATAAAAAGAAACAATCCGTAGGTTACGCTTGTCAAGTCTGATTTTATTTTGTGGTAAACCTTGCTCTCGTACACATCTAACTCGTTGGATCAATGACGGACATTATTCGTTACAGCATCGCCTACAGTACAATGATTAATAGAACTATGCTTCCAAGCAAAATAAACAATGATAAATATATAAATATTAGTTCTCTGTGTAAAGCACGGCACACAGTCGACTTGCAGCAGTAGATCGGTGTTGCATCAGTCTTCAGAAATATGCTGGACCCCCCATGCTAGAGCTAGTCAGAAACATGATCCGGTTTTTCTTTTCTTTTTTTTTTTTCTATTGCAGATAAAGTGTCTATTCTGTCCTCCTGCAGCTTTGCAATCAGAGCCCATCTACGCAACCGGAGACAGAGAAAAGTGCAATTAAAAAAGAACAAAAAGAAAAAGAAAAAAAAAACACAACAACAACGCTAAACCACCAGGGCAACGGGAACACGCATATGCAAGGCAAGACTGCTGTGTCACGTAACATCGGAAGTACTGAAAGGCTCGGTTAAAATTTGTCAGCTATGATTTGAGAGGGGGATGATGGGAACGAGTGAAAACCGGAGGAAACCAACATGATGCGCGGCCAAACAGAGGTCAGCTGTTCGCTGGGCCTCCGTTACAACATCTGGACTATCAGCTCCAGAACTCACTAGTCTCTGCCTCACGCACACACACACACATATCCCCCCCCCCACACACACACACAGAGGCTGGACTTCACGGGGACAGCAAAGTGCCTTCACATGGCGACCGAAGCGTCCGAGTCTTTGGGTCGGCTGTGGATGACGTGCTCCACCTGTCCCGAGTCGGACACATCGTAGCTCGTCTTGTACTTGGCCAAGATCTTCATCAGGGGACGCAGCTTCAGCCACCACTGCTCTTTGGGGATCCTGTGGCTGAACAGAAGACCGCAAAAACGTTCAGCCAGCTCGCCACCAGGAGCGCTTTTAGATGTGTTTGTTATCTTCACTTTTGATCGCTTAATGGTTAGATTAAAAGTAGTTTCAATTGATTGACTAATAATGCTTAGAACCTGCGTTTAGTGTTGTAGTTTGCCTGCCGTCCAGCAGAGGGCTCCACTGGTCATTCTTAAGCAGAGACAGTTGATACAGAAATAAAGGCGACGGGACCATACCAGGACAGAGAAGAGAACCGGTCCAAACAGGGTGTGGTGTGCGATGTAAATTGAACTTTATATAATTCTTATTCGAAATATAAACAAGTTCCTTAAGTTTCACCTTAAATCTGCAGTATGTAACTTTTATAAAGAATATGTTTATTGTTAAAACTGCCACCGTGTTATGACAGTGTAATATGAGACAGATAATCAGTGGAGGAAAAAAAATCGTCTGTCTTCTTTCTCCTAGTGGTAACTAAAAACAACCAATCAGAACCAGGGGGCGGGTTTTAGCGCTGCCAATCATGCCTATTTGCTCGCCACAAATATCTCTCTGTTCATGGGGGAATTTTTCCATCTTTCAATTCAGCTAAATAATGTTCAAATGTTTTGATTTTCTTTTTTATTTGACATAAAAAAACGTGCCCTTTATGTCACGGAAAGACGGCCGACGCTCTTCATACAAGAGAAAAATCTCTGGTTTTTCAGAAAATGGTCACTAGTCAACCACCGAGATCAATCGTCTTCAGACCGACGCATTAACTGATAACTTGCATCGCCGATACTCACACAAAATCGGTGTGATCCTTGAGCTGCACGACGGGCTGGAAGACCAGAGCCCTGGCGTGCATCCCCAGCAGACAGCAGGTGTCCTCGGTGTTGGCAAACACTCGGCCTGCGGGGGAAACATCACAGCGATTACAGGACGCCCACGAAGGAGCTTCAGCTTCATCCTCGGCGTACAAAAGATGTTTCGACGAGAAATGGTGGCGCTTATTCTACCGGCAACTAAAACATAAACGCTAGCAAAATCTAAACAAAAAAAAAAAAAAGAGGTGACCAAGCAGAAATTGGAATCAACTTAAAAAGGCTACAGGCAGATGTGGTGCGGAAGAAGATTAGGGCCACTGGAAAGTAAAAATAATTGTCACTTCACTCTCTGAATTCGGACTTTTCTTCCTTACGATTCTGATGTTAATCTTCAGATGTTAAAAGTCAAAATTCGGAGATTTTTACAAAAAAAAATGTTTAAAATTACGTCAGAATTGTGACGTAATTTTTAAATCTGAAGAATAAAGTGTTTAAAGTCAGAATTCTGAGAAAAAAGTTGAGGTTTTTTTGCAAGTGGCCTCTAATCCTCTCCTGTAACAAGGAGATGTAGAGGGGTAGAGAAATGCAGCCCATGGTTACACATTTCCAGCTCGCTTTCAGATGAGTCATAATCTGGAAATAGAACTGCATGGCAACTGCCGATAAACATGAAAGACATGAACACAAACGTGCGTCTGCACAGGAAGTGTGAATTTCTAAGCTGCCTGGGCACTAAATGGCAACACAGGGACACGGAGATGGTCATGGAGCCAGCATGAAACACAAAGATTTACCTTCATCTTAAGTCGTCCATGTGTAAGAGACAAAAAAAGAAAACACAAGCAGGAGCTTTAACTTTAACGGTACTTTGTAATGATTCGCTTCAAACGTGTTCTGCCTCGATAAACGGCAGCAGTTAGAAGAAATAAAACGACTGAGAGATTCCATGACAGATCTGCATCACAACGGTCACTTCGCTGTAGGGAGGGAGGATCCTCTAGGGGTCCGCAGCTCGGGTTTTTAATCTACTGGCAAACACAGCGACTGCCACGCCTTACCTTTTCTGTATGACTCCACCAGCTTCTGGGAAAGCCACTGCATGGCCTTGGCTGAGATCTTGGTCCCGAAGTTGCGGTCGAACGGCGACGGCGCTCCTCCCTTTCAAAGAAATACCCAAGTTTAAACACTTTTCTTTCTGTAAAGGTTATTTATTCATATTTGCTGATGCAGTTGACTTTTTTGTCATTTTATAAGCGCAACCTTCATCGTATTTTGTGACAGGCCGACAAAAGTAGATTAGAATTCTGAAAAAGAAAGATAATTAAACATTTTTATCATTTTTGGGATGTATTTCTATCGTCTTTATTCACTGGAATAATTCTGTTATCACATCGCTCTATTCATTGAAACTCAGTCAAATCAGTGGAGGAGTTTGATCAATAAAAATGTTGATATATATGTAATTTTAGGGCCAAGACGTCTCGGTTAAATTTAGATCTGTGATTTGACTAGGGCATTCTAACAAATAATTGAGCTAATTGAGCAGTTGGATTTTATATTGTTCCTACATCACACATAGATGAATTGTATTTAGCAATTTGTTCCATTTGTTTGTTTTTAGGCATATCCAGCTTATATGGTCTAAATAAAAAATGCACTCCACACTTTACAGGGAGTAACACTGACCAGCAGGCTTCCTCTTCATTCCACTTAATTATGAACTATTTTGTTTTGGTCTGTCACATTGGAACACATTAAAAGGTTGTTGTAGCTTTTAGGTAATGAAATGCAAAAAAAAGTTCAAGAAGAAAAATAAAAAAATCTAAATTTTTTGGTTTTGTTTGTTTCTCCATCTTATTAATTCTCTGATTATTAAAAAAGTTCTGTTTGATCCTGCTTCGTCTGCGCTAATCTCCAGACGCACGCAAAACAAAAGACCTCGTTTGCAAACAGGGGATATGCGTGTTTCCAACACAAAAACAAATCTCATCACATCCTCCCCGGTCTGCCCCCTCTTCCCCCTGACTTCTAAAATAATCCACTTTGCGGCGGCAGAGCATGCGGGTCGGGGGCCCGGCGGTACCTGCTGCATGTGTCCCAGCACGTTCTTCCTGCAGTCGAACACTCCTCTGCCTTCTTCCGTGTACAGCTGGTAGATGAAGTCGGTCGTGTAGTTCACGTTGGAGTTCTCGTTCCTAAACGGAACCGAAGGAGGCGTCGTTACGGGTGTTACATAATGCGAGCTTCTGCAAGCTCCGTTTAGCGTATAAGCAGCTTAAGAGTCAAAAAACCGAGGGACGGGAATACAGATTTATTCTCTAGAGCCAGCAAACCGCAAGCAAAAAGTCACAGAACCCCGGTTCTCACCTGAGCACCAGGCCTCTTTGGATACTGGTCTTCATTTTCTCTGTCAGATGTTCCACATTGGCCTAAAGGAAGAAACATCGACCGGCGTTGACTCCCTCGTCGAGGGGGTAAAACGACATGGCGGCCGGTCGGTGGGGGGATTCGGCCTCGTCTTTACCTGCAGGTCTCGGATGTCGAACGGCTCCTCGTAGATGTAAGCGGCGTCGGCGCCGGCCGCCAGCCCCCCCACGGTGGCCAGGTAGCCGCAGTAGCCCCCCATGGTCTCGATGATGAACACGCGCCTCTTGGTCCCGCTGGCCGACTGCTTGATGCGGTCGCAGGTCTGACACACGCACAGCAAGCTCGCCGAGTCAGTATGTTAGAACGCGGACGCGGGCTAACACAACCTCTGACTGATTAATGCATTCAAGTGAGTTTTTAAAACTCAACCCAGCAAGTATGCAAGGGGCAGTAATTAGCCGTCAGGACTGTTAGCATACTAGCAGACATTTGGTATGAGAAACACGACACCAAAACTGCATGCTGGTCATTCAAAAACATTTCACAGTTTCATCAGGCTAGATGCTAAGTTTTTACCAGACTGAGTGGAGTCCTGCAAAGAAGGAGAGAGCACATTACATGTAAAAACATCAGAGGGGGTGTTGTTTACCCTTGGCTGGTGTGTGAACTTCCTGTTTAATGGCCCAGTGCTGATAATCAAGTATCAAGTCGCTCTGCAGTCAGGTAATGGGGGCTGGAGCCCTGTCCACACCAACTCTTTCAAACGTATGTTTGAAAAACTCTGATTGAGGAGATGTTATTTACGCATCTCATCCTCTTCTTTCTTACTTGCACTGAATGTTTCTGGACGAACAGGTTAAAAAAAAAGAGGATTCAAGTGTTTTGGAAGAATCTTTAGCCTAGCAATGCTTTAGTCGTGCTTACGATCTCCTTTTACATTTTCTCATGCCCCAGTTTTGTAACTGTGTAGGCAGCATTTTTAATTCAATTGTATCACAAAAAAAAAGGGGTGTTATGCAAACAGGGCCTTAGAAGTTACAACAGTGGCGAAACAAAGAATGATGTTCACAATTTGTTAAGAGTTCATTGCCAACGCTTAGATTAGAAATATTCACACACTTTTGTTAATTATTAGGACTGGACCATTAGTTCTACTGATGTCACATGTCTTCCCCCAAACAAATCAGTTTAAAACAAAGTAATGAAAGCTTCATCGGCGGTGCTGGCGGCTCAAACTGCCTTACCTCCACGATAGCGTTCAGGGCCGTGTCTGCCCCGAGTGACAGCTCTGTGCCCGGCACATTGTTACTTATGGTGGCAGGCAGCATACACATTGGGATGCAAAACTCCTCAAAGGTAGAACGGGCGTCACACAGCTGCAGCAGACACTCAAGCGCCTGAAGCGGCAGCATATAGAAAACCTGTTAGAGCCACTAAGAGAGGGCGGGCCGCCGAGAGGGCGATAGAACCCACTCGGCCCAGTGAGAGCGTATCCTGCCAGTCCGGCTTTCCCCGTGTGATAGCTGCGGTGGCTTCCCTTTGGCAAACAGAAGCAGGAGTGTAAACAGAGGAGTGTGGAAGGATAGCGGAGAAGGGAAAATGAAAAGGTATGGATGGAAGGAGAGGGGGGAGGGAGGAAAAGGGCAAAGGGTGAGAGGACAGAAAGAAGAGAAGGACCGGGAGTTGTGTGTTTGGTGCGCCTCAGCGGTGATACGGCGGATAGCGACCATGAAAATGCCAAACCGGCTACGGAGGCTTTATACACTGCAAGCCAAAACAAGCAGCACTGATCAAACCCACGAACACACGTTGGGGGTGGTGGGTGGAGCCCGAGAAGATCACAACCAGCATCATGTGTTTAAAATGCAGGGCGCTTCTTTCACATCTGGCTCATTAGTTTCTACATTTAGAAACCTAAATACATGTAAAGACTATCTGAGAAGTGCAAATAAAAAAATAATAACTTGTTTCCGTATTTTACTCTGACTGTCACTTATTTCCATACAATATGAATACGGGGGAATGTCTGATTCCATGTCAACTATTGGAGTCTGTTTCGGCCTCTCAAAGGCTCGTTACGACTTAATGTCGGTTCATGAGATCCTACGCTAAAATATCTTTAATACAAATCAGAAATGTATGTCACAAGGTCAGCATCAGAGTCTACATGAAGGCACAAAATAGTAACTGGCTTAGTCATAAAATATTGTTTCAATAATTTACAGCATTATTGTGAAAATGTACAGAAAAATTTTACAAATTCCCATTATTGATGTTTGAAAATCCTCAAAACTCACAGCATTGTTGAAATTTATTACTTTTTTTTATTATTTCTCCACTGAGGGTTGAGAGCATCAATAAAGTCAACAATAATGATTTAGTGCAGTTATTGTTTGGAAAAGGAATCCAACAAGCAGCTGGTGCCCTGGAGAAGCCAAATTCCTGAGATAACTTTAACTGTTATCACAATAAATAAGACTTTTTAGATGAATGAATTTAAGACTTTTTATGGATGTGGAGAGACAATATGTCTCTTTTTCGAACTCTTACATGATGCAAAATGTACAGCAAAAGCCAGAAGTGCTGTATTCGCACATTGAGCGCAGGAAAACAAAAGCCATAAAAGCAAGCTAAAGAGACGAGCTTTCTTTTTTTATTGGCATTTCTCTGTCCGTCTAACAAGCCGGCATCGCTGCACTCTGCTCGCATTTCATCTTCATGCTAAGAAGGATGAAGGGTGGGGGGCGGGGGGGCACACATAGAGCATAGAGGGGGGCAGGCAGAGCAAACATGGCGGTCACGACGCTTGTGCACCTCAAAGCATGCCTCCATGTTCTCACTCAATTACTTACCTGTTAATGAAGGGAGGGATGCTGCTGTACACTGTAACTTTCACCAGTCTGGCGTCTCAGACAGCGCGCACACACACACTCTGAGAAGCTGAATTTCCAGCGCTCTGATTGGAGCGCCGCCGTAGGCCAGATGTGGCTTACAGACGCCGACCACGACAAGAATTTCTGCCAAAACATTCTTCCAGACAGGGAGGCAGGAATGCAAAGTCGCTGGTGAAAAGACAGAGCGAGCGATCTCTCCCTTCTTGTAGCGACTGGCTTTCGCCGCGTCAGCAATGTTTGTGGATTTCACGCTCGAGTGCATGTGGGTGTGGTGTTTTGTTTTTCTTTTAAATCTGTCAGTGTGTTGCTAAGGTCATCTAAAACCTTGTCGCCAGGCCCCGCTTCCCCCCTCCCATCACTTACAGTAGTGATGGCGTTCAGAGCCGTGTCAGCGCCAATGCTGAGGTCTGAGCCAGGCACATTGTTGGAGACCGTGGCCGGGACCATGACCATGGGCACACAGAACTCGTCATATTTCCCACGAGCCGCTGACAATTCCAGCAGTGACAGGAAGGCCTGCAGGGCAGAGCCAAGGGCTTTAGTAGTGCGACGGGTGCAACTATGGCAGGTGGGTTTTGGTTTTGAGAGAGAGGTGCTACTCGCCACAAGAAAGAAAAAAAAGGGAAAAGAAAACAAAAAAAAAAGAGGAAGGAAAAGGACATAAGTGGACGGTGCCAAGGGGAGGAGCCAGGTCTATCACAACGGACAGCGGCGAAACAGACAGGTACCACTCCACATTCAGCATCACAAAACACTCATATACACAAAGGAAGACTTTTCTACTTCCACACGTCACAGGAGAAGTGGAAGCCAGTAAGCGTCTAAACAGAGGGTTTGCGTGAAATGACTGGAGAGGAGCAGATGTTCGCCGTTTCCTAATCAAAGCCGTCTCGGTGGGAGGATTATTTATTCAAAAAAATATCCGAATGCTTCAAGTTATTCTCGCAGCGCATCTACATCTACAACAAAAGTAAGCTAGCTTGTGCGTCTGCTAAACTCATCGGGGCTCTACTTGCAATTTTAGGCTGAGAAATGACTTTGAAGCATTTGCACACATGCGCCATATGGCGACGTGCCGGCATGAAAGGAACGGGGCTAATGGAATACATCAACGCTAAACAAGATTCAGAACGTAAGCACATCTGATACGGGGAGCAAAGAATAGCAGCTGTCTGCTTTAATTCGACGAGGAATAGCGCCGTAGCTGAAGTCATAATTACACGTCTCTAAAGAGACGACAAGCTTTGTAGCCAAAACAAATGAAATAAAATGAAAGACGGACCTCAGAAGCAGAACGTGAGCTAAAACAATGGGCAGGCGGCAGGGAAAGGTTTCGACGTACCTCAAATCCGCCGATTACCAGCAGAGCGTTTATATTGTACTTTCGCATCTGCTCGGCGATTTTGTCGACGTGCTTCGCAGGAAGCGTCCTGAGGAGGAGAGGTCAAATAAAAACAAGAAAGAAAAAAGCTGGTTTTGTATGCATTGTGATTCAATGAGATTTCTAAGAGTAATGCAAAAAAATTTTTTTTTGCAAAGTCATCAGAATGCTAGGAGGATATTCAGTCTGTTGTTTGACTTTGGAGCGAAGAGGATAAACTGCAGATGTGACACGAAGCCACGTCGGGTCGCAGCTGAACACTGTCGCTTTATAAAGCATTACCTAAAAATAGTTCATTTTCAATTATGTGATTAATGAAATATTAATTATAGGTCAAATTGGAGCAAATTAAAAGAAAAATAACTATTTGATTGGTAAATAAAACCCAAAAAAAAAGCTAAAGAAACAACTGTGGAGCCAACTAATTAATTAAAAAAAATGTTAAGTCTAATAAAACATAGCATGAGTGTGAGGTGAAAAACACAAAAACTAAATATAAATCAAACAGTCAATCAAATATTATATTTAGCTAACAGGCAAATGACAAGCTAGTTGTTCCATTGAACTATAGAAAATAAGATTAATTTACTAAATAAAAAAAGTAAAAATAAGTTACTTAATAAAAACATTAAACTGTCTAACTGAAAAGCTAAATACATTTTTCCCTCCAGTCCATTACCGCTTCTCTTACGCTCAGGAAGCGGAGCCTTGTTTCTTTCTGAAAGGGTGTTAATGACTTTTTTCCTCATATAAATCCCAATTTCGTCTTACAGTTCAGTCATTAACCTCCGCTCCTCTTCCTGTCGGTTTTTAATCTCTGACTGGCTCTACGCCTCGTTTTAACAGTCTCAGTTCGTCTGAACTTGCTCCAGGCTTTAGTTGTGGCTGCCTAGCAACAACAAACATCTTTGGCCTCGCTTGGCGTCGATTTACTAACTTCAAGGAGCTTTAGAACCCTTCCCATTATTTCGACTGATCTTTCTTTCCTTGAAGGAGCCCCAGCAGCACATTAAGCTCAGTTCTCTTAACTGCACCACTGTTTGCGTAATTAAGCATTTGTTCTAGAAATGTGAACTATGCTGGGATTCCATATTGTCCATCTTCTACTTGATTTGGAAAAAATAATACCTCATTCGTTATATGTATTATGGTTTCTTTTTAATAGCCGTGTTCTACAAAGCCAGAATCTTGTTTCATGAGATCATCAGATGTTTTTCCATATTTTATGTTGCTTTACTTTCCACCTTTTTTAACCTGTAATCTGAACGATCGTTAGAGGAAAAAAAAAAAAACTTCATAGATTTATAGATTTGAACTTTTTTTTTTTCCCCGAGAGATTTTCACCTTTTAGTTCCCAACAGGGAGCCGCCCTGTCCAGTCCAGCCTCCAACATCCCCCCATTTAATCTCCTTAATCTGAAAAAAGGACAACAGACACACACGTCTGATCAAACACTTATAAAAACAGAACAATCGCGTGATATTATCCAAGTCTGGCAAATGTCAAAGCAAGTCATAGAAGTAAATGTCTCTACTTCTACGGACGCCCACGTTTAAAATATGAACGGGTTCAATTGAAACGCGTTCTGTAATCAGTAACGAGTTTTCTGTGGATTCCAGAAAAAAAAAAAAATCCGAGGGTGTCCTGAACCAACTCACTCTCATGACCTGAAGCCCTTTGAGGTTTTTTCAGTAGGGGAAAAAGGACAAAACTAGATCAGTGGGAGGAGCGTGAAACCAGTTCTATGAGTGACAGAACAAAGAACGACAGGCTGGTCTTGGATCAGATTCCCCCTGCAGGTTTCACAGGGGTCTACGCTTCATTCACGACTAAATCTCTGTTGGTTTTGCTGAAAAACTGAAGTGGAAATCATTTGTGGCCCGAAGAACTGAGTCAGATCACAACTCTGGTGTTGCCATCTGGTGGTGTCCTGCGGTACTGCATCGGCTCAGGCTGACAGGAAAGTCGGTGCTGGAAATTGGTTTACATCAGTCTGTGTGGATTACCCCCTCTCCACCCCCGATTATTCTTCAGTGAGAGGAGCGAGCAGTGAGAGTGCAACATCTGAGTCACCAAGCCGAAGCAGCACTCCAGATTTCATTCCAATAGCAAATCTTTTTTCACGTTGTATGGGTTTCTCCTTTCGGTCCGGGAGCTCACCTGCCCTTTGTAGAATCCTTCAAAGCCGTCGCTGACGGCAAACATCTTGTGTCCCTCGGAAATCCCCACCCTGACGGCCGACCGGACGGCGGCGTTCATGCCCGCCGCGGGCGCTCCCACGTTCAGCACGGCCACGTTGAAGTTGCTCTGCGGGAGGAAACGGGTCAACTCAAGTCAGGTTTAATCTTGTCACACAGTTCAGCAACAAGACACTTCAAGTGCTTCAAACAAGCAATAATCACAACATTTTGTCAAATCAAAATCATCATCAAATACAGTGATCGATGTCGCACTAACTACTAATCAAAGGCAGCGCTAAACGCACATTTTTCTTTTCTTGGTTTAAAGGAACTGAGTGTTACCGCTGGGCGATATTGCCCAAAATTATATCACGACTTTTTTTTCTCCTTTTTTTAAAAATACGTCAATAAGGACATCACAGAAAAACCCACAAGTTGAATTCTTGTGGGTTTATTCAACACCCACAAGAATAAAAAAACACATACATGAAGAAATGTGTGCAAAAATCACACACTGCATTTAGTGCTTCAAAGGAAAATATACAACAGATGAATAAATATAAATGGCAACTAAATTTGGCCAAGAATAAAACGTTCTGAAATCAGCTACCAAGTGCAAATAAAAATACTTAATGAACTCAAACATGATGAGCAATTAAAACTAAGAATCTTGTTTTAATATAGAAGGAAATCTTTCTTTTAAAAATGCTAAACACTAAAATATAAGTCACATTAAAAAAAACTCTGCTAAAAGTACCGTAAATTCCGGACTATAGAGCGCACCTGATTACAAGCCGCACGCTCTAATTTTAGAAAGAAAATCAAATTTGTACTTGTATAAGCCGCACCGGATTTTAAGCCGCAGGTTTCCCACGTTGTATGAAATATTTACAAATAAAGATAGTACACGGGAGCATTTCTTTACCGTTTGATTTAATAAACAAACAAATACGGTACATATTATGAATGCTTTTTTTCAAACTGTAACACATTTAAATATACGTATGTGTCGGTAATACGCAAATAACGCTGCATATACTGGTACTTTTAATTGAACAACGCACAGAACATTGCAGCCGACCAGGAAAAGTCATTAATCACTTTCTTCTTCCTCCTGCGCACTAAAACCCTCAAAGTCCTCTTCCTCAGTGTCTGAATGGAACAGCTTCAGGATGCTGTCACTGACTTCAGTCTCATCCTTGTCGCTCTCACTTGAGCACTCGCGGTCCTCTTCATCCCGCAGCAGCCCAGCCTTCCGAAACCCGCTGGTGATGCTGGATGTTTTCACACGGCTCCACGCATTGAGAACCCACTGGCAGACATCAGTGAAAGATGCCCTTCGCATGCGGCCAGTTTTGGTGAAGGATTTCTCGCCACTGGTCATCCACGTCTCCCACTCACTGCGCAGTGCCACTTTAAATGCACGGTTCACACTGATGTCCAGTGGTTGCAAATACTTGGTGGTGCCCCCAGGAATCACAGCTGCAATTGAGTTTGTCCTCTTGATGGCAGCTTTTACAGAATCTGTAATATGGGCCCTCATGCTGTCCATCACAAGCAGTGCTTTTTTTTGATGAAAAAATCCCCCCCGGACGCTTGTCATAGCACTCCGTAAGCCATTCCTTCATTAGGCTTTCTTCCATCCAGCCTTTCTTATTAACTTTCACCACGATTTCTTTTGGGATTTTTTCCTTTGGCATTGTCAGCCGCTTAAAAATCACCATGGGTGGAAGCTTTAGTCCGGATGCTGTGCAGCTCAGAACACAGGTGAAGTGCGTCCTCTCGTGACCCGTGGTTTTTACAGTGATGGACGAGTCACCTTTCTTATTAACAGTCCGGGTGAGAGGCATGTCATAGGTCAAAGGTACTTCATCCATGTTTATAATTTCATTTGGCCCGATGGAATGCTCCGCTATCTTTGTTTGGGTGAAAGTACGGAAGAGAACGAGTTTTTCCTCATAGTCGGGAGGAAGCTGCTGACACAGCGTCGTGCGCGCCCGGACCGACAGGCCTTTTCGTTTCATAAATCTGAAACACCACGATGGCCCACCTCTGAAATCTTGAATTTTCATGTCGGTGGCTATTTCTTTAGCCTTCAGCCTGATCTGCACGGTGGAAACACCGCGCATCCCGCTCGCTGTGTGTTCACCCAGTATTCAAGACAGTTTTCAAGCTCCGGCCACCTGCTGTGATTACCTCTGAAAGCTTCGTCGACTTTTGCACCGAGTCAGTTCCTCACGCTGTTGTCTCCACGGTCTCACCATCGACTCATTTATCCCAAAATGACGTGCAGCAGCTCGATTTCCGTTTTCAATCGCCAGATGGATTGCCTTTAACTTAAAAGCGGCATCGTATGCTTTTCTTCGAGTATCCATGTTGAGGGTGAGTATAAATGGCTGATTTACAAGACTGTAAATAACTGTGAAAGTGAGAATTATGTACTGCACAATTTCATTGGACCTCTGTGAATACTCATCAATTTTATTGGTCTGTTTTTCGCGCCATGAAAAAAACATGTATTAGCCGCACCGTATTATAGGCCGCATTGTTCAAACGCAGGGAAAAAAGTAGCGGCTTATAGTCCGGAATTTACGGTAAATGCCTGAGCTTACTTTCTAATGAGCTTTGGTCATTTTCATTTTTTTCCCCACCTCTCTTAGGTTCCACTGAGGTAATGACTGTCAGGTGATAGAAGGCTGACTTTGCAACTGTCTTTATGTGTCTCTGAAGGTTCGGGGTTAATATCTAGCTGCAAAAACTGAAGCTGCGTGCCGACTGCGGGTCGTTTCTGTGCTGAAAACAAAGAAGCCGTCACTCTGCGGCTTTGCTAAATGACACGCCGCACGATGGGTGGGGAATCGCTGTTGATGTTCCAAAAGAGGAAATTGACACGTAGCTTCTGGCGTGCTCCCGTCACAGCTGTCATTATGGATGCGGAGCGAGTCGAGGGCCCTGAGGCGGGCTGCTGCCTCCACACCTCGCTTGGTGTGAGCCGCCGCGCCTCCGGGCTGGGTTGACCAGGTCGGCTCTCAGCGGGAGGGGTCACATCAACCCAAGCCTCCTGGAGGCCTATTCGCTACAGTTAGAGCTGGTTAGCACGCAGGTGGATAGCAGCCGTTGGGATTACGTAATTTAATGAACGGCTGAAAGCAATAAACAGTAAATCAATTAATCGCTAATTCAAACAAGCTCAATAACTCCCATTTGCATAATTTATCGTTTGTCCTCATTTTTCTCTCTTTCTACCCAAAATCTGGATGATAAAAGTCTTCAGTCTGGTGTTTTGGTCTCCACCAGCCCCCTTTTTTTGTCAAGGACAGTTTTGTTTACAGACGTCATAATTCATTTTATTTGCCGCTTTTGTTGTTTTGTTTTGTTTATTTATGTAGGGGGTGTAAAATGACCTCCGGCTCTCGTGATAAATGTTCGATAGAATTTAAAGTTTCTCTTTGCAAAATTCAGATAAGATGGAGGGAAATGATAAACGGGGGATGTGAGCGCCTGCCGTCTTTCTTTTCTTTCCTTTTGAAATTTTTATCAATATTTCCTTATTTTTACAGCGAGTTGTGTGTAGCCCAATGTAGTATTCCTCAATTTAAAAGCCTGTATTACCAGATTCCCACATTTTTGTTATTCAGCCCACACGATAACCGCTAAGCATAAAGCTACAGCATGTAACTTTTATATTTAAAAAAATATATATATTGTTTTTATCTATTTGTTAAATCACTTTGTTGTGACATTATGGCGCAAGACAAATAATCTGTGACAATAAACTGAGGTCCTCTGCCTTTTTCCATTCCTTCTAGTAGTAACAGAAGTACACAGCTCAGTCAAAAACAACCAATCAGAGCCAGGAGAAGGGTCTTAATGCTGCAGAGCCTGACTGGAAGACTCTACAGCAGCCTGCAGCCTAACTAGCTCTTGTTTAGCTCTTGTTTTGCCAGGAATCCAGCAGCAGCAGCATGGTATTTGAGGCCTGCAGTATCTGAGTCATTATTTGTAGCTAGAACCGTAGGACAGTAATGAATAATTCAGCTTCTCAGAGGGTTGGGCGAGGCTGTTGTGGCTCTTGGGAAGCAACCTGCTCCTTTAGGTTGTGTGTGAAAGTCATGCGCTCGGCGTTTTCAACTCACAACTGGCAGCTCAGACTCGGGTTTGCGGTGAGCCAGCAGTTTGTACGTCCTCAGGTTGTTTTCAAAACTCCTGCAAAACACGGCGAGAAACAGTCAGCTCTCCTGTTCGATTCCAGGAACGCATCAAGGCATTTTTTTTTTTGCTTCTTCTCGTGCTTATGAGCTATGGCAACACACAGCAGCTGTCCGGAGTGACGTCAACCAAACAAATCGTCACACAATTTTCTACTAATGCTTTATTTGTAGCTGAGATTTCTACGTCAGCCGTACCTTCCCCGAAGTTTGACGGCCTCCTCAAACCGTTTCTGGTCCATGGCTTTCTGGACCTCTTGAGTCTGAGGGAAAGCACATGAAAACAAAAATTAACCACAATCCATTTCTCTCTAATGGCTAAGAGCCATCATGTCAAATTAAAATGCATTTTACTTGCATATAAACCGACTTTGGAGACACGCCTTCTAATCTGAGACACAGTTACCATAAACTGATGATAACAGAGGACATATAAACACCAAAACTTGAATCCCTGTTGTTCTATAAAACAAGGTTGTTCTGACATGTATAATACCTTCTTAATTCCTATCAAGAAGAGATCAAATGAATGTTCTCTGGATCCAATTACTGTCTACAGAGAACATGGGCTTCTCCTCACGTTTCACCAATATTGTGTCCGTTTTGGTATGGGGCAATCAAACAAGGAAGCTGACCCAGCTGATGTCGAGGCGACAATAAATAGTCTCACAATCAGCAGCCAGGCAGTTGCAGGTGTCGTTTGTGAGCATAAAGTGTTTTTCCTACCACTACAATGCATCCTTCATATTGATGTAAAAAAAAAAAGTACTTGCAACATTTGCAGATTATTAGAAAATGTCCTGTTATAAGTGAAGTAATCTACAAATGTTTTCATTAATATTAAGGAATTATTGACTTGAAACAAGCTCCTATATCCTGCTGAAAAGTTAGTCTTTGTCTTATTTCAAGTATACTAAGATATGTGCACAAAGAACTAGACCTGAGTTACTTGATAAGATTTTGCGGCTTTGCAAAGTAGACAGAAATGAAAATACACTTAAGATTAAACACAAAAAAAAAAATTTAAATTAATTAATCATATTTTTCATATATTACTATCTGACTATGATCTATGACAGAAATAAACGGAAAAGTGAGACTTCCCTTTTTTTAATCGAAATAAAAATATTCAGAGAGGAGCAGAAATCTTCCCAGGGACATCTGCCAAATTCCAAACATGACTGGCCGATAGAACAACAAAGCTTTTTCTCTGCTTTTTCTCTGTTCCTGTGGAGATGATTAGCGGTTACATCATCACTCTGGCAGCAATCTCAAACCCCTTCAAAACGCTTCAGAAGATCATTAACCAGAAACGACTCGTTCTCTAACAACATGGCTCTCTGTTTGACGTTGCAGCCCTTCTGAGCCCAGTTGGCGTTTCAACTGGGCTCCTCTCAGCTCCTTTTCATTGCCTAAGTGCGTGCACGAAAACCTAAAGGGTGCGCGGGTGTCTTGGACGGTTTCCAGCTCGACGCTACACTCACCGTCTGAACACACTCCATCAGGGGCACGCGTACCGACTGGTTCCCGCAGAGCGAGACCACACAGGCCGGCGTGTTGGCAGTGGTCTCCAGGAGGGCCAGGACGGCCTCCACTCCCATACGACTGGCCTTTACGGGTGGACAGGAACAGACGACAGTGCGTTATCATGGCTTTGTTAAAACATTGCAATCCTGCTCCGTTTGCTCTTTTGTTGTTAATTTTCACTTCTTGACCTATTTGTTGGTAGAATTGTAGCAAGGGACTGCACGAGTCGTGTCCTCGGCCTCAAATCCCATCATGTGCTTAACTCAAATCCCTGACACCATTTCCTTTAAGACAGACACACTGAGGCTTTCCCGTGAAATACTCTCCCGCTACTGTTACAACTCCAAATGTTTATATATTCCTGTCAAGAGCTTCCAGTTAAAACGTCACTGATTGTTGCTTCGTATTTAGTCAATATGGGAAGGAAATGTTTTAAATTAGGGCTGGACGATATGGCTGAAAAATGACGATGGATATCTTTCACATCATGTTCCGAATATTTTATTTGATTAACAATAGCAAATGAAAGCAATGTGCTGTGTTTTTTCATTTTCCTCATTCTGCCTAGTGAACCTACCAAGATGCGGTCAAAAGCGGACGGCGTCCCTCCTCTCTGCACGTGGCCCAAGATGGTGACCCGTGTGTCAAAACCCAAGTTTTTGACAACAAGCTTTGATGACGAAACACAAAAGGATTTAGCGGCAGGTATTGTTGTGGACAAAAATCACTTTGTATATGCAAAAACATTCAAAAATAACTGGGCACGTCACACGGTAAAAAAAAACAAAAACACAGGCACAATATAAAAGCTAAAGAGAAGGGGAAACTGCAAAGCACAAGCAAGCCATTCTAATTTTTCAGTCATGTTAGCAAAACAGCTTGCAGCTCATAGTGGAACCCAGGATGTGAACCATCAAAAAGAAAAGAAATACCCAGGCGCTGATAAAACAACACAACTTTAGACTTTAACACCAGTTAGTTGAATGAATGAGAGTGTGGAAACTAATGTGTGAAAGCAGGTATAAGTAATAGAGATGCACCGAGAACGAGGACTTGATGGACACAAAAAGGAAAAAAAAAAAATCAAGAAGTTAGCCAACACAACACTTGATGGGAGTGGAAGTTGTTTTGGGGGAAAAAAAAGATTCAAAGTTACCCGTTTTATATCAGCTGGGATGTTTAAAATAAAGCCAGGAAATCCACAAGACTAACGCTAGCCTTGCTAATTGCACAACATTTTACATGCTAAAGTCAGTTCGCTAAATGCTAAAGCCAGTTTAAAATGTCACTGGAAGGATCATTTTGTCTCTGTTTTCATATAATACGAAGTTGCTGTTTTACAATTACTGCTGTTTAGAACTTGTTAACCCCCAAGTCCTCTGTATCCAGGGACAGATTTTAACTTCTTTTTTCCTTTCTTCTTATACTCATTCCTTCACCTCCCTTCAGCTAAACATAGACATATTTGGTATTCATGGAGACATCAAGACTCTTGGCTAGAAGCTGATAGAAATTATTTGGGTGTTTGAGTTGAGCAGGAAGCATTTAAGTTGGACAGATGTCAGTGATCAGAAACCTTCTGCAAAAAGACATTTTTGTATGGAGCTCTGGTAATGCCAAAAAGTATGCATTTTTGTGGTTGTAGTTATTTATTTTTTTCAATAAAAAGATAGTTTTTTTAGGGCTTTGTTTTGCACAATATTTCCACAGAATATACTAAAGTCAAATATAATCATTTGTTATTGTTTTTTTTATAATTTGATTTTAAAAAAATTTTTTACACGTGTACCTTAAAAAATATATCAAAAACAGAACAAAAAAAATTACAGATGTAATATTAAGTTTAAGTAAATTTAGTAAAAACACAAAAAGTAAAATTTTTTTGTGTAAAAGGTCTGAAAATATGCTTCAGTTTGCCTCAGCTTTGCACAGGTATGGTTTCCAACCAATCTTCTCTGAAACTATAGCAGCTGTTGTGATACAGGACTCCATCAGAGGTCTAAGTAAGTGTTTATTTTGATACCAAGATTATTGAAATAGAGTTTGTAATAGCTGAGACAAACTAAATTGGATCAGGGTGTGTTATTTTAAACAGAAATGCATAATAATTCAAATGACGAGTTAGAGAGCAACAACGCAGGCTAGCATTTTAAAAATGCTATTTGTTAGCTTGAAATTTAACTGTGAAAATCGTAGAAGCAGATCAAAAAATGTTCTTAAAATGTGAAGATGTCACATTGACAAAAAAAACTCTGATCGGTGCATCTCTACTACACAAGTGGCAGCTGCTTTGGGAAAATGTGTGTTTGGCTTAATGAGTCTCCTACTGTCATTAGAGTACAGTCCCGTGAAAGCCTTCTTACCAAACTAGCAAGTGTGTCTGATAGAGCATTCCAGAAACACAGCAACAGAGTCAAAAAGCCACGTCAGGGCAGGGTCAGAGTCATACAGGAGGCTGGAGGCTCGCTGCACACAGCTCTGTACTTACATTCTTAATATAGTCAGTTGTAATGGGTTTGTTGTTACGGTCAATCGCCCCTTCGGCGACAATTATGATATTCAGCCTTTTCATCCCTGCACGGTTCTACAGAAGGAGGGCGTGGTGGAGAGACAACATGACAGAAAAACTGAGTGTGTGGCTGTGACATGGGCTTTCAGAAGCACGGGAGCCAAAAACAGAAAGAGAGAGAGAGAAAGAACATCTTTCTTCATGATATAATCAGCTGTATCCTGCTTCTATCGCTGCTTGTCAACACTTTAGCTGCGCGAGATTTAAACGCTGTTGCTAAACAGCAGCGGTGAACGTTCGGATCAGATCTGGTGGCATCGGCCTGGCGGGTCGCCGTGCTTCTGGCTTCCCCTTCTTCTTCTTTGCACACTCATGTACTCACATCCTTGACAAAACTAGAAGTTATAGGTTTCCCATGCCTGTCAATGGCTCCCTCTGCTACTATGATTATGTTCAGCCTTGTGCCCCTGGAACGGGTCTGGGATTATAAAACATTGGGAGGTTTTCAAACAGGAAAAACACTGAAACATCAGATAACTTATGTACACTTTTTTTTTTTGTAGAGAAACAAACTGGTCATTCGAATGGCTGGTATATTGGTTCATTTTGGCTGCGGTGGGAATGCGACGGAGTTACCGCAGATAGTTTCTGGCACATCTTCTCCTCCCAGCCGTCCTCCGGAGGCATTTCTGGGATCAGGACCCAGTCGGCGCCACAAGCCAGAGCGCTCACCAAGGCCAGGTAGCTGCCGTGTTTCACACAGTTATGTCAGCTTCATGCGAGCATGGCTGACCACGCCCACTGAGTCTGCTGTTTACTTTTCTTACCCACAGTGTCTGCCCATGACCTCCAACACAAACGTCCTCTGGTGGCTGAAAAGGCCCGACGACGAAGGTGGAATCAGCACAGGATTGGTGTCAGAAACTACAAAGATGTAGCGGGTTTTTTTTTGGGTTTTTTTTGGCTCTCACCTCTGTGCAGTGGTCATGATGGCGTCTACCACCTCAATGATTCTGTGCAGGGCCGAGTCGGTGCCGATCGTCATGTCGGTTCCGCAGAAGTCGTTGTCGATGGAGCCCACCATCCCCACGATGTGCAGGGCCGAGTACTTCTGCACGGCGTCGGCTTCGATCAGGCCTGAGGGGGACCGAGAGAGTCTTAGAAACTCGCCCAACTCTTCGGTTTCATCGCGGGTTTCTTTCTGGCCCCGTGAATCCATAAACAAACTGTTTCAGCGTTCGTTTAGGTGGCAGTGTCACATACTTTCCAGTAACGCAGTGCCATTTTATACCACGGTCGAGTGACTGTGTTACCTTCAGTCGTTCTAAACATGCTACATAGAACAAATATGACTCAAAAGAAACGTGAATTAGAAATGTAACGCTTTGAAATTGGGCCTTTGTCTCTTTAAGTAGCTCCGGCTCCTCCGGTAATTCTGCCTTCAGGAAGTGATCACAACATGGCTCCACTATTAACCCCTTAGCGTTTTTACCAGAGGTTTACTGAGAAGTAGCTCCTACAACGAGCTCAGCTAATGCTCAGTTCCACCAGGCGTTTGCTAATTGCTGCCGACTAGTCTGCAGGAGCTGCCAAGGAAAACAAAACTTTTTATGGCTTTTCTTTTTTTCATAGCCACTGCTCTATAAAGGCAACAAACTAGAGATAGTTGCCATGGAGAGGGATGTATCGGCTTCCCTCCGGTCCTGTTACTTCATAACTCGATGTCATAGAAGAGGAAAATGAAGTTTGAATGGATGGATGATATGTGGGTACCTTAACAGATTTGGCTGCAATTTATTTAACGGGTACCAGCGTAAAAGAAGTCAGATACAAACGCGTGCCTCACTTTTGAGAATTGTTGTTGTTGTTCTGAAATATCCACTGTTTTCTATTGGTTAGCCCCCCCAAATCCATAAAAGAATAAAAAATATAAACGGCTGACATTTTGGTTGCGTTCCACTACCTTCCTGCACCAGCTCAGACAGCAGGCCGCTCCACTCCTCCCTGAACAGGTTGGCTCCCGTCAGACTGCCGTCGCCACCGATCACGCACAGGTTGGTGATGCCGCGCTTCACCAGGTTGTGAGCCGCCTTCAGGCGGCCCTCGTGGCTGCGGAAGTCTTTGCAGCGGGCGCTGCCGATCACAGTCCCGCCCTGAAGGCAGTGGAGGAGAAGAAAAGGAAGGGGAAGAATTGCGGCTCTAAACCAAAAGGTGTTGACAAGTTTCTCTCAGTCCTACTAACAAATGATATAAACTAATTTTTTGTGTGTTTTCTCTATTAAAACGGTTCATTCTAAGTATGTTTATTACCACTTGTAGCATGCTGGAGACACTTTCCCAGGTGGCTTCTCTTATGTTGTCTCCTCCATCCACCATCCCCTGGTACCCCTGAGGGGAAAACATGACAGGAACTATGTCAGAACCTGTTTTCACAGTGGCTGTAGAAAAAAAACTGCACGTTTCTCCGTAATTAATGAAAAGACAAGATGCAAACCAGTTAGTGCAGGTGACGGGAAACAAACAGCAATACTGAAAGGTTTGCGGGAATTTTTGGTAAATACTGGTCGTCTTCTACAGTGAGGATACAGAAGAATGTTTCACATTAAAATCATTTCAGAATGACTAAAATCTCCCAAAACCTTTTGAGTTACAGGCCAACTGAGAATGTTAAATCTAAATATTAGAATGATTGTTCAGCACAGAAACAATTGCACATTGCCATGCCAACAGTGAAACGTGGTAGCGGCAGTAGGTCGGCCACCAGAGCCAATTTTTCTGGATGATAAATTGTCCCAGAAATGATTGTGATAATAAATTGTATTATTGTTGTTTTGAGATCTTTTTCAAAAGGTAGAACAAAGAAAGCATAAAGATGCAAGTGAACCCTCCCAGAGATCCAGAAACTTTAACATTTTAAATTTTTAATGAGAAAAATGTATGGATAATTAATTATTTGTTATTTTTGTGTTGGAGTTAATATCGCCTCTTCATTTTCCTAATATTGCGACTTTATTCTGGTCATACTAAGACTCTATTCAGATTTGATATATTATAGAACTTTATAGAACTCTTTGAAATAATATTTCATTTTTTTACATCTTTTCCTCGTCGGTCATATGATTCAAGCAGAGTCTCTAGAAAAAAATTGTGACCCTACAAAATTGGAGCCAAATTGTTAGACACTGAAAGATTTGCATCTCTATTGACCCTTATAGAGTTGGCCTAAATTCAAAGGTATAATAAAAAGGAAAAATAGAAAAAAAAAAAGAGCTTCACAAACAAGATGGCAGCCTTGAGCGTACTGACATCACTGGCAGCTACGGAAACCCAAGGACTGCATTGGTGGGAAAACAAACAAGCAAACAGATTTTTCAATAATCTGATTAATCGCTAAACTCAATTGTTCACCCAGCTCTACCATGATGTCATTTTTTTTTTAACAGGAGTGTGTACACTTTCTAGATTCACCATTTCAGCGCCACTCTCATATCTAAGGTCTGTCCCTCGTCATTTTGTGAGCTGCAGGGACAATCAGGCGTTCCCGTCAGCCACCAGCTGAAGCCTTAAGTCTGTTACGTAACGGCGTGCAGAGCGAGGCCCGGCAGGACAGACGAACAGGGATCACAGCTCGAGCAGCAGAGCGCGGCCGCTGCTCCTTAAAGCTCTGCTTAAAATCTCTCCCGTTGGTTCCGATCCGTACCTGCGCAAACCCTGATCGCATCTGTCTGTGGTCAATACACCTCACGCTTAAACATCGACACCTTCTCATGAGTGAGAGCTGCGAACGCTTATTTCACACGGCAGCATTTTGTGCAGAGTCGTGCTTTCGTTGGACCTGTGAAGCGGACGGGCTCACCTCGTGGATAAAATAAACCTTAGCTCCCACGTACAGCCCCATTCGGACCACAGCGCGGACCGCCGCATTCATTCCTGCAGAGGAGAGAGGGGAGAAATTAAACAATGCTCATAATAATTAACAACGGAGGAGCTTTGCTGTGATGCAGTGCAGCTGCAGTGCAGGAGTTATGTTATGTTAAGTTATGTTTTGTAGACTTCCGTAGTTTGAGTCAATCTGTTTCTGATTGCAGAGCTGAAAGCCTTTTATGGGCACAATGTCTTCCAGCTCGTCCTTACCCACTCTGCTGTTACATTGCGGTTTGTACAAAATGCGCTCATTAACGAAGGGACTCTGCCGTGCGATCTGAGAGTAAATGTAGGGTTTAGGAGACCGGAACGGTTAACGCGTCGCCCGCTGGGGGACGGACAGAACCCGGCCGACTGGATCAGCTTTAAATCAACAAATTTCTCAAAAACCCCGGTGGGCCAGTGGAGGGTTGTTGCTTAGCAACGCAGAAGTTCAGGCGGTTGGACAGCAGGGGAAGAACATTTACGAAAACAATCTGTGCATCTGCTGGGATTTTATTTATTTTTTGTACTCAGAAGTTCTTTGGTTTTTAGTTGATAAATACTGCGAAGGAGGTTAGGTTTATGCAATGTCCTGAACATTTTCTTTGGGGTTTTTTTTTAAGGAGGATTGTTCTACCGGGTATTTTGAAGAACTCATTCACAGTCGAATCAAACAACCTGTTGATCGGTTGCGTAACGGTGCACACAAACGCCTATTGAGGAGTCTCTCTTTTTGCAAGGGCCAAAACGAAGCGCCCGATCTCTCGTTCTGCATGACTAGCGCTTGCTCCGGAGCGCACAAAGCCTGGAGCAAAAGGCCTGAACAATGGCCCCGATGACTCCTGTCATGCAGACGCAACTTTACTTTGCTCTGGGGGTCCACTCAGGGTGGGCTTAAGATCAAAACCAACACACAAAAACCTATTTTTAGAGGGCTTTTTTTTTTGTTTTTTCTTTCTAATTAACCACTTTGAAGTTTTCAAACACTATATTGAGAATTTAGGATAAATAAAACATTTTTTTTCCTCCCAATTCATCATATGCACCAAAACAAAGAAAACTATAAAACTATAAAAATTTAAGCATTTTAATTTGATGCACCCATTTTTGATGTCTAAACGACTGAAATTCCTTCATTGTCTGTGGGATTCAAAACTAAAGATGTTTTCAATAGAACAAGCATCACATCCTTCTTCTTTTCTGCTGTTGTTTGTCTCCAATAAGGCCAACATTGGCTATTCGGCATATTTGTACAGAAGGTGTTTATTTCGTGACAAAAAGTAGTTTAAAAACAAAACAAAATATTACAATATTTTTAAAAAGCTCCAGGTATGTCAAATATGGCTTTATGTGACTGAGCTCCTATTGTCTGCGTCTGAAAAAAGTCTAATAATTAGAAATGGAAATGGTGCGTCTGAATAAACATATGCTGATGAATAGTGAGGCTTGGCTAGAGTAGAATTAATGCATTAGTCAAATAAATAAGTTCAAAATGCACTACTCCTTAGCGCTTGAGCGCGTTTCGATGGATGAGTCGGTGGAGCACGTGACTAAGAGTTTCCTCTGTGACGTAGAACCGGCCGGGTGCCGCTCATCACGTACACAGGACGGAGGCTTCCCGCCGGTGGCCCTCACTTTGCTGCTCAGCTCTCACCTCCCTCGACATTAGCTCAGCCTTTCGTGACTGCTGGCAGTCGGTGAGCAAGCCGCTGCCGCGACGAAGCAACACGCCCGCGACTTTCACTTCCTCCTGCAAATTAAATGCACCGTAAGACAATTGACGGATCTGGTTCCAAACGCAGCACATAACTCGACCTTGACTTCTTCTCTGAGCTGCTCAGTTTTAGATGAGTTTGAGGATGCGGACATCTGAGTTATCACATTGCGTCATGTTAGCATCTCAGCTAACCGCAGCCTCTTCCTGGATGATTCAACATCATGCTTTTAGTTTACTAGAGACTGACGGGCCCACTGCGCAAAGCTTTCCAGACATATTGTTGCATAAACACGGCCTTTCTCATCGCTGACAACACAGCATCACTGCCGAGGCGAGTGTATGTTCGCCCTCTACGGGCATGTCTGCACTAATGCACAGAAACCTCGAAAAAACATGCGTCCGTGAATGCGACAAGTTACCTTGAGCATCTCCTCCGCTCGTGAGCACTGCGATGGCTTTCCCCGCTCCCGACAGGTTCTCAAAGAATATCTTCTTGCTGTCCGGCTGCGTCATTTTCTCGACTGGTTAATATTTATTCAGTCAGAGGAGTTAAAAGTCTCCCAACAGTTCTGTACAGGCTGTACCGAAATGTGATGAAGGGCAGCCGTCTTCACAGCCCCCTCTGCCGATAGTATGGCCGTTGTGCTTCTCGTGTCTCTGTTCCGCGTCTCGCCGGCGGAGACGAGTTGTCGGGTTGATTGGCAGACCGACGCACCAATCAGGCTCTTACTCTACGGCCTCCGCTTGACGAAGAACCAATGAGTTCAAACGTAGCTGGTAAGGTGGGCGGGATGAGCAGCGGAAGGTGCGTGATTCGATGTGACTGTGGTGGCTGGGGTGTAAACCCAACTTTAAAACGAGGTTTTGGGCTGCTTTGAGTCACCAGTCTTGAAACTCTTAATCGTGAAAACTTGCCACACGTTTTTAGACGGATTTTATTACATTTTCTTTCGACATTATCCACTTTCTGCCCATTTTCTGTCAATTATCTAACCCTTTTTAACGTTAATGTTTCTTTTTTTCATTGTGTTTTCATTTATGTGCCACTGCTTTGCATGCTTAGGGCCCATTGCATAGGGCCCTAAGCATGAGGATTTTAGGACCTTCACACAAAGGTTGTTTACTATGGTTCAACAGGTCCTCTTATGTAATCAATATTTAATTTGCATAGTTTACAACAGAAAAATAAATAAAATGTAATAAAGTTGTCTAATAAAATACTTTTTTGATAAGACTAATGACATATTGTACAATCGTAAACCTGACTTTTAAAGTAATTCCAGAGCCCTGGGCTCCCCATGCTGGTGTGGGGATGATAGCTTTCAGTATGTTACTGCACTATATGTAGCAAAGCTCAAATAATCTTAAACCGGTTTCTTGGACAGTACTCCCATGTTGCCTGAAGTCACAAAGGGATTTTTTTGTTTGTTTTTTTCTGAACAGAAAATTCACATATGTGCATCCATTTGTCAAATCTAGCAAATGTGTGATGCTTTCATGACAGTATAGACTCAAATTCCTCAGAAATGCTGCCATCAACTTTGTTGTTGAATCAATGTTGCAAAAATAAAATCCCAAGACAGTTGTGAAGGGAAGACAGGGTAGAAACCAGCAACAAAGTGGTCGGTGAGGATGTTGTAGTGTTGTAGAAAACCTAGTCCACAAAAGAAAACAAAAAAAAAAACAATGAAAAGTAGGAAAGTTTCAAAAACCCTAGAGAACCTGAAAGCCTCTAGATGTAGACCACTTAAAAATAGTCCAAGACATCCGAAGTTATTGGAAGTGAATCAAAGGAGAAAATGCAGCTGCCCAACAAAATATATAAATTCAAAACAGATGGAAAGAAAATGGTTCAGCAGTTACAATGTGCTAACATGATTATTATTATTGATGGTGTTGTTGCTACGGCATTCTAGTTATGTGCTATTAGGCCAAATGCGTTTGAATCCCCAGTTATCCAACACTGTGTACTAAAACTCAGAGCTATCAGAGCTAATTTTAGTAACTATCCACATATTGAACATTGATCATTTTTCAGATTTTTGTCTCTGGTTGTTTTCTCTTTCCTTTTACACATGACTCAGATAACTCCTCCATGAATATGACTTATTCCCTATGAAATTCAAAGCGATTTTTTTCTCGGACCTGCATCCAGTCGTAACGTCTAGTTATCAGTGGTTCTTTTATTCTTCCTTTAATAGTCCAATTTGATTTGTGCTCGCTGCAGAGGTTTATTTTGTAGCAGATTCCCAGAAGTATTGCTTCGTCATACTTAATGTAAAGCACTCAATACTGAGTTTTCCAGGAAGTCCTCTCAGTTCTGATATAAAAATGTGCAATTAGCGGCCTCTGATTGTGGCTCAGTGTCTCCATCGTGAGGCCGTCAGTGCAAACTGCATGTATTTTGTTCCTCTGCCACAGGATGGAAAACTAATTATTGTACTACTGACTCAGAAAAACTCACATAAAATTTGCTTTGCTTTGTTGGGCGAACAAATGTGGGAGGCTGGGTCACTGTCATAATCACCCACTAGAACAAGAATTTACAGAATCTTAACCTCACAGAAAACATTAACTTACAAAAAAAAGACTTATTTGACATGTAATTACTTTAATAAAAAGTACTAAACATTGTCTTTGGGGGCAATTGCAGGAGCAGAGTCTGTGAGAATAAAGAATCTTTTTTTTTTTTTTTTAACAAAATCTAATTTCACCAAAAGGCCTTTTGTAAAGTCTTGGTTAGAATAGTGACATTTTTTACGTGTGTGAAGAAAGAAATGTGCTCAGGGCTTTAAAAAAAAGAAAAAAAGAAGCAGTTTTGTGCTGTTTTAGACGCCATAAAAAAAATCTACATCCACAAGGGTTGTTTCAATCAAAAACAGCCTGATTTCACATTAAAGTGCTGAGAGATCTGGTGCAATCATCTACATTAGTAAAACTCTGTCTGACAGTAAAATGCAGCTGACATATCTACAAGTTAAGTAATACGCTCTTCCAGCACATATGACAACCTGCCACAGTCATTTCCTCTGAAAGGCGGTGTGCCATTTCCGATGTGGGCCACGACTGTTTGGGGACGAGGGGGATTGGGGGGGGGGTGACGCACGTCACTACAGATTCTGTGTTCTTGCTTGAATACATCAGTCTTCATCTGCGTCTATGAATCCCGCCATCGGTTCAGACGTTTTGGTGTCTGGGGGAAAATCTAGTTTGAAAATGTCTCACCCGGCACTCATCGCCTCTCCCTATTAACGTATTTGCAGTATTCATACCCCTGGGAAGTTTGTTTAGTTTTTGTTGAATGCATTCTGTTGAGGGTTTGAATGGTTAGATCTTGGCAAAAAAAAAAAAAGTGCATAATTGTTAGGTGGAAGGAAATGTTAACATTTTTTCCCCCCCCCAAAAACGTTTTGCAAGAAAAATTTCAAAAGATTGGCTTTAAATTGAAGCAGACAGATCTCCGTTTCTATTGTCCACATAACTGCGCAAATTGGAATTACGAAAACAAATTTGCTTAGTGGAAAAAAAAACATGTTTTTCAATTAAACGTTTTGCGCTTGGATGAGGTTTGGTTTTTTTGGGGTCTCGAAATGTGATCAACAGCCGGATCTTACCACTGGCGGAAACGACGAAGAAGACAACCAGTCCTTTTTTTACTTTTTTTGACGATCACGTAATTGCGTTCCTTATTTAATGGAACACAATTACAAAATTGTAGATGTTCCACTAATTTAATAGTGCAAATTTGTGTAAATTCCCAGACAACATACCAAGGTGGGCCCCATATGGGAAAAAGGAGGGCAGACGATATGGGTCCCACATGGGTTTGTCCGCAGTTTCCATTGTGGCCCCACATAGGCCACCGCCTACATGGGCCCTACATGGCGTATTTGCCATGTCCCCTGGGGAAAACGCACAAACCCATGTGAGACTCATATTGTCTGCCCTCCTTTCCCCCATATGGGGCCCACCTAGGTATGCTGGCTGGGTTGGAATAGGGCGGTTTGCAGGAGCTGCAAAAGGCAATCCTGACCCAGTGCCACTTAGGTTTACCGTCGCTCAGAACACTTTCCAGAATCCGCAAAAAGTATTTTGTGCATGGAAAGTTTCTCAATGTTTCAAAAATAATGCAAAAACGTTGAAATATTTGTGTCAGACAAATTTGGCTGCATGTAGACATGTATTTAAAACCAGACTGACATGTGAGAGAATGTTCTGATGGTAGAATTATTCTAAAAAGAACATTTTTGTACGTTTTATTTTTTTTCTCAGTTATCGAGCGGGGTTGGGGGTGCCGTGTTTCCTTTACATTCGCTTGTCTCGGCTCCGTTCCGGGGATCATATGCTCACACTCAACATGGCTGCTGAGAAGATGGCTTTGGTGGAATCTCTAGAGATGACGCTGGCAGCTGGAGACTTGACGCACGGCCTCTTCATCTGTCTGTTATCTGCACTCATCTGTCGTGTTTTTTCCCCCCTCTGGTGCTTTTTTTTCCTTCTTTTTCTTTTTTTTTTTGCTTCATACAACACCAAGCCGTCAAAGGATGTCATCTGCCAAAGTGCATCATTTAGATCCGGTGGCAACACATCCGGGCTGACAGAAAAGATTCCATCCATACAACAGATCATCACTATGTATTAAATACACGTCAAGTTACAGTTTGTATTTCCACTGCAGCGATGTTCAGTGTTTTAGAAATACAAGATTATAGCCTACTGTAGCTAAGCATCCATTAAGACTTCTAAGTGGTAGGATGGGCTTCTGAGTATCCAATTAAACTAATGAAGTTCTAGAGCCTAAGACATACAGTCGTCTGTCGACTGTGGTCTTAAAGAGACAGGAACTCTTTATTTTATCCTAAATAAAGGATAGAAATAATAACGAATGTAAAAGGATGCTAAAAATAGTAATAAAATTGACGGGGGAAATATATGTTGACATATTTGTAGCGTCTGAGGTGAATTGCTAGATTTAAAGGGGCAGTATCATGTTTTTTCCAGGCACATATAGTGACATTTTATACCATAATCAGTTAAACTATGTTAACTTCAGTTGTTATCAGAATGCTTTTTATATCAAATATGACGTCTATCTCTTTAACAGCTCCTGCACTAAAAACTGCGAAGGAGCTGCATCTCAAAGGCGGAGCTTGGTCCACTCAGGCATTTTTCACAGCTGAATGGTTGCCACGGGAGATTCGAGAGTTTCTCAAACATGAAAGAATCAAGGCAACACTCCAAGTATGTCTTTGATGAGGGAATAACATTGTAACATGTTGTAAAGTTCAATTTTACACAATGCTACCCCTATAAAGGGGAGAGGCTGCTTTCTCGCAGCACTACTGAAAACCAGTGGAAAGCAACAGCAGCAATCACCCTTCGCTATTGCCATGTTATTTTAAAAATAAATGTGTGAAATCTTTCAATTACAGGGTTCACACTTGTTAAGCAGCTTCCGCTATAGAGTTCTTCCTTAACGCTGTTCTGCTCAGAACTGTGTAGAGTGCGCCACTTCATGTGAAGCAAGTCCATGTTCATAACCGCGCAGCACATTAATATGAAAGTGGAAGAAACATTTTTAGTTCCCTGAAAAATTTTAGCGGATTAGATTACTCTGCTACTAGCATTATCATATTCAAGATTTTTATGGTAACAACTTCCCATTTCGCTACGCAGCACAGGTCTGGGATGGCTGAATTCACAGAGTTTAGGTGGTGTAAGAATATGTAGATATGTAAGCTTTATTAATTTTCTACAAAACAGAGATATAGTCAATTTAATTAGGTTAAATTAAGCAGCAGCTAGTCGCAATATTGCGCTGATAATGCTGTCAATAAAATAGTAAAACCCCTACTGTTAGTCATGTTTTCCATGTTAATTAGCATGCTAATTAATTAACATGTTAGCTAATTAATTAACATGCTTTTTAGCAGTGAAATATCAAGTGAAGGATTTTAAAAATGCGAAAACATGTATACTTGTGTTGCACGTTTAACTATATTAAGACTAGCAAAAGTGTGTTGCAACATTGTGCTAACATGCTAACAATATAAATGCTAACAGAAATGCTGATTGTTGGCCACATTTGCAAGTGTAGTTAGGATGCTTACCAGTCCTGACCGAGGTTTTATAAAAGGACCGTGGACAGAGCTGAAGTATTTTGTGACATAAATAAAAAACCTCAACAGCCTGGGTTGGTCAAAATTAAGTTGAAGCTAACCGAAACAATCCTCCATCTGGTAGCTAAATCTACTTTTAAGAAGCTAACGTTAGCCATGATTGTTTTTACTAAAGTTCACTAAGTATGGCAAAAGTTGCGTGGATGCCTGTAGCTTCATTTGATGCTGTTGTAGACAAAAAATCTATTAAAAAATAAATTTCAGGATGTGCTATCAAATTGAATGTCAGTGCCAGTGTAAAATAAAAGCGACGTTCAGATCTTAGGAATTTAAACAATCATCTGATTAAGTAGAAATTATTACAGTGGCGGCTAAATTTCTGCACCCAAGCAAAAAGGCAAAAAGACGAGTTAGGAAACAATAATTTGGTGGCCCGGCCTGAGGCTGATTGTTACTATTAACTCCCCGTGGAGGTCACTCACCACACGGCCTCACATTCCAGCAGCCATCTGTCCATTAAGGAAAGGCTCTGCCTGTCAGATTACATTTCCTGTTCTTGGTCATTTTACACCTCGCACCTTATTGCATTGCTCATTGCTACTTTGAGTCCCCTGGGGAAATCAGCTGCCAGTTTGAGCAGGTTTTAGGCTCATATTGATTGGATGTTTATTGGCTGCATGTTGTCATTCAGATTGGTTGTTTTTGTCCAGATAGGGCTTTAGCAGATATTGTGACCCAAAGGGAAAGAGCTCAATCTTACACGCTGCCTCTCTCATGGGAGGAACCAGGGCAAGATATTGGAAAGCATTGTTTTCCTTTATACCCCCATAGGGAAACAACCGCAAAATGTATAGAACAAGCATTTCTCTTGTTTCATTGGCTTGTTTTGTTGTTGTGCGGTAACACGCTATTTGTGGCTGAGTTGAGTTGTAAAATTAAGAAGTTAATCTAGAAGAGAGCTAATGCACTTACAGGAGTTATAGCCCTTGATATTTAAACCTAAACCTACGCAAACTTCAATGTCCTTATGTTGTCTTTTACACATGTCCCGAATTAGATCAACATGTTAAAAACAATTGTGACTTATCATGACTTTGAAAGTCGACATTATGCGTGTCTCAATATTAGGACTTTTGTTCTCATAATTACGAATTCCTTTTTTGTCTTTCGTGGCAGAAATGGGCTCCTGTAGACGTGCAGATTTAAGTTTTGATGTAATATATTTGCACATTGTTTTGTTCAGTGATTCCAGTCGACGGTAGCTTTTCGTCTTTCCTTTGGTATCCTCAGTTATTGATGCGATTTACCACCAAAACATCATTTTTAAGTTGAAACGCTGGACTTAGAACAAGAGCAACACAGTAGAAAATGAAACACATTAAACTACACGTGAATATTTTCAATGTCCCCCTTACTTTAGCGCTGAAGGGACTCAGTTCAGTTTTATGGACACGTGCAAAGCGATGCATGTGCTTGTGCTTCTTATCCTTCTCGTGGCAGGGAGCTCATTTCCAGTTTATTTCGATTTCCCACATTAAGGAGGGATCAAGCGCCAGACGGACATTGTGAGCAAATGGTGTGTGAAAGGTGCAGAGTGGCGCACAATATCCTCCAAGAGCAGAAGATTATTGCGCTTTCCGTCTGCTGACAGGACGCGTCGTTTAGGCCGACACGTGAGGGTTACTTGAAGTAAGCAGAGAAAAATCTGCGTGTTTTTGCATGCTGCATAGAAAAAAAAGCTGGACTTTATTAATAATAGGAGTAATTCTTTATTACATCTAAAAAAAAAACAAAAGGAAGAATTTAATTGAGGGTATTGTTAGCATCTGAGGTACAAAATCGGGACTAATGGAGGTCAGACCTGGCGTCGGGATTTAGCGGGAAAAAAAAATAAAAAAAGGAAATGCTGGGTGGAAAAGTAACAAAAGAACACAAAGAGACGGTTTATAAAGGCAGGTAATAGCGTAAAGGTTGTGAACTGATTTATTTTCCCGCGCGCTGATTGCCACGTGGGAACAAGTGAGCGAGCTGCCAATCTGCTGAACTGATTTCTTGGAGGGGCTCAGGTCGCTGATTAATGAAATGTGGGAGGACAAAAAGACGACAGCAATCCCTCGCTGCTTTTTTTCTGATTGGGCTAATCACCCAATTCACAAGCCCCCATCTTCCCCACACCACCGCCTCCAGTCTGGGATTCTTTAACACCAAGAAGAAAACTGCATTTTTCTCTCTCTCTCTCTTATTTATTTATTATCTTTAATTCACCCTCCCGTCATCTCCCGTTTGAAATCTTGCACCATTACCTCCAGTTTCTCCATAGCCCCTCACGTGTCATCTATCTGGCTCATTTTAATGGCAGCCTCATAATTATTTAGATGATTATGTGTTGCAAGCCATTTAGCATGCTCAATGACACATGTGGAGTTTATTTGCTGCCGCAGCTACACTTCCACAGGAACGGAGGCGAGAGGTTAAAGATGGCGGATGTTGGCCACACCGCCGCCTCCGCCGCCCCGGTGCTGTCAGCGAAGCACGTCCGAGCCAAAATTGTTTGATAAATTGCAGCTGTTTACGTAATATGCTATGCCACATCAAAGAGCTAATGCCGTACAAATAAGGTACGCTTCCTGCCGCAGCACTGCGAGGCGACGTTCGGCCGGACTAATGGCGTGTGTCTCGGTTGACCACTGAACCCACATAACAAATCGCGCCATTGAACAAGCTATTAGGACGGGATAATGGGCAGAGCAGCCTGGTGCTGAATACACCCGCGCGCGTCTCCTTTCAGTCTTCCTAAAACAAAACGGGAAGAACGCAGATGAAATCCTGGTTGTGCGTTGTGATTTCAAGAAAAACATTTCAAGAAAAATTGATTTTGGAGCTCGTGTATATTTAAAAATGTACTTAAAATGTACTTACGGGTAAATGTATTTCAGGGTAAGTATACGGTCGCGCGCATGGAAGATAAAACAAGGGCCCTGCCTGGCTTTTAGTGGCTGCAATGACGACAGACGACCAGTAGAGGGAAGCACAGGCTCAGTAAAATGTGACCGGAGGCTCTGAGTCCCGCTAAACCCAGCAGTGTTTGTGGGTTTTAAAAGCTACAAAGCTGCATGTCAGACAGCTGTCATGTTGCTTGTCAGTGTATCTTTTGGCTACCAAGCTGTTTACTCCTGAGAGGTTTTCGTTTTTCCTTTTACTTTCCGTGAACATCAACAGGAATCTCTGGCAACTGCCACTATAAAAACACATATTTGGGTTTGACTCTGTTCTCAAAGGAAGAAAAACATTTGTGTTCGGTGTAACATTTTTATTATTTTATTTTTTTCGCACACTAAACTGTATCTTTAAAGTATTCTTTGCAAGATTACTCGTGCTCCTAGAACTTTTACGCATGTTGTCAATTTACAACATAGTATTTTATTAGGACTTAATATGATAAATCATGATTGTTGAGGAAGCAATCTCTCCCAGCAAACCCTAAAAAAAAAATCTGAAAAAGTGTGGTCTGAATGTAAAATATTTCATGGAAATTCATTTTGCAATTATTGAGAATAGGACAGGTTTATGCAAGATTTTTTTCTTCTTCCTACTCCCTTTTCACAAGTACATGCTGTAAGAGAATGTGTGATTGATTGCTTGAAAAGGCCAAAGAGCACACCTAAGAGCTCTGTAAAGATATCCTCCCACCTGAGCAGCAGATATTTGCAGCTCCTCCACAATTATCCCAGTCTTCTTTGCTGCTACTTTAATGAACTTAGGGGTGTCAAAATAAAGAAAAATAAATACATTTAGAACTTTGTTGTTCCTCAACATTACAATTCTGAAGGTTATCCTTTAAATGTGACAGATTATGGAAATGCTACAGCATACAAACTTTGCAAGGGATTGTAATAAAAAAAAAAAAATTCCAATTGATAATTTACTGGCACTAAAACACGTCTTTTCTCTGCTGATCCCAGATTGTTTCCTCGCCGCACAGCTTCCAGAGGAGACGTCGGGCGCAGAGTGCTGCAGGTGGGTCTTGACGTGCGCCGAGAGTCTGCCGCCGCGCTCGAGGACCCCTCTGTCATCTCGAGCATCTGCCGTGACTCCTCGGTTGGAGAAGCTTCTGGAACAATCACAGTTCTCTGCTCGTCAGCACCTGGCGCTCCCGCCTGCTTCCGCCCACACAGCGTGTCAGCCTCGGCAAACGCACGTTTTGACCGCTCGTGTCCCGGCGAATACGACATCATACCCTTTCAGGGCCTCCCCGGCCGTAACCATGATGGGCACAGCTCCTAGTCTCACGTAAAAAAAAAAACAAAAACAATATGGCTGCTGACACACACAGTTTTATGTTTCAAACCTCTGATAGTGTGTGTATCAAAAATGAGTCATTTTCAAACAGGACTTTGTAAAAAAAAAAAATAAAAAATAAAAAAAAGTCCTGTTTAACATTTTCAGAGTGAGATTTCTCCATCCACCCTGACCCAAATAAGAAATCATTACAGTCGAAGAAAGCTTTTTATTTCTTAACAAGCAAATCTGAAATGTGTTGCGTTCTCGACTCACTTAATTTTTCTTTTTTTTTTTTATGTATTTGACTTTTAGTTACAGGTGGACCTGTTTTTGATAAAAACAAAACCAGCAAAACAAGTAATTAAGATGTTGGACTAAATTAAATAATTGAATAAAATACGAGCGAAAGCAAGACCGAGACAAAACATTTAAAACTCGATATCTTCTGTTTCTACGTCAACATTACAATTGGACTTGATTAGTTTTTTCCAGGCCACTTTTCAAAACAGGAATTCGGTAAATTTGGCTATGACATGTGTGCGTGTGTGTGTTTATCCATCTCAGTCTACAATTTGCTTCAAGAAATTAGCTTTTTACCCAACCCTAACACCAAATCAATTATTTTAAAATTTAAAAGTGTTGTAAACGCTGCAAAAAAAAACCCGTCCGGATGAGGTTCTAAGTTTATCTTGCTGGATGATTAAAGGTGATGTTTGTGAGGCGGCTGACAGACTGGAGATCACACATGCTTAACGACGGCAGCAGGCTGGTGAGAAATCACAGCCTACAAGGCTTGTCAAACCGACCGAATGCAAGAAACCCGTGTGCACAAGGGCGACAATTCAACTCAAACAAAACACAGCTGCTAACTGTAACCGACAATAAAAGTTTGAGAAGAAGAAGAATGAAGAGGCAACTATCAGCTTCCTTAAATCCGCTACAAACAAGGATTTTATGGAAGAGACTTCCCCAAAAAATTACCATCATACATTTAATAAAATGTTAAAACCTTAAGATTGACAATAATTGACTAGTTTAGTAACACTATCAAGATTTTACCTTCCTTTTTAAAGGGGCAGTGGGATGTGTTTTCCAGGCACATGGTGCCATTTCGCAACACAATGAAGCGACTACGTTACCTTCAGTTGCTATAAAAATTCCATGCACATCAAATACAGCTTAAAAGAAAAGGTGCTTCGTAATTTAACGCCTTAAAATTGGGCTTCTGTCTCTTTAAAAACACCTGTTCTTTCTGAAGCTCCTCCTTCTTCAGGAAGTCATCACAGCAGCTCTACTAGTAACACTTTGGCAGCGTTTTTGCTGGTGTCGCATTGAGAAGCAGCTGGTAAAACGAGCTCAGCAGATGTGCAGTTCTACCAGGTGTTGGCTAATTGCTGCTGGTTAGTCTGAAGGAGCTGAGTGGGACAGAATGTGGGGGAGGTTGCTTCCGTAACGCTGAAGCTTGGAAACGACCGCTCTGAGGAGCTTTGTCTCGAAGGCGGAGCTACGTCCACCCAGGCGTTTTGCACAGCTGAAATGGTTGCCGCGGAAGATTTAAGGGTTTCTCAAACATGCTGGAAAGAATCAAGGCAACACTGCAGGTATGTTTTTGATGAGGGAATAACTTTAGAACATGATGTTAAGCTCAGAAAAGTCAATTTTACACACTCTTACACCTTTAAATTTATTTAACTACCCAGCAAGCATACCTAGGTGGGCTCCATATGGGGAAAAGGAGGGCAGACAATATGGGTCCCACATGGGTTTGCCCATGTAGGCCACCACCTACATGGGCCCTACATGGCAGTGGCCCTACATGGGCAAACCCATGTGGTGTGGGGCCACCATGGAAACCGCGGACAAACCCATGTGGGACCTATATTTTCTGCCCTCCTTTTCCCCATATGGGGCCCACCTACTTATGCTGGCTGGGTGCCTGACCATTTTCTGTACGCTCCTAACTTGTGCCTTTGTTTTTGATCTGTATCACTGTTTACTATAAATTTCTATTTACTTATTTTCTGCTGCATATTCAAATTCCCAACTTTTTTTAAAATGCAAAAAAAAAAAAAAAATTATTTTTTAAATGTTCATTAAAAGAACACAATGGGCTCCCTTTTGTATTTCACTGGCTGTTGGCAACTCACATCTCCCTATATAGTGGAGACTGACGCAAACTTTGTCTAAATGGGAACCGTGGGTAAAAGCAAGAATAAAATAAAATAAAAAATCTCTTGCAGTGTGTCATCAGCTTTACGCATCTCAGCGTCACTCGGTCTCCATAGCAACCATTTATTTTTAAGTTGCACATTTTTGGAAGGAGTGGTGCTCTGCCATTCAGGTAAATTGAGTTATTGAATATTTTCTATGCTAAAGTGATTTATACGCACAGGACGTAGGTGGAGGCTGAAGGTATGTAATGTTGGGAACAAGACAAATAGCAACTCTTAAAAGAGTAAGAACATAACGTGAGATTACGAACTAAGATTGAATGAAAGGGAATGCCGGTGAAAAAGCCACTTTTACAAAAATATAGTGTTACTCTAACGGCAGCATCTTATTGTTGGAGCAGGGTGAAGTGGGGAAAAAAATATTGGGAGTCTTGCTGAAATGAAAGCATGTGAGAGCTTTAAAAGGGAGGTATTGCTTTTTTTCCTTCTTTCTCTACACACCTGAGGCCAGGAGCAGGACACTGACTGGAGCAGTGCTGCCTTCTGAGGAGGTAATTTGAGTCCATGTGCTGCAATATGTTGTCAAGTTAAAATAGATTTAAGCTTCAGATGCATTCAGACAGGCAGTGAGTAACAGGAGCAAAGTGAAAAACAGTTTATTATTAGAAAACCACATGTTCCTAATGAGAACATGTAGCTAATTGCTTGCTAGCTGTGACAGTACTGGCTACTTCCTGGAAGTTGTTCAAACTGGAAACTGATTAAGGGGACATGGAGAAAAAAAAGAAAGAAATCCTGACTTATTTTCTGAGAAACTCCCGACTTATTTTTTTAATTTCTTGGGATTTCGAGAAAGCAAGTCGGGATTTCTTTTTTTTTTTTCTTTTCTCCATATCCCCTAAGGGGCTACGTAACTTTCACCTTTGCCCCTGAATGACTTATTTTTTTCTTTACAGCCATAAAAAGCTGGAATTGCTCTGTATTCTGCTCCATCCATTTTGTCATTCACACCAGCTGCGTTTCCTTGAACCCAAAATCGAAATTACAAAAAAAAATTTGCTTAATGGAAAAACAGCAATTTCCAAAAAAAAAAAAAAAACTCACGTTCGATAAAATAGTATGTTTTTTGCTCTAGGCTAGAATGAGGTGTTTTTTTTTTCTTCAGCTGGATGAGAATAGATGTATTTCACAAAACTGCAACAGTGATACTTTTTTTTTTGGCATCATGCGAATCACGTGATCAGCAGCCGGACGTTACTGCTGGAGCAAATCACGCAGAAGAAGCCAACAGGAGGTGCTACGACAACGATGGTTTTGATTTTCGCTCCTCAACAGCTCTCAAGCGTCGCACAGTTCATCCAAAAAGGTGTGTGGCATTTCATTTCAACGTGTTGCTTTGTAAAATTCCCCAAAACGCTGCATGCGGTTCGGGGCTATTTGCTCCAACGCCCGACTAAGAAGAGCGCTAGCATCATGGATCAGTTGATGTCTCATACTTTTTACATCCTCCAGTTGCTCCAGTGATTTTTGACGACGTATCGCGTGAACACGCGTGATTTTAAACACAAGTGATTTTAAGTGCGTTTCTTATTTAGCGGAAACACAACTTTAGCGGAAACACGGCAGTTGTGTTTCCGCTAAATAGACACAACTGTTTATTGTGTTTGTGCACAAATGTGTGCTAATCTTTCCCGATATTCTGCGGGAAAGATTAGCACACATTTGTAGTGGAAACTGCTGCTCCTGACCAATTTGGGATTTTGTGTTCATCTGTTTAGCTTTCCACCACAGTTAAAGCTTTAGTGATGTCTTTTTGTCTTTTAAAAAGTATCTGGAATATGGGAATTTAATTTGGGCTATTGGAGAAAAGGAGGATATATATAGACATATATATATATATACATGTATATAGACCTTCAACGTGAGGTATGTTCAAGTACCTCACTGAAAACCTCAAATTTTTTTTATGTTTTATATGGAAAAAAAAAATTGTCATAATTATCCGCTGCTTGCCAGTCTGTCATATAAAAGGCCAATTAAACACATTTACATCTGCGCGAGTAACCTGACGTAAATATTACATTGTGACAGTATAAATGTAACCCTAAATCTAGAAAAAGGAAATTATTTGTGATGGAAACACGTAAAAGGAAAAACTGCTGCAAAGAAACGGAAATAGCTTGAGGGTGGAGAAAGACTCCGATTCCAACAAATAGGTTTATTCTTTGGATTCAAGTCTGACTGTGACACACCCTCAATTTCCATCAGACAGACTCGCCTCCATCTCAGCCGCTCGCGAATTTACTAAACTCAGTGTATGTTTCAGTTTCTTCAAAGGTTCGCCCTTGCCTTGTGTCTTTTTTACGAAGTACCTTCGGCACACTGTGGGACTGCGTCTCGTTCTCGTCACTATTAATGATTAAATGGTGATTGAAAGTTCCTTCACCTGACTGCTTATGGAGATGTATTTAGTCTGCTGATTGAAGCCTCTCAATCAGCAGCCAGGTCTGTAATCAAAACCCTGATTATAACCTGCAAAAAATACACTTTCCCCCCCTACTCAGCCAGCCTGAAACTCGTCTCTCCATTTATTTCAATTAATTCCTTAATGACGTTCAAGTCAAGCTGTATTTCCACATTTTGTTTCTTAGCTAAATGAGTGCTTAAGTGAAAGGAAGGGTGATCTTCTCTGGCGTCTTGTTTTCTCTCAGAGTGATCGTCAAGCCAGGAGTCACGAAAACCTGCTTACATTGCAGACGAGCTGATGTGGCACGAGAGTATGTCCTCTTTACATTAACCTCGGTTATGACGTTTCCACGGAAGACGTGAGGTCAGACCGTTTCAGTTCATAAGTTATTCAAAAATATGGAGCAAAGCTAGGATTTAAGTTGTTAAAATGAAAAACATCTAGGGTTTACCAGGTTGTTTTTTTTTAAACCTGGCAAAGTCACTCGAGTGTGACTTTAAAGTTGTTAAATCAACATAAGGAGCAGGTGGACATTAGTGGGGTCCTCCAAGGAACAAGTTTAGGACCTCTATCACTTTATAAAGTGTTAATAGCTACGTTTCCGTTGACCGTATTACTGACATTTTGAAAATTAATGTTCTCAATGGAAACATGGCAATAACAAAAAATTAAAATAAAAAACTTCGAGTTTTTCGTGCTCCCGTACGCCAGTCATCAGCTCAGAATCTCGACTCTGAGAATGTGTGTGTTAGAGTGGAAGTGGTTGGATCAACGTGCGCACGGCGACGGCGAATTTCGCCATTGCCGGTACCGTGAGGAAAGTACCTGTGCACTTGTGTACGGCTTTTGCTTGTGGATCAGATTTATGGGCGCCTCAGAAACACACAACTACCAAAGTCTCAATCGGAACAGATTGGACCAATGCAAAGGCTCCAATGCAAACCTTTGTATGGGAAAAAAAAAGAATGTGATTAATTGCATTCAAATTATTGATGATGATAATTGGACATTACCACGATGAACAATACGCCATCAGGCGATTGAAAATTTTAACTAAGGTCTTGTGGAGATGAACAGCTCAAAAGCCAAAGGAGCCATGACTGACTGAAGTTGACTAAAAGAATGGTTACCCTAACCTTTGACTTCGACGTAAGTAGTAGTTTGGTCTCCTTATGCATGTTTCATCCTGTAACAATCAAAGAACCAAACAATTCTCCAGAGAATATATTTGCAGTGTGCAATTGGTTGGTGCAGTTGGTCTGCGGCGCAATCAATCTTTGCATATAAATCAGACTTCATTTTAATGAAGCAATGATGTTTTTTTAATCATGGTGATGATATGATTGCATGCATAATTTTTATTGATTATTATTAGTGTGCAGACATTGAAAGTCACAGGATGCAACATGGCCTGTTAGTAAAAAAATGTCCATTGCTCCCATTAATGTTCCATATTTTAGAAGTTGTAGGTAAATGACAGCTACATCTAACGGTATTGTGACGATGCTGGGATTGAAATCGATTGCATCAGTGGATACGATTAAACCATTTTGAAATGAATTAAATTAATGCAAGTTAAACTTTTACCAAACTGGATTCAATGTATTCTTTTTAAATTTGAAACGTTTGTCCCACCTAAAGTGGAAAAATATTGTTTTGGTTGTTTGAACAAGGCTGCATCTGCCTAAATCCATTATACGACATTGGAATTGCAAAGTCACTGAAGAGCAAATATTTGGAGGGTTTTTTTTAGCCACCTTTGCTGGTCTTTCCAGGGTCGAAATTCCCATCTGGGCTCTGAAACGGCGCGCAGACCATTTCTGATTTGTGATTTGCTTCTTTAAATAGGCTTAAAGTGTGATACTGATTGCCTGACAGAGGGAAATGAGTCCACAGCCGGCGTTAGCGGTGGTTTTTTCAAATGTGAATTGACAGGGCGGAGGTGGGTGGTTAGGTTCAATCCACTATTGCTGATGAGCAGGTTGATTTCTATTAACCTGCAGCCTGCAGATCAAACACGCCGTTCCGTGCCGCTGCCGCCTCTGAGAGGGAGAGAGGAAGCCCAGACTCGGCCGCCAAACTTTTATGACAGAAAGTCTGCTTAATGGGCTGGAAGATTCTACCCGTTTAGCCCCGAAATAAAAGGAATCTGGTCGGCGTTCGGGAAAAAAATGGCCGCTTCCAGTTAAAGTCCCCCAACTCCCCCGGTGGATTGGAAATTAGGGAATTACAAGCACAGTGATCAATCTTTGAGGAGTGTGTGCTCTTGCATAAAGCGCTCCAGTATTTCCCGAGATATGAGGAAGTAGAGCAAGGCAGCGCCCCGTCCGCCCCCACGTCGGATGCGTCGTCGCCCTTTCACTCGCGTGACCAAACTGGACCTGTGGGCAAAACCTAAAAGCTCGCACAGACTTTTTTCACAATTTGAATTGTGAATATGAAATAAATATGAAAACAGAAGAATTGTCATTTGTACTGATTTTTTTTTTTTTTACTTAGACATCCAGGAAATTTTGGGACGACACAAAACACATACACACATACACACATCATCCTTTTTTATTTTTAGCCATTTCCACTTACTTTAGGAATGTCGTCTCCAGCCATTTTCCACCGATGTGTGCAACTCGATGCTTTTCGCCCTTTCAAAGCCCTTCAGGGTAAAATAATGCTGAGTTCTTTACATACCCCTCATCCCCCCCAAGTAACTTAAGTCAGGGTAAAGTACGGCACCCCCTCTCACCCCCGCTTGTCTTTGTGTTTGTCATAAATCCTCCATCCCATCCTCTGATGGATGACACCCACGTAGATGGTTAATAAATTAATGTTTTCATGGTTTTTTGGGGTAAGAAAGGAACAGAGGATTAATGTGGTGAAATAGCCCCCTGTGATAAAAATAGGGTCCGTGATGAAAGGTGTAAGCAAGAAAATCTTTTCTTATATATATAAATTGTCTGTATGGGGTGAAGATGAGAGGTGAGGAAGACACAGGGGGAGTAATAGCCAGAGAGCGGAAAAATGTCGGTGATAGTTATAGGATCAGAGAGAGGACTGGGTGTGTGTGCATGTGTGTGCGTTTCAGAGAGAGAGAAAGAGTGTGTGTATGCGTGCTGCAGCCTGCACAGGGAGCTGCCTGTGTGCTGATCACTCATGATGGCACCTTAGAGGCCATCCTGTAAGGAAGAAAAATGAAAACTATTAAAGGCTCACTGGGCTATGTTGGCTTTGGTGTGTCAGCAATTATTAGCCAGGGACAGCAGTCTTTAGGTCCCCGTATATGGAGTGGTGGGAGGGAAGGCCACTGTGATGTAGCTGCTTCAGACTGAAGAACTTTCCTCACAGTGTGGAAATGGCAGTGCTGAGAGTTTCCTTTCACCTGCAGTTTGTGGTTGGTTACATGCTGGAGTGTTGGGTGATCACTTTCCTTGGTGTACTTCTCCATCTTTGGCTCAGCAACCAAAGGTGTCGCAGTGTTTTCCTGCTCCGAGATCAGATGTCAGTCAGATTGAGTAGAGGGAAACGAGACTTCTTCTCCTGTACGTCTCTTCGTTCAGCTTGCTCTCCTTGTGGCCCGTTGTGCTGCCGGTTAAAGGCTTCCAACCCAAATATCAGCTACTGTCGTGAAATATTTATTTAACGCTAAGACTGGTCACTTCCTTCCTGTAAAATTCCACTCCAAGAGCAATCCTCGCTTCCACCACGGCCTGGGCTTTCTCTCCTTGACTTGGATTGTCGATTTTTGACCGGGCCAGTAAGTGAACAGAAGGAGAAATTGTAAACGATAATGACGATTTTCTGAGCTCTTTCAGTCTGCCCAAAGTTTTAGCAATGCTAGCAGAGTAAATGAACAAAGCTGTCAGTCCATGTCGCTTCCAGATATTGAATGAACATTAACGGCGGCCTCGTTCGGCTCTTCTCTCCTCTTTTTGCAGTGGAGGACTTTTCGCAGTGGCAACTTCTGCTAAGCTTTCTCAGCTTCAAGCTGGCGCACTGCACACGTTTACGGCCAAATGTTACCAATTGGGTAAAATGTAAAACCACGTCAGAGTCCAGGAAGAAATTGTTCCTCGACACCCAAGGGTCCATCCACTTTCTGAACACCTTTGTCCCTTCGTGGGGTCAGGATGGTTGCTGGTGCCTATCTCCAGCTAGCGTTGCGGGTGAGAGGTGGGGTCACCCTGTACAGGTCGCCAGTCTGTCGCAAGCAAGTTGTGCTGATCAGCAACAAATACAGTTTATGTCAGTTTTTTTTGTGTTGGTATTTTTAATGATGGTGTCAAACACCGCGGATCTGCTTGCTGATTATTTGAAGATCACGATCCCCATTAGTGCATGCTTTCCTGGTGTTAGTCACATATCACATTGTGGAATTTCTACCTGGTGGCGAATTTGGTGTCCTTGCGTTTACAGCCCCTGCCGGAAGACTGATCCTCGGCGGACCAACCTTCATTACTCATTACTGCGTACTGAGGACGTGGGGGACCACCTGTGACACTTACAAATGACTTGCTTTTACAGTTTGCCTACGGCGGAGCTGTTTCTGGGCCTGACCAGATGGCCTGTGATCGACTCTCATGCGGTGCAGCATGACGATCGCCCAAGGGCCCTGTTTACTTTTCATATGAATTACAAGGGGAGGAAAATGCAGTATTACACAGCCTGTACTCAGGAACATACAGAATGTGTGGATGTGTGTGGTAAACATGCCTGCTTTGGATCCCTTATGTCCTTCCAAAGCAAGAGCGCTGGGCAGTTTTTCTCAAGAAACCACAGATCTAAAGCGAAATAACACAATCCACCAAATCCTCCTTCATGTGTTCCCTGAATGGAGAACAAAGGTGGACAACGAACAAGAATAGCAAGGTAATCCACGCTGTAGAGGGAGGGTGACGCAAGAGGTCACTGAATGTAAACGGTCCCGTTATTCAGGTAGTGGTAATCCTACGGCCATGGCAACTGAGCATGCATCAATCACAGCCTTGTGTATCGAGAGGTGAGCCAACAAGCATTAACCTTGAACCAGAAGTCATTGTCTGGGTGTTCTGCCCCCTCCACTGTGTAAGAAAACAAACATCCTGGATATTTGCAGAACGTAAGTCGGAGCTTGGATGTGTGGCGTTAAGATCTGTGCCGGCAAGCAGACTTTGAAGGAAGGTTTTTTTAAATTAAAATGAGGAAGAGGATGGGGCTGCACAGTGGCACAGTTGGTAGAGCTGTTGCCTTGCAGCAAGAAGGTTTCTAGGTTCGATTCCCAGCCTGGGCTCTTTCTGCATGGAGTTTGCATGTTCTCCCTGTGCCTGCGTGGGTTCTCTCTGGGTACTCCGGCTTCCTCCCACAGTCCAAAAACATGATTGTCAGATTAGTTGGCCTCTCCAAATTCTCCAAAGGTTAGCTGGAGATAGGGACCAGCATCTTCCGACCCCACAAAGGGACAAGGATGTATAGAAAATGGATGGATGGATGAGGAAGACGGACAACAACTTTGGGACTAAAAATCACCTGGAAAGGCAAATTGGGCACAATGTAAATTTTTGGGTTTTTTTGTGGGTAGGTTAAAAAAATACACTATATACAAAGACTGCAGTCACTTCTTTGTATTATTTAACAGTATTCATATAGGAACCAAACAATTTTTTTTGCTCCTCTATGGTTCTAATTCGGAAGACGATGGGTTGTCTTCAGAACTTTATCCAACATTTGCAAAAGTATGTTGCTGTGTTGTGATTCCAATGATGTCCTTAGATGGCAATGAAAAGCACCTGTGCAACAAACCTTCTGCGAGGCTTGTTACCAGCAAATCTAGCAGCTACGCCTTTTTCCGCTGCGATTTGTGCGTCCAGTGTGACAAAAGACAAACTGCCTGGAAAGAACCCGCCATGATTTGGCGATCATGACAAACTCAGCGATGTATAGATGTTCGACCGTTTTGTCCTGCAGATTACGTTTTCCCAGCGAAAGAACTTTTGCCTCCTGGCGGTCTCAGGAAAGACTAAAGTTGACTTTATAGCTTAGATCTAATCGCGCTTCCTCAGCAAGCGGCATCAGATAGGCTCCCACACCTTATCAGTGTAGGCAGGCAGAGAAAATCAGTTCAAGCATCTGCAGCCAGGAGGGAGGAAAAGAGGGTAATTCATGACGGAAAGAGCCAGGCTTTACCAATTAGAGGAAGGCTTCAAATAAATAACAAAAAAAATATTCCTCAGGGGGGTTGTTTTGATCGGGGAAAGAGATGGCAGAAGAAATCCAAAAACACAAAAAGACTCCGACATTTCAAGAACAGATGAGCATGATAAGTCGATGTAGCACCGTTTGATTTCTTTGATTGCCAAAGTGCTCAGTTATATAAATAGTAAATGCAATAACTTTTATCCACATGCCTTTTCTGCTGATATTTTGATATCGGCAGGAAATTTCTCAAAGAAAACTCTGAAACGCGTGACGTTCATTTGTATTCAGCCCACTGACTTCATGTCACCTTTCACTGCAATTACAGCAGCAAGTCTTCAGGTTTATGTCTCTACCAGCTTTAGAGCCGAGTCTACAAACTAGAATTGTTAGTGATTGTTCTTTGCAAAGAAAATATCTCAGATTAGATGGAGACCATCTATAAAGAATATTTTCCAGCTTTGGCACGGATTCCCATTTGGATTTGTGTCTAGTCTTTGAGTGTAGGCATTCAAAGACTAGACAGAGAATATGGCAGAGAATATGATGTTTAGACCTGTCACAATAATCAATAAATCCATTAATAGCATGGTAAATCGAAACAAACTCAATAATTTTCATTGGCATGATTTATCATTTATCTCTTTTTTCTCTTTGTCTGTTAAAACCGCATGATACAAAGTAGTCAGTTTAGCATTTTTGTCTCAACTAGCACTTTTTCGAAGGACTATTTTGTTTACAAATTTCATTTGTATAATAAAAGACTCTAATAAAAAAAACCCGACATTAACTTGCTTCTATAAATTGACGACAGTGAAATATTTCTTTGATTTACGAACCCTGAATGCTTTGCAAGATCCTTTGTCACGGAACAGATTGACAGCTCTGATATGTATAACTGCCCTTAATAATAGCAAACCAGCAAAGCCACAGAAAACTGCTGGAGCTGATTTAACAAACACTCAAAATGAGCAGTAGAACGAGTTTGAGCTGTTAAAAACCAAACAGACTGTGACGATAATGACCGTTGCATCAACGCAGAGTGCTAAAATAGAAATGCTTACGTAAATCCGGTGTTTACAAGACAGGAAAAGAAAGTCAAAGTGATGATATGCACTTTTATGAGGAGATTAATAAACCTTACCCTTGAGCGTCGAAGCTCGACTTTTGGGGAATAACGGAAAAGTTACACATTCAAAGTATTTCTTTTTTTGTCTGAAACATTCCCCATCAGGGGGCTAAAATAATATAGCCTATGATTAAGAGACAGGTTGGTGTTTGCCGATGCGGCCTGCTTCTGTTGCCGTGGCGTTTGGGTTATTACATTTCAAACTTTCCATATCGACGCAACAGAGGCGGCAGGGATTATTGCTCCAGGAGTCGGAGATGTCTAATAAGGGTGGTGCAAACGATTTGCTACTTTGAAATGCAAAAACGGGACTGTGGTACAAATTAGCCTGGTGCATGTAATTAAAGGCCCCAATGAATTCCAATAATCAAATAGGCCATCTTCTGAGAAAACTATTACAGGAGGATTATCACTGTAGCAGGTTTCACTAATCACTCACTGACAGGGCCGGCTCTGTGGCAGCCTCGCACACCGGCGGATTCTAATGTTTACAGTGCAGTGGGAAAACTATTTGCCACCCTATAAATTCCTTCTTTTTTTGTAATTTTGTTTTTAAATGATGCAAACGCAACTTGGCTTACACAAGTCACGCCACCGCGTTTCCATTGGAACGGCCTCGTTCATTTTCAGCCATTCAGAGTTGACTTACCTTTCACTATGTTTTAATAGAAAGCAGAATTCATTGTTCATTCAGCTGGTGTTTTGAAGTTGCAATCTTTGAAGATCTGGAACATATGCATTACTAGATAGGATAGCCCCTGCTAGCTGCAATCCCTAGCGTAATGCACTTGCAGGCGCCGTGCTGTGTACCGAGTCACGTCCACGAAAAAGTACTGCGCCGAAAAGTACGTTTTCTGTCACAGAAAAGTTCACAGCGCCCTTATTTCTTGTCTGATTTCAATAAAATAGGGCTTAAATTAAAACTGAACCTAAATTGCTGATGTTTTGATATGTATTCTCCCCGTATGACTCTATAAACAGCTTAGCTTCTGTCAAGACGCAAGAGAGGGCTAAGCGAATTTCTCCTTCTTATTGTACGATTAGCTTAATTTGCCGTAGGAGACGGAGCTTGTTGCTGTTGTGTGCCATACAGAATATCTTCTATTTGATAACTATATGAATATTGCAACGCTCTACAAACGAATATAATTACTCCACTTTTTCAAAATCAAGCTAGCGTGACTGACCTACTTCCTTCTTCCTCGCAAAATTTTCAAGCTAAAACCCAGAATAACTTCCTTCTTTGTGCATGTGTCTTGGTATTTAAAGCACTAATCAGATGCAGAGCCTCGAATACTATCCCACACTGCTGAATTCATAGTGTAAGCTGCTAAAACTTTGTTGTATTTTTCTTTTTTTCTGATTGCAATCTTTGTTTCCTTGCCTGCTTTGAGCCTTGATATGTTCATTTGTGTTGTACATGATTCCTATAAGTATAAAAAAAACATTCAGTGAATAGGAATGGCGCATGTGCGACACACAATAGTCACGTGACGGACGGCCAATCGAGTAGCAACATGTCAATACCAGAAGCAGCCCAGGCAAAATAAATCTGCAAGGTAGCAAATTTTTTTTTCTTCCACAAAACTGTGTACTGAACTCATCGCACTCATGTATAATCACACACCCCGCAAATAGCAATATATGTGTGTAGACAGAATAGTTCGTCCACACACACACACACACACACACGCATACACGGAAAGCAGAGACAGTCAGTCAGACCTATTGATGTCAACCTTTAGCTCTCAGTTATCATCTGCACACAGGCAGGCTTCATATTGAATCAGACGGAGAGGGCGGAATAAAACTGGAAGGCTTTCACTTTCAATCTCATCCAGAGTCCAACTCGCTTTGCCTCCGCACGCCGAGATCCGGGAGACATAGGGCCGCCGGACGTCGACAACGTGCTGAGAAAACATATAGAGGCGTTCTGTTCGCCGTGCTCTGCATTTCTACGAAGAAACAAACAAACAACAACAACAAAAAAAGGAGCACCAAGGCCAGTTTTCTCACGCCGCGTTCACACAGCTTCGATGTGCCCCGTAATCACACGTTGTAATGAGGAAAGTGATAGAAAAGCTGATAATGCGATACCCACTGGTGCTTGCTGTTTTGCAGCAGTGAGGTATTTACCACAATATGTTAGCTGTCAGCCCCCTGAGCAGAACCGAAGACCCCGCTGGAATTAATCAGTGACATTAAAATCCAGGCCGAAATGTGTCACGCTTTGATGCAAGCCAATGTGTTTATTGATTAATAAACAGTCAGAGGATTCCATTTCCCAGATATACTGGCTCTGCCGGCCCAACGCCGCTATTTGGTGCCGAAGAGGCCCCCCACCCCCCTCGGGACAAATGTGTTTCAGCTGAGCTGATCCAATCCCTTCTCCATTGTTTTTATGTACTTCTGTTTAGCGCTCCCCGGGCTCCAATGACTACCTGTCTGTTTAGAAGCCCATAAACATAAATCAGACTTGTTAGAGACTGTTTTTTTTTTTTTTTTCCCTATAAGTTCTTCCACAGTGAGAGCGCCTCCGACCGATGAATCAAACACCACGGGGCTTTTTCTTTCTCCGACTCTGAAATGAATTTTGGCCCCCGCTACTGTTCAGAACATTATTGCCCGACATTAAAAAAGACCCTGATGAAAATCTGCTGTCGAATGGGCTACAGCGCCACACCATTGTTTTATGTCTATACAAGCTATTGAAATCATTGGATCAGACAAGAACCAGACCTTTTTTTATTTTTTACAGCACTACATGTATTGACATCTGGGGGGAAGAGGGGAATGATGCGGCAGACAAGCAGGCCTTTTGTCTTTTAGATCAGGATTAAAGACAGAAAACATGCCACCTTCATATATATATACATATACATTTTCTGTACATCCTTGTTCCTTAGTGGGGACAAGGGAGGGTTGCTGGTGCCTATCTCTGGGCTCTCGTATCTCTCGTTCCGGGCGAGAGGCAGGGTCACCCTGGACAGGTCGCCAGTCTGTCGCAGGGCAACACAGAGACAGACAGACAGAACAAATAACCATGCACACACACACACTCACACCTAGGGAGAATTTAGAGAGGCCAATTAACCTGACAGTCATGTTTTTGGACTGTGGGAGGAAGCCAGAGAGAACCCACGCACGCACAGGGAGAACATGCAAACTCCATGCAGAAAGACCGGGGCCGGGAATCGAACCCAGAACCTTCTTGCTGCAAGGCAACAGCTCTACCAACTGCACCACTGTGTAGCCCAAGCTGACTCTATTGGTTGCCAAATCTAATTCAGGAGTGTGAAAGTACAGGGAGGTGAATATAAATATACTGGTGGGCATTTATTGTATTGCTTATCATTTATCGTGATAAAATTGTTCAATGTATCAGTAATTCGATAAAGTTTGTGGCTGCATTATGGCAAAATGCGAAAAACATCTTGAAGAATGTTTTTCTGCGTGGCACTGTGGATGACCTCTGTGCTTTTGGTTCCTTAAAGGCGTTTTATCTATGCTTCCATCTGTCTGGTTTTCGTATTTTGCCTCAGCTGGGTTCGTTAGTCATCACAGCTCTCAGTTTCCTCACCCGCTGGCTTTAGCTCGGAGGTTTGACCTCTGGAGTCCACCAGTAAAGAGTCCATGTCTCCTCTAGCGCTCCCATTTGTTCCCTCACTGCACTTCAGTGGGAAAGATAATTACACTTCAAATGAAGCTCCTTCCTTTGTATCGGCTAATGTTTAAAGCTGCCTGCCTCCATCCCTCTTGCTCTCCCTGATCGCACAGCAGGGAGGGGAGGGTCAATGAATCCAGTCTCACCTCTTATTTACAAGATTCATGTTTACTTAATGCAAAATCAATAGCTGAGCACCGAGGGAAAGTTAGGCCTCCGCCATTGAGAGCTACTTGACGACACATCTGCTGCTCTTCAGTGGGACATAAATGTGAGGGATTGTCACCGGGCAACCGCAGCGATGCGGCAGACACGCACTCCAGGGCTCCCTGAATTCACCCCAAAAATCTAGTTATGATAATAATAATCAAAAGATGTATTTCGTTCTGTTTTTTGTTCCATAGTTCTTTAATACAATCTATGCAGTCCCTTTCAATCCAAATAAAAATATAATACGATTAAATTCCTTTGCTCGTGTTCTTTCAGTTTCCAAAAAGCGAATTCCTGAGCCCAGACAACTGAATGTCCATGACTTCGCAACAATGAACCCATCACGAGCAAGCATGTTGCGACGACGAAGAGGAACAACTCCATTTTAACAGGAAGAGACTTCCAGCAGACCCAGGCTCAGATCGGTTCAGGTAGTTCAGTCCACACATGGGATCTTTTTTTTTTTTTTTTTTTTTTTTTTTACAATGTTTTATTGATCTGCTCCAATTGACTGCACTGTGCAACTTTACAAAACAGACTAGATCCAGAGCATCATAGATCCACTTTACTTAACAAAGGGTAAAAGGTGCCTTTTCCTCTCAGTCATCCTTTGTTTAATACCAGACCCACATTGACTTGTAATAGCTAGAAATCCAAAAGTAGGATACTGATGAAACTACAGAGGTCCAAATAGAAAACTAACACTGATGTGTCTTTTCTTCTTAAGCCTTTGTTGCGGTAAACTATTTGGAAAGTTGGTTTGGAAAATGGTGCATGCTGAAAGATACACTTGCTAAGAAATGCTTCATGTGGTTGTCTTCTGTCAGAGTGGCATTTGTCCGACTACTTTTAGTTAAACATAAGCCAAAGCACATTACAAATCCTGGACTCAGCACAGAGTAAAACCGAAAAATTGTGATTTTTAAACTACCTCTCTTCATCACTCCAAAAAGGCCCTTGACATAGCAAGATAACACCCAACATACCCGAAGAGACAACTCCACCTTATTTCCTGCTTCCTTGCACTTCCAGCGGATCAGCACTTAGAAACTCGCCTCACTGGTAGGCACCATTTGACCCTCAAAATTCACTTTTACCCACAGGTAAGCACTATCCGTCTCAACCCCGACAAAGACCTTACCATCTGTCAGTGTCGCTCCCTGCAAAGTGGCTGCAATTAATTGAAAAACAATCTTTCGGTGGCGGGCGGGGGAGGGGCAACTAGGCGGGTCAAGGCAATATTCAATGAGGCCTCGCGAGGTCAGCTCCTCATTGCCGAAGCCGTCTCCTCTTGACATTAGCCGCGGCGATGTCGGAACACATCGTGCTTGTTTGGCTTCCCCGGTCTTCCCTTTGTTTGGCAGCGGACGTTATCGGTTGGACAGATCCAGGAGACTCTATTTGTCTCTGTCCATGTCAGTGTAACACACTGCTAATCAATGCTGCGGGGGATTACTCCTTGATCCCAGAGGACAGGAGGCTTCTTCTGTGATTACATGAGGCAAGACCACCCACAAGAACTATTTAGAGTGATGGACACCCGGGTGTGAGAGGTGAGAATAAAAGATGCATTGCAGACAGATTGAATGTGAGCGCCCGGCGTGACATTATACCTCTTCCTCGCCGTGGCCTAGAGAGTTATTCTTAATCCTGAATGAGTTTCAAGCACCTCATTCTCCAGGGTTCCACCATCCTACATCGTGAATAGATCTCCTCCGCTCTGGGATGGGTTTTTTTTTTTTTGCTCTCCTCTGCCGCCTCAGCAGATCGAATCAACCCCACTCACACACTTTCAAGGTTGACCAAGCAGCTTCTGGGCCTCGGTAACCAGGCGGAGTGACATCGTCTGTATGCAGGTCTACACCGTGTGCAGCCACTCAGTTCATTTTTGCTGACAGCTAGGAGCAATCACCAAAGAGACTAAGTATCTTCAACACTGCCAAGATGGAGTTGGTCTTCTTTACGTCTGTCTGCCGACTTGAGCAATGCGTCTGCCACCAGTGACAAAAATACGTCTAAAAGATGGACAACACATCACTGGCTCAGTGAAGTCACAGATTTTACGTGTTCACTTTACTTTTACTTTTCTGTGCTAATATTCCACTGTGGGTCTTTTAGAAGTGCAGAACATGAATTATTTCTTCTCCTCTTGGATGAGAGCTGGAAGCGGGCGGATTATTGATCCAAAATATCAATAATATCAACGCCAAGCCGGTATCGGTATTGTATCGATGTTGGCGTTCTAGGATCAATACTTTAATTTTAAATTTCCTCTTGAAATCTAGCGCTTATTTTTGTATTGTAGTTTCTCAACTCTACCAAGAAAAAGATGTTGCTCGATTTGCTCTTAAATGATGTATTTACACTTTATAGAGAAAAAATTTACACAAATTTCTTCTGTTTTTTCTATTGACAGATATGATTGTTTTTTTTTAATAGGGTCCTCAAGGATTCAGTCCGGAAAGTCCTGCAAATACCAAGTTATACATATATAAATACATGTTTTAAAACAGTGCAGTAAATTTAAAACCAACACAAATCTGACTTTCTGATTTGTGTACAATGGTCCAAAAGTATTCATACCCCTAGAAGATTTAAATTTTAAGTGACCAGAATGTTTCTTGTGACTGGAAGCTTTTTATAATCAGCAATTTTAAGAAGCAACTCGTTGATTTTTTTTTTTTCCCCAGTAAGAGCTTTTCCATTGACTATTGATCAGCTCCTTATTCATCCAGCTGTTATTTATCACCGCTCCAATTCCTTTAGCCCAACTGTTCTGAGAAACATCTGCCTGACTTGAACGCCATGTTCTTTTGCCTTTCCCATTTCAAAAAATGACTCATAGGAATCTGTGGTTGCAGAATACTAATTGAAAGTTCTTCCAAACTCTTGCTTGACATAAAAAAAAAAGAAGGAAATTGAAATACCTTAGAGTTAGAAATATTTTATAGAAAATAATTTGGGGATGAAATAACTAAAGCAAAGAGGATCTGGTTAGAAATAATTATTTCTCTGGCCACTTCTCTGGATTTTTTCATATTTTCTGTGACAGATTCTGAAACTTCAATTAATCACCCTTAATTCATATTAAGGGTGTTTACTACGTCTTTACCAATGGCGACGTTCTTAATTTAAGCTTTAAAGACTTCAGTGAATCATATGTCTTCTGCTTTGCTTGCTTTTTGTTTTTCTTATCTGTAAATGATGTTTAAATGTGAAATATTAGAAACCTTAACCTCTGTTCAGACCTTCCAGGTATTTCAAACCACACATTGCATCACTTTTTAATTATTTTTTACAATCTTTCATAATTTACAGTTTTTAAATGCCCCACGTTATAAAGCATTTTATGCACTTTCACAAACACCTCCGCGGTCTCCTGGTTTTACCGCCACCGTGGCGAGTTTTAGATGTAATCACAGCTGTCCTAGAATACACAGTTAAGCAACATTATGTTGCAAGGCTAGATGTGCAGTTAAATATTATCTACAATATAAAATTTAATGGCGTTTTAAATGAGTTTTCTATTCTTTTTTTTTTTTTCCAAAGCGTTGTAATTTTACCCCAGCAGATGGAGAGAACGCGCTCTGCCAGAACTGGTTAAATTCAGACACCTTAATGACTTCTGCTTTGTCGTGTTGCTAACTCTGCACCCATTACTGACTGGAGTCTTATATTTAGCTCTCTTTATATGTTTTCATATATAAAACCTCATGACTCCAATCTGCAGGAAAGTTGGCATTTAAAGTTCCTGCCAGACGTTGACATGCACTCATTATGTGCAGTAATGTTATATTAAACTGGAGACTTTTATTAACTTTTTAAAAAATTTATATTCTTCTTCTTAGATTGATAATGTAACCTTTTACAGATTTTAGAAAGAATCAGTGCAAAAGCTCTGCTGTCAAAATTACCAACAGGTTCAATTATAGACATACCTTATAAAAATGTCCTTTAGCAAGTTTAAGAGAAATGCTGCTATTTTTTTAAGCTATCTATAAGGGCGGATCAGGACTAACTTTTCCCTCCTATTGGAAATGCAAGTATTCGCTTAAAACTCTGGTCAACAAACCAACCAATTAAAAAGGAATTCAATCCAATCTGATTGGAAGAGCAGTCAAACATCCAGCCAGAATTATGCCAGAAAAGTTTGAATGTTGGTGCATAATGGAAAGCTGATGTGTTTTGTTTCACATTATTATTATTTTTTTATTTTGCAATATTACATATTTCTTCATATTTTGTACTCCAATACAAAATGCTTGTGATTCAAAACGTTGAAAGAAAAAATTTAAAAGAAAACTCCATGTTACCTCCTTGTGGATTTTTCCCAAAATCAATATTTTCATTCAATCTAAGGCTTCAGAATATTAAAAATTGGGGTGCTTTGGTGGCGCAGGGGTTTAGCACACCCACATACGGAGGCCTTAGTCCTCGACGCGGCCGTCCCAGGTTCGAATCCCGGCCTGGCGACCTTTACCGCATGTCTTCCCCCTCTCTCATTCCTGTCCACTAACTATTAAATAAAGGCCACTAGAGCCAATAAAACCTTAAAAAAAAGAATATTAAAAATTGTAAAAAAAATAAAATACCTTCAGTTGTTATGTAAATAAGATCTCAGCAGGTAAATATGGAAATTAATGTCTGATATTCAGCAAATTAAGTGTAAACCTTATCTATGGAGAAGCATAACACTATAACACTACAAAAATTACCTCTCTCCAAAAAAACTAAATGCTTGCCTCACACCTGAATTTAGTTGATGTGAAAGATTGTCGGTCCTCATTCATCTCCTCTGGAGTCTATATATTTAAATAAACGGATTGAGGAACTAAAACTGGAACCAAATTGAACTTAAAATGTGACTAAAAGACGAAAAAAAAAGTTCTGTTTAACCCTGATCTGGAAACTAATAAAAAAAAACGCAGCTATTTCTGCTTACATGTACTCTCCCTCTGGAAGTACCGCCAAGGGGAATGCTTTTAATGACATCTTTAACTTCCCAGTGTCGCCTGTCATGAAAGGGTTTTCTAATGTAGGTCTGCTGCTATGTAATTAACATTAAAAATGATTCATCTGATACTTGTCAGACTCTCGACAACCTGTGGTTATGCCGGGTTCTGTTCTAAAAAAGATGCCAGAGGGGCTCAATTACTTCGGATTGAACAAAACCACTGTCTGCGGCGCCCGACGCGCGGCCTAATGCCGCATGATTTGATTATTCTGCACAAGCAAACACATGCAAATTACACTCCGGTTTTGAAGTTCGTCATTTCTATGCATGTTGATTAATGTAAGAACATGTCAGAGACACCTTGTCAGGTATTGGTGTGTTTAAAAACAGAGAAAAAGTTTGAAATCATTCACCGATGCAGAAAGTAGGTTCAAAATACCTGCTGGCATTTCCCCACCCCCCACCCTGTTTTCTCTTAAATAAAAGCGGCTCGGGGTTAACCTTGGAGGCAGTTTTACAGAGTGAAGGAGGGGATAAAACATGGACCGACCTGGTTGTTCACTCTGCCATCCAGGCCTTTGTTTTTCTCACAGTATGGATGGCCATCTGTCAGCCTTACCCACAGAGAGGCAATGATTTTTGCTCGCCTGAGTGAACACCCAGGAAAGCAATATTTCACATGTTAGCACAGAAAAAAAAAAAGGCCCGTCGCAGGGGATTTTGCTTACTGGAGTGATGTGGTGGTGTACATCAAGAGTGATAGTGCTACCTCAGAGATGGAACAGCTGCGGTAAGCCTGGTTTAACCAGCAGCACCAAATATCTTGGAAAAGAAAAAAAAAAACTCAATTTACTATTTTGCTTTCACAGGACCTGCTACTGACTCGTATTCTTTCAACTATATTTATAAGTTTACACATTTGTGATGGTGAATTAAAGTCGAGAAAGTCGGGTAAAATGTTTTCTGGAAAGAAGTAGCATGGAGATGTATTAACCTGGAACCTGACGCAGGTGTTTAAGAGCACTCTCACTTCGATGGACAACTACAGCTTGTGACAAAATTTCTTATTAAAATGACAAAAATTCTGGTATTATTGAGGTCAGATTTGTTTGTGCTTTGACCCTGGCACACATGGAATATAGAAATAAACGGCTGTAAAGTAATTATTGTGCCAAATATTTTATCAATAAAATAAAAAAAACAGGAACTTTCCCGATGTATTTGATGATGAACAGTGACACAGGTTAACATTTGTTCATCATTTGAATTAAACATTAAATTTTTCATTTTACTTTCAGTTATATTGCTTTATTACCTTCACATTTTATTTAGTTATGTACTTTGTCTATTTTTTATATTCTGTAAGTGTTTAACAACTTTTTATTTATTGTCACTTTTTTAAATCATACATTGATATATTTGCTCCTGAAAGAACTGCCAAATCAGCCATCTTTCCTGAAGTGTAGCCTATTGCCCCTGATTGAGATGGTTTTGAGTTAATTGGCTATTTACATGCGACACCATGAGTTCCATCAATGCCCCCCTCTTTTTTTACAGTATTCAAAATATCTTAAACACTAAAATTTGAGTTTTTATTATCTGTAAGTATTATCAGGTGAACAGCATATCCCAGAATATGCCTCTTGTTTTATGTAAGCAGAGTAAGAGGATCAAAACTAAAAATGTGCTTTTCTTACCAATTGAGGTAAGTTGAATTCAACTCTAAAACATTGCAACAATGCAAACGACACATTCAGGAGTTCAATGGGAAAAATATTCATTATTAAGCCTAATAATTTGGAGGGAAATCTATGATAACAATTCCGTTTGACAAAGGAGAAACCCAAAAGTGGGGTGTCGAGATTTCCGATTTCTCACCCCACTGCTTCTGGAGACCAGATTAACGCAGAATCAGGACAAACGTTCTCTTTCGGCCACAAGCTTCCCTCGCCGCGGTTACCATTTGTCAGATCTCGACTTGTTCTCAAGGTCGCAGTCTACAGCAGGGCTATAACTCAACTATCATGTAATTAAAAAGGCCAAATGATCATTTGAACGGAGTAATGAAGTAGAGAAAATGCCTACGTCAGACCTTATTAGTGCCAAGCAGGACACTTTAAGAAGCGATGAGCCATTGGCTGAGAGGATCCAACTAAACAAGCGCCTAATTAGCGTCAAAAGAAAACTTAAGAGAAAATTAGTGAATAATTATTGTAATATCTCCAGAAATAAATATTGTCACCCATTCAGTCATGCAACCGACCAGTCTGACATGATTTCAAGAGGATTTATTCATGTTGGCAATGAATAGCACTAATACACTTTCAGATGAGTTACAATTAAGGGAGGATTTTCTAAATGATATGATAATGACACGTAATAAGTATTTATGCAGACAAACAAAAACACAGCTCAGACAAAGTTGGGAGTTGATAGAAGCACTAAGTTCTAGTTGTTGAACCTTGTCAAATTGCCTTCATTTAGCCTCCATTCCTTCCATGGGCATGTAATTTTTTCCTCATAAACATTTTCTCTCCCCCCGTATGAAGCTGCGGATTTGGACTCCTTATCTAATTTATGCATCTTGTGAAAGTACGAGTCTGAATTTATTGGCGCTAGGCTAATAGTATTCATTAACCTTTGCAACAGTGAAATGTTTGATTGGAATATGGCATTTCCTCCTTCAAAGCCGTGTGCCGTTCCCTTTGCAATTCAGACACTTCAAATGAGTCATTAAACGCTATTTTAGATCAAACGTCCAGTTTGCGCATGGTAATAGCTGCACCTCGACTCGATTAGCATTCGTGCACGCTCACATGGAGATGGACTTTGCAATGGCGTTTCGGAGGCGCCGCCGCATAAAGCAAGAATTCAGCTTAAGATGACAGACATCTTACCCTCACAGAGCTGTGTTGGAATATCAACCCGTTGTTACGAACAATGCATTCAGAGACATAATTGTGTCTTATATCATTAGGCTGATCTCCAGCTAATTATAGATGGTAATTAATGAGCTGTGATTATGAGAGTAAGTATGAATTCTGTTCATAAGATTTTAAAAACAAGAAGGAGACCCTGTTTTCCAATTTTTGTTCATGGATCAAATGCTACAGTGACTCAACTGTAAACGGCTCATTTCTTGCCATTTGTGTCCAATTTTTTTTCCATATCTGTAAATATTATACAAGAACCAATAGTAGAAGTCATAAAAGGGTTTAATCATATGCTGTTCCAGAGTCTGGAACAGTTCACAATTATGTCTGACTTATAATGTTTAGGATAATACTGAAATTATAGCGGTATAGTGGTAGAGCGTCATTCCACATACAGTGACCATTACTGTTCGATGCAGCCATCCAGGATTCCCGTCTCCATATTGTTTTGTTGCAGCTCTGTCTTCCTCTCTCTCTATTTCCTGTCTGATTACTGTGTATGTGTGTGTCCTTATTTTTGATACATTTTAAGGGCCATATTCCTATTATACACCATGAAGAACTAAGGTATGAATTGAGTTTAGGTAGGAATGGACGAATGATGATTAAGGATGGTTAGTGATGGTTAAGGGCATAAATGTAGTTATTAAAATGAATAGAAGTCAATACAAAGTCCTAATATGGGTAGAAATTCTAGCTTCTGTGTGTGTGTGTGTATGCATATACTTGTTTATATACCTAGACAGGACCTCCACCAGTTTACCAGCCTTTTAAAGACCAATGAGCCATATGGGGACCAAAGTCCAGTTCTAATGCGGTGGATCACCTTTTTAAGGCTTAGGGGTCAGTTTGATCGGCAGTTTGGGGTAAGATGATCATCAAAGAAACCTTAGTTTGGTCACTAACTTACTGTATATAGCTCCATATATATTTCTCCACAAACAATCACGACAAATGTAACCATAACTGTTTGAATAATGTGACATTTCCAAAACAAAGTATCTCATGGCTCAACTTTCTCTAACCCTAGCCCTCCCCCCATATTTCAAGTGTACTCATTTGAAGTATGCTTCAAATAACTAACTTTACATGTAACTTTTCAGCAAGAAATAGGACCCTGCTTTAAATAAATAATCCCTTAATATTGACTGAAATTATTTCACCTATTACATTGAAAAATGTTTTAAGTGAAATAATCTGTCAATGCAATCTCCTATTTCTTGCTGAAAAAGTGACTTGCAGTTAGCTTGGTCTTCGTTTTTTGGGTACTAAGATATTTGCACTAGGAATTATACCAAATTACTGTGGAAGATTTAGTTTTTTGCAGTGTAGCTTAGTGCAACTAATTTTTTGGAACAGAGATTTGAAAAACCCTAAACAGCAAATCTGAAGTTTGGAAAAGCAGACATCGCTTAACGTGACTGCTGTAGAGGTTGCAGGTTTTAAAGCGCATGACACATATTGTTCTGAAAGTCATAAGCACATCATGGGAAACTCTCCTATCAGACGTCAATCTGTAGCTTAGACTGCTGACCGATGAGATGAGGAAGTGTTTAATTCAAGGTCACACAGTGTCCCGAGCAGCCGACTGCCTCTAAAGTTATCCAAAATGTCTTCCCCTGTGAAATGATTTTTTTTTCTCTTTTAAGACAGCTGACTGGCCCTGTTCTCTCACGTCGCTCGACAGATTTCACCTGATAATGCGCTTAGACACAGTCGCTGATCACATTCACCTGACCTTGCTGCACCAGCTCAACTCAGGAGGAGACCGTGTTTTCACTTATCTGTTCTGTTGGCAGAAAGAGGACAGATTCTGCAGCTCCCATGCTTCCCAAACTTGGAAGGTTTTAAGTTTTTTTTTTTTTTTCTCAGCCCAACAACTCAGAAGGTGTGCGCACTGGTTCTCCAAATGCAACCAGTGGATTTGCAGAACAGCAAATCTTTAAAGAGACAGACTTATTTGGCACAGTGTGGTTACATTTTTGCTGTTTGGGTGGCACTAATTGCATTTGTCATTGACAGCTGACTAAATCATGCAGTTTCGTGGCATAATGAGAAACTGATTAGAGATCCTGAAATTCACCCACAACTAATTCGCTGTTATTTTAGCTGAAAAATGAAGATAATTTTCCTTAATGCCACTGGTTAAGGTAATTACTCCATAATTGCCTTATCAAAGTGTCAAAGAAGACACTTTGGCAAAAAAAAAAAACATGCAGCACTACATTTGCAGATCAGACAGGTAAAATGCTTTGTGCAGCCGCTGTAATTGTGGCATGTTCATATCCACTGGCTACACACACATAAACACAAAACCTCCTTCAGATAAATAAACAATTAACATAAAAGGAAAATTGCAATCAGGGAGAAAGTTCTTGACTATGGTAATGCTGCATGATATAAAGCTGTACATTTTACACAGCTTAGCTAAAGTTGTATCAATTTTTGCCTCACTGAACAGTATCTCTAAATAAAAACTGATTGCTGATAATTATATAAGCTTCTTATAGCTTATATAGCTATAAGAAGATCCACATCGTAAAAAATGTTTCCTTATTGCTACGCTTTGGGGCATGTAGTCCACATATTGGAACATATACATTTTTAAATTATATTAGCTGAACCAGAAACCTTTTTAAAAGAGATTGTTAAATGTAATAAAAACAAAGCAATTTCTGTTCAGGAACACAGAAATACATCACACAGCTGCAGTTACACACAGGGGTATCACAGTAGCTGCACATGATAACAATATACCGTCATATTCATAGTGAGAAGTTAATTTATTACAGTAACTCTATCACTGTGTGAAACACATTATATATAGACTAATTACACACAGATTGATGCTTTCAAGCCTTTATTTCTGTTAATAATGATGATGATTTTCCAGAAACATCTTATAGGAAACAACATTTAAAATTAGAATATTACATCAGTACTGAAAAATAAATAAATACAGGAATGTGCACCTAATGAAAAGTATATTAATATCTGGTTAAAGGTATTAACATGCATTTCCCACACAAAGTTTATGTTTTCAGGCTAGATATTTATTTTCCGATTATTAAGTGATCACCTGAGAACAGCGGTGGTTGATTGGCTAATTTTGTCAAAGTCAAGCTAGCATAGCCAACCTATCTGCTTTTTTTATTTCTTTAGTGTTTTTCCTGACCGTTTGATCTAGCTAGTCATTACTAGATAACATAGTGTTGACAATTAGCAACAAAGCACTGCGTCCCTTTTTCTTTTATATATCACTTGGACATTTAAGATTTAACACATTATATTGACAACTTCACAGCTAAAACCAAAGGCAGCCATTGTCGGCAAACAGTTTTTTGGAACTTGTATGCGTGACGTCACATTGCAAGGTTTCTATAAGTGTATAAGACTATTAGTCTATTAGAGCCATATTTTTGGGGTTTATATGTTTGTTTTTTTGTATGATGTAATACGTGAAAATCACAGTGGGTGGCATCATATGTTTAAAAACACGTTTTTAGACAATCTTAGAAATTCAGAGTACCCTGAAAAATCCCACGCATGAGTGAGAAGAACGGTATGCCCAAGTTTTTTGAGGAGTCCCAACTGTGTATTGCAGACAAATTATTCCTCAAATATATTCTAAAAGCTTAATTAATAATCAAATCACAGATTGGACATAACTTTTTAAGACCTATATTAACCTATGTTTGAGTCAATGATCTACATAAGTAGAAACTCAGTGCTACGTTTCTTCTACAAAGCAGCAAGCCCTATCAGGGCCTCTATCTTGATCCAAAGAAGGTAATTACAAAACATTTGAGTAAATATTAATGTTTTTCCATCTTTATTTTATCTAAACCTCTTTTTTCTTGTTATGTATTTAATTTTTTAATGTATGGCCCACCTGAGAGAACAATCGGTGTCCACTGAGATTTTGCCGTTGACCTCTCTGGCCTACTTTCATACAAACAAAGCCCATCTGTCAATGTGCTACAGTGAATAATGGCTTCTGTTCTTATAGAACTATATTGAATATATTTTTTGTCTCTCTTCATGTGACAAGGACAGAAAAGATGTGCATTTAGACCACAACGCTCAGTCAGCAATGCAGATTACCTCTGTTTCTCTCTGCTATAAATAACCAAAATTTTGCCTAATGGAGTAATTTACACACACCCTGCAAGAGCCATTGACAGGACTCTTTCCTATGGCAAATGTCTGGCATTTAGCAAATCAATGACATGAGTTATGAAGAGGATCTGGGTCTCCATTCTTCTCTATAACAAAAGAGGAAGTGCATTAAAAACTAGCATTGATGGGTTGTTGGGAGTTGGGAGTCGATGCTTTCTCAGAGTTTAAAATTAAAAGGCTGTTGGGTGAAAATTGTTTTCTCTAGTAATCCGTCTTGTCAAGAGAGGTCTTTTTCATATTGATTAATTAAAAACCGAAAGGGTAGAAGGAGGAGTAGAGAGAGAGGGTTAGAAATCCAGCTGTTAAAAAATCTCGGAGCACTTATCCCGCCTAGTCGTGAGTTAATGACACCAGCTTTTCGCTTTGACTAAGTGTTATTGCTGCAGTCTATAATTTCATCTTGAAAATGGGCAAGGGAGTGGATCTTCCTTATAGTAATTGAGTATCGATTTGAAAATAAACAGCAGCGAGACTCCCACCGAACTGACGGAGCCGTCTTTCGGATGGAATCGACAATAAATGGGCCCTGGTTGGGAGGAAAAGTTATGGATCAGGATGAAACAGTCAAGCGCGCCTTTCCCCCTGCAATCTCTCTTCCAATATATATTGGATTTTAGATAACCCATTTATGAGCCCTGTCATCTAAAACCTATAGTTTTGAGCAGGGTGATGATAAGTCAAAGCTGGGACTTTGCACACTCTTGCATCCCCTAAAGTTTTTGGGGGTTTTTCCTGGTTAATTCATGTATTCATCTGAAAACGTAAAAAAACGGCGAGGAAATGATGACCTGACTTTAACATAATGAGATTTGGAGGCAATGTTAAGCAAATGTTTGATGTCAAATGTAATGCATGCGCTCATAAATGCAAAGTACCATCTACCCAGCTGTGGGCAAATACCTTTATCTGAGCGTTGGGGTGAGAGGTAATGGCTCAACGGCTCTGTAAATCGACATAATACGAGGAGGCGAACACTTAAGTCAGACCTCCCGTTAACCTCCGCGTAATCACCGCTGAACCGTGCTCACATGTCCAACCGTCTGCCTCCCGAGACCTCGCGCCACGCTAACGACGTACAAATGCGCAATCTGTTTTCATTAGCCGCCACTTCACTTTTGATCTGGTGGAAACCGGCGGAGCCATGTAGGAGGCGGAAGAGCGAGGAGTCAATGCTTGGGAGTGAAAGCTGTGCACGGCCAAATGACCTTTAGGTTCCTATCAGGCAGCAGAGCAGATTAACAGAGAGATACCGGGGCTCGGCGTGCCGGCAGGGTAATGTCAAAATGTGGTGGGCGCAACGCTTTTGTATTGTCATTCACACCTACTTAATGATTCCTGATTATCATTCACATGGTAATGGTCCATTTGTTATCGCTGTGACCTGCGTCAGGAGCATTAAGAACCTTTATCTATATTTATCTTGTCAATTATTGATTGCCTTTTCCCTCAGCACGTCATTATTAATTTGGCATGCTGTGTCAAGCTCACTGTTAATCATATTTAAACAGATATGGGGAGATAGAAATCAATTTTCCATTATCCTTGAGGTTTTTTTCCCCCCTCTCACTCCATATTCACCCACTGCTGTGGTGGGGGACTCCAGAGATCGGCTATGCATCACTGAGCAGAACCACAGCCATCCAGAGTAAATAATCACCTAATGCGTGTTTAATGGAAGCACTGCCTTGAGCTTTTCCTCAATACTTAAGAATGTATTTCCCCCCTTAAAGATTTATTCAGCTTTTTTTTTTCTTTAATTTTATTTAAAATAAATTCTAATGTTAGGTGGTTTGACTAAATACACTTTTCAGCAGGGATGGGAGTTTGAGACCGGTCATGGTCTCAACCAGTTTTTTTAGTCTTGGTCTCTGGAGGTCTGGTCTTGGTCTTGGAGGATGTGGTCTTGTTCTTAGTCTTGGTCTTGGGGGACGAGGTCTTGATCTTGGGGGATGTGGTCTTGGTCTTGGAGGTTGCTGCCTTTTTTAAATCAAAAAACCTGTTTTTTCAAAATTGGCATATTTCCATTAAGCATGTTTATTTACGTAATTTCAATTTGCACAAATTTTAAGGTCAATTCAAAAGCAGCGATTGGTATTAGACATAAAAGACAAATACTTCACTTTATCGGAAGATCATAAACCAGAGCTCTTTTTAAGTGCTTCCCGTGGCTACTTTCTGACTTGCTAGGACTCAAAAATTCTCACTTCATGAATATTCCTTGTCAATCAAGGTAATAAACAAACAAGATATGCAATGTTTCCCATATACCCAGCTTCAACACTCTTCGTAAGACAATTTCCAAAGTGTTCTTACATTTTATTCAGACGTAGGGAAACAAAACTTATTTGGTTAAGCTCTTTTTCTTTGAACAAAACCAGGACACAAAGAAAGAAGGCCTGAGGAGCGATTGCCCATTGGAAAGTAATGGTGCGAGGCACGGCAGGCTAGGACTAGCGAAGGAAGGGCACTTCACTCAGATAATGGGGTTGAAGGATTCTTCCATGGTGAGATTCATGTACAGACAAGGCTCCTTTGATGCAGTGACATTGGCGAGCCCATAAAAGCAGCTGAATAAAATACCGAGGTGTTTCTCAGAGCTAATAGGATCCCTGGCTTTTTGGGGGGCAGATTTAGCATAGCCTGACACGGCAGACACAGGAACACTAATTGGACACACTTACCTGAGTTCAATAAATGGACATGCAGGGATACATCAGAGAGGATAAGAGTTCAGCCTGGGAGGGAGTAACATTGAATGTTTCTCACACTTTAACTTCAATAAGCTTAGAATATTTGCTCAATGCGTGGATCTTATACAAATATAAAGGGTTTTGCAAAAGTTGACAATAAAGAGACAAAGATATAAACATCCAGGACAGCAGAAAATGCTAATCTAAGAAAAAAAAAAAATATTAAAATAATAATTTTGTATATACTTGTATATATACTTGTATTTATAAGTATTTACAAGTATATTCCTAATATGCAAGTTAATACAAGTATATAATACAATAGTATATAATTTATATATATATATATTCCCAATATAGAAGTATATTGGGTGTTTTAGGAACCCTAAAACACCATAAAAAATCATAAGCCATGTAAAAACAGAAAATCTTAATAAATATACTAAAACCAAACAATAAATACACAGGATGCATTTAGAAAAATTCAGAATATTTTTTAATAATCTGAAATATTATTAAAATTTAACAAAAAAATTAAATACACACATTTTCTCAGATCTTAGATGGTTGACTTTAATTTTTTTTTGTAAAAACTCTTCCAGTACAAGAGTTCAATGATACCAAACAAATATTTTGTACTTGAAAGTTTGGCTAAAAAGTGTACAGTTTGTAACCCCAGTAAAGTATGTAGTTGCCTTTTCACAAGTAAAAAAAATTGTCTGAAATTTAATTGTGTTATTTTGTAATGAAAATATTGAATAAATATTCTTTCTTTGTGCTATGGCAATCAAACAGCCCATGAATTGCTACTGGCAACCATCAGATCAGCAATGTCTCTACACCAGCGTTCCTCCAGAGTCTCCATGGTAACCATCTGCTGTGTGTTTACTTGCAGCTTTTGGTAACCCGTAACTGCTTTAAACTGACAACAATATTGTAGCTTAAAGTGTTTTTCCCATTCAGGTCACCTTTAAATTGTTCTTTGCTAACTTCTTTCCTCCTTAAAGTACATTGTGTTTTATGCGTCCTCACTTGGCTAGCTCAATCACTTGACTGACAACTAGTCATCGATTGTATTTCATACATATAGATCCAGCACTAATTATGGTTGGTTATGATTAGCGATGGTTAATAATGTCAGATGCAGCAACCTATAGATGTTGCAAGTTTTGAAAAATGCATTACATTCCATCCTATGCAATAGTTTTTCTTTCTTTTGGAAATATATTTGCACTTTATGTTAAATAGGCAGTCAATTTGTACAAAATACTTCATTTTTCCAGTGTCTTGACATAAGCTAAAATCCCAGATATTGAGTGATTTTGCAGCTTGTTGACTCAATGAATGTGTTGCATAAAAATACAAGGACCTGTGTAAAATCGCAAGGATTTGCTATGCCTATTTTCTAATACTTTCCTCTTCTTTTTTTTTTTTTTTTTGTTGTTATTTTTTCCATTGCCTGCGACCCCGTCACATGGGCACACGTTTGACCGACGGTGGATGTAAAAAATATTTAGAAGAGCAGCTTAAAGGTCAAAGTCTTAAATCCTTTCTTTGTGATTTAAATCTGATATTAGTTCCAAGGCTCAGACCTACTTTATCTTCCGCTGGCATTCCTCCAGCCAGCGAGCTCGATTCTTCTTGTGTTAATCACAACAGAAATGATGGGAACTCTAAGAAATTCGTGTTTGTCAGCGACAGAAGGATTAAGGACTTTCAAAACCCAGATATGTAAAGTTTCTCACAGCGCTGAAAGATTTGTCATGTGGTCAGCGAAAGAAGTGCATCTAATGTTGCTTTTTTTGGGGACGGGTAAATGATTCATATAAGATTTATTTCACACACTGACAAACCGAAGTTTGATTTCCCCTGTCTGCATTCAGACAGAAGGTGTTTACCGGTACTGTCAGGAAGACTCTTTAGACGGACTAATCTTTGGCTCGCTGACAGCTCTGTCCGCTCGCAAAATGAACACAGATTCCCTCAGACCGGCCTCTCCTCAGGCTCGGATCAATACGGTTCTGATAAGGCAGGACGCCTTCCTGAAACCTGCAGGGCCTGATGTCGGGCTCTGGCATACCATCACTTGGTCTTAATTACCTGGCTCAAACTGAAGCCTCTGGTGCATGCTTAAATAATTGTGTGTGTGTGTGTGTGCCTGAGGTAAGACTGATTACATGACACACTTGAGCCCTTTTCTGATTTAATCCGACGGCAAACGTTGTGTATAAAAATCAACAGCTCGTTACGGTGAGAAGCAAATGAGAATCCTTTAGAGCATTGATTGTTAAAATATGTTTAAACATGTAGGCTAATCAGGTGATCCCACACACTGCTGGTGTGTTGTACACCACCGCGGTGCCCTCACTCCGCTTGTCTCTGTTCGCCTGACTCGATGCTCCGGATGCAAACGCAAGTCGCGAATGCAGCAGATGCGTCTCCGTTACAAATGTAACGCAAACCTTTGTCGATTTAATTTGTGGAGAGAAAAAAACCCCCCCACAATTTCGCAACTGTGATCTTTTAATTAAATATGAAATGCAATTAAAATCACACATGAATAAGTTTGTTCATGCAATAAGTCATAAAAAAAAACGACGTGGCGGTAACCAGGGCCAGCTCAAGCCTTTTCGGGGCCCTAAGCATATTTTCATTTCCCTTCCCCCCGGTACCACTATGTCAGCACTAATTCAGTTTGTATGACAATGATTGAAAATATTCAACTTCACTGTTGGGACTCACTAATAATGTGATAAATCAATACTAATGTAATTACCCAAATCAACAAAATGTAAAAATTAAACAAAAAAAAATTGGCATAGTGCATTTAGACAACATTTTCTTGCGCTTGGCAGCACAATTTACCTATCTATATCCATATGTAGGTGCATGGCTACCTACATGGGTGGGTAGCCATGGCTACATGTAGCAAACTAGAATTGGAGAAGCTTGTGAATAAAGCAGTCACCATAGAACATGGATCACGAGTGATTTGATTTTTTCTTCCTTAGATATGTGATCAAATTAGTGTTGCCTTGATACAGATAAAAAAAAAAGTAATTTGGCCTACTGACTGCTCACTGTCGACTACCAAAAGAAACCAATTATTTTGGCTTTCAGTGCATTGAGCCGTTTAATTGACATAAAGCTAAGGAACAATTGATTATTTTAAAAGTACATCAGGTCTCGTCCCACTTCTCATATCATTCACCACCAATCAGGACGTCTGATTCGTAGATAATTGTCTTTACGTCGTGAAGCCTTCGGAGAGATTGCTTGGTGCCACAACCTTAGCGGTTTTATAATTTGGTTTTAGTTTAACATCTGTTCCATTTATTAAATACGGAGCCGTGTGTTTAAGTAAGGGCCCACTCCATCTACCCTGCTCCATCATGTATGATCCTCCTCAGCAGACACCCAATTCATTTGTTATCTCTGCAGGCGTCTGGCTGGCATGGCAGAGTGGGAAATAAATGACACAGATGGGAGTGTGCACGCTTTCCTGGCAGCCCACGGGCCTTCACATAAATAGCTTTTAACATGGGGATCAATAATGTTAACTTGTGATTAGATAGATAATTACATTCAAAATTAGCTGCCCCAGGGGCTAACATGTGTTCATGGATTAGCAAGGGGAGGGCCGCCGAGCTCTTAGCCTCTAAGAAAAGGCAGTAGACATTTGAAATCCGTCTTTTGTTTTGCTTTTCTACCTTTACATCGTTCTTGATGTGGTATGTGTTCAGAGGTCTTGTGAAAATAGGAATTGGACTGAACAATGGAAGTTTACTGTCGTATCACGTCATGCTATTTCTTCTCCCTGTTGGATTTTATTGAGCCGTCCAATTTGGTTCCATTGAGGGATGGAGTGAGAGTAACCATTTTTCATCTTGGTTACCTTTTGGATTGGCTTTGTTTTGGAGCTTAGAGTCCAAGCCCCAAAATTTCAGAGTTGTTAAGTCATCGGTTGTTGTTTCAGAGGAAACATATTAAATAATTGCCCGTCTTTTTTTCTGTACTCTTAAAGAAACAAACCTGGTCTGCTCAAACAATCGTCTTCCTTTGGGTTGGAATCTCGGAGTGAGAGTTTGACAACAATGATTCATCTGCGGGTTTGACTTTACATCACATTGTCAATCAATTTTATTAATACCTAGAGCTATTATTACATCTAATATAAAAATGTATCCTTCTAGGGTTCATCCTAGATCTGTAAGATCTAGATCATAAAGATGCAAACAGAGATGAAAAAAAAGAAGAAATGTCTTGTTCTGCTAGAATTTCTATAATTCTGCTGTTCTAAGAATGAAGAAATGCAGCTCAGGACGGGCCTGATGATTTATTCGGAGACAAATGTTCGCGCAGTTTAACAAAGCTCTCGTCGGAATGATAAAGCCTCTTTTAACGCACTCGTTTTGGACTCACCAATAAAAAATAAAATAAAATAAAACGCTCCTCTCTGTGCATCAGTCCCACATTTCATGGAGGAAATCTACTCATACTTTCCTAAATGATAAAGACTTTTTTTTTCTCAGACGACCAAAATAGCAAAGTCACGTGTTGCTGGTCGAGGAGAGGCGTGTGTGGCATGATGGGTAGTTTTTTTTTTCTTTACAGAAGGGAGGCTGATAAGTAGCAGATAGAGGCTTTACACTTGGCCGGAGCATATCGGTAATAGCTCCAAGAGCAGCGTGTGTATTAACTCCAGTGTAGGAGACGGAAGAGCGGGGATGGAGGGGAGAGAGAAGGTAACATCTCAGAGTGCGGTCTGAGGAGGGCTGCACTCCTCTCCGGAGCAGCACGGACGTCCGAAGTGGAGTATCTGCTGCGGAGCAGATGTTAAAGTCACACAGGCCGGCGACGCAATCGCACATCTCGCTTGTGTGGTTTCTGTGGGAGGAAGCCGAGAGGGCGGAGATGATACCCAGCAGAGCTCGCTCAAAGTTTTGTTCCAAGCAAAAGAACGCGAAGGTGGGCAGGTAGACGGAGCAGAACGTCCGCTGGTCCTTCGGGGGAATTTGAATTTGATGAAATCTTGTTAAACCCTGTGGACCTTTGAGTTGATTTTTGGCGTTTGCATCCAAAACATTCACCTACTCTCGCCGTTTTTGAAAGGTAGAGTAACATACACCATCACAGCAGGTTTATTTCAAATGACACTGGATTTGTTAAAAACAAATTCAAAACATTTGAGGATGAAAAAGTGGATATAAAGTATTTACTTTCACTTTAAATTACAGTTTGTCACACATATAGGGGCGGGCCAGTCTAACCTTCTCATCATATGACAGTGTCTTGATTTCTCTGTTTTAACACAATGATTTAAAATAAGAGCAGAATATGAGCTGAGCACTTTTATTTTGAAAATAAAATCATTTATTTTATCATGTAATATTATAAGAATGTTATCACAACCATTGTTAATTATCATGGTGGTGATAAGGCTACATGATTTATTATTTTGATGTTCAGATTCAAGCAAAAACTAAAACGAACTAAAGTATTTCATTTTTGTGCAAATGTCACCTGTGCACAGGTCCGATCTTTATCTACTCAATTTCAACTGTGCTTCGAATTTGGGTGTTTCCACACCTGGTAGTCCGGTAAACTCGGTTCGATTGGGAACCAAAGTGGCAATGTTTGGTCCATTTCCAGCCGCTGTGGTTCACATTCACGCTGCACTGTAGCAAACGATCCAAACACTTTGAAAAACACGTTCACCTCACTCCTCACCTGTGGTGGCGCTGTACCACTGAAAGAAACAACACAAAAACGTCTGAAGAAGACACAGAGCTTATCTTCCTTCTTTATGACATGTAAACAAAAACTTAGGTTTTAGCGGTTGTAGTATTTCTCCTTTGTCGTTGGTAAAAGCATACAAACCATTTCTCGTGCTACCGGTAGACATGCAGGCTTGTTTTGGTTGTATTTACCCAGAATGCTCTGCGGAATACTCAGTTCACTTCAGTTCACCTGAGACCGAGGTTTTTAGGTGGAACCAGACTTTGCTTTTTTGCTCCACATTCACATCTTCACCAAACGAATCAGACTTTCTAGGCAAAAGAACTGAAGTTTGATTGAAGCGGACTAAGCAAGGTTGGCGCGAATGTACACGTACGTCTTAAAAAAAAGTTCTGTTGCAGATTAAATATGGACTGAAAGAGCGCTTTAAAGATCCTCATATCACCATAGCTACTCCCTCATCTTTCAGGCATTCAGGAGATGACCTATGAAAGGGACTCATATTGTATACCAGCTTATTTTTCTGCCTCCTCATATCTATTCCTGCACCTGGAGGTAAAAATAAATGTAATTTGATCATAATCTGTCATTTTCTATGCTTTTAAATAACTGAGAACACATTTGTTGCATGTTCTCAGTTTGACCTGTCTTTTATTGAAGCGGTAATTATGTGCTGTAGGTGGCAAATGCAGTCAGGGGTGTGAAACACCAGGATGGCATGCACTGATGAATTATTACCAATCATGAAAGGACACAATTATATAACCAGTAAAGTGGTAGACTATAATAATAACCAATTGTGGCAGGAATCAGTCCCTTGACAATCCTGCAAGGACAATTGAGTTTAGATAAATTTATTCTGATATTCTGTTTGGGACCTTCTCTAGTATATCTACTAACATTTTGAAGACCAATGGACCTCATGTGGGCCAGATTCTTGGCCTAATGGTGGTGGGCCTCCTATTTTAAGATTAGGGCTTTGGTACAGAGGTGCAGTGTGAAGCCTTAAACTAATTAGGTTTAGTTAGGCATGTGATGGTGAGGGGCTGCACAGTGGTGCAGTTGGTAGAGCTGTTGACTTGCAGCAAGAAGGTTCTGGGTTTGATTCCCGGCCCCGGTCTTTCTGCAGGGAGTTTGCATGTTCTCCCTGTGCATGCGTGGGTTCTCTCCGGGTACTCCGGCTTCCTGCCACAGACCAAAAACATGACTGTCAGGTTGATTGGCCTCTCCAAATTGTGTGTGCATGGTTGTTTGTCCTGTTTGTCTCTGTGTTGCCCTGCGACAGACTGGCAACCTGTCCAGGGTGTAACCCGCCTCTCGCCCGGAACATTAGCTGGAGATGGACACCAGCAACCCTCCCGACCCCACTAAGGGAATAAAGGGAGTTTAGAAAATGGATGAATGTAATGGTTAGATGCAGAGTAAGAGTCAGGGTAAGGGGTAAGGGTGGGGTACAGTTAGGGCTAGGGAACCAGACATTCATTAGGTCCTGGTTTAAAATGGGATATAGTCTAACACCGGAGATTAGGTTCTGCCTGCATGAGTCCTGGCTTTTTGAGTTTTTCACACTTCCACAGTCTTGACGTAAAGCCAAACTTGGGATGTCATATTTAACATTTGCTCGTCTGCGGTACGGCAAGAAAGCATCGGTTTATGTTCGGCTGAAGTGAAACCGTTTTTCTTTGCCTTCACACAAACCGTTTTCATATTTCAAAACGGTGCTTCAGCTTCAGCTTGAGTTTGTTTTTAAGGATTAACAGGCATAAATTAGTTGATCAAAAGTGTTTTTTTTCCCCCTTCCCTCCCTCTTCTAAATTCCAAACATTACAGTCAGCACTTCATCTTGGGGCCTTAAGCATAGCGTCCAGAAGTGCAGCCATTTGCACTTTTTATAAGCTTTATCCCCACCTTAGTTATTCTAAGATCTGCTAGCAAATTTGTCCCTCATTCCCTCTCCCTAAGCTTAAGCCGTCAGCCCAGTAATACGGCTTCGAGAGAGGCACATCTCGGAGCAACTTATTTATTTATATGTGCGTCTGCCTACGGTTGAGGCCGCCATGCTGCCGGGGCGCAGCGCGGCGCCAGAGGAGGAGGGAGGAATTCTGCTTTGTGCTCACGCTGTTTAAGTCCCAGTGCTGCAGATTAGCTGCAACGCACCCTGTTTGATGCTGGCCAAGGTCATTAGGATACGCAATAATCACCGGAGAGTTTCCCAGAATAAGAGAAAACAAATATTCATGAATACAGATGGAAGAGTTCCTAATCGGGTTCAAATTCTGAGTGAAAATAACGCTTCTGCGTCACTCGAGACTGTAGTTCCGTCGTTTCTAACACATACCTGTTTTTTTTCTTTCAGATTTATTTTGAGGAAACGCAATTTAAAAAGTTCAACGGGAACTGAATTAGCACAACTGCCTCACACACTTCCTCCGCGCTTTTTGATATTTCCGTGAGCGGAGAGGAATCCGGAGTTTGCAACCCCGGCGACACCGTGCAGCGCTCTGTTCCCGCTATCTGCAACAGCGCCGTGCAAGAGATACCTGCAGAGTCGCAGCTCTTTCATTGCTAGGCCTGGCGCTGGATGATTGTGTTTTTGTGTGTGTCTCTGTTCGTGTGTGTGTGTCTCACTTCCAAGTTTTTCCTTCCGCTGTCAGAAAGGCGGCGAGGTGATATCTGGGTGACTGCAGGCTGCGAGGTAGAGCACCAGGCTCCACCAGAGCGCCCGCAGTCAGCGAAGAGAGGGTGACGGGGGGGCGGGAGGGGAGGCCTGTCACGACGTGTCAGCCGGCATCACGTCACGCCGGGGCTCCGAGCGAGCCGAAGGTCTCCGACCAGATCAGGTCAAGTAATGGATTTGATGAAAAGCAGCAACTTCAGTCTGATGCGTCCTGCGCACAAAGACACAATGAGGGCTGGGACATCTGCGCGGTCACTTTGGAGATGATTTGAAACGAGCCACCAAAAGGCGGTCTGGACACTCCAAAGAGTTCTAGTCGTCCAGCGATCAACAAGGATTTGTTTAAAGGGGGTAGTGGGTTGACTTTTTGGAGCTTCATCCAAAAATAAAAATACCTGGAGCGTTGTCTTCATGCTTTCATACATGTATAAGGAATCCTCTAATCTCCATGACAACCATTCAGTTGCGCAAAACGCCTGAGTGGGCCTAGCCCCGCCTTCAAGGAGCAGCTCCTCCTCCAACCTGCAGTTTACAAGCTTGTGCCTCACAGAGCAACCCTTCCCCACTCTGCTCCTTCACACTAGCCAGTAGCAATTAGCAAACATTGCTACTTCAACTCGTTGATTGAGGAAGTCAAATGTCACTCTGAAACACCGCCATCTTTAGTAAGACTAAACACAAGGCATTGGCAAAGTATTAACCTGAAGGTACGATGGGGGAGAAGTGATTATTAGGATATGTTTTGAAGTTGAGGAACACGGAGGCCCTTTCAGCTACTGAAACGTGAAAGTGTTTAAAAGTCAAATATGACAGAAAAGTCTATATGTACCACATTTGGAGATAGCATACGTTCTTCCTCCCTTCCGATTGCTCTTACTTTCTTTCCCCTCTCGTTTCCAACTTCCATACCTTCTTCCATTTAGTCCTCCCGTCTTCCTTCCTTCCTCTTGTTCTTCTTCATTTCCTTCATTTTGGGCCCTAAAGCAAGATGAAGGCCCCAGCTTGCTTATACATCTGTCACACATTCTTTCTTCTTCTTTGTCCGTACACCATTCTTTTTGTACTTCCTTATTGGTCCCAGCTTTCTTTCTCTACATCCTTCTATCTTTGCACCCCATTTGTTTCCTACCTCCCCTCCTTTCTTGTGTCCTTTCTTTCTTTGGTTCTCTTTCCTTTCCTTTCCTCCGTCAGTTGAGTTTCTTGCTTTTGCAGATTACACATCTAGGGATGTAGAAATATGTGCATAAATTTCTCATGTATACTGATTTTTTTGTCCTGGTAAGTTTTTATACTTTAACATCTTGTCACTTGTGATAGCTAAATTCAATTTAAATGCAGGCATCCAGCTCGGATTGTGAGTTATGTTACTGTTACCGTGCTAACGGGCCACCAAAACTGGATTGGAGTTGACCAGTTGCGTTTCTAAGTTGCTTAAATTCACAAATGAGGTTGCTAACTGGCTACATGAACAGCCAGGAGAGGAGCCGTTACGCAACCACTTTCAGATAAAAGTGACCTTTCTGCTTGTTCGCCTGTTAACGTTACCTTTCATTTAATATTTAACGCCACAATTAAAATGTTTATTCGTCAAGCGTTTCCCCGTTCCGCGGCCGCTGCCTTTTTTGTTTTCCATTTGTCTCCTGCACAAAAGCCACTAATTAAAGATCCTCTGATATAGCAATCACCAATACAGGCCGGCCTATAAAACAGAAAGCGGCACAAATGAATGATGATAGGTCTTTTTGAGGATCTCGCTCTCAAATGACATGAATCAATCAGCATACAAAGCAGGCTCGCGGGGCCCCGCAACAATGACGCCGATTGAGCCGAGCTGTGATTGTGAGTCGCTGAGCAGCGTGAATCGGAGAGAGCGGCGGCGCTCGGGGGGCCCCGAGGGAAGCTGATCAGGCTTTCTTCGGAGAGGAGTGTGTCGTCGCCTGGGACCCAAAAAGAAAAAAAAATCAGCCGGTTGTGTCACTGATGATGCTGGAAGTGGCTCTCAGTGGGATAACTTTCAAGTGATTGAGGAGGAAAATGAGATTTTTGTTTATTCATAAGCCAGGTGCAGATAACGGGGCCATTAATGACTGGGGGTTGATTACGAGTCACTTCTGCCGAGCACAGTGTGATGCGCCGCCATTTAATCAAGATTAAAAAGTTAATGGGTGCAGTTTCACGCTTGTTACGAGTCGAAATTTAGGTGATTGTACGGCGATGCCCTTTTTTTTTTAAATGTGAAAATTCATATTTATTGAATTTTTTTGTCTACGTGCTTTTCATTTATTTGTGTTATTATTTTTTTCCTAAGCAATATCATTTCCCGTTTGAGAACCGGTGACGTTATTGATCGAGGAAGATTGGTTTCCAGGAGCGTCATGCCAAAACGACGAACCTCAAGAAGAGCAATGAAGACATTTTGAATTCTTCACACCATTGCCCCAATTGTTGCTCTTTTTAACCACTTGCCTTTTTTCCCCACTGAGATCTTTTGATTAAACAAAAAAGCCTTAGACAAAGAATCCAAAGAACATAACAAGGACCCAGAAAGCACTTTTTAATCCTGACATACAGAATTAAAAATGTCTATGAAATCACAAAACAGAACACAAAAATTCATCAGTTGTTTTCCTAGAAATACAATGGACTCCCAGTATTTGTTGTTGTACTGGGAGTCAACAAATACTCACAGTACAACAATTGCAATTGCTTGGAAATGGCTGAAATCAAATGCTTGAGACCCCTTTTTAAAATTCTCATATTTGCCCATTTTAATATTTAAGTCACCAAATATAGCATAATATACATTATTACACTCAATGGAAACTGTCTTGGCACAAAAGCCAACATCTAAAGCCTTCCTGTTTGGGTCTAGCCAATCGGTGCAAAAGAAAAAAAATTAATGGCACTTCCAGTTGACTTTAGCCGATAAATTAATGAGACGTTTATTTAACAGTTTCATGCTAATGCGGCGCTAATTTCATTACCTGAAAATGACCGGAGTACCAAGCCTTGGGTTTCTACACATTTTCATCACCCTGTGAGTACAATTCAAATTTAAGGACCACAACCCCGGTGTTCCTCCGCCGCTTGGTTCAGATAACGCGGGCGGCAGCGGCGTCCTGTTGCCGGGATCCGTCGGCGTCGTTAACGAGTCCGTCAGGCGCGCGCTCCGTCAGGACCCGCGTGTAATCATTTCCCGCCAATATGCCGTAGTGAAGTATGAAGGGTAATTGTTAAACAAGTGGCCTCAGTGAGGGGGAGGTTGGTAGGTGGGGGGAATCTGCTCAAGATTGTACCTGACGTGCGTCAAGGCGGCGTGGGGTCAGCTCGCACTGAGACGCACGCACTCGCAAACGCTTGCAGATTACCACTCCAACCCCCATTCTCCCCGGCACCCCCGTTAATGCAAATTCAAAGCCCAAGTGACATCTCCAGCGGCGTAATGAGAAATTTAGCAGGAATATGAGGCTGATTATCAACTGCAAATTTGCCGTAATGCCAGTAATCAGAGGAGATGGCGGAGAGAGGGGAAGTGAAGGGACGCCAACAGCGAGCCGGAGCACTAATTAAACTGTTCCTCCAATTTGTTTGCTGCCATCCCTCTGACATGATAATGCTGTGATGACCCAGACGATTCATTCTGCCGAGGTTTCGGTCAAATAAAATTCAATTTTTGTCGTAGAGGCCAACAGACGAACAAATAAACAGAAGCATGTTTTTTTTTTTTTTTAAGAAACTGCGTATTTCCGTTGTCACACCCAAACGGAAATAACAATTCCCTCGTGACGTTCGTGTCTGCTCAGGTGTCAAAGGGTTTAATGACAAAATTAACTTATCATCTTCCTGGATGAAGTAATTAAGTAGCACAGGACAAACTCTTCATATAATTGAAGGTGAATAATGAGGCACAGGAGGGAGAAAGATGAGGGAAAGATCACATTTTGATAATTAGGAAACAGGCTAGCTAATAAAGCCAGCAGGAGAAATGTTGTTATGTCACTTATGGCATAGTTCTATCGCTGTGATATAAGAGCAGCCTCTGTAATGAGAAGCAAACTCTGTGTTTTTTTTTTGTTTTTTTTAGCTCCTTGCTCATAATAAACTACCTCAGCATTACTAAACCAGGCCAGAGGAGATTAATTAACAACGTGGAAATGGAACGGACAATGCATTAGCCGCACAATAGCGGTTGTGCTTTTGCATGCGGTCTTTTGTGTTACAGACGAGGTGTCCGGCTAAAGGTCGAACGCCACCCTATTTTTCTTGTCGCAACAGAAAGTTATTTTTGTATTTAAAATGAGAGCTGACACAGCGAGCTGTGGGAAAATGCAAGCCCAGGATGATACAAAAAAAAAAAAATAGTAATCAGCTGGATTAGTTTTTTTGTTATGTTTTCCAAACACTTGAGATGCTAATAATAACATTTCAATGCAAACATTTCCAAGTGGACGTTCAAATTTAGTTGCGACAGACTTGCGACTTGTCTGAGGCAGTTGTCTGGTGAACACTGCCTCTCGCCCAAAATGCTCGCCGGGGATAGGCACCAGCAACCTGCCACACCCCACTAAGGGACAAGGGTGTCCGAAAATGGGTGGATGGATGGATGCTCAAATTTAGCTTAAAATAAAGAATAATAACCTCTTTTTTAGGTAGAACTAATGAAATATGGCCAAAATCACAGATTTTGGCCACAGATTTTGGGATCTTGGGTTGTTTTTGTGTTTTGATTTCATTCTGTGTTCCTTAGTCTCTTTCTTTGACAGAAGATCAGTCTTGTTTCTCCTTTACTTTAGTTCAGACCTTCTTCTAGTTATGTTTATTTCTTGTGTCAGGCATCTGTTCATTGTAATCAACCTCTCCATTTTGTATACGACTCATTCTCAGTACTTCTTGGCTGGTTCCTCCTGTTAAATCTTGCTAAATCAACTTACTTCCCTGTTGTCCCTGGTTCCTGTGATTGTTCACACATCATGCGCTGTGTTTGGCCACTTTCTTTCAAATTGTAACACAAGTACCAAATTTGACATGAAAGTCCAGTTTCAGCTGCTCTGTGAGAGGTGGATAACCAATGAAATGAAAAGGGTTAAATCAAGCCTATGTGAAACAAATTAGCTAAGTTAAAGCCAGTTATTTTCAACCAACATTAAAAGAGTTCATGTAAATACCACACACACTTGCTTTGATCCCTAATTGGTTGCAGAACTCTCTCCAAAACTATGAATTGAGGTCTGAAATGATAGCAAGCCATGGAGACCAAAAACTTCATAGACCACCATCTCTCAGTTTTTTGTCAGAAGAACTTTTCTTGTTGTTGTTGGTTTTTTTTTGTTTTTTTTGCAAGGCTGAATCATCACTGAAAAGTTTAACATGAAATTAACAACACAACTCTAAAAAACACACTCAAAGGCAGGGGTGCCCAAAGTCGGACCTTGTGGGCCGGCATCCTGCATGTTTTGCTCTCCTTGGTGATGGTAGCAAACATTTCAGCATGTCAGTGTTCTTCTTAAGCCTATAATGATCCTTCATTTGACCCAGGCGTGTTAAACCAGGGAGAGAACTGAAACACGCAGGAAACCGGCCCTGGAGGACCGACTTTGGGCACCTGTGCCCTTAGGTCTTGTCAAGAAACCGTTTGGACTGCTAGCAACATCCGTCTCTTAAACGCTCACAGCACAAAAAGACAAAAGCGAACACTTTCAGTAACGAATGACAGTCTCACCGGGGTGCAGGAACGGTTAATCACGCTACGCTTCTTCAGCAGGGGATGATGTAACAGTCTTACAGTGGAGCATGCAAATGAAGCAGACATAAAGCCCGGTCTAAAGTCAATATGAGACCTTAAAAGCTCAGCGTAGACGTATAAATGTCCGCTCAACAGGAATTCAATTTCCACCGCCGCCGTTAGTACTAATGTTAGTTTAATGTGTAGGACTGGAGCAGCAGAGGCATTATTAGGAGCATAATGCATCCTGAAAAGACAGCCTCTGTCTCCTCTGCATTTTCTGCATGGTGAGCACGTGAATACAGCAAATCAATGCGGAGAATAGCAATCATGAGAAACCGCTGGAGCATCGGTGAAAAGTGCGACACGCCAAGCGGCCCTCTGTTTAACGGGACATCCACGGTCTGCTTAGGCTTTGCTCAATTTATCGACCGCTGCAAGAAATCAACAGCAGCAAGCAGCTTAGCTGCTCTCTCCTCACATAATAGACTCCATTCATAGCGGCCTTTTATACGGCACGCAGCGCGAGGTGACAAATGGACGTAATGTCTGCCAGGCTGCCTCAGAATTTATTTTACTTTTTTTTTTTTTCGTCTTCTTCCTTCCCCCACACCTCCTTTCTCTTTTCACTTGTGATCTTCTCAGCTGTATCCCGACGCACTGAAGTATCCAGAGTAAATTTACCGTTCCTCTGCTGTTTGTAACCTTCAACCTGCCAAGAACAATCAGCGTATGCTCACCACAACATTCACTGTCTCTCTGGAAAACCTTGATAACAATGAAAGGCTCTGAAAAGCTATTCAGAAATTACAGAGTAATGTTTGTACTAAAAAGATAATGAAGCAACGTGGTGATCATTTTTTTGTCATCCGTGTTGATTTTGGTTTATTTGTCAGACGGTAAAATTGAAGCTGCAGTGCGAAGTAACTGTGTTCTCTGTCCGTTTCCATTACAAATGTGCGCAAATCTTTGTCAATATTCTGCCAACGTTGAAAATCCCAATTTTGAAATTGCGGTGCTTCCATTAAATAAGAAATGAGAAATAAATTAGCTTGAATAAATTAGAGCGAATTCATGCAATTCTTCTTTCTTCTTCTCCTTTAGCCCTTTTCCCTTTAGGGGTCGCCACAGCGAGTCATGCGTCTCCATGTGGCCCTATCTTCCGCATCTTCTTCTCTCACACCAACTACCTTCTTTCACTCCATCCATAAATCTCCTCTTTTGGTCTTCCTCTAGGTCTCTTGCCCTGCAGGTCCATCCTCAGCATCATTCTACCGATGTATTCTGTGTCTCTCTTCTGTACGTGTCCAAACCATCTCAGACTAGATTCTCGGACTTTATCTCCTACAGCCATGTCAAAATCTCTACTGCTGGCTCTCCTGGACACTTCCATACCTCCACAGATATGTCATCTGGACTCTCCACTCCTCATCCTTTTCTCATGATCTATACGGTTCTCATCACGTCACCCATCAGAGAAGATGTCGGTGTCTTATTCAGACAAAAGCCTTATACTTGGGAGCGACGACGTATGCTGCGTTTATGTAAAATTATCAGAAAACTTAAGTTGTTTTCAAAGTTGCCATGTTTCCATTAAGCTAATCTATTTTCATAATATCAATTTGAGCAATTTTATGCCAGCTGTGACATCATCGAACCGCATGCACATTTCTTGCTTTTTTGAGGTTCCAGCAAATATACAATTGCAAAACACACTTCTTGTTTACGACATTTTCTAATTTATCGTATTTCCGTACCAAAAAGTGCAGCATGAATAACGAAAGCATTCGTACTCGGGCGTAAATAAATATCTCAGTCCGAGAAGCCTCGTTGCTTTGATTTGTCATTGCGCCCCTGATGATGGGATGCTCCCTTTTGGAGAATAATTCAGGAGTTGTGGATCTGCAGCAGCAGATGATCTATACTGTTCTGGAAAAGGGGTTATTTATCGCCTTCATAATTAAATTTGGTATCACGGCAGAGGGGCTGTCACGGTTTGATTAATCAAGTTTCACCGGCCAGAGCCGGAAAGGACAGAGGAAGCAGGAGTTGCTCACTCTGGACTGAGAAGGCCAGAACGAGCCTTCTCGGATGCGTAATTTGATTTTAATGAAAAAAGCCAAGAGAGAAGATAAGTTAGAATATACGTTCGGCGGCACTATTTTAGTTTTAAGAAAAGCAATTATTTCTTAAGGTTGTACCTTTTTTTTCCCCAACTAAATAAATTTACAAAAGAAGTAAAAGTTAAATTTTCAGTTTGAACGAACGTTATTACTTTTGCCTGATGGATTTATGCTGGCTGCATTAAACATGCAGCCAGCATGCCTAGGTGGGCCCCATATGGGGAAAAGGAGGGTAGACAATATGGGTCCCACCTGGGTTTGTCCACGGTTTCCATGGTGGCCCCAAACGGGTTTGCCCATGTAGGGGCCCTACATGGCAGTGCGCCTACATGGGCAAACCCGTTTGCGGCCACCATGGAAACCGCAGACAAACCCATGTGGGACCCATGTTGTCTGCCCTCCTTTTCCCCATACGGGGCCCACCTAGGCATGCTGGCTGGGGTGGATTGTTGTTTTAGACACGTTATTTGTTCTGCTATCGCCACAGCTAACTTCGTTTAAAGGCTAAACAACAACTTCAGATTCGTGAAGAAACGGGAAACGCCTTACGTTTTTGTAGGTGTAAACCAAAGGTGACCATGTATTGATGTACTGTACACATTGATTGATTGTCCTGTATACATTATAAACCATTATTCCTCAAAGGAGAGTAATACTACATCAGCTAAACGCCCTGTAAGCTTGTTTCTTTCAGGAAGGAGTGTCAGAGTGATAGACATGTACTTACACTTATTGATTAAATGCTGCGTTTTGGACAGAAGCAACACAAAGACGAGCATGACGGGACTTTCTGTCGTCAAGGAGACGCGTGAACACAATAGTCCAGGTAGTGAATGTGAATGTGAATGGGAGAGACTGGAGGACGAGTAATTAAACCAAGGCACTCTTTAGGTGTTTAGCACTGGCTGGTCGCCACGTTGGCGCACCTTGCGATGCTTAGCGCCATGAGTTGCCATGTCAACCATGTGGAGAGGGGGATAGAATGAGCATATAGGATGGCAGACAGTCAATATCAGTGTTGAGCACAAAATGAACAAGGTATTTAATCCGCTCTCTGCAACAATACGTTCCTCCCCTCTGCTTCAGCCAGCATGCTGTGTAATCTACTGTCCACTGACAGCCTCCAGGCAAAACCAGCACCAGGTTTATTAAACCCAGCCACATGTGTGTGTGTGTGTTTCACTGCACGCGAGGAAAGCGAAACATGTGATCTGGAAGTGTTATGATTTACGCCGTAAAGGACTTTCTGAGACTTGGAGAAATGACGGCTCTTGAGGCGCCTCGCTTTGACAACCGGCGCCTCTCTTCCCTGACAAATGCGATTTAAACGCGGCCATTACTATACAGAGTCGGGATTAGCAAGGTTTTTGATAAACTCTCGCCGGAAATGGGGACAAATTCAGTCCCGGAGCCACGTCCGGGAATGTTTATGTTAATGGACAGCAGTGGCTGCCGCGCCGCACGGCTACGTGGGACCAGAGCGCCTCTTCATCTCCAGCTGATTTCCGCCGCCAGCTTCTCAAGCATAAAAGAGATACAGTCAACTGTAGATGTTTTATTTTCTTTGCATGATTCCTCATAACAGTTGCAGCAGTTTAGTAACCTGTCACCTGAACTGTGGCTGTTTGCAAGGCGACTGAATCTCCTTCAGGCATTCGCTAAGGAATGAAAATATGTTCAACAAACACATTTTGTTGCTGTTTTTTGTTTGTTTTTAAGGAGCAGCGTTATGTACTTTAATAGTGTCCTCTTATTGCACAATCAAGTAACTATGCCACCTTCAATTGTTCTAAAATGCTCAATATATCAAATATGGCTTAAATGTAATTTAACGCCTTGAAATTGGGTCTGTCTCTTTAAGAAGCTTCTGCTCTTTGAGTATCAGCACAGCAGGTTTTGCTTTCCTGTTTGTGTTGCTCTGCGGTTTCATCCATTTCCTCTCCTCACCTGGCTGCCAGCCTGCGAGTGGCCGGCCTCGGATGGTTAATTATCTCTCGTTGGATTCCTGATCGCGCTCCCCCGGGTCCGACGCCCAAATGTTCTGTCAGAGGGAGCATATTGAACTTCCTGCCGGCCCATTGGGGCGTCCAAACCTCCTGGCTAATAACAATTCATACAGCTGCCAATCTGGCCGGCCTGGCTCATCAATATTCCTGTCCGCAGCCTAGCGTCTATTAAGAGACATTAGGACAAAGAGCAAACATCATTTTCTGGGTTTGACGTCTTAAACGGCAAGTACGGATGAGCCATTTCAGTGGCTCTCAGTAAGGTTAAACTGCTGCCGGAGGGAGAAGATCAACGTGTTGACGGGGAGATAAATATGGAGGACACTGGCATGGGCCTGCAGAAAACATCAGGCTGGCATGGGCCTGATGTTTAGTTGGCATACACGAAGCCAAGCTCTTTAAAGGTTACCCCAAAAAGAAATCTTTAAAGCAGCAGTTTGTAATTTTTACAAAAATAGTTTTTTTCCATATTTGTTAAAACTGCCATCATGTCATGATCTTATAACATGAGACAGATAATCTGTTGGAAAAAAAAAAGATCCAGCTCCATCTTCTGCCTGAGTTACTGTGGCCGTCTGAAGAAATGCACCGCTCCCGGTCAAAAACAACCAATCAGAGCCAAGGAAGAGGAAGGTCTTAGCGCCATCAATCGCCCTTTTGTACAAGTTGCTAATTGTGGAGAAATAACTTACCATTCCAGGAAAACCATTTTTCCACCATCAATGGTGAACATGCTAACTAGCCTTAGCATTCGTGGCAGGCTATGCTGTAGTGAACCGGCTGCAGCATAGCAGAGAGCAAGGGGGAGGATGTGAACGTTGCGTGTACAAGGATGATTGACAGAGCTAAGACACTCCCCCTTTCTCTGATTGGTTGTTTCTCAATGAGTGGAGTATTTCTGCAGTTAGTAATGGCAATGTTGGGATAAGGCAGAGGAATTCACTTTTATTTAAAACTGCAAAACAGCCGAAACACTGAGTCCCTTTAAATCAAGTCTGAAAACCCCGGCAGTTTAGAGAAACCTTTGATTCATAATAACTGGAACATCGATCGAGATGTTTGTGTATCTTTGGGTGATTTTGACAATAAACAATAAATAAACTCATGTGTCAAAGCCGTTTTACTGTTTTATCTGTTACCTTGAACCACCTTGTTTCTGCGCATTACAAACAAACTTGACTCAATAAACTGAATGCCACGCACATTTCATTGGTATCTCATTGGTTTATGATCGAGTCCTAGCTAACTCACTCTCTGATTATGAGCAGCTCCGTAACTCATTAGTTTTCTAATCAGTAACAGCCATTTTCTTGCAACTGGAGATCGGCGCTCCCATGGCTGCGAGAACGAGCCGATGTCATACTGCTCTTGCAGCGGGGGTCCAAACGCTAAAGTGGGGCCAACAAGAAATTCACCGGGTCGGGTTCTCGCTTTGATATCTGCTGCAGGAGGGCAATGCGAGTTTTCCACTGGAGTTTACTCTGGCGAAGAATAAAATGTTATGGTCAGGGAGAACTTCTTGTTCTTGTTCTTCCCGCCTCGAGGAAAAGAACAATTTGCTCTGTTCTCGCAGAGTATGTGCTGACCTTAAATAAGCTGCTCCTGCATGAGGTTAGCTGCTTCTGATTGCCTATCACCGGAACCTGCGTGTACAGGTCAGGTCAAAACTCTTCGCGCTCCTCGCAATTTACATTTAAGTTTATTTTTCTTTCAACCGAAAAGTTTGTTTGTAATCGGACATGAGGCAGGAATCTCTCAGAAGACGCTAAAACAATGTGCAGTAGGTAATAATGATAAATATAGCAACTTGTTAATGGTTTTTGTACATTTTAGCCACAAAAATAAAGGTTAAAATTATTCATCCAGCTTGTGGTTTATCATTGGAAAATCTTTTATTATTGGCTGTAGTGGCCTTTAATTGATAGTTAACTGACAGGAAAGCGGGTAATGAGTGAAGGGGAAGACATGCGACGTAGTTTGCCAGGTTGGGAATCGAACCTGCGACAGCCGCTTTGAGGTCTAAGGCCTCCATATGTGGATTGTGCTTAACCCTTTAAATTAAAATTTGATTTTAAGCCTCAGCCTATCAGGATGAATGACTTTGGACTAAATGATATCTGTGTCTGTCTCTAAAGATATATCTGATTCGACAGCTACAGTGTACAGTACATTTGAGCCTCCTTCTGAAGCTTAGATGTAGCACAGGTTGAAGCAGTAGGCTAATGCTAGCGCACTTGTCCTCCTTTTTGATAGGACATTGATACGGTTGTATCAACGTCGCCTAAAGATATATCTGACTCAGTCTAGCTGCAATCTACCGTAGACTTGCTCCTTCTGAAGTTGCTGCGTTTTAGATGAAGCGCTAGGCTAATGCTAGCATGCTTGTTTTCATTCTCGGACATTGATAAAACCGTTTCTTTGGGGTTCTATGTAAGTTAAATGTAAGTTAACTAAGCTGTCAAAAATAGTTGTTCAACTTGGTAAATTTAGAGATTTTCTTAGATTGTTGATAAAATGTAATTATGGCAATAAATAAGGACACATGCTAATGCTACCATGCATTTTTGTTTTATATGACTTGTTGATGAATCACCATGTTACATATTTAAGTCCGGTTAAAATCAATCAACCTCATGACAAAACTTCTAGAAAACTTTGGGACTCTCATGCCAATGATTGTAAAAATGTCTATGTGGGACAGAATGCCGTGACATTAGTTCATATTCTTCCATACTTGCCTCAAGTATACCTCTTCTTGCTTGCTTAATGACTTACTTTCGGGAATTTCAGGGTCATAATTTTAGGCAAGAGTGTTGGGGGAGAAAAAACCTTCGCAAATCTTAGCGAGCTTTTCACATTTCCCCCAGACCTTTGACTTGTTTGACTTACACATCTGTACTCTTGCAACCCGCAAATACATTTTGTTGAAATTCACGACGCACGCTTGGAGAACGGCTATCCAGCGCAGCGCGTTGAGAATCAAAGGCCGTGGTAATCACGCCGAACAGCAGGGGGCACTGCTTCGTTAACGTCAACGGCGTCAAAAACCGCCGGTGCGACAGGGGGGCCCGCTGGAACCCGCGACCCCACAGTGCGGGCCAGGGTTATTATCTGCAATTACCCTGATTAATGAGCCCTTCATCGGAATGACTAAGGTGAAATGAACTGATTCCTAGAGTCTCTACTAAACAGAGACAGTTTGAGAACAAGCTGTGAATGTCGTCGGTTCTGGTTAAGACCCAGCTCACCGACGACGACTTGCTTTGCTGTTCTTTGTTCTGCTAAAGCCATTTTGCTAAAATAGAGCAAAAAAACTTCTGTGCGTTTTAATATAAGCAATTATATCGTCCCAGTTATGCCATCTCTGAAAGCCAAATTCCCAAACACGTAGTTATTGCTAATTCTCTCTGCGTCCTCAGACTAATATTCCTGCTGGGGAGCTGCACATGCAGTGATCAATCATATCACCTCTCTGAACCCGCCGTGCAATTTATTAAGTGCTGAACAAATGGGCCGGAGCAGGCGAGCGTCTGTTCCCAGGGCCAGGGATTGTAAATCTGAGCAGAGTAACAAATTAGTAGGACATCGCTTCCCCTTTTCCTGCTTGCATACTAAAAAAAAGCTGCAAAAAAAAAAATCATCAGAACCAGCTAAAAACCCAACAATAACATAGCAGAAAGGACACTTTGAGAGAGGAAGTTGTAGTTAATGACCAACAGGAGTTGTTGTTAAAACCAAATCGTTAATAAATCGCATCACAGGGTCTATCAGTTTCGGTATTTTAATGGATACATCATTTATGTATTTGATTTGTTACACACATTAATGATTTATTTATTTCTTTTATTACTATTTTGAATTTTATTGATTGTCTTACAACTAGAAATAAAAAGGATATCATCCGGCGTAAGAAGCTGGCTCTGCAGAATACTGCTGCATCCGAGCAAACCTACGGGAAGTTGAGTGGAAGGAAAAACTGCAGTGCAAAAAAAGTGCACAAACAAGTTGATTGGATGTGTGCGATCCTCAACTTTTTGAAGACAACGGGTTTCAGGTCTACATAAGCTCCAAACCATAGCCATTAAAATGATCAAAGATAAACTCTTAGAAAACCATAATTCGGTATGTAATAAATGTAGATGAGTTTCACTTTTTGATTTGAATTACTGATGCTCTGTAGACTGATTTTTGATGGTATTGCGTTACATAGACAAACACATAACTGCAGGAAAAATGCAATAGTTGTATTACCGTTGTCACAAAACAACAGGAACAGGAGCCTTTCCTGTCTTTCATGTCTTCTGAGTGCAAATATCTATCTGGGATGTCAAGAAACAATTTTGGCTTTTTTAAAAAAAATTATTATTTTAATAAAATAGACTACAAACATCGCATAATGGGCTCCTGACAGGCTGAATTGAATGTATTGATCCCAAATGAGTTGCCTTTATAAAGAAGATCCATCTGCATCCGGAGACCCAAGCAGGACAATGAGGACATTTTGACCGTCTGACTCATGAGGGACACACAGGGAGCTGAGGGGAGGAGATCAGGGTCAGAGTGCAGATGGATTGCTGATTGCTCATTTCCATGAAACCCGCTGGAAATCACATTATATATATAAATATATATATATATATTTTTTATTATCCATTAATGGAAAGTTAAATATCATATTTGCGCATAATCTAGAGCAAAATCCCTCTGAAACTCGTGTTGCATGTGATAATGTTACACTTTGACACACTTTTACCTTCAGTTAATTGAATTCATACAAACTAATTTAAGTTTTATTCTCCAAATGCCGTTCTTGTGAATCTTTATCTGTTCCAATCTCACCTTTTTTTTTCCATGTATGCCTTTATTACATTTGTTCAGAAGTGTTTATATGCACCAACGGTTGATGATTTCAAAGAAAAACATTTAAATGTCTGTGTTGTATATTCATGCATCAATTCTTTAGGAGAAGTAAACACAAAAGAGATGCCATCATTTAAAAAAGTGCAATAATATTATATGAAAAACTGGATTTTAGATGTTACTACTTTTGTTTATGAGGGCATCTGGAAGATTTAAGGCAAATTTAAATTCGCTCTGAATTACATGCTATTTGCATCAACACTAACAATATAAAAAAATAAAATTAAAACACCACAAAAAAATAATATATATAGATATATATATGTATTTTTTTTTTCTTTTGCAAAGTATATTCCTGAACGTGGCAAAAGACAGAACGACTAAAATCTGAAAACTGCGATACCAAAATGTAAATATTGCTCCCATATGCTTGAACTGACTGCTGGGTTTGCTCCTCTGTGTATTTAGAGCAAATTGCTTTGTGAATTTAGTGCAGAAATAAAGCAGAAAGTAGAAACAATCCAGCTGAAGAAAAAAAAAACCAACAAAAACATCAATTTCGAGAATATGCAGTGGCTGATAATCATCTTTACAATATTCGCCACAATAATATGTAATATAAATAAAAAAAGAAAAAAGAAAGATATCATTTGTGTCCTTTCTCTACTTTCGTGGGCAATAAAACTCAGGTTTTCGATGCCCAAAAATAGCATCTTTTTTGGGAAGCAGTCTTCCCTACTTACTACTTACTACTGCAGTTTAATTGTAGACAAGCGCACGGTTCATCTATTTTTTTCCTCCACCTGTGCGTCCTAGATGGAAATGGCCTCTTTTAACCTGGACGTCATAGCGACGGGTGCAGTCCGACCCGTTCATGAACTAACCCCCGGTATCTTCGGCAAGCAGACATGAACCCAAAGGGTTGCAAAACTATTTGAAATTCCTCGCCGGCAAGATTTCATCAATTCAATGCAAGAATTATTTATCTACTTCTTTTTAGGTTTCAGACTTTCACCTTTTTATCCGGTCATTAAAAATGCACACAGTGTTGTTCCGTGATTAGTT